>CM057810.1:61341411-62820161 GCA_030067965.1 Latrodectus elegans | reverse complement strand
TTTTATGAACTAAAGTAAATAATGTTTGCTCAATGAAATATTTTGCCAGTAAAATTGAATACGGAACTTATTTATAATATATTATATAATATTCATATAATAAATTTTTATGACTATTATAGTTTCATAATTATTATAACATCATTGTATAATTATTTCAATATTTAAAATACACATTTTATTTTTTAATTCATCAGAATAATGTGTACTAAAACTGACTTATTGAACTTATAACAGACTTATTGACTTATTAACAGAATAGAACTATTTAAAAAACTTATAAACAGAGTAGCATATTTTTGAGTACTTTAACAAATGTGCTTTTTATTAAAAATTTATTTTTAAAATATAAAAGCTTTTAAATTTTAAAAAGATTTTAAATTTTAAAAAAATTATAAATTTAAAAAATTATTTTTTAAATGAAATTAAAATTTATACATTTTAAAGGAAAATAAACGTATCAGAATTTCTCTTTTTAATGAAAATATTTCAACTTTGACATTTAATGCAATTTAGGTCCAAATCCTATTTTACTTTTCTGAGATGAAATAAAACTAACATTTATTACGAACAAAGCAAGAGTGGGAAAAAGAGCTTAGTTTCTTTGTTTCAAATGAATCTATAATATTCACTATTCAAATTCTTTCAACATTAATTATGTTTTTTTCTACAAATAATCACATAAAAAAGAAAAAAAATATTTTCTAATCTTACTTTCCAATCTTTGATTTAAAGAAAAGAATTTATTTATTTAATTTATTTCTGCTTTTAAATATATATTTGTAAAGTCTCAAAAGATATAAATCACAGTGTTTTGAAATTACATTTTGTGTCATTATAAATCAAATATAAAGTAATTGAATTTTGTATAGAAAAAGTTCAAATTAAAAGGAAAAAAATGTTTGATTATTTACATTTCACTTTTTAGCAATATATTAAATCTAGAACGAAATTAGTATTCTTTTTAAAATTGATTATTTTTTTCAATAAATTTTTAATTTAGAAAAATGAACATATATTAAAATTAGAAAGAGACCTAGAATATATTTTCTTATTTAGAGATGATATTATATCGCTTTTTATTAAATTGCTGATTGTATTTTGTGTCATTAAAGGTTTATATTATATGCAATAATCTTTTCATCGCAATGAATATTTCTGCTATCGTTGTCATAAGCGTTTTATATTTTATGCAAATCAAGCATAAAGTTTGAAAATGATTTAGTATTTAATTATTAAAATTATATAAAACAAAAGAATCATTTCAGGTTTTATACAATAATTTAAATTTAAGCCTATATTTTTAAATTATAATTTTTTAGTTTTTTTCATTTTATTGATTTTATATGATTAATCTTCCATATTATATTTCATTTAACTTATAGAGTTCAATTGCATGAATTTGAATAAAAGTTAATAATTTGAATAAAAAGTGAATTTTAAGAATTTTATATCGCAAAAAAATGTGAAATAATATTAGTTGTAGTTTAAAATTATTACCCTGTTTTAATTAGAAATTTGTCAGTAATTGATTGTAATAACGTATCTATATTTCTTATATTAGTGAGCAAATTTAATAAATTTTCTTAACATGTATATAGAGCAGTTTTTCTAGTAATTATGAAATATTATCCTTAACTAATCATTCTCTAAAAAAATGAAGAATAATTGGTCACTAAGTATGTCAAAAAATAAATAGGAAAAAATTAAATTAATTGTAGTTACATTATCTAATTACCAAAATGCGTTAAACAATATTGTATTAAAAATTCCTTAATTCGCTTTAATTAATAATTAGAAAATGTTTCTTACAAAGTTTTCGAAAGATTATTTTATTATTTTAAGAAAGGAAAAATTTCTATTGAACAAAACAATTAAATTAATTAAATATGCCTTTCTTTGTGAATATTCACACAACCATAGGCAAACCTTCTTTGTAAAATTAAAATAAAATCTTTAAATTTAAATGAAGCTTACATAACGTGTTGTGCTTAAATATTCTTATATTAGAAATAGGACACACAATAAATGTTGAAATTTTTTTTATTTTTGTTATCACATTTGAAATGCTTCCTTTTAAAAAGAAGAAATCACGTTTTTAAAACAGTTAATAATTATAGCTTCCCCATTGTTGTGATGAGATTCAGAAATCTTAGAAATTTTCCGAGGAAACCCATATTTATTTTTAATAATTGAATGATAGAGATAATGATTCAAAACAAATATAATATAACTTAATAATTAATTTAGCATATTTGTAACAAGAGAATTTTACATTTACAATTAAATCATTCTCGATAAAATAATTGATGAAATTCTAACCCAAATTTCTTCTGTGACATTTACACAAAAATATATCATAACTAACCTTGACCAGATGGGAATTGAAATGAGAGATCCGACTCACCCCTTTTAGAAGTAGTATTGAAATGTCTCCTATCATCAATGGCTTCGTCGGTCTCCGGTGTCAACGATTCTCTTTTCTCATTTACTTCCCGTTCTTTATTTGGCATTTTCGCTTTGCATTTCCATCCGTTGATGTTTCAACATCTCACTTGATTTACTGCTCAGCATCTCTCTTGTCTAGCTCATTCCTCGTGAGCTTTCTCTTTCTTCTCTCCTATCTCTCATCAAGATTTGATGGACATCTTTGGATCCATTCACGAAAATCGAGACAGAGCTTCTATTGGACAGGGCAGTAGTAATCCGTTTACCTCTTAACTTCTCATTCTGCTCAATTGAGCCGAGCATACAGCCGAATAGATAGCGTTCTTGCCTTCGGTACAACAGTTCGTGGGGTCGAATCCCAATAAAAATTAAATATTTTCAACTTGACCAATTTTAAAAGTTTAAAATTTTTATTAGGTATAATAAATTAAAAGGTAACACGTTTTAGAAAACAAGAAATAAAATATTCTTCAAGATATTCGCGAATATTCTTTGCTTCTCTCACGCAAGTTTACCATCACCATGGAAATTATTTCAACATTGTACATTGATTTTTGATTGTATCTCATATTTGCATTTTCAGCAATTATTTGTGCGTTTCAATTCATTTGAAAATGAAAAATGTCATTATAAATCGTGCGTAAGTAGATTGTGTATAATAATGCTATGTGCTTTAAAATAGCAATTTAAATTTATTTGTAAACTTATATAATATGATGTTTCGGGAAATAGAGTTTTAAAGGTATAAGAAAAACATTAAAATGGAAAGCGGAGTTCTTCAAATGTAATTTCATTGTTTATATAATAAATTTTTTCATAATTATATAGTAACTTAAATTGAGAATTATTTTATGTATTTTTATATTTATTTTGAAGAGTAACATTATATCAAAATAAAACAAAAGTTGTAAAAGGTGATATTTTTATAAAAGAATCAGTATATAAAATATGCATAATAGTTGACAAGAAAGAAATTTCCGTGAAAAGTAATGAGTATCGGAAATAATTTTAAATATTCTTAGCTATTTTTTGCCAATGTCTAATTTAGTGCCAGATTTTGTAATCATGAATCACTGATGGCTATGAGCTTTTGACGGTCTTTTGGTAGGACAGACCACTTCGAAGCACAAGGAACCCAATTCGACAGCAACCACTTTTGAACAGCAGTGACAGCGGCGGGAGATGCATGTTACGTTACTGATTTGTGTTTGTATGAGGTTAGGTACTTGTCATGACAACATATGAGGTTAGGTACTTGTCATGACAACATATGAGGTTAGGCACTTGGGAGTTTACTTGGTTTTCTCACTTGTACAACTAAAATCTATTTTACTATTTATGAAAAAGTACTATGGATAAGAAATTTATGTGTTGGATAATTAACTGTCTTAAAATGGCTTTAGGCCATAAATCTGCTCATTACACAGCATCAAATTATATCAACTACGATCTTAAATCATTATTGAATGATGGAAGACAGATGATATGTTTGTGCTTTTTACATGTATGTTTGTTAAGGAATTAACATGAGAATATTTGAAGTGATTTCTTTTGATCCTTTGTGACACGTGAATAAGTTTCATTCTTTGAAATAACCTTGATCTATTCACTACATGGTATCAAAGATCAATTTGAATAATTTATCGTAACGTAGTGGTAAGATCCCATTCTTCGGAGTATATAGAGTCAGATCTTTGCTACTGTTGAATATTGATGGATGTGTTATGCTTGATTTTGCGTACATGTTTGTCACTATGGTTGCTTGGAAAACTGAAGTTTTCTTTAATGCAACACATGAATAAGGACTATGAAAAATTTATCTTGAATGTAAAAATACATTAAATTTCCGAATGTGAAATAACTTAAAAATAATTTTATTTGTTAATCTGTTCGAGTCAAAATGAAACTTTGAATATAAAATGTCTGCATATTTACTTCTAATTTAATGTTTTATGACCTGTAATTATTTCCCACTAAATTTTATTTAGGAGTGTGAACTATTATGAGAAACTAAATAATTAGTTTAGTGATATAAAGAAGAGATGTGTGGCGAATAAAACATGCTACGTTTACGTTTCGTTCAGTCTACTATATTAACATTTTTCTACAATAAGTGTATTTTGTTACAATTGTAAATATATTGCAGTAAGCATATTTTTTTCCCATTTTAAATATTTTGTAGTAAGCATTATCTTCTTATAATAAAAGTATTTTTATATATATGAAAAGTCTTCACGCGATTCATGAAAATAAAAATTTATACTAAGTTTGATTTCTATTACTAAATGTGATTATTATCTATCTGGATATGTTTTTCTGTTCAATATCATAAGAATTTTGCCTTCGAAATTTTAAAATTGATTCGGTTTTAGAATTTAATTTTAAGACATTAAACACAGCAAAAGATCTTTTTAGAAAAAGATTGAACTCGAGAATTTTAAATTAATCAGAGTATCGTAATTTATAAACCTTCTCTGAGATTATATTTAAAAAATATTATTTTTAGTTATATCTAAGCACTTTATTTAACATAAAAAATATAGGTATTGAAATTTGTTATTGATAATATGACACAAGAATTATAACACTTTATTTTACTCTGTATTATTCGTTTCAATAATTTTAGTTTTTATTGTTTTGATATTTAAATTCGAATGATACTTAAAGTACGTAAGTGAAAATGAATGCTCATTGAAATATTCAAAATAAAATTTTGGCTTTATTATCTGATTTACTTATCTGAGGTAGCTTATTGATTTTTTTTTGCCTTCATATATTTTAGGATCTTGTTTAAAAATCTAGCACATAAAAGTTGGTAAATATTTTTTGTTACTTCTTGTTTTCCAAAAAAAGAGAAATATCTTAAATATAAACTACATATTTCAATTAAATAGACTTTACTAAATATATATGTAAAAACATATGAAACATTTTCACACCCAAAGCTATTAAACGTAATAATCAATACACATTAAATTCAAATATTTTATTATTTTCAAATTTTCATAAGAATGTCATATTGTATTTGTTAATATCGATAGCAAAAACATCACAAGATAATGTATAGAAAATTATATAAAACAACAATTATTGGCCTAATAAGGAAATAATATAATGTAAAAATAGTTTTCAAATATGCGTGTAAATTAAACAAGCATTTTATATTAATAAGAAAAAATATTATGAGAAAAACTTATGATTTAAATCTATTTCCTAATTATAAAAATATAGCAGTTATAATTTTTTTTAAAAAATAATTGAAGCTAAATATTATGTATACAAATACTTTTAGTAAAAAAATTGCTTTAAATATATTGCGTAGAACATTAATTTATATGGGAGGTAATGCAAGAAACAATACATTTCAAATAATTTTAGACTATGCAATATCCAAGAACCATATTTTTCTTTTATTTTTTATCGAATCATTCTAAAAGGATATTAATGATCTATAGATTGGAAATCGATAGAGAAGTATTAAAATCGAATTTTGTTTCCTTGAGCAGCTTATAATTTTGAAGCATGGACTGAGGAAAACAAGATTATACGTTTATTCCCTTATGGAAGTTAAAGTCTTCCTTCAGGCACCCAATTTTATAAAACGGACTCGTTTGCAAGAATTCTTATCGAGATATTATTGTAATACGATTAAATAAAAAGTAAAGCCATTAAAGACGTTTTCTGGATCAATATCCCAGATACATTATATAATGACAGTATCAGTTTTTGATTATTCTTAATAAATAGAAATTGAATAAAATGATAAATAAAGATTCTTGATTATATAAAAGTACATAAGATTCTCATCAAGTTTGAAAATATTTTTTAAATGAATGTAATAAAAAGGTAAAATATTTTACTGCTTCTGAATATTGGTGAGTGAAAAGAAAATCAGTGATTTTAAAGCACATATAAACAATCCTATTTAATTTCCGATAATTGTTAAAAACTGCTGCGATTTCTTTATATGAATCTAATTTTCGAAATTAATGGCAACATTTAGATTTTCAAGGAAAACATTTTGCTCTGCACTATTTATTTAATTCTCTACTTCTGCACAATTAAAAACTATATATTATATTTCTTTTTCATTTCATAATATATATATATATATATATATATATATATATATATATATATATATACATATACATATATATATTACTATATTACTTATATATATATTACTTAATTAACAATTCTTTATCATTATAAAGGACGTATAAATTGAAATATGATTTTTTTCAAATTTCATCATTTCACAAATTTAGGTTGAAATTTAAAAGACGCTTAATATTATTTCATTTGATTTGAAACATTTAATAATTAAGCATATTTTCATAAATAATCCTTCTGTGTGTGACGCAGATTTATTTAGTTCTTACATTAATGCAAATATTTATGTTAATGATACATTTTTTTTATAAACAAATTTTAAAATAAGATTGGATGGAAGTATATTTTCCCTGTTTAGTAATTATTTGATTATTTTTTAAATGTAAGAAAGTTTAATGATTGAAATATTCTTACGTTTTCTATAAAAATGGACCACTATTAATGAAATTTATGTATTGCATAATCATTTTATTTGTGGAGACGAGAAAAAGTTTAATAAAATTTTAAAAACATCAATAATACTTACAAGAGAATATTAATTATCTCTGACTACATCATATAATAAACAACATTCTTTTCATTATTTCATTCTCTAATGAGAAAAATTTACTTAAATGTTTATTGTATGTAAATAAAATTTATCTTGATTGTTAAAAATAATTCATTTCTATTTGATCGCTATTTTCATATATTTTGGTGTCTACTACTATACAAATTATATGAAGGAAATAATGAAATTATATATATATACCAAAAACATAATTTATAAAAAATAGATAAGATTAATACTTTAGAAAATAGAAGAAAGTATATTTAGAAATAGATCATTTATTTTAAAATAAAAGTAAAAATTTTAACTTAAAATATTTAATATTAATTGAGATTTTTATGATTTTCTGAAGTATTGTGTGAAGTTATAAGTAAAATAATATAAATTATGCAATTTTTTTTTAAAAATTATTCAATGATAACATTTAAATGGATTCTTTTGAATGACCTCTCAGAATAGTTATGAGAAAAATATTTCATTATATAACTTAAGTTAATTTATCTGTTACTTTTAGGAAATAATTTAAGAAGATTTAATTTACAATTTTTTAATGATAGAAATAAAAGTTACTACTTTAATCCTTTTTGTATTTTTATCAACATTTGTCTTTAGTTTTACTTTTTATGCAGCTTTTCTTTCTACTTTAATTTTTGAAACATAATCTTCCCAGATACCAGTGATGCAAGTCATTCAAGCCTAAGATATTTGAAAGCAAATAATTGTAAAATTAAATGATATAAAGGAAGCATTGCAGCTTTAAATAATGAGTTCATAGTTTAAATTATGAATTAATAATTTATCATTCATTATAAATGATATTAAAGAAACAAATATATGAAAATAAAAAGATATGATTCGAAAAACGTATGTGAAATGCTTGTTTTGAAAAAATTTGTTTCTGAATTCATTATTTAGTTTTGACATTAACATGTTTATAAATTATCTTTAAATTAGTTTTGTGAATATTTAAAATAATTGGACTATAAATCAAGTATTTTTTACACGATGAACAAAAGAAAAATGTGTCGATAAAAATAGATAAGTTAATCATTATAATAGAAATATTACTAGAGTGAAATTACGAAAGTTAAATAACTATTTGATTTACGTAAATGTTTACTTTGTTATTGTTCTTTTCATTCAAAATAACTTAATATTAGTTTAAAAATTATGTAACAAGTTATAAATTATACTAGTTTAAAAATCATATACATCCTTCAAAGTATATAATAATAGAGTAAAACTACATTTATATATTGAGGATTAAAGATATGGCAACTTAAATCAGATATGTTGCAAAAATGTGTACAATTATAATATACGCCCTTTATTTTGATCTGATAGAAAACAAAAAATAGCGATGTTTTACATTCATTGAAAATAATTAATAATTAAATGTGAGTATTGCAATCATTGTGAAGATAAGTGGAGATTTTTAATTTCATCCTGAAAGTGACGTATGTGAATTCAGTCAGCAACATTTATGGGTATAAATTGAAAATTATTGAAGATGGATACTTGAAAGAAAAATGGAGATGTTCTACTTTTAAATTACTAATCCTGACGAAAGGTGAAGAATAATAATAAAAATATTATTATTTTTAAATAAATAATAAAAATATAATTAAGAAGAATAATAAGAATATAAATTTAGAAAACCAGAATTATATACATCATTAATTAAAGAGTACATCGTAATGCCACCATATGTATCAACCACTGTTAAGTAACTAATTGCATTTATGAAATTTTTGGCAACGAAACATTTATTAATTGTTGCTACATTTGCTTGTTTTCTCTTTTTGGGCAAATAGTAACTGTAATTTATTTAGTTTATCTAAAATTATACTTATACTTTCTTATAAAAGTACTTTTTCCGTTCATTAAATATGCTCATTTTTTATATTTTACGTGAATGTATTATATTTAATACTTTTTCCTTTTTTATTCATAGTCTTAAATAAAAAATTTTTAATGTATGTTTATCGTAGAAAATTTAATCTGTATTCCTTTCTTTTGCTTAAATAAGGTTTTATTTAAATTGAAATTTACTATTAGATAGTATTTTACACCAATATCTGTAGCAAATAGCCCATTAGAATATTTATATTTAATAAGTCATATATTTTTCACGTAATGTTTAGTATTTACACCACGTTGAATCATTTCTAATTTTTAATTGAGTTTTCTCAGCTTTCAGAAAATGTAATGCAGAGGATAAATAACAGTTATCGTATATTATTTTACTCCAGACATTATTTTTTTACTTATTTAAATATATTGATTTTCTGAGTACCCATAAATTACTAATATTTTAAATTCATAAGTTTTGCATTAAAACATAGTTATTTTACTACTTCAATGATTAATACAAGAAATTAACAACTAACATTTAGAAATATATCAACTATTTGTTTAAAAAAGAAACATTAATTACTTATATTATCCATGAAAGCATTTAAATATATGTGAATTTTTACAAGAAATCTAAATAATTCTAATAAATTGAAAAAAAATACAAATTTAGATTTGTGTAACAAAAAAAAAAAAAAATCTTTTTCTTCAAAATGTTTTAGTGAGTGAGATATATTCATGGTTTGAATAACATTCGTGTCGAAGAATTACATTTAGCAAGGTATTGAAATCAACAGTAAAAATTATATATAAAATTTATGCTTCATTTCAAATGTAATCAAAACATGTTTAAAATACAGGAATGGTTCACGTATGTTATGATTAGTCTAGATAAATATTGGATGTAAAATACTAATATATTTACTTAAAAAGCAATAATTTAGAGAGAGAGGAAGAGGAAGGGAGAGGGAGAGAGAGAGGGAGAGAGAGGGAGAGAGAGAGAGCGAGGGAGAGAGAGGGAGAGAGAGGGAGAGAGAGAGAGCGAGGGAGAGAGAGGGAGAGAGAGAGAGAGCGAGGGAAAGAGATAAAATATTTAAATCCTCACATAAGTCCTTTTCTTAAATATAAAATATATTAAACACCATATAGTGTTCATTTGAATATTCTTTACTACATAATTTATAAATAATTTTTAAGGAAGTACTTTTGTTATAAATTTATTTTTATGGAAGAAAGCATTAAACTCTAAAATAAATACAGAAATGATTTTGATCAATCAAATTAAATCGAACTATAAGTCATTAAATCTGATGAACATGAAAAAAATAGAATGAAATATTTACAAGAATATATCTCTGAATGTTTTAAAATAAACACGACAGCTTTTTTCTTAAGAATACATTTGATGAATCAGCTAAATTTAAGGAAGTTGTAGGATATAATGGAAGAAAAATTTTTTAAGTATTTGCAATAGGGATTAAATAAACAGTTACCATTTTTTGATCAAATAAATACAAAACTTTAAATAGGTAATAAAGACATATGACTTGGGTTAACCCTGTTCATTTCCCATTCAGAGGATACGAGCCTCGAGCCCCGAAAGAAGGCAGGATTTGTTTTCGTAATTTAGAAGCAGAGACTAAACAGAGGAAGTCCTCAATTTTGGACTATTATTCCAAAGCTATTATTATACATGGGTGGACATTGCGTCCACGAAAAATTTAATATACCTCGGGTACCATTAGCAAACACGAAGTATCGTAGAGTGAATTTGGATTCGAAATCACTACTTTTCAGTAACGAGAACAAACGCCATAACCAACAAAGCCACTACAGCTTCAAGAGAAAAAAATATAACAATTAGAAAATTGATTGAATATTTTAGCTACACTTTTCTTAAAATCTATAAGTCTATAAATGAATAACATTAACAAGTCTATTATTAACTGGTCATATGTATCAAATACACAGGAAACAGCATTCTTTTAAATATTTCAAGTGCATTCACTTAAATATAGCGAAAATATATTAAGTTCATATTGCCCAATTAAAACTTGCAACTTTTTCAATAAAATTAATTTATTTGATGGAAATATATTGAATAAATGAGTTAATTGGGGGTTTAAATGCTTACTCTATATGCTAAAACTTATTGAAAAAAATCTATTTTTTATAACTTTTAATAAAATTATTCGTCCCCATTCTTTTTAAATAATTTTGATTTTAATATAATTTCTCGAAAAATAATAATAAAAGAGATAGCTAAGAGTTGGATAAAAGTTAAGATAAAAAATTCTAATAAATTTTAATTTCTTAAAAACTTTACAGATTTATTTTTTTATTTAATCTTCCTTTAGAAGAAAGTTAGATTGATATTAAAATTTTATAACATTAGAAACTGAAATTTTTAAGTTTATAAATTTCTTTTTATTTAAGAAGTAAATTTTCATTTGTTCCGAAAACAATGTACTTTTTATCCTTCTTACGGCAGAAACATTTTCTTAAAGCCTATTATTTGTTGCTAAATGGTGAGGAAAGACAATCGAGAAAAATCTGTATGAAATATTAAAACTGTTTTTTATCAAAGAAGAAAGGTAGAGAATTACCTGAACAACCTCATAAACATTTGTTTTATTATTAATCCTTTAGAAAGATTCACTACTTTTATTTCTTTAGATTTCTTTTGTGTAAATAAAGTGGTTTGTTGCAATAAAGAATTCTTTCGCATTTAGAAATTTTAAATTGTAAGAGGAACAAATGAAAGATTAAAGCTTTTTATTTAAGATTTTCATTGTACACTTCATAAAATATATATATTTTAAAAATTGCTGATTTTATTTTTATGATTCTACTTTGAACACAAAATTTGGAAAGAAAATTCTATCTTGTTGCCATAAACTTTTGTTAGTAAATCATAGCAACTTCATTCGTAAAGATGACAGAGTTGAAAAAATAAAATTTGGGATACAAATTTTAAATTATTTTGCTTTAAAATTGAATACTGGATTTTATACTTCAAGTGGTGAACAAATATTTGATATTATTTAGTCCCAATATGCATGGCCAAGATTTCAAAATTGTTCATTTAAACATTTTCTTTATAAAATCATTAAATCGAATATTTTGATATTTTTTTTAGAAATAAATTGACTCAAATTTCTGTATCATGTATTATGCTTGACCTTTTACTTAACCATATTATTTGTGTTTAACCACAGCAATTTACGTTAAGATATAATGTTGCAAACGTGCTCAGACAATAAATTATTTTATGGATTTTAATAACCAACGCATAAATGAAAAGAATTTAAACATTTATTTGTATTAAATTTGAGTCCTTATTACATGTTTTTAAAATGTCAAACAACTTCTTTCTCAGGTAATACCATAGATGAAGCTAATTATTTCACAGGTGCAAATTCAGTGTCAATTCTTCCCCCATGTTTCTACGAAAAAAGATCTAAGCGCATTACATAAGAAAACAACTTTTGTTTTGAAACTCTTTGTGGGTGTACGGATAACCTCACAACATAATTAAATTATTTGACAAACTGAAAAGAGTTGAATTAAAATTCTACTACTTTTTGTACAAAAATGATTAAGAATGTGGACTTACTTAATATTTTATAATTTAATAGAAACTCTTCTCTTATATTCTGTCCTAATGAATATCATCAAGAGATTTATAAAGTGTAAAAATGAGATATTTTTAACTATATAAAATACTCTATATATTTTGAGTACATTTAGGGAGACTTTTATATATTATTACCAGATAGAAAATTAAAAATTGTTTTAATTTTCTTAATCCTGAGCGTAAAACTTTTCCAATATTAGTAAACAATAAAATACTATTTTATGTATTAATAGAGCATTATCTTATGTATAATATAGTATCTTGTATAATACATTAATGTTTGTTGTCCTAAATGGTTTTTCATACTGTCATAACAGTTTCAGGGACTTTATGGTTATATCGGATACAGCCTGAAAATGAGCTATTTTTTCGGATATTCCAGAAAAGAAAACGGCCAACAAAATGTTACAAGTAGGAGTGAAAATCTTTTGAAAAGACAGCATTTCGACATTCTTGCATTACAGAATGCCACATCAAAGCGTTGTCAATCTCTATGACGCTTTGTCAAGAGAAGTCGTAGTAATAGTACCGGTGATGACCAGTCCCTGTTTCTCCAAGCGTTGTTACACTGCATACGAACAGATACAGAACATGAAAAAGGCAAATCAATTACATGAGTAATGGTCCATGATGTACTTGTATTGCTTTGAAATGCGGTACTTAAAATTTCATTTTTTTTATAGCGTTAGTCAAGAGAGGCCATTAAGGTTCTGAATGTCTTTCATCATAAAACTCTGCAAATCATTGCGATCATGTCTGATAACTTGAAATCTGATGAAATCTGCCATGTAATTAATTCAATTTTAATTAATCATATTCAAAATAAATAAAATTATAAAAAAGTAAACAAAACCCGTAACGTAATTACGTAAGTTATGGCAGAATTCTTAACAATATGTCCTGTTTCTTAAGTCTAAATCACAAAATAAAATAAGGTAAATCTAAGGAAGTAATATTGGATAAAAAAATTTTCAGTAGTAAGCAAGAAACACACAACCTCTGTACAGTAAAGTAGTTATATTTTGCTTGCTCTTCGGTGATAAAATATAACATGGTAAAGAGTCAACATATAAAAGAAATAGACTTATTGATACTCTTTCTACCTATATTCATAATGAATATTTATTTATATATTATAAATGTCAGGATTACCTGTGATGTGAAAAAATGGCTACAAAGAGTGTAATGTTATTTAGTAAATTTCTTGTAGCTTTATATGTCTATGCTTTTGATGATTTAAAAACAGTTTTTATTCTTAAAAGTAATTAATTAAAAGCATAAAAAACAAAAAAGCTTTCAGAAAAATTTACTGTGAAAAATTAACATTTGTGAGACACAAATGAGATATTCTGATAAAGAAGAAAACGCTTAAATGTATAGGAATATTTTTATAAAATTTTTTTTATAAGAAGGTACTTGGAAATAAATACTTAATTAAAACTATTTATAAATATAAATTTAGTTTTCTTTGAAGAAATTCAACTTAGAGGAGAAAATTATAGATGTGAACAATAATATATTAAAAATAACTAAAATAATAAAATTATATAATAAAGATAACAAGATATATTAAAGTTGGTTTCATAAGAAAGCTGCAAAGTCTTCACATAAGGTTAGAAATATTCATATTATGCATAGGAATTTAATAAAGAGCTTATAGTTATCATGATTTTATTATAATTCTTTGTATCTATTAGTAGTACTATTTTATATCAGGGTTAAATCATAATTCTAAATTTTTTCATGAATTTATTTTTAAACCTTGATAAATATGTCTTTTTCCAAATCTTTTCTAATTCAAGCTATTTAGCTGAAATGAAATATTTCATGTGCCTTATTAACTCATTCTAATACTTTTGCAAAGCTTAATAATTTGATTGAAAGACTTTGTTAACTCTAAAACAATGAAATTAGTATCGTGAAAACTGCAGATGTAGTAAAAATTTTTTTGAAAAAGTTTGCATTTTATACCGCAAAATTAATCTTCTTATTACAATGAATGCTCTTAAGATCACATACCTCTACTAGATAATATATCTCTACTCCTTTATTTTGAACCATGTTCTAAATGGAATATGCTGTTGTTTTTCAAGTCACGTAAAGGGACAGATAATATAATTAGTGATTATAATATTCACTTTTATTAGTGGCTTTTTAATGATCAAATGAGAAAGATAACAGTAAAAAATTAAAAAAAAAGATGCCGCGAAATTTTTTCTTTAAAGTCAGAGAATACTAAATTGTTCATATAAAAGAGTATGTTTTTAAACTTACTTAGATAAATTACTATCAATTATTCAAAAAATTCATGATATATATTGTACTACAACACGTTATTAGATGTGTAATTTAACAAATAATTAAACTATACTAATTTAACTAACTGTTAATACTTATTATTTTATTTATAGTTAAAAATTTAAATAAAATATTTATATAATGTTCTTAAAAGCATATAATATCAAAAAGGTTATAGAATCTTATTTTTGCGATGCAGATATTTTGTTACAAATACTGAGGAAACCTTTTATATCAAATTTTAAAATATTTCTTGAATTTAAACTTATTAAACATGATTATTGAAAGAATCTATATTTTACAGTAGGACTCTAATTATCCGAATCATCTGGTTTCAGAACCCATTCTTATAATAAAATATTCAAACAACTGGACTTTTTTGAAAAAAAAGGTGCATTATTGTACATTGAAAAGGAGGGAAAAAACAATTTTTCAAGAAAAGGAACTTTTAATCAATTAGATAAAAATGCAACACGTTACGATACTTACAAATGCTGTATTAATATAGTATGCATGCACAGAGTTGTAAATGAAATTCATTGTTTATTCAACATTGGTCAGAGTAAGCAAATTCTTTGCCTTCATCCGTTTTTGGGCAACCAAGTTGCGCATCCACTTGCCAAATGAGTTAATTCTCTTTTAATTCTCTGCATGTGGTCATACTCAAGCTAATGTTTTATACCCTTCAAAGCAGTTTCAAAATCGGGAAATGCTTCACTAGCTGATGGTCTTGCATGTGTTTCAATTTAGGTATTAAGATTATTTTCTTAATCGACACTTTTAATAAGCTGACCATCATTTGCAATTTGAAATCCTTTACTGACACACAATCCTTTCTCCTGTATCTTTAGTACTTACTTCCGAGCCTCCAGGAATTTTCAAACTATTGTTTCATAAATCCTCAAGTGACAATCCTATTCTCATATTCTCCCTTCTCTTACATTTCCTTGAGTTTTTTTCCTTTTTTCTCATTTTCGTTCTCTATTTCAGTATAATATATTTTTCTGAAATTCTAAAAGTGATTAGGATAATCAGAGATTCGGATAAACGTTATTAAGGTACGTTATTAACGTTATTAGTTTATAATTTTTGACTTTTCAATATTCAAAATTAATTTATTAAGGTAAATTATTTATATTTATATTTAAAAATCGAAGACATTTTAGACTGTGCTTATTATCATAAAATAAATGTCCATAAACTTCAAAATTTTAATTTTTAAGAATCACTTTTTCATGAACTAGTCATTTCTTTTCTTATTGAAAATTTAGTAACCCGATTTTATCACATTACTTAAAATCATTTCTCTCATCATTAATGTAGACTTATGAGCGTATTGCTTTAGATTAAACTTCAATGACGAGTAATGGGCAAGAGAATTTTAAGCTGAAGTGATTACTAAAGGAAACTCTACATCCATTGTATTTTAGCAAAATTTAAATATTGGACCTTGATCTACAATTTTTTCATGTGCTACCTCATGTACTTTTTCATTCATTTATTGGAAAAGAAAGAAGATTTAGAATAATAAGTACAAATCAGCTTGAATTTCGCTTGATGTAAATATTCATGATTCTGATAGTTTTACAAATATCTTCTGTAAATGTTTCCACAAAACAAAATGCATTTTAGCTTTTTATTGTCTGTTCCATTACAGTTTAAATTGCTTTGACAATACTTTGCAGAATTCGCACATTATTTATGAAAGATTTAAATTTAGAGATTATTGTTAAAAAGTAATATCCCTAGAAAATATATATCCTACTCGTACCATTAATGAATCGATTAGTGGCATAATTGAAGCTCAAGATTAAACTTCGAATCATTCTTGTGATTCTGATACACAAATGTTTGCTATTTTCTGTCCCTCGAGCATTTTATTCTACAGATTCATATTTGTTATTTTCTTTTAAAAACTGTTTTTGATAATTTGAAAATTTATTAGTGCATGTTGTTGTGATATATAAATATTTATGGTTAATTATATATAAATTTAAAATTAATGATTCCCCTGGGATGGCTAAAAATTTTGTATTTGAGCAATATACATAAAATGCACATTTTTGGACATAGTTTGCAATTAAAATTCATTTGATGAATGCACAATCCATATAATTTGCACATTAAAATGCAAATTTTTTCTGATACGAAAAATGTTTACATTTATTTTAAAAAATATCTTTCTCGGATTAATGCTATTAATTATGCATACACATACAAGAAAGAGTAGTTATTAGACAGATGATGAAGCTATCATATCCAGAATAATGCTTATTGTTAGTTATATAGTGGTGCATTATAATAGTATATATATATATATATATATATATATATATATATATATATGATTGATATAAAACAAATAAATTAAGTTAAAAGAAACTATCCTCATTAAAAAGAAGAAAGATTGATGATAGGTTGATGAGAAGGAGCTATACGGAGTAGGTTATGGAACGAAAAACTCAGCAGCTTAGACTCTCTCAAGAAGTCAAATAAATTTTCTAAATCATGAGCTCATTTCTCTTCGTAATTGATATCGGCAAAAGTAGAAACGGTTTACTCTTCTTCATCAACTCATGGATGTCAGGCTTGCATGGATGACAGCAAAAATCACACAAAAAATCGAAATGAGCAGGGTGAAATGTTAAAAATATTTTAACTTCTCCAGAATAGGTATATTATTTTCGACAAAATAAAGATAAATCACCATTTTCTTTCTAGGAGAATGCAATAAAAATTTTTCTCCCTGAAGATGTGGAGGAGCTTAAAGCATTGGAATTAGGGAGATAAATACAGAAAAAGTTCTTCTAAAATGGACTTAACTTATCTTATGCTTGGGGACAAAATTTATTAAAACATTTAAAAAATAAACTAGGCAAAAAAGGTATTGAACAGTAACTACGATTAACTCGTCCATTTGATTGTGATAACTGTGTTAAAACATAGAATAACTAGTACATCTTATAACATAAACATTATATAAACATTATGTAAACATTATACTAATGAGTGTAAACATTATACTAATTATAAATTGGTTAATTACTAAAAAGATTGACGATTAACTTCTTCTAGCTCACACAGGAAAGTGGCAAAATACCTTAAATATATATGTACTTATCTATCTATATATATATCATATATATATATATATATATATATATATATATATATATATATATATATATATATATATATATATATATTGCAGGAAATCACAGTAACTCCAAAATCTTTTGACAAAATCAAGACGAAAAAGATTATTAGATATTTTTACTCCGAGCAGAAAAAAACAACTGATGATGGAAAGCTTGGCGGTTATTTATATATTTTATATACATTCCTGCAACCCCCCTTTTTGAGACCTCAAAAAACTGCACTCATAAATAGCAGTCATAAATATAAGTCTGTATTCATGTGCAATTCTAATTTCTTTTTCTCTTCATTTCAGTATGCAAATGATTAATATAAATTTATCAAGGATTATACATACATACATATACATACATACATATATATATATATATATATATATATATATATATATATATATATATATATATATATATATATATATAAGAGATTTTGTCTATATAATGGGTATAACATTCACATCTAACAAAGTATTATAGTAATGATTAGAATATAAAATTCAATAATTATATTTGGTTTCTAGAAAGCATTTTTAAACAAAGATTATACCATAAGGAAGATGAGTACAGTAATCTAGATTTATTTTGATCATCGTGAATTTGATTCCTCTATTGTGAGATAATATTAATTGTTTTTTTCAAAATTCATCTTAAATAAGCATACATTTTAATAACTATCATGTGCAGAAATAAACATAGATTCACAAATATAGACTTAAAATTCCTATTTACTTAGATTATTAGAGATTAAATTTTTAAATAATTATTTATGATCTAGTTAGTGATGAGTGGCATTTTAGAGCTAATTAAAAAAAACTTTTTGACATTATTAAAATTCTTGAATGTCACAGAGTTCATTAATCATAATAAATGTCAATTATATTTTTTCTCGTTTGTTTTCATTTTCTATGGTAAGATTATGTTGATACGTTGTTGTTAAAGTATTAGTTATAAGACTTATGGATTAATATTTTTAAATAACATATTTATGAAAGATTTACATTAAAGTTAATTATTTTCATTAATAAAATGTGTTTTATAAGTTTATTTAACAACATTAAATAATCTATAAGTATTACACATTTTTTATTTTGAAAATTAATTTTAAGCATTTAACATAAATTATTAATTTAGTTTTCTTTAAGAATATAATTAAATCATCATATATCAATAAAATTGCTTCTAATATTTTTGATGTATTTTTATTGAAATAATTTAAAAGCAGTTACGCTGATTTAATTTTTAACATATTCATAAAAATAAAATATCATTGTATTCTTGATATTGATTGGAAAGTTAATAATATCTAGTAAATGTGCCATAGGTGTTTTTAGAAATTTTTATAGCAATATAACCAGTAGTGTGTTATTTTTATTTATTAAATTTTGCTAACTATTTGTTGTGTATTGTATGATTCTAATTTAATCATGAGAAAATATTTTCATCTCATACCTACTTTATCTAATTAAATTTAAGAGTATCATAGTTAAATAACAAAGCATTAATTTATGAATTCAAAGATATCACATTTCAAAAATTTTTTGAGAAAAAATTTATTTATAAATATATATTTTATATATGTATATATAAATTATATATAACATGTTTCTTTTATATGTAAATTATATATAACATGTTTATTTTATAATTTCTGGAATCATCAAGAATAAAAATGTATTTAAGTAATTTTGATCCACTTTTAGGAAAACGTTATAAATATTACTGCATTTAATTTTCTTTTTATTTCAGTATACTACTCATTTCCAAATATATTCTTAAATTAAAAAAATTTAAAATTATAAAATTTTGAAAAATAGATAAAAAAAATTGAAAAGTAATCAAATATTTATAAACTAAATTTTTGATAAATAATGAAGTATATATAATTTAGAATAAAATATAATAATAAGTCTTATAAATGAGGTATATTGTATCTCTCTCTCTCTCTCTCTCTCTCTCACACACACACACACACACACACACACACACACACACACACACACACACACACACACACACACACACACACACACACACACACACACACACACACACACACACACACATCACACATTTATATATCATTATATGACATTTGGAAACAACAGTATATGATTATTGCATTACAATTTGAAGGAAAATAGCCTTGTTAAGTTGTTGAATTATTAATAAACAGAGAATAAATCACTTATAATGGCTTTACAGATTTCTCTCCATATATTTATATGGAAATGAATTTTAAGTGAATTATCTTTAAAGATATCTTACGAGTTATGCAACATAACACTGAAATCCTGAATAAACCTAAATTTTTTGCAAGACTGCACTTTTCTATAAATATACTTGTGATAAATTTATTTTTCATTTAGTATTCTACCAAATATGGAATATACTTTTATTTTATATGGAATATTATAAAAATATCCATAGATATTCAACATTAAAAACCATTTTATGTGTTTCCGCTTCTCGCTTAGAATATAAGACAATTTTTCTCAAATTTTGCATTACATATTTTTATTAATTTGTTTTTGTACTATGCAGTAACTTTTGAAAATATTTGCAATGAATATTTTTTGTGATTATACTATTGCTTTATAAATAATTGGAAATGATTTTTCATTACAAATCACCAAAAATATATCAAAAATGACTTAGTGTTTTCTGTAAGATTTATTTATCATTTTTTCATAACATAATTCATCAAATTAAGCATAGTTTTCATTTATAAGGATTTTCCAGTTATGCTAAAAACGTTACGCTTAAAAAGAATTATAAAACTGATATCCTATGTTATTTTGAATGCATTTGAATATTACTATTTTTTAAGGAAAGTACATTACTTTTACAGTATTGGTCTCTCATTTTGTTTAAAAAAAAACAAGCAATTTTTTTACTAGTGATGAGTATGCAATGTCCTCATGTTTGTCATGAGGAAAATCTACTCTTGTAATGACTTACACGGTTACTGAATTTGAGGCAGTCACAGATGAAAAAATTAGCGTAGTTTAGTTTAAGAAACGTTTGTGCTGAAAATATCCAAATGCAAGGAATATTTAGTGGAATTAAAGTTCTTTGTTAGAGCAAAATAAGAAAAATAAGATCCACGTATTTTTCTAGATATTTCGCAGTGAATTTAAATTTACAAAAGATTTATTGGTTTTGACTCACAGTCTAAAATAGTAATAAGATAGTGATTTTTTAGAGAAAAAATCTCAAGAGCAGTCCAAAAATTATTGAATAATGCGAGACGAATAATCCACTTCTGGATTCAAGTCCATTAAGATGTATGTATGAGAGTCATCCAAGTTTTCCTCTTCTGTGATTCATGAATATAATCCAGTATGTATAGAGCAACTATTCCCGGAAGACCATTTACGCTCTATAGATATCATAATGCCTCATAACATCTTTAGGTCATTAAGTTGTATGACTGGATAATGTTAAAGCATTTAATGATCTGGACTAATAGTAGAAAAGTACCTTTTAGAGTGAAAAGTCCCAGTTTCGATACCAACAATTTTTAATAATGGGATGAGGAGGGTTATTGCTCTTCGGCAATCATGTATGTAAGTGTGTATTGAAAATTTCACTGGTTTCTTCCCTTTTGGCAAGTGAAAACAGTCCACTTTCCATGAAGCGTACTCTAAAAGATAACAACCTCAGGCCATTGGAGAGTCCATTATGAGTTGTCAAAACATTTAAAGATTAAACGCGATGTGTTTTTCAACAGTATGATTATTTTAATGTAACATACAGTTATAGGAGATTGCTTTTGGTGGAATTAGCAGAGGCTTGAAAATTAAGTTTAACTGTGAATAAAAATAGCTTTATTATTCATAATGTTTTCTTTTTCATATAACTGTATTTTAAATAAATAGTCAATTATAAAAGGCTTATTAAATTTCTAGTTTTAGTAAATATATTATTTTAGCGTTTTATTCATTAAACTTATTACTTTTAATGCAAACATTATTATAAATAGCACATTTTTTTTACCTTAGAGTAACATATTTAAATGAATTAATATGAAAAGTGCTTCTAATTCACATATAAGAAGTAATTTTCAAATTAATTAATTTAAATATGATACTGCACTTTTCTAGTTTTTCTTACTTTCTTTTTGCCAGTTAATAGAATCATGAATTTTTTTTGTAATGCAACTTCCGTAAGTAAATTCATGTTAAAACGATTATGTTAAAGCATTTTTTTTGTGAAATTATTGCTTTAAAACAATTACTTTATAAATATAAAATAGTTATGCAGGGATTGGCTTATATTTAATTTGGTAAAGCATTTTATAAAAATGTTGAAAATTTTAATTGTTTTAATAAACTTTCTATCTTGTAGTTAATTTGAATTCCTATGAATTTTAAGTTATTTATTTCTGTGAGGAACATAGTTAAATTATTTGTACAACTAATTTACTACCAAATTATTTATATGCATAACTTACATAAGAAATTTATTTGCACATGTTGTCTTAACAAAGTGCAATCCCATTAAAGGAGTATGTGTAATTCTTATGAAATTTATATCTAGTATTTGCGCTACGGGAAAACAAAACAATATCAATGCAGTGCATACGCACTCCCTTTGCATGCACTATATAACGACAAAATAATTTCTGATTTGAAGCAAGAGAACTTTTTTGGGTTTTACTCGTAATGAATTTAATTATACCACTTAAAAAACATTGTGTGACTTTGGAGGAAATTTTTGAATTCGAGCAAACAAGATTAGTAGCCTATAAGGACTAAGAATAATCCTTCCAAAATTCAGTGATTGCTGAGACAAAACCTATCAGGTGTAATCTGGATCTGTAATCTTTGGATGAAACTATGGACTTTCGAAATCAATTGTACCACCCTCGTTTTACCAATGCAGATAATGTCAGAAATATTATATATATAGTAGTGATGGATCACTTAGCTAAATCATGAACCATAGCATAGTAGATTCAGTAAGTTAAACATTACTCGGTGTCTTCTCAAATCATTAGACGTCATTTGCAGGTTAAACATTATTCGGTGTCTTCTCATATCATTAGATGTCATTTGCAGCTGTGTGAAATGTTGACATAACGTTTTTTAAATTTCATTTACCTTTGATTCAAATATGCAAGCGTTTACTCCGAGAATTGTGCGGTAATGGTATATGGACAACGGAATGGAACGATATGATTTTTACTGACGAAACCATTTCTGCCTTCAACATCACGATAGTCGGTATTGTGTCTGGAGACAGCGTGGTAAGAGACTTCTGCATTGTTGCTTTGTACACAAATACATTGATCCTACTTTGCTATCATGGTTTAGGAAAATACTGGATTTCATTCGCCGTCTCTGTACATTGCTGGTATACTGAACAGCTTGAGCTACATCTCTGAGTTGTTAGAGATCATGGTCCTCCTACATCTTTAATAATTTCCATTAGCAATATTCTTACACAATGATGTGTAAGCCCATCTATCAAGCTGTGCTCAGAATTTCTTTTTTAACTATAAAATTGAATTGTTTCTTCGGTTTGTTGTTTTCTTGATGTGTCTCCTACGGAAAGCGTATGATCCATCATGGACAATCAATCTGGGATTCACCAGCCACTGTAACATCAGTTCAATTTTGTTAACATGAGAAAATAGCATGAACTTTTATATCCAAAGTTAACAGAAGTCTTCAGTAGGCTGAAGAATAATAATCCATAACGTAACCAGCTGCTAACGTTTCAAGTTCCATTTCCACAGAAATTCCATATATTCGAAAAAGCAACTTCATTCACTTGTATCTGAGGAATCCAAGTAAACACCTTCCACTATGTCCTAGAGTGCCCAGAGACTGAGAATTATCACTTAAAAATAACTCCTGACGGACACACATGCAAATCCCGAAATTTTGCATGAAAGATAATTCTTCCTAGATTATTCTTCACAAATCTGATGATTCATTTCACCAAACGAGGATGGGAACTTTGTTGGGATACAAGCCATAATTCCGCAGAAGACCCAGAATTTTCTACAGATGAGCCAGAAAATTATTCTTATAGTTAACTCTTTTCAACAACTGATAATGGTGTATAAATTGTTATGATTTTTATAAACTCTATGTTTGGAATTTTATGAAATTGGAATTTATGAATCTTAACAACTTTTTCAATCCCTTATATATTTAGAATCTCAGAAATATTTTAAAAGTTATGTGCCTAAGGTGCTTTTTCAACTTATTAAACTTATATGAATACCTCACCTGTATATAGTTACCATCTTTTCCTAACATCCCATATTTTCCCTTATGATAACTAAGTTTTTATAATACGTACAAAACTGTTTTCACTGCATATAATGCCAGTACTACTCTCCAAATTATTAAGTGTTTCATTATTAATTGTAAATGGTTTCTTAGTTAATTATTAAATGCGTCATTATATTAAATTTTTGGTAACCCAGAAAAATATTCAATATTTACGTCTGATGTTTAACAAACCTTAATTCTCCTCTAATTTTATTGCATTGTGGCTGCTTGCTACCAATTTGTTAATACATTTTGATTTCTTTTATGAATGAATTATTCTTTGATGATGGTGTTCCCAAGGACCATGTGGAAGGACAAAGACGTTTTGAAGACAACACTTGTTGATCTTAAAGTACAGTCCGGGATCTCCCCACACAGTTATGTATATATGTATATCACAGGTATATATAAGAATCTAAAAAACATCTTCTATATAATGCCAAAGTATGTGCAGCAGTTATAACCAACAATGATGGTAAAAGTAACTATTGATTTTTTTCACTATCTACACTTCCCACGTGGCTATAATTTAAACCTTTTGTTAAATTTTTCCTTTGCCAAGTAAATTTTTCTGTAAAATCTTTGTTCTTTTATATTGCTGAATATTTGATGGCAAGATGTATATATTTAAAATTTTTTTTTAATATCAACTATCGCACAAAACATTTTAAATATCAACTTTAAATGAATTTTACGAATTTACCATAGTTTAAAATTTTTTTTCATTTATTTTCTATCTAAAAATTCTCTAATGTTTTCCTGTCATTTTTTTATTTTCATTTTTGTTACATACTTTTAACATTGTAATTTATAAATGCATTTCTAGGGACATTAAGAAATGTGATAGAAATTTCAATATAAGATAAAAATAATGCTCCTGAAATTTAAATGAAATAATGTTCCTGGAATTCCGCCTTAGGTAATATAAATAATAGAAATACTATTTTTTTTTCTAAAATTTCAGAAGAATAATATTAAAGCATATATTTATCTCTTAAATAGATAACGTGTAAAAACCATAAAATTTAATACTATTTTTTATTGTAAGCAGATATATCATGTGTTCTACTAGACTACGTTAATCTTATTAAAATAGTTGAACTAATTTCATTTACTATAAATATATCGGGGAATTTTTTTCTTAAGATTTAAGGTATTTATTTCTGTTTATTTAAAAAGCTTTGGAAGCAGAAGAGTAGTAATGATTAAATTTTTTAATCATTACTACAGCATGTAAACATTGAGTCCCAGTGTGGCTCAGTAGGTTCACACCGCTTCCTATAAAATCAGCAAAGTGAAACATTATTTATCTGATTAGCGATTGGGAGGGTGACTACATTCTCCCTCACTGAGTTGTGTTGGAGACATGTCTATGTTAGTCTGTAACATACAAAGTTCTTTATTTATTGTTGCGTGGATATAGAGAAGATATTGCCAGCTCATGTGTGACCTCGCCACCTGATCGCGGGTTAAAATTATGAGGCGTTAGGGATAGGCGAGTATTCAAAACCCATTAACCTAAGATACAATCCGAGGCTAGTCAGTTTTCACTATTTCTGTAAATCTATGTATTTCATCGTCCAATTATTTATTTTATGTAAAGCTAATTTTTTTCAAAGGTATTTAAGTAATTTTATTTTTACATTTGTTTCTACTAAATTTAGCTTCATTTTACAGCAATAACTAATACATAAATTGATTTGTTACTATAAAAATCAAGTTTTTGATCAAAATTCAATTTTCTGTACCACTGTAACTGGTTCTTAATGTGGATATCTAATTTTTCAGTTTTTGGTTTTTATAAGATGTTTTTATAAGATTATTTTTAGTTGCTTACGTGTAACATTTTTTACATTTTTGTGTCAATTATTCTATATCTATATTTATGTGAAAATTTTCTTAAGATTTATTAATGTTAATTGTATTACATAAAATGATTTCTTTCTTTGGTGAAGAATCTTTCCTTCAGAACTGAATAATAATTTTTTTCTTTTCACTTTTAATCCATATTTTTTATAAAATTAATTGTCTTCAAAGTATGTAAATCAAATAGAATGAAAATTTAAATTTGATATTTCTAGCTGTCATAAATATATATTTGTTATCATTATTTGATTAGCATTCTTAAATAAGCAAGTAATATGTATGATACTTTAAATAATTTGAAACTTTTAAATTTAAATAAATTTAAAATGTGCCATTCGCTAATAAGAATAGTTAGAATACACCTCAGATGCTTTCAAATGTGTTAATTTAATTTGAATTAAAAATTTATTTTTTATTTTTCAATAATTTTGTGCTTGATAAACATTTATATTCATTAAAAATTACTTAAATCATCTTAGTTAATCATCAATAGTTAATTTACATCGTAAATTATGTCTTTTTATAAACCATAAATATTTTGATTAAAATAATTTAAATCCGAGAAAAAAATAAAATGTTATATTTTAAAACAAAGCTGTCTTATTTTATCTTGTTTAATAGTTTAAAATACGCAATTTTCTTTACTAAATTACTTATTTTTTTATAATAAATCTGTTTATTCTATCTAAAAATTAAAATTTAATGCGAAACATAATTACTTCGTCTTAACAGACATCGACATAAATATCATTTAATAATATTATCAAATAAAAACTTATTTTAACAATTTTGACAAAAATGCTTGTTAAATATAGTACACTTATAACGTATTATAATTTTTAAGTAATATCTGAATAAATTAAGCCTAAAATTTTCTATTACCTAAACAGATAATTATTGTCAAAAATGTAGAGTATTTTTAAATAAATATTATTAACTTTTTCATAAATATTCATTCTAAAAGTGTTTATAGTTTTAATAATTTTAAAACAAGATAGTTATATTAAATATATATTTTTCAAATAGCATTAAAATTTGTATTTCTGAAATATTTTAACCCTATCTAACAAAAAAATAGTACAAAAGCGTAGCAATTTTTCCACATAACACATTGTTATGAAATTATAATCTTAGAAAATAATATTATTTAACGAAAATATAAATAGTATAATAGTAACATAATATTATTTTGAAAGTTATTATAACGTTATAGAAGTAATAATATTATTTTGAAAGTTAGTTAAGTTCATAAGTTGAAAGTTATTTTCGTATATTTTTCTACTTCTATTTTTAATATTTTATAATTACAGATTAAAAATCCAATATTTCCTTTTTTGGTTCTTTTTTCTTATTATTAAATAATTTAACTACCTGATCAAGTTACTGAAACACATCTTAAAAACAAATTTATTATTCATTTCTACATGCGTATCTTATTCAAAATTTTGAAACAAATATGAAATTATTTTAAGAAATACGTGTTGAGTAAAAATAAACAAATTAAAAGGATTTTGTGGTAATATCAATAGAAGTGAAAACTATATTTATTTTATAATTTTAAACTTTTAAAACAAGGTTCTTTTGTAAGCAATTAAGAATATTATAATATATTGAAATGCAATGAACGTGTACACGAATTGAAATGCCAGTACACAAAGTTACTACAGAAAATTATTTGAAATTACAAACGATTGTTAAAAAGCCATTTTTAAAAGTATAATAAATAATTATTTGTGATTGTGGACAATCATTACTTCTAGAGGTTACTATAATTATCTATAGAAATTTCTACAACATATTTCATGGAGTGAAGCTATTTTTTAATTAAATCATTTGAAAGACATTAATAGCAAAATATCTGATAAGAAATCAAAATTGTTATTAAGATAAATATCATTTTATAGTTTCCATATTCATAATTATTTAGTTAGAAATTTTATTTTAAATATTTGAAAAAAATACCATGCAGTCCATTGTAACAGCTTATTATGTAAGCAAAGATTTGAAAAAAATATTTATTCACGAATATTGTTATCTGAGGTACGGTAAAAAGTTGTCTCTGAAAATTTTTCTTTGAAAAATTTTTTAGGTATTGTTTAACTGCATATATAAATGCTGTATCATTATTTCTTCAAAGATAAAATATGAATTCTGTAATATCAGTGCTTAATAGAAATATACTCCTAAGAAGAAAGAAAGTTTTGGTATAAACACTGATATTTTATGAATTTATTTTATAAATTTATTAAACGTTTATAAATTGAGAAATAGTTTAAATGAAGAATAGAATATTTTTTCATATTATGTTTATTTTAATACAAATTTTTAACTTAAGAATTTGTTATATAAAGAATATTTTAAGGAAATATTTCTTAATAACTAATATTTTGTCGATGAAAAGTATTAGTATTTTCATGACAAATATTAGTTTTTGTGAAAAATTTCCTTATAACAATGATAGAAATAATTATAAATTCGATTAAATATTGTAAAATAATTTAAATTGTAATTTAAAAATATAATAAGTTATAGCAGTTATAATGTATTTTAGAACACATATTTAATCTCAATTTATTGCATAAACTACAGAATTATACTAAATATTTCAAATAATACGAAATTTAATGTAATTTATTTTGTGATTGGAGTCAAATTTATTAACTTATAAATATATTTTGAAGAATATTCAAAAAGTATCCTCTAACAAGAGACAGGTTTATACGTATTTAATGCATTTGAAAACGACTAAAAATTGGTATCAAATAAATATTAAATATTCTTCAATAATATTGGTTAAAAATTTCATTTACATTATTAAATATATACAAATATAAATGGAATACACAGTGTTATATTTAATTAAATTTGAGAACTGTGTTTATGTGTTTAGATATGATGCAATAAAATTTTACTTTTCAAAAATCAAACAAATATAAACATTTCTTTTAAAAATAATAAAACTATCAATATATGTTATGGAATATATGTAATTTTAATTGCCGATATTATATGATATTTTTGAAGGAATTCTTAGTATTTTTGATATTTAATTAGAGCTTAATACTAATAATAACAAGTTATATCACAGAGGAAATATAATGATCATTTTGGATTACTCATCAAGTTGATAAATTCTCTATCTAAGAGAATCTCTGCATTGTAAGACAGTCTATCTGCGTTTTGCTATCTTGAGGCTTATGTTTCCTAAGATAATACTGAAGTTATATTTTCCGGAAACACTGCCGCGAGTAGGAATTAATTGTCTTGGGGCATACTCGATTAATCGATCTCAGGATTTGACATATTTTGAATCTAATGAATTTGAAACAGTAGATTAAACTACTCGATTGTATGCTTAGTTTGTATTGTATTGGGACTCCGATTGTATTGGGCAGATTCCAGTATTTGCCGTTAGAAATTTTCCATGATGATCACCGTGGCGCAGAAAGTTTTCCACGTGAAGCAACCATCTCATGTTTGTTTCCTTCCTAGTTATATATTTATTAAGATCTATGTTACCCTTGCCTCAAGTATAAATTATGCATTTAAATAGTTAACTTTAAATTATTAGTTATACATTAAAATCTTAACTATAAAGTACTTTCTTACTTTCTTACAATTTTGTTGTAAATATATTTAATAAATTTAGAATAAAATTTAAATATGATCATTTAGCCCTTAGAATTAAAAAATATATTTTAAATGATTTATTTTATATTGTATTGATGAGAAACACAACATCTAATAATAAACCTCGAATATGAAAGGTAATAATTAGGTTTAACTTTAAGGTAATTAAGTTCATTTAGTAATTAAAAATAATATTTAATGCTTATAAATGAATATCTATTTATATTTTTCAATAATTCTCAATCTTTAATCTATTATTTATTTATTTAAATTATGAAATTTTTAAAATGTATAATCATTTATATCGATTTTTATTTGAAAACATTTAAAATATTTTTTTCTCGGATTCTGTTAATAATTTTTTAATGAATAATTTAAAAAGGATCATACATTATATGTTAACCAATAAATAAAATAAAACTTATTTTATTAGAAATTACGTTTTTAAATGTGAATTTTTTAAGGAGAAAAATTGGTATTTAATGAAAAACACAATTATTAAAAATTTTTTATCTTGTTATATTTGTAGTAGTACGATGCGATAAAAATTTAATAAATTGGGATTTGAAACATTCATTTATTTTTTCAAAGAATAACACATGGTATTTGAAATAGAAAGCTTTTGCAGTATTTCACGTTTTAAAGTACACTAAAATATGTGATTAAACAATAAAATAAAAAATCAGAAGGAAACAATTTTAAGTTCATTAAATTTAGTAATAAAGCTCATTTTGATGAAATCGAAATATAACTTTTATTGTAAATTTATCTCTTATAATTTAAATTCATAAGAAAGAGAATTTCTTACCTTACATTAAATTTGTAATGATTTAATTAAATTTTATTTAAATTTTCAAATGTATATTTTTATAGTTTTTATGTACTTAATAAATGTTATTTTTTCTGCAATAATTTTTAATTAAAATCCTACTTATATATTAAAATACTACTTAAAATATTTATACTATGTAATATTAATACATTTTTATTTGAAAATTCTAATAAACATTTAAAAAAGATATATTGTTGTAAGAGGAATTTTCTAATATAAAACTCATAATGCAAAGTGAAAATCTCCTTAGAATTGTATTTTTCGTTATAAACAATTTAAAATTATAATTTACTAATGATTTGCTTGAAAATAATGTATAATTTTTATACAGGCTTTTAGTTGTACATGCATTTGCTTTATTTTTCTACATTTAAAATTAAATTATGATAAAATGAAATTTCACTGTTAGAAGGAATTTTTTTATGATACAAATTATAATTTACTGTTGTAAAATTAGCATAGAAATAAACAATTAAAATATTTTATATTAAAGCTTATTCAAATATGATAAATTAAGTAATCTAATTCTTAATAATTGTCTTTCTATAAATGATTTTAAAATGTCATTTATACTGTAACCTTAAGCAAACATTTTATCTTATAATGAAACTTGTTTGAAAATGTAATTTTTGTGTAATAGTTTAAAATCTATTCATTTTTTATTTGAAATTTAACTTTTTTATGTGTTTTGTTTAAATAATATTCTGAATATGAAGGATATGTAAAAAATTATAACAATCGTTCAATATTTGCTTGTGAAAATCATTGTATTATTTTTGTCACTATTTTAAGGTAATAATGATATTTTGATCACACAGTGCGTAGTAAGCAATATTACAGTGGAAAGCTGTTAAAGGTTCACCATTGATTATTCACCATTGAAATTATTACATTTAAGCTACAACCCGCGAGCTTATTTTTCACAGAAAGTAGGCCATATTGATATTTTGTAAGGGAAAAACACAGAAAGCAATAAATCTTACAAATATGGCACAAATACCACTTTTACCACCAAATTTTCAACATTATTTGGATCGAAGCCAGGATGTTTTGATCTAAATTGCACTCTTTTACCAATATGTCTTGGTGAGCTCAAATAATTCAGTAGTTTCTCTTTAAGTAATTAACAGTTTTAGTTGACGAATTGTATTGATAATTTTTATTTTACTTTTTTACTATCTAAACTGTATTTTTTGAATATCAAGATCTGACCTATCTCTTACAAAATTGCGCTCTCTTAGATGAACTATTATGTTATCTTTTATAGATGAGCTACATTTTACTGATCATGAGTCAGTATGAGCTAATCATGAGTCAGTTTTCTTGGATAAGGGCTTGAATAAATTATGCTTCAAGGTTTCTTATGATAGATTGCTGATATAATTAAATACTGATTATTCTCCACCGTTTAGCACAATTTTAAATGAATATTCTTGTTGATATATACAATGTTGAAATAAATACAGAATTTTAATGAGAGAATATTGAAATTGGAAGCTATTGCCTAGGTTTTCTTGAATTTTTTGTATAATTTTATGCCATATTCTTAATTTAGGAATGGCTGCCAATATATTCATAGCGCAGAACTTAAGTATAGTAAAGTAATCATGTGACACTTATTAAAACCACACAAGTAGAAAACAGAGGATTTACTAAATTTAATTTAAAAAAGGAAAAACATAATGAAAAAAGCATTAGGTACAAAGCTGTAGCCTCACTGATTTAGTACGAAAATACATTTCTGGAAATAAATATGAAAACTAAAGAGGAAAGCTCGTTTATTTTTTCATGATTTTGTTGTACTCAATATGTAACGAAAGTTGCAGGGAAAAGTAATTGATTACCTTTCAGACAAAATATGATATTACCATGTCATACAGTGGCACCGTTTTTGATTTCCAATGAAAATAGCTGTGGTTTGAATCTCGATGATTTAATCTTTGTACTGATTGTCGTTATGAGCAAAATAGACAGAACGTTTTGGAAATTCTGTAGCATTAACTCAACTCATTTGTGCTTGGTGTTTGAATATTTTATGGTATGCAAATACATAAAAAATGTCACACTTCGTCATTTCAGGAAAATATCGAAGAATTCTCCACTTGAAGTTGAAGAATGATGATGCTCATGGTCATGAGCTGTTTTCTAAAGCTGAATATTGCAAAATGGTTTTTTAATATAGTAAACGTGAATGGAGCTCATATGATTAGTAGGAAGGTTGTACCAACGAAATTTCTGTGCAGGCCAGGTTTCTTCTCAACAAATCATTCAAAATATTGTATAACATTTAAGGAAGACAGTTTGCGTAACTCGATGATTTGGTAAATCTCATCTAAGAGGAAACGATAGATTCAATCGGGTGAGATATTAGCGTACATTGTGGTATATTCGAAATGTAGCATAAGAGAGCTTAGTCCACATCGTGGTCTTTCCAAATAACAAAATTCTAAAGAATTAAGTAGTCATCGAGACTGAATATTGATTTTATAGAATTTACTAAGCGAAGAAGCTAAACGACGCTTAGGAATTAATAATCAAGTTGTTCAGTCAATATTCTTGATATAGTGTGGACAGATGAGGAATGTTTTTCACGGAATGACGTGTACCTGATTATTCGGCTAAAGCACTGATTGTAAAATGTATGAGCAACTCAAGTAAACGGATATCGTTGTAACTACATACTTTTACACAGATCATTTTCGCTCATTACATAGGAAATAATGACAATATACAAATGTGAAATTTAAGTGTTTTACCTTTTGATCAATATATAATTTGTCATTTTGTTCTAAATTGATGATACATTATAACTTTGCTGTAGGAATATTTTCATACCTTGTTTCTTCTTTGAGAGATGAATGGTAACATTTCAGTTTTAAAGTAAATTACACACTTGCTTGTTTTTTTTTTTAATAATGTATCTTGCATTAACTACATTTAAACACTACTTTTACAAATGTAGCAATAGCAGTAAATGAATGGTGGCTTTAGTGGATTACTTTATGTTTATATATATTATTAATTAAGATGCTGAATTAAATATTTCTTCATTTAAATTCCATAATACATAATCATTTGGAAAGAAACAAGTGATATTATGTCTTGATATTTATTGCAAGCATTTAATAAAAATGGCTTCCGCATTTTTATTAAATCATTAATATTGCATATTATAAACCTTACATGAAATCATGGAATCATTTCTTGTTGAGTGTTTTGATTGATGCAATTAATTAAATGGCAAACCATAAAAAAGAAGTCTTTGATATGGCAAATAGTTTTGCTCAATGACATTTTTCCACTAATTATAAACTTCATAACTTTTTTCATTTATGCTTGTTTGATTGGTAGTTACTGACTAAAGTCCCTGTTATCATATTGTCATTATGATAAAAAGTATTTAAATCAATGAAATATTTATTTAATTCACACCCCTTTATATGACAAGTTTTTTTAAATCATAATATAATATTGTATTTATATGTATATAGTCTGTTTATATATATATATTCTGTTTTATAAATTCTCTTGACTTTTTTAAATTTTAGAATCTCGCCGGATGCTAATACAAGGTGCGACAAACTAACTTCCTTAGTTCTAATTGGTAAAAACACAAACAGTAGAAAAGTTAATGAGGTTGGCATGGTTTTGTCTAATAGAGGAGATCATACATTTGTGTTATATTGCAGTGCAGTGGTCATCACGAGTTGGAGTAATGAACACCCTGCATTTGCCGTAGAGGCCAATTTTTTCGGGTGCTTCATTTCAATAAGAAACGATTTGGAGTGACCAACACGTTCTCCCTATTTGGTCCTATGTATTTACTTTTTCTAGGGACATTTAAAGTCACGGCAATATACAGACCACCCACAAACAATAGAAGATCAGGAAAGGAATATTCAAAGAGAAACAGTGAACATGCCTACCAATATTCGTGAGAGAATAGTGAGAACAGCAGATTGCGGCATTTCACCTAGCGTCACTTGCCTAAATCACATTTAAAAGAAATATGTAAAGTTCGCATGCAAAAATAAATAAAAAATATTTTTAATACTTTTTGTTTCACTGTAATACAAAATAAGAAAGTTATTTTTCTGCACGCTGTATGTTCATTAAAACAGTGTTAATTATTTGCAAAGGAGCTATGAACTATTGTATGATATTACCTAGAGTTCAAAAAGAAAAGAAATGGAGTTTTCATTCCTTTATTGAAAACAGAATGAGATAGGGAAAAATATATGCACAAAGTTGTAGAGTATCAATGATTTTGTACGAAATAGAGCCTTGGGTTCACTAACGCAACAAAAGTGGAATGAGCATTTGAATTTTCGTGATTTCATTTCCTGTGACTTCATTATACTTTCATAGGAGGAAAATCTATCTACTTATTCTTCTATCCATCTATATGTATACCTATCTATCTGTCTATCTACCAATCTATCCACACACACACACACACACACACACACACACACACACACACACACACACACACACACACACACACACACACACACACACACACACACACACACACACACACACACACACACACACACACACACACACACACACACACACACACAAACACACACACACACAAACACACACACACACACACACACACACACACACACACACAAACACACACGCACACAAACACACACACACACAAACACACACACAAACACACACACACACAAACACACACACACACAAACACACACACTATCTGTTCTCATGGTCATGATTAAGCAAATTCATTCAGTAATAAAATTTCATTAAAAATAATTTATATTATATACAGCAAATAATTTTATGTACAAAAAATAAATATCACTTTATAATAAAAGATAAAACTATAATTTTTATAAAATACATTTGAAAAAGGAAATTAGAGATATATATTGTACTTAATAATTTGAAATGGAATACTTATTTAATTTAAATTGAAACGAAATATTTAAATGAATATTAGCTCTTTATAGAAGTTAAAATAAAGTTTAAACATTAGTTAAATAAATTCTTTGATTACCATTAATTATCTGATAAAATTCTTCGGAAATCTAATATTTTGCAACAAATATTTTTTATTCGAAGGAGTTAAAAAGGAAAGTAAACCAAAGGAATATTAACATAAATTATGTATAAATTTCCCTTTTATTTTCTTTAAATATCTTAACAAAAAATATTCATTCAAACTTTCTAAATAAAATTTTCATATGCGAAGACAATAGTAGTTTGAAACTATATTTTTAAGCTAACGTGAGTTTTAAAACGAATACATAAAATCAAGGAATAAATTTCTTGCATAAAAAATATTTCTTCACCAATAATGTCAATTATAATATAAATTTCTTATTGATTGGTAATATGATAGATTGAATTTCTGATTCATAATTTAAAATTAATATAAATTCAAAAATATCGGCTGCTATTAAATAAATATTTATATGATGCTTTATTGAGAGATTATTGTTGCAGAAAATTTAATCAAAAGTTAATTATTAGTTTTTACCTGTTGTCAAAAAAACACTTTTTGTTTGATATCAGATTCCATTGGTTTTTGTTTAATTTATAGAAAAGTATACCCATAAAACTTTGCGTTATTAAATATGAAATAAAACTCAACTATATAATAATATAGTTAAAAAATAGATTAAATTAATTTTGTGATTTCAAAATATAATGATAAAGTTAAATTAAGTTGTAAAGAAATGTATAAAATTACTTTTTTTAGTTATATTTCATTTAATGTCCTTTATCATATAATAAGATCCGGAATTTCAATGTTAATAATATATTAGTACCATGAATTACTCTTTTATTTTGTCAATTGATTATTTAAGATTTATTTATCAAACAGTATTACTAAATTTGTATGTATGAGACAGAAATAGTGTCCTTTAAAAATGAATGTATAATATCCTAAGCCAGTAAAGATTACATCAAATGATAAGTTAAATGAATGAAGTGTTATCCTTAGTTTCATAGATTTTTATGTCAATATTTTAATATTAAAAATGAGCACAAGCATCTCACAAAAATATAAAATATTACAATTTGCTAAATATAGTTCCAATGCATTTTTTAATCCTTTGACCTACTTTCCCGTCAACTATATACTATTGTACTGGGACGTTGAATTTCCTTTTATTTAATGGCATAATTGGTTGAAATAGGAAAAAAGGAACTAAAAATTGTGAAAGGTGAGAAATATTAAATTAACATAGTAGCTCCAAGAAAAATATTATATTTCAAATAATGCATGAATGACATTTTGACCTGTTGTACAGAGAATAATTTTAATATGAGTGAACTTGTTGAAGCATTTAAGGTTTTAAACATTTTTTATTTTCATAATTGAAACGATATTTTTAAATGTATAAAATTTTGTCAAAACTTTTATATTAATATTTGGAACTATTTCTTATTTGAAGAAGTAATAAACATTTGAAAATTAAGTATAAAATATTTTTAACTTCTGTGGAAAAATTATTTTTCATTCATTTAGATTGTAACAATTTCTATCCAGATAACTTGAAAGTTATTTCACAGTTCAAGCCGAGGGCGTCCGAAACTCGAATATTTGATAAACAAATTTACGTGAGAATTGCTTAATTAAGGACGGTTGAAGATAAATCAATACTTCATATTTTAAACGAGTCAAATCAAACAAACAATTGGTTTTGTCGTAGTTTGAAGAGAACGAATGTTTGAAAAATCATTCGAGCAGTTTGCTCAAAATATTCCTTTGTCTATTTTAAGCGGCTGCAAAATATTCACTGATCAAAACAGAACTTGCATCTTTTCCAGACCTTAGGGCAAAAGCTCTAATATGAAGAAAGTAGCAAACTAAAAGGTTCTGATTTCTTCTGCTTCTTTTAACATTTGTTTCTGAAGTCGTATTTAACTGAGTTCTTAATTAATTCTAAACATTTTATGCAGTTACTGAAGTGCTTAAATTCTTTATTAAATCAAGCCCGAATAAGAGAATATTGTTTTATTCTAAGCATAATGCATTCTTAAAAGTATTTGAAATTGTTCCAGTATGAAAATAATGAAGAAGTTACCATTTACTTCTTTTTATTTTAATCATATTAAACATGCTGTTGATATATTTCATAACGTTTACTTATAATTCCCTTTCTAATGTTAGATGCTTTTGTGGCAAAATTTTTTGATATGCATTAATATAAATTACATAATAAGCTATATATAAAAATTACATACATATCATATGTTGTTTATATACGGAATATGTAATGTAACAAAAAATAATAATTAGTCTTGTGCAAAGAATATCAAAATAATTATGAATAATATGATATATATATATATATATATATATATATATATATATATATATAAATATATATATATATATATATATAGATATATATATATATATATATATATATATATAAATGGAAGCGTTTCATTCCAAATACTTTAAAGGTGGTCTGTCTGTTTAGCAGTTCGCTCTGCTTATCAAAAGGTAGTGAGTTTGAATCCCAAAATAACTGAAAATCTATTTGGGGCTGAACATGTAAAATAGGTTGTGGTCACAATGTCGTCCATGTGAAATGTTACTTTTGTGGTAGCAGGCTAAGTCTGGAGTTTCTGCTTGGTCCTTATTTTAAACTAAGAAGACTGATCTCTATTTTCGGGACAACAAGGCATATTTACTTAGTGCTCCATATATAAGTTGCCTTCACATTTACCGCTTGTTGTCAAAATAGTAGAATATAAAATTAGCAAATGGGCATTAGAAATAAATATATAAAACAAAACATGCAGTCATGGAAAAATTTTATAAATTATTTTATTTTTCTGTCTCTTAAAATGTAAGTTAGATTAGTGCAACTATACCATCCTTTGATTTTCAGATGTTAAATAAAAATCTTTTTGAAAAAAATAAATGCACAATAATGTAAAATCTAGATTAAAAATTTATAAAAAATGTGTGACCTTTTTATACAACAATGAATTTTAGTATAACAATAATTATGATTGAATTATTTTTTGAATGCGTTTTATTAGATTTTATGATATGTTGTTATTTTTACTGAATACAATGATGTCAAGCATTTAATTTTTTCCCTTGCTTTTTTAAGTCTATTTTTGGAATTTAAATGAAGTAGATTTAATGGTTAATTCAAATTTTAAGCACCCGTGCTTTGGATAAGAATATATTGTAGCGAAAGTTTATATCAATAACACCAAGTCATAGATGACGTTTCGAAAGATGTATTCCTTGTGTGTGTTTGTGTAAAATCCTTTTATTTAAAATAATGAAGTTTAAACAATCAATATTGCACATATCAACGTATCAGAATTTAATAGAAAATGATCTTAATTTATCCTTTATTTTTTAATTTACTTACGTTTGAGGGAACTTTCTGCATTTATTATGGGATTTTCTCATTATCTATGACCAATATTTCCTAACAATTTTGTAAATTGTCAGTATAAAATGTCTTTCTTTCATTTTGAAAGAGAAATATGAAAATTTTTTATTAGTAAGATTTAAATCTGAAAGCATTATAATAAGTAATATTCGTACTTAAATCTTAAAAGTTGATTTACGTACTGTGATGAAAAAAAATTTGTCTATAAAATATTTCTTAAAAATTATTTGCAAATTGTATTAAAGATCTTTATTGAGTTTATTCAATGATAATTTAGGAAGTAAAATTATATTATTACATTTTAATGTGAAGTGTAACCAAAACAAGATTTAAATTCAATCAGACATATTAAGAGAGTTTTAACATATTTTGAAATAAGAGGAAAAAATATCACATAAATCAGCTTTATTTATACCAAAATATATTATTCTATTCCTTGATTTCATTTTTTTATATCCATTGATGTTACTTATTTCTTATGAATTCTAAAGTTTATTAAATTAAGTCATATTTTTCTGTTAATTTACAAGAGAATGTGAAGATTTATAAGATAAAATGTAACAAAATTTTCTTCTGATAAAGAATGTATTTGTACAAAATGATAGATCAAGACATAGATAAATTTTATTCAGTATATTTTCTGAAGAGATGATTTTAATCAATCAAGTTTTAAATTATTTTCATATATTTATTTTGCTATTTGTTCATAAAATGATATTTTGGTAAGAAAATAAAATAATTTGTTTAAAATTAAAATGCCTATAAATGTTATTAATTTTCATCTTATTTTATTAAACTTGAATATTTGAATCTATTATAATAAATTTTGATTACTTAGGAAAAGGAATTTTGATTTTAGATTACTTTTTGAAAAGATAATTTATTCCATAAAAATGTTTGAATATAAAATAAAAAATATACTTTTGTTAACATAATTTATTGAAAGACGTTATTTGTAACAGATAAGCGTAGAATGCAATATTATGAACCTACTGGTTGGTTCCTATAGTTTTTGTCTGATCTATGACTCATGGAAATAAAAAGCTCACGAAAAATGTATTAGAAAAGATAAAAATATTCATATTAAGGCTGTGTAATTTTCAAGTAATAATAGGTAAAAATTGAGACTTCATGTATTAGAATTTAAAAAGAAAACTTAAAATATAAAATAAAACAAAACAAATGACAATATAATAAGTAGTTTATAAATATATTTCCTAATTATCAAAGAAAACAAAGTATAAAAGAAATAAATACATAAATTATTATACAAATTATTGCTATAAGTATAGCAATTCTTTATTTAATAGGTAAGTTAGTCATTAATTTTTAATAAACGCTATGTTAATTGTGAAATTAAGACCACTAAAACGTGATTTAATTTAAATTAAAGTAAAATAGGATAAACTAAGTTTCTCGCTCGAGCAAATTCCTGAATATTTTTTAATTTGTTAATATAAATTAACTATGCAAGAGATAGATATTTTTAATTGAAAGAATTAGTTTAATTTCTACTTAAAACTTATCTCTTTAATACACTTTTATTGAGTTATATACCTAATTATATACCTAATAGACTGAATAATTATTGAATTTATCCAGTCTATTATTTGAAAAAATAAAAAAAGTTATAGAAAGTACTTCCTAAAAAATATATCTACATTTAATTGCTTAAAATTAATTTTTTCCATAACACCCATTCACTAGGAAATTTCTTTTTCATTACTGTAAGAGGTGGAACAGATAACATCTTATGTAATCGAGACTTTAGTAAGTTTCTAAAAATGGAAATATAATGGATGATTCTTTATAATTTAGAAACATAGACAATACCAAAGATTCTCAAATTCCCATGTTTCTTCAAAAGATATAATTTCGCTAGGAGAATAAGAATTTTTGACTTATCAATGGTTAATTTAATGTTTTCTTGCCCAGTAATTTCACGCCCACATATAAATACACACAGGAAAAATATAAGAAATACCTATATTATAACATTTGCAGAATATAATTTAGAATTATAAAATCTACAATATTACAAATAATATTCTAAAATTACTTTTATTTAATCAGGCTAAAGTATGAAAATGTAAGTAATATAAGTTTAACTACAATAAATAAAGTCAAATTTTATTTTAAGGATAAACTAACTTAAAAATATCATTTTAAATGATTTATTTCTGAAACATAAAATAAATTAATAATTTTGTTTTCAAAATGTAAAATGTTTTTTTCAGGAATGTTTATTTTTCTTATCATGTTAAAAATTTGCTGACTTAGGATTAAAAATGTCTACGTCGTATAGTTTAAAAATTATTTATATTTAATTAAACCAAAATGAGCAAAGTGAATATTTATTAAAATTAAAATTCATTATTCAGCACTATATGGAATAAGTCTTTTGTGCTTGTATACATGTATTAATTACACAAAAACATTATCTTTGAAAAAATTATATTTTATATATTAAAAAAGGGATTATATTTAAAAATATATTTTCCAAAATTAATTTTACTGACAATTTTGAATGGATTTTTATGTTGTTTTCAGAGGAATTCATGTTGAGAAATATATCATATTGTATTTTTCATATTCAAAAACTGTATTCATTTAAAATTTTAGAATTATATGAATATGATTAAACTGAAAAATTTATATCTGAAAATTTTTTCTAATTTTGAATGTTAATTTTAAGTTTAAATAAAAACTTTGAGTTTGTTAGATTTCTGAAAAAAATTTAGCTGTATATTTAAGTTAGAATATCTTGAATCTATTAATAAAATTTTAAATTTTATTAATAGTAAATTTAGTTTTATTAATAATATCTTTTATTAATAGTAAATGTATTTAACTTTCCTATAATCTATAAAAATAGATTATAGGAAAGTTAAATACATAAGTTTTGAAATAGATGACTTAAAATTCACAACATTCAATTTACATTACAAATATTTGATTCTTCTGTAGTTAATAAAATATAAAATTGACTTTTTTGTGAAAACTAGTTGATAAGACATGAGCTTCATCAAGTATAGCATAAAAAGCAATATTATAAAATCATTGTAATTTGTACAAATTTTATCCCATGAAAAATGATTTGATAAATATGTTAAATTTAATGTCATTTTTAAGGTAATACTTAATAAAATAAGAATAACATATTATAATTCATGCATGTTCATGACTGCAATATTATTGATAGATGTGACACGATGGAATTTATCACCAATATATTTCACATATTTACAACTAAAATGAAAAATTATATAAAATTATTCATTTTTGATCTAAAATATAGATTTCTTATGGAATTAAATCTTATAATAAATACTATCTTTTTAATAAAATATTATATAAATATTAATAAAAGGATTAACTTTTTCCAGAAATTACTTTTTTTCGTGATTTTTACATATATTTATATTTTATATGAATGTATATGTAAGGGTATCTTCTGCATGTGAAACATAAAGTAAAATAAATTATATAATAAATTTGCATCATAAACGTGATATCTTTATTTTATGCAAATAATTGCATTATTTTATTTGAAATTTGTAAAGTAGGAAATATATAGATATTATTCAATATTTGCTAATTTAGAAAGAAATGTTTTTTATTACTTTAAGTAGATTTTAAAACGAATTGCTACTATGTTTTATTTTTTGCTTTAGATATTTATATAACTTTTAATATATTAAGGCGAAAAAGTAATTTTTTAAGAAAATTGTAAGTCCTCCAAGTAAACTCTTTTTTATGCTTAAGTAAATTCCTTATGCGTAATATACAAAGTATTTCTACCTTCCTATTTTACAGAGGATATAAAAATTTCAATATTTTATCACTAATAGGATCCTTTTGTTTATTTCATCATAGCAAATATAATAAAATGAAATTCATGCATAAAAACGATAAGATTTCCTTTGGGTTACTAAATAAGTAATAGACTATAGTCTTATTATGAAAGTAAAATATGAGGAAATTTTGTTCCTTTTATTTCTAGAAACTAGACAAAAAGTATATAATTGAATTTATAGGGGTAAAATATGTTTTAAAAGCAGCAGCTTGTTCTTAAATATAACAGTAACCAATATATTACTTATTAATAAGTAACCATAAAAACTTACTTATTAATAAGTAACCATAAAAATTAACGTAATATTTCGAATATATTACATAGATATTAAAATATTTACGTTCTTAGAGTAAAAGGAAAGACAAATTATTGATGCTAGAAAGCTGAATGCTTCAGCTAATTTGATAGAAGGAGGGAAAGATTTATTTTAAATAGAAATATTGTTAGAATTTATTTCTTCAATGTTTCATTTAGATTCATAACAAAAAGGATTAACAATTTTGATAATATTTTCACATATTTAATAAGTAAAAAGAATATCGTAGAAATAATTTGTTTATACACATTTCATACATAAACATGTAAATTCAGATGTTTTACATTGTAGTGTGCTTTTTACTTTGCTATTTATTTCTTTTATTTAGAAGAATATAAAAGTCCGGTACAAATAATATTACAAGAATACGATTGTTATTGTATTTAAAATAAATTTATTTGTTATTTTTTCTGTGGATTTATTTTGGTTAGGATGTTTGAAATATAATATAGAATTATTAATGAAACATAAATATTACAGTTCCTATTTGAACGTTAGAAAATGTAAATGGAAACTGTAATATTTAATGAATATCAATCTCATATTGAATAAAGTCAATCAAAATATCAGAATAATAAAGAATTAAATATCTTTAAAAGTAAACTATTATTTTAAAAGGTTCATGAAAATTTGCTTGAAATTTCTAAAAGCCGAGATTAATTGATTTTTCTCCTTTAATAATTGTTTTCAAAATTTGGTAAGAGCATAAAATGAAGATTTATTTTGAGTAAGGTAAATATTTTTAAATGTGAAAGAAAGTGACAAATGATAATATTGAAATAGTTGTAAATAGTACCCATCATGATATCAACCATGAAGCTATTTTTGCCTCGAGATTTATCAGTTAAGGAAATAACTATTCCACATAGATCCTCTTACTTGTGTGTGTCTTATTTGATTGCTTTTGAAAATGTTCTTCAAAATATGAATCTCATGAATTACCATTATTAAAATATACTATGCAAATGCAATTCAAAAATCTTAAAGCTAGAAGTATTAAAGTGTGTCAAAGGATTAAAATATGATACACATATTTTTGATAAAACCATATACGAAACGATTAATACGAAAATAGACTAGTATTTATTACCTTTTCAATTTAATTTCACATTCAAATATTTTCATTTAATCATTTTGTTTTGGAAATCGTAAAATTAGAAATAAATTGTTAAAAGACAAATTCCAAATATATATTAAATATATAGCTTTAAATTTATTTGAATTATATTATGTATGAATGCTCAGCTGATATTACACATGAGTTTATATAGTTTCTGAAACTTAGAATTAGATTTTGAATTTTAAAGTTACTCCGAATTTATTTCACTCATAAACTTAGTTGAAAATATTACAAAGAAACTTACTTTTGTCATAAATTGGGTTTTTGTATAAAACATTTACTACTTTTATTTTGCATTACACAAACAAAATTGAAAAAATGAGTAAAAGTAAATTTATTATAAGTATAAAATTGCTTATATTTTTCATAAAATGTTTACTGAGTTGAGAATTCTTAATAATAAATTATATAGAAAGAATATTTTAATAACAATATATTCAGAAAGATTCCTTCTAAAAAGGAATTTTTATTTATGAAAAGTTTTGCAATAAAATATCGAATTGTCTATAAAAATAATAAATATTAAAGCTTTGTTATAAACATATATCATGCTCACACACTAAAAAAGTATCATTACGTAAATAATATTATAAGCACTATAATAAGTAAATAAATAATTTTTTAAATTATTTCACGTATATATTCTTCAAGCATCAGTAATTTTCAATGTAATGAATTTGATCAAATATCTGTAACAATTATCCTGCACACGAAAAGCATATTAAAAATGTTGAAAGCATTTAATTTATCTTAAGAAATTAATCAAAAAGGAAAATTAATGCATGTTTCTTTTTTTAATCTAGTAGTGTTGTTATTTTGATTGAATTTATGAAATCAAATAATTCAATGACACTAAAATTATAAATGAATAAAAATTACCTTATTTTTGAATTTCTGTTTTCAAATTTTTTCTGTTCTTGAAAAATATTAAATGGTGGAATTTATAAATTTTCCAATTGAGTTAGGAGTTTTTTTGAGAAACGTTTACATTATTTGATAATCTCTAAATGAGTTTTGTGTCCATTTACGTCTAGTAAGTTACCGAACATGAACTGTAGATTCATTTACTTTACTGTATGAAATGAATAATGAAGTAGAAATTCGTACCGTAAAGTATATGAATCACTTTTTCTTAGAATTGGAATCATTTTAGCGGAATTTTTCTAGCAGCTATCTTTTGTATATTATATAATTTTAAAGAACATGTAAAAGCAATAAGAAACAAAGTTCTTCATAAAATAATTGTTTTATTTTCAAAGAATACTAAGAATTTCAATGTATAGTAAATATTCCCGCCAAATTTTATTTCAGTGTATAGTATATATTGTATAGTAAATATTTATATTTGGAAATATTTTTTTAACAGCACATAAGTTTAAAGCATTTTCTAATAAGAGGTAGGGAATGTTCGAAATGAAAATGGGGATAAATGAAAATGTTCTTATACATTACAGTCATTATACTGTTAAAAAATGTTTTACAGAAAAGATCCATACGTTTAAAGACTCACATGAAAGAAATGCTTTCATAAAAACATACGTAATGAATGTTGTGATATTTATAGAGAAGTTATACAGAGAGCGGATATTATATAGAGATTGTATAAAAATTTTTATTGATATAATTAAAAATTAAAACCTTTGAGACATATTTGCATGTCCTTCACCTCAGAAAAGTAAATTATTTTATTTACTTTCTCTTGACTGATGCATAAGTGGAAATCAACATCAATTGCAGAAAATGAACGCATGCATGGAAGAATAATAATATTTTAACAGCTTTATCAGTCCCTTAAATGAAAATTAAGAATAATAATGAAGTCAATTCGAGTTTAATTATAAAAGTGAATTATAATTTGTATTAGTCTACATTGTAAACATTAGTGCTCTCAATAGTTATTATATTACTTTTTTGAAATAAAAAGAATACAACGAAAGATAGATGAGTTTTTCCCATCAATTATAAGAAAATTACAATTTTGCTTTTTTTTTCAATATTTTGCTATTTTTAGTTTTTTGATTCCTTTTTGCATTAATGAATTATAAAAATCATTTATCATATTTTAAATTGTTAAAAGTATGCAGATAAATGCACTATGATATAAAATTGGTTTCATATTCTGCAAATGCTCTATTTCATTTTATAAAAGCTCAGATAGGGAAAAATACCTGTCTACCAAACATTAAAACACATACAACTGTTTTTGTAAGAAATATAATTCATTTCTGATAAATTTATAGTTATTATGATCGACTGGATACATTTATTTCATAATAGAAAAGCAAACAATAAGATTTTGAATATGTATGAAAAAATAATTTTTAATTCAAAATATTATTTAGTGTAATATAATAATATTATTTTAAATATGACATTATATATTATGGTATATTAAATATGATATTATATTAATCAGCAATTAATAGTACTATGTTTTAGAAAGATATATATATATATATATATATATATATATATATATATATATATATATATATATATATATATATATATATATATATGATATATAAGTTTTAATCAGTGTAAACTATTAACATACTTTAATAAAAGATTTAACTTTACAGTAGCCTCATTTTATTCCAAATTATCATACTTTGTAATGAATAAGAACATATTTATAATGAATTATGTAAATACGTTAATAACAAATTTAAACTTTTATATGAAAGTAAAAATTAATTAAAATAGTAATTAACAATAGTAAAATTAAGTAATTTAAACTTTTGTATGGATTATTATTTTATATGAATTAAATTTTATATTGAAGTAAAAAAATTCCATTGATTTACAAAATAGTAGCAAAGCTTCTTATAAAAATATTCTAATTGATTCCATAATTTTGTTAAATATTAAAAGTATACGGAAAAATTGAATGCATGAATTATAATATCATATTATAATTTAAAACTATTTCTTTGCTTTAAATAAAGAATTATATGTATTTTTATATTGGTGATAAATTCATCAAAATTTTTTTTCATATCATTTATTTTTTTATTTTTTACAAAAAATGTTTAAATTTAAAATAAAATTTTAAGTTTTAACATTTTTTGTTTTTAAGGAAAATAATAACGCCTGTCGTGTAAATAGATTTATTGCTATATGATTCTTGTTATAAATATTGAGCATAAAGATAAAAATGAGTAAAATTTTTTTTAAAATTTGAGTGTTTTATTTAATTAACTACAGTGAATAGTAACATAAATTAAGAAAAATCAATTATTAAGGGTGATTTTTTACTCAATAATTTTACAAAAATTATTAAGAACTGTATGTAAATACGAAATAATATTGTAAACAACTGCACATACTATTTACAATAATTAAATCATCAAAACTAAGAAAATATCACCAGGAAAATAGCATCATTTTTAAATAGTGAAAATAAACAGAACGTACAACACCAAAAATATACATACAAAAACCAAGAAATTTGGGTTATGGATTACCGAAAACATAATACTATCAGACATTAAAAGTATTTTAAAAAATAGTAAGAGTTAAGGAAATTAACTATAACTCAAAAGAAATATGTTTATTTTCTTATCAATAATTTCTTAAGTATTAAATGTACAATACATTAATAAGTGGTCTATTAAGTTCTATTTTAACTTATTCAGTTTATTATAGCTATTTTAAATTATTAGTTTGTTATTAGTTTGTATGAATTTATTTGGCTAAAATGACAAAAATATGATTAACAATTTGCCTGTGAGATACTTAAAATATATTGTAGTTGTGGTTGTGAAACTCGGTAATTTCAGAAAAAACTCTGAGGAATACCCAGATTCATTTTTAATATTTGAATGACAAAGACAGAGATTCAAAACAAATGTAATAAAATTTAACAATTTATTTTAGCAACTTAATAACAAGAAAAATTTAAAATTATTCTCCATTGAATAATTGATAAAATTCTAACCTTAAATTTCTTTTGTGACATTTACACAGTAATACATCATAACTAATTTTGACCAGATGGAATCGAAATTAGGTATCGGATTCACCGCTTTTACAAGTGGTATTGTGGTGTCTCCCAAAGTCAATAATTTTCTTTCCTCATCCACTTCTCCTTTTTTTCTCGTCATCTTCGTTTTCCATTTCCATCCGCTGATATTTCAACATCTCACTTCGCTTAATGCTCAGCATCTCATTTGGTTTACTCATACCTCATGAGCTTTCTCTTTCTTTTTTCTATATCTCATCAGAATTTATAGTCTCTTCTTTATAATTTCTTAGCTTCTATTCACATCTATATGTCGGACATCTTTATCTATATTCAGGAAATTCGAGGCAGAGTTTCAACAGGCCAATTGTTCTCCGTTTTTAATTTAAACCTTTCAACTCCTCTGAATCTGCTCAATGAGGATTCAGTCCTCAATCGTGGACTCCACTTTTCTGAGTCTTCTCCTTTTTTTACATGCAGTTTTCAACTCTTCATAATTCTTATCTTGGCCCCTCCTCTTTACACTATTGGTTTTCTAAAGTTCTATAGAACTCCCCCTATACTTCTATGGGATAGGTCAGAAATCTCTTCCCCCGTAATCCCGAATGGTCAGATTTACATATAAAACATATCATAAAACAATGCATGTAAAAAAACAAATGGGTGGTTTGAAATTTTGTCAAGACCACACATTTATTCAAAAAGGAAAAATTTATTCTTTTATTACACTTGTTTCATTGTCCCAACTTTTATTACATCTCTTTCTTTATTTTCTAGCAGCATTGTTTAAAATGAAAAGAGGAAGAACTATTAAATTTAAAATGACAATAAAAGTATAAATATCTGTTTTCCCAGACTTTGTTTATGTTTGTTTACACTAAGACAGTAGTATCAAGTTGACTATTGATAAAGAATTAAGAAAGATATTTGATATGCAGAAAATTATGAGCTAAATACTCTAAAGCTCATTTACAATAATATTTAACTTATTATTTTCACATTACTAAATAATTTAATATTGCAGATAATTAAACTAATATGAATGTGATATATCCAAACAAAATGCTGACAATAATTATTGCTAGAATTACGCATGTTATGATGGACATAAATTTTCATTATTAATCAAAATCCATGGATAGCTAACAGAAAGAATAATAAACTTCAAATAAGCACTTTTTAGTAGAAAAATACTTACAAATTATACCTTATGTTTATATTGAGTTGATTTTATATTGTTTCCTAAAATAACAATTTGATTTAAACTGCAATTTTTAGTACATATTTAAATACTGATATTAAAATGAAATTTTAACAAAGAAATTATGAAAGTGAAAAATCAAATTTGTAAACATAATTATGTTTTCAAGATAACTTGTTTCACTACATTATAAAATTTTACTAAAAATTAGCATGTCTACTAAAATAAAGCCATTAATTTTTTTCTTACTAGAAAGTGTGTGTAAACATTTTAAAAAGCAATTAAATAATTACTTAAATTTACAGAAAAAGTAATTTTTTTTTGATTTTCATTCAATGAATAGTTAACAAAAGGAAATTTTATAAATATATATTCCTAAAACATTTTTAATTACTTGAGTATTTTTAGTTAACAGAAGGAGAATGAAATTTATTACTGAATTTAAATTCAATAAATTCCTTTTATTTTAAAAATACTTTTCTTAAATGTTATGAAGAAAAATATTTTCTACTTCAAATACATTGTATAAAAATACACTTTATTTCTAAGAATTCTTGAATGAATATTTAAATTCCTTTTCTTTTAATATATTATCTTAATTTTTATCTTAAGAATTTTTCATTTTTATTTTGATTCACAAAATGTTTTTTAGATAAAATAATATGATATTTTTAGAAAGCTTTTTTAATAAAAATTTACAGAATCAGCACAAAGTATGTTTAATTTCTTTCAACGGAATGAGGTAAAATATTTTATTATTTTAAATGCTCTTGTTTAGGTCACTTCAATACTAATTTTTTTCATACTTTGTGGAAATTTGTTTAAAAAATGATAGTGATAAAGCAATTAAAGATATTTAATGAGGGAGTTAAATAAATTTCATTATTTATTAATTTGATTATTAAAAATCTTATTTCTTATTAAGACTTTCACACTATATCCACCAATTTTCTTCTATATTATTCTCTGTAGAATGCAATCTTCCCTATTGATTATTTTAATTTAATTGCTTAAAATGAATAGGAAAAATAAAATCAGTTACGAAAACATGTTAGATTTTAAATTGAAAGTTCATCGAAATAAAATTTTCTTTATTTAAAATTTTCAAACTTATTAAAATGGTTTATTTGAGTTGACTAAATTAATTTGTGAAAATTTAATTGCATATTAATATTCAAACATTTAATTCTTATAACTATATTTACATTCTTATAACTAATGTATATCATAATCTTTCAACATATGTAAATAAGTGTATATATTTCAAAAATTACTGTTTCAAATTTAGTATAGAATATGTTACCATGATAAAATGGAAAAGCGGTTTTATGTTACTAAAAACCAAAACTATGTTTTCATTAAATAAAATTTTAAAACAATATATTAACGATATTTACGAAAAATATTATTTAAACGGAAGCGAATATAATTTTAAATTATTTCTCTACATATTTTAAATTTCATGATATTTTCTAGAAATAAAATATTTTTTACAACATCCAGCCCCTTAGAAATGTTTACCCTTAATCATTATCAGGGAAGATATTTATGCCATAATTATGTGCCAGGAAATGAACATCGCGTGCCCTCGTGACATAGAATGAGGGTGGGTCTTAGTAATTTAAAACGAGGAGCTAAGAGTAAAACCCATAAAATTGGTCTACTACCCACAGAGGTATCATTTCACTTGGAAGTCATTGTGACAATTTTAATTACTTTGCCGTCATTAGTAAATACTGATTACATTCACCTCCCTGTTCATTATAAATTACAAAGAATATTCATTGATCGTAATATTACTATTTATTAAATTATTGGTATAAATGCTAAGAATAATTTTGCAATGATTCATTAAATATTTTAAATATTTATTGCATAAAATGTTTCAACTGGATTTCAAGAGTATTTGAAAGTAAATATGCTTATTTTTTACAAAAACAAGCAGCAAATAATTAAGTTCCATTTATTACAAAAATTTTAACGGCTTGCTTTATATGAGAACTATTTACGAAGCAATGAGATGAAATGAAAGACAAGAATTTTAAATAAACATTGTTATTAACTTTGTAATTATTAGAACAATTTGTTGAGGAAGAATGTGCTTAAAGAATCATAGAATGATTTAGCAAAAATCATTATAATTATATGAGCTATAAATTGAGCAGAGAATTGAGAATTTGACCATCGCACCTAAAGAAAATTAATATTGACTGAAATATAACTGTCTTATGTAGCGTTAAAAAAGTATAATATATAATACTTTATAAGAACTTTGTAAATTTTCTCAAATAATTTCTGAATCAATGTTTTACAAAAATAGGCAATTAGTTATATTAAGGATAAACGAAATTCTCAGAAAACTGAAACTACCCAGATGAACTTAGTAAAATGATTAACTTTGAAATTACTCTAGTGATTAAAGTGATTTAGGAAGTAAATTAGAGATTATTTTAGAGCGCGCGCGTAATTTAATAAATATAATTTCTTTTCTTCCTATATATTCTTTCTTTTGAGCTAAATTAATAAAGTAAAAAATTGATTGAAATGTTTATTATTTTATTAGTATATTTATACATTCATAATCGAGTGTTTTTCCGACTAAAAATGTGTAATAAAAATAAATTAATTTTGTGTACCCACTTCAAACAAATGTAATGAATATTAGAATTTACAATTTAATTTGAGAAGTTTTATTACATTCATATATATTTATATATAAATTCTATGATAAGTAGGAAGTTAATCATAATAGGATACTATAACTGTTCCACAATTTCCGAATTAATTAATTTTGCAGGATTTATAAATCACGAAAATAAATTTTAATCAATTTTGTTTTAATTTAAAACGTTTTTTTTCAATCTTTTTTTTGAAAGAAAAATAATTCTGAAAAACGTGGTAAAATGTTTCTAGGAATAAAAAAGAGTGGAACTTCAGATAGATGTTTTTAGATAAGCTATAGAATTCAAATACAGCTCAAAGTTATCTTGTTTTAAAATTTAAAAATGAAGCTCAAAACATATACTGTTAAATAAAATACATATAAATGAGAGAATGCACTTTTAAACTTTAAGTAAATATTTATAAATAATAGTCAATCAAATATTTATCTGGAAAATTTATAATTTTATAGCATATTAACTTATTTTAGTAAATGCCTATTTCACGATATTTTTAACAATATGAAGGAACATTTTTATGGTTTATAGCCTTTATATACATATACCTATATATCATACATATGTATATTTTGTATTAGATTTTTTAACAAAAGTGCTTTCTTAATATTTTTATCAATTTTAAAACTATTTAAAAACACTTTACTAAATAATCTCAGTGCAAACATTTTATTTTTTAAAGACTTTAAACATTAAATGTATTTTCCAAAAATCTTTGAAATTTAAGGACTATTAAATAGGAAATATATTATTTCTTTCTTATGATTTATAAGACATCTTAGATATTATAAGTGAAGGACAGAGAATTTATTCGGGCATATTAATGTAAAATTCAATTACGTTTGAGGAAACAAACTGTAACGAAAGATGGATGAAAGGAGCAAGATGCCTTCCAGTTCTGGTCATCAGTGTACTAATGAAGTAGTGAGAATAAAGTTGTTAGGCTTTTCTAGGGAGACAGTAATGGAATAAAATACTTTTTGTGATATATAGTGAAAATACAATGGCAATCTTGTTCTTTTTTATAAAACATGCTTAATAATTTAATTCTCTAACTATTTGTTTATACCATAAATATATAAATCGATATTATTAAAGTCAATAAAATGAAAGTATTTATTTCAATAAATTAAATGGAATGATTTATAGAAGAGGAACACCTTTAATATTAATTAAAATTTTATTTATGTCAAGTAATGTTCCTATTTAAGAAGTTCCTTAATAAATTATTTTATATAATAAGCAAAAACATTTCTTTCTTTCAAATATTATTAGTGAAATCGAAGACAAAAAATTATAATAGTTTAGTATACATTCTTTCTTTCATTTGATAAGGAAATATTTCTAATTTTGCAAAACATATATTTTACTTACATAATAAATAAAACTGATTTTTTTACACCAGTAAAATTTTTTTGAAATTTCATTAAAATAAATAAAGCTCATATTAATTTTGCTTTGAAATTTATATTTTTTACAAGAAGTTTTGAAGCAATATATAAGAACCCAACTTTCCTTACATCACATCTAATAGCGTTTATTTAAAATATTATGTTGAAAAACAAAATTTGTTAAAAATTGAAATAAATTACTTAATTTTTGTTTGAACTTTAGTAAGGTATTAATTTATTTGAAAGTAAAATTATTCAAACTATATAGACATCTTTAAATGGATAGAAATTGTAACTATTATAACATTTATAAGTCCTAACTATTCATTTATTATCTTAGGGAAATATTGGTTTATAATTGAAATTAAAATAATGACAGCAAGTAAAATATGTTCTAATAAATTAAAAACATATGGATGCTTTGCACTTAAAAATATTTTCATTATAATATTAAATTATTAAATTAAGGAATTTTTAAATTGAGTCTCAAACTTTTTCTGGTCATCTTGAGCCGATTCAAACACATGTGAAGTCCTTTTGACATTGCTTTTTCTGTTATCGACAAAGTAATATTCCAGAAAATGAAATTATGTAATATAAATATTTAATATTTTTCAAAGTATGACTCATGCATTTAGGAAGAAAATTATTTGAATTACAAATAAGTCATTTCAATTTTGAGGAACAACTTACGATTTGCAATTTGAATATCTTTGAAAACAAAAAAATTGGATGAGTTAATATTTGAAAAATAGTTGTTTCAAAGTAATAACTCCCGCAAATTTAATAACTTGACGATGCTTTTATTTTGCTGAGAAATTTTATAAGTTTTATTCGCTTAAATTGATTCAAAATTCTTTGTTTTAAAACTATGGAAGAAAATGAAAATACATACTTTTATTTTATTAAACAAGTTTTGTAAAATAAATGTACTTTACATTTAATATGATTTAAGAAATATATTTTTAACCAGAATATTTGCGTTGTCATTAAGTTTTAACTGTTAAAAAAGAAATTTAAAATAGCACATTTTCATAGTTATAAATTTAAAAAATAATATATGTTACTTTCAGAAACAAAATTGTTTGATTAATTTAAATATATAAAAAAATTGTATTTTAATTTCTATTCATTAAAATTTTTCTCTTTGTCTATTTAGAGTTCTAATTGACCAATGATTATTACTTTGCAGTTCTTAAAATGATATTGCTACTGTATACATTGTTTCATTTTATTGGAGTTGTTTTACTGAATATTTTACAAATAGAGTTTCTCTGTCAATAGCCTGTTGATTTGTCATAAGACTGATCTAACAGAACTATTAAAAATTCGTTTAACGAATATGCGAATTTAGCCATTGAATATGTCCTTAGATAAAACACTCACAAATAGTACTTTGAAATAAAAATGCTAAAGTATATTGTTTGCCTTGTACAATAATTAAAAATTTTTGTATAAATACACGGCAATGTGAAACATTCTATGGATGACGTATCAATATGCAGAAATACAATAGTGAATTAAATATGTATTTATTCAAGAAATACTTGTTTTATATTCTTTTTACCTTAAGACGCAAAAAATCGTCTACTGCTCATGTAACTATTAGTTATATTGTTTTAAAAAAATCGAATATTATTCAGAGAGTTCAACATTTTATACAATATGCTCCCTTAATACAGGCTTGTCTAAAGTGTGGCTCAGAAGCCTTTAAAATACAGCCCAAACGCAAATTATAAAATCATTTAAATTTACACATTTTTTTAAGAAAATAAATGCCTGAAGTATTTTTCATGGGTAAACGATTCGTTGACATATATTTTGAAATAAAAATTTGAATAAAAACATTTTTAGTGAGTACTCATTTTAACCAAAGTCTTCTTGCTGTTTCGAAATTTAAAAGTAAAATAAATAAAAATATGTATAATTGATCATGGAACTATCTTAACACTCATTGCTTCGGAAACAATTCATTCTTGTAAGAAGACAAAATTTATCATCATTTCATGTTTTTGTTAGCTTATACACCTTCAAATATTTTACAAATATACATAAATATATAGCTATAAATATAAAAATAAGTTAGTTCCATAAAATCTTAACTTTTTGTGAATAATTGAATTCATTACATTTATTTAAGTAATTGGCACGCTCGTGAATCATCTTAATTTAACTTATATTTGTTTGATGTTTGATCAAGTAATGTTAAAAAAATTTAGTTTTAAATCATTTTATCAGCCGTTAGTATTTGATCCTGTAAATATTTGGGATTAAATTTAATGCATGTCACGATCAGTTTTTGATTGGATTTGAGTTATTTTGTTTTTATTTGAAAGATTCTAAATTCTTAATCAAGCTGTTTATGACTCAATATGTTTTACAGATATAACATATAATTGATCACAGAATTTTTGAGTTGAATTTTTAATTAATGAGTTAGAAAATGCAAATGCAATGTGAGTAAATGCAACATTTTAATATTCCTTGTGGCATTCATTTTTTAGGATATTTTTCTTTATTATTTCAATCATTTTCAGATTTTTGTTCCGAGTATCTCTTATTCATGATTTACAAAATACTTAGTTATTTTAAACCAAAATATGATAATTTTGATGAGTAGAAGGACATATTAGGCGACACATTTGATTCACAAACATTCATAGTTTTATTATTATTTTTTGCATTCTGATTTTTTTGTTTGTAGGTCCATGTCGCAAATTTTAGTGAAAGCAACAAATATTTACATTTTGCTTAGAATTATACTTTTCAAAATAAAAACTTTTAAAAAATAATTGAAAGTCGTCAACTTTGTTTTTTTTGTCGGTAATACTGGCAATGTGATCTTAAGGACATACCATTGTGTTTTCCGTCAGGGAAACTTATAAGGTTAAGTTTTAAAAATGGAACATGTGTTAAGCATTGTTATAAAAACCATTAACTTTATAAGAACAAAATTACATAATCTCAGACAATTTCAAGATTTTCTTATTGTAATGGGTATTGAATTTGCAGTTGTTATTTTTTATACTTCTTGGATGGTTTAGTGTGGAGAAAATACTTAAAGTATTTTATGATTTAAGTATTGAAATAAAAATATTTATGGAAACAAAAGGAAATATGTGACTAAAATTTGAAGACGAAGATTGGGTTTTAGATTTAGCTTTTTTAGAGAGTACATTTAACACAACATTTCAATGATTCAAAACTTGATATTTCAAGGAAAAAAATCATTTTATTAAAAATATGTTCCTAACAATAACAGCGTTTGAAAAAAGTTAAAATTTTAGTATAATCAAATAAAAGGGAAACATTTGACATTTCTGTACTTTGGCTGCTAGTTGTTCAAATATAAAATATACTGGATTAATTTTTGATTTAATTCAAGAGTTTGAAAGTAGATTTCAAGATTTTCGAAAAAATGAAGAGTATATCAACATATTTTCTACTTTATTTTCTCTAAAAATAAATAAATTAACTTCATGGCTTCAAATGGAATGCATAGCGAACTGCTAAGTGAAATTCAACTGAAAGAAAATTTTAAAAAGCTACTTTACTGGAGTTTTATAAAGATTATCTACTCCGTGATAAATGTCCTGATTTCGACAATCATGCATTATTAATGTGTTCAGCTTTTGGCAGTACATATATTTGTGAATAATCATTTTAAAAAGGAAGCATATACTAAATACAAAAATAGGTCAAAGATCACTGACAGACATTTTGAAAATGCATTAAGAATGAAATCTTCTTTTATTGAACCCAATATAGATTTGCTTATACAGCAAAAGAAAATTCCTCCATCTCATTAATTTGAATTTTTTCCCGTATTTATGAAATCCAAACTAAATGAAATGAAAATGTTTTACAAATTTAAAATAAATATGTACTTATATATATATATATCTAATTCAAATTAAAAACATAATAATAAAAAGGAGTTAATTTATTCGAATAAAATTAATTAGAGTTAATTTTTATTTCAATTTGTTCAAAAAATCTATTTTGTGTTGCTCAGAAAATATTATTCTTTTTAATGCGGCCATCAAACGGTCATAGCTTTGACACTCACGCCTTAAAATAATAGAATTATATATTATTACTCATCACATTCAGGTGTAAAAATTTTGTTTTTACCAAATATTATTTTTAAATATTTTTTTCATCCAATATTTATTTTTGTTTGAAATAAAAACATTATAATAAGTTTTATAATTTTTTAAGAAGAAAGTAACATTAAATTTCTTTGTTTTCATTTAATTTATTGCATTGTCAAAAAGAATTTATTGACATAGAAATACAGAGTCAATCACAAGCTACAAATATACCAAATGTCCAAGTAAATTAACCGGTGATAAAATTAACGTTGCTTCTATGCAGTAAAGAAAATAATGTCATTTTAAATCAATACAAGTGTTAGCACCTTTGTGAAACTTTAAAAAACGAAAATATTTGTATCGGTTAAGCAATTATTTAGTGCAGAATCTGATAATACAGCATTCAATAAACAAATATTTTCAGCCGAATAAAGCTCTTTACCTAATATTAAAAATTAAAATACTTAATATATTTAGTAAATTACTTAATATAATTATTAATTAAAACATATTATGCTAAGTTAATCAAATTTTGTTCAGAGACGTAATAAGTAACTAAAAAACTTCTACTCTAATGATATCTACTACATTTGGATTCCCTCTTTCTTAAAATGACAACTGATGACGGGTTGTTTTGGACACCAATTTTCATTTTCCTGCTTTAGAATAATTGCAAGGAAAAAATATTTCGTGCAAGCTAGAGAAATTTTGTATTTCTTATACTAATATGTCAAAAATCGAGTCTTATTATAATTATCTTATTGTGTCTTATTATAAGTAAATATTATCTTATTTTTATCTAATAATTTTTCTTCAAATTTTTGAATTTAAAAATTTAACATTTAAATGATTTCTCATAAATTTAAGTTAAGACTTTTGTGCAATTTTGAGAATTCGAATAAATAAAACATTTATTAATGCTTTAAAATTGTGACATATAATAAACAAGCTTTTAACTATTATTAGACTTATTAGTAACTGAATTTTCTCATATGATTATGGTTTATAAAGTTACATATAAAACGAAATTAAAAAAACACTGCCTTTTAAAAATATTAAAAATTAAAATAAAAATTTTGTTTTAAAAAATAATGTAATAAATTTTATAATGTCAAATAGAAATCGAATTTTAAATTTAATATTTGAGATTCTGAACTTCAAATTAATAAATAATCAAATCAAGATCAATGTAAAGTAGTTTCGACTATCAAATTATTTTGAATTATTATTCTGAAATTTAATTTCATTGTAAATATTTTATTTATAAGAATTATTTCTCTCTCTCTCTCTCATCTAAATTTCAATATTTTCATATTGATTAAAGTCCATTCCTTTAGGGTAAAAGAGGGTAAGCTTTAAAATTAAAAAGTTTGAGATAAAATATGTGAATTTAACAGTAAGATAAAGTGACTCCAGAAATATCGTATTTTAAATAAAGTTTGGTAAATCAAACTATACTTTATGATGTTTGCTCAAAACATTTCAAGACTACATAATTCTAGGTTAGGAAGCTCAGTATTCTTCCATGTTTCAAGTAAATAATTAATAGTAAATTTTGGAATTATAATTGTTTTAATCATCATTTTCAGTACGAACTAATACTCTCATTATTTAATTTTTAATCATACATAAATCAATCACTCAATTGAATATATTTGTACAATCATTCAAAGCAATTTTCTAATTTCTTTCTGAGTGTAAAATTAAATATTATTCTGTAAAAAGTAAAAATTTTGAAAACTCAACTAAATTTCTATAAAACTTTAATATTCCTTCAATTTTGCAAAAATGTCTAATTAAGCTATGATCATTGTTAAAAAGTTCCATGAAACTTACAAAATTTGTATAGATTTAAAGTCTAATATTTTGATTCCTTATGTTTATCCAATAAAAGACAGATATTCCTATCTGTTATTTATGCTTGATATGGTTTATTATGTGTTATGATGTATCTTATGTTAAAAAAAAAAGAATACGTAACATTTTACTTTTAGAAACTCTACATCAGGTATAATTAGTATAGTCTAAGTTTCATTCATGATTTAATGTTCATTAGAATAAAAGATAAAGTTATTTTTATAAGTTGATTATTTCTAAAACAATGTATATAAATGACACTTATTTACAAAATATTTTAAAAAGTAATAATATTTATTAGTTAATATTTTGGCAGGGATTTTTAAAATTTATCGAAAATAATTTGCTTTGTATTTCTGAATGATATCAATATAATTAATGTATTTAAGTTCAAATAATAAGTTATGATACAATATTTATAAAAGTGCAACAATGCACAACAGTGTAAGTTAAATTTAACAAGTGATATTTTCATTTTAACATAAAGTTCAAATACATTCATCATATTATAAGCATGTATTCTGTTAGTGGCTGAAACATTTTAAGAAATTTATAAATTGCCTTTTTTCTCGACATATCTTGCTTATATATTACAAATTATATATGATAATTTTTTTTTAAATATTTGACATACTATACCAATTCATTTTTTAAATTTATAATTAAATCATTGCTTTATACACATTCATTGGAATCTATTTTAAATTTAATGTGGTTATTATAATGGTAATAATGTCAGCTTGGATATTATAGAATACCAATTTGAATTGCTAACATTATTTCATTGAAATTTATGAAGACATCCCATTAACTTACACAAGCGCTATATATATTTATAAGCTATACCACAACCAAACATAGAAGTAAATTATTCATTCTATTTCAATTGACATACATATGTATATATTCTATTAGCTTTTGTCGAAGGTAATAATTACGATATGTCAAACGCTCTATTCAGGATACTGTTTGAATGAAATCATGTCTGTTAGTGGCTGATTCAAATTTTAAAATGTAAGTAGTTTCATAAAGTATAGATTTCAGCTGCATTAATGTTTGTAAACAAATGACTTTATGAAATGGAACAAAATTTATGTTGTATCTTTACATTCAATGCATTCCGTAAACTATTTAGGTTAATTAAGGAAATATTTTAATATAAAACTACTAATTTTTAAAATAATGGCAGTTTAATGAGTACGCATGATTTTTAGAGTAAATATTTTTAATTCATAATATGAAATTTTTAACGTAATTATAAAGGTGAAGATTAATATTTGATTCTACATATATTAAATCTGAAGCATAATTTTAATGAAATAATTTTAGTTTAACATTATAATAAATTTTTTTTTAAATTTAGAAAAAAATTTAATGAAATATAATTTAGTAGGAAAGATAGCTCTCATTAATAGTTTTAATCAAATTTAATTGAAAACTATTTATATAAGCTCATTTAATGTAACTAATTACATTACTATATATATTTCTTAAATTAAATAAATAATTTAGAATTAATAATTTTTTAAAAGTTTAATAGTTTGCAACCTTTTTTGCCCAATTACTATTACTATTACTTATTACTATTACTTACCTGTTTTGTGTTGCTTATATTGTCAATGCCATCCATGTATTTGTGTTAACTTTATGTTTGTAATGAATAAATATATTTTGCATTTTAATGTCTTATCAGTATTTAAACTCATATGCCCCGTTGACAAATCAGAATAGAGACTACAAAAAGGTAAAAATTCCTTTATTTTGTTTCTAAATGATAAATACCTAAGTTAACAGCACAAGCAATTTTTCAAATTCATATAATTTAAAAAGTAAACGTGAAATTTTACTTTTGAATCATATTTTATTTTTGAAATTAATTTATATTATTTTTCATGAATTTTCAGTTTTAAATGATATTCATAAGTATATCTAAATGTTAGCAATCACGTTAATTAGAAGATAACAAATTAAAGGATATTTAATTTTATGTGTGTTATTTTACGTATACTATACACAATAATAAGGATATTTTTGCATGAAAGTATTGCACAGACTTTTTTAATTTATTGAGAAGCATAGATATTTTCTTTTTAACATATAAGTTGAAACTTTTGCAAAATTTATTTATTTTTCATAATGACCGTGTATAGTTTTCTATTATTTCTTTCAAAAAATGGGTATATACTCTAAAAAATTAAAGCTTTTTTCATTTTACACTAATAATTTGATACTAGCCTAAACCTTTATATGATTTATAAATATACAAGTTTACTTAGGAAAAAGAAATCTTAGAACGTAAAACTTTGTTTCGTAATTGGAAGAAAACTGGTTACTTTTATACAGTAAAGTGGAATTAAACTTTTAACAAGATTTTATTTTATTACATCGTAAAGAGTTCTTTAGATTTCCTATCCTTTCTAACAAGCCATTAGTATCTCTTGAAATATTTGTACTTTTTGCGGAATCAAAGAAATATAGTTTTTAATGAACCCTCAAAGTTCATAATGTATATAAATTTGAGATAATTAGGAATTAAATTTCTTATTTTCACTCTAAAAAATGTTTAGTGTTATATAGTTTTTAACCAACTATTTAAGAATAAATTTTAACAATGTTTTTGTGGAAAATAAATGTAAAATAAAAAAAACATTTTAGAGTTCTTATAAGAGATTATTCTCTTCAAAATTTGTACTTAATTTAATAAAATATAAATTTACAATGTTCCACTTAGTTTGCATTCAATATATATGCATACATTTTGATAAGAAAATGGATGTATACATATTGAAGTTCGCTTTGTTCACAAAATGATAATTTTCCTTTATATTTGATGTGAATATTTTTTAATCCACTTAAATTTGTATATAATTATTTTATTATGCAGTAAGTTTAGATTATAAATATTATGTAAAAAAACTATTTGGATGAGTAATGAATTTTAAAAATGAATAATGCGTTTTCTTCTAAGCTAGTTTTTATTAAATTAATGTTAAATCTCTCTATCTTATGTATATTTTAATATTAAATATATCAATTTTATTTTATAATGAACAACAGTTAAAGCGTATACTTCACAATGTATTTTTAAATTTGAAATATGTATATAAAAGCTAAAAATTGTGAGAAATGTCTTAAAATTAACTGATTCTGAATATTCCAAATCAGTTAATTAAATTACAATAGCACACTTGTTTTCTAGCCACCTTACGAGATGTATCAAATCTTAAATATTTAATATTTTAAAAAGATTTACTGCTTAAAATTAATTGAAATAACATGCACCTAAATAATTAATTATTATGTGATTTTTGAAAAATATAAATTTAATTTACGAATTAGATTGTATTTGAATTTCGAATTCATGAATTTCATTATAACATTATAATTATAATGAAAAATAAATAACGTAAAATTCCAAACAATTGAAGATGAATTGATATCTGAATAAATGTCTTGTATTCATAATGAATTAAGAGAGAGAAAGAGAGAAATAAGGATTTTTCTTATATATCTAAGTGCTCAATTATCTACTAACAAAATTTATAAAAGCAATAGTGAATATTATCTTTCAGATTTTCTTTGAAAAATGTCATAAAAAACTATGATCGATATCTCAAAATTTAACCGACAAAAATATTTCCATTTGACTTACTAGAGATCTGGATTACAATAGCATATTAAATTCTTCAATATTATGAACGCACACACACACATATTACCATAGTTTTTTTTTTATCTGAGTCTAATAATACGTTAGTTTGTTTTCAAGTACTTCTTTTGTTAAATATTAAGGAAACAGCAAATATTTAAAGTATATATTCCTCATTAAGTTCATTATACCATGAAATTCTTTATAATCAAGGAAAATATGGTTGTTTAATATTTGTAAAAAGTTTCTGTTTAAATGTCAAAATTTAACTGTATGATATCATTGATATCTTATTTAGAATAATAACATTTGCCCATGGGATAAATAAAGGCTCCTTAAAGTTTTAGTTTTTCATCGTATATACATTATTTTGTCACCCCTAATTATTCAATTTTAATTAGTTGCTAATAGAAACAAACTGAAATTTTTCTGTGCTTTCTTTATAAATGCAATTTAGGTCTTCTGAGTTTAGAATTTTTCTATTTTTTTAAGTTGAATTCGAAAAATCAATTTCAGAAACGCATATTTACAACGCCAAAGAAATTTACAGAGAATAAAAATGTTCTTGTTAGTTTTTTAAATAATTAATACTATTTACTAAGAGTTAATATATTGTAATAACCATACCTAATTCAAATTTTATAACTATTTTTTATTACTATTCATTTTATAACTAAGTTTATAATCAATTCACATTTTAAAACTATTTTATAACAATTCTATTAACTATTCGCGTGAAATGTTATGTATCAAAATTTTAAAATATTTTTAGCTTTTTATTAATAAACTCTTTAAATTTTTATATTATATTGTAATTATTTAAAATTTCAATTTCAATGTCAATTTATTTTTGTGATTAAAAATGTATAAAAATTTGATTCTATGTAGAATAAATGTTTATTATTTTTTGAACAACAACAAATTGAGCTCAGGGAAAGATCAGATTGGAACGTAAGGTTTCGTTTCAGATCATTTTTGATGAACGAAAGATGGTATTGCAATTCTGATTTTTGTATAGATTTTAGAGTTTATGCCTAAGCGTTTTGGAAGTTTCCATTGTGATACGTAAACATTTCATATTCTCAATGAAAGATGTGTGCTAATAGGAAAACAACATGTAGCTTATTTTACATCTTTAATACAGTTTCTCGCTATTCACTCACAGAATCAAATGACATTAAATTTTATGTTTTGTTTGATTTTTAAATTAAAAAATCATTGCATATATTTGTAATATTTCTGTAATTTCTGAGTTTTGATGATTCTAATCAATTTTTTCATATGTTTTCATAGAACATTTCTCTTAATTTTTAAGATAGGTTTTAATATTTCATTGTTATGTTTGGTTAAATTAACAATAGCATTTTATTTTTGCTTAATACAGAAGACATTCGATTTGACAAACTTGTAAAGACTGGTAAAATAGTGATTGTGAAATAAAAAAAAATTGTAAAATGGAAAAATAATTATTATATCTTTAAACAGATTTTAATTACTAATTGATTTTTTCTTTGTAAGTAAAATTTTACAGTTGACACTCATTTTTATGAAATTTTAATTTATCAGCAATCACGTTTTTATGAAATCTAATGATCTTTCCCTACCATGTTACCATAGATACAATGATAATTTTAACTCTTATTTTTGAATTAAAATTTTAAAATATTTCTTTTTTTTCCAAAATGTTTTTTTGGCAAATATTATTATTTATTATTTTATTTTTATGATATTATTTTTTTTTAAAAAAATTGTTTGATTTCTTTCTTTCTTTTTTTTCCAACTAAAGGTTACATGCAGCCATTTCCAGTCATCAATTCAAATGATATATGGACTGAAGAAAAATTAGACAATGAAATAATTGGAAACATAATAAATGTGAAAGATAAAAGTTTGAAGATATCGAACAAGGTGAAAAGGATGTAGTGCATATCCATTTACATAATAAATAGCTGTATTGCTAACAGGACTAAGGTACTAGTTTAAGGTAAAGAAAATAGGACTAAGGTACTAGTTTCAGGCAATACTTAACACAGTTTAAAATGGTCTTCCATATTGAAAAAAGGCATTTTCTTTTAAAAAGGCAATTTTTAACCAGAAAAATATTAAATTAATTTTTTTGATTATTCATCATCAAACTAAAATTGTGCATTCATACTTAAAGTATTGCTTTTAAGTATGAATGCACATTAAATACATTTTAAGTATGAATTTTATTTTTCATGTGTTTTCATATATTTTTTTCTAAATAAGCTTTTTCTAATAGTACTTTATTAATCAGATTATTGTGTGAAATAATTGAATTTTTTCCCGTTAAGCCGGAGTATAACACAGACTTCTGCTTCATACATGTCAAGATAAATGTCAGAAGTAACTTAGAGTTATTGTGTGTGTTAAGAAAATATGTGATATCAACTGATATAAATTCCAAGTCACAACGTTTGAGCAAAATTTTAAAAAAAATCATGAAATCCTTGTATGGAACTGAGGTGAATATTCTGGAAAATTACAGAGCCGAGCTGGTTGCAGAATGGTTAGGGCTCTTACCATCGGTTCAGCAGTTCGCTGGTTCAAATCCCATCTAGGGCATGGATGTTTGTAGTGCTTCGGAATCCACTTTAAACCGTAGGTCCCGGTCTAATTAGCCCTCGTGAGGAAAAAATAACCGTTGAGCGGCAAACAAACTGGAAAATTAGGGAAGAGAAATTTACTAATATTAAGATCAATATGATGAAAATCAGTTTTTTAAAGACACTTTTGGGGAAATTTGAATCAAAATTAGTTTTAAAAAAATCTATTTTTGAAATGAGAAATGTTTGTGAATAAAACTGGTTGCAGATCAAAAGTATGTAAAAATATAGCTTAACCGGACGGAAAATTCTTTAAGTCTAAGAAAATAGGCTTAGAAAGTGGATTATTCAATTAAAGGTTAAAGTTTGTATTTCTTAGAAAAGAAAAAAGTTGATGGAAACAGCCATAGTCTTTCTTATGGAAACAAATAACACAATTATTCTTGAAATAAAGGTCCGTAGATCTAAAGAAGTATATAAATATCTTATGACAGAATTAAATAAAGAAACATATAAAATTTTATTTGAAAAGAAATAAATATTATATGAATTATGGTTGCCAAGAGTTCGGAGACATAGGAGGCTTTTCAAGCAGATACATTCAGCGATCATTACGCTAAAAAAGTAAAGTAGACATAATAGCGTAGTGGGATCCACATATTTCAATTTCAAATACATATCAATAATCATTTTATTTTAATGTTTTCTTTAATCAACCAGAATTTTGCACTTATGGCATATTTACAAACAATATTTTACTAATATATATATATATATATATATATATATATATATATATATATATATATATATATATATATATATATATATATATATATATATATAAAATCATTGATAAAACTAATATTATTCATCATTTCAATAACATGTTTTACACAAAGAACATACAAGTTAACACTGCTAAATCAAAAGCTCTGATTGAACTTCTGCATAAAATAAAAAGTGACTCTAAATTTGTTCATTATTTACGAATTATTTGCCAGATAAAGCAATATTTAAAGTAATGTTCATTAAGCTTTGTTAGCTAGTTTTTTTCAATTAAATTAGCAAAGTGTAATGGGGAACTGAAATTTCAAATCTATTCTTCTCAATCCCGCTAAACATAGCGGATTTCAAATAACAGCTGAAACATGTGTGTTATGATAAGGTTCTTAATTTTTATTCAAAATATCTGGCTCAAACGTTGTACGAACAATTAAATCACTTATATTTTGGATGAACTTTGTTAAAAATGATTCATTAGTCTAGAGTTCTTCATAATAGAATGCGATAATCACTTAGTGAAACTTGGAAATACCTGTACCATAGAAAAGGAAATAGAACACCTCAAACGACCATACTTAAAAGAGTTCTATCGCTTAAACTTTCAGTATGCTCTTCAATTTTATAAATTGAAAATAACAATAAGAACGATTTAAAAATTTATTAGTTTTCAACTCATTTCTCAGCAAAACAGACTGTAAAGATAAAGTTTGAACTACCATAGACACATATACACACAAGTAATGAAGAACATTATATTAGAATTCCTAAAATTCCTTATTTAAACTACAATTACTTCATTTACTAATTTAATTATGTAAGGAAATATACAACATCAATTTTCAATAATACTAACAATAACCTTGATTTGAAATAGTCCTTAAAAGGATATGAGGGTTAATCAGGGCTCATATCTGAGCTATCATATATGAGGCTGAGATTAAATTTAAAAACGAACAAACTTTTCTGCAATTTTCTGTAATTCTTATATTTCTGAAATAAAAATCTGCTAAAATGTAGAGAAAAAATGTGAGGCTTTTATATCAAAACTACTAGGGATACTAGGAACTCTGCTTGGTGTTCAATTTGCTAAGAGATTTGAATTCAAATAGGAATAACTATAAATCAGCATTTAAGAAAACTGTATCTAAATGTAATTCAGCTTAAAAAATAACAGCTCAAAAGGAGACCTCAAAGTGGTGGTCTACAATGTTCTTGCCAGGTTGTATTTCCAGCAATTGGAATAAATTGTTAATATTTCTAACTTCAATTCATATCACTCCTGCTTAATGAAAAGGAAGTTACATTAGTCTGAAAGTTCTGCCAACAAAGAAAGGTACTGGGAATAAATGAAGTTGATTGACTTCTGAATATTTACTATCATTAAATTTCTTTAAAATTTCACAATAATAATTCTCAACTACCGTATTAACAACGCCTCTAAAAACTTAGGATAATTATTCTATGCTATAAAGATGGGATAGACAAAATAAAGAAAACATCAAATAAACTAACTTCCCTTCTTTCAACATTTATAACAAATTAGTTTTTAAAAAACTTTTAAGTTTTTCTTTGAAGTCAGTGCGTATTTAAGTCATTAACAAATGTACCGTATCATAGAAAATGTATATTAACATTATTTTTCCCAAAATTTATATCAATACTTAAAATGAAAAAGCCAATGTATTGTATACATCAGTAATCTCTATAAAAGTTGAATTCACATTTGATATATATCTCATAGTATTTTTATTAAAAACGTCTGCTGCGTAGTAATACAATAAAGAATAATCTTACAAATATTTATCTCCCAAAAAAGTATAGACAAAAGAATAACAAGGACAAGTATACCAATAGTTTTCATGTATTATATTTAAGAACTTCACGGCTTACGATTTCCTTAAGTGAAGACAGGAGAAGGAAGCCAGGAAAATGAAATATCGCTTCACATTTTTTTCAAATTTAAATTTTTTCAAAGATAGTTTATATTTTTAGTCACTGTAAAAGATGAAAAAAATCAAAAATGGTAAATTCGACATACTCGAGCATTTTTCAAATAATGGGCAGAAAGAAGCAAACTAACTACATATATTCTAGCCTCCAAATATTACGGAACAATCAGTTTTTTGTGAATAGTTTAAAAATAAATGAATTTAAGAAAACCAAGTTTTAATGACGTGTGCACAAAATAGATATGAATTGATTGCAACATAGAATTTTACTTAAGAAAAGGGCATATATGATTTTTATTGTTTGAAAAAGAATAACTACAGTTTCATGTGAGAAAATGGCATTGAAATATAACGAAAAAGAGTTTTAATAAATAATATATCCATCTTGAGACTGAATGGAATGGTGACATCGATTTTCTATGCTATCAGTTTAGTTGTCGGTTGCCGAAATAGAAAGCGAATACAAGACAAAGTGAAAGATGCTTTATGTGATTAAGGTCTAGAGATGGAGATGTGCATTCTATTCACTACAAATTACGAGTCCCTCTAGAATTTTCTCAACAACTATAGCTCTATAAAGTCGTGAGTAATCAGACAGCATAAGTAAATCATTACAAATTATATTAATATATAAGTGGATATATGTATCAAGGATTCCCTCACGGTACTACACACCAGTCACAGTTTCTTTATGGAACTTATGCAGGTTAGTTTGGATACTAAATGAGATTCTTACTCAAACCATTTTTCCAGTAACACCATTTCTGCGTTTTCCTACAGTGTTTGATTAAAGGCACCTGGTGATTTGTTCCTTCTAGATCAGCAAAAATCCTGAATAGCTCTCATGTTTGAATCTGGAATTGTCTGTAAAAAATACAGAAACCCATTTCTGTTTGACCCAGGAAAAGTGTTCTCTTGCTCGAGATAAGCAAGCTTTTTCCTGTTGTCTGGTGAGGTGGACGCATAATTGGTCATCTTGTATAAAGACTTCGATTCGATTGTGAAGATGTCTCCGCAGCATACTAGTGGATATTCTTTTTCCTGATGCTATAGAGTGCTCTGCCACACTGCTACGGCATAAAAATGCTTCTTCTTCTGGCCGAAAGAGATATAAATGTGTCTTCTGCAGACGTTATAGCTCGTGGTCAGAGTGGAAAATGTATTTTGAACACAGAAGCTTCGTTTTGATGTTTGTCCCAGAGATAGTGTTCCACACTGCGAGACACATTAAGGTGCTGAGGAACATTAGCCTGTGACATCTCCATTTTCATCCATTCTTTAGCTCGCTTTCTTAAGGAATTAGGCTAACATTCTCTTTTAGACATTGCGGTATTCCCCTTACTATCATCAACGAATCTGTTAACAAAATTTATACTATTAATTATGGAAACCTGATGTTTTTGCATATATTTTCTTACTCATATATACTTCATATATGCTAGTGCATTCCGAATGTCTTGCAAATTTTGACAAAAAAAAATGCAGTCAAACTAACCAGAACAAAATAGCATACTTATCAACGACATTCTCTGCCTCCCCCCAGACGAAACGAAAACTAAGACATCAAACGAAAGTACTCGTCCAGATATTTGTAATGTAAGTAATTTCAAATACATCCACATGTTAAATGATGTTGTTTGATAAGAATTGTCAAAGTGACAACATGATGGGCTGAAAATGGATAATAGGAAAAAGGAGCTTATGCAGCCTTTGTTAATTTTTAAATAATATCACTTCTAGGGAAGCTAAGAAATGAAAAATATTTTTGCTAATCCAAATTTAATGCCATTCCAAATGCAGTTGAGTCAGGAATATAAAACTGAATTTCATGCTATGAAGCAAGAAGTTCATGTGATATTTATTGGTACATGTTCTGTTCCTACTATCGGATAGTCACCCTTTTCTAAAAGCTTTTAAAAGGGATTTAAAAGGAACCCATTGATTAGTGAGATTGGAATCTGAACCGATATAGAAAAAGTATCCAAGTTTGCTAAATGAAAACTTAAATAACACCATAGTGAATACATCATAGAGTTAATAAATTTACTGATTACATGAAATTATAAATTGTGTTCCGTTAATGATATTAATTTCAAGATGAATCATAAAAAGTATTTTAGTGTAGAATTAAACAAGATTTTAAGATAAGAGAAATGATGCTATAATTAGAAGAAACATATACAAGATCAGAGTTTCTTAAATTTCATTATTCGTGATTCAATTTTGAATCATATTTTTGATGGTTGCCCTTCCACTTGTATAAAGTAAGATGTGTACAATAAAATGTATTTTGAATATTTTGTAGCTACTATGTTGGATATTCTCATGATTTCGAGAGATATATTCCGATTTCTCTTAAGTATTCTAGATTATCAAAAAGAAGCCCTCTAGAATATTTTCAGATGTAAGCATAATTTTTCCTATAAGAAGAAGGATGTTTTAAAACGTCAGTTTCAATTCCTGGTAATCTCATTAGAGTTGATCATTTTATCGCTATCGAATTTATTTGAAATTGTAAGTCATGTATGTTTTATTTTAATGGCATTTAACTGTATTAAATATTCAATCAGAGAATTTATTCAGAAGCATAAATACATTTTTTAGGAGTCGCAAGTGAGAAAGAGATGACAGTCAAGCATCAACAAGTACAAGAACAAACGTTGTTTGGTAAATTGAATCAAGATTATTGTCTGACGAATACTTAAATTGTTTGCTTAGGAATATTGAAACCGAAAGACAATTTAGTTATAATTCCCTCTTTGAATTCTGGACAGGAGTAGATGATGAATTTTCATCATCTACTCCATCAAAATTTACTAAATAAACTAAATAAAGTAAAATAATTTTAAGTATATATATATATATATATATATATATATATAGTACATCGTGTTAATTTAATAAGTTAATTATTAAAAATTATGTCAAAAATATTTTGCTTTGTGTGTATATGTAAATTAATTAGATTCTCATGTCTCATTAATTAAATTCTAAGTAATATTTTATTTAATATGTTCGTGCACCTGATTTAGTGTGCTCACACCCTCCCTTAAGGCGTCGTGTCACCACAGGGTGAGAATCGTTACGCTGGATAATGCATCCATGAGAATTTAAAACATTTTGAAGAGAATGTTTTCATTCTTCATTAATCGTTTCACCATTATTTCATTTAACAGATCAGTTTAAAAGATTTTATGTTTAATTCAAATAACTTTAATTCATTATATGCAGTTTTTATATAGGTGCTAATATTTCATAATTTGCATAGGATCCAGGAAAATTTAAATATGCTTAAAGAAGAACTCTACGATAGAGACATTTCATAAAATTTTAACAATCTGTAATTCAGAAAGCTTTAATTACAATAATATTTTATTAATTTTAGATTTTTATTATTTAAATTTTTGCTACAATACTGGTAGAAGGGTTTCACATCAGTATCTAGCAAATTATTCATTACGAAAATGTTATGGAGTTCTATTCATTATTCAGATATTACATGGAAATTGATGTGGTTTCTTTCCAGTTTTACAAACTTTGATTAAAAATTTTGCAGTTTCTCATTTTGTATAAAAAAGGATCATGAAAATATACTTAGATTATAGTTAGACTCATAATAGAAACTTAAATTTATAAAATTAAAAACGATTATTAATTTTAAATTTATGTTAATTGAAAATTCCTTTTTTATAAAAAGTTTATTGTAAATATTTTAAATAAAACTATTTTATTTTTCTTCGATTCTGTAAATTTTTATTTTTAAAATTTTAAAAGCTCTATTAATTCTTTCAGTGGTATTTAAATTTTACTTTAAGAAAAATTATTCAAATTATAAAATATCATTTATTGTTAACTTTTATTATTCTGCCTAATTTAATGACACGTTACCAGAAAGTAGTTTCTATATTACATGAAAGTTGTCTCTTCAAATTTTTGATGAAGGGAGTTCTTTAAATGAACAAACTTAATTATTAGTATATAATAGTTAGAAGAAACTAAATTAATCTCTTGAATATTTAAACACTTTAAGCTGCTTTTTCTCATTTAATATTAAATCATGCAATATAGAGTCTCAGTATGAATATTAAATTAAGCACAAAATTATTAATGCTTGTTTAATCTTAACTATTTTAAATACTATAAGGTTTTCTCTTATTTTTTATTGTTGCAAGTTGTTTGCATTTTAAATAAGATATTTTGAATTTTACAGCAACATTATATAGAATCACCAACAGAACTTTTGAAAATATTTATGCATAATGCTTAAATAATTTAATAAATACTTTTTATTGATTCTCCTTTTTTATTACGACAGATTTTTGAATTTCATTACAAAGAATTACTAAAAATTATTGATTTTAAGTTTTATTTTAGCATACAAAATCAAAACGCTTATCATTGAATATACCGTTGTGTTGTATTTTATAAAAACACATATATAATTAGTAACAATATGTAACTGCAAATTGTAACTTGTAAGTTACTTGTTCACTCCCCCCCCCAAAAAAAAACAAAACAAACAAGATGTCTTAAATTATTTCCCATCAAATTAGGAACAGATATTTCTGACATGAAAGAAACTGATTATTTTATTGCTTTGCAAAATATTCATCTACAAAGAAACATTTTAATTGATATTTCGCTTTCTAAATAAAAAAAATAATTAATTTCTTTTTTGTTACTCCTGAAACTATAAACCAAAAAAGAGTTTCACATTTTTTATTCTATTTTTTCCAACAATGTTTAAGAATGATTTCTTTACCCCATTGTCTAACTAATCTGAAATATTTATTTTATTTATCATAAATTAAGAAGTTACAATTGTTACATTGGTTTCAAGATAATTCAGAAACACATCTAATATATTTATGCTATATCAAATAAGAAAAAAGATTATAAACAATGGAAATTTTTATCTTGATTATAAATCACTTTCTTTATGATAAAAATTTTTATAACGCTATTTAAAATTTATATCCAATCAATTTAAATAGAATCAAGAATAAATTTGATGATGCTTTTGAAAAGAATATTGCCATTCATGATTAATTGAAATTAATTAGTATAGGAACTAATGTATTTAAAATATATCTCTTAAATAATTGAAAATTCACACACACACAATAGTTTTAATGCTTGAAATTAGGAATATCTTCGAATGATTTAACATTCAACGAATTCTTACATATATTTGCACAGTATATAATATAAATCAGACTTAAAATGCTTGCAAAAGAAAATGTTCTTACTTATAATACATAATGTTTACTAACAAATTTTGCAGCAGAATTTTCAATGCTTTCATATTCACAGTTATTCATTAAAAATAATTTAATTTAGTTAGATTAAAATATAGGATAGTGTCTGTTACATTTAAATTTATAATATCTTTTGCCCAATCAATATTTTTAAAGAATTTATGCTAGGTTGTTTTTATATAAAATTTTTAACTCTTGGAGGTTTAGTTATTTATGAGGCATTTCTTATTAGGTGAGCATTACTGACATGAAAGAAAAATAAATAAAATGAATTCTGAAAAATCGGAAATCCCTAGACATACAAATGTTAATTACTGTGTTTATTGAATCGATTACTGTGATGCATTGAAGACGCACTTTTCCATTAAAACCAAAGAGCACCTAATTGGGTTTTCTGAACACTAATTTTTCATTCTTTGCAATAATGATCTGATTATCGTTATCTCGTGTTGGGCTCCGGTTGTTTGCTTAATGATTATTCTTAAACCATTTTTTAGTATTTTGAGCTTTTAGAATTAAGTTTGGTCTTCAGATTTATTTGAAAACATGGTGCAGGAAAATGAGAGTTTAATTTCACCGATTTCCTTAATTTCTTAAATTAGATCTTAAGACATAATTTTTATTACGTTAAGATGAAAATGCATGATTTTGTAGATAACAGGCAAAATATTTTCTTTAAAACTTGGTAAAAATGTTTTAATTTACAGCGAAAATAAGTGATAAAATTTTATAACATAAATTAAAAGTAGTCAACTTTAAAGAATTATTTAGACGTGCTTTAATTTGTGATTCTTAAGGTTAGAAAAAAGACAAGAATTTAAAAATTTAAACATAGAAATTATAAATTTTATAAATATTATGTAAAGAACATGAAGTTTAGTGTAATTTTAGTAAACTTTATATGTTTTAAAACCATGACTTTTAAATAATGCAATTGTAATAACTTAAATAGATATATATTTACTTTTTAAATTACTCTGACAAAATAAATGGGCAAGTAAAAATATGAATTCAATTATAATTTAAAACATAACAGTAACAAAATAAGATTTTAGATTGATGTATTTCACATTAAAAATGTAACATTAGATTTATTTCTACAGTGATTTAAAATTCAAGAATATAGTAATTATAATTTTTTTATTAAATAGAAAAATTAACCATTTTTGTATTTTTGTTTAAATAATTGAACTTAATTTAATGGTACTGAAAATGATATGTTGAAACATATTACGAAATAACCTAATACATTTCTAAATTGGTTACATTAGAGAGATGTTGATTTATAGATTATAATAATGCAATAGAAATAGAATTACATTACATTTCTTCATAATTGAATTATTTTACTGAATATATTATTGGATATTTGTTTCAAAAATACTTTATATATTATTATTATGATAACTTGTTATACAGATAAAGGAAGTTTAATCTGTAGTGACGGCATAAGAAGAAGAAGAAAGAATTGACGACAAATGTAACTCCTCAGTGAGTAAAAAACAATGTTAATAGTAAAGAGAGAAAATAATAGTAAGGGAGTAATTACTTACTTTATGACTTATGCCTATTAACATCAACAAAAATCAGAAAATATAGCTTTGAAAGCTAGTAAGAACAAAAGTACAACTAAATCCTATTTAACAGTGAAGTGAATTTCGTTTTTTAGTCATATTTATTTTCTTAAATAAAGCACATGAAACTGCATTCTGATGAAAAGAGAACTTTAGTCATATATATATACCACATTTTATTTTAGTATTCATATACATGACTTATTATTTCAGTATACTTGTGCACTTTATTCACAATTATTTTATTTCATAGCGTCTTATATTGACTTGTTTCAATCTATAAATTTCATTTTATAGAAAAATAAACTTCAATTGTTCTTTGAAACTCCTGTAAATTATGTCTTATAATAAATTCTCATTTTCTTAAATTTAAAATATTAATCTATCGATGTTATTTCTTATCCAATTAAAAAAATTTAGAGATCATAATCAAGCATAATTTTCAGCATTGTTAAAATTACTTGAAATGCAGAGTACATATATGGAACTACTTAAATTGATTAAAACATATTTTTAGTAGATTATTCACATTCTATCAAAAATTATGGTTGAAAAACTTTTGAAGTTAACCAAACTTATATAATATGCAAATTTAGTAAACCATTAAAAATAATACTAGCAAAAATTATGGTTTCAATATATTTTTATTATATTGTTTTTAAACTATAAAGCTAAAATATTCAAGGAAGACATAGTGTTTTTAAGCTTTATTAATTTCACCAATTAGTTAAATATTTATGAGAAAATAATTTTAAACTTATTTTTATGGATAATAAGTTTTTGCTGAAAAACTAAACATCATAATAAAAATATAACATCCCCTAATATTTTCAAATGAAGGATGTTGCTTCATTGATTCATGTAGAAAAAATTAACATCCATAAATATTCTTAAAATATAGATGTTATTTTTCTAGAAGGATATTTTGCATACAGAGTGTACTTTATACGATTCTTAAAATAATGCTTGTCAAGCATTATTTTAAGAACCATTTAAAGTACACTTTGCATGCATGGTACAATGGTAACAGTTTTACACGAGAAGGCATAAACAGAGCAAACAAATTAGCATTTGAATGACCACACACTATTGTTATTTTAATTTAATAAAATAAATGCATTAATTGTTACTATATATATATATATATATATATATATATATATATATATATATATATATATATATATATATATATATATATATATATATATACATATATATATATATACATATATATATATATGTATATGTATATATATATACATTATAATAATAATAAGGATATCTATTAATATGTTAGATGTATCCAACTGCACTAGCGTCTTCAAGTGACTTCGAGTATTGTTACTCTTTTGCTTTACAATAATTAAAAATAAGCCTATTTTCCTCTCCTCTTTTGAACTTACTCTCACACAATTCTTCCCTCTCAACAACAATTCACAAATCCTTCGAACAACATTTGTAATTATATTCTCTAAATCTCTACAGTTTAGTTAATGGTTTTTCTAACAGTAATTAGTACTTCATTCCCACAATACACCACAACATTCATTAGTATTCTTGAGATTTACATTGATTGAACCATGTTTAGATCTATGTATAAGATATTTTATTCTGGAATGTTACTAAATTCTTCTTGACATTTAGGACATTTGAAAAAACATTTTAAAAGGAACTATTTATGGAATCTTATTAATGAAAATTGAGCAAAAATATCCCATAAATGGTTTGATATAAATCTATTAGTAAAATGTTTATTAATTCTTTATAAATTTACGATCATTTAAATAAACTTGTGAATAGAATTTCTTATCGGTAAAAAATTAACTAATAAACAATATTTTTATTAATTTCCCTAGGACTACCTTTTATTAATCATTAATTAAACATAAGGAAAAATCTGTTAAGATACGTGAATCAATATAGGATAAGAATTTAAATTCGTATTCATTATGATTTATGGTAGGCAAAATGTGTATCACACAACACTATTACATGTATAATTTTTTTTTTATTTCTAAGTAATAGAAAAAATAAATTAAATAAAATAGACAAACTCTCATTTAATTTGATTTAATATGTAGAAATTTTTTGTTGATGATAATTTTTCTTAAACAGTATTAATATCATCATTTATTATTAAAAATATAGCTTTTTGTTTGTAAATTTAATTTATTGAGAATTCATTTAAAATAATGTGAATTTGACTGTCCTATTTATTATAATTAAAAAAAATCTTTATTGATGAAAGTCTAATTAAAATAAGCATTTACTTTAAATTAATTGTTTATTCATTATTTATTCATTAGCTATAATTCATTTATGTGAAAAATTTTTCAATAGTATGTGTTTTAATATTCATTGGAAAATTATTATTTTTTTTTGCTTAGATATTGTATAAACTCGTGTTCCACATTTATTATAAATAATATTGTGGGAGAAATTTTAAATGGTGGAATAATAATCGACAAATAATATAAATAACGTGATTTTGTTACTTTATTTATTAATTTACAATAAATACTATGCTGAAAATAAAATGTTAAATGATACATATGTAGCTTAATAAATCATACTTTTATTGTTATAAATGTATTCTTTATAAAATTTAATTGCACTGGGATATTTTAAATTCTTAGGAGAGCGTGTTTGAAGTGGATTCCATATGATTAAAATAAATCATGAATGTAAATCAATATTATAATGCAGAATAATAAATCTCTCATAAATATAATTTTTAAATATTTTAATATGAACTAAGAATCTTTTTCGAATAAATTTGACTTTAAGTATTACATTTGCAATTTTTCCATTTGGGGATTCTAAAACATCTTACCTTAACAATAATAAATCAAGTTTATGAATATTTTATTTTCAAATAATATAATTATTAAACCAATTTCTGTACTGCCGACATCTATCTTCTTTAAAATTGTTAGCTTACATCTCTTGAGAATAACAACGATTTAAAGTTCGATAATTTCTTACCGACTTTCCATGCAGTTATAGTTAAGGTAACTATGTTCTTTTATTATTATCATTTCAGAAATAAAATGTTATTTTAAATAATTTTGCATGATTAATTCATGTATTTATTTTAAAATTGATGATTTTGAAAAATAGAATCATGAAGAAAATATTTATTTGAGGCACTTCAAATACTATATTTTTGTAGCAAAAGTAAAATTATATAATTAAAAAAATGTTTTCACGTTTTTCAAATTTTACAATTTATTGTAATTTAAGATATCCATAGAAATTTTACTTTTTAAGAAAGAAAAAAGAAATTTAAAATAGAGGTTTTCATTTGCATAAACATAAATAAAAAATCTCTTGACAATAATATCTTTTAATAGGAAAATGTCTTAATTAGTATAGAAAGTTTAGTTCTCTAGCCATTATTACTTATAGAATAATAAAATCATTTTTTTCATCAATGAGTAAATAGTAATGGCTATTAACTGAGCCAGCATCTGCGACTTATCTGATACGTCACAATAAACTGGCCAAGACTGTTTTAAGATCTTTTAAGATCTTTCTACAATGAATGATTGATTATCCATTAGTGAAGCATTTTATAAACAGTGGGTTGCAGTCTTTTATCTCAAAAGAGAAATTTTGCAAACGATAACACTGATGAAAAGGCATGCAAAACACTTTTTATTAATGTTACAGCTTCGATTTCTTAAGACTCGTTGTTCAACAGCGATTGATATCAAGCCCGAAACTTTTCACAATTAAGAGTCTAGTGTTACAATTAGAATACAGTGAGTAATGATATTGCTCTATTTTTGTATAAGTCTATAACTTAGAATTACTAATAATTAAGTTATTAATTTATTACTATTTTTAATATTGCTAATAATTTCAATTAGAAATTCGTAACAAAATCTACAAACAAATGTTATAAATCTTTTTCGTTTTAAATATTCAGTTTTCTGATATCATGATATTTATATTCGATAATCAAAATACTGCAGAATTTGCTATCATATATACATAATTGATTAATTACTTCCACTGCAGCAAAAATAATTATAGGAATTTTCAGTTAAGCAGGCGAAAATTTATTAATATTGAATAAAAAAATATAACCGATTCTGTATGAATTTTTAAATAAAAATGTTTTCATTTTTTATTCTAGATAATTAATCTATGAGAAATTTCTTGAAATGCAACCGAAAGAAACAAACTTTACGTCAGTTTTAAATATACTTTTATACCATTGTTATTAATATTTGTGTATATTATTATAACTATTATTAAATTTTATTGTGATTAATTTTGTACCTTGAATACTTCGATGATTACATATCATTGTATATTTTTTAATATTTTAACATAATACACCAGTCCTTGAGGATATTTTTTAAGTACTAAGTATTTGAAGTTTTCCAATACTTTTGTTACAGATGTTGAACCATCATTTACATACATTTAAAAACAAATTATGTGATTTCTGAAACAATACTGAATGTTGTAGAAGATAATTTGTAACAGAATATATAAATACTAAATAATTATTATAATTTTAAAAAATGTCTATTTTTATGATAGTATAATATTTTATCGAAACTATCCAAGAAAGCATTTTTCTCTTTTCAAATTTAAAACTTCAATTTAGGGAACTTGTGATCAAAAAATAATATCAAGTTAAAAACAGATATATAAATGGAGGATAATTATAAATCAATGGGTACAAGGAAAAGGCATTAAAAATATTGAATTTACGGAAAACATTTCATTTATTCACATTTATATGAGAAAGTGGAAACATTTAAATTAATTAAAAACATTAAAACATACTAATTAATTGTATCAATTCATTTTATGTTTTAAGATTAGTAACTCTTGCTAACAAGCTAGATTAAGGAATTTTTCTAATTAACTACTTTTTGCTTATAAAACTATTTCTTATTTAACCTTGTTTCTTAAGCTTTGATGTTGAAACAAAATCTAACAAGGATAAAAAGACATTTTATTTATTTCCAATTCTTTTTAATTGGAATATTTGCCCACAATTTGCAATTTTTCAGTTGTTCTAAAATGTAATATTACAATAATAAGTGAAATATATAATTTTAATTTTACAAATTATAGAAAACCGTTGACTTTTCCATATATTTAACTATATCAAGATATCGAATTACATCAATATTTCAAACAACATTTATGACACCATAAATCACGCTGGACAATGAGATTAGAAAACGCTATATATTTTATAAGTAATCAGAGATGGAACGGATGTTTTACAACGCTTAGATGCTGTTCTTTTTTTCATTAAATTTGAATATATTATTGTTTTAGAATCTTAGCCTTTAGATTTTTATATACTCTTTTGTTTATACTATTTTACTCATTATTTGAGAAGATTAGAAAGTATAATGTAAGTAAAGACTGCAGGGCTTTATTCCAAGAGTTATATGTATACTTATTTTTGATATCACCACCAATATAATATATTTAAATTTATTCACTTATAATTTAAGTTTTTTAGGCTGTTAGCATTTGTGTTGTGACAATTTGTTTGGTTTCAGAAAAAAATTTTATGCTTCCTTTCTTATTAAAGAAATTCGTGATGACCGTTAAAAAAGAATTAAAACTTAATAAAGAAATCAAAAGATCTTTATTTATTACGAGATAAATATTCATGAAATAAATAAATAGTTAATGACGTAGATCAGGGATGGCGAATCTTTTTTTGACGTGGGTCAAATTTTGTTCTTATTTTTTAGTATTAACTCGTGAATCACAAAACTGATTATAAAGTATTTAATAAGAAATAGAAAATTGTTTATTTTCAGATAATTTTTAATATAAGGTTCATACTTCGTATTTATTAATTTAATGGATTTCGCAATTAATGCCTTGTCAAGTCTATTTCTATTAGAAGATTTCACAAATTTCATTGAGGAAAAACAATTTTTCACTCATAAACATCTAGCTAAACACCGTTAAGAAAGCATTAACTTATTTTTTCATTATATAAAATTATTTGATGAGGAATCCCATAGGTTTATTATAATATTTTCATCATTCATTAATATCAATATTATCTCCACTACATTCACACAAGTTTTCTTCAACTTAGAGAAATTAAGTCTTAAAAGTTATGTTTTCCAGCACTATGGTGGTTCAAAATCCAGTTAATTCTATTTCTGTTAAGTAGTTATTTAGCCACATAAATTCGATTAACCCCTTTGTTTCAAATTTTGTTTTGTATGGATATAAAATGAAGTGTAATGTATTTTGCAAACTTATAAATTAATTGAATCTTTCCTCAGAGAGAGAAACTTGTTTTATTTCCTGAATAATCATAAGATACATTTTAGTTGTAATTTTTTTAAAGTTAACCAAGTTAGCAAAGTATATTGTGTTTTGAAAATGTTTTTTTTAAATTGGGGAAACTACTTCATGATTTTCATTTTCAAATTCTTAGTTAAGATCTCAAATTTCGTCAAAGGCACTTTAATATTTCAAAATATCATTGAAATAATTAATCCAGGCCGTTGAAGCTTTTATTCAGTTCATTAAAATGCCGAATGATATCGCATAAAAATATCGAATAATTTAACCAATGCATATTAGATAATTTATCAAAACTATTGACTTTTTCAAGTAAAATAAAAGCTTAATTTATTCTAAAATAACGTTACCAGGAGATAAAGAACTTGATCGAAACTATGGCATCGCACATTGTGGTCAAAATGCCTCTGATCATAAGTATTCATCTTCCACTAAGAATTTTGTAAATCGCAAATTGCTTATTATGAACTCTTGTTTCTATAAAGTTGATTATAATTATTGCATTTTACAATACACCGAAAAATATTTTTAATCCATGATTGGCACATAAAACGTGCTGATGTATTATACAATGAAGTCTAATTAGAAAACTGGAAATATTTTGCCAAAGACACTGAGTAGATTCAATGTTTTTCCCGAGCATAGGTGCACCGTTTGTTGTTACAGAAATTATTTTTTGCAGGTTAGTATTCATTTATTTAATGCAATATTAAATTGATTAGGGATACGACGACAAGAAAACTTTTGTTTCATTTGCTTTATTTACTCATCCTACATTATATTTCTGAACTTATATCAAGCAAAAACTGTTAATTGTGCATAAATATTTGTTATTACTTTCATCTAAACAATAAAATACATTTCATACAAGTGCTATGAAAGTCTCTTTATAAAAATGTAACTAAGCATATTGTTACAAAAATGCATTTTGTTTGATGAGAATGCTTTAAATTTGACCATTTTTTTGATTTATTGATTTTATTTAACATGTAAAATGTGAGTAAAATTATACATTTTTAAAAATATTTTGTAAGTTCTTTTACTCTATTTGAAACACTGCAAATGCATTTGTAGTTATTTGAGTAAATTTAGAATTGCAATGATCAAACCGAAGGCTATAAACATTATTTAAATTAGTTTTGTGTGAATGCTGTACAAATAGAATATAAATTATCCACACAAATTAGGAAATCCAAATAAATCCCAACAAATGAACAAACAAATGGTTGCCCAGGAATTTTTGGTCAGTTAAAAAGCTTGCATGGGTTAGTGTCTGAGTCACGAGTCATAGATTCGTCATCATTGAATTAAATGAAAGAAATGATTTCTTCTTTAAAGATCATTTTATTTCCAATGATTTTCATATGGACACTTGGATCGAGATTGAGCTTAATGTCAGATTTAATTTTTTTTGATTTTCTACTTCTATTTTTCCTCTTATATCTTTTTATTTGTCATTTAACATTGGCTAGTGGGTACTTTAACTGCTCAAAGTAGTTGTAAAACATTTTAAGGTTCGCAGCAAAAATTGTTTTCTGGAAAAACGTTCATTCACAAAGAAAGAACCTCAGAAAATTCACTCCAACAGATGTATACACAGAAACACTGCATAAGGTCATATTGTACAAGCTGTAAAAAGTGTTATCGAAAGTGGGATCTTTTGCCCTGGAAAGTGATTATTTCTTTTATTAAGTAGTCTTTAATAACATTTCTTTCTTTTCCTACCCTATATTTTAATTAAATACTAGTTATTTAATTCTGAAAGTAAGTATATTCTTTGATTTTTTCCCTCTAAATGGGAAAAGGAAAAATAATTATTTTTTATTGTGCCTATTTATGGAATAATCCAAGGTTTTCTGAAAATATTAGTACATTAGAATTTAAATATTTATGTTATTTTTTGCTTAGTTGGACTTGTTGACATAAAATTCCTTTTCGGTAAACATTTTTTTAAATTTATTCCATGGAAATATTTCAAACAAATATTCAATAATCAGAAAAATTTTGGGTTCTTACTTTTTTTAAGATTAAATACATAAATTTTATTAGAAGCAAAAGTTGTTTCCAATTTATGTGTTTCTATATAAGCAATAAGATAGCACTGACAAATTTTCATTAGCAAAAAATTTATTTTTTTTGTATGAGCAATTTTTTAATCATCCTTATTTAGAAGTATAGTTTATTAACAATAGAAAAATAATGATAACTTATGGTGAACTACATATTTTTTATAACCTCTAGTGTGAAATATTATTTATATTGAGGCTTAATCTGCATGAAGATATGTGTAATTTGCACTGTGTTTTTCATGTTTTTTTGCCAACCGATTCTCATTTATCAATATCACTGAAAACATAGTACACAGCATAAATTTTTTATTTATTTTTATTAGATATTTTCATGGCATATTATACACAAATTTTACTTTAATATGTCAGAAAACATTTACATTTATTCACATATAAAAACAGAAATTTAAAATCTTAAATCAACTCTATTAGAGGTGGGTGAAGCAAGATTTTTCTTTCATTCTATTTTTCTACCCAATCATTATGTGTAGAGTTACATTAAAACATATTTTGCAATATGAAAAATAATTACTATATAATTATATATTATAATTAATAACTAGAACTTTAATAATAAAAATAAAGTAATAAACGAAGGGTTATAATATAAAGTTTTGGGTTACAGATTTAAGTTTTTATTTTGTTTTTAACTACTAACACGTGTTATATTGACTATAGATCTATTATTTAATTTATTTTGAATAACTTCTATATAATTCAGTTCAATGTGATACAATATACGTGTATTTTTAAATGTATCGTTTTTCGCTAAACCATACATAATTTCAAAATATAAACAATTCAAATTCTTAAAAGGAATTTGCACAAAACTTGTTTAGAAACTTATCAGGGCTATTTTCTGAAGACCCCTCAAGACGAATATTATAATTTTTTTAATGAAAATTTTGCTTATGAGAGTACCATTTTAATATTATTGAATATAAAGGCCAAAACATATATCAATCAAAGGAAATATTATTAAATCCTACCATAAAAAACGGTACGATTTGTAAAAAGTGAAATTATCTATGGTATTTTTAACGTATAGATGCAGACATAATTTCCTAATATAAAATGCAATTTCATAAAGCTTTTCTAGTCGTGGCAATTACCTAAATGAGTATCAGCTTTCCTACAGGCAGACGGATATTCTTTGAGCTTCTTAATTACACTTCATCGCTTCTCCAACTCTAAGTTAGGATTACTTTCAGAACAGTTTTACGAAATTTTTGTCACGCGTCTACTTATCCGAATGTTAAAGGAAAGCATCATTCTCAGAATTGCAGCAATGAGAGTTTTGTACTCGTGGCAAGAATACCACTCGAAACAGGTCTTGTTTCAGCTGTTTGCAGGGAACTCAAGGAATATATTTATTGGGAAAACAATCAAATGAAACTTTTAAATGACTAGGACTAATCAGTTGCAATATAAATTTATTGTTAAGACTAATTAGGTGGTATACTATACTATAATACATTATTTTGTTAATGATCAGTGAACAATGCTGAGTACTTTTTACAAAATAAATCATTTTGTAAAAAATGCTGAGCATTTTTGACTGAATATCAAATTATTTCATTATTTTATTGCTCTCACTTGTGTTAGAACTATTTTTTGTTTTATTTTTTCCTTTTGAGGCATACAAAAGTGCAATCTCTAAGCAATAATATCTTATTTGTTTTAAAAAATGTATAAATATTTTATTTCACCTCCCTTTGGCTCCTGTATTCAAAACAAAACAATGCGCATATATATGATCTTTTCAATACCTTAATTTTTACATTTTGGATGTTTACGTATTCCAGGGAATTGTCTAGTTCTGCTAGACAGTCCCGAGATTAATAACTATAAGTTTCTTCTCACTTTTTTAAAAATTGTTTTTGCTTAAATAATTTATTTTATTTGAAAGCACTTTTTTTGAGAAGTTGCTTCTTTTGATTATGATACATTTTTACTCAGTATAAACTAATTTTATTGCTATATAATGGCTAAAAAGCCTTGTGGTGTAGTGGTAGCGCTACGCGCTCCCAGCACATAGGTCATAGGTTCGATACTCTGGCCGGACAAATTCGACTCAGCATTTCATTCCTTCAGTATATCTATAAAACTGTATATCAAGCATGCTTAGGTACAAAACGTTGGGCGTTTTGTTTTAAGCTGACTACTCAGTTTAGTTTATTCTATTGCGAAGAATGTGCTTCACACCTCTGTTTTTTCAGTTATAAAAACAGATATGGATACTGTAAGCCTTGAACTTCGTACAGGCTCTCATGCCACTGAATCTTAGTTTATAAAAATGACTTAAATATTATTTTTAACTATAAAAATACTTATAAACATTTAACTTTATAATTTATAATTAATCAAAGAACAGAAATTACAGGAAGGATGATAAAAAAAATAAAGATAATCCTAAACAATTATAATTGAGATCATGAAATATTAAAATAATAACCATACTATTAGGGTTCGTAATTTAAAAAGTTTAAAATACGTTTATATGCATTATATGCTTTATTAACTTAGTAAACTTTAAATGTTTCAACACAGGTAGGATATCTCTCTCATTAAATGTTTCAAATAGTTTAGATATCTTTAAGTGCATCGTATAAAGTTACGGGTTGTCTTAATAATATCGACATTATTGGTATTCATTATTTAAATAATTAAAAGTAAGTTTACATGCGTAATTCTATTTTCTAAACTTTAAATATCTCCTAATGCTTTTTAGTTGTACTACAAATTAATATTCCTATTAAAAATACATTTGATACAAAAACATACCATCCATTGTTTCTGAGATCAGGAATTTCAGGCTATATATTTAAAGTCTAGTGGATGAAATTACATTTCTTACAACTACCTATTTGGATTTTACCAAATTAAATTAGCACTTGTTCTGTTGTTTAAAAAATTGATACTGTGCTTCTGAACTGCTATTCTAAGTGCAAATATCAATAGTTCTAAGGTGCACTCTAAATATTTATAAAATTTGAATCTTTTAAAAAAGACCAGGACATAAAATGTGCTTGATTGTTATTATAGACTAAGAACTTAATAAAAATAGTCTTGTAGAAAAATTTACATACATCAATAGGTTAAAAAGGATATCTATGTAAACATTCTATTGGATTTTTATCTGGCTGCAAAACTGCAGTTAAATAAAATGACATCCAAGCATCATACATCAGATAAAAAGTCTACTTAATAAATACTAAGACTTTGTTTGCTAAACTAAATGGACTCAGTTTTTTGGAATCAAGTTTCTCCTAAAAGTAAACAAAAAACTTACTTTAGGAATTTAAGCTTTAAATAAATAATGAATTCGCATGGTACTCAGGACTTTAGGTTCTCTGTTTAGAGTACAAATTTCAGTGAATTTCATTTACTGCAAGTGAAGTTGCTTTCACTTCAGTTAAAAATATTATAAAAGCTTTCTATTTGTTAAAAAACGCAACTTAAAAGAAAATGAAATTATAAACTAATTTGTTAACCACCACATATCTTAACTCTCTTTATCAATATGAAGTTTCATGAAATTGATTCTTACACATTCAAGAATTTTCTTAAGCATTAAAATTTAAAAGAGGAAGTTTTGTCAGATGTTTTTGTATTTTATAGTTACCTTAGAACTGTTGATATTTTTTAATTGGTGAATGAATATGTGTGAAAGAAATAGTGGAAAATCTTTATAAATTTTTTCAAAAATATTTTTCATAGCTATTGGTGATATGAAACTAATGTTTTTGTATGCTTTATTAGTTAAAAATTTAAAGTATTAATTTAAATAATTTTAAGATTAATTGCCATTTTATTATTTGATGTCTTTATTTGTTAAATATTAACTTTTAATTCAAAACTTTTTTTCAATAATAATTTAAAAATTCGAACCAATTTCAGCATAAAAATTACATCATAATTAATAATTTAACTAAAATATAATTAACATTTTACTTAAAAAGTTATGCTAAATAATATTGGTTTATTTTTTTAGTATGTTTTTAAAGGATATATCTGACCTATTTTCCTAAATGATTATCTGTTTCATTTAAAATGATATATCTTATTAATTGGCTTATATGTAAAGTTAAAAGTAAGAAATTATTATAGTGATATTTATAAATACATTATTAGTTTGTAGTAAATACAATTTAAGAAAGAAAAGTTAAATTATAAGTTTGTTTTAAATATTTGAATATTTAATATAAATTAGTTTATTTACAACAATCCTCTCTTTCTAATTAATCATTGTTTATTGCCAAATAATTCCTTTTATTTAATGTTGATGAATGATAGATGAGATGAAATTTTGAATACAATCTTAATTTTAAGTGTTTATTTAATTGAGGTAAAAATGTCATAGATAATTGATTTTTATAATAAAATAAAGATGATAATTATATATTTCGAGTAGTGAAATTTAATAAAAAATATGAAAACTACAATCAAATAATAGTTTAAAAATTTTAATATTTTATATTTATTATTATGAATATTTTAAATACCTGTTAAATTTATTGAAAACATAAATATTCACTTTTTTGTTATTAAGAACATGAATGTCTGAATTTCTATAAACGTAGAGTATGTTATTTTTCATAACAAATAATGTTTTTATAAATATATTCAAATATTTTTCAATAATGACTTAACTGTAATACATTCAGTACAGATTATTTGTATTATTTTAAATATATGCATTAAAAGAAAACTTTTATAAAACTTATTTCAAATGTCATTAGTTTTTATAAATTTATAAATATATTATTTAAGTTTAACTTTATAATTATTGAAAAAGTGAAAATAATTAACTAGCATTTAATTATGATTTTCAATGTAAACTCATATTTTTCTATAAAAATATATATTTTAATATAAAACTAATGAATTTCATTATTCATGTTTCTGTATATTGTTTTGTATAATTGAAATCAACACTATTGCACTTTTGAATTTTTGATTTAAAAATATATTCTAAATCTTCAAAACAAACTTGTAAAAACTGGAAAACGTTTTTTTTTCATTTTCCAGGTTTCTTTTGAATACTTGTCGAAAATATGACTGAAATAACCTGCTGCTTATATTATGAAAGTTTTCAAACTTCTTACGAAAAAAAATCGTCACAAAGCTCTGATACATTATTCAATTTCGATGACAGTTTTTGAAACTCATGAGACAGTTTTTCAATGTATATTTTAGTCCCAAAATTCTCCATAAAATAGCTAAGGGAATAAATGTACTTTCCGATATTGTATATTTTGTTGACATGAAAATGAAGGTGTTAAAAAAGTTATTTTCTCAGTGATCAAGCATATGAAAATGAGTACCAAGCTCAAACATTTTTAAAGCTATATCCATTGAAAGGTTAAAATTTTATACAGAAAAGTTTTCCATACTATTTTTATGAACTTTAAAAAGATCAAAATTTAATTTAGTTATGAAATAATAAATTTAGTTGAATTTTATTTCTAACATTAAACGTTAAATATTTTTGAAAGATCAAGATTGGTAAATAGTTTCATGTGTGTGTGAATTATATAAATTAAGATAAGTTAAATTTTAAAATAAGATATAAAACCAATAAATATCATGTTTTAATAAAATGCATTATATATAATTTACTTAAATTATTTTTAAATTTGAATATTTAAACTCGTTAGGCACTATAATGAATTTAATAATTACGAATTTATTTCTTTTTTGATAATTCAGTTTTTAATTAGCGTTAATCAAGGTGATATTTTATTGCTTTTACCATTGAACTTGGTTTTTTAATAGTTTATTTTCTCCGTTTTTATAGTGTATCAGCAAGGTGTAGCACGTTTCTTTATAATGATTTTAAACTCTAATCGAATAGATGGAATATTTATAATTTGAAAATTATAAATATAGTTCCGTATTCATAAATTTCTTTACTTGCAAATTCGCGTATTGAATATGTTAGAAGTTCCATCGATTACATTATAAACTACTTAATATAAATAAATGAATTGCTTGAATTATTTAATAATTACATGGGCTATTTATATTATTTTATCAAATATCATTATTTTAAATAATGATTTAAAATAGTCATTATCAATAATAATGACTATTTTAAATCATTATTATTGATACATTTTTTTCTATTGATACATTAGAAAAAAATGTATCAATAATAATGATTTAAAATAGTCCATTAATATTGGTCAAAAATAAATAATGAAGATGATGTTCTTTTTTCTTCATTGGTACAACATTCCAGGGTGATTCTTAGCCTGCTCCACTTTATTCCTCCTGACAGAATGAAGATGATTGAACTTTAAATTTAATTGAGATCAACCGTTTATCTGAATAATTTATTATAAATATTATGAAGTGGTGGAAATCCATTATGTCTTTTTTTTAATTTATTATAGAAATTTAATTCATATAGCGTATATTTTATTTACTTGTGTGTGAGTTCTGTAGCTATAATAATTATTTTTAGAGATTTATCGAGTCCTATTAGGAGTATAGCTCTTTTCAGAGGTAAATGTTCCGGATTTGATTTTAACCATTATTGAAAAGTAGGAGTATATTACGTGCCTAATGGTAATTGATAATTGTTACATGAATAGTAATTGGAGTAAATGCTTACAGAAATTTCCTAGTTTAGTTCTTTGACACACTAATTTTTATCACTACCAATAAAACGTTCAACCAGAAAGCAGTTTATAAGACGGTAACTGAAGTACATGTTAGTGTCAAGTAGATAGAAGATTTTTTAAAAATATTTTCTAACTAATATTTGACATCAATTTCAAACTAACGTCAATTATTTTTTTCTTAATTTTAAAATTTTTATAACGTGGTTTTTTTGTGGTGCATTTTCTTTGTGACCTGGTCAGTAGAAAATACACCGAAACAGTACTCCGACTCAGAGTAGCTGGCATAATTCTCACAGAAAACTGATGCAAATATCTATATATTATTAGCTTTAAAGTGGGTATTATTTAACTATTTGGTTCACGGAATATTCCCATATCACATGGATGAAACATAGTAAAATACATTTGTATTTTCCTATGAATTAGCCTACAGAAAGTTGAGATTAGACATCTATATCTTAAGAATGTGAAATTAACACCAAGTTCATGAAATCCACCGAAGAAGTTTCCATTTCTACCAGACATTCCACTTGCCCAATTAGAATGAAGTTAAATGAACTCAGTTTTATTTAAAACTGTAACTTTTTCATTGTAAATCAATTTTTCATCATTATTCAGTCGTAAGTTTCATTCACAAGGTATTTTCACAAAAATATGAGGTAGCACCAGGGGCCTTCTAAAAGCTTCATTGCCAGAAATAATGCTGAAAATTGCAAAATATGAAAATATTTTGAGTTTTATTAAAGCATCAAAGATAATTGCTTGAAAGAATAGTTTTATTAATTTTTTATTAAGCCTTATATATAAAGACAAATGAAAACTTGTGCATATGGCAATATGATTTACATTTACGATTTATGTAGTGTATATATATAATCAGTAATTGCTTACCATACGAACTGACAAAACTGTGAAATTATTCATCATGTATGATAACTAGAAAATGTATAAAACTAAAAATTGATGTTTTATCGTGTGAATAAGTTTTCTTTTCAAAACATTTATGAGAAAATAATAACTCAAAACTTTTATCAGCTTCTGTATACTGTTTCTATGAAAAGATGCAGTCCTAAGAAATGGCAAATGAATGCCTGTTTCTTTAACTATTTAAAAAAATTTTTTGTTGCTAATCAAATAATTTGAAAATTTCCTCATCTAGTTTGCTACAGCTAAAATAAATTTCGTGAGTTATCTGTATCAATTAATTACTATTCATAAATACATTTAAATAAGTAAAGCATTTTCGAAGTGGCTTTACAACATTTAATTTGAATTAGGAATTTATTCTTTCTATTTATGACTCCAATATTTGAAAGTTTATTTATAACTAAATACTTTGTTTCAGAGTTTGCTAAAAATAGTATTAAGAAAATGCTAGTTAAATAAAGATGCTTGATAATACTAAAGATCAGCTTAAATATAATTGAGTATTTAGAATCAAAAGAAAATTTTTATTTTGGTATAAATTGCCTTCTATATTTATTTTCACGTCACAAATGTTTTTAAGTAAATAAAATATTTGCAAATGTATGATTTTCTAATGAAAGTTGTTTTGTACCATATTGGTTCAATTATCACTATATCACCACAATTTTAATTATTTTTTTGAATGTCAGTTACAAAAATCATATTCACACTAATTACATGTTAATGCATTATATATTAGTTTCAAAACCCTAAATAAATAAACACATGGGAGTAGCAAATAAATTTGTGATCCATTAAAACAAGTTTGCATACACACATGTTTTATTTCTTAGCATGAACGATAATAGGAAAGATAATTTCAATAAAAATTACATTTTAATTGATTCTATATTTCCTTCATTCATTTTAACAATATTATTTGAACGCATTCGTTTTTGGTGAACAATGCTACGTTTGCATAAATGAAATCGCATCTTCCTGATCTCTGGTAAATATCAAATTTAAAACCCATCTTTGTAAAAAAATAAACAATTTTAAAAATAACGAAATCATGATTAGATTAAAAAATGTTTGCGCAAGCCACGTTTGTATTCACGAACCATACTTGTAACGTCTTGTGTAAACGAAAAATAAATGAAATAAAAAATACATCAGCTGGCATGCATTGAATGTAAAAGTAACTTTACGATAGACATATAGATTGTTTTGACAGTTTGGGTCTACTAAATTCATTGTGACTTCTAAATCAATTTAAAATATTAAATTTTGGCCAAATACTTGCACAATTATTTTCAACATTTGTTACATCTTATTTTTATTCCCTTCATCACCAAGAGAAAAAAAACATGGAGATAGTCTGCAAATTGCATTGCCAAAATAATTTCCTTAATGCATAAAATTTGCAAATGCGTGTGAATTGATTGCGATTGGATTATATATATATAACCTCTTATGTTTGCAAAATTTGATTATCATTCTGAGAAATTCTGATCCTCATGAAGCATGATTCATTAGCATTATTATTAAGTTTCTTAAGAATTTATTTTGAAGATTAAATTTATAGTAGTAACTTTTGAAATTTAGTTTATTTTATTGGAAATCAAGAATTACTCAGTTTATATTTGAAAATGAAAGTTATTGATCTTAAATTTAAAATTAAAGGCAGAAAACTGAAATTTGTTAAAAGTACATTAACAACTATGTTAATCTAACATGTTTGAGTTAATGTGTGAAAATTACATTTACAAAATTAGATTTTGAAAGAGATAGCTAGCTATGAAAGCGAAAAGAATATTAGATGAGTTTCTTAAACTTTCATTTGTGAATTGGTACAAATGGGTTATAACTATTTTTTGCACTAAATATATTGTTATCAAATGGATGTTTTAAAATGTGTTTTGTATTAGTTAATTATTATACGAAACGATGTTTTTTCCGTTCTTTCATTAGCAGTATTGCACGAAAATTGATTGCTGCGTAAATAAACATTACCTCTGTTTAAAAAATTTAAAACTGTCTCTCTTAAAATGCAAGTAAGCAAAAATTAAAATATGTAAGTAAATGAACTGCAAATCGATTTGCCATGTTTAAACAAAACTTGCTACTTCTTTATTTGTAAAATAATATTTTCGTTACAGTTCAATTTTTAAAGGCTATCCTTCAGAAAAACATAAAATGTATAGCAATGCATTAGGCCTTGTGCAAAAATAATCAATATATACTGTTATCTGCAAAAGTTTATTTAGCTCGTAAATTAATTCTTTACAGATATAAATTTCTGCACTATTATTTGCAGAATTATTTAGCAATTACAATGCGTAATTTACATGTATCAGTATTATTACATTAGCCGGGATTCTAAACATAAAATGTAAGCATGATTTCTCTTTGCTATAGATATATGTATTCACATTTTTAAACAATATGTTTTTAACAGAATTAGTTGTTCCCTTTTTAATACATCCTATAGTAGATATATGAAAAAAAAAATCAAGAAATAAATCATACCTATTTTAATAATTAGATTTGATATTTTAATTTAAGATGAGTAATAAAATACAATATATTGTAAAAGAGTTGCATATTTCTCAACCTGATATACGGCATTTAAGAAGAGGATAATGAAGTAAATGTAGAATCAATACTAGAATCTTCCTTATCACCCTCGAAACAGAAGAGTCTTCTTCACGGTCACCTGAGCTCATTGCACTCCTCTTTTACACTAATTAATCCGTTCTTCACAAAATACAACATTTATATTAAAGAGCTAAGTTTATTGGCCATCTAATACCTTTTCTAACTGAAACTACTTTTGGGCGATTCATTTATTTCTCATGTTTAATAGTATTTGCTGTTTTAGTGATAATTTTTAGTGTATACGTTTACAAGTAGAGTGATCAAATCTTCATAAGTTTTATATAAACTTAGATTTAGAATCATTATTTCATATAGGGAAGGATAAAAAAGATAATAACTTTAATATATACCTCACTAAAGGGTAAAAAGAAAGATTCACATAATGTTTTTTATCTTTCCTTTTTATGTTTGTTTCTAATTTCTTTCGAGTTAATATAAGGTTGAATGAAATCAGAAACCCAAATAATGCATGTTCGCAGTGGTTCGTAATCTCTTTAAGTTGTAAGACCTGGCCTAATTAACCCTCGTGCGAAAAATGGAAACTTTGGTGACTAGTAAACCACCCCAAATTAATTATTATTTAATTTAAAATAAAATAAACTCTTCAATGTGCTTATTTTCTAAGTTTGTAATTTGCATTCGAGTTTGGAACGATTTTAATGTAACTGGAAGCCAAAAATTCCAAGTTACATATATTTTTTGTGAGTTGAATAGAAAATATTCATATCATGTTCAGTATCATAAGATTAAGTCTTCGTTCGAATTCATTATTTCCTGAATAACAATCATAAATATTTTTTACTGCACAAATATTGCATCTTCTTGTAAATAACTCCATTATAAGGATTTTTAAGGAACATTTTCGAATAATTTTTGTGTTCATTAGATCGCAAGGAAATATATCTTGATTTATGAATCCTTCACATCTATTTTAAATTTCTATTAAAATTTCAAATTTGGTTTGAAAAGTATTTTTTAAATGAAACTTTAAAATGTAATTTGTGTAAAGTGTTAAAGATTAAACAAATTTAATTCTTTTTTGAAGTGCATATTTTTTTGAACTACTGATTATAACTTTTTGCACAGTGTATACTCAGAAATTGTTTCGATATTTTTTTCCATTAGATGATCATTAATTTCTAGTTTGTATTTACCTATTTTTTATTTGGCGCAGCTTGTCCTTATTTGGACCTTGCGCCATTAAGCCCAACTAACCAACATATTTTTTAATCACTTGATACTGAAACAATTTTTTCACTTACAAAATTAACATTGATCTTAAACATCATTTTTGAATTCTTAAGCAACATCACTATATAAACAATATTTCGTTTATTATTTAAAGTTTTTCATTTAGTATTTTCTTATGATTAATTTTTATTCTTTTTTTTATCACTTAATAATACTTTTCATTAATTGTGGAGAATCGGTAGTTCATTTTAACATCAACTAAGTAAATGTACTTCCAAGATGACGTTTCATAGATTGTGAAGAGTATTCAAGTGATACAAAAGAGAAAATCATTAAAAGCTCCCAAGCATCCAGCCTGACTGGCGTGTAGGCTTATCAAAAGCGTAACATCTCACTTTTGATGTTGCCTAGTGACTGGGACTGAACCATTCCTGAAAAACATCACCCTACAACTGGCTTACGAGAGACACTATCAAGACATTTAAGCTATTTATAAAAACTATTTTAATTTTTATTTAAAATTTTCTGCAGTTAGAAATTAATAGTAATATTCTTAAAAATGATTAAAATTCTATCAACAAAATACACACATATATATATATATATATACTCAAACCTAGATATGGATGTAAAATTTTGGTGATGTGTATCTATTTTATAAAATTCAGCATTCTTATATGAAATATAATTCAAATGATTGTTTATATAAAATGTAAGTATTCCCATTTGTAACAACATAAAATTTAGTGTTTTGATTTTAAGAAAGATTTTTATACATTTATGAGAGTTTACAGTAATATTTTGTGTTAAGTATATTACAAGAATAGCATATAGTTCCTCTTAACTCTAATATTGAATTCGTTAAAAATCCAATTACAATTATATTTTTATAATACTTTTTTATATAAAACTTGAGGACAATTATCTCACATTTAAAATTCCTTAAAGTAATTCGTTAATTTGAAATTTAGTTACTATAGTAAAAATAAGGCAAGTATGACTAATCCATATAAAATATGAATAAATTGACTTGTAGTGCATATGTTTCTATAATTACAATTTTAACATGAAAACACTTCGTATTAATAGTTAAGGATTAATTTTCGAATAATATGCGCATATTTTTCAATATATTATTTATAAACATTAGAACATATGTATAATAATGAGACCCTTAAATTTTCTATCTTTACCAATTAATATAAAGCACTGTATCAACGATGTAGCTTATAATCTTAATTAACACATATATATTCGAAAGTATTGAAAAATTAATTCAATTCTTTCTTATATATCAAAATATTTCCTTCATTTCACATATACATATATGTGAAATAATTATAAAATGTCTAATTTTATATATATAAATGACAAATGTTTCATCTTCTATGTATCATAATTTGTGGGGATAAATATTGTGAATTTAAAAGAAACTGCTAAAATCATCTCTTTTTCCGGTCTTGCATACATAAAGAAATATATTTAAAACGAGATCTGTAGATAAACATGGGAATTAAGTGAAATGGCCAAAGGTAGTTTCATTTAGAAAAGGTATCAGATGGCCAATTAACTTAACTATTGAATATAAATGCTGCATTTTGAAAAGAATGGGTTAATGAGCGTGAAGATTTCCCACGTGACTGTGAAGGAATCTTTCCTGTTTCGAATAAGATTAGGAAGATTTTAGTATTGATTCTTCACTTATTTCATTATACTTTCTCAAATAGTATATCCCACGTTTAGAAATAAGCAGTGTTTTTAATGTGTCATATTTCGTTACTGATCAGAAATTAAAATATCTGTTCTCAAAACCTTAAGATAGATATGATTAAACTCTTTTTTATTGAAATATTTGTGATATCATAAGTCAAATTTAAAACACCTGAATATGTTCGAATGTATTCATAACACACACACACATGAAAAAAATGGGTTTTTGTTACTTATTGACCGTATAACTTTATTTTAATATATTTGTAATATTTTTCAAATGATTTGTTATTTAAAATTTTGAATCTTGATTAAATATTACAGACATTATAAATTCAGGTTAAAAATATTAGATTTATTCTTTTGTCTTAGGCTTCAACTTTTATTTTTTACAAAATATGCAAAAAATTGAACTATATAATCTATAAAGTGATCATAATAATCTTATTCAAAAAATATATTTTTTCATTTAAATCCAGCAATACAAATCTGAGGAAGGAAAATTTAATAACATAGACCATAAATGAATCAAATTACATGTCTAATATTTATTACTTATAAACAGTTTTAGAAAATTATTCAGTTTGATTCTATTAAATAATATTCTCATGTTATAGATTCAAGATTTCTTACATCATTTGATTTTAGATTTTTTATATTTAATTATACAAAACTATGGCTGAGACTTACTTCTCCATTTTACAATAAAATTACAAATCATAAGCTTCAGTCCTTTAGTGTTTGTGAATGATACTTTATCTTATAATAAAATTTTTCATTGCCTTATATTCTCTATATCCTTACTGTATTAAAATATTAATTTTCTTAATTGATTTGCAGATGTATTTCTCCTATAGCTTTAAAACCACAAATGACAATAAATCTTCAAACCTACTTTTCAAGGTAGAAGGCTTCAATATTGTTCCATTTAAGTTATTTTTAAGACAATACCTCTTAAACATAAAATAAAATAATGGTTTTAAGGTATCTGAACGTCGTGCTTGGCAATTTAGGATCAAATGAGTGAGATAACCAGAATCACGAACAGTCCTTCTCCCACGAACAGCAATAGCAAAACACAATTTTGTCAAAACAACTTAACTGAAACTATTAGATTATCCTATGATTCCACAATCATACCGCATTGTTATACTCGTATCTAGGAGTGACGTTTATCTGTCTGTAACCTCAACAGCATATGAGTGGGTTTCTACAAATTTTAATTAGAATTATGACAATACCCTATTTTTATTCTTGTATATTTTTTTACAAAAACTTTTAAAGCACCATCAAGTGCTACGCTGATGAATATATTATTGGTTAGTCATCAGTGACTTGAGTTAGCTTGAGCTTACTCGTAGCATGTTTATCACAGCATTATGCTACGGGTTAGTTCAAATTACCTTAGATTGATCCTAAATTGCATAAATATCATTATGCAAAGAAATATCATTAATAAAATACATTACATTTAATTCTTAATTTCCACCTCATTGCCAAGCACGACGTTCAAATACCTTTACGGATCTAATGGTATAACCATCCAAACTTGATTCTGTCAGGTGCATGTTGTCTCTTAAAGATCTTTCATTTGGTTGATAACATACGAGGTGTACTATTGTCCTAATTTATTAAATATTGTGTCTGTACTACGTAGATATTTAGCTAGTTTTGTTTCCTCTTTCTGATAGTGTAACATTGTTAAAAACTCACCAATTGGCCACGACAATTATGCAATGTCATTCGTTGTCATGTTTTAGATAATTTCCTTAGGGATACTTCATTTGTTTCGTAAAAGATATCATATTTGATATCATTATGTAATAAATATCAACTAATATTGAAAATAGGAACATTTAATTTGATAAAATGTGTAATATTTATATTGTAACTTCCAAACCAATATTTAAAAAATATAGTTCCCCAGCTCTTCTTTCATTGTTATGAAAATTATTTTCTTATTTTTTTATTTCCTTACTTTCTTTTTTGAAAATTTAAATATAAATCCCTAAATGCATTAAATTAATTTTCCATTAAAATTATCAACGAAAACGTGGATAGCAGTTCTAATAATACATTAAGATTTAATGTCACTTTAATAACTAGGAGTAGAAATACTTTAAAAACGAAATCAAATGTAAATTTCAGAGATCAAAGTTATAAAAAATTGTAAAAACATTTATATATTTTTACATTATACAATGGTATATTTGTTATATTCACATATGTATAAAATTGAAAGACATTATAAAATAACATCAAAAGGTTATCATTATTTCAAGAAATAGTAGACAACAATATCTGACAAATCGTAGAAATATATTATTAATTTCGATGTTTGAAATGAGTATTATTGTAAGAAATATCATTATGCATGAATGATTTTCATTTATTTCTTAATTTCTCTCTTTTGAAGTTAATGAAATTCTAACTGTAAAACTATGAGCAAATTAAAATTGAATGTTAAATTTCTAATTTAATTTGAATAATATATTTATAAAATGTAATGATATAATTATTATTAACAATTGTAAAATATAATTTCAAATTTCTAGCAAAATTTCTTGAGTAATATTTAAACAGGTATATAAAGTATTTAAGTTAAAATTAATTTGGCTATTCTTTCCACTTTTATTTACAATGCTACACTTTGTTTGCTTAAGAATAAACTAAGGAGTAATTGTGCATAAACTGAAAGTTACAGTCAGATTAACGAGTACAAAAGTCTATCCTGATCTTTTTTATGTGGACTTATTGTTCCATAAAAATCGGAAATAGGTTTTTATTTGTTGATTTATATGTTTTAAAACAGACTTCTTTGAATTATCCAAGAGCAGGCAGAATTTTATTTCAGTGATAGCGCATTTTTTTTACAACTGAGAAATGTATACATTGTGAAATAACGTAATTTTTATAGCATAGTTTATTTGAATTTACTGCGATTGTATTTTAGCTCCTTAATTAAATAAATTTCTTTCAGTTCTTTTTAATTCTAAAAAGTAAACCATGTTGTATATTTTCTCATGATTTATTTTATTGAGAAATTGACAAAAGCATTACGTTTAGCTTAAAATTATTTTTTATTTTTTTACGTTTAACATTTTTAAAATCTAGTATAACTGAGATTGTAATGTAATGCAAAGAGCCACTTTTTACAATTGATTATGATTTGATTTCTTTTCCCAGGTAATATACTTAAAGGAGAATAAAAAAGCTTTCTATTATTTTAAAATTTAGAGTGTTATAATCAAACTGAAATAAGTTCCATTATAGTAACTGAATTGAAGTCTATTAACGCTATATTTAAGCTCTTATTTAATTTATTTCATTTAATGATATTTCTTATTGAATTATTTAATTTAGTACATTTGAAATCATTCTACAATTCTTATGCATTTATTAGTAATAAAAATTTATTTTAAATACTAAATAAATAAATGTTTCTTATTACGATATGTCAATAATATATAAAGTATTCAAGATTTGCCTTTTTGCCAAAAACATTCAGTGGAATCACTATATAACTTATGTATTTTCTCAACATGTATACAGTTTTATTTAAGACAAATAGTAGGAATTATTTTTAATATTTCCATCAGATATATGCAACAAAGGAAAATAATATTTTTGTTTAAATATTTATATAATACATTAAAATAGCATACAATAAAAATTACTTATATTTTAAAAGTTTTAATAAATTCTATTGAGAAGGAGTGATTTCAATTCGAAAGAAATTTTTCAGTAGATATTTTAAGAAAGCTTGTTAAAAAATCATTTTCGTCTACTTGATGCTCTTAATTTGCGATTTATTATCTAATATAATATTCTTACCCATAATTTATCGAAAATGCTTTACACCATTAGTGTTGGTTATGAATTACTTTTTTTTAATTAATTTTGTTCCACCTGTAAAAACAACATGAAATTTGTAACAAATGGCTAAGTATAAATTATTAAATTTGTATTTTGATTATGAAGAAACGCATAAAAACTTAAAGAAGAAGTTCTATTCAAAAAATGTTATACTTAGAACAACAGTTCTATTTGGAAAATAATATCCTTAGAATAAATATTCTATTTGAAAAATATAATCTTTAGAATAAAAGTTCTATTTGAATATGTTATGCTACGAATAAAGCTTCTATTTGAAAAAAATATGCATAATTAATTTAATAAATAATTTGAAAAGATAATGAAATGTAAAAATACGTCATGAAAGAAGCAATTTAATTTAAAACACAATTAAAACAGCAGAAAATCAATCATAGTTTAATTATCTTTTCCATAATAAACATTTTTTTTCTAATTCATCAGCATATAAGTGTATAATATTGTTGATCACCCAAAATACAACATTAAAGTACCCTCGGAATTCACAAAATTTGTTGGGCAGATGACATATTATATAAAAATCAAATGATTAAAATTACAGTATCATGCTAAGCATATATAATGACAAAGCTTTTGTTAGTGCAGCCATTATTGTTGGCTATAACCGCTGTAAATTTGGTATATGTAAAAGATTTTGTAATGTAAAAGATTTTGAATGTACCTTTAGGTTTCTTTATGTGTTTTTATAAGAGCTTGAATTTTACGCCACAGTTGATTTGGTGTAGGAGCGACATGCGTATCCTGAGCCAACTTTGTGCAACCATAAAATATGTTTTGTCGATTGACGACAAGTCGGAAGATCTTACAGGCAAAGAAAACAATTTAATGTGACTTGTAAAAAATAATTCTTGCACATTACTTGCTATGAGTAATATTCTGTTAAAATGACTGATGATAAGATCTGAAGTTTGAATGGATTAATTTCTTCAACAGCTTATAGACGTGTCACTGTTTTTTTTAGTTTGTTGGCAATGCGTACTTCGGAAATGATGGAGTGAAGTGCATTCCTGAAATATGAATCGGGTGGAAGACTAGAGTGGGGATGTGTATAAAGCAAAATTTCAGTATTTGGACACCATCGATTGAGATTTTCAAATACTTTAACCATGAATGGTACATAGTTGTATTAAAAGGTGTTAAGTAAAATAATATTGAAATTCTGATTCAATAAAATAAAGTTCATTATAAAAATATATAATCTGTCAACAACTAGCACATTGCTTTTGGATAAATACAAGTAAAATTTATAGCTTCAAATAAACATCAATAAAAATTATCATAAAGTAAAGGAAATTTTGTTTTAAATGTACAAAAACTTATTTTCTTAAAATAAAATATAATTTCTGTTTTAATAGAGATTATTAGAAGATTTATACTTTTCAGCATAAATTTAATTATTTTCATTTTTAAATCACTTTACCAGTAAAATTAGATGAAACGTATGGATAGTGATTCGTAAGTTTTAGAAACTGAACAACTTTCTAAGATACACTGTTGGCCATCCAAACTGAAACACTAACAAAGAAAATTATCACTATAAATTTTATTTTGTAGGTAACACGTTGACCAAATATCAAATGAATAAATTTATAGACTTCTGCGAAGTGTGTTTCCTCCCAAAATCATAAGTCAGAGCGTTCATGGAGATTATTACTGCCTCATGCCTCGGCATTGATTCAAAGATACTTTGGGTGAGTTCTTGGGGTATAGTAGACAATGCACATTTCACACATTGTCAAATTGGACATGGTATGGCAGCTGGGGATGCAATCTGGGTAAAAAGTTGAAAAATCTTGGACCACATGTTTTCTATCAGTGAAAGATCCGGAGAGTGAGCCAGTGAGGGAAGCAGTTCAATCTGGTGATTGACGAAGAACACTTAGACAATGCATGCCAAATCTAGTCGCGCATTATCCTGTTGAAATGGGGCTATAGGCATCCCCTGATTTTAATAAAGGACAAAGGACTCCAATACTTCGGAGATGTTGTTGTTGTTGCACCAGCATACTTCCCTATACCTAGTCATGAGATGGACTTTACCAGTTGGATAGAAGCAGCCGAATGAAGTCTTCGTGATTTTGAAGCAGGGAACAAGCAGAAGATTCCCAAGATTTGACCTGCCACCCTCAGATGCGCCATCTCACCTGGAGGACAATGCGACCAGATTTAGTGTACCCCGGCCACCTTTAGCGAAAACAACAGAATCTTGGCCAGTCTGGGACTCAATCTCACTTCCTTCCGAAAGTGAGAATGACTCCCTCATCAACCAGCCCCCGTGGCCTCAATTTCGGGATAGGATATAAAATTATATTGGAAAACAATGATACAAAAATACATAGGATTATGAAATTACAAGAATATGTAGGATTACCAAGTTGCAAAGAGAATCACACACTTACAAGAATACATAGAATAACAGATGTATGAAAATACGAAGGATTACAATTAGTGACTTTAAAAAAGAACAACACACTGAAAAAATGAATGTGAAGATGAGATCATAAATCAAGAAAAGAAGTCCATTAAAACAAAGAGTCCATTAAAACAGGTTAAACTGCTATTTTCTTAGTAAAATCTAAGCACTTAGCTAAGTACTTAAGTCCAAGTACTTAGGCTTGGGATATTAGCAGAGGAGGGTCACTCTTGACTAGTAAGGAAGCCCATTAGTCGGTTTAGTTTTGGTCTAGAGATCTTGTTATAGAGTACGGCTCGTTTCCAGTTAATGACCCACTGCTTTGCAGGGGTTGATAAATACCACGTGGAAGTGAGTGGGCAGACCATGAGATAGTGTATTGGGTCTCCCTCGTTACCACATGTACAATTTATGGTGTCTGTTAGACCCACACTGTAGAAGTAAGGTACCTCCGAGATATAGCGCTGGCTGTTTGAAGTATTGTATATTAGAGGAGAGGGAAAGTAATATACAATAACGTCCCATAATATAATACGCGCTTCAGGACAAGTGTGACGGTGCATAATGCTGCTGTGTTCCGCATCCTATCTCCATGGTGTCTTCAGACTCAAATGCGATCCTTGTGGTGTTGAAGACAGAAGCTTGACTCGTCAGTAAGATAATTTCATTTTATTCTGCCATGCACATCATTTTCCATTGCACCATTGGTGGCGGAGATGTCTGTGGTTCTGAGTATAGGGTAGACGAAGCAAACGAAGTCTTGCGGATTGAACATTCTGCTGTAAATGACATCGAATAGTACGCGCAGAACTGGATGTGTTCCATACTGAATGTGTTGTGCTATGGATCAATATGTGGTTGAAGAATTCCTTCACTTTTTACTGCAGAATTTGCCTGTCATAACGTAAAGTGGTGCATTGAGGTGGCTGCCATTGAACACATCGGTACATCGTACCCTCCTGCATCGAACGATTACATATAAACATTACAGTTGTTTTGCTTCGTTCAACACGACTGCCAATTTATCTGAAAGAATAACAATCTCGATAAGTCGTATCCTTCCTCTGTCGAACTCGGATACTTTACCAGAAAATAATAGATGTTTTTCTAAGAGGCATAGTTCCTAGTTTTTTTTTCTTTCGGTAAAAACCACAGAAAAAAACAAAATTGCCGAAATTGAAATCGTCGGAATCTCCAAGCCTTACATAGTGCTTTGAAATGGCACCATAGGCGCACCTGATGTAGATCTGCGCGGAAGTTCTAATTATTTTCCATATCTCACCTCCACTAATTGCTATTGTAAATTTAAAGTTATTTGCATGCTTCCTTCAGGGTGTTACATTTACAGTGACCAGCAATTTATTTCATTTTTATATTAAATTATTCTTGATGATATATTTTCAAGAAAACACCAAAGTAATAAACACTATTGAATATATTAACGAGGAAAGGATTTCCTGATATGTTATATAACACAAACTTAACTATTTTGTTCCCAATTAATTTTTTTTGTTATTTGATTAGGGAATACTATTGTAATCAAAATTCATACTAGAGGAAATTCATTAATAGCGCCTATCATTTGCAAACATTTGTAAAATTTATTTTGCAACTTGTCTATAGAAAAATATTCAGAAAGATATTTGAATTAATGATTCGCTATAAAGGGAACAAAAATTGTTTTTCATTAATATTTATTTTCTTAAAAAATGCATAATACTTATGAAAAGTAATTTAATTTTGTGCTCGTAAGAAAGTTTTTCAGTAAAAGCATTTGATTTGCTTGAAAAAAGATCATATTGAATATATATAAAACAACAATATTGGATTGATATGAAAAACTTAAAAAAATAGAGAGTTTACCAGGACTTCTATTAATGAGCAACATAATAACCATAAAACAGAATTGATAATCGGTGATCATCAATTAAGGATTACAGATATTATTAATCAACTTCTATAATTATTTAATTCACTGGCCAACTTGTCTAGTGGCCAGTATGCCTTACTACGGAGAGGGAGGTCCTGGGTACGAATCCCGGTTAAGGCATGGATGTACTTTCTCTATCTCTATCCTGTCCTTTCCATGAGGCGTGAATGGTTGCCTACCCTATAAATGGGTCCCCATGACATGTGTGTGCACTGAAGAAGTCGGACTCCACACCAAATACGGTTCAGTTGGAAAAGTGGAGAAGCAAACCCCAATTTGCCACCCTAGCTGGCACACGAGAACAACAACCACAAATATTTTATTCGAGATGAAAAGTTTTAAGAGTATTTAAGAGTGCAACCTGTTGCATCTCGATTTGCTCAGTTATAAAGAAAATTTAAACGTTTTAAAAACAGGATCCTGTCCATGGTTTTAAGGATGTTTTCAAAAAGCAACTGTTTTTAAAAGGCATTGTTACCAATGATGCAACTTGAGTCTATATGTTTTACATTGAAATATCTCAAATATAAAATAAATCATACTTAAAAAATGAAGCAAGATCAAAGAGTTATTATCAAAGTTACTCAGAAAAATCAAGATAATGAAAATAATTTAAGTTACTAAAAATATTAAATGTTACTTTATTATTACAAGATTATATACCGATTGAGTGCACAACTAATACTTATATTAAAATTAGAGTGTTTTGCAACATTTGCGTGAAGCAAATCATTGAAATTTTAGAAATATAGTGAAAAATTAAATGCTTTTCTGTCCAATAATAATAAAGTGTGCACGCTTTCCCACTGCAGTGATTATTCGTCAATTTTCCACACAAGAATAATTATATAGATGAAAATATGTTGAAATTAATACAAAATATCGATTATAATAGCGCATGAAAAATAAATATTTATAGAAGATACATGTTTTATACTTTATCACGAACAGATGAATATATCAATAACAGGCAAGTAGAAATGAATATAGTAGTATAAATAATAATTTATAAAAAAGGATTTACAATCACATCCCTATGCTTGATAATTTTCTTTCATGTTTATAAGGTAGATGTTGTAAATAAATGAATTTAGGGAAATTTTTAATGAAAAACTTATTATTGTCAAAAATTAATATAAATTTTTTCAACAATTCTCTTCATCTAAGAAAGAGATAAGTTATTGTAAAAGTAACCAAAATTTTCATCATATAATACATTCATATACAACATTACACTATATATTGTTCTGACGCTGAATTTAATTTACACCGTGAATTTACCACACAACATATTAGCAATTAATTTTTTATTTATCATCTATGATTGCACATAACATAACATTCATTTACAGGAATATATATTTAATAGGAACACCACTATTACATTTTCAACATGGCCGTCCTAAATCACTTTCGAATTCCGCCGAACAGCCCGCTATTTTCTTTCTTTAAAAAAAGACAAAAAAATCTGGTGTTACTGTCTCCGCAGCGCCATCTAGAATCGTCGAAATAATTACAGACTTATTCCCTCCCCGCTTGTTTTTGATTCAAGTCAGGAAAACCAAACAGTAGTTCATAAATGTTCAGTAATATTAAGAAATACACATATATATTTATATATGTACCAGTTCTATCTAAGTAGTACCTTTACGCTAAGAAATGCACTCATCTTATACCTAATTAATAAACACTTTAAAAAAAACAGATATATCAAAAGAATATTTACAAATTTTATTAAGAAACATGAAAATATATACCAAAATGTACTCTTTAATTATATATTTAAGTTTTTTTCAAATTTTTAAGGAATACGACTCAAATTATCAGCATTCTGATGTTGTTTTCCTTTAAGATGAACAATTTCGTAGTTAAAAGACTGTAAAATCATGGACCACCGTAAAAGTCTAGGATTTGTTCCGGTATTCTTTTCGAACCACACTGGAGGATTATGATCTGTTTGTAATATAAAACTTTAATGATCATCCAACAAATATTTTAATTTTTGCACAGCAAAAGCTATAGCGGTACATTCTTTCTCAGTAGTGATGTATTTTTGTTCCGTAGAGGAGAAAATTTCTTACTAAGATAAATAATAGGAAGTTGTTCGTTTCCAATCACTTGCGACATAACAACTCAAATTCCAACATTTGAAACGTCACACTGAATACTAAATTGTTTTGTAAAATCAGGACTGTACAAAACGGGTTTATTGGTCTTCCAATTCCTCGAAGGCACTTTGGTAAGAGCTATTCCAATCGATAATTGAATTTTTATTCTTGCCCTTTAACAGGTTGGTTAGAGGAGCTGATATTACAGAAAAGTTAAAAATGTATCTTTGATAATAACCAGCTAATGCTAAAAAGGCATGGACTTTAGTTTTATTTACAGAATAGGAAAATCTTTGATATCTTAAACTTTCAATTCGCCAGGCGTTCTTCGCCCTTGTCCTACCAAGTGTCCCAGGTATTTCACGCAAGCTTGGGCAAATTGGCACTTCGATGGTTTTATGGGCAACTTCACCATATTTAGCTTAATTGAAATGCCCTCTAGATGTTTTAAATGATCATCCCAGTGTTGGGAAAATATAAATACATAATCCAAATATGGGATTGCATATTCTTCACATCTTTTTAATATACTAGCCATAAGTCGACTGAAATCATGTGGTGCATTTTGCAATCCAAATAGATGGCGCAAAGGTCTGTATGTTCCAAAACTAGTCACGAACGCTGCATATCTTTGTGCATTTTTACTCAAAGGTATCTGCCAGTAACTTCTGGTTAAATCTAGAACTGTTATGTATTTCGCAATAGATACTTTTTCTGTCAACTCTTCTATAATGGGCAGTGGGAAAAACTTTGTTCTGGTCACTTTGTTTAAACGTCGGCAATCGATGCAAGGTCTTGCTTCCTGTCCAGGAGCTTCTAGCAAATATGAAAAAAAATTGCATAAAAGTATTCAGCGTAAAACAGTGATGTGACTAAATGTCTTAACTAAGCAATATTTCATTGGAAAATGCATTTAATTATTTCAGATGATTTCAGTCGCATCATAATCTAATTTAAAAACTTTGTCTTAAATTTTCCACTTAAACTTATCAATTAACTATTCACTCAATGTAAATAATAAAGAAATGTTTGATGCTCTTCCAAAATTAATATATGATTTAGAATTTAATAAAGACAGTGGGAGAACGTGCAAGCGAAAATAGCAGATAAGAGTTTAAAGATAAGATAATTCACCTCAAAGTGTTAAAATTAAATTAAATTTTTTTTGAAAACTTTATTAATTCGCATTTATCTACAAAGTTACCTTTCTTTTTTATGTTCTTTAATCAATAATATTTATAAAATCCCATAGAAGTTTTTCAAAAACCCTATTTTAAAATTTTCCTAGTTACAAAACACATTTATAAGCACAATACAGAAATGTAATTAAAATATTAAAAACAAATTCGATTTGATGCAACAAGAAATGTATAATAGTATTAAGAAGTTTACAATAAAACACTCATAAGACACTATAATTCGATTTTGTCTAGCCATGCTTAAGAAAATAGGATTTTCTAGCATGCCCAGATGCATACAGTTCAGAATTTTTAAAGTAGAGTCGGGGTTATGACTTTTCCATTTAATTGTCACGTGTATTTACCTTAAACATGAATCTGAAAAATTTATAAATTCAAAACTGTGTGAGTGTGAGGAGGTTGTTCTAATAAGATTAGTTATTATCTATTTTATTCAAAGAGAAAATTCTATTTTCTCTTAAACAATAGTGACTTTTTAATTGAGTGTAATGTTAAAAATGGAATTTAGGATATGTATGGTTGGTATAATTTAATAATCTTGTTTTGAGAGGATTTTAACAAATGAATAATAAGAGAATATATTATTTGATTTTGCGCAATCATTTCTTATATTTGAGCACTTTAATGGAGTTTGAAATTTTTGTATGTTAACGTTGTATCACCGACGTAAGAGGCTTTGCAGAATCTAAATATATATAAAATAATGTTATCATTTTCTTTCGCAGAAGTTTTGCAGAGACTAAACTGAGAATGGCTGAATTAATGCGGAGTAAGATATATGACAGTTTCTGTCTAACTAAAATTAAAAAAAGTATGTTTTGTTACGAAACTTTTATCATATTGTAATTTATTTAAAATATTATTAACACTAGTTTGAAATTTCTGTAAATATAATGACGTTTATTATAATGCAATGCAATTAATTTAAGTGACATAACAAACTATTCTGTAGTTGTTGCTTTGAGAAAGAAGTGTGCCGTTCTTTTATTGTTTTTTAAAATTGCATCAATGCGTTATCATAGAAAACAAAAACAAATATTTACTATATCTTTCTGTCTACATTTTCCGTGAAAATGATCTACAAAATAATAATATTTACTTTTTCTTATCAATTTTTGAAGAAAATATTGTTTTTGTATTTTTTAACAATACTTTCAGTTTTCTCAATGGTACTGATTGGTAATACATTATAAAATGAAATAAAAGGTACCCCAATTTATATATTTAATAACTTTGTAACTAAAATAAAATTTCAAGCACACAAAATTTAATTTTACTTAGTTATATTCTACCTAAGACATTATTGCATTATGCCAAATATTGTTTTGAGAAGCTATCAATTTTATAATGCATATAATAGTATATCCTTAATAATCATAATGCCATGTTTTTGCATTTAATCTACAACTTCAGTCAAACGGAATTTATTAAAATTATTTTAGTTTTTGCTTACTTCATGTAGAAAACAAAAAATGTCTAATGCAGGTTCTTATTTTGTATTAACTTAATAAAATTAATGTTTCTCTTTTTAATTAATCAATAGGTTGAATCGCAAAATCTAGGTTTATGTTTTTTTCTAATGAAAATCTAAACTGAGAAATCATGATGTAAGTCAGAAATTAGCTATAAATTCACTAAACACGATGTAAAATGAATTAAGTGAACGCCATTGAAATGAATGTATTCAATGATAGATCAGAAATCCTTTTCTGAGCTTGACTTTATGTTTACGCTTCAAAAATACTGGCATTCGTAGTTTAGAGTGAATAATTCTGTAGCTACATAAAAATTACTAGGTTTCTTTTAAAAATTCTAAAAATAGTTTGATAAGATGATGAGCTCCTACTGCTTAGAATATCTGAATGTCTTTTCAAAATACATATCGTGTACTGGCTTTAATATATTTTCACACTTTAAGAGATATTATGTTACACCATATTAAAGACATTTCACATACAGATGGATAATTTGAGCAATATTTAATAAAGATACCAATTTTCTAACGTTTATATTACGAGTTTATGTTAATTTAATATCAAATAATTTACGATAGCAAAGGACATGTTTAAGTACATTTGATGAAATAAATTTTTTATTATGCTTTTATTATTTAGGGATTTTTTTTACTACGAATGATTTCAGCTATAGAATATGCGAAATTATATCTTTGTGATTATTACCGTTAAGAGATTACAAGAGATTACATTTTTTTACATGTTAAAGTGTAATTTAGTTTGTAGTTAAGCATTTCATGTACAATTTATAATAAATAATTACATTAATAATTCGTGGAATTAATGATCTCAGAATGAAAAGATTCTCAAGAATATTGTGAAGTTTGTTGAGTGATATTAAAATTTGCGAGTGCTAAATTTATATAAATACTGGATTTATAAATATAAAATTTAAATGATAATAATGATTTTAAATGATGATTTATAAATATTTGATATCCTAATAAATAATAGCATGCGCGCTTCGAAATTGTATCCTATTACAACGCTAATTTTGCATTTTTTATTTCAGTTTTAAATAGGTACTTACAGAGATTCAGAATAATTACTTAGAAAAAGTGTGTCAATTTTCACTATTAGAAAAACAATTCCAGAGTAACCAACTACATTCAAGAATTCTATACTATAATAGTTTATTTTTTTCTTTTCATACTGAGAAACATAGTGATTTTAATCCTAATAAGACTCCAATATAAAATCAAACTACATTACAAGCTCTGTAGAAAGTTATTATAAATTAATGAAATAAGATTAATTATTGTTTCGTTACAATACCGATCACAATTACCAAACAGAAGAAACTTCAAATTCATTGAATGGAAGAAAACTTTATATTGTCAACATACATACCCATTCTAAAAATGAATAAGCCATATAAAGATAATACTTAATTATAGAATTACAATTATTTTAAAAATTATTATTAACTCTTGGTATGATAAAGAGGCATATATTGTATATAGTCAAGATGACAGACCTGTATATTGAAAATATTTGAGTCAAATAAAATTTAATTTTTTATTACAAAATTTGAGTAATTGAGTCAAAAAATATATATACATATATATTCATTGAAATTAATTGCTTATCATACTGAAACTTATGTATGAATGTGGAACTAAAATTACCAAACATAAAAAAATAGAATGTGTGAAAGAAATATATTTAGATTTTGCATGTTGCATGATATGCATTCAGACTGATAGAACTACTTAATTTCAGGACAATGAGCCAGTTGAATCATTTTCAAATTCCAAAGCAATTTTTCCACTATCTTAAAATTATTTTGATAAGAAGGATACTTTTAACGAATTTTCTGGCATTTTTAAAACAGTTAATAGATATGAAATGCGCGTGTTATTTACTAATTTGTCCCCGAAAAGCTTTCTCTATTTTTTACAAAATTGATTTTCTCATTAAGTGAGCATTTTTGAGAAGCACTGTCAACTATAAATATATTTGAAAAAAAGATTTTTTTTTTTGAAAATTTGAAGCATCATGTAAAATACATGCCTTAAAGACTTTAAAGCAGTATTTATTTTATTTTAAGAATTAAGTATCAGTAGGAAGCACCTGTCAGGTTAAAAAAATGATATAAAGACGGTTTAAAGTGATTTGATTATAATTTTTTGTCACTTAAGTGATGAAATCCCATTAAAAGTGTTTAAAGTCCTTATTTAAGTTCTTGAATCAGTTAGAGAGGCTTAGCTTAATGGGGTTATATTTTCCATATAGTAAATCGTAAAATGTTTTCACTGTGAATGTCATCTAAATATATTATTTAAATAATGTGTCTGCTTTAATTATAATCGATGTATACGCAGGCTTTTAGATTCTTGACATTCTTCGAATTTAGGAAGCGTCACAGAACAAATTACAATAATATTACTATAGTTTTTATTATATTATTGTCAAAATAATAACTGTTAATAAACTAAAAACGAAATTAAAGTATCTGCATATACACAAGCATTTACTAAGCATAGTTAAACCTTTATTCAGTTTAAACACAAACATGGAGGACAAGAAATGTTTTGATCATTTACGTAAAAATATAGTATGCATGGTTAAATCTTTTTGTTTGATAATCAATATAGTTTGGGATCATTTTTTAAATTTTCGTTTAAATTTATGGCTTTATAGAAGTGTTTAGAAATTGTAGCAATATTAAAAATTACATATTTTTTTTATAAACATGAAAGGTTATTTTGAGAAAGAATTTATGAAATAAAAATTACATTACATTTCTTTTGAAAAAAAATTTTTAAATAGTATTAAAATATGCGCCAGATGATAATAACTATTTGAATATTCTATCAGAATGCAAGAAATATTCTTTTCTGCAAGATATAAAGCAGGAAATCAAGGAAATGGACTCTATCTTATCGAAATGTGTAAACATCTGAACGGAGAAAGCAATTCTTCTCAATCAAACATGAGTTTTCTATTTATTTATATAATTGTGACTAAAAATTACTCATATTGTACTGGTATGTTTTGAGTAAAGAAAGATCTCATGCTTACAAAATTGTCGAATATAAATAAATTAAAAAAAAAATTACTTTCTAAGATTGTGTCTTTACGTTATATCACGCAATATCACCCAACAAATTATACCCATCATTCTTTTTCGCATTTACTATTATTTACACATTTATATATTTTTATTCAGCAAGACAATTCCCTTTCGCATTTTACTGAAGAAATTACTTACAATACATCTTTCATGACAAACAAAATAACACTTGTTGCTTTTAAATATATTGTTAAACTACAAAGACATATATGCATAAAAATAAACCAGGATTTATATATTTTTTGCTATAGAACTACTTCTTTGAAGATGAGCTCTGTATAGTGGGTTGTAATTTTACCCTACATATATTTTCATTTATAAGATAAAAATATGCAATATGGATTCATAACCAAAAAGAAATGTGGCGTATGACTAAGCTTTTTAAGCAATCTCCAATCGCATAAAAAATACGCACAACGTCGAAAATATTTCATAATTTCTAATGTCAGGCAATAATTTCTAAAAATAAAAAAATTTCGGTACACCATGCTTTTTTTTGACTGCATAATATATCTTAAAATCAAAATAGTTTCAGTATCGAAGTAAATATTTAGATAATTTTATTCAAATAAATTTATCTACTCATAAAAAGGACAAAATTGAAAATAATTTAGGAGAATATTTATAAATTGCTTACAAATTAAATATTTCAGAATAATTTAATGACACAATATACTTGTTTAGAAACATCATTAATTCTATTTACAAAGTACAATCTGTAAATTTCTTTTAATTGTGCACCAATTTTCATTAAATTGAATTGCCTCTTGTATCCCTTTTGATTTATTAAATGAGGCAAACTTAGAGTTGAGGAGATAAACTTGAGAAACTTTGAGAGCTAGTAAAAGATTAGTTTCTCCAAGTGTTGAATTTCTCCCGCACATTGTTACTTTTTTGACAATCATATATTGCTGCAATAGGATATACCAGAAGACTTGTCTCTTTCATGGAAGCAATTAGCTTTGAGAAGGAAAATAGGAAAGTCTTACCATAAAATCAATTATATATATAAATAGATTCTTGTACTTTTGAAATTCTGAAATATTTTAAATTTTAAGCTGTTCCGTTATCGATCAAAGATAACAATAGAGTTGATTTGAAATTATTCATTTATATTAGAATGCATTTATCACAATTACAATATTTAATAAGTGAAAATTTTTTTAATGAATTTCTCTTCTTCATTTGATGTATCTCAAACCGCTGAATTGACATACTATGAATAGAATTTTAATGTAAGATCAACTTTGTAACTAATTATTATAATTGACAATTTCATTAAATTAGTTATTATTTGGTGTAGGCTATTGTTACATATAATTAACTAATATAAATAATGCATTATAAAACTTAAATCGAGCAATAATCTAAAAATAATTTCCGACTATTAAATCCCTCTACTTTTTATTCTATATAGCCTGCCCATATGTATAAGAGTTGATCATTAAAATTGCAACAACAGGAAGTAATAATCTGAAGAATATCAAAGTCATAAAAAAGAAAGAATGGATAGCACTTGTAAAATAATTAACATTTCAGGGCATTTGACTGACGCAGGAGGAATAAACTATAAATAAAGCACCGAGAAATGGGAAATTCATTCAGATTTCACATTAGGAAACTACTTTTTAACGTCGGAGGTATTTGAAATAATAAAAATAATTTTTCACCAGCAAACGTTTGAAATACATCAAAGATGATTGTCAATTCAAAGTGTGAATTATAACTAGTAATTCGCTACTTGCTCAGATTGAAATTCAACTTTGTCATGGGAATATGAAATCGATGGTTAACTGTGGATATTTATTGACGTCATTCTCTCCATATATAATCACATGTTATAATGTTTTAAAAAAATGGAATGTAATTAGTTATTATATTTTAAAAAATTATAAAAGACGGTATTGAAATTGATGCAATATCGTTTATCTCATTTTTCCACATTTAAAATATTTCGAGAAATGAATCGTTTTAGAGAAGTTGAAATATTTCATATTTTACAATTATATTTCTTTTTAGACTACATTTTTTCAGTTTTTTGCAGATTTTTGGTTAACAAAGATTTGGAATTAAAAGGATAAGCAAGGAAATAAAATATACCATGCATATGTCCATGATAGTATGAAAAAATTATGACACATAATAAATTGAATAAAACTGCCAAAAATTGAATTTATGGAAATGCAAATCATGTTTGAATTGAGAAACTGAGATCTAAATCCTCGAAATCCAATCTATCTATCTATCTATCTATCTATCTATCTATCTATCTATCTATCTATATATATATATATATATATATCTATATCTATATATATATATATATATATATATATATAAACACATTTTTGGCAAGATTATATTGTTTACTTTACTCGTGGTGGTGATGGCTACTTTCAATTTGTATGCACAATCATATTGATAATTATCTGCGTATGTCTGAGGTGGAAAATGATTTCCGAAAATTTTTTTTATAGAACTCAAGTTTGTATTACGAATAGGTCAGCTTAAGAGAGAGAGAGATCTTAAATCTTCTTTTATGAAACAAATTTTTAATTGATTTTAACACATGACTTTGTGTACTACGTTTTAGTTTGGCACTATTTAAAATCATTTAAAATGTTTAAAATATTAGTAAGACAGTGGTTGATGATAATTAATCTATTTTGTAGGAACCCATGATAAGCATCATCCCAAATCTTTGACTTTCGATATTCAGAATGATCTACAAAAGAAACCTCGAACTTTCTGTAAATGATGTCAGTATTAAATACTATAATTAGGATAATCTAAAGGGATTTTTTTCCTCCAAATTAAGTTTCCTAATTTCGTTCACCCTAACTGTCACCCTAATTACAAATTGTCTAATAAGACTTTGTTATAATCTTATTAGACAATTTCATCCAATCTTGTATATGACATTTCAATAATCTTTCTTTTCTTTTTAGTTTAAGGAGAAAACACTTCTATTTTATTTTTTCATATTAATCAGTAAGATAATCTGAATTGCTTATGTGTTGTTTTACAAGTAGATAAACTATTTAGCCTCAATCGTGAAAATGCGTTTAGGACTTCATGCTGATAATACTGATACGTCTGCCAATAGTTTGTATAAAAGCCTCATTTGCCATAAGCATTATGAATAGCATTTTTAAAATAATTTTTTTGAATCGTGTTTATTTCTTATGTGTTTCTTATCGTGTTTATTTTTGTGAATCGTGTTATTAAAAAATTTATAATTTATCATTTATAAAACATCCCTTATGAAACAAATTTTCAAACTTCTGGCTTATATAATTTTTTCCTATACGTCATTAGATGTTCATTCATAAAAGCAAACACATTAAATTTGAAATTGTTTTTTAATATCATTGTTTTTTCTTTCTTGAAATAAAGCTAAATTTTACAAGCTGTTTCAAAAGAAAAAGTAATTATTCCAAAAGGAATCTTTTATGTTTAAAAAATATAAAATATAAGTGATTCCATATTTATGAAACAATAGGATTTCAAAAAATTATTCCTGAAACTAAGCCTTATTTTTTTTTTAGAAAATATAAGTTATATTGATTAATCTGGTTTTTCTTTAACTTTTGAATACATTTATGTTATGTATATTATTAATTGATTAAATGATTTTATAATTTTCAAACACGCTGCATATAGGTGTCCATACCAATGCAGATAAGCCAAAACATTATTTAAAGCAAACGGGTTTCAAATACTTGCATATCTCCAAGTACTTAGCAATTTTCGATCACCGTCAGGTAATTAGATCACACCTGCTCATATATATATATATATATATATATATATATATATATATACATTATATAGATATATATTCAACACGCATTCATATATATATATATATATATATATATATATATATATATATATATGTATATATATATATATGTATATATATATATATATATATATATATATGTATATATATATATATGTATATATATATATATATGTTTCAATTTAAAATAATTATCCATGAATACTTTATTTTTCAATAAATAATTTCAAATGTTTAATCACATTTACACTTTAATATGTAAACATAAAAACGGTAATCAATAATGAAACTAATCTAGACCAATTATAATAACTTAAATAATCAACACACTTTTATTTACAAGATGAAAAAGACAGAGCAAAAGAATTATGTTTGCAGTAGAAAAATTTCTTATTGGTGGATAACCTAAGTCTTACTTAATCTTTCCAATAAAATGGTGGTTTCTCTTGGAGAAATTTCCTTTTAACTGAATTTTCAGTTTATAAGAAACTGTTAAAACTTATATGGGTATCTTTTCTTTATTGATTTGTTCATAATATAATGTTGTTTTGTTTTATTCATTTCCCATTCGCATCTTTTTCTGAATGTAATTAATTGTAATTTTTTTATTTAATCTGACATTTAATTGAATAAATTGTTTTTTAGTTTTAATGTAATTTTTCATTTTATCTATAGCAACAGAAAAAGTGTATCTGCATAAATACTGCATATGAGTTTCATTTGACTTTAGCACAATTAAATTTAGAAGTGGCTCTGGATAAAATTTTCATTACTATAATAAACTTTGCAAAAATATTTCGTTATTTAAAGGGGAAAAATAGTATTTATTAATATTAATATATCTGTATTAAAGCGAATGAATATTTAATTATAATTATAATTTTTTCATAGTTATTTTTTAACTTTTGCTAGAATGCTTTTAATTGACTCCAGAGTACGATATCTTAAAGATCACTTTTCTCATTATAATGTGTTTTAAAATTTCTTGAAAAATTAAATTATATGAATTAGCTATTATTTTCTTAAATTAATAAAAGTTTAATAAAAATGTTTCTGATGTGTTTTATTTATAAGTTTATGGATTGATAAACCAATTAAATGCTTTAAAGCCTTTATTTGAACGTATTATGGCGTGAATTTAATTTTCATGAATTGAATTATGCATCAGATATTCTAGTATAAAAATAGCGTTTTAATTTTGGTTTTGTTTTTAATATTCATACAATTAAAAGCAGTTAAAAACAGCTGTATCATACATTAAATAAGCAATATTTGCACCATAGCTAAATAATGATATCCTTTTCGGACTGGATACTTTTTTTAATTAATACCGAATTCAAGAAAGACGAATATCTCACTTATCGTTCCTGTATGCATATCTGTGTGATAAGTACGTATTTTTTCAAGTTTCTTACCTTGAGAAGCCTGAAAATACATTTACTAGGAAAACATCATTTTCTTATTAAAGTAATAAAAAATATACGAATTCATTTAAATAAAAAGCCAAAACTGGATAATGGTGGAACAGCAATTTTTGGAATAGAGTATCTCGTGTTCAACACCTGTCCCTATTGAGCAAAGAAAGAGAAGGTTTCTGAAACTTCATTTTTGAACACATAACTTTTATGTCGTATGCTGAAAAATATTCCATGTGTTTTGCCTTGTTACAACATCTTTTGAAGTACATCCTTGAAGGAAAAAATTATTTATTTCAATGTTTTAAAACAATCTTAGTTTGTTAGACTTTCCTTCACTCAGTATGAAGTTAAAATTCATTTATTTTTGATGACGTGTTTAAAAATACAAGCATATCTTGAAGAAATTGTTTAGGAATCATTCCTTAATGATTTATTTTGAATAAAATTTGAATGATTTTATCAGAGTCAGGATAAACTATTTAACTTTTATATGAATCATAAAAAGGTTTAAAATAATATTATTAAAATAATATTATTATTATGAAGTAACTACAAACAAGTGTCTTGCAAAATCCCCACAAGTACGGGGAAGTTCGCTAACATGATGTGACAACAATTCGAGGATGTATGAAGTTTTAATTTGGACTTAATTCACACTATGAATTCTTTGGATAATTCACAAATCTAAAGGAATATGCGAGGGTAGTGGTCTCTCTTACACGAGACATTACAAGGCCATACTAGATATGTTCAATCATGTTCGAGATAGTCTATTTAGATAGCCATTATAAATGACTGAAATGAGAAGCATGACTTTCGAACCATTCAGAAATTAACTAAGTCGTGAGAAGAATCATATGGTCTCATTAGATTTATCTAAGTCGAATAGAAAGGAAAACAGTCTTGAAAGAGTTGCTTAGATTTCTGTCACTTGTCAGACTCGTCTCTAGACGATGACAAGTGACAGAAGTGGCCATAAATTACTGCAGAGTACTAATATTGTTGTATCAACAATGTTCCATCAGCTTGAAGAATACGAATTTAAGATTCAAGATCCATACGATGGACGAATGAAAGGAATGTTATTTTGTACATACTCATTAGTCCATTCGTTCAATACAGTTTGAAACGAGACTTGTCAGTGGCAACATAGTTCAGGTTACCAACAAATCAATAATGATGTTGATGGGCTTAAGCAAGATATAAAGCTTTGTACCATCCCTGTGCTTGGTTCATTATTTATTATTGCTTACATTGGTGTGTCAATAGAAACATATTTAAATAGGTGATATGAGTTTAATAGGTAGTTGAACAGTTCTATCTATAACACTTAATGATTAAACAGCATTGAAATTCGAAGCACTTTGAGGAAATAATTCCCGTTTATATTATTCATTGTAGAAGACGGTCCCGTTCATTCAAGAATTTTTCCAATCGCACTATCTGATATTAAATGCTTTATCGGATAGTCAATATTTAAGACATACTTGTGAAATAACTGTAAGCAAAATCCTATAGCTAATTGGAGATACGGTTTCTTCTGTTTCATACGAAGACACCTAAAATTACTTATTTGAAAGCATGCAGTTTTAGCTTTAATAACTATTCTAACATATTTCTGAAAAACCTTTTGTCTTTTAAATGCTATCTACAAAATCTTAATGTTGATTTATTACCTCAAAAATTTGCATAGTCAAGTCTGCAAGTTTCTAAAATTTGATTCTAGTTTTTAAAATTTCTGAAATAATATACTACATATGCTCATATTTTGCTGCATTATTAGTTAGTGTTAAACGGAAAATATGCATTACAAATATCTAAAAGTACTGTTACTTAAATAAAAAAAAGCTTTACTAATATTTAGGAAGTATTGCTTAGCTATTAGTAAAAGTTTTTTCTAATTCTTACGAATATCTAAGCAGTTCTGTTAATTATATTTTAATTTCCTAGGGAAAACTTTGTTTTTAATTAAGTTAATTTAGTACAATTTGTATTCATAAGAGTATTCCAGGTTTTTGTTTTTTATCGTAAAAATATAGTTTTGGAGAAAATTTTGTTTCAATTGTTTGAAATGATACGCTGAAATAGTAAATAGAGTTTAGTAATTTTTATATATATTTTTATGGAAGTAATAGTTTATTAAAATAAGTACAGATAACAATATTTTTTCTTCTAGATTCTATGAATTTAAATAAATATTTAAATACATGAAAAATTATCTGATTATTTTAAACAATAAATAGCAGTCATTGCTTGCATATTTTTCATGATGTAAAAAATGATAAATTGCATTTTTAATAAATTAAAGTTATGTACATCTCGAATAAAATTCTTTATAATGTCAAGAAGGAACATGTGAAAGTACTAGCTAATAAAATACAATTGAATTTTCTAATGCCACAGATATTAGCAAAGGTTTAAAAAATGTTAACTATTAGACACACAAATGATCTTTATCAGGAAAAAGTAAATACAAAATTGCCCTGCATAAGTAAGCAGCTAGTACTTTATAAACACGTCATAAATTATGCAATATTAATTATCTTGATTTGAAGACTTCATTGAAGAACATTTGAAACTATTTTCAATTAAAAAAATTGAGATAATTTTAAAGGTTTATTAACTTTTTATTTTTAGATGTACTTATAATGCTACTGGGAGTAAAATATTGCTATGCACAAATAAATCAAAATTACTTCATAATAAATGGTACTTTTACTTGCAATTTTAGTTTATTTAAATCAACTCAGATTTTTAAAGTTTCAAAAAAAATTTGCAAAATATTTCCAATATCGAGAATCTTTAACAATTGAAGAAAATAATTTCCAATTACAGTAGCATTTTCATAATTTGTAAACTATTTTAAAAGGTAAGAAAAAATCTGGTATTAATAATCATTAATAAGGAATGTAAAATTAGGAAATTTTCAAAAGTAGTTGAAGATCACTTTAAGCAAAACATTATCCTTCATTCGATAAAAGAATATAATTAATATTTAAAACAAATTGTTAATATTGAAATGTGCAACCAAAATAATGTATGTTTGAACCTGGAAGTTTTAAAAATTTTAGAGAATCAAATCTTGTGCATAAATGCTTGCGCATTCTTATTTTAAGAACTTGTTTAAATTTTTTTTTTAATTTTACAAAAGGAAATTGTTTATTATTTGTTTACATTTTAAGAGTTAGTTTTTTATATAATATCTATAATATTTATTTATTAAAATATATATAAACTTGCGTAAATTTGAAGACTTAAAATCACGATAAGTTTATGACTCCAGAAAAAATATTATTTGAATTAATATTTTTAACTGAACTTAAAAATCGTACTATTAAAATGTAGGATTGTAACAAGTGTTTTCAATCAAAAGAAATCATAATAAAGTTAGAAAAAGAGCATAAAGCAGTACTTTAAGTGCGGGGAGTAATTTTCATCAAAATCTATGGTTTTCTGCCAAAGTGTTGGTTGGTTTTTTAAAACATTTTTCTCGAAAAGAGAGAGCTTGCGATTCTAAAACAGACCAAATTCTTTGCAAATGTCTTGTGTTAGATCCAAAATATTACTAGGCAGATATAATTGCAGGTGTAAAAATAGATACGATATTATTTTAAAACTTGTGATTGAATTTATGATATCCTCGTAACAATTACAAGAAATTTATTATTATTGATTGTACTTAGGAAAATGCAAAAAAGCATGAAAAAATATTCTTACGAGAAATTTAATGTATTTACATGATATACGCAGGTAAACAAATTATCGAAAATAAGGGTGTAGAGTGCATGGACAATTAGCAATTTTGCAGAGCAAGCTCACAAGATTGGCAGTTCATATTTTTATTTGTGAAGATAAATGTTTGCCCATATCATTATATAATTTTAATTCTTTATTAGAATATACATTCATCTAGTTTATGACAAATACTCGTTCCAGATTTGCTGCAATTCTATGACAACAAAATATAGGATTTACCATTTTTCCTAAGTATCTGGCTACTAAAGTTACTTACTGAAAATTAAAAAAAAATATGTTTTCCTTCTTGAATTCTGTCATCAATATATGAAAATGGGAAATAAAATTTATATACTTTGATGGTAAATCAAATTGCATTATTAACCGTATTTTTACTTGCTTAAGTTATACTGAGAATAATATAGGATTACAAAAAAGAACACTCGACGTCAATGAACCAATAGTAAGACATGAATGCTTTTGTCGAAAAAGTCTAAATACAGACTGATGACAATCAGTACTTTCACGCAAATAATCAGATTTAATAATCATTTATATCAAGAGATCAGAGTTCTTGCATCTATACATAAAGCGATACAATTCTGTTGATAATTAAAACTCTCAATGAGACTGAATTCAGAACTATTCAATTATGTATAGTAAAAAAAAACATAATAACTATTAATTATTGTGTTTACAGGAATTGCGACATTTTTCAAACACAATAAGTAAAAAGCCTGCTGTTGTTGCTGTTTTATGTAGTGGTATTTAATAATTGAAAACATGAAATTAATATTGAAATTAATTAGCCTTATAAAAGAAATCCCCTTAATGAGCAGTGTTAAATTTTTATAATACTTTCATTGAAATCTGTAAGTAAATTTATATGATTTTTAATATTTTTAGCGATATTTTAAAACAATTATATGCTTTTTATGTTTAAGTAACAAAAATTGTACTTCACAGAAGGCAACATATTGGAAGAAAGTAACAGACTTCATAAGAAATATCTAGTCCACATAAATATTTACTACTTGGAACCAATTTAATATAAAAATTGAAATGTCACAGACATAAAAAAACAAGAATAGTTTTTCCTTTTCTCAATTTTTCTATCAAGTTATAAAACAGATAATATAGCACTTTTTCTTTCTTCAAAAACTGCTTTTTCATAAAAAAAACAGGCTTTTGAATGATTTCATTATTTACTTTCAATTTAATCGTAAAAATTTAAATTTTCAATTGATATTTCTCTCTCAGGGAAAAATTGTTGGATTATTTTATTTACCTTCAATCTTTGAACAAATTTTATACAATCATGATATATTAAATTAGAGGTTATATATTGACTTTCATTGTTTTTGTTTGGCAGTATAGTCGACATTATTATGAATGAAAAGTACTTCTTAAAAGACTCTTCTACAATATTTTATTAAGAGCTGTCCATTTTTCTTATCTCTGTCTGGAAGTTACTTTAAAATATTTGATTAGTGCATCGTGTATATTGCATTCGGATTCCTTGAAAGTGTTTTCTATTAATGAAAATTTATTTGATATGTAAAGATTCAAACTTTGAAGTTGAATAAGCAACTGCAAGGATTCCTATCAGTAATAATATCTCAATTATTTTATTTAAATATTTTTATCAAACATTTAAAAATAAATGACATGAATTTGATGCAAATATTAAAAAAAATAATATACAAATTTTATATAAATACCAGAATCTTTAAGTATTATCAATGTAAACGTAAATAAAATCTAACTACTTTACACTTTTTCTCGTTTAAAGTAAATTCAAAAATTAAAAACAGACTCCTGTATGTATAACCATTATAAATCTGCGAACTGTGAAAACGAAACAAACCGGAAAAAAAAACTGAGAAAGCGGAAAGTGTAAACTGAAAATTTGAAATTCACGATAAAATGAAGAAATAAAAAAGAGAAAATATTGTATTCAAACCATAAAGTAGTTATTAAATAATTTATAATTAATTTTAAATAGTAAAAAATTAAATAATATTTACTGACATGAATATAATTTACTTATTTTATCCCATCATAGTGTGTGGTATATGTTTCAATGCATATTCTTGTTTTTAAGTTCATATTTAAATATATATATATATATATATATATATATATATTTATATTTTCTTATAAGCTTTATTTTTTAAAGTATTAAATATCTTAATAAATAAAAACTAAAAATAAAATTAACTAAAAAACATATTATTTTTCTAGAAAACATTGTTGTTTAAATATAAAAATTGTATTTTAAAGTAAACATTTCATAATTTTTCCATAAACTTGAAAATATCTCAACCACATGTCAGTTGTAATAATTTAATATTTTTAAATTGACAATATTATATTTTCTGCTCTATTTTAATTAACGAATGTTAGAATTAATCATTCATATAGAAATGTAAAAAGTACCCCCACAGGCATTGGTAAAAGTATGATAACGTATTAAAAATGGTAATTGATGTTAAAAAAATCTTTAAATAATTGTAATTTCTAAATAATTACTAAATCTTACAAGCAAATATACATTAATATTAACTAATAAAACAGACATGAAAAATGGAGTTTTAAATTACATTGGTCTTACAATTTAACAAAAATTTTAATTAAGAATTTTGTCACTTAGAAACTATAATTTTATGAATCACGAAATGAATGAATAAAAAAATAATTCACCTACCAAGATAAGTTTCCAGAAGATCATGAAATATACATATGTGAAAGAACATGAAATATACTTAATTTCTGCGTTTATTAAATGTTTAACAAAACTAAGCAAACAATATGTAATTATTTATAATTAATTTAAAGCGAAATTTAAGAAAACCTTATCACTTAATAATCAAGGGCATTTTTCTTAATTTGACTCATTAATTATATTTCATTATTTACAATTAATCATGATAAACGGTAATTCATTAATTATAGTTCATTAATTATAAACTTTATTCTGTCCATGTAATTTTATACACTAGTTTTCCTTGCAATAGCACTATGAAGAAATGTTTCATAGAAATAATAATGTATATAAGAAGACAAAAAACAATAGAAAAATTAGTTATTAATAAATTACATATGACTGTTTTCATCGCAGTGCATTGATGCTTTGATCTGATTGTGTTATAAGTGAATGTCATACTGTAGGTATAAGTGGTAAGTATAGAAATTTTTAAAGGAATTCCTATATATATACATATTATGTATGTATACATATATTATGTATGTATGTCTACATATATATATATATATATATATATATATATATATATATATATATATATATATATATATATATATATATATATATATATATATATATATATATATATATATATATATATATATATAACTTTTTGTTCTGATAGCTAAATAGTTTTTAAAGAGCGATATATTTACTGTAAATTAAAATTAGTAAATTTTTCTAACTGGAGAACGTAGAAAAAATTTTCTTTTCAGATTTTAAAATGAAAAGAAAGTCAGCTTGATTGTTTCTTTGATAAATATTTGAATACATAAATAAGCTCTAATAATTTTAAATCTTTGAACTATGGATTTCTGGCGATTCCTTGATATAAATCAGTAATTTTTCAGAACTTTTACCAATTAGAGGAGAGATGTTGTTTCAATTACTTTTAAGATACAAAGTGTCAATATTGTTCCAATTTAATTGAAAATTATTTGTCGTTTGAGAGGGCAATTACAGAAGCGTCCTCCCTCTTGTCACAGTAATTTGTGTCGTAATGGAATATTAGGAAGCTTCGACTTAAAAGCTAATAAATTCCTCTCGCTTTCCTCTCATTTCCATAAAAGTTAAGAGAAACTGATGGTTAAAGAAACGCAGATAAACAGATCCAAAGTCGTTTACATTAAAATAAATTGAATGTAACTGCACCATGTAGCTTGGTTTATTTTTCAACGCTTCAAGTTTTAATTCATTCCTTCAATACTAGAAATTCATATTCCAATCATTAACATAAAATGAAATATTGTAGATTTTTTTTATCTTTTGTGTCTTGGGATAAATATTAACTAAAGATTTTTCATATGATGATATTTCAAGATTGCAGGTGTACATTTTTGAAGATTTAAGAAATTTGTATTTTTGCTACTAGTTATCAAAAATCAAAAATAAAATAAGTCATAAGGTAAAATACTTATTTGTCTCTGGTTTTCTAATAACATGTATCATGGCAAACAAAACATATTGACCCTTAAATGTTTGGATAAATGAAGTTTCTAAAATGAAATCATTTGTAAAGATGTAAGTAATAAGTTTATTGCTGTAATGAATTCATTTTTATAATAGGAAATTGATAGAAATTTAACTGGTATTAATAAGAAATACTTATTAATACCTGTTAAAAATTAGTATCCTTCTCATGAAAATATATCTTCTAAGAAAATAATTTCATGTATTAGATTAATTTTTGAACGCATGATAATACACTTTTATAAAAATATTTTTTCCTAAAATTATATTTTTATGTAGTTAAAAATAATTCTTTATTCTATCAGGAATGTGGCAAAGAATCAAATGAATGTCAATTAGTAAAACTTGATTTAATATTTTGTTTGAGATCATAAATGTGTGAGCTAATGAAATCATCATTTGTATATTATTATCATATTTTAATAAGAAATCCAATTTCTTACTTGTAAAATAGTTTAAAGTGTTTATTTTTACTTAATAATATTTTTATAGTAAAATAATTTTTTTTTTACAATGTTTGATGATATAAATACATTCGCTGCCAAGAGGGATAAAAATAATTTATATAGTATGAAAATAATTTATATAATTGAAAAAAAATTGGATTGAGAAGTGTTGTTTGAGTAGTAATGTACAAATGTATTTTAAAAATGTAAATGAATATTTTAGTTTTTTGCAAATATATTGAATATATTTTTTCAAAGAATAAATCTTTTTTCCTCATATTTTTCTTTATGTCCTAAAGGATAAGGAAATAACAATCATAACTCAGAAGTCATATGTTATAAAAAAGGAATATTATATAGATTATATTTGTGGATTATGAATTATAGCAACTTGTGTATTTTTAATGCTATATTTTATAACTGAAGCATTTGGTTGGGAAATGTTAGATAATATAATAAATCCACAAGCATCTTCAGTTGTAAATGTTATCTGATTTCCCCCTGTCCAATTATGCTTTCTTTAAATTTTTCCTCAAAAAACCTATATAGTTTAGATAGTTTCAAAATAAGAAAAAATATATACTAGTTAAGTTTCCTCTAAAAGTATTTGCTTACACAAATTAAAGTCAAAATTGATTTTACATATTTATGTAAGTCAATATGAAATATAAAATTCCAAAGATCTGAAATTTTTCATATGATTTATAATAATGCCACTATATTAATATATTAATGAGAAATACAAAATATTTTTCTAGATTTCATTCAATTTAAGAAATTTGCATTTCAATATGGATCTGAATATTATTTTTCTAATCAACAGAAATAAGATCTTCTTTCATTTCATACTGAAAAAGATTTTGGGAGCTGGGAGTTAGTCCATAACTAAATTGGTAATGAAAACAAAATTAAAAAAATATTAGTTTCATGTTTTAGTATTTTAAAAGAGCTGATATTAAAGGATTAAAACTTTTTTAATATAATTGCAGCTAAAATGGCACAATAAATCTTTGGTGCACTGATTCTTCACATGTTTTAATGATATGCTATTTCTATTCATATTGAGTCTTACAGTTCATTAAAAATATACGTTTTAATTTCTTAATTGTTCAATTGCTTAAAGCTACTGATTCATAAAAATTAATCTTACATTTCAAAATATGATACATTTATATAATTGTTTTGGTATTTATTCACTATCAGCAATTATAATTACTCTAAGATAATATATTTATATATTCTTGAAGAATTAAACTAATTTTAAAAACAAAATATAAAAATATAAGTTTCAGTTTCATTAAGCAATTGGGTAAATAATCTTATATTAAAACTTGCTTATAGAATATTAGGATATGAATATAATGCTAACCTGAATCATTATTTTTTTATATAACGCTCTAAGATAGAGAATAATAGTAATAACATTCAGAATCTTTCTTATAATTGTTTTCAAAGATTTTCCTATTTTTCTATTTATTATCATTTCCATTAAGTTGGATAAAATATTAGATTTTAGAATACCGATAAAAATCAATCTATTTTATCCCTTTATATTAGTGAAATTTCTCAATGTTAAAAATGTTTTAACATACAAATATTAAGGTTTTTTTCAAATATCATGCAAAATTTTCTAAGGTGATTTAGTACATTTAAATTAGAGGTAACTTTGTATTTTACTTTACATACATCGAATTAAGATGTACAACATTTTACTTTCCTTAATGTAGTTTCAACGAACGAAATAATGACATAGAATTTAGACATGTAATTTTACATATTTATCCTTCTTCATAGAAAATTATTTGATAGCAAAAATCTACTTAATCTTATAATTAATTTGATTTCTTTATTCTTATATTTTCATTTTATATAAAGTCAAAAATGATCAAATATTCATCCAGAAACATCATTTCCTTTCATTGAACTAATTCATTTCCTTTTATTATGTAAATGTTTTTCACTGTAAGTTTTACTACAAATTTTTCATTCAGCAATATGTTTCTAAGATACGCAAAAAGAACAACAATTTTTGGCTTCTATAATAAAAATAAATGTAAGTAATTTTGAGTAAATTTGTCGGAAGTATTTTGTTATTTTAAACAACTTTTAAATTTGTAGTGCACATTTTTAGATCACACTTAAAAGTTCTCATTTTTTTATTCGGTATGTGAAATATTTCTGACATGAAAACTGCTTTAAACATTTTTTTGCCTTTTTCAGTGAAGATTTCACCAAATGTTGCTTCAAATATTATGGTATAATACTCCAACTTATAAAATTTGAACGACTTTCAACAAAATGTTCTAAATCGTTTCTGAGAGCTATTTTTATGTATTTTTTATCTGATTTGTGCTTTAACGTTGAATTATTTTAGTTCACATAATATTTACTTACAGTTTTCAAAAACAAATTTTTCGGTATGCTTCTCATAAATCTATAGCTCATGATTTCACTGTTTAAAAACTTCTATTAATATATACTCAAAAAAGATTTTTTATTGCAGCATTTCAGTTTGAGATGCTATTTAATTCTAATTAATTTTCTCTCAAAATATTACATTAAAATGTTTTCAATTTTGGAAAAATATCTTGATATTCAGTATAAAAAATTTTTATTGTAAGATACGTTTTCGTAAAAATATAAAATATGGGAAGAAATAAAAATATCATTTTTAAATATTCAGCATTAGGAGATCTTAAAAAGACAAATAAGTATACTCCAGCTTTATTTTCATAACCAAGTAGATTAGAAGAAATTTTTTGTTTACGCAATAAATATTACTTTAGATTAAATATATTTTTTATTTCATAAATCTAAAAAAGCAAATATTTTGTAATTTTTTTAAAATATAAATTGTTTTAAAATCATACCAATCTTTATAGTTACATAAATTATAAAAAAAAACGTATCATTTTAGATATTTTAAAGTTTCGAAATCTTTTTAAGCATCTAACATGTATGAAGAACCTAAAATTGTTGAAAACTACAAGATGTTGGTTTTGTCGCTGATACATATCAGTATGTATAGGATATAGAGTGTAATCAATTAAAGGTTATATTTTATGTAACCCCCCCATAGTTTTTATTTGATTAATCCAATAATTTGATAATTTAATTAATCATGATTCCAATTTATCATTTTCCATATATTTATTTTGTTTCTTTTATATAATGAAAAAAATGAAGAAGTTAAGAAAAATGCAAAAAATAAAGAATTCAAGACATTCATGAGTTATTAAAAATTTTTATCTTTGATTCGCAAATCATGGTAGAATTTGTAAACAAACATTTTTGTATCTTTATTTAAGAAAAGTTAAAATTTGATTGAGAAACTATTGATTTATAGGAATGTTTTGGATGAAATATGTTACATTTTCAAAAATGTCTTATAAATATTTAATATTCATTGATTGTATTTTACAAAAGAAAGTAATAAAATAAAGAAGAAATGTAATTTTAAAAATATTAGATGTGAAGTTGTGTGTTTAATTCTTTGTTAAAAGTAACGTCACTGTTGATTTGTTTTTCTAGCACATTAACGAGATTGTAATACGTTTAACGTAAAACGATAGATGAGTTATAAAAACGTGTTAATGAAATTAAATTTATGGTATAAAGTACAAGTAAAATCTTTAACTTGAATTTTTATACAGAAATATTTTGCTGAATATTTTTGGAGCTATAGTGGTTTGTAGTAGAACTCAGATATGGTTTATATTGACAAATTCCTTAATACAAATGAAGGAAACAGTAGATCTTGTGTATACAATGTATCATATACACTTCTGCAATAACAAAGCATGTAGAGTATTATTTATATTACAATTGTATGGTTCATATGAGTTACCTAATTAAACATTTGATTAACTTTTACTTACTGAAAATAATTTAAATTTATTTAATTTTTAATTTCTTTAATAAAACTAAGATAATATGATTCATCAAATAAAAAAAAAGACTTCTATCATGAGTTTATACATGATAGAAGTACTTTTTTCATAATGTACCAGGAAGTCATAATGTACCAGGAATTAATGAGAAATATAATTTCAATTACAATAAAAAGTGAAATAAAAAATTAAATTTTTTTAAAACTAAATCATTAATTTTTCATCTCATATGTAACTGTGTTTTGTTTACATAAAACACTCCGTTTACTAACTTATTTTTTGTCATTTAAATAAAAAAAAATTAAATTCAAATGAATACTTACTATAACTAATACTTATATTTATCTCTATATAATAACTAACAATGGTATTTTAAAATATTTAAAAAAAACCTAAGATTCCTAGCTTATAGACATGTTTTTTAATATAAAATGGTTTGTTATATCATATTTTTCTGTGTGTATTGTAAAAATTCTATAGCATAGTTATTGTATTTCAGTCGAAAAATCCTTTTTATCTTATACTTAAATTCCGGGGAAAAGATTATTACATGCCATGGAATTCCAGACATGAAAAGAAAAAATTTTTACAGTCAAATTACGATGAAAGAAAGAAGGATTTGATGTGTACTAAGACATATCTTAATGTTCTGACTACTTTTTCATCCGAAAACTCTTATAAATATTGTAGATGACGCAAAAAATAAACAAGGCAACAAATCATTTTAGTTAAAATTTAAGAAACTTGCTTAAAAGTTTGAAATTCAGTATAAGTAGAAGAAACTTTAAGATCAAAGAAAAGTATTGTTAATTAAGATAACAGTATTTGTTTGATTTATGGATTGTTATAAAATAATTATGCATATAATTTTTTCTAGTTCTCTTTACACAAAAAATATGATAAAATAATGCACTTGGTTACCCTTTCTATTAATATTTTACAAGACAATATATATATACCACATAACTGCTAAAAATGGTTTTCAATTCTACAAAAATTAAATCTTCGTTTAAAATAGTTTTCATATTTACATTCTGTTTAAGCTGTTTGAAACAATTTTTCACTATAGCTGAAAGAATATTCAAGACATATTCAAAATATTCCGACTCTTGTCTCAATACAGCACAATTTAAATAAAATTAAAATGTATTTGTGTTAAATTTTACATTTAGAGTCTAATAAATAACATTATAATAAAATACTTCATCTCAAAAATGTAAAAAATTTTAGCTTTTTAAAAGTCTACATAAATTATAATTAATCTATAGTTATTGCGAATACTTACTAACCACAATCAAGTGTTATAATTAATTAATAATAATAATTTAATATTAATTAATATAATTAATTAATGATTATTAACGTTAATATAATTAATTAATAATAATCATTAATTAATTATATTAACGTTTCTGTAATGTGTAAAAGCATAAATGATATTTACAAAAACATTAAATTTTTCATCTTATAATTATATCATCTTACAAAAGGCTTTCTTAAATCCTGGAAAATCCAAATTATTTAAGAAATATGACAGATAGAGAATGTAATTTTTCTAAGCAACTTTTGATTATTTACGCAAAAATCTCTTTTAGAGAGATACTTCACATTCCACTAAAATTTTTCTGTTATAAAATTCATATTTTCCAATGGACTATCTAGCTAAAACTATCCAGATACCCTATGATATTGACTTTGAGAATATTTAAGTGCATATCTCAATATAATATTGATCCCCCTTTTGAATCAATGACAGCCTGTACATGTGTGGAAAAAAAGTTACACGAATTATTGAGATGTGGGCATAGTAATTGATTTCCAGGCGTTCATCATAGTGGAAATGAGTACTTCTGTTGAGAGCGGTTGATTTAACAGAATACGTAAATCGCCCCAATGGTGTTTTGTGGGATTTACATCTAGATTATAATAAAGTGAATCTAGTTTCGAACACTTTCATCAAAAGATAACTGTGCAAGCCTTACTGTGGGAAGTATTCATCAAGTTCGTAGAGAAATGGGCCTTCCCTGAAATATTGCCATTGAGTTGTGAGAGAGCAGTCCACATACATCTTATACTTCATGTTTCTCACTGGAGGAATTAATGGACCCAGGGCAAACCAAAAGAAACAACCCCTACAAAATTTTCCTGCCAGTACCAAATTTAACGGTTGGCAAAATGCAGTCACCAAAGATAAGTTTACTGGACACATGCCAAACCCAGAAGTGTACATCAGGATGTCAGACTATAAAGAGAGATTCATCAATACAGAGAACAAAATGTCAAAAATTCAATGAAAGTGATCTCTGGACAATTACAATGTATAGTTTGCATTCCATGAAGTGATGTTTGGTTTATGAGTGACTGACTGCACGATCATGGAATACAAGCTTTTTAATTTTCGATGAACAGTTCTGTTGCTAATACTAACGACTGAAGAATTTTAGAACTCTTGTGAAACTTCCACCAAGGAGAATTTCAAATTTTGTTTTAATATACTTTTTAAAGTTTGGAGGCTGAATTCACTAAGTTTCTTCTACTTATCCCTTAGTGTTTCTGCACTTTCCCTGTCTCGATATTTCCACTTTATTATTAGATCAATCACAGGGGACATAGAATGTCCATAATCTCATAAACTGATTTCCCACAAAGATGTCATCTCTCTATACTATATAAATGCATAAATACAATCTGAAAAATTAGTACCAACACTTTCATAGCTTTTGATTATGCATGAAAGTGCACCACCACTAGAACCATTCTTTTAGGAGGTGTATACTTTTAGCCAGATAATGCATGTGAATACATATAATCCTTAAAACAAATTAACGAAAATTTAAAATATTTGTGACTCGTATCTACAACTTAACCAAGTAAAATTTTAATCTGAAGATGCTAATTTAGCAACAGCAGATATGAATGTTTTGTGAGGCTCATATAAGAAATTAATATACTTTTAACTATCCATAATTATTCTTGTATATATTTTTTAATTGTTTCTTAGATGTACATATCTTGATGCAAAAATACAAAAGTGAATTTAACTATGAAGCTCATCTTTTTACTTAATAATTTTTCTTCATTAAATGAAACAGTTGAAAAATAATTTTTCATCTTGAAAATCATTTTCTACACATTTATCTTAATAAAATTTTCTACAATCTAATGATCCCAAGAATGTAATATCAAAACTTAATATTACGATTTTCCTTTTTTTTATTGACTGATATTAGCATGTTATTATACTATTATACTTTCTTATAAATTCTTTCTATCCATTAAATTATAAATATTTAAATAAAAATTAAAGTTTAGTGGTATAGTCTTTCTTTAACAATACTACTATTTTTCAAACTATTTCTTTTGATACCTATTTAGTTATTTACATCACTAATCAACTAAGCTTTTTACGAGATATACCTTAAGACACTTGAACTTAAGAAGAAAAACAATGATTTCAATTAGAACAAAATCACAAAAATATTTTATTAGAATTTTAATAAGTACATGAGCTTGCTTGTTTGGAAAAATCTGTAGAATTTATTAATATTATAACAAGTTAATGAAATATGTTAAATACAAAGCACGTGAAATTTGAGCATAGAAAAACTAATGATTTTATTGTTTGACATAAAATTGTTCAGCAATGAATAGAAGGTAATTATTTCAAAATGTTTGGATAGGTAAAAAAGTTAGAAAAACTACATTTTGAAACTATTGCTTATAAACTCATTCAACCAAGGAATTCTAATTTACGAGCTTTTAAAATCAATTTTTACAATTTCAAACACACTTAGTGGAAAAAAGGAAGATATTGTAAGAGTAAAATATATTTAAATTGAAAGCATCAAACAAATATGGAAATTTGTATTTTTGAAATATCGTGATGGTTATGTAATTCATTTCCTCATTTTCCATAGAAAATTAACTTTAAACTAACAAAAGCAAATTAATGTGGTATTCAACGATGCAATTAAGCATTACTTTAAAGTAACAAATTAAACTGATAATATCTTTACAATCAGAGTTTAACTCTTTAACAAATATCCGTTTCTTATCATTTAAATCCGATATATAAGCTCGTGAAAATAAGTGAGATGAAATTTAATATGTTTGACAACAGATACAATTCATATCTTTTTTTATCTATTATATGAGTACTCATCCTCAATAATGATTTTTAAACTTTACTACTCTAAAATAATTTGAAAATTTATCATTGAAAAAAAAAATTTTTCCTTTATATCACTTAACTGATTACTGTAACTTTAACGTTAACCTCATTTTGTATTAATGCATTATCATAAATAGTTTTTGTATTCACAGTTTAATTTTAAAATCTTTGAAAATTTCCTTTTTCACTGAATAAAATTTGCATACAAGAAAATGTAATGAAATTCAGTTTAACAATAATAAACAGGCATTAAGTGTTTTAGTATGTATATCCTCGTTAAAAATAATATTAAATATTTATTACAAAAATATAATAATAATTAAACTCAAAATTCTTCAGAAAAAGTTTTTATTAGTTAATAAAATTGAAAATTTGAAAACTTTAAGAAAAATATACCTATTTTTTTGTACTCCTCACTCTGCTCTGTATGACTGACCTTTTGCATTAATAAGACCGAAAACTGCTAATCATTTATCGTTACCCGGTGGGCACTAGTAGTGGTGAGTAGCATTATCTACGTATTTACGCCATAAGCCTGTTAAAAAGTTAGTTCGAATTCATTCACACCCATAGCAGAAAAGACAAAGAAATAAAAACAGGCGAAAAAGTGTGAAAAAACAACAACCATGCTCGAATCAATAGCTTAAAAATTAGGAACGCTAACCATTCAACCATCGGTAACTGTAAGTTTTAGAAGAACCATTCATATTCTATACATTTCTGTTAAATATGATAAAGAACTAGTGACATATTTTAACACAGATTAAGGGATTCAAATAAAAAATCCTCTGTGAAACCATTTATATAAATTTGTTTCGATATGATATTAGAAATTAATATAAAGGCAAATCTCTTGGTATTTGTAGTTTTAGGCTGACGAGTTATGCTAAATTTGGTACAATTTATATGAAAAAAAATGTATTAAGGAATGACAACATAATTACGTTTGTTGATGTTGATGATTTTCTTTCGTCTTATGAAAATAAATTTAGAATAACAGAAAAGTCATGTCCTTTTCTTTTTTTTAAGAAAAGATTTTCCCAGTCTGTTTGAAGAGTGTTGAGTATTCTTCTACGCCTGACCTTGTTTTGGATTGTCTGTAGCATTCCAGAATTGATCTTTTCTGAAGCCCAATCTCAATGTTGGTTAGTTCTTCTTACGGTGATAAATTTAATAGACCTAATTTAGCGTTGCTATCACTAGAGATATACAACAACAAGAACAGAATACACTTTTTGTCGAGGTTAAATTTGAAGCAACAGTTGTTACCAGGAATAAAATAATCAGATACTTTTTATGTTATTCAATTAGTTTTATTATTTTATGATATTCAATCTTCCAATTTTTTTAATATTCAAATTGTGTCTCAAGCTGGACATCTTTTCAAGTTCTTAAAAATTCAAGGTTATACTCATTTTTAGGATTTTAAATCCTCTTCATATTGATAATTTATGGTATATAAACATTTCATCTTCAATAATAAAATACGCTAAAATGCTTCCTACTAACTTAGGAATAATGTGCTTACTCTAAAACTGTTGATTTCTAGCATTCAACGAGGTGAGTCTGTAAGAACTAACTTGATTTCACTTCTTTGAATGTTACGCTTACTGAGCTGCTTTATACAACTGTGTTACTAAAGAAGATAAAGAAAATACAGCATTATTAAAGAAGGTAAAATACAAAGACACTTAATCTCTTCTAATTTACTTATTTGATAAAGAAGCTTTTGATTATGCTTGGTGCGTGATTGAAGTGCTAGAGATTATTATATTTAATATAATATGGAATTTTAAGAGCTTTTTAATTCAATCCACTGTTGAAATATTTGTTGGCGTAAAGAAAGAAAAAATATACTACTATCTATAATCGATTACTCAAACTAAAGTTTCTTTGGACCTGGTTTTAGTATTGCGATTTGAGATAATATTTTTTGTCTTTTGCTAGCTCGGCTCACAATATGGGGAGCACTGCTCCACTTTTTCATACTGAACCATATTTGGTGTGGAGTACGATTGCTTCAGTACACACATAGGGATCCGTTTATAGGGTAGACAACTATTCACACCTCATTCACACGCAGAAACGATAAAGAACAGAAACGATAAAGACAAACGATAGAGAGAAAAAGTACATCCATGCCCGAACTGGGATTCAAACACAGGACCGCCCTACCTGCAGTCAGGCACTCTGACCACTAGACAAAGCGTTCGGCTTTTTGAGATAATATATTTATCAATAATTATTCAAAATATTTGAATATCTTGTACACTTTTCTTTGGTGTAAAATAGTCTGAGGTTTACTTGGTTTATTAATGAACAAAATTTTAATTTCATATAAAATATATGAAACAATAAAGAATTCTAAAAATATAATGGCAAAACAAGTATGAAATTAAAATTAGGAAATAATTTATTTTATAAAATGGATTATATTAAACACCACTAGGAGATTTTTGATCAAATATTCAATTAAAGACGCATATATATTTCTAATGAATGCGAAAACCGTTAATTACGGCTAACAATCTATCGAAATACTTAAGATATTTGTGGTAATGTCAAATAGTGATTTTATTAATAAGGTATTTTGTCTGTCATCTCTTTTCTATCATGGATTTAGAGTGAAAGTTTGAAGGAAAAAGTTCAACTGTAAGTTTAGAAAATTGAAATATATTTATTTTTTTAGAATTGTAAGATGATAAAATACTTTAAGTCAAGGGGTGCTATTAATACAACAGATTATGGTAACTAGGCTGTTCACAGCACCAAGTAAAATGTATTATATTCAAGGAAATAGAAAACATTAAAGATAACACAGAATCGTATTTTTAACTGTAGGGCCATACATTTATTTCAGCCTTGAAGTTTAGTTAAAAATTTGAAATATTTGAATGTAAGAAATGTAAATGTTCTTATTTAAAATACCACAAAAAGAACGAAATGTACTTGAGAATTATACCTGATATTTTCTGGTACCATATTTCAAGTAAAAAATCACCAAGATGTTTTGACGTACATATTCACAATGTGAATAAGGCCAATATAATGCTGTTTACTGTACCATAATAATACTGCCTGCAACCAGCTTAATACTGTTTTTTCAAAGCCTTTATTTATTTAAAAATATGACTTGTAATTATTATTAAGTACAAGTTCCACATTCATCACGCATTATAGGCACACTTATCTATAATACAGCTTGAACTGGTACATTTATTTATATTCACCAGGTTGACAGTCTAATGATACAGCAAAATTTTCAAGGATGCATGTTTTGTTAGAAATGTTTATATACAAATCACACACAGACATCGTTAAAGTTTTACGATGATGTGCAGGTTTCTTATTGATTTGATGCTAACAGGATTTTCTTTTCAACTATATGTAATAAGGAACCGGAAAGATAGTTCATGACATTCTGTATAATCGGAGCATTCTGTCTTGCTTCCAAATTCTACGCATAGTATCGTTACATAGACCAATATCAGTCGTATTACTCTTATAGCATAAATCAAAATGCTTGTGACATGAAATTAAACTTCTATCAATAACAGTTAATTGCTGTTAAGTATTTCTAATACTAACAACTTTCTTACAGATTGGAATTGCTGGAAAAAAAGAGTTATTTCATTTTGGAAGCATGTTACAATATCTCTTATATTTCGTAAACAGAGAATCAACAGTGTGTATATAAACTATAAACACACTGTAGATCCTCTGTTTACGAAATATCATTATTTGTACCGCATTTTATGTAGCTTATATATATATATATATATATATAATATATGTAATATATATATAATATATATATATATATATATATATATATATATATATATATATATATATATATATATATATATATATATTAAAGTGTTCTTTATCAGGTTTTCTGAAATTTAATTCATTTAATTACATTATTTTAAGAACACAAACTTACGAGAACAGAAATTTATAATCAATATAATGAGCAGTATGATACTTTACGAAACTTTTTTTTTGGAGGGGGGGGGAATCAATTTCTTAATGCTTTGAAAATTCTTTTATTTTTTTGCCACACACTTTACAAAAAATTTAAAAATGTAAAATGTAAAGCGAAGTTAATTTCAGTATTCACAGATAGAATTCCAGTCTTTTGATTAAATTTTGTTCAAAACACAATGATTCTTAGCATGTTTGTTTCAAAAGTTCTTATTTATTTTCTTAAAAGTTTGGTTCTTTTATTTTCAAGTCTGCTCTCGACGTTTGAAATTAAAAGTTTCCCTCGAAATTCCTGGATATGAGAAGTTATCTTTGCGTGTCATCCATCAAGACAATTGCAAGAAAGGAAACAAACTAGATATAGTTTCCTTACTAAAGAACTTTTCATTTCAACGAAAGCAGAGGAGTTGATTATGTAGATGTAAGAAAAATGATTCCACGAAAGTAAGTTTACAATAAATTTTGAGATGAAATGGAATCTATTTTACTCTCAACTGCTTAAATTCTTTACCTAAATGTTTGTTTTTGTTATTTCAAAAAAGCATTTTGAAACTTAAAATATTATACAGATTAATGAGTATAAATGGTTGAACTATCAATACAATGCAATGATTTGTTAAACTAAAATTTTGATTAATTAATTAACATCTCCAATATATTATAAAATTTTAATTTAATTTAAATATATTTTCTTTTTACTACATGTTATCGATTAAGTATTTTTCAAAATTTATGAAAGATATCATTTGAGTGTGTTATCTTTTATTTGAAAAAAAAAAATTATTTCTAAACAAAATATCAACAAATATGAAAAGCCCTTAAATCAACATTTATTTTAAAAGAACATATTTTTGATATTAGTTCTTTGCTTAATAACAGTGAATAAGATTTTCTCAATAACTATTGTTAGTGAATATATAAAACGTTACTACAATTTGAAAGGTGAATAATGAACCTAAAAGTAATAATTACTTCTTAAAAAGCAAATTGTTTAAGAAAACACATGCTAAAAGAATTTTCTTTTAAGCAATATTTTATAGATTTCAAAGGATATTTTTATTACTCTTTACATGGAAGTGACGTTTAACTTCTTATTCATATATTGGATATATCAAAATTATGATTGCAAAGAGGTTTAATTGTTTAATTCTTGAAATAAAAATATCGTTAAATTATACCTCAATTTACCTAAATAAAATACTAAATATGATTAATATATTGTTTAACACAAATAAAAATGAATTAAAAAGTTTTTTGTAGCCCTTGTTTGCATAAGAAGGAAAAATGTTTTTATTTAAAGTAGAAAATGCAGACTAATATTAATTTTTTAAAATATATTCGAAATAAAACAAACCAAATTTTTTTAAGTTAACATTATATTAAAATAGAACATATATCATTAAAAAATAGGCGCAATAAAACAAACCATATTTTTTAAAGTTAATACTGTATTAAAATAGAGCATATATCGTTAAAAAATAGATTATAACAGTTTTATATGATTATTGTAATTTTAAGTTTATTTCGAAAATTTTGAAGTACAAATAATCCATGTTAAATATTTATTAATAATATTTAGTATTATATATTATTTCAGCAAAAAACATATGTGTTATGGAGGAATCTTATATTGTTTGAAATGGTTATTTTATAATTTTATTTTACATTGACAAATGTTTTATAGGTTTTTACAAGTATTTGAATAATTTACCCTGAAGTGAACAACAATTACACAAGTCTGGATTATTTAACCTATTGCGTTTCATGTGCAGAATAATGCATCAATTCATGTGCAGAATAATGCATCATGATAACTGTAAATTAATTTTGATATGTAAATTTAAGGAAAGGTGGAAAAAAATGATAAAATTTGAAATTATAAATTACTTTGTCTAAACAGTTGACCTTTTCCTGGGAAATTGAAATAGTTTAGCGTAAGGAAAATTTTACAGAAAAGGAAAAGGATTAGAAGAATGCATAAAGGTTCATACTTAATATTTAAAAGAAAAGTCTCTCTTATGATACAGTATTCAAATTACTTACAGAATTTCATACTTCTCACCAATATGTGGAAAGCATAAGGGAAGAGTTGTCCTCTTTAATGATAAATAATATATCTGATATTTGTGAGAAATGTTAATCTTTGTAAATCACTGTATTTACTAAGTGAATGAGTTTACCTTTAAAATCAGCAATGCATAAACTTACTTCTGAATTGTAAGTAATAAAAGAACTTCCTTTGATTTTCCCCTAATTTAACTAAACATTGAACAGAAGAGCTAGTTAGAATCACTAGAGAAACCTTTAAGTTACTCGAAGATAATAACCACAGTTGTACTTCTAAAATCTCAAATATATATCGTATGTATTACATATTATAAATTTGCGATTTTACAAATACTATTGCGAAATCACTAATGTATAATATATTACACACACGATATGCATTTACCAACACGTTTTAATTTTCCGACACGTCAAGAAAGCAAAATATGATTATCTGAAAGTCGTCTCGCTTTTAAAATGAGGAAAAGAAATGCACAATAAAAAAGTAGTATTCATTAGATCTATTAGAAGTACAAGACTAGTCAAAACAATCCAGTTAGTATTCTGTATAATTAATTAAAATATTAAATTTTTGCCCATATAATATTAGTATTTTCATTAAGGAAATAACCATTTTTATGAAAGCCAGATATAAAATTTAAATGTTACATATCGATGTTAAATCTGTATTTATGTACATGTAATCATTTTAATCTATTATTCAATGTCATTTAAATAATTCTCTGAGAAAAGTAATAAAGAACACTTCATGAATTTAAAATTTGCTCTAGGAAATTTTGCTGATGTCAAAATTTATAACATTGTAGTCATTGCATTGAATATTAACTCGTGCTATACGAATAACTTTTACTCATGAAAGTATATTTATTCATTTCACCAATGCTGCTTCGATAGGAAGGTTTATTTAAATTCTTCCCCTAATTTTTAAAGAATGATGTTTCAAAATCAATATATTATTTCAAATTACTCTTTTTAAAAAGTAAATATTTATGAAACTATGCATTACACACAAATTCACATATGCATAAGCAAATTAATTTCAATTGAATATTGCATTAACATATTAAATGCATGTTTATATTTAATTAATTATGTATTTAAATTTGTAAATTATTAAAGTTCTCGGGATTAATTGAAATATGTTTATTTATTTAATATCCTTAAAGCAAAAGTAAAGTTATGTACTGCATGCAGATTTTTAAATTTTAGATGAATAAGTTTTTAAATAAAAGCAATGAAATATGCATTTAAAAATAAAATAAATAATATACTTGTGCTATAAAATAAGGATATTTCATTCGATCGATTACAATATAATATCCAAAATAAATTATTGTTTTGCTTGATTACATATTTCATTGCTTGAGTGTATGCTTCATATTTTATGGTTTTAATCGCGCACGCGCGCGTAATCAAATTAATTGTTAATCTTTCCCTTCAGTATCATCTAACTCTATTAATAATATATTTAGTATTTGAATGTGATGAATAATTAAAATTTTTTAACTTTATCAAAATTTATTTCATTAATAAATATCTTATAACGTACTTAAATAATATTATAATTCCTTTTTAAATGAAGCAGTATAACCTATATAATTTTATTTAAGTATACTTTAAAAGTATTTTTAAATTAATTCAATGAGTATATAAAAATATTTATTGCAATGATTTCTGCACAGTTAATTATTATTATATTCAACATAGTTTACATTACAAAACAAAGTTAGTATGATTTATCATTTTGAAAAACTATAATATTTCCGACACAAATTCATGAACTTAAAAAATAACATATGTTTAACTGTATATAAGAAGTTTCTCAAAGAAATTTTTATATGCTCTCACTATAAATAAATAAGTATTTTCCTTTCTAGAATGAGATAAAAAAACACCTGTATTACCTGGAGAATGTTTTTTTTAATGGATGCTTCAAATTCTTCATACAATTTCTGTCAATAAAATGACGGCAATGTCTTCCTAAATAAAAATCTAACTCAAATATGTCAGAAATTTCTTTTTAAAGGGAATTAAGGTGTTCTGGAATACTTATCATAGGATTTAACTTTCAATCCTAAAATAGTAGCTATTTGTGCCCCTATTTTCACTTCTCTTATTTATTTCGGAACCAAATACTATCAAACTATTTTATCTCTGCTTATGCAAATTGAAACTTTTATACCAAATAAAAAAGCACTTATTAATGTTGGAGGATATTTCATCATTGTTTCATTTTAAACAGAATTTGTGATATCTTTTAGTTTATTAAGTATACAATACTGATGCTTATGGACAGTTATCAAATAAATAATTCTTAATTTTAGAAACTGTAAATAAGAGATTATAATGTAAAATTCAATTTAATTTAAGAAAATAATCAACAGAAATCTAGCTTACTTTTTTATTATAAGCTGATTTAAAACTGTTGCAAAAGGATCTTTAAAAATTTAACTGTTGATATAAAAACATACATTTTAATAAAACTTATTTTCGAGAAACAAGAATGCATTTATTTCTTTAATATGGAAAATATTTATCCTTATTAAAATAATTATATGTATGTATGTAAGAAAAATATTAATATTTTCATATTTCAATATCTAAAATTTGTGTCTTGCGCATAATTGTTAAGATTTTGGCATAATGTCACAAAATTAGTTAGTAGTGAGTGCTGAGTTTTTTGGTCTTATTTGGAAATTGCATATTTCGTAGAACATAAAGGTAAAGCACTATGTTTTTGACTTGCAATCAAACAATTGCTGTTTGTAAGGAGTTAAGTTGAAGAGACTATGATTCGAATCACAAATCAAAATTGGATTGTTAAACTGAAAAAAATATGAATGGACACATTTTCTTCCTTAAAATCTAAATTTCAAGGTCAAGAATCAATACTTACTAAAGCTAATACTGACAGCGAAGAATCCCAGAAATCAAGTTTTATTATTACATCAGAAATCGCGAAGAGATCAAAACCTTTCACTGAGGGTGATTTTATTAAAGATTGTCTGGTGAAAGTTGCAGATGTTTCATTTCCATTTCAAAAGTCAATAATTCAAAATATTTCGCTGCCAAGAAATACTGTTGCTTTAAGAATAAAAGATTTATCTCAAAATTTAGTTCCTTAACTGAAAGAGAAAATTAAGGAATTTACAAACCCTTCCCTGGCTGTTGATGAGATCACTGATACTGTTGATACAGCTCAACAATCTGTTTTTATACGATGTATTAACAGTAACTGCAAAATAACTGAAGAACTATTAGACGTTCCATTGGCAGGTACTACAGAGCAAACGATACTTATTCTGCAATTGAATATTTGAAAGCAAAATATGAACTCGGCTTGAATACACTTGGCAGAACAAATACGGAAAGATCTCCTGCCATGGCTGGCAAACATTCGACCGTAGTAACTACATTAAAATAAAAAACATGCGGAAATTTATCGAGTTTCACCGTATAAATTCATCAGGAATCATTGGCATCCAAGCATTTAAGGCAGTTTTTACAAGATCTGGACAAAAAACTTTCTGATGTCCCTTATTTAACTGAAATTCATTAGCTCAGTCGAGGAGTAGTTTTAGAGAATTTTTTATATTACATGACTCTGTTCAAGGTTTAATTTTAGAAAAAAGTAACCCAATCAATTTTGATAATGACTGGTTAGTTGATTGTACCTTTTTGGTAGATATGAATAAGCACTTGACTGATCTGAATGTAAAGTTACAGGGTAAAAATCTGATTGCCACTCTAATGTATTCATGTATTCAAGTCTTTGAAAGAAAGTTGTGACTGTGGGAAAATCAGGTAAAAAATTAAATTTTGAACCATTTTTTTCATGGAACATTATTTGGCACAATGAATAAAAAAATTGGAACAAATATTCTCAACTTCTGCAAATTTTGATCATTGAATTCAAAAATCATTTTGAAGACTTCCACCAAATAAATGAAATGGATTTCCCGTTTTTCAACAATTCATTCAATTTTGAAGCTTTACAGGCACCAGTTTATCTTCAAATGAAGTTGATAGATCTTCACTCGGACAGTATTTTGATTGAAAAATTTAAAGATGAAAGCGCTCTTACACTTTATACACAGTATTTAAAAAGTTTGTATAAATACTCGTAATTAAAAAAACATGTAGCACGCATTCTGTGCATGTTTGGTTGCACCTATTTATGTAAGCAGATGTTTTCCATCTTGAAAATAAATATGAACTAACATCGCCCAAGACTTATGAATGAACATTTCCAATCAATTCTTAAAATAACTACAACAACTTGGCATCAATGAGCTTGACAAAAACAAGAGATCTTAGGTATCTGGATCCCCAGGCTCAAAATAATTACCCTTTCTTATAACTTTGATATGATTTTTAACAACCGTTTATTATATAATATATAATTAAATAAATAAAATGTTATGAAAATACAGTACATTTTTTAATTTGAATCTGGTCCACCTACTCATTCGAAATTTCATATATGACTCTCTCCAAAATTGAGTTTGAAACATGTGTAATAGGCAGTAACTCTTTGAATGAAAAGTAAAAAATAATATCTCTAGTTTATTTTAGTTCTGAAATTTCTCTTGTTTATATACAAGTAGTATTTACCAAATACATGCTTCAATATGCAGAATAAATGTAAATCTTTCATAGAATATCTTATTTATAATTTTCTATATTTTATGCAGAATATATGTAATCTCTTCCAGCTCCCTTCTAACGCGGTTGTTAACATTAGTTTACTTATTCTTACTTATAATCTATTAATGCAAGAAAAAATAATGTTCATAATACTTTTTTCTTTACAGAAATAGCAGTAGATTGTTTTCACTTTTTCTCTGTTTACTTATTTAAAATTCATTATTTAAATTAATATATATATATATATATATATATATATATATATATATATATATATATATATATATATATATATGTGTGTGTGTGTGTGTGTGTTGTGTGTATGTATATATATGTGTGATATATATATATATATATATATATATATATATATATATATATATATATATATATATATATATATATATATATATATATACATGATATATACATGTATAATTACCTACAGGTGCATTACATATAAAGATCATAAATCAAAGAAATGAAGGAATTATATGCATAAATATTTCTGTTTTAAAGAAGATTTCTTTAGATATGATTCTCAGAATATAAATACTACAATGTACAGTCCAGTCACATTAGTGTGACCACAGCGTATTTTTGTAAAATAACCAATCACAGATGACAGGGCAAGTGGCAGCTCATTACAGCTGATCATACATAAATTGTGTGTAAGGGCTGTGTAATTATTTTCTTCTCTTTCTGATCAATCAGGAATATATTTTAAAATTTAAAAATTTAAAGTTTACATAAAAATGACATAAAAACTACACATGTGTTTCAATTTAAAATGATTATTATTATGCAAATAAGAGTATTTATTTTATAAAATATATTGAGTAATATATTTCAAAATAGAGAAAACGCGAAAATTTGTTTTCTAATTTTTTTATTCAAATGCATAAATAATATACAATTTTTTTTCAAAATGGGATTTTCATAAATGTTTTTATATTATTTATTATTTAATTAAGAAATTTCATCAAAACTAACAATTTCAATTAATGTGGGTATTTACATTGTTTCATTTTTGTTTAACTTTTTTTCCTGTATTTCGAGTAACTAAGAACTTTTTTAGTGAACATCTTAACATCAATGCCATGAATACGTAAGAAAATTATTCCTTTAGAGCGAATTAAAATATCATTAAAATATTAGTATATGCAATGTTGCATTTATTTTTCTGAAGTGTAACCATTAATTTCAAATCATTATTTTAATACAGGCATTCTGTTTTTAAATCCTTCTATTTTTATTCCTTGTCTATTTTTATAAATAATATATGTATATATATACATATACATACGTTGTTTTATGCATTGCAATGATGGGAAAAAAATCGCAAGTAAATTTTTACGTTAGGAAAAATTTTATGTTGAAATGGCAAGTAATTTTAAGAATCAAAAGCAATTATATTTTGATATATTATAATTCATTTTTTAAGTAATAAAATGTTTCTGAATTAAAATTAATTTAAAGGTAAAAAAGTGTATCAAATGAATTTTTAATACTTAGAAGAATAAAATCTTTTGAAAAGCAACATTTCAAACAAACCTAATCTTCAAAAATTGTGATGTTCTAAGAAAAATGCTATTTCTAAAAATATATATGTATAGCACTAAAATAAATGTTACACAAGTAAGACAAACATAAAAAGATAAATATACTTGTCATGTGTTTTTGGCAATATTTGCTACGAGATTAGGGATGCCATATATTTTTCTTCCAAAAACATTCTTATTTTTTTGCAATGACTTTGAAGAAGAAGAAACTGGTAGACATGAATGAATTTAATATAAAAAATAATCTTACTGCTACTTAAACTTTTTTGTTGTTCCATATACTTTAAAGTGGAATTATTATGAATTGCCAAGTAAAAGTGGAGTTATGAACTTTGTTTCTAAGTACATTCTTTAGAGCCTTAACTGCAATGAAATATTGCATTTATTTGCTGTTTTTTTATTTGTAAGTAGTTATAAATATTTTTGAAAACCAAAGAAATAGAAAATGTCTTCCTTCACGGGATTTTTTATTATTCTAATATGTTATTGAATGTCTAACAAAGAATCATCATATATATATATATATATATATATATATATATATATATATATATATATATATATATATATATATATATATATATATTTACTCTTTTTCGATCTATTTTATAAATCTATATGTCTTAATCTATAATGTGTGTTCCTTCTAACATATATATGTTAGAAGGAACACACATTATAGATTAAAACATATAGATTTATAAAATTGATCAAAAAAAGAGTAATTTAAATTAAATTTATCTTTATTACAATTTTGAAATTTGAAACTCATGAAAATAATTTAGACATTTTAATCTTTTTAATAATAACATTTTTATGGCTCTATGTATCAGAAAGACAATATTCACAGACTTTTTTTAACTTGATTTACATGAAACGTGATACAATTTTTTTTTATTTTAAGGAAAATTTTATTTTAGTAATATTAAAAATAATTATCGTAAACTAAGTTGTTATATTCCAAGTTAAATTATAATTTGATAAGTGCTTATATTTATCTGTTTTTGTGATGGTAACTGATAAGATCTTAATTTAAATCAATTCATAGCATCTCACCTTATTAAATGTTGCACTTTCAGTAGGAATTAAAATTTTTATTTTTCCCAAAGCCAAAAGTATTTATAAAACCAGGAATTTCTCATTTTATTCTTAATTATTGTTTCGTATTAGAAACAAACAGTATTTACCGTAGCACTCTTTTTTAATATAAGCCGAACTTTCTTACACAAGTTTCAAGTGTAAAAACTGTATTTGATTCCTTACTTAGTTGAATTTTTAAATAAATGAGCACATCATTTTTTCACATTTGATCTCAGAAACTAGATATTTTTTGGATATTTCTATCATATAATTTATTTTATTTTTAGATTACATTTTATATTTTTAAGGCTTATCTTGACAAATTAGAAGTAACTTAAATTTAGAAACTATTATACAATGAAACAAATAGAGATAGAGATTTGTAGGCAAATGTTTCTTCTTCAAATGTTTCCTTTATAAACATATGCAGTCTTTTCAATGAAAATGATATATTTATTTCTATGAATATAAATGAAACAAAATTTTCTAAGCTATTAAATATTTTAGTATTTAAGTAATAGAATAGTGAAATATTTATCTCCTTTTCTCATATTTGAACAAATATTTCCCCTTAATTCTAGCTGATATGTTTAGATCTTGTGAAACAATGGAAATATTTGATGTAACAAAACAGTCATAAAAACGTCACAAAATGAGATATTTCGTTAGAGCATAGTAGGTACTTTAAATATTTCTCGAATAAAAAAAAACTCAAATTAATTATGACGTTTACTGTTTTTTATTTTAATTAAAAAATATTACATAGAGAAATATAAAACTTTATTAAATCTTTGTTTAAAAGTTTCTTAAAAAACGCTCTCTTTTTCATAAAGCTAAAACAAAAATTAGTTTGGAATATTAAAACATTTGTCAAAAGATTTTAAATCATGATGAATATTTCTAAAAAACAATATATATATATATATATATATATATATATATATATATATATATATATATATATATATATATATATATATATATATATATATATATATATATATATATATATATATATATATATATATATATATATATATATATGTGCTGTACATTAGGTATATTAACTTAATAAGTACGCTGCATTTCATAAATTCCAATTTACCTGAGCCTTACAATATGGAAATTTTTCTAAAGATGGCAAAATTTGCAATTGCATCTTTAACTGATAAGTGAATTTGAATCAAATTTGCACATTAGATACCTCTTTTATTTTTTTATTAATTTTAAGTATGCTTCAAAAGTTTCATCTTAAGTCTACATACCATAAAACGGATATCATAAATGGAACTCAAAATTGAAACTAATGTTTCATAATTTTTACTACAGTGAAATTATAAATATTTTAATGAGTATTGAAAAGGAATTAAAAACATTATTACTTAATATTTTTATGTAAATTTGTAAAATAATGTTTATAAATTCCTTTGAGATTAAATAAAAAATGTTGGATTCTAAAAGTCTGATTTATACTCTAACATATAAATCAGGTAATTTTATGAATTTTTTTCTATACTAAGGTGAAGATAATTACTCTGCAAAATAAAAAACATTATTAGTAAGAGAATTTTTTTTAGAGTAGAGAATGTTTGCGTGCGAAATTCACTCTTTTTTTATAAAAACTTTAAATTTAACTATGTAAGTAGGAAACTATTATGAATTATTTTATTCTTTACATGATTATAAATAATGTGTTCAAATATTTTAAAAGTTTTTATTTGGGAATTAAAAATATGTTAGGAGTAGCAAAATTATTTTTCAGGTGCTAAAATTTGATAGTTAATTACTAGCCTTTTGTGTATTGTTGTGGTAAACTCGGTATTTTTTAAAACACCGAGGAAAACCCAGATTTGTTATTTAAATAATTGAAGGACAGAGATCAATTCAAAACAAAAAATACAATAAAATTAATAATTTATTTTAGTAAATTCATTACTAAAGTTATTTACATTTATAATTAAAACATTCTTGAATAAATAATTGAGAAAATTCTAAAATCATTATTTTTGTCGTGATATTTACACAATAATATCAACTGCGTGTGACCAAAGGGAAAAGAACGAGAGATCAGACGCACCCCTTTTAGAATTAGTATTGTGGTGTTTTAGACTTCGCCGCTCTCCGGTGTCGATGATTCTCTTCTTTTTTCATCTAATTCAGGTCCTCTACTCAGTATCTCCGCCTTGTATTTCCATCTGCTGATATCTCCGCATCTCGCTTGGCTTACTGTCAGCATATCTATTTTCAGACTTTATCGTCACTTCTTCAACTATCTGCCGGATATCTGCATTCTCATTCAGGACAGTCGAGGCAGGACTTCCCCAGGCCAGTGCAGTCATACTCCGTTTACTCCTTTTCTTTGTCGGGCATCTCTGGGGCTTCAATGTGTAAGGGCTTTCTCTGCCTTGTGTGTCTGAGGGACTTCTGTGTGTGAGGACTTTTTCTGTCCCTCTTCCATTCTTAGATGCAGTTTTTAAATTATCATCTTAGCTCCTCCTCTTTACACCATTGGTCTTCCAAAGTTCCATATTACGTCCTATACTCCTATGGGATAGGTCAGAAATCTCTCCCCCTTAATCCCGACTGGTCAAATTTACAAACAAAACATATCATAAAACATAAACATTCCTTGCAATTTTCTCACGATCATCCATCCCTTCTGAAAGGCTGAAAGGGAGGATTTATTACTTTATTGCACTTGGCTCCTTGTGCCAATTCTTATTGCATCCTTTCCTTTATACTATTACAACTTAGTTTGAAAGGAAAAGAGAAAACTTTTAAATTTAAAGTGCAATGAAAATATACATATGTCTTTTCTCAGGGTTTGGTTAAGTCGTTTAAAACTACGACATGTATGCTTCAAATCCATGCAGAAGAAACTTTGATGATAAGAGTTACTTACCTACTTCAAAAATTGTGTATCAATTTTTTTTTCTGCTTGCGGGGAAATATTTTGCCAAAATCATAAATTGTTTATCTGTACCACAATTATCAAACTCAACTTATTAATTCATTAACACAACACAGAAGTATTTAATCCCAGGATCAATGAATATGAAATATTAGTTCGCATTCTTAAGGGGAATTGCTCAATGTACACTTAAGTTTGGTTCAAAGCCCAAAAATATGATTTTGTATAATGTTGAATATTCGAAAGTCCATCAAATTTTATATGCTAAACATGGAAAAACTATGAATGCATACCATCATTTCTGACAACTAGATCAAATGAATAAATATTTAACAGAAAAATGATATGCTTTCTATGATAAAATGTACTGTCCCTCAATGCAATAAGACACGATCTCATTGCGAAAAACTAATCTGAAAAATACGATGAATAGAGTGAAAAGTATGGATTCCTCTGAAATATTCGCTTTTTATTTTACATCATTGAAATTTCCTTCATTATGATCATTACGACTTTTTTAAAGCAGTAATAATGTTTAATTGATTTAATGGAATGCTGTGCTAAATTAATTTTCAGGTATTGTGGGCAAAAACGTATTCATTTTTATCAACCTAACAATATAAATTTGGAAGCAAGAAGTTTAATAGTTAATGAAAATGATACTAATAATGTAAGTTCGACGACGTTTGCAGCAGCATGGACTCTCAGCTCGGAGACCATGGCTGTGGCTTCCCTTGACGCTGCGTCATAGACAAGAGCGCCTTCATTGGTGTGATCAACGACAAACCTGGGCGCACGAATGGCGAGACGTCATCTTTTCAGATGAATCCAGGTTCTGTGTACAGCATCATGATGGTCACATCCGTGTTTGGCGGCATCGTTGTGAACGCACACTGGCAGCGTGCATTCGTCATCGTCATACTGGCCCATCACCTGGCGTGATGGTATGGGGTGCCATTGGATACACGTCTCGGTGACCTCTTGTTCGCATTGACGGTGCTTGGAATAGTGCACGTTACATTTCTGGTGTTACAACCCGTGGCTCTACCCTTTATTCGAGCCCTGCGAAACCCTACGTTTCAGCAGGATAATGCCCGACCGCATGTTGCCGGTATTGCATGGACCTTCCTTGATACGGAACATGTTCGGATGTTGCCCTGGCCAGCACGTTCTCCAGATCTTTCACCAATAGAAAACGTCTGGTCAATGGCTGCCGAGCGACTGGCTCGTCACCAAACGCCAGTCACTACGGTTGATGAACTGTGGCATCGTGTTGAAGCTGCATGGGCATCTGTACCTGTACATGCAATCCAATCTCTGTTTGACTCAATACCCGGGCGTATAACTGCTGTTATTACTGCCAGAGGTGGTTGTTCTGGGTACTGATTTCTCAGGATCTATCCAACCAAATTTTTTGAAAATTGAATCACTTGTTATTTCTAGTATAACATATTTGTCCGATAAATATCATTTTGTTATCTGCATTTCTTCCTGGTGTAGCAATTTTAATGGCCAGTAGTGTACTTTGGAACAAAACTATTTGCCAAATATCCTATAAAAATTTCGAAATAGATATAATAAATATATATGAGTCGTTGTCATTAAAAGCATATTGTGATTCAAGTTTATGATATATGTAAATCATGATGTTAATACTTGGCATGAAAATGTCTCAAAATTTATTTACTTTTATCTTAGTTACACGATCAAATGTTTTAATAGATTCCCCTGTCAAAGCTTATACCATTTATCATTAACAGTCTGAGTGCCCACCAAACAATTGCTATATTGCACACACATTAAAAGTTATTAATAAATGTATTCTCTTCAAAAAACATATGAAGAAAACTTACATCATTTTCTCTTTCATTACTCATAATTTACATTTTATTTTTAAGGAAAACAATAGTTGCTTAAACATGATGCGCTTAAGAGTGAAAGTTACATAATTCCAAAATAGAGAAAAGAAATTTTATATTTAAAAAACTTATTGATGAATGGAAGAAATTGCAATGAAAGCTAAAAGGGAATAAAATTTCTTGGAATAAATTATTATGGTGTGAGTTTAAAAGAAATCACAAGTCTCTAGCTTTATATCGTTATCTTTGATTAATCAAGTTAACCTACATAATCAAATTTCATTTTATAATTTTTATATTATTGATTTCCAATAAACTGTCATTATAAACTAATATTTGATCATATATTTTGAGTAAAAATTTGTAATTAAAAAAATAGAAATTTCTAAAAATATAAAATTTTCTGTTTAATTAATACTGAAAAAAATAAATTACTTAATTAATACTGAATTATATAAATTAGATATTATACTCTTTCAAAGAACATAATTTATTTTGCTTCATATGTTTTTTCAATTTTATATATAAGTAATAGTTTCTTAAAATGATGCTTAATATCATGAAATAACAACTAATTGTGCTCCGATGAATTAAGATAAAAGTCCTGAACAAAAAAAAGTTAAATAAAAGATACCTGTTCTTGTGAGAGATTTCCTTTATTAAATAATCAACCAGGGAAATAAAAATTTAAAATTTTGCTTCCATTTGGAAAAAAAAACAATACAATGATATTGATATTTTTCTATATCTAATTTTATGTTTTGTAAAGTTACATCAAGCAAGATGTTTAATTTAACGTTCAAATATGTCATAATATATAAATTTTCAAAAATTTGTCTTTTCCTTAAATTTTATTTAGTGCTGAAACATTTTAAATTACAAAACCAATTATACAATCATGTAATATCATATGAATTTGTTGTTCATTATTTTATTATTACGTTTAATTTATTATTATAAATTATAGAAAAGCTCATTTATAACACACACACACACCACTAATGTCTATAAGTTAAGGATAATTCAGAGTCACGCAAAAATTGAACTCGAAAATAAAAATTTCACACACATCTTGAATAATATGCAAATTGCAAAGAAACCATCAGATGGCGCCGATAGAACGTCAGAATGACGACAGTGTAAGAAAAGGGTATATAAGAAATCGTTGCGCAGAAATAAAATTGTTCAAAACCCTTTTAAAAGCCTTTCAATGCAAAAATTGTATGGTTATGGCACAAAGGAACCATTTGGATTATATTTTAAGTGCTAGAATTATCGGCCGTTTGGAATGTGGACGTGCACATCTGGAAGTATCTGAGGAACTTGAAATTGCCCAGGGTGTCATCTCCATACTTTGGCGACGGTTCCAAGATGATGATAATGTGAGTAGACGTTACAGAAAAGGTTGACCCAGAGCTACAATGCCAAATGAGGACCGGTGTTTTAAAGTTAAAGCCCAAAGAAACAGTCGGGGTGCATCATTACACCTATCTCGTCAGCTCTCTTTAGCAACCAGTACGACAGTTTCATGGACGACCATGTCCAGGTTTAGCTTTCAGTCTGATTCTCACCAGACTTTCATATTGAAAGGTTCAAGTACTTGTTACCGCAAATAGTATACATCTGAACGACACAGTTACGGTGGTGCAGGACTGATCGTTTTAAGAGGAATTATATTGGGCTCCAAAACTCATCTGCATGTTCAGAATGTAACCATGACAAGCACATCTATCAAGACGTTATTCTGGAACAACATGTACGTTTGTTTCGGGGTGCCATGGGTGCAGAATTTTTGTTTATGGATTACGCCCGTCCTCACTGTGCAAACTTTGCAGACGAATGCCTTTAATCGGAGGATATCACTCGTATGGACTGACCAGCATACTCACCGGACTTGAATCTATAGAGCATGTGTGGGACATGCTTGGCCCGCGAATTGCATCTCGTCCACCTCCTTCTACAGGTCTACCGGAATTTTGGAAAGCATTGCACGATGAGTGATGTAATATACCCCAAGATCAGACTGATAATTTGATACTAGGTATTGTACGACTTGTATTGCATCGTCTGGGGGTATACTATGTATTAACCATTTTACCAACCATGGTTTTGTAAATAGTTTATTATTTAAAATTTGCTTCTCAGGGAGTAAAATTTGCAATTTTTATTCATGATGTCAAACATATAGCATCTTTTTTACTCTTTACTTTTTGTTTAATGAAAGGACACACACACACAGAGAGATTGGAAATTAATTTTAGAAGTTATTATAAATTATTAAAGGTTTGGTGCACTGTTGAAATTAGCTCCAATGTTTATTTTAATAAAAGCACGTTATTAGAAAGAGAGTCAACTATATAATTTAATGCATTCCAAGACATGTTTAAAATCACATAAAAAATTTCATATGTCTCTAATACGAGTAAATTTTATATACTTATAGTACATACCTAATCTTATAAACTTTTGAGATAGTTAAATGTTTAAGGTTTAGTTTTGCTATGATACGTATGTTTGCTATGATAAAGTTTAGTTTTGCTATATCAATACAATTAATAAATATTTCTTAGCAGGGATAATAGTGAAAAATGACAAATAAATTCCATATGATATTTTAACAATGCTCACTTTATCTTAATTTATATGTTTAAACAACGATATTATATATTTAATTTGAAGAGTTAAGTATATAGAAAATATTAGTCTTTGGAAGTTAAACTAAATTATTGAAATTGCAAATCATGAAAAGGTGAAAAAAATATACAAATATGCTAAGAAAGAGACAAGCCTAGAAATAAATATAAAAAGTTTATATAAGAATCTTCAATCGTGCAGAACTACAAGAATAACTTATAAATGCTCATAAAAAGTTACATAAGTTTTCTCAATATTTGTTACGACTTCACAAATTTATGAAGAAAAAAAATTCTGAATTTAAACGTGTTGTTAGATGAATTTAAGCGAGATAATCAATTACAAATGTACCTCATTCTTTGTTTTGGTTAATAATAGTAAAAAATCGAGATAAGTGTAATATATCTAACCAAGAGATTTCTCGCCAAATATTTTATCCTTTGTTTTTATGATAGTGTCTCAGGTTTTCCCTTTGTTGTTGTTAGTTTAATTAATTTTTTTTTATATTTTGGGTTTGTTTTGTTTCATGTTTTGTTTTTTCTCATGTTTTGCGTCATTTTTGTGTCACATATATGGTTATTTTGAATGACAACAATGACTGAATCGCTTGACGACGAAAAAAAAAATATCAATTCCGGAATATACTCTTCTAGTTCCTACAAAATAGATATCATTTACTTAAAGAATTGTGTCCTTCAACTCAAGAATCCTTTGTGGATTGAACTATTATTATTGTAACCAAGAAGAATCGAAGCGTGATCTAAATGAATGAGACATGAGACATTCTGAAATTATTTTGGCAATGAAGAAATGTTGCCAATATGACGTATTGAGACGTAAATACTAGCGTTCCGAAAATTGAATTTCATAATTCTTTTAGGTCGCCATATCTATGGCGTAATAAATGCTAGGTACCCAGATATATACGAAAATCTAACAGAAAAAAAATCACCAAACTCAGAATTTGGTATCCTCAGTTATATGGTATTTGTACTTAAATTAATCACACTAGCAAGTCAACTGAATTATGATTCATTAAGTTAAAAAATATAATATGATTAGAAATGAAATTTGAATAAGTATACACAGCACAGATAACTAAATATTCCTTAGAATTCCTCTTAATATCAAGTCTTGCAAGATTAAAAAGTTATGCCGTAAAGTAAAACATTTTGCCTTGCTATCGTATTAACCTAGGTATTTGCAAACGTGTCTCTGAGATCAATTTATGTCATTAGAATTAACTGCGTGAATTAAGTTCTGTATCCAACTGAAAGGTTTATACTTTCATTTTAATGGATGATTGAACAAGCTCTCATTAAGCTGTTATCCTCAACATCTGCTTTAATGATTATTAGAATAGAGTGATCAAATTCCTTGACATATGATATAGATAAATGTTATTCTACGAATTCAATTGTGCATTTCTGTAAAAAGGGAACAAAATTTAAAAAAAAAATAGAATTCTGATGCTAAATTGAGAGAAAGTTTCCCAATTACAAGGAAAAAGAATATTACTTATATTAATTATATAGCATGTAAAAGACTTTATTTGTTTTCATTTACAAAAAAGTGTATTAAAACATATATAAATTAGGAAATAGCTTTTTCCATAAATTTCCTTAAAAATATGATCTATGTAAATTTAATTCTTAAAAAAAATGTAGCATTTTTTGATGATTCTTATTTAATTTTTTTTGTTTTTATTTATAGATTTTCTTATTCAAAATATAATCTTCTCACCAAGAAAATGAAAAATAAGTAAAAGTGGAGCAAGTTGTTTATGTAACTGCGGTGAAGATTTTGAGAATTATAAAATATAAAAATTAGTTACATCTATTCAAGTTTTACGAAGTCATATTATATCAAAATCGTATTAAATTGCATCAATTTGAATATACAACGACGAGAAATATTTATGTAATTTAATGACATGGGAAAGAAATCAAGATTAGCAAAGAAATTTATTAATTTATGTTATGCATAACAATGAATTATTTTCTTGCAGAGTGAAGGGCATTTTTATTAATAGAAATATATTATTCAAAGTCTTAAATTCAAATCTTAGACATCTAAATGTTAATTTTATAATTCCACATTGATTGATTGAGAAATTTATATATTATTATTGAATAACAACTTTTTATATTGAAAGAAAATGGAGTGTTAATAATTTGCAATTAGAAAATGTTTTAAATGAATAATCTTTTCATGGTAAATAAGTTAGTTAACAATATTTGATTGCTAATTTTCTAAATTTCAAGAGTACTTATTATTTGTTATTGATTATGGTAGTTGTTTTTGAAGTAGGACGTAGAAAACTTTTGACCTCTTTTCCAATATAATTAGCACTTGAAAAGTTTATTTCAAAGAAGCTGGTCAAACTTTCTTAAATTTTACCATTTCCAACATGACTTTAAATTTGAAGTTAAAATGTTGAAAATTAAATTAGATTGGAGAATTCATTTCCATTTGCATTCGAATAATTATAGCGGATTGTAGCTGCATTTGTTAAGTCTGAGTTCTTGAATTTAGATTCTCAAAGCAGTTTTAATCAAGTATCTAATTAAGCACTTAGTCATTTAGCACACAAGTTATTAATGTTTCATTTCAAGTAACTTGTCAGAATATCTTAGGAAATATTTAGTATTGAGGTAAATAATTGACAATTTTTATGTTTATCAAGTTTCACAATTAGAAATATAATGCTAATGCTTAAATGGAGAAGTTGATGTTTTAATTTTTTTTTTTTTGCATAACATGAACTAAGCAATTTTATTATAATATCTTTTAATACGTTTATTTTTTATAAGTGTTGGAGAAAACAAGTTTTAAACTTCATGAAAATATTTTCAAAATTTACACTCGATTAAATGATTAATTGCGTTTAATTATCTGCATATTGCGTCATATAAACTAAGAAATACTATAAATGTTTTTAAAATTAATGATATTTACAATTTAACTCATATATTGTACGAAGCAAAAAAAATTTAAATAAAATCTGGGGAATAATTATGTTCACTTTATGTAATATATATATATATAAATATATATATATATATATATATATATATATATATATATATATATATATATATATATATATATATATATATATATATACATATATATATATATATGTATATATATATATAAATATATATATACATAATCGTCAAATATTAGGTTAGAGATCAGTTCTAGTTCTTTAGATTATAGATGTCTGTTGCTTGCAAGAAATATTATTCAATTCTCCCATCCATGATGTGCATGATCCCATTACATTCTAACATCACTAGTAATGAAATCTTATTGGCCAGTTTAAGAGAGTAGGGAGAACGAAACACTTTTATCCGCTTACTTAACAAGAATTGCACTGGAATAAAAGGTATAAACTCAATTTTATCTGGCATAATTTAGTTTGGTGTAATAACCTTGTTTTTGTTATTACACCAACAAACACTTAGTTTGGTGTAATAACCTTCTCTCCGCTGGTACTCAGGAATATCCCCTGGCACTCTCTGTTTGAAATCATATGTGACCATAACTCTCAGATTGCTCTGGATAGCAAACAAGTGGTTACCTGAAGTATATTTATGATTACAGAAAACATGTCATTTGTATAAAAATGTATTGACTATTTAACTTGACCACATCAGATACTGGTTTACATCGGGCTTACTATAATGAAGACTTACCATTCCATTATTATATTATTATAGATTTTTGGTGGTCAACAATTTTCTGCAACTATTCTGATCTATTTCAAATATTTAGACAAAAATTAACACTATATATATATATATATGTGTGTGTGTGTTTGTGTGTGTGTGTGTGTGTTTGTGTGTGTGTGTGTGTGTGTGTTTGTGTGTGTGTGTGTGTGTGTTTGTGTGTGTGTTTGTGTGTGTGTCCATGTGTGTCTCTGTGTGTATACGTATATTCTAATATTTATAATATCCTTTATTTTATTAATTTATTAGCTATTCAATATTTTGTTTATGTGAAAGGTATAGTAAAATTGATTTATGTTCAAAATTATATTTCTAGTCATATCTTTAAGATAAAAAATTTAAGTGAACATTAAAGAAATAAAATTTTTTCCCCTCCTTGTTGAATTATTTTAAAAATTTCCTTAAAAATTAAAACAGTGAATGTGCTTATTTTACTGCGTTTCAAAGGAAATCTAAAAGCAACTTAAATTCCTTCAATAATAAGAACTGATTGAAAAACTTTAAAGCAAATTGTTTTGTTTCTTTCGTTGTTTTTTTAATTTATCTGGAGTGATATATTTCCTGCTTTTGAAACGTAAAATGAAGTAGCTGTACATAAGTTAGGAGCTATGTAACGGAAGTAAAATTAAGTCGAATTTCTTTATTTTTTCATGAGGTTCTGTTGTTTAAAAAAAAACTCGGAAACGGTTTGCTATTTGCTGACTTATGGATTAGAAACGTATTTCCGGAAAAAGTTCTTTCCAGAAATAGTTTGATTCTTTTCTTCTGAGAAAAGACAAATCAAAGATAAATGTTTTAAGTTTCTTTTATTTATTTTTCCAAACACACATACACATATTTTGCAGCACTTTAAACCTATTTTGACTTTTAGTAAAATATACATAAAATAAAAAAAAATTATTCCTTTTCTTTCAATATTGAGTATTTACATTTCGTAATTAATATTTCACTCTCTGAACATAAAATACTTACTTTGTAAGTTTAGAGAGCATATTTAAGAAATTATGAATAATATATATGGTAATTATAAAAATAAATTATTCAAATGGAGGAAATCCCAATTTAGGTTTCCGCTTTTTAGATATTTCTATTCAGTCAATTGCAAAATTTTTAAATTGAACGGAAAGAATTTAAACATTATTTAATGACAACTTATAAATATAACTAAAACTTCTTGCCGAGAAGAACTATTTAATTAAACAATTTCTTATAGTAAAAATATTGCTAAAAACATAGAGCTATTTGAACGTTTGAAATTAAATAAATTTTTAAAATGTTAATTTATATTCAATATCCTGCAAATAATTTAGTAAAATTGTATAATTTCCTATGGTTTTCATAGAATTTCACATAGCATTTTATAAACATAAAATGCCATGAAATTCTCTTTTATTTAGGGATAAAGCGTATCACCACTTAAGTTTTTACTGAAGCTTATATTTTTATTATTTTCTCTTATTTTGCTATTTACATAATTTGAAAAGTGGTATTACTTCATTTTTAATGTTTAATTTTACGATTCTAATATTAAAATTAAGAATTGTCTATTTATAAATAAGTCTTCAAGCTTTGTCCAATTATTTTAACAGTGCATAAAAATTACAATCATAAAATTAAAAGCTCAGTTATCGTTTAAAAATTCGATGTTAGCAATAAAATCGTAGCACATTAAAACAGCTTAAATGTAGCTAACTTATTCGATAATTAAAACCCAGGAAGGGAGATAATCGGATTTCTGACAGTTAAAAATTCCTATTATCTACTTAAAACCTTAAGTTTTAACAGGAGTGTTGAGCCTGTACTACCCTCAAAATACCCTCAAACTGTTTGATAGGACCAACTAGGTGAAACAAACTCTGTCTTTGCTGTTATTAATAAATTTAAACATAAAAGCAATTTCTCTAATTAGTTTGAAATAGGAATTAGTTATATTAAAAATGCTATATTGGAAATAATTGAGAAAAGCTAGTTTGTCCTTAAACTCAGCCTCAGAATATTTTCACAATTCTCTTTTGTATTCCCTGTCATCAGTAGTATCCAAGGTTCTACTGAAAGTTCATCAGTAGTTTTCTTTTTACGAATAAATGTAGTACCCTTCTCCAAAGAAAAATGTTCTGCAATTTTCCTGGCTAGTCACCACGAGATACTAAATCAGCAGGATTGTTCTTTGTGATAATATAGTTCCAAATAAATGTTTTATAAAACTTCTAGATTCTTGACACCCTGTTCAAACAAATATCTTTTACAAACTTTGTGGTAACTGAATTCATGCTAGAATTTAGTAGAATCATAGTACAAAAACAAGTGATCAAATATAAGAGACAAGGAATACATCATTTTCAGATTATTCGCTGATAGTAGCTCAGCTTCACACGGCTAGAGATGAGGAATTTTCATGGGCTAGTAATTGGAGACACCCGTGATTTACTATAGAGGAAAAATATTAAAGTTTTATACTTACTCATCAATCAAATGCAGATAACTGCATTCAATCTATCCTTGTTGGCATCGCAAGATCCATTCAGATGAATTTCTTGAGCTCCATCGAAAAAAATTCAAGAAGGAATATAAATCGTTGCCAATGACGATAATAAATCTGGAAAACAAATGCCTTTCTCTGAAAGTCACATGCAAGTTCTTTATTCAAGGGTAGTTTGAGCAACTAAAGACTGTGAATAAATATTTTAGCTTTGATAAGAATTAATCCTAGAAGCCAGAATTAGTCCTAGACCAAACGGCATATTTTCTTACATACACACAGTTCAAAGCATTAGAATCCTTTCAGATTTTCATCTAAATGCTTGCTACGAATCGTATAGGCACACATTTTCCATGATGTTTATTACACGTGTTAAGCTTGCATTTTATGATATATGAAACTAAATGAGAGAAACGGCAGATTATTCACTATTTGAGGAAAAACTTCATGTTTGTTCCCGTTTATCAGGAGTTTCGATTCCTGTTGAATTCACAAAAGTAGTGAGAATCCAAAATGAATTCTCAAAAGCAGTCATGTTGAAAACTTACAAAATTTGAATTAGATTTCAAATTCTTGTTTAGAAAACGGCATTGCGATTTGAGCACAAATTTTAAGATCACATAGAGATAGCTTCTAACTATTTGTAAGCGAGAAAAGAAATTCTACTCTGAATCAAATGACAAAAATCCTCAACCAAGTCTCTTCAAAACAGACTTCCCAACATGATGTAAAAATCTCTAATATCTACTTTAAATGCAAAAATTTATTTGTTATGTGAACGAAGGCATTAGGGGCACGTAAAGATTGGAAACAACAATTATCATTTGATGAATCATACTAAATTTTACTTTGGATGGATGGAAGATATTAGATTCGCGTAGATTCCCACGAAGTCATGCATCCCTTTATCTGTATTCCCACTGTGAAAGGAGCTGGTAAGATTATCATAATAAGTAGCATGTTCTGCTGGTCTGGTAGTACTGGTGTCCTTCAACTGTAAGCAAAAAGCAATGAGAGACCTAGATATATTAGTAGATCAAATGCATCCCGTAATGTTGCATTTTTGCTGTGACTGCAAAAGATCCTTCATGGTCAATAATGAAACTAAAATTATTCAAGTACACATCGTGTTCGAAGTATTCAAAATTTGCTCCTGAATATCAGACTTTATCTAATACTTATCCTGGAAATCTGAGTCCTTGATACTTAACTCCATATGGAATCTGCAATATATGGTATAAAGTTTCGTCTGAAAGTATTTAATTTTCCATCAAATTTACAAAATCTAGAAATTACGTTTCAAACTCAAGGTTATCTCTGAACTCAAGTGAACTTAAAAATCATGAGATTCAATTCCTAAACTAATAAGAGTTTTTATCCGTACTAATGTTATATATATATATATATATATATATATATATATATATATATATATATATATATATATATATATATATATATATATATATATATATATATATATATATATATATATATATATATATATATATATATATATATACATATATATATATATATATATATATATATATATATATATATATATATATATATATATATATATATATATATATATATATATATATATATATATATATACATATATATATATATATATATATATATATATATATATATATATATATATATATAATATATACATGTACATATACATATATATATATATATAGTAGTAGACGATAAAAATATAAAAGAAGATTGCTTATTTTTATGTATTTATTCATTGAAAAAAATTAAATCAAAGAAATAACAAAAAGTGAATGCACTTCTCATATGTAGTCTATAAATGTCGAGGCACTAGAATAAATACCGTAAATTTCGTCCATGAAAAAGAATTCTAATTTACTAAAATCATTTTATTTATATGTTTTGATGTTTGCAGGTAATATATTTTTCGATTTTTTTAACTTAAAATAGAGCATATAAGAAATACTGTCGAAAGTTACGAGAAATATCTTAGCAAAATAAAAAAAAATATTCCGCAAAGAACAAAACATTTACTTTTGAATTTTATATTTACAAGCAGTTTTTCATGCATTGAATAGAAAAACTACTTACATATTATCTGGGAAATAATGAAAAATATTTTAAAACAATATTTTTAAGTTGGGGTAATATTATATAGTAAAATGAAACTGTTTCATTCTAACAACGTTCTTCCTAAATCAAAAATTTGTAATAATAAGGATAAAAAAATAAATTATTTCCACAGATTTTTATAATAGAGTATTTTCCTTATATGTCCCACATTTCAGTTACTGGAAAATCATTGTTAATATTTTTATTTATTAATTTTTAATGTAAACAGTTTTACTCTAAAGATAAAAATCCTTATTAAATTTTAATAAAAACCATTATTACTAAAACAAAATTTCTTTTTCTTTTCAAATTATAGAAAAATTATATAATTTTTAAATGATACAAATAATATTTGTAAAATTTGAAATATCTTAAAGAAATCATCAGGATTAAATTAAAATTAATACTTGAGTAACTTGTGTTTTTAAGAATAAACCACTAAATATAAAATTTTAACAAAAGTTGTTAAATTTACGAAAAAAGCTATTAATAAAGCCACATTGCGCAGCAATATGTATATGCCAGAACATGGAGTCAAACTGCTTGAAAAGAATCATTCTGTATTGTTTGTATGTCCATTCAAAATTTATCATTGGGAGAATAAGACATAAATCAAGAAGAAACCTCTTACAAATGAAATATTACTGTAATAGATGATATATCAGACAAATAACCTACCCATGAAAAAAAAGTAATGTTTAGTTTAAAGATGTCTTGAATTTTTTTGCCACATGTGTTTGGGAATTTTTTGTTTGGTAAAAATATTCAAGAAAGTTTTAAGAAAAATGAATGACTTTTGACTTCAGCGCTTCTTTGATGTATCTGTTACTGTTTTGGTTATCAAAAATAAGTTGCTATATGCATTGGCCACATATACAAAGGTAATCCAGACAATGACTCTGAACACTTTTTGATTCGACAATTGTTTAATAATGCTCTTTGAAGATTCAGCACTTGCAGGCACATTATCAAATAGAGAGGTGGCCATTAAGGCACGAAAGTTGAAGAAGTATTCAAAATAAAAAGGTACCCACTTATAGTTAATAAACTAGTTAATTTTCATTTTCAGGAATTCTTTGTAACCTCAGTTTTTGAATATCACTGGAATTCTGCGTAAAAGAATTCTTCCAGGCAGTATGAGATGCTGAAGACATTAACAAATAGACAATGTAGACCATAGTATAGACGTAATGGTGAACTTGACAACTAAATGAAATTGCACAGTCAATCGACATTTTCCAAATCGAATATTTTCTTCTGCATGTTCCAACACCCATTCCTGTCCCAGAATTCATTACCTGATTTTCCAGCTGTTCGATTCTCATCGGTCTGCAGATTACATTTTCTCAACACGATGTTGCTATTACGCTTCACACAGATTGCTTTTGCTTTATAAGAAATATTTCTTCAAGAAATCTGTTGATGTCCATACTTCATCCTCCAATCCACAGTTCATTAAATCTTCACTTGCTGTAGTTGAATAGGCATGCTTAAGTGACACCTAATATTTATATATTTTTAATTTTATATTACATATAAAAGAGATGGATGTAGACTATTTTAAAAAGCTTGCTACAGCCTTTTATTTTTATGGTTTCAGCAGTAGTTGCTCCATCTGGGCTGTAAATCAGTATTTCCAAAATTTTAATCATTCGCATTAGTAATTTGCCATTGATAAAAACTTCAACCCGTCCATATCATGAATTTATTGCGTTGCATTTATTACAAATAGAAATGTAACTCTAAAATTCCAAAAAGAAAGCAAAAGTTAGTTATTCATTATATCTTAACAAAAAGCATGAAATGTGGTTATATTATACATTAAAATTTCATCTGAGGGAGAAGATCACATAATACATTAGCAAATATATAAAAGTTTTTAAAATATAAATTAAATATCATAAATTAACACATCTTGTTAATATGCAGTTACTTATTGTGGGAAATAAAATATGTTAATCGATAGATTTTATTTTTGTTTTATCATTTCACATAAATCTTCAACATTATTTTCAGATTTCGTTTTCTTCTATTCTATTTCTATACCTTTAATATAAAAGAAGAAATACTTAATATAAACACAATTTAGAACCATACATTTTATAATAAGGAAATCAGAAAACTAATTTAAAAATGTTCATTATGGTAAATTATCAGAAACATAAATTTTGATATTTCAAAGTTAAATTTGTATAACACACTATTAAAGTAAATATGACGTTAAAAACTGATGTAAAGCACACAAGTACTATGTACTAGTAAGAGTATTTAATATTAATACTGAAACGAAATTTCTTCATTAACTAAAATACAAGGGGATGTTGAATGCATTAAAAAATTTCCCTATTCCGTGTCCATTAACAATGAAATGACATCTCGTTAGTTATTGAAGTTGTATAGGTTATCATTAGGTTTTATAGATTACGATGAGCATTGTATGCAAATTTATAATCGTTTATTATAATATAATCTAATCATTAATAATAATTACGATTTTTATTTTTAAATAAATAAGAATATATTCATTTTCATAGATAAAAATAACTGTTTTTGCTTATTAACTCAATTAACGGACTTTATACTTATGGAATAAATGATGAAATTTTTAACTTAACCAAATATCATGATTACTGGCATAAAAAATCAAATACATTGTAAATATATTACTTAAATGATCTTGATTGTTTAGAATTTGAATCTGACTATATAAGTGTTTTTCATTCATCCAGTAAATTAATTATTTAATCACAGATGCACGCTTACTATTGCACTACATATTTATTGCTAAGTTTCCTTAGAATATTTTAAATTACCTTTAAAAATGCAAAAATACTGCAAATCCATATTTTTGAAAATACTGCAAAAATGCTACTAAATTCGTATGTAAACATATATCATAAATATTGCTTATACTTTTCATATAGTAGTTTTAGGTATTAATGTGTCTAGATTCAATACTTAGTAAGTTATTATTCATTTATAAATTCTTACAGAATGTCAAAAATTTTACATTGGTAAAAAAAGCAGTTATATACACTTAACTGCCATAAACTATTATAAGTTAAAAAGTAGAGAATAAAAGAACTTTGCTTTTGTTAAAAATCATTCATCTTTTGAATTAGCTGAAGCTAATAATTATGAAATTTGACTCAAAGTAATTTTAAATAAAAGCTTTTCTGTGCTGAAGGAGCAAGATTTCTTTTATGAAAAACTCATTCCTTTGAGAGATACCAATACAGTTATCTGTGGTTTCAACAAGATTACGTAATAAAATAATGTACTTTTATTTCGAAATTTCATAAAATAATATTGGAAAAAAAAACTATATTTTCATCAAATGAAAATGAAAAAGGAACTAACAAAAGGAATCTTTCAAAAATAATAAACAAATATACTTTTTAATAAAAAATTGGTGTTTTGTGTATACATATATACTTTTTCCCGTTCCATTTTAATGCTATTTTATTTTAGTATATTATATTTCTACGATTGTGGTTGATTTTAAAATATATAAAAATGTTGTGTAAGGTAACAGTTAAACACTTTGTTAATCTAAAAGTATCTTTAGTATTCTTACAGCATATGCAAAACGGAAATTATTTTCTTTCATCTAATTCTGTATAAAAAAAAGTAATGTATAATTCTTCTTATTAAATGAAGCTACATATTTAGCAAAGTTTTACAGGACCGATAAGATAATTTTGAAATTTGACGTAAAAGGCAATGCTAAAACAGGTGAATCATTTTTGCTAAATTTTTCTCTCTAAAATAATCTAAAGGAATAATTTATTTCATGTACATTAAATTTTAACTTTTATGTAAATTATTATGTAGTGAGTGAATAAGAGTGCAAACATACTTATTTGTGCAGATATTTTCTAAAGTACTTTGCCTTCTTTAACAATATCAAGATCCTTATAATGTTTTTTTTCATTTTAAATAGTATTAAATATTTATAAGATTCAGGTGCACGAGGAAGAGATATTGAAAAAGACACTTATTTTACTGTTCCTATTTAAATGTTTGAATATAGCTTATTTGAATAGAAATCAAGAATAATTATAAATTTTAAAGTAAAATTTAAAATGAATATTGAGATATCATTTTATCACACTTTTAGATTAAATTGTAATGTCAAATACTTTGTGTAGATTTTAATTTGTTGTAACTTATCGTAAATAAAAGTTCATAAATACAATGGAATAAATAAACTAATAGGCTTATTGAGAATATTCTCATAATTGCTGATGCAACATTAAAATTTAAATCCCAAAAGTATTCTTCAGAGGATGGGCAAAACATTTGATGATTATTGCAAATATTTAAAATGAAGATTTTAGATGAACGTATTTCGCATACAGCGAAATGCGTTCATCTAAAATATCTTACTATAAGAATAAAAATTTACGATAAACAGCAGATAGAAGATAAAGAATAGGAGATTCTATTCCTTATATTTTATCTTCAAAAATGTAGACTGAAACTGTAAACGCAGACATATTGAATTAAAATTATTATTGCTTTCAAATATAATTTAAGAAATCTTTACAAATGGTGCATGGAAAACTAATGAATTTATTGGTATGCATATCATAAAAAACTCTGCTTTTGTGTCCAATTAGTTTCATGAACTACTTTATATAAGTGTATCCTTGGTCTGGAATACACATATATGAGTACTGTTGGCCTTGGTCCACATGAGATATTGTGCCCATTTGACCACCATAATGAAATAGAAGGCAACTGATTTAGTTCCGTTTATATATATACATAAGTGCACCACTAAGATATTTTTTTGTATGTGCTGGATTTTTCATGTTCAAATTTTATGTGATTAATATGTAGTTTTATTCAATTTAAAAACCCACCAAAAATAATGAGGTATAAGATTTTACTGGACTGTCTGTCAAAAATGATTGGCAAATGTTGACGAATTAGACAAGTTGCTAAACTGGGAAAAATAAATGGTGTGAGTCGGACGCTTTATTAGTCTTTTGATTTAACTGATTATTTAAAATTCTTCTTCTATAAGCAGAAACCAATAAAAGAGTTTTCAGTTTTGACAAAAAATAGTAAAACTTTCAATGAATCTGTCTAATAAAATAAAAAAGTAAGTAAACCAATTTAAGAATAACATGGAAATCAAAAATGAATTTTCTCTATCTTTGTAAAAAAAAAATTCCTTTAAAAGAGCAATTTTTGCACTACATATCTTTCTAGAAAAATTTAAAATTAAAAACATATTCAGTTACTAACTACCTTTAGAAAAGATTGTAATAGTAATAAAAATAGATTATGATAAAACAAGAAATGGGTTCTTAAAAATTTTGAATAGAAAGAAATGATAAAAAGTTAACTAAATACAAGAACTTTTTTAAGAGGAAAATATAAGAGCAAATAAAAGCAAAGAAAGATTTTAAGAAATTATATTAAAAACTATTTGAACTTTAAAAAATCTGATTATTATTAAATGCTAAAAGTATGCAAAATAATGGATGATTCAAGCCAGTAATTTATATATAAAATATATATCACAATTATTTTTAAAAAGTCTATACTCTTTTTTACAACAATTTTTGTTTAAAAAGTATTTCTTAATCTGATCATTTACAAACTTTCTTCCTTTACCTTCACTTGAAACAGAAGTTTTAAAGTAAAATTGTTCCATCTTAATAACGAAATCTTTTAAGGATTTTTTTTGTTTCAAATAGAATATTAATTTGCTGCTTCATTAAATTTACTTGCGATAGTATCTCCTTAATCTTTATTGTTATTAATTAATATATTCATGTTTTCTACCTCCTGTGGCAATTGTATATTAATATTTTATGATATTTACAGAAAGTCGAATATGCATGAACAAATAGTTGATGTATTTACCTACATTTATTTTAAATTTAAATTTTCTAGTGGATAATTCTAAATTAAATGCTGATAATGATAAGCGGGAAATAGATTGAATATTTTGATCATAATTCAATAATAAAATAGTCATGAATAAACGTTTACATAAATTTGATTTTAATGATTTTATTACAAATATTTTAAATTATGAATTTACAATATAAATATAGCTTGAAATATACTTTTCTTAATTCCTATTTTACTCATATCTTTTTCCATTTACCTGATGTTCATCACATAAAATATAATTAGGAATCACGCAGAAAATGAGAATTTTACTTGAAGAATTACCATGTATATCTATCTATAAAATTACATGAATGTGTTTCAAGAACCCACTAATTAGTGTTGTTAGTACACTCTTATATAAAAAAAAGAGGTAAGAGTAGTAAATAAAGTGATAGCAAAATAATTTAATTCCTAAACTTCCTTAGATCCTCTTAATTCCATAACGAAAAATCTTTTGCACTGTAAACCCGAATGACGATTTTTTTACTGGCAAAATAATCCACAGTTTGTTTATGTAAGCGAACACTTAGGCGGAAATCCAAAAGGAAGAAAATATCCATAAACACTATACAGTAATAATAATTCTTAATAATACAAAACTGATAGAAAACCGGTGTTTGGTAATATTCCCTCCCCAAAAAATGGACTAGTTACAGCATTATATATATGTCGTCTTCAGTTAAGGTTAACCAGTTTTAGGGCAAATTGTGTATAAACGAATTCATAGCTGAAACTATATGCTGACTTATAACTTTCCTTGTAGTTATACTTTTGGTAACTTACTTTTGTCGGAAATTAACTCGTGTATAGAATATGTAATCTAGATACTCGCATAATAGTCATGTGATGCTTCTCCATGAAACTATGCTTAATTTGCAATTTGATTTAACTAGGATCTTCTCATGCAGAACATATAAGACATTCATACAGTATTATTGCTTTCATGTTGCATATCTATACTTGTAACATAGAGGATAATGATATTATTTCTAAATCGTGTTTATTATTTTACTGAATATGAAAGAAATCTGAAAATGATGCATCATATCTGAAGTATTTTCCTAACAAGCAGTATAACAGTAAAAAAAATTCTGAGCATAAGTGTTCCATTATCAATTTCGCATTTTCATAAATAATAATATTACTATAGATTTAAATTCAAAAAATAATAAAATTGTCAACAGTATGCATATTAAAAAATTGTTACTATTGATCAAATTCAATTAGAAATTTTTTTATTCCATATCATTATTTTTATGTACATTTCTTCTTTACTTATTTTATGTAAAATATGTAAACGTGTCATAATTTGGCTAAGCATTAATGCACACAATCAAATTAATTCCATTACATAAACTAATAAGACTTAGACAATAAAACGGAAGAAGTAATTACTGGTGTAAAAAACTGGGATTAAATCAGCTGACATTTATAGATCAGGGACTTGGATTTTATTTCATAAACATGGAAACATAATAAAAATCTAGGAGAGGAAAATTTTACGAGCAACATTTGGACCAGTTAAAGAGGGTGATGTTTGTAGGAAATGATGCAACTATGAAATTCAATAATTGTTTAAATATAAATACGCTACAATTTATATGGAATCAAAAGGAATGCAATTACTGGGACACATGGAGAAAATGAATGAGAATCGAGGCAAAATAAAATTTTCAAGGTCAGTTTCAAGGTAAAAAAGCAAGGAAAACAGGGATAGCGAAGAGGAAGAGAAGGATCTCAAGAACTTGAAAATAACATATAGGAAAGTTTAAGGCAAGAGATGAACTACTTTGGAGTTAAATTGTTATAGAGACCATTGCCGAGCATGGACTATAATGCCTCGAAGTTAGACATAATTTCGATTACTAGAAAATAAAGCTTGGAAAATTTCCTTTTTAAAGATTTGCTTTTGTTGTATCTACCGAGTTTTTAGTTAAACTAATTGACTAAGATAAAATATTCTTATCAACAATATTTTTCTATCATTAATTTTTCTTCACATATTTTTATTTAATTATTTTGATTTCTCAGATTATTTTACTTACATTTTTATTTTAATACTTTTAAAAGTAAATTTTATTGGCGAATCTTGCGAAATAATTATTGCTCTTTTGAAAGATTTGCAGACTAAGGTGAAAAAACTGATTTTTATTAGATAATTTATTTTATAATATTTCTTTTAAAAGCATTATGATAAGTTCACGAATTTTAAATGTTAAAATTTTAATAAGTATTATACCGGAATTTGTTTCAGTGTTTATAAAAAAACACATGAATTGTAAAAATATATAAAGAAAATTATAAAATTGAAAAATGTGTGAGCAAGATCAATTTACTGAGTTTAAAATACACCAAATTAACTTAATTTTTCTGTTATGATAAAATTCTCCTTTACTGAATTTAATTCCTTTATTATAATTTAAAGCTTTTTTGCCACATTTAATTACGCTTTTCTTAATTGCGTAAATGTTTAATAATAAATAAAATTTTTCACAACAATTTAAATATTTATTTTTAATTATGACACATAAAGCAATGTTAGTGTACCTAATATTAAAGTAATAATTGAATTATTTATACAAACTAATTTATTTATTTTAATATAATTAATATTAAGGTTAATTTATAAATATTTTAAAATTGTTCGTTAGGAAAATCTAAAAATAAATATATTAAAATAAAAATAAATAAAGAAAAAGAGAAACATTTAATTGAATTTTAATCAGTTATTCATAGATATTATCATTAAAAATCTGTTAATTTTTTATCAATGATGTTATTAATTTCTTTGACTTTATGTTTTTAAATATTAAAAATTTAATTTCATGATTTTATCGTCAATACACTTGTCTTTTAATCTGATTAACCGCACTATAATATTAAAATGCTTATTCAACATATTGCTTAACATGATTAAATGTTCTCTATTCCACTAACTAAATAACTGTTGAAATCCGTTCTACGAGACGGCAGGAAAAGGTGATTATATTATCGCCTTATAACTCACGATATCAGACAGATTCCGGATTTAACAGCCTTGATATGCGCGATGAATGTTTCTCATAAGATATAGCTTAGGTGCACCACAATGTTTCCGCACGGAATGAAACCATGCTACAAAGTTAAGCAGTTTTAATCACTGACTGCTATTCATAACTGTAGAATCAAATGCATAACGGCAAACATTGTGCTAACAATGCATTCTATTTCTGATTTGATATATTTCTAATTGGCAATTATTTTTGATGTAAAACGGTTAATATTCACTATATTTTATTTTATTGTTATCGTGGCTTAAGAAGAAAACGAAATAATCTGTCATTTAAATTAAATAAAATAAAAAACAAGCTTATGCATTACATTCCATTTATAATTACCAATTGTATGTAAAATGTTGAATTATTTTTAGTATTAAATTAAAGAATGTATAAAATTGTTTGTAAAATATTACCATCTGAAAATTGGATATTGAACAATCATAAATGCATAAGGGCTATTAAAGTTTATGAAAGCTGTAGTCTATTTAAATATTTTTATACCGTTTCACAAGTAAATGAACATGGTATATACATTTATAATATTTAAAATGAATATAAAATTAAAATAAATGTACTTTGTTAAAAAATTTAATCGCGGAATTAAATATATTTGAATATAACCAATCTGAAATAAATCTGAATAACATATTTATGTGAGACAGTTCGGATGACACGTAATTTATTTTTTACATCTATGCAAAGGCACTTTATTTGAAAGACACTATCGCATACATCGATAATGTAATTCTTCATTGAATTTTTATAGTTTTGAGTGTAATTAATGCAATTTTAAAACTTTCATTGTAATCTGAATGAGAAGATATTAACCATAACATTACATTGATTAGCTGAAAAATACTTTATACACTTAATTTAAAATGTTTACATATTTTAATTCCAAAAAAAAGTAATATAATTTTAAATTTAATACTTTTTACAGCTCCGCAAGTGTAAATTTCATTCTTTCGTTGTACAAATGAAAAATATAATTGCTCATAAACTAGAAGTTACAGCTAAAATAACGAGACAAAAACAGCATTTCATGGTCTTTTTGATGAGAGATTATAGCTATACTTAGGTGTGATAATGAGTTTTATTTGCTGATTTATGTGCTGAGAAAGAGAATTGTGTTATATGTTTCTTTGCGAAAGATAAATATTTTATAATGGAAGGAACAGAAAATTGTGTAAAGTAAGATGCTCAAGAACTTTTATGCCTTCTGAAGAATGTTTAGTATGTGATATTTGAAAATTACACTTATTTCAAACAATAGATATCAAGAAGAGTATTAAATTACTCAAAATTTCCCTCGCTTTGACTATGATTTTTAATTTTTATGTAAAATTTATATTTTATATTCTTTAAAATGCTTCTTCAATATAAAATTTACTGATGTGAAGTTTTCATGCACAGAAATTTATGAAATATTATGTATATATCATTATATATTATGCAAAGAAACTTATGTAATATTATGATATAAATATTATGAAATTATTGTATAATATTATGATATTTTAGTAAAACATATTTGTGCAATTAAATATTATTTAATTGCACAGAAAGGGTTTTTTACATTGTTAAATAAGTAAGCAAGAGTGCACCATTGATGGTTTTTGCAAGTTTAAAAATCCACACAGTGTATTAATTGCATTGATTTTATATAAATGCCTAATTTCCCTTCTTTATATTTTTATCATTGAGCTATATTTTTTTAATTCATAAATTAAGTGTTATCAGATCATTTTTGCAGATGAATTTATTGTTTTTAACATTAATAAAATTTAAATTTATTAATGCAATAACTCTAATAAAATTTAAATTTATTAATGCAATAACTCTAATAAAATTTAACTTTCAAAAATGATTTTTTTATATTTGTGAATGTGAGTTTAATTTATTGTAATGCATAATTTTTATGTTAAATCTAATGATAAATACTTCAATTAAAATGACTGCAATTAACACTGCAATTTAAAAGGATTAAGAGAAAAGGCATATTTTAGTGATTAAAATGATAAAGAGAAAATTATTAAAAATATTCACTTGATTTAAAATAGTTCTTGCCATTTTAAAATTCATAAATATTTCCAAATGAATACGAAAAGGTTGAATTAGTTGATATTATTCAAATTAAGTGTCTTATATTACTTTAAAAGAGAGAGAGAGATAGAGTGAGAGATTGCTTAATAGCATTAAATAAAAAATACAATTTAAGTTTTATTTTTTTGATCATGACAAAATATAACATTTATAATAAGCATAGGGGAAATTATATGTTAAATCTAATTCAAACATTGCTAAAAAAATTATAGTATTTTTTTAGCGTTATTTAATACATGTTAGCATTAATATATTAATTTATACGAAATATATATTGAAAAAGAGTAAAAAATTATTATATTTATTTCTCTCTATTTCATAAAATATAATCAGATAATTTAAAGATAATTAAACATATCCTTTAAATTATGATATAAAATGTTAAAAAATACATTTAATTACATTTTAATTAAAAAATTGTAATTAGTTTTTGGTAAGATAATTTCAACTAATTAATCTTTAATTTCCTCTTATCCGTATATACACATTTTTAGTTTGTTATAAGAAAGTGTTAACGCTGGCATATCTATATTAATACGTATCGTAAAATTTTAAATGTGAGTGTTTTAAAATATTTAAAACTTAATACAAATTAATTAAATTATATCGTGAAAAATTAATTCAAAATATATTACATTTTAAGAAAAAGTTAAAGTAAAGTTTAAAAATGCCTACATTTAAATTTATATGAAATCATCAATGGAATTAAATAATTTAACATTTCACATTTATAAAACATATGATATTTTAATTAAAGTATATAAATTATTTATTCATAAATTAATAATTTATGTATACATATATATGAGTGTATATTACTAGTTGTGTGTCTGTTTTACGAAATAATATGTGAGTATATACCTTTTATTAATATATTATATCATAAGGAATGCAAATTTGTTTGGCAAACGCTTTATAAATCATGTTTAATTTATTTCTATCAATTTAAAAATTATTTCAAATTAAAGGTATATAATTATGTCTCAGAAAATCTTGATAATTTATAGTGATTTTATTTATAAAACCCTTTTCTCTATAATGTTTGAAGTTTATCAGCGATGAACTCATTTCAAATTATGTATTTGATCAAGTAAATTTATTCACATAGAAGAAAAAGCATGCATTTAGTTATAATTTCCCAAGTTCAGGAGTTCATAAATGAGTTTACAAGAGTGGAAAATCTAATAAGTTCAAAGTAATTTAAGTAGTTCAAAATTGATCAAAGTTAATTATTAACGAATAAGAATTCATTTCAATAATCAACTGCAATTTGTATAAAAATAAGATAGAAATCATATTGGAGAGTAATATTGTTATAAAACAATAATCTTTTCTTTCAGAAACTCAGAGGAAATCGGCAACAATTCTTTTTGGTAGTAGAACTGTGTCTTTATGTGTGTTAGATTGCCGTGGGTGTCACTTAATCTCATCGTTAAATTGGAGTCAATATCTCTGACAATACACTCTATCTCTTTGTCTTTCTTCTTCCGGTGAAGAATCAATAGGAAATGTGTTGCTGTCTCTGTAGTTTTTTTCTTTTATGCTTTTTTCCATCAAACTATCCATCATGGTACAAGCATTTTGTTCCGAGTTTACTTGATACTTAGTAATTTTTTCCTTTTTTTGGATTTGTTTCCCATTGTTATGTTTTTAAATATTTCTGTTTAGCAGTTTCACTTCAAATTTTTAGTCCATTTATTTGCTGGCCAATTTGACTAGTGGTCAGAATGCCTGACTACGGATAGGGAGGTCATGTGTTCGAAACCCGGTTTAGGCATGGATATACTTTCTCTCTCTCTATCTTGTCTTTGTTCTTTCCTTGTGTGTGAATGAGGTGTAAATGGTTGCCTACCCTATAAACGGGTCACTACGGCATGTGTGTGTACTGAAGGAGTCGCACTCCACAAATACGGTTCAGTTGGAAAAGTGGAGCAGCGCACCCCAATTTGCTAGCCTAGCTGGCATACGTGAAAAACAACAACAGTCCCTTTATAAGCTCATATTACGGTTTCAAAGGTAAATAATTTTAAATTGGCATAAAATAAGAAATACTAAATTTAATTAAAAAGTTACATAATTATTTTTGGTGAGAAAAATCGAAATGATGAAAAGGAAATTGTTTGTGTGATAAGAGAAGAAATTAAAGCTATTCTGATTTCTTAATCTTACTAACCTATTATTTTTTCATATTTAATATTGTTTCATAAATTAAAATGACGCAATAATATAGAAAAATTATTTTCTCAGAATATTTATTATTTCTAATAATTATTAATATTCTCCATCACAGCATCATTATCGCCAAGTCTACTAAAATAAATCTGCTTGATTTGACAAATGTCGAATGAATTAAAAAAATTAGTTTCCTTTACTGCTTAAGATTTTTTAAGATGATAAAAGATTATACAAAATCTTCGTAGTTTAATAATAAATGCACTAGAATTTTCCGGTGTAAGTTGACGAAATTTATTGATTTTTGACTATCATTTTTTATCTATTTTGTAATGCAAGATTTTATTTTATTTTTGTTGGAAAATGTACGTGGTACATTAGGTACAGATTTTTTTTCAAGAATACATTAATAACAGTCTAAAATATACGTATTTATAGAATTAAAACAAATTTTATTCTATTTGAAAGTTAATGTAATAAAATCATGCAAAAATAAAAGTAATATACAAAACATTTTCCTAAAAAAAAGACGTTTAATAACTTTTAATTAATATAAATAAATATGCTTCTTTGATATTGAATTACTTGTAAAAATATTTAATTTAGAATAATAAAATAGCAGTTTCTAATCAAAATAAAATTTTTGGTTTAGACAAAATGCATTTAAATTCTAAATTAATATATATGCAAATATTAACTGATTAAATTGAGTGTACTTTAAATATTCTACTCTAAAATATATGATATGATTATAAGAACTTTTAAATTTAAGTTTCTTTGCTTAATATTTCAACAAAAACTATGTCTATATCTACTTTAAATATCTCATTTGCTTATAACCGAATAAACAAATATGATTTCTATACTTTAATGTCATTAGATAGAGTCTAACTACAAAAATGAAGTAATAAATATTATTTAAAACTCAAGAAGAAATATGTTTGAACAATAATGGATGAATTATATTTCAAAAATTGCATTACTAAGCATTTTAAAAGGTCAAGAAATAACGTGCATGGCTTAAAAATTTAAGAATGAAATTACAAGAAACATAATTTTTACCTCTTAATTATTAACATTAGATTGTTAAAATATTTAAAAATAGTTTCATATAGATGATTACAACTATTTCAAGTGATTAAAGCTTATAAAATTTCAAAAATAAAATTAAAAATTTTATTGCTCAAAAGTTACTTTTCTATTTACAGAAGTTAAAATTTTAAACACTGAAAGTCTGAAAAGAGCTAATTGGAAAAATGAATAATATTCTTAACATAATTTATAAAAGTAAATAATCATAATCGCAAAATATTATGTTTCCAAACTTTGCAATTATTTGTCTTTTTAGAAGATAACGTTATATACAATTTAAAGGGTAAATAATTTTCCGCATTAATCGAAAAAAATAAAGTGTAATGCATAAAAAATTTGGTAATCTGTAAAGTGAGAAAATTATAGCAATTTTACACATTCTCTCATAATTAATGAGTGTTAATCTTTTATCAGATAGACTTTCAGTTTCTATTATACCTTTAATGCAAAGTGTTTATAGTTTTCCACTAACAAAAAAATTATTTATACAACTGTAGAAAATATAGCTCTACACATATTTAAAAAAATGACTAAGTTTACGTTAATTTTGAATGATAGTTCATTAACAAGACCGATCAAATATTTTTGAAATCTGTAACGTGATATACATACATATATATATATATATATAAATATATATATATATATATATATATATATATATATATATATATATATACACATATATATAAATTATATATATATATATATATATATATATATACATATATATATATATATATATATATATATATATATATATATGTATATATAAATTATATATAAATATATATATATATGTATACATACATATATATATTATATATATATATATCGAATTAGATAATGATGATTTAGTGGCTACTCATTTTCCTTAAAAGCATACAATTCTTATCATGGAAATATTTCGGTTAGTTCCGCATTTCAATCGATTCCAGCAGAAAAAGTTAAAGCTGATTGATTAATAACAGATAATGAATTCTTAGTTTTTATTTGTCTACAGAATTTTTCAAATCAATTCTAATCAATAAATGTAAGACTTGAAAGCATGTCAAGAAAAATTATGTATTTTACAATGGAATTTCGTAATATAATCATTTAATTAAAAATGAAATAATTTTAATATCTTATATACTGGCTAAATATGGCATTATTAGTATATTATTTTATTTTTGTAGACTTTTCAAAATATATACTTACATTTTCCTCGTACTTTCATTGACTCTCTTTCTGAAACTAAAAGGTTTAGAAGTTCAAATCATTTGGGAAGTTTGATGTAATCTAAGAAGATACTTGTAATACTTTGTATTATAGGTCTTTCTACAAAAATTATGAATAAATTGAATGAACATGCTTTTTCAATTTAAGATATAATTGCACAAAATTTGTAGTATCAAACCATTTCGAATTTATTGTGAAATAAAAAAACTACAGCCGTGTTTTTATTTATTTTTACAATATTTTATATGTTTTTTTATTTTTCAGATAATGTTATTAAAATCAAAATCAAATTTAAAATACTAATAATAAAACTTTTAAATTGATTTTCTTTAAATCTCTGATGATAATTTTCATTTTTTTTCTTGTAGACAGATTGTGTTGATTTCCTGTTATTATTACTATGTGAAAACATTTCAAAATTTGTCAATTATAGAATCTTATGCGTGTATAATTGTTTTTGGAAACCTGGGCCATAAGCGATGGGATATTATAAATTTTGTAAACACTTACAAAGAATAGGGTTTTAATATTAGTTTATAATTCGTAAAAGTGTTGCGAAAATATTTGAAAAATGTTAATAAGTAAAAATAAAATTTACCGTTTTAATGGTTGGGAGGAGTAAAAGCACTGGATAAAACAAATTAAAATTATTTTATTTCTCTTATTACTTTGTATTCGGGTTTTTTTGCATTTATTTACATTCTTATTTCTTCCTCATTTCATAACTTAATTTCTGAATTTCATTTTTTTTTTGCGAAGAATATTCAAAACAATTTTTCATATAAGAACTTTGCAAAAACTAAGAATTTGATAGCAATTGTCGAAATTTTATGACATTTCACAAATATTTTTTTTTCAGAGATTTAAATTTTCATTTTCCATGCATTTATACATAATATCTGCTGTATTTTTGAACGAAACATTTGTTCAGGTAGTAGTGAAGGCTGATTTTAATTATTGAATTGAATTATTAAAAGTTAGAAAGGAATATTTAGTTAAGTCAAGAAGTCATTTTTTGATAAAAATAATCAAAGAGTTATTGAAAATTAAGCGTTGAATATATTTACAGAATCTTATTTCATATCCGAGATAAAAAATATCTTTACTTCAAAAAATATTGCGCAGTATTAACTTTTATATGCGACACACTAATCTAATTTTAAAATTAAAGTATTGACATATTATGATAGATTGTAATAATATTAAATTTAAGAATTTGATTAATAAAACATAATTTAAGTTTATTAAGCACATTTCAAGTTCTAAGTGTATCTTTAAAAATATCCTTGTTGTTAAAATCATTTAAAATCATTGAACTATTTATTTGCTGTAAAACCAAAATTATTCAATTTCGGAAATAAGTATTCAAAACTGAATTTTAATTTCATAAATATATTTTGTTGGAATAATAAAAATGGGTGTTTGAAATTAATTATTTGGGAGTTTTTTACAATGCAGCTTATTTCTTTTTATAGTAAAATCCATATGCGTGTTGGATAAAAAGTGTTATTAATAAATTAATAGCAAATTAAGAGATGACTAAATTAATACCTTAAATAAATTGTTTCTCTCCTTGTATATAATGAAATATATATTTAATATGAGTAATTTATAGAATTAGAGAATATAAAACACAAGATTTAACTGGAAATTTCATGCAAGAAAAGGAACCATATTGTCAAGAAATTAGTGCATAGTGGTTAGTTTGTCGTAACAGTTTTAGAGTGTGATAAGTATTTTAAGATAATTTTTAATTCATCTTCATATCTGATATGCAAGTATGATTGGCACAGTTCATTAATTTATTTTTTATGAATATAGATATACAATGTTTATAAAACTACCATTCTTTTATTACATTTATAATAGATATTCTGCTGCCGGCCAAGTTGTCTAGTGGTCAGTGTGCCTGACTATGAATAGGGAGGTCCTGGGTTCGAATCCCGGTTCAGACATGGATATGTACTTTCTCTCTCTATCCATCCTGTCTTTGTCCTTCTCTTGTGTGAATGAGGTGTGAATGGTTGCCTAACCTATAAACGGGCCCCTATGGCATGTGTGTGTACAGAAGAAGTCGGACTCCACACTAAATACGGTTCAGTTGGAAAAGTGGAGCAGCGCACCCCAATTTGCCAGACTATCTGGCATACAAGAACAACAACAACAAAGAAATTCTGCTAGTTTTAATAAATTACAAAAATACTGTATCAGATTTTTTTTATTTTATCAACAATTGCAAGTTACATATTCACATTCGTACTTGACTCTCAAGCTTGATGGTCGCAATATTTTAATGGATTATATACTAAAAATGTTAATAGTAACTAAATATTTAAACTCTTTTTGTAAAGTGAGTTTATTATATTTTATGTAACAAAAACCTTTATTTAGCCTTTTCTTTTGACAAGTGTGAACAATTTGAGAAACGGAATTAAAGATACTTCATTTACTTAAAGATTTATTATTTCAGATAACATTTTTGATACTGGAATCAGGAAAAATTGTTTTCTTGTGGTTATTGAATATTCAGCTAAACATTTCGAAGAAAATATCTCACATTTGATTTAAATAAACAATAACATCTATTGTTTCATAAATTTTTAGTTAAAAATTTCCAAGTTAATTTTAATGTGATCTTAAAAATTTCTTCTATCACATTATAAGCAAAGGAATAAACTAAAACTTTTATTTAATTATATATAATATTCACAACATGATTGTATTGAAGTAAATTAAAATTCTTATTTTTATTTATTGTCTCATTTCAAAAAAGGCTGACAAAAGTTAAGATTTAATAAAAAATTCCAAACAATGACATGATTGACATTGTCGCGTTAGGCAATCCATTTACATCATAATAAAGGGAACACAACTGGATTTCTTAGCATTTTAATTTAAATCCTGACATATCTTGTCCAAGTTACTTTAATCAAAATATACAACTACTGAATAAATGACAGTAAATTGTAGGGCATAACTCACTTTCACTTAGTGTAAATATACGAATTGTTTGGAAATGTTCTATGAATAAAGATCTAATAATTAATATCCTAATATTAGATGCTTTTCATCATATTATTTGTGGTTTAAAATTAATTATTTAGTCTTAAATATACATTTAAATCATTGAATATTTTAAAATAGTTTTCAGATAAAAATAATATAAATTATAAATAAAAATCTCATTAATGAAATGCGAAATAATAGTATTTATAAATTCAAATTATCCAATTTTTTTGATACAATACATGCATGGGTATATAAATATGCTTCAATTTAATATCAATGACCTCATTATTGTAATCTTTTTTATAGAAAAATCCATGATAGGCATTAAATATTGTCAAACATTTTATATCAGAAAAGTAAAATGCCATTAAATAGAAAAGTATAATGTATGAAATAGAATTTGGCGTTATATAACATGTACTTTTCATTGACTGCTAAATCTTTAAATAGCAAAAAACCTCATTTAAATACTAAAATAATTTGAAAACTTTAACAAACCACAATTTAATACATAATGCTGAAATCAACAGAATCCTTTACATGACTAAAATTCAATAATTTGATGAAAAGATGAAACAATTCCAATTAAAAATGATCAAATAATTTAAATTTAAGGAAAACAAATGCACTTTAAAAGTACTGAAATTACACAAGCAGTAAGTTTGAATTGATTTAATGAGTATCATCATTTCTTAAGTTTCCAGAGAATATAAAATTAAGGAATTAGTAAATGAATCACACACTCACACAGATTAAGTGAATATTTAATAAAAAAATTAGAAAATATGTGAAATTAAATAGCTTTTAAAAATCAGGCGTAGCTAAAGTCATGGGTTGCCAATAGAAATAAGCACTTTTTCACAATTTCTGTTTTCAATAAAAAAACTTTTATTTCAATAATGCTAAATTATTTCTTAATATTTCATGATTTAAATATTGTAGGACAAAAATTTGTATAAAAATTAAAATATTAATTTTAAATGCATGAAGAATATAACGCTGCGAAGCTAAAAAATTCTGATCTGATAGGATTTGAGAATTTCTATTTAGTTTCAAACAGCCTTGCATTTTGCTCAGTAAATTTTGTAAAACGCTGATTCATTTTTTTTCTAATTAACAGCTATTTTGAAATAGTATTGTAAAACCATAAAAGTATTTGTGTCGACTTTAGTTAAAGATTTGTTTGTTAAACTTGGTGAATTTTTTACATTTACTGAGCCCTTTCCCATTCATCAATTGTATTCATGGTTAACTTAATTTTTTGCTTTGGAAGTTTTTCGCTTTGTTTTCATTTATGAATTATGGCATTAAATTTTTTTATGATCTGTTTTAAACATTCTACAGCATTACTTAGAAATAGAAAAACAATTTACTTTGCACATTCTTTTAGCTATTTCTTGTTTAACAATTTTTATTGCGAACAACTAGCAAGTGAACAATTTGCAAATTTGTTTGGTTTCAACAGTTCGTGGATTCAGATATCAGCATGAGAATGTATGTTTATGGTGGTTCTTAAACCATATTAAATTATAAATTCCTATCTAATTAGTCCTTGAGTGTAAAGTATGATATCTGAGTGATGAGTAAATAGAAAAATCTATCCAAGAGAGCTAAGCCTTGAAAACTAAATTTTTAGATCAGCTGTTTTCTCATCTGACATGAAAAATTCAAGATTACAAGGTTACCAGAACAATATTTCTTACTACACAAGAACTTGAAAGGGAAAATTTTTGCTTACCAAAAACTCTTTACAACTTTATTAATATATAATTGTTTCACTTTTATTTCCTTTTTTGAACGTAATAGGGAATACATTAATATTCAGTTTATGAAATTCATGAAATTTAGTTCAGAAAAAACAAACTAGATTATAAAACACAAAATACACTGTGTACTCCTTTTTATTGAATTACTCGGTTTACTAGAACGTTTTTTAAATTTTTTATTTAACATACTTTTATAACCAGAAGAAACTCAATTGTATGTGTGTTCTATACATGAATTCATAAAAGTATCATAAATGTAAAAATTTTGTGTGTATTATATATATATATATATAAATTTCTTTATTAATATTTCATACAATATGCATAAATTAATTAAAAATTACAAATTATATAAATCTTTGAAATTTAAAGAAATTATGTATTTAAATATGATTATGCATAAATGTAAACATTTATCAAAATCATAGAAATATCTAAGGTTATTGAAGAATCCTTTTTAATATGGTGTAAGATTACCTTTAGCATGTAAAAATCTTACATTAGCCTAAAAATCGATTTATATAAGTATTCAGAAGAGTATTGTATAATTCTTCATGGTATTATTGTGAAAACTGTGGAAGAAATTCCTGTGGTGGAAGTTGATTTCCTTTTCTCACATTACAAAGTTTCAAAATATGCGATAATGGTTTATATTGTGGTAGGTGACTGTGCCGACATAAGTGAAAGTTTGATTTCATTATCTTATTTAACAAATCATGATTTGATTTGAAAATATACGCATTATGGATAAGTACTTTATCATCCTATAAAATTTCATTTCCTGACATGAAATAAAATTTCATTCATAGGTTGAATGTTATAGGCTTTTATACTTCTGCCCAGTGGTCCTTCCTTTCAGCTTTGCTATTGAACCAATAAAACACAAAGAAAACACTGTCGATATCAAGACTGATCCACTTCATTGCTTGAACTTTAGAAGAATGCAATTAAAATCGTAACTTACTGCGGTGTCTTTCAAATGTACAAAGACCCTGTTGTACAGAAACGTGGGAAAGAGAATTCATTTTAAAATTTTACTTTTCTTTTATATATAAGTTATATATAAGCTAGGAGAATGACACAACTCCAGAAGATAATCATCATAAACGTTTGTGGTAAGTAACTTGGTAATCGTTTCCTGGCCGTTAATTTTCTTTTTAAGAAGATACCTTCTAACTGTAATCATTGCTTGCTAAAACAATCCAAATACTGATTGATATATGAGATCATTTCAACAGCAGTTGTTCACACATTTTAGACCTTACAATTTTCTTCAATATCCATAAATTTCTTTTCCCGAGCATTTCTTTCCATCCACCAGTTCACTTTAACAAGCTTGCCATTCCGTGCTGGGTGTATACTGTCATTACATTAGGCACTTCGCTTCTAAAAAGAACTAAAAGGTGGGATCTTTTAATCCCATGTGTGTGATCTAGCTAATCTTAATGCTACAATTTAACATCATTTAAAATCTGCACGCTCTGACATATTCAGTTGTTTTAGAAACATCCAAGTTTTGCTGAACTTCAAAATTATCTCCTACAATTAGATAATGTATATATATTTCCATTTATAAAAAAACTTGTAGTTATTATTACATTTTAATGATTACAAAGTGCCTTTCTCTTTCATTTACAAGTGCCTGCATTATTTTTATATCCACCTGTTCTTAAAGAAAATATCGTAATTTTCTATTCATTCTTTTTAAAAGATTTAATAACTTAAAAGTTTATTGAAAAATAACTTCAAATAATTTAAAAGTTCTTTTAAATAAAGAAAATTTTTAAGAAATATAGATGTAAATAATTTGAAGATATCTCAGTTTAATTTTAAAATCATTTTATGCAGACATTGTATAAGGACATGTAAAATATCTTATATCAGCATATAATAATCATTGAAATAATCAGTAATTATTACAATCACTGTTAAAAAATGCTTATTTCAACTACCACAAGATATTTTAATTTTTTCTATATGCCTTTTTTGTATAGCTAGTTTAAACAAATAAATAATTTTGTTTAATAGATTTATACAAACATAACATATTTTAAAAAATCTAAATACACTACTCAAAACAATTAAATGATATTCCGGTTTTAGGTGGATCTTGTGGTCAACAGACGTAGTAGGTTATATGAGAATAAAATACACCTGTTTGGCAGAAAAAAATGCATTTTATTGCGCATTTGTTTACAAAAGGAAAAAGAAACACAATTTGTGCATATGTGGAAAAAGGAATAAGAAAAGGTGTTGTCTTCAAAGGAAATCATTTTCAGTAGGAGATACGTTTTCCACGGATGGCCAGCAACGTTGAACACCTTTGAGGCATGGAGTCATTGAGGATATTAATAATGAGTTGGGGTATTCTGTCCCACTCTTCCAGAAGAACTCTTTCCAGTTCTTGGAGAGTTTTGGGGACAGCATCTTTGGTTGGTGGCCAGCAACTCGTCTTCATAGATCGTCCCAAACGTGCTCTATTGGATTCATATTTGGAGAACGCACTGTCCATTCTATTCATACGATTCCTTCCTTGAAAAGGAAATCCTCCACCAGGTTAGTACGATGTGGCCTGTAGTTATTGTCCATTAAAATGAAGTCATCTCTGATTGCTGCAGCGTAAGGGACTAAATAGGTCTGAGGATCTTTATATCGGCGACAAGTCAGAGGTCCATCTCGAATGATATAGAGGTCTGTGCGCCCGTCCATGGAGATGCCACCATACACCAACACTCCTCCACCGCCAAATCTGTCAATTTCATGCACAAACGCTGCATTATTCCTACTGCCCTCCAGATGAAAATACGCCTATTATCAGGATGAACAGAAAAACGGGACTCGTAACAAAAAAATAACATTGCTCCATTCATTTCTTCTCCAGTTCACATGCTCTGTTGCCCACTCTCTGTGGTCGCGACGATGCCTTGATGTTAGTTTAATACATACCATCGGTCGGCAAGAATGCAGACCTATACCATGGAGACAGTTTAGGACAATCTGAGTTGAAATCGTTGTGTTAGTAGCCGAGCGAAGCTGTTATTGGAGAAGAGTAGCATTCATATTTCGGTGTCTCCGAGCCATTAACACTAAATAACGATCTTCATTGGGCGTTGATGTCCGTCTACAACCTCCTCCTGGTCCTCGGCCTGCGCTTCCAGTCTCCAAAAAAAATGGTTCCAGATCCTGGAAATCACACTTTGTGACACTCCAGTGGCTACACCGACTTGAGCTTGGCCCTCTTCTGAACTACCAAAAACTCTCCAAGCTTCTGAATCGGTTAAATGACTTCACTGAAACATCGTACTTATCGAAAAAAATCAGTCACTGAATACCGATCATCCTTGTTTTCATTGTCTTATATTCAGTTGAAAGGCAAATTTCATTCACTGCCGCTGAAGTGACGTTTTTGACGTCGAACTCAAAATTAGCATAATCCACAGTTTGAAAATCAGAAAATTTTTCATTTGTGATTCTCTTCTTTCATTTTCAGCAAAAAAAATTTCGTTTATAACTTTATTTTATGTAAAACTTACAATGTTCTTTAATTGTTTTAATCAGTGTTTATACAATAAAACTTTAAATTTTTTAAAAAATATATTATATTTTTGAATTTAATTAAAAATTTTAAAGAGAAATCTTAAGTATGGAAACTTAAAAAATATTTCTAGTACTTCATGATGACTTTTAAAATGTATTTAAAATCATCATGTAAAATGTGTTAATAAAATGGATATAACATTTTTTTAAGAATATTTTTACTGTCAATTTTTAATATTTTTCTATAAGATACTGTAAGAATAATGGAGATACTTGTCCCAATAATGAATTATTGTCATACCTGAATTACCTATATTTATAGATATTATGGTGAAAACACCAAGAAAGTATTAATTTTGGTGTGTAACCGTATTCTTTCATTAAACATTTTTATTTGCTTTATTCAATACAGTCCTTATATAATTAATACATTGTAATGGAATTTCAATTTAAGAAGAGATAAAAAACTTTTTACATTTTTACAATTTCTTTCCCCGCTTTATTTAATGAAATATTTAACTAAGCCAATTAAATTAATTTTGTAATAATTTGAAATAGTAGCAAAAATATTATCTCTAAAAGAAATTTCTTTTATATTAATTAATTAACTCATGTCTTGAAATTTTATTCATGATAAGAAAGTTACAAAATATTTACATAATAGTATAGAAATTAATTAAAAAGTAGTAAATTTTTGTGAAGAAAAAAGTTTATATTGTTTTTGTTTGAAAGAAAATATTAAAATAATTGTATATTGCCATTTGCTTAGCAGAAATTTGCATAATACACACATATTTGTAAGTACCAATATAAATCTAGATTTGGCACAAAATAACTTTTTAATTAAGCAATCTGATCTTTCAGCTATATGAAAAAAGACATTTTATTATTTTAAGAGTAAGACTTTATTTTCGTGGATAACCTTACATCACTTTGTCCTTTCCTTAAAATGAAAGCAATATCTCTTTGAAAGAAACTTTATCCCTTTGTTTTCACTAGTTTTATTTCATAGAAATGGAGAAGCGATTGATGTTCTTGTGGCTTCGCTCACAATAGAAATACTCCCTTTTACAAGCATTGCTCATTTTGCTCAATATGAGAGCTCATATGTTTCGTCTTTTTACTACTTTATCATTTCTATATTTTTGTTTTAAGATGAAAATTTTTACTTTTTCCAAGCATTTTCTACATTAAATAAATCGCTTTAAACTAGTGAAAAATAATATTTAATACAGAATCTGAAAAATTAATTTGTAATTTATATGTAATAAAAATAGTAATTACAAATACAATGTTTACATAAATGTGATCTAACATAAAATAATGTTGGAAATTTGATATATAAAATAAAGTTCTCTCTCTCTAATTTCATAAAGTAATTGCTTCAGGAAAATATTTACTGTCAATTTCTTCTTTTCATCAATAATAAATTTTATCAATTGAGACAAATAATAAACTTTTCAAGGATTTCACAAGCTTATTTAAAAAAAAATATTTGTAATAATTTGTGATTATACAGCTTTATATACGGTATAAAAAATGAAACAAAAATATAAATTGACTTTAGTTTGTTGTAGCTTAACGTTAAACAAGTAAAAGCATATGTGATTCTACTGAGGTTGTTAAACACATTTTTAGAACGATTTTTATAAATAATTAAAAAAGCAAAGGTTTCAGAATAAAATTTTTGGCAACAGCTTATTATTCGAAATGAGAAATGTCTCGTCTGCTACTTTTAAATTTATTCTTCCTTCAAAATGTCTCATGTAAACAAACTGTGGATTGAAGGATATGTTTTTGCGTTTCCGAAGAGAAATACTCTTATTCAAGAATTCAAAAACGTTGCAAAATGCAGGGTTTTAAAATTTCTTAGAGCAAAATAAGCAACATTATTAATAAGATAGTTAAAAACCGTCAATTATCATTTTTTCATAACAAGACGACTTCAAACGTATATCCGAAAAAAGGTACGTACTGTTTCAAATGCTTATAAAGTGAAGTCACTGGTAACAAGAGAAAATCCCTCAACACAGAAATCAATTGCGAAATCTTTAGATACATTTGTAACAATAAATAAAATAATAAACTAAGATTTACCAATTAAAAATCCTAAAAAACATAATGTTCACCACCTTTTGCGGAGACATGTGGCTCAACGCAAAACATTTTATAGAATCCTATGTGAAAACCACTTAGCAAGAGATAAATGGAAAAGCATTGTGACTCTTGATAAAACATGAGCTTACCTAAATGATATATTTACTGTAGAAAACGAAGAGGGAAAATGTACAAACCTGTCAATATAAAGAAATTTTCAGTAAGGGATTTATGATTATCGTAGGTTTTTCTCCTACAACAATAAATTAAAAATAAGAGTGATAACGCTGAAATCAACTTATCATATTATCAGGAGAATGTTTTACCTCCAATATTTACAGAAGGAGATCCACTTCTTTATCCCAATGACTTTCAAAGAGTGAAACTTCAGTAAGACAAAGCTACAAGTCATACTTCGATAATTACCACTGCATTTATTGAAAAAATGAAGATAAATATAGGTATTGCATATATATCTTTTCAAGATACTCCTGTTTAAGTCCCCTGACGTTTCACCTATGGACTATTGTGCCTTTGGTCTGTTAAAATGAGCTCTTTCTAAAACAAACCCACCACGACAGATATACTCTGGAAAGATGTGGAAGAGGAATGAAAAACTATACCCCTGGAAATTTTATGAAAAGCTCTTCTGTCATGGAAATTACGATGCAGACTTAGTTTTAAAATTTTAGTAATAGTTTAATAATAGTTTTGAAATTTTAAAAATTAATTAAATGGCCCCGAAATCATTTTAAAAATATGTTAATACCCCCTGTAAATGGATGAAACTTCTGCAAACAGTATTAGTTACTTTTATGAAACTTTTACTTGTATTACTCTTCTATTAGGCATTTTCAATATAAAAATATGGAAAGTTAAATTTCCTGTACATGATGTTTATTTTATGGATTTAAAATGGAGCTATTTGAATAAAATGGTCATTTATAATACTTGTGATATAACTTTTATAAATGATGAAGAAGCATTACAGATTTTTGCATAATATCGAATAACAGGAATGTTTTAAATGACATTTCTTTTTGTTTTTTTTATATCTTGTTTTAGAGAAAGGAGTTGCTTGAATAACTTACTTAAAAATCATCATTAGCTCTAAAATATGTACTTGAGAAAAATTAACTATTTTTAGGTAAAGAAACTATTTAAAAAATTTTGACTTACTGTTAAAATTTTTAACAAGCAAAGCTATAATTCATAATAATTGTGAAATATATTTTAAAAAAAGCCTGTTATATACTAGAAATGATAATAGCAGTTAGAACATTCTTTATAACTATTACGTTTTAAAGGTTTTAAATTTTTTATGCTTAATTTGAAGTTAAGAATTAATTTATTTGAGATAAAGGGAAAGAGTAGATATGCTTTAATAAATCATAGAAAAATTTAACTATATAATAAATATGAATACAATACTCTTCAATTATATGTTTATATAAATGTTTGGATTCTTTCTTACAATTTTTAATGTTATTGCACTGCTATGCGGAAATAAAGATGGAGATAACTTTTCTGATATATTTTTGTATTAGTACATGTTTTAAATGAGCATAAATAATATTCACAATATATGTAAAGAATAATAAAGTAAAAGAAACGTCTTGAAATGAAAAGAAATTGAAACACTGATGTTAAAAAGTTTTGGACAGAAGTTTAAAATGTTTAAGTAATACTAGAAGAGCAAATAAAATCCATATTTAGCGAGTTATATGATTACTTCTGATTATTAAACAAGACTTATACTCTCTTCCCATGTTGAGTACAAGTTCGTCAACTAGTTATGGAAGTATGGTTACCATTTCTTGTTGAGGCTATCATTGTCACAAAATTTTCACTGATGTCCGTCAAGTGTCTTCTACAATTCTACACGCATTCAATTAGACTTACAATCGGAAAACTTGCTGGCAAAATGATGCGTTAAATACCTTACTGTGTGTTCTTCGCTCTTGCAAATAGGATTATACGGCTGGAATCAGATTAAATCTATTTTCCGTAAATAATACTGTGGCTTTATTTTCGCTTCTGTAAATCTGAAATTCATGACACAACAGAAAATGCTATCCTTAGATTAAAACAAAAATTCATTTGATTCATTTTTACTTTTTTATTTGATTCATATAAATTGAATAATAAAATGAACGTAAAAGTTAATTTTATTAATTAATTTATATATAATTTAATTTTAGCAAAAAGAAGAAGTTAATGAATAGGATTTAATGAATAGAATTTGATTGAATGAGATGAATTCATTAAAAAAATGATCCTCAAGATTTAAATAAAATAATAACTTTATACCAAAGTTAACACATCATATTTCCTATATATAATGTTAAGAATAAATTGTGTTTTTTATTAATATTAGTTATAATTAATATTAATGACGTATATTAGATTATTAATTAATTATATTAAACTATGCATAACATTTTTACTGCAATTGACTAACTATAAATAATAATAAATAAAATAGGAGTAGTAATAAATTAAGAGCTTCTTCTGATACTATATGATGCAAATATTTAGATAAATAAGCATACGCTGTCGTAATTAGAAAAACTATAATTAACGTGAAACAAATTAATGAAACCATTAAATTAATCTATTTTTAAAGCCTTAAAAATTGCATTTTATTTAGTAATAAAATGTATAAATATAGAAAGTGTACTTAAATTTCATTAAAAGATGTAACGAAACGTTAGAATTTCAATTAATCATTTTAAAAAATGTTAATTATTTTAAAAAATTAGATTAAATCTATTTTCCGTAAAGATTCCTGGGAGTTTATTTTCGCTTCCGTATATCTGAAATTCATGACACAACAGAAAATGCGATCCTTAGGTTAAAACAAAAAATTTATTTGATTCATTTTTACTTCTTTTATTTGATTCATATAAATTGAACAATAAAATGAACGTAAAAGCTCATTTTATAAATTAATTTATAATTTAATTTAAGCAAAAAGAAGAAGTTAATGAATAAGAATTTGATTGAATAGGATGAATTTATTAAAAAAATGATGATCCTCAAGATTTAAATAAAATTACAGCTTTATATTAAATTTATAGTATATAAAAAGAGATAAGCAGTTTGATTTCAGAGCATATATTGATTTTTCTAATAAATCAACATAGGAATTAAGAAAACAAGAAACAATAATGTGGGGAAAGCTTAAATAAATTTTATGAATAGAAGATGTCAATGAGAAATTGTCTGTTTCATATTTTATGCTGTATGGTTGCGTCTTTATGTATACTAATTTAACACAATCAAGTGAAATTTTTATCAAAACTATATAAATTAATTACTGTATATCAAATCCCAAACTAAGTTAAAGACAAGGCAATGCACTGCAGTCTAAATCTTTTCAATAATTTTGATAATGTGTAATTATTTTAGATTAATTTAGTTTTGGCACTGTTGCGCCATAAAACTCAGTCCAATCTATTTTAAATTAAGAACACTATACTTATGCTATAATGCTATATCAAATAATATTTCTTATAAAATGTTGGTGTATTAGTTATTAAAAATTGGATCAGTACTTTAAATAAAGATTTGCATAATTTTATAAAATACATAGAAATTCCTTCTGGAACAGTGTTTAAATTCATATTTGGGACGATTATATTTCATGGTATATTCCTAAAAGTATTATAGCTATGAACAACTTTATTTATATGAAATATTTTTACAGAAGCTAAGTTCAGTTGAAATCATAGTGTTAGTAGTTATACTTTGGACATTTCCTACAATTTTATCAAACCTAAAAATTTATTAGTTAAAAGACACCGAATAGCATGGATTACATAGATCCATACTATTCGGTGCATATACAATAGCATATACATTTTTTTAATTTTCAAAAGAGAAAGTAATTTTCAAAAGAGAAAGTAATTAGACCTATTATCTAATTTTAATCATCGAATAACTGTTATTAATTTTATTACAGATACAATTTATTAATTCTTTATAAATATGATACATATTTGTTTTTAATTATTTTATTCATTTGTAATTTTTAGAAATTAGACACATTATACTAATATATTACTAGAATATTCCAGAAAATACTAACATTTGGGATACTTTTATTTATGTAAATTTTTTCCCTTATTTCAATTCACGTTAAATTATTTGTGATTATAATTTGACATTTCATCTAGTTTTATCCAATTTGAAAAAAATAGTTGAATTAAAAGATACTAAATAATATTCACTTAAAAATATTTCTTAGGATTAAGAAACTGAAAAAAGTTAACAAATCATTATATTATTTATAATCTAATGATAGCTAATTATTTTCTTAAGAGTGCAATTTAGAAAATTTTATTAGATATGAATCTTGTTTTCCTTTATTAAAATATCTAGTTATTATTTTACCAATTTTCGTAGTTTATTTTTATAAAACATTCCTTTAAAAATCAAAATTCTAGATTTTGGTATTCAAAATTTTGTAATTTTAGATTGTTACAATTGATATTGTAAAGCTATTTGTAATGAGTTGAGTTCAGTTATCCTAAAACATTTATGAATTTTACAATTTTTAAGCGTTATCACATAGGCAGATTGTCAATTCACAAAATGCAATTCCTTATAAATTATAAAATTATGCAATTTAATTATTGAACGATATATTTAATTAAAAATCTGTCCTTTACTTAAAAACTGTTTGTCTATAAACAAAAATTAATACGATAGCAATGTATTTTCAAAAAATGTCTTTTATAATAATATATTGATTCAAGTTTTTATCAAATTACGTAACAAATTGTATTACCATGAAAAAATATTGTTCCTTTAAATTAGTTTTAGATTCTTTGTAAACAGTTTTAACAATTGGATTACCAGTGAATTGAAAATGTCTTTCTTTAATTCACTGAAAGTGTCAAAATTATTAGATGAAATGTGCACAATTAAAATGCTTTTAAATAGTCCAAAGTGTCATTGTAAGCTAAATTTTCTAAATGTTTTACAATGAGATTATATTTAAAGTTTTTCATCACTTTCAAAGCTTTTTTCATTGTGTTTTAATAGCAATGTTTATAAGGCGATAATAAAAGACATGAAAGCAAGAAACATTCGAATGTGTAAAGAAAATTCAAACGCAATGTATCGATATTCTTGCCACAGATCCTTTATGAAAGTTAGCAAGGGATGAGCTTTTAAAATTTATATTTACAAGTTTCCTTATATGTAGTTAAATATTTACTAAGCATTACAATAACACTTTTACAATGTTGAAATGAGAAATAACTCCCGAATCAATTTTGCTTAATATCTAGCAAAAGTATTATCAATATAGTTTTTAAGTTTTTACTATAAAAATATATTTCCGGTTTTAGCACGTATGTTACATTTTAAAAGTGTATTTTATGTTACCTATTAGGTTTTTTAATACCGATTAAGGTAATTTAATTGTATTTTTTGAATTATCCAGTGTGTCTTTCAATTTATATACATTATTTTAGTATGATTAATAAAAGATTGTTCACAGCAACCTTGCAGTGATGTTGGCTTCTTGATGGCCTTATATGATTTAAAATGAATTAAGATTCATTTTATGGCTTGTTGCCATATCCACTGTGTAAATGATTATAGTTGAAGATAATCTTTTAATCACAAGAGAAAGGGAAATCAAGCTGAAATGAAATCACCAACGAAATATTTTCTTATAAAAATAGTGTAAATTTTTTAAATTTTTAAGGAAGTTATTTTATAATTTATTCGACAGTAATGAATAATTATTTATATCAATAAAGGCGTTTAAAAATATTAATGAAGTGTGTTATGTCGTTTTGGTTTTAAATCAAAGATTTCATGTTATCCATATAATGCAATGTTATTAAAGAGCTTGTATTATCTTAACTATATTCATTAAACACAGTTACTTGGAAAAATTGTACGAAGAACTTAAAAATATTTATGATTTACTATTTATGAAAACTATTTATGGTACTGAATTTCTTCATAGCTTAAATCTATAGATCCAGCACAAATTGATGGCTCAATGATAGAAACATAACATATCTTAAGGTATCATAACTCCCAAAGATTAATTTTTTAAATACAAAAAAAGTTTTTTATGATAAATCTAAAAACATTTCTTCCGTTATGACTGACATAATTACTAATCATATAAAAATTCTAGAAAAAGTAAAATTGTATCTTGAATTAAAGCTTCACTCCTCTGAAAACATTGAAGCGTAGCTTTATCCGAAACAAGTTACTACACATTTGGAAAAAAGTTTAATCAAAAAATAATTCAATTTTAATAAGTGTTATCATAATTTTTTGATTGTAAAAGAAGTATTTATTCTATTACATCCTCATGGTTTATACACAAATGAAACATAATACAAAATAACTAAGAAGATCATCTGCATTATTCAAATAAGAAGCGCAAGACAAAGTGTTCATTGAGACTTTTCAGAAAACTTTAAATTGGATATAATTCATATATATATTATAACTCTATACTTTACACTGAACACTGATACAAAAAAATAATTTATAGAACGGAGAGAGAAAATGCCATGAAATAATTAAAATAATTATATATATATATATATATATATATATATATATATATATATATATATATATATATATATACATTGAGACTTTTCTGTTCAGAAAACTTTAATTTGGATATAATTCATTTATATATTATAACTCTATACTTTACACTGATACAAAAAAATAATTTATAAAACGGAGAGAGAAAATGCCATGAAATAATTAAAATAATTATATATATATATATATATATATATATATATATATATATATATATATATATATATATATATATATATATATATATATATATATATATATATATATATATATATATATATATATATATATATATATATATATATATATATATATATATATATATATATATATATATATATATATATATATATATATATATATATATATATATATATATATATATATATATATATATATATATATATATATATATATAATATTTTTAAGAAGTTATCTCAAGAAATAAAGATAATAAACACTAAGTTGATAAGATTTTATTCTTGATAAATTCGTGATTAAAAAGTTACTTATCTAGCTACAGCTGCTTATCAGCTTATCAGAATTTTTTTTAAAAATGTTCAAATATGTTTTATAAAAATGTAAACATAACTAGAATTGTCAATGATCTACAACAATAGCATTTTGTCAAGGCCTCTTTGATCAACAACTATTATGTTCTTGTATGAGTGGAAAAAATAACTAAATCATTCTTTTCATTAGTACAAAAATGGATAAATTTAATTACAGGATTCAAAAGAAATTCTGCATTGAAACTAATCCATTCATCTGTACTGACTAAAACAAAAGCGTATTAATTCATAATTAAGCATGTTACTCTACCTCAATGCAAAGAGTTCACCATTTAATACAAGTACTGAATTTATTATATTTTAATTGTAGTTGAATTTTGGTAGATGTAAATTGTAAAAATGTGTGATAAACTTTGTCATGATCTCCAGACATTTATTAACTTATTATTTGTTTTCCGTTTAATATTTTATTCTTGAATTATTAAGTTTTGAGTTGATTTTAAAATTAATTACTAATTTTGAGGTCTGGAATTATTAACACTGAAAAATCTTTGCAATTAATTTTTTACTCCTCATAATACAAATGCTTGAAATAAAAGCTTTTAAGATTTCATATGTATTTTAAATCAATTTTATATTTTTTATTACTGAAATTATAAGGGAAATAATATATGCATTATATCTGAGAGTTGCAGTTAACTCTTTTGTTTTTAGCTAATTTAAATGTATTTTTATTTCCAAGTATGTGAACAAATGAGTCAGATTTTCATTCATACTTAAGTAATAAAATAGTTATTATAAATGCAAATTCATTAACCGATGACATTTTATTTTCACACAGGCAGTTAACCGTGCTACTTCATAAAAGTCAAATGATGATAATATTTAATGTAAGCAATGTAACTTCTTTTCTTTATAACTATTGTGTTGATGAAATTAGTACCTTAAAAGTAAAAGATTAATAGATAAAATAATTATTTTATAGAATAAAAAATAAACAAAAAGCCTATAAATTGTTATATAAGGTAGTCTTGTTCTCTAAATAGGAAACAAATGTGAAAGACAATAAAAGAAAGAGAAATCATTTATTGTTAGAAAGAAGCCACAAGAGCAAGTCTCAGTATTTCTTGGATCTTTCAAAAAAAGAAGAAAAAAAAATGGAAATAAAGAGATAAAGCTCTTTGTGTGTTCCAGAGAGATATTGCCCTCATTTTATCGAAAAGCTAAAGCGATGCCTAAGGTGATTCTTGGAAAGATGGTTCCTCACTCAATGGAACATAATTATTTTGATACTTTTTTCGAGGAAGAAAGGAACCAGTTATTTAATTAATGGAACACTTATAGCTGTTACGAATTAGATTCATTATGACCGAAAATATATTATTTATTTCAAAGTGATATAAAATATAAATGAATATAATTGAAGAAATTTCTTTAAAATAGGAAAAAAAAAGCAGAAATTCAGAATTGTTAATTCCTATCAAGTATGCACATTTGACTGTTCCAATTATACATATTTGGTAACTTGAAGACACAAATAAATATTTACAAGTTCAAATGAATTTTAAGTGAGTAAACTAAAATAATTCATTACTTTTTATGTTATCCTACGAGACGCAATAAGTTTATTGCATCTAATTTGAAAATAAATGAATATAGGTTATAGACCTTTATTGAATGGAATATATATATACATTTATTCCAAAATCAAACAGAATTTATTACAAAAGCCATATTTTTAATATAAAATTGCATAAAAAAAAGTCTCCTCTCGGAGAAAATGAGAGAACAGAGAAAGCTAGAATTATTATAAAAATATGTTCGAATAAAAAATATCAACACTCCTAACTGAGACTTGTTTCCTCTATATTACCGACTATTGTCTACTACGACTATAACTCTATATTGCCGACTTATTGTAAAATATTGGAATGGGAAGCAAAGGTCAAAAACGAAATACAGCATGTTCACTTTTACGAAATGATTGTGGTGGAGAACTTAAAGATAATACTTTTGTGACAAGGGGTAGCCTAAACAATCTCTATCGAACTTGCGTTTGATGTTTGGGATGTTCAAGATAGCCCTAAAGAAACCCAGCTTGCTCGTATCTGCCACCAGATTTTTATTATCAGTAGCAATTTCATATAAAAGACATTTAGATCTAAGCTCTTATCTCAGTGCTTTTTTCACTTTCAGAATTTTTTTAAGAAACGCATGCTTGACAATTTGGGCAAAAAATAAATACATATGCCTAAATCTACATTTTTCTAAATTTTTTTGACAAAATTGGATAGATGGTATCAGGTGCTTTATCGTCGCTAGCTCACCAAACTTGTCGTTAACAAAATTTTCACAGTACGACTAAAGGCACATCCGTGAAGGGTGTAGTAGACCATCACTGTTTGATACAGGATATTTTTTCTCATACATGCAGTGCAAGATATTTTTCTGTTGTAGGCTCATGGAGTTGCACACAAATAGTGTTCTTGGATAGAAACTTATATTTTGAAGACATTTCTAAAATATGGGGAAAGAGATTTTTGTTACAAAATTACCTTTGATGAACTAAAACACAGTTGCAATTACCCCTCAAGCAAGTAAGAAAAAAAGTTTTCTGAAAGTTTATAATTCGTTGTTTCTCTGTAGAAGATCTTCTCAGCACAGAATTTTTGGTATGGGCTCCAGATCCTACAAATTCTGGCTCATGGTGCAATTCAAATTGATATATCGCGCAGAATCAATTTTTTAACAATTCTATCGTAGCAGCTGCATTTTTTAAAGAATGGATACTTCCTTATTTCACACACGATAACTACATTTTTGATGGAATAATGACAATGAAACAGCGATTTATTTTTGACATTATAATTTAATTAAAAGCCACTGTCATTCAAAGCGTGATTCATTAAAAAATTAACAAAAAAGTATTAAAAATTTATTAGAAATTTATAAAAAAATGTTAATCATTAAAGAAATTTAAAATAAACGTAAAAGTGTATTTTTGAATTATAATGTTATCTATACTTAATGTATTTGTTTCTTTAGTGAAAAATGCTTAAAATATATAAAATGCGCATTTTTATTTAAAAATCTTGTAAATTCAAGAACATCATAGAAAATTACCTCGGTTATACTGTACGTAAAACGCAATTATCCAATAAACAATTAAAAGTACCTTTACGTAATTAATAAATTGGATAATTGTTATTTCAAGAAACTTTAAAATAAACAGGCATTAGAAAATACATATTCAAATGAAATGAATTATAAAATAGGTTCATTTGCACTTTTGTCATTGTATTTGCACACAAAATATTTTGCAGTTATATATTAAAACTATGCATTTAAAAGTGATATTACTATTTGTAGAATTAAGAAGCATAATTATTTATATTAATTTAAAAGATGAGTTAACAATTAGTATTAATATTTAAGTTATAATAAAAATAATTATAATATCGTAAAGTAGATATTAATAATTAACATTTCTTTATTTCTAAAATGCTTTTCCTTTATTATAAGAAATGAGTAAGTAATCATTATTATCTACATTTTCAAAACATGATGCCTTTAATATCATCATTATTATAAATTTTCTTTTGTTTTATGCAATAATTTCTTATATAAAGTATCCTAAATTTTAAAAACTGATATACTCAAAATTTTCCAAATTATCCAAATATTTCTATGAATACAATTTTCGCAAACTGAACCTATAAGTAAAAAGTAGGGCAAAAAGTATACAATTCTAAAAAAAACTAGTTTTGTTAGATTAAAGTTTGAAATTGATTTTTAGAAATAATAATATTGTAAAAAGTTCTTTACAAAGATGATAACGAATATATATAATTGCTTACTGGTATGAATGCTGGACAGAAATAGGTTTTAACCAAATCTTTCATTTTTTTTCATTTTCGTCAATATCTTCAGGAGAAATGATTGATTTATAAAAATCATTTTCATGCTTGAATATTTACCAGAAATATACTTTACAAAAAAACAGTTCCGAGCTTGAGTTGAATATATATATAATTTTTGAGTTTCATTTTTTTTTTTTGCTCTTTTCTACGTATGATATTAAAAAATGTTAAACAGAATTTCCGTTTATGTTTTAAATATTTATGGTTTTAATATTACTTTCTTAAATAAGAGTCCATATGATTGAAAAATGAAAAAGTAATAAAAAGTCTACATTTTGCATTGGTAAAGGGTAGAAAAATACCTACATTTTATTTTTGGAGTATATAGAGTTCAATTTATTTGCACCATGTTTTAAACTGAAACACTATCAAATATGCCAACACAATATTTTTCATATTATACTTAATCAGATAATTTATTCATACAATATAATAACATTTTAAAATAGAATATTTTTTATTTATTATAAAAAAATATAGTAAAATAGTTTTTATTTAAGTAAGTTATAAATGAATCAAATTAAATATGAAACCTAGTTTTCAAATGATTGTAGATTTTTTTATTTGCATCTCCAAAAAGTAAATAAATAAATTAATTAAACATATAGTGAAATTTTGAAATCTTAACATCTTCAGTAAATTGGTTCCAAGGTAAAAGCTGGTAAATCAATCGATTCCATTGTGTTCTACTAAGTTTAAAATTGTAAGGCGTGGGTTTATTAGTATTTCCCTCTTGGTTATTCAAAAGAGTGTTTTTCTTATGTGTGTATGCAATAAATATATATTTATTAGTTAGTATATGCTATATAGATGCAAGTTAAATGAGCTCTGCGGACACTTATATCACTACAAAGTTTTTGATATTTTACTTCATTACTATATTATGAGGATTTGAAATATTTCTTCTATAGTCATTTATATTTCTTGTTATAAGTTTATATAGAGCAAATTTAAATTTATTTTATCAATCTGATTGATTCTGGGAAATATTGTTTAAATCCGATACAAACCTAAGTAAATCAGAATTTGCATCTCTTACAACCACCCAGAATGTATGAAATTTATTAAAATTCATCATGTGACTTTTCTGATAACGATTTTAACTTCCTTGATTTTTGCACAGAAATAGATAATGATTATTTTCCTCTCTGATTTCCTTCTGAATACCAAGAATTCTTATCCTACAACTTTAAAGCTCCTGGCATTCCAATCCCATTCTGTCACTATTATTTATATGAAATTGACTTATTCTTCTGAATGAATTTTCGGCTTGTTTCGCCTTAGTTGCTTTCATCTAGTTCATTCCAACCAATCAATATATTTAAATTGGGAATATTTCCCATTTCAAACTATAATCAGCATTCCGCCGTTTCCGTAGCAACCATTAAAGAAGATTTCACTAGGAATGAAAGACTACTTAAAATATTAGACAATTATTTAGTTCTCTTGTGTTCATGGAAATGACATATAACATTATTCAAACATAAATCTATACAAAGTGTTGCGATAAAGTTCAGGTAAAACGAATGCATTTTCTCTAATTTGCTTGAAATATAATTAAACAAATAGTTTTCATCAAATTTATTTTATTTTTATTCTAAGCTATATCAAATGCATTAACTATCTCCTTATCTTTCAGAGATGATTAATCTTCTGCAGCTAAATAAAATTAAATTGCTTCCCCATTAAAAATTTAAAATAATTTTTAATAATATAAAATAATTTACTTAAATTTGTCTTCAAGTTTAAGAGGTCTTTTTTTTAAATGGATTAATAACAAATAGTGGGCGAGGTAATTCTGTATCTACTATAATTTTGTTATTGATATAATGAAAAAAACGTTTAATGAAAAGGATAATAATTCTTTTAACAAAATATGATTTTTTATTAAAGAACAAAAAAAATACCCACTTTTAAATTAGTAACATTGAATAATCCTATTATTTCTCTTAATTTAAAAAATGTAATTCGGATTTCAATAATATTTAATTTATATTGAGAATTTATGGTATTTTATTATATTATCACTTTTTCCAGAAGTATGCTAATAAATAAAAAAATATGTTTTTAAATAAAAATGGCTATTGATTAATTGACATGAGATTTGAATGTTTATTGAAAAATTTGGTTTTAAGTTAAGCTAATTAAAAAGAAATTATATATAATGCACAATTCTAGGAATTTTGCTTAGAATGGATAGTTATTAAACAAAAAAAACCCTACTTAGCAACTTTTAATACATAGAATATATTTATAATTTATTCATTAATTTTCAGTTTAAAGATTTTTAATGAATTTAAATATTTGTTATCAAATATTTAAATAGAAAATAATTTTTTAATTATTTTCTATTTAAATATTTGATAACAAATATTTAAATAGAAAATAATTCATACTTTTTCCATCACAAAGTTTTCAAGTCAATATTATTGAAAACTATAATGATTAAAACTTTAAACATAATTAAAGAAGTTATATGGCTATTAATTGGTTTGACGATATAACAACTGGTTATACTGTTATAACTTTAAAATAATAGTAAACAATTATATGGAGAATAATATGTTGTTGCTCGGCTATTAAAGGTTAATATGATTTGATTCATGAAATTTGGATTATTAAAGCTATACACACTGATGTATAATTTTCAAAAAAACAATAAAAATAGTTATATACAAGTAGTACAAGACTTTTTTTTATTAACTAATTTAAGAAATAGGAATAATATATGAATAAATCGACTTCACCTAAAGATATATTTGATATGTTTATTTATATCTTAAAAAATAATATTTTATGCGAGTTAGGACAGTTCTTTGACAAAGGGCAGTAAATCAGCAGAAGCCAATGGATAGTAAATGATCAGTGTATGAATAGGGAATAAAAGAAATATTAAAATAGATTAACAATATTCGTTCCTTAATTGGGTTATAATGTGATAAAGTGCAACACTTTACAGTAAAATGTTTATATAAAAAAGTTCGCGATGATGAAAATATGATCTAGCTCTGTTGTTTGTATGATAGAGTCTTGTTTTAATCACGAGAACCATACATGGTTTGATTTTTGTAAAGCAGCATGATATTCCCCAAGTATTTTTCATGTTAAAAATGAAAAAAAGGTATGATTAGGATTGAAGAATGCTTGTATCACATTTGCATAATATAATAAAGTACAGAGGTACGTTTACAAACCCAATCTGATTATTCTGTTCGAACTAAATTCAAAAAAAAAAAAAAATTAAATACACTTTAATTGACCTACAGTTGTTTTCATTTAAATATTATAAGGAACGGATTAAGAACTATCCGCGTTTATTGACTGTTGTTTGTCATTTAATGAAATAATTATTCACGTGTGCACAATTGAACATATCTAATACCATGGCAATTAATGACCAATCGGCATTTTTGGCTATAATGTATATATTCTGCATACTTTTCAATCAAGCTTCAATTTTTAGGCACACTTATTTATTTAGGCTTTGAAATTTTCACTTTTTATTTAAATACATGAGTGCAGTATTAATGTTTTTTGCATTTTACATATTCTTTCATGATAATAATAACATAGCCATGGTTATACGTATAGTGTTATGGCATATGCCTCTTGAAATACTTATGGATAATCTATGTGTTATTGCATTCAATCTCAGCGATATCACAGGTTATACGAAATATCTATAACTTGTAATGCATGCATGCCCCAAAATACTTGGATTAATTTCAAATATTATACTAGCATCATCTGCAAAAGGCAGATACAAAACCTTATCGTATCGGATAGTCTCTCCAGGTTTAAGGACTAAGAACATCGAAAGATCCAAATATTATTAAAATACCTAAATCAATTTTCTGAATCAAATAGTCATCTGATAGGAAAAATAAAAGAACTCTAGGGTCGAAAAGCAGTTGAAATTTTTTTCTAAGCTTTTACCTGCAAATAATCCAGGTAGATATCCATAATCTAGTTAACGTGTTCAGATCTCCTAGATAGTTTGACCATTATCTCTGATAAAGAGAAATTTTGTTAGTGCATATTTAAAATTTTTCTGCTATCCAAAATGAGGTCAATAATCAATCTATAATCAGATTAAACATTATAGAGATTTTGTTTTCCAAGAAAGACGAGAAATTTTCTGAAGAAATAGCCAAATTGATCTTCTGACGATTTTTTTACTATTTATTGTTCAATCTCTCATTAAAAATTATAATATCGAAACACATTGAATATAATTAAGCATAGCTATTATTCTTATCGCTAGTATGTTTTAGTGTCATAATAAATACAAAGATCCATACTCATATAAGTGAAAAGATGAAAAAAAAACAGATTTTTATTACAGCTAGGATAACAAAGGAGTTGAAAATCCCAAAAATTTATTGGACATATATAAATATCTAGATGTATAATTTTGAACATTAATAACTAAGCACATTGTTTATAGAATAACATTTATAAAATAAAATTAATCATACACAAATGGCTTTATGATATACCGTCTCCTAGATAAGTAGATTTCTACTGATGTTCTCAGTAATGTTTAGTAGTATTCTAAAAATTTAGAATTACATAAAAAGATTAATTCATACAACAATTACACAAAAATATGTTCTGCTAATGAATTAATGAGTCAATGAAAATTGCATTTAACGTAATTTAAATAAATATTAATTATATTTCATTAAATTTATATTAAGTGTAAAAAAGGAAACATTATATTTTATAAAGGTTTCAGTTCAAATCAATTAAAATTTTAAAAAAAGCAAGAAAAATTTGATAAATATAAATCAAATTTCCCCTTAAATATTTTACGGTATAAATATGTTAATTATAATATGCATAATTACTAATTTTTAATAAGAAAAAAAGTGATCAAAACTGATTGGTAAGAAAAATAATACTCATGCATAACTGAAAATAACTAAAATATTTTTGTCTGTATCGATTAAAATTATCTAAAGTATCGTAACTGAAAAAAATAATAAGCACAGTATACGGTTATGTATTCCAGTTTTTAGCTCATTAATAAGATAAAATAATTTGCGAGATATTTTACCAGTAAAATATTTATTTTATAAGATCACACAATGACAATTATTTTTTATTTCACGAACAATTATCTTGTAATTTGAATTTTTCATAAAAATTCTGCCTGTAAATAGGGATAGTTTATAAATGCATTTTCGCTCAGCAAAGAAACGGAAAAACAATTTCAATAAGACTTGTTTTCAGTTTTATTCCTTTCAACAGACGACAACAATATTAAGGGAAAAAAGGAAAGAAATATAAGAGGGCCAAAGAGATATTTTCCCTTCATGAAATGCTCAAGTCACGTTCGATGAAATGAGAATCTTCCAGACATCGTTACAGACTTTTTCGATTTTGAAGATGATTCTAGCACGAAAGTTGTCTAATGTAATTACAAATGATGAGGAAGAGCATATTGTCTTTCAAGTCACCCAGACACTAGAAAAGTTTTATTTTATTGAAAAATCCGATGGTGAATCAGAATGATTTCTATTCACTTTAATAATATCAAAATGATTTGTTTCTAAAAATAAAAATTATCTTAGCGTTATTATTTCATTATAAAAGATTTGATAAAACATTCAATTGTTTTATTCAAAACTTTTGTATTCCAAAAATTTAGTCAATAGAATTAAATTAAAATTTGTATTTGTAAGCTTAAGACTGCTTAATCTCAATAAAGATTAAAATTTTAAATTTAAATGTGTTAGTAAATATTCAAATATCAGTATCATGAAACAAAAAGGAATTTTTATTAGTGAATTAGATCTCCTATCTAAATTTATTGATTTAGTTATCACAAACTAAGAAAAGAAAATGCTTGTTCTATATTTTGAAAAGAAATTATTTTTCGAAAACCTATGTTTTTTTCATATGTAATGATATACTCAATTCCTAAGTCCTTATTAATATCTTACTTTAATTTATTTAAATATTCTAAGATGTTTTTCATAATAAAAGGAATAACATTTTTTTCTTCAAAATCGATGTCGAATTTAAATTAATAGTTGCAATTAAAGGTAAAATGTTAAAGTCATAATATTTCTTTTAACTTTTTGCAATCTTATTTAAATTTAAAAATACAAAAAAACTTAAATTTACATGTTTAGTGTAAATTTTGATATAAATGTATCTAAAACTAACATTTCAATAAGTTTGTTAACGTTAATAGATAAATAATTTTAATTCGAAAAATTATATTAATGATATTAGAAGAGAATGCGAGTAAATGATTTGATAGTTAAGGGTTTTAAAATCAAAGGAATTACAAACCAAATTATTTAAAAAAAATGAAGTGTTGATAATGTTAAATAAAATATTACTTCATTTATTTAATTTAATATATTCATATGTTAATTAGTTTATTTACTTACTTAAATACGTTTTGACTGCATTTAAAATGATTCTTATATGCTTTATTAAGGAATTTACCACTGTTGTAAGATTTAAAAATGTTAAATAATAAATTCCATACAGTGTGTCATAACATTTTTACAACTTACATCAGCTCAGATGTTGGGTATTAATTAGAAATCGATTTTGTAAAATTTATTAATTGAGCTTAATATTTTTTAAAAATGGCTGTACCAAAATTTGTTTCTATTATGGAAAATTATATATAAAAGCAAAGCTGAAAGAAACAGCTCATGAAAAAGTAAGCATGGATATATAAATGCAATACCTAAAGTAAGTAGACAAATAATTTTTTCAAGAACAGGTAATTGAAAATTATTGCTTTATCGGCAAACAATACTAGTACACTTTTTGCACAAAATATCACAAATGGAATTTTTTTAAACATAATTTTGATAATAACTTTTAATAAGTAATTTTATTTTATTTCTGAAATGTGAAAATGTTCTAAAAATAATATGAATATGCTTTTTGCATTTATAATTAATTTAATTAGATTACTTTTTTTCTAATTAAATTTTTAAATTTATCAAATTTAATTTTTTATATTTTTTATCAATATATAAACTAAACTATATGAAGAGTTTTTAAACATAATACCATGAATGTTTACACATAATTTTGCCAAATAGTTTCAAAGGTGTCTACAGTTATCTTTTATAAATTTTTTCACATTGTGAATAATTCTCAACTTTACAATAAAGCATATCTATTAATCTGTTTCTGCTTTTAATTCATTGACTTTTTATTTCTTAATAATTAAAAATAAATATTTACTAAATAATAATAATATTATTTTAGATAAATGTCTATTTTTAAAAATACTATCACACAAAAAATGCTATATATTTATTAAACTACATTTATTATCTTGCAAAAATCAAAAACATATTTTTATTTAAAATATTAAAATTTAATTAATATTTTAAAGTCTAAAAATATGTTTTTATGAAAAACACCACAATATTATGATAATGAAATATTCTATTAATGTGATCATTGCATGTGAGCAAAACAAATGAACCAGATGGAAATATTTTTTATTAAAATTTGCCACATAAGCCATTATGTTAATGATTTTCTCTTCCTGACATTTGTTTCGAATTATATGACAACAACTATACAACACCAAATTTTCTTCCAAAGTCAAAAATTCTTTTCATTGAAAGTTTTCATGCTTTTGGCATTCCACTCTAATTGTATTGAAAGTCTTTAGAGTGAATGGAGTTCCTCTTCGGGATGAATTTTTAGTTTCGATTCAATCAGCATTCCTCAAATCGATTTGAATCAGCATTTGTAGGTACTTGAAATTAGAAATTCTTTTCATCATTGAAATGGGTAATCCTTTCAGTATTAATATAAGAAAATGTTGTTAGTATGTCAGTTTAAAAATGAAAGGTATTTGTTTTTAAAATAATGAAGATAATTTTATAGATTTTTAAAACATATATTATTATTTATAAAATTTTTTCCAAATAATATCATATTTTTAAAAAATTTCGCTGTTATGTAAGAAAATTTTATCTTATCTTAGCTTAATGCATAATTTACCATAAAGGAAATTAGCTCACAAAACACATTCGTAAGCTTGAGTAATTGCAGATACTAATAATATTGTGTTTAATATACTGTACAAAATGACAATTATATTCTTTGAAGTTGAAATAATAATAAGAAAAATAAAACAATATGTTTTTTGAAAACAAATTTATATATAGGTATATGCGAATTATATCTGATATTTAAAGCAGTCATTAATTTTATAAGTTTAAATGTTATAAAAATTACAAAATGTTATAACAAAATTATGGAAATTATGTACAATACATTTCAGTTCTAAAAATAGCCATTAGAGATTTATTACTCTTAACAAAGAATATAAATACGAGGAAAAATGCTATCAATTTTTCTTAATTAAAAGTATAATGTCTTAATTGATAGTGTCAGTCACCATTTCAAAGCTAAGAGTGAATGTGTTACACTCATGAAAATGCTTATTCAATCAAACGATGCATAATTTCTGTTCTTTCAGGTTGACTTATAAAAATATCTGCTTTATAAATTATTGCATTCAAATATAGTTTCATAAATTATTACATTGCCCTGAAAAATGAAACAAATGCATTTATATATATATATATATATATATATATATATAAAACAAAAAACTGGAATGCACTCAGGCAAACGAACTTAGAAATTTATTTAAATAATGATGTTACGAAAATTATAACTGTATGAAACGTTAAAACAGTTTTAAATTTATTTAAAGAATGAAAGGAGTACATTTGAATAAAAATAAAATATGTAAATTGCGTTGTGTAAAATCATTTTCACCTAAGATTTGGTGCATTTCATAAAATAGACTTAGTAACAAATTTTTAAATGATTTAATTTTCACAAACTGTTTCTTTACGTTATAATAACAGCGGTTAGTTTCCCAAAATAAAAAAATAAGCTTTTTTGAATTTAATTATTGACACAGATATTTAGAAATTTTCAACTGCCTAGATTGTATTGTAGCCATAATCTTCAGTAATGCAATAATCCTATTTTACTTCGTATTTGTTTGCAATATTTATATCCTAGAAAAATCATTCGTCGTATATTTACTGGAATTATATGAAGCATTCAGGAATGAGATGTGAAACTATAGATATGATATATCATAAATGACAAATACTAATTAAAAATTAACATTTATCATTTATAGTTATAGTATTATTTATAGAGATAGGAAATTTATTGCAAAGCTCACTAGCCTTGGCTATGCGAATTTAAGTCAATTGGGAGCTTCTTTCGTTTAATCAGAGCACCCTAAAGGTGAAAGTAGTGACTTTTTGCTCTTCAAATCCTCCGATAGATGGCAGCAGCAGAGGATCTACTTCCTCAATTTTGGCATTGATCTGAAGGGGGAGTAAATTTCACCAGACTATTGCACCCATGGTAACCGCTCAACGACCGACCACAGGACTTTCGATTCCACAGACTTAACGCGCACGTATATCGCATATACTCGGTGGGTCTTTGGCGGCATTGGGAATCGAACCCCACTCTTCCAGATCGAAGGCCGATATCCTGTCCACGAGCACGAGGCTACCACGGCCCTGCATAGCAATTTAAAATAATATCTTTTGTATAAACTATTCAAGCTTTGCCCCATGATATATATATATATATATATATATATATATATATATATATATATATATATATATATATATATATATATATATAAAGCATAATTTATTTATTCCCTTTTATCATTATATAGAAGTACCATTTAAAAAGAATCTTTGAATAATTGAATAGTTTAAAGATTGCAAAAATTTTGCTTCCATTTTAAGTCTCTTGTAATCTATTAATTAGCAATCAAAATCCAACATTTACATGTAACATCAAAGAAAAAAAAGAAAACATAAAAAATGCAGCTATATTTTATTATTTTCAAGCTTTCGCTTCAATAAGATTTAAATAATATCAATTAATTTAAAATTAACTACAAAAATAAAAAAGAAATGAAATAAAAGGAATAAATTAAACATTTCATGAAAATCATTTGATGCATTAACTAAACTGAAAAAAGCAATTTTTTCAATCCTCTCTGTGTTGAAAATAGTCATTTCGTTCCATTTATGAAATTATTAATTGTAAAGAGTTTTATTTCCTGAATGTAAATTAACTTTCAGAAATATGACTCACAAAAGCGTAGGCAACGAAAATAAAGTAGTTATTTAAATTCTTCTCCTTTTTTATATTTATAAGAGAAAGGGGAATATTGAAGAAATTAAATAAAACATAAAAGATGAAATCTAAAAATATTTACAATCTTAATTTAAAAAATAATTAATGGAATAAAATTATAAGTAAAGTTGATTTTAATTTTTATCATGATTTGGCAAGTGGATAATAAATTAATTCAGCAAACGCAAAAGAAGAAGTTCTTATCATTCTGCACGAAAAAGAATTTAAGGAGAAAAGATTTTTATTATTAATAAACTAAGTTAAAAATTATTTAAATTGCAAGTAGGGTGAATTAATAAAACTTATGAACAGTTTTTCATAAATTCTCTAAGATTTGTATGACTTATAGTTTAATAGATAATATTTATTTTATGTATAATCTACATTTATTTTATAGAATTTAGACAAAAAATTTACTCAACATTATTAAAAGGTCTCCTATGTTACATACTAAAATTTTAATTTATTAGAAATTCCATTTTGGACAGCATGATATTGTTAAATTTTTATATAAGTATTTTATTTTTAATAATATTAATAATTTTTATAAGAATTTAAGTATTTTATTTTTATATTTATTAATTAAAGCTATACATTATTGAAAGATATGATTTATATTGTATATTATCAACACAATCTCAATATTTTTCGACAGAAATAAAAACAGACGAAATTGATTCAAAATTAAATTTCTGAATTATTTCAGCTTTTATAAGAAGAAGTTAAGCAACCAATTATCTTATTTTGCCATACAGGAAAAAAAATTAAACAACACAATTTGAAAATTTTAATTAATTTTTTAAATTTAAATAAAATTAAAAAAATATTTTTTTAAGATTTTAAATAATAAAACTTAAAGTAATAATATTAAAAATACATTTAACGACGTATGTGTTTACAAAAAGAAACAAAAACTAAACAAGAAAATTACAACCGAAATTCTAAGAACAAATTTATTAAACGTAAAATAAGTAAAATGTTTCAAGAAGTGCATGTGTTACAAAATAAGTAAAATGATATAAGTAAATTCTAAAGATTAAGATAAAGACATTATTTTCAACAATTGCATATGATGCAAAAGTTAATGTCAATGATTTTATGTGTTACCTATAAAAGTATTAAGAAAGAAAAGAATACCATTTTTGATTTCTAGAAAATAAGAAATATTTTGCAAAAATGAGGATAACTGTACCATATTAATACAACTAAGCTCACTGTTAAGAAAATTCTTCATATAGCACTCCATGTCATAGCAATATAAGAGCTAAGAGAAGTCATATAGAGCCACAATAGCTCAAAGTTTCTGTTCTGTCTCCCAGTTGTGCTTAGAGAAAATTCTTTAAATCAAAGTAAAAAACAAAACTAATTTTTAAATTGATTAAACCTATGTATTCAATATTTGTATATATAATAATTATTAACTATTATTTATAAGTAATTATTCTTGCAACTAATAATTAATCGAATATTTTACTATTGTCAACTAAAAACGGCGAATAATTAGTTGACAACAGTAAATATTTCGAAAACTCACAAATTATTGCATACTTAATTGAATCTTATTTTAGGCAACTGTATGTACACATTATCTGTCAGATACTTTACGGAAAAATTTTAATTAACCGCATACATATATTTTGTTTCATAATATTAAAGATAATATAGTAGAAAATTTTTTCTAAATGATAATTATTTTTATTTTTCAAAAAAACTGCCACAGCAGTATTTTTAGAACTATTCTCTTACGATTCATAAAGATATAGATTTACTTTTCAGTTCAATTCTATCAATAATGATATATATATTTTTCTAATAAAAGAATTTTTTAAAATGAGAATTTACAGAAAAAATTATCTTTTGTAAGTTTTTTAAGCAATTTTTAAAAGATTAATATCGTTAATTAAACATATTTCTTCAGCACTTGGTATTTTTCTTCAAAACATCTATTAAGTTATTAATTTAAATATATCGCTTTAGTTTCTATTAAAAGAAAAATTATCTTGGATTTTACAAAATAAAAATATTAGCCGGATAATTTAGCCAAATACATTAATACAATATTGATAATGAATTAGCTTTGCTTAAATTGAAATTTGTGTGTGAAATTCTGTATTTTAATTTTAAATTTAATTATGTTTTGAAATTAACCAACGATAAACTAAACTGTCTTATTTTTCCCCATTTCAACGGCATAATTTCATAATGAATTCGACAATTTTGCTTGTGTATTAAATAAATTCTCTTTAACTAAGATATTTAGGGCTAAACCGCGAAATATATTGTTAAGTAAATATCAAAGTAAACTAGTAATGACTGGGAACAATATTTAAAAAAATAAATAATTTTCTCAATATTTTGTTGTCCGTTCTTAGCCACATGGTATGGTACTATTAGGAAAAAATATGCACATTATTATTTATATCAAAAAGTTTAAAATCAAGCAATTAAATAAATATCGCTATTATTCCAACCAAATTTGCTTGTTACTTTTTATATTTACAAGTATCAAATACCCGGATATCGATACTTATCATTTACATTTTTTATACTGAAAAAGAAAGTAATAGTAGTTTAAATAAATTTGAAGCATGCTATGCATTTCTTCGATAAAATTAAGATAATGATAATAGTAATGATATACCATACAATCATTTAAACAATTATTCAGAATCTCTATTTTAGTTTCCAGGTTTAAGAAGAAAAAATTGAATGGAAATTAAGGTAAGAAATTTTATTATTATATAAAAATGATGTTATTTTAACCTCTAAAATCTGACATTCATTTGCTATAAGACGGAGAATATTAAGAGTAAAATTTTCTAATAATATTTTAGTTTATATATTCTTGAGATACATTGCCCGACATTAAAAAGGTAACACAAAGTACAAATTTCCAGAAAGTGACGAAACTCGTACGAATGTCTTAAGTAACAGCATTTCATTTTAAGTTATGGACATGTTCAAGACGTGCCTGAAGGTCTCGAAGGTATTCTTCTGGGGTTGAAGATGTATCCGGTGGATGACCGAATTGAATATCACGAGGGAGCCGAAGTTCGCTACAAAAGAGCATTTGTGATGGAGTATATCCGGTAGTCTCATGGACAGCACTGCGATATGCAAGCAGAAACAGCGGTAGCTTCAAATCCCAATCTTGTTGATTTCTGGAAATCATAAGTGAGAGATTATTCAAAATGGTTCGGTTAAACCTCTCTACCATGCCATCCGATTGCGGGTGTAATGACGTGGTCTGCGTCTTGTCTATTCCGAGAATTTGACACATTCCTTTAAACACAGCAGAGGTGAAAGTTGTCCCTTGATCTGAATGATTTTGTAAGGGTGCGCCGAATCTATAAACCCATTATTGCACTAGAACCTCGGCTACTGTAGTAGCTTCTTGAACGGGGATTCAAAACGCTTCAAGCCACTTAGTAAAGTAGTCCATTACAACTAGGATGTATTGTAATGAGAATGATATAATGATATATATTCTTCTCTACTTTAGATTAATATCGGCAGCTTCCATTACACGGTTTTCTTGAAAATGTATTAGCATTTCCATGAAGAGTTCCTTTGCGATGACGTATTTCAAAGTCAAACTCCTGGATTCGTGGAATCCTTTCCGGCTGTGGTGGAAGATCATTTCCACCATATTTTGGTTTTCGGCATTCTCTTCGGACGTGTCCGACTGCACCCAAGTCCAACACTTAATTTTCGTGTTTCTGTCACCTTTACTCAATTTTAAGCTACGGAATTTTCGCCGCAGATCTTCAATTTGCTTTCTTAGATCATAGTCCGTATGAGTAGCAGAGACGGCTCTGTTGAGTGCAAGTCTTTACACATGGCCTTCTGGGCAGTCTCCATCTTATGTGGGTAGACTAGAGCAGATCCGATATCTTTAACATCGACGAGTCTAAGTGTTTCCTGTATATCCGAATCCCACACACTTTCGATGAAGTAATGGAGATCCAGATCTTGACGTGTCTCAGCTGGGCAGACTGAAAATTCTAGACGAGAAAGTCGCTGAATATCGGTAGCCAATTCGTGCAGGGTTTCACTCACCTTTCGATAGCGGGATTTTAACTGTAGTCTGCTATATTCCTCAGCGCACTTTTCTCCAAACTGCAGCTCACGCGCACTCGATAGGGCTTGGAAATCATGCCTCTGCTCTTCCGGAAGCGTCTCGAGGATGTCAGCCGAGTCTTCTCTTAAAGAAGTCGCCAGATGAATAGCTTGGGCTCGGGGATTCCATCCATTAGCTTCCAATACCATCATAAACTGGGTCTTGCATAATTTCCAGGATGATTTTCCATCAAATGTTGTGAGTTTAATCGTGGCTAGGGAAAGCATAAATGCCACGTTGGGCTCCTCATGTCTGTCTGACACTTGCTTCTTCAAGCATTCAATCTCCATATTCATTTTGTCTAATGCTTCTTCTAGGTTTTCTTCTATCTTTAAAACTTTAGTTTCAATTGAAATTACCTTAGCTTCCATTGCATTCATTTTCCCCTGAATGATGCTGGAGAATTCTTCTTTAACACTTACAATTTCCTTCTTAAATTCCTTTTTAAGCTCCTCCTGTCCAGATTTTATCTCTTTCATCATCTCGGTTTAATCTCTTCTTGTCCATCTATCATCTCTTCTTGCCCAGCTTTCATTTCTTCTTGTCCAGCTTTCATCTTTCTTGTCCAGCTTTCATGTCTTCTTGTCCAGCTTTCATCTCAGCCATCTGCTCTGTAAATTTTTCGAGAAGACTTTTTCATTAATCCACATCCATTTTTCGTGTGACACGCTGCGTTACCTCTTCACAATCTCACTTCTGATATCAGTTGTATCGAGCTTCGGGGTTCGTGCCAATTGAGAGTTGAATAAAACAGCCACTCAATGAATACAAGACTTTTATTCGTAAAACTTCCACTAGATATACTAGCTGTAACAATCACAATTATACAGCTACAATTTGTTAGATACAATAAGAAACAGTTTGCAGTCACAGGTCTCAAATACCTCAGTCAGAGAATAGTTTCTCTAGACTAGCAGTCTCGACTAATCATCTTAACTCACTGATTGTATTCACAGAACTGCCTCCCTTCTAAGTTGGGTTGCGGTATTTATACCTGACTTGGTGGAGAAATCTACCAGTTTCGCCAAGGTTCTGGAAGCTTCTAGGCTATCTCGCTAAATATTGGTCTTAGAGCTTAGGTGATGGATGTTTCCAGAAATATCTCTTTTTCGCTAAGTCACAAGGAATCTCGCCAACTTTCGCCAAGTCACCAGTTTTCTCGCCAAAACATCGCCAAGTCACCAAATATTAGAAATCCAGCTTTTAACGTATAACACGTTTAAGTACCGCAATTTTTGCCCAAAATGTGAGTATTTCCGATTAGTCTGTGATATTTTTAGACAAATACAAAAATTATTTATAAATTTGTATCAATATTATCCTCAATAACATAATAAATACTGGGTGGATTTTAATTCATAATTTTTGCTTAGAATTATCATACGAAATTCATTTGCCCTGCATTTTCCTGTTTTTTTTAAGTGATTATCTGCTTTTTTAAGTGATCGGACAACCTCAACTTTCTGTTGTCGCTTTAGTTTTGCCCATAATAATTATGTTTCATGCATGCGTTTCCAACCCTTATTGTCTTTCTTAATTCTATATTAAAAACTGTCCGGAAAGCAAATCTTCTTTCTTAAGTTATTTTCCTATATAAAATACGTTTGATTACTCATTTTCAATTTCTTTCTACATTTTACTTTCCTAAGATTAATTTTTTTTTTTACAAATTCATCAACTTTTCAGTTATTTCAGTTCATAACATAGCTTTAAAATTTTTATCTAATAATTTATTGAACATCTCTTGAATTATCATAAGCAATTCTAAAATCTTAGAATTTGTAATAATTATCTATATCATATATTCTGCTCTTTTCGAGATGCCATGCAATTGCGAAATAATTGATGAATTCTAAAGCCATGCATTTGATCAGTACTAGATCTATTTCTTCAAAATACATTCTTAATCTATATAATGTCACCAATTCTTTCAGCTGTATATCTTAATCTATATAATGTATTCAATAGTGCAATACCTCAGTAAATGTTTTTATTCTCTTCAATAAATTCTCAGAATAATAATACAATAATATTCTTAAAATAAACACTCAAATGTTTCTGAAAAGGTAATATTCAATACCGCAAAGAAGAATCATCCATTTTAAAATGGAGAAAAATTAATTAACCAATGCAGTTTTTGAAGAAAACCTGCAACATAAATGAAAGAAACTCTCAATAAACATTATAAATCAACAATATCCAAACTCATCATTACTAAACCATTAAAATAATACTATGAAAAGTAGCTGTTTTAAATTTCTTGCTTTTATATGCCTTTTCAGCCATTGGTACTAAAATCTCACCATAGCTTATTGGTGTACCTAGGACAGCTGTTTTCAGAGCGATAGATTTCTGGTTCCATTCAATTCCCGTTAAACAAAGGGAGGTTGATGCTGCAATTTCATTCACGTTTGTTGGATTGAGTATTTGGGAATTTTCTGGGTGTTCTCTGTTGCGCAATATGAATATGACTTTCTATGTAAGAAATGTGGTGGGCATTAAAGTGCCATAAGCCATTAAGAACAAACATAAGCCATTAAGCTGTTCACTAATCTATGTCAAAGAATATTAAGCGGATGCTCCCTAAATTTTTTTTTCTGTTTATATAATACAATATCTGAATCGATGCGTTGAAAATCGATATGAACGTAATTTGCTATAACTATTTATACAGGATCTCAACACCACTGAGTTACCATGTCATTGAATATCAAATACAAAATTGTGCATTTCATCATTCATTTTCATATTTTCATTTTTTTATTTAACAAAAATATGAATTATATATTTTTTTTATCCTGTTTTATGATAATTGAATATAAGATAGTTAATAATTAAAAAATTACATCCAGAATCCATGTTTTTTTCACAATAATTTATTTTACATGATAATAAGAGTGCAGTAAATATTATTTCAATATTACTTTATTTTTTAACTTGTAAACTCAGATTGAATATCCAAAATTTATTTTTTAAATAATACTAAAATCTTACTATTGTATATTAGGACGATATAGAAAATAAATTCACAAGATACATCAAGAAATAAAATGATAATTTTTATTTTATATAAATTTTATTATTACTTGCACTTACTGAGTATGCAACGTATTCTTCTTTAACCGTAACTTGCCTGAAAATGTTTTCTCCATTACTCTTGAAAGAAAAGAAAGGTGCCTACCTTAAGACTATAGTTACGAGAAAATTGCTTGATTTATTTATTTATTTACTATTTTTTTTTGAACTATAGTTTTTAAAATGGTAATAACTTATGAGATATTTTACTATAATTACCTTGGTAAATTTCCATTATCTTCTAGCAATTTACATATTTACCAACGACAGCTTAAAATAATTTAATGGTCCAGTTAAAATAACTTAATACTAAAGTAGTTTAAAGAAATGCAATGTTTTTCCTATTTCCCAGAGGAAAGGAAAATCCAGTTGTTGTAATTAAATGTTTCTTCCCATAAATATTAAGTAATTAGACACATAAATCTTTAAAGTATTGAATTAATATGGATTTTTTTAAAACCTAAAGCTACAATTTGTACTTTAATAATCTGAATTATAACTATGCGTTATAGTATTCTCTTTAGAAAATTGTTTATTCTAAATTCTTTCTTTTTTAGATCAATAAATTAAAATAAATTATTTTTTTTAAAATTAGATATTTAGTAAAATCTGAAACAATTAAAGATTTTAAGACAAGTTAGCCAATGATAAATAAATGGCAGCCTAATATAATTTTCTCAATAACTGTTTTTTTTATATTTTAAAGTTTTTCTTTTGACAAGATTCCTTGTATTAATTTTAAATAATATGGCATTTTTCAGTCTTTAGTTTCTTTGAGAAACCAGTTCTATTTTTGGTATTATGATTACTCATAAATTACTTCAACATGATATGTAAAGTGTTAAATCTTCTTAAATTTGTAAAGTTATTTTAACCGGAATATCATAATATAGTTTGACATTTTTTAAATTTATCGAAAAATATTATTAATTTTTATGCATTTTTTAAAAAAAGTTAAACTATTTTTTTAAATTTAAAATTAAACTGACTGCATGTTTAAAAAAATTGATGACCTATCATAATACTACATATAATTTCATATTCAATGGAAGAAATTATATTTTTTTTATAAAAAAATTATTATATTTTTAAAAATTAACTGTAAATATTAAAAGATGTTTTTAATTACACTAATATTCATCATTATTTCTCTTTGAAACATAAAGTGCAAGATGTATTAAAATATTTTTACTAAAACTTATAAATTTTTTAAAGTAATCTACTTTTTTCATGTAGAAAAATTATATGAAAGGAACTTATTTATTAAATAATGGCATTTCAATATGATTTATTCAAATGATATTTTTTAAAAAATGTTATAAATTCCAAATCTATAACAAATGTTTAATATTTCAAAATAAAATTAAGCAATATATATATATATATATATAGATATATATATATAAGATTTAAAGTATATTAAATGTATTTTTTAAAACCTAAAACTACAATTTGTACTTTAATAATCTGAATTATAACTATGCGTTATAGTATTCTCTTTAGAAAATTGTTTATTCTGAATGCTTTCTTTTTTAGATCAATAGTTTAAAATAAAAGTTTTTTTTTTTTTTTTTAAATTAGATATTTTATAAAATCTGAAACAATTAAAGATTTTAAGACAAGTTAGGCAATGATAAATAAACACAATACTTTAAATTAAAATAATATATTTTATCCTGGAATTAAATTTACGTTTTACTGCTTTATATCCTGTTTGAATCTCAATTTAGATTTTCCCAGAAATAATGTTGAATTTGAGTTCCATTTAGCCCGATCAGATTACAAAAAAATGCATTTTACATCCGATATAAAGTCCTGTTAGCAACGCTTGCTGTTGCTGACGAGCAATAACAAATAAACTGAATCGAAAAATCTTTATTGAAATTTGTCACATGACCTATCCCGATAACGATTTTTCTCTTTCTGACTTATTTCGAAACAGATAGCGACAACTCGGCAACTACTCATTTCTCCCTAAAAGCACGGAATTCTTATCAAGGAAACTTTTCCATGCTTTCGGCATTCCAATCTGATTCTATTGGAAGTCTTTAAAGCGAATAGAGTTCTTCCCCCGGTTGAATTTTTAGTTTATTTCATTGAACTTCACCGAGCAGATCAAATCGATGTGAAACATTCACTGTACTTTAAAATTAGGAATTCTTTCCAATTTAGGAGAAATTTTCCATCCAATATTACAGTAACTACTGTTCGTTAGAATAGATTTATTAAGAACTAAATATCCTTGTTCATAAAATTCATGATAACTTAATACATAATTACAGATTCTTATCTTTTTCACCTTGACAATCAGGAATAATTTCGAGACATTTAAGATTGCTAATACGAAATAAGTTTTCTTTTACCATTCTGAGATTCGTTTTAATCCTATAAAGAATTAAATTTTCCTAATTAAATAAATCATATAATTACATTATTTGGATGACATATCAGATCTTTAAGTTTTACTTAATGAAGTTAAAGTTATTAGTATCGAAGTCCTTGAAATAAGAAGAAATATAATTTGCTTTATTAAATGATGTGAACATGCAAATAATATATCAAACGTAATTTAAGCATTTCATTTACGCTGATTTTAAGAGGCATTTTCCAACTACCTAAGCTCAACCTCAAAATTACTATTTTTTTTAAAAAAAAACTTGTTTATAAAAATATATAATGAGGTATAATTTTAAAATTTAATGTCTGTTACTCGAAAACACTTTCTTTAGTAACTTAATGGGTAATTTTACAACAATCATTGCTTTACTTGAATTTTTAATAATAAATCATGTCTGGTAACTAAATTATTGTCAACCTTAGAGGAAATAACTTTTACAACTTCTAACTGCATAGATCTCCCTGAATTAAAAATAATACAGAATTCGGCAACTAAAGATGCAAATATAAAACCAACATAATTTATTCATGAAGCCCGGTTAATAAACAAATGACAAGGAGTATGAGGTACATTATGTATAATACCTGGTATAAAAACCATGTATTCAGTGGGACATTCATACCACACATCACCCGTATAACAACTGAAAGTTGTTGGTATGATGGTCAAAACATCTTTTGTCTAAAATACGAAGAAATGCAATCCCTACAACACCAAAGCATCCCGAGGATCGTAATATCGAGCTGCACTTTCGGACAGAGAAGATATGCTCTCCGAAGGTCCGATACACATGTAGGTTATAGTTGACCTGATGCGATTTATCGATTAAGTATGCACAATATAGACTCTATCGGATTTAAGTCGGGTGAAAAACTAGCCAATTTCATACGGGCAATATTTTCTCCGCTTAAAGTCAAGGACAATGTTCTAACTGTCGAGAATTAACAATCCATGAACGTAAATTCAGCATCTACGTCACTCCTAATTAAATTGGCTTGTTGTTACAGAATAATGTCCCGATATGTCTGACCTGTGGAAGTTCCAATTGGAATATTAAGATTTTTCTGTAGCCTAACATAATTTCTCCCAAAACATATATTCCTGCACCTTTGTATTGTTGACTTTCAGTGATGTAATCTTGGAAATATTGCATCTAGCGTTCCCCATATAAGCATTCGATGTGGATCAGACAGCAAATTGAACCTCAACTCATCAGAAAACATAACACAAGCCTATTGTAAGGGTATCCACAATGCACATGCTAACCGCAGGCAATAATGAGTTGTCATGAGGATAACATATTATGAAAGTCCTATGAGCATATTGTCTCAAAAGTCTGTATATGGTTTGACTTGAAACAGTCATACCTGGGCTGATGACAACTGACGAGATAGATCCACTGATGTGCTGTTTGTTTCTTTTGGCTGTTACTGACAAATACCGATTCTCATTCAACGTGTTTATTATGGGGTGATCTGTACTTTGAAGTCTACTGACATATACATCATCATCTTGAAATCGTTGTATCAGACTGGAATTGGCATTTTGTTTGATTCCAAGTTCCTGTGTTGCTCTTATCTGCATACGCCTGCATTCCTCGCGGATGATAATTTATCACAAAAACATTATTCACGTGATTCTTCTGTGCAATACTATCCGTTTGTGAACATGTTTTATTTTTGCCCCGTGTCGCTTTATACTCCTGTCTTACACACTCGTAAAATGGCATACGTTTGTCGTCATCAGGTGCCTTCCTGTAATTCGTATGCAATGCGTGATAATATATGTGATATTTCTACAACCCACATTCTCGTTTCGCGTTCAATTCCCATTTGCTTTCCATAATTTATGAACATAAGTATATAATAAAATTTCACATGGTAAAAAAATGTATTTAAAGTGAAAAATAAAACAACCATTGATAAAAGTGATTAATTATTAACATTGAGTTGATGACTAAGTTTATTTTTTGATCTGTATATATTATTCTATAATCAAGAGTTTTGAAAAATGATAAGTATGAAACATCATAAAGACTTTAATTAAAAGACACTACAGGTCATTAAAATTGCTACATCAAGAAGGTGACATGCTAACGACGTGAAATTTATACGAAAGGAAGAAAGTGCTGTGATATGCGAATGATTAGCTTTTCAGCGCATTCAGACAAAGCAGGCGCCAGTAGCGACATCTATATTGTACTTAAATGAGGAAATTGTTCAGCCGGTTCCTCATACACAAATTGAATTTGAACGTTGTTGCCTGTTTAAAAGTTGTTGTGATGCCTCGTGTAAGAAGGAAAAATGCGTACAAGCACGTTTTTGACTTTGATAAAGATCGAATTGTAGCGTACCGGGATTGCGGTTTATCTTATCGCAGTATTGCTGCTCGCGTCAGTCGAGATCCAATGACTGTAAGCACAATATGGAATCGATGGATTCAGGACGGTAATGCGGAACGCCATGCGGGATCTCAACGGCCACCTATCACTAGCAGCCGAGAAGACAGGCATATTATCCGCATGGCCATAATGGATCGTGCAACCACGTCACGAGCCGTGAGTCAAGAAACGAGGTCGTTTGTAAGACAACACTTGTCTGCACGAACAGTTCGACGACGTTTGCAGCAGCATGGACTCTCAGCTCGGAGACCATGGCTACGGCTTCCCTTGACGCTGCGTCATAGACAAGAGCGCCTTCAATGTTGTGATCAACGACGAACCAGGGTGCACGAATGGCGAGACGTCATCTTTTCAGGTGAATCCAGGTTCTGTGTACAGCATCATGATGGTCGCATCCGTGTTTGGTGGCATCGTGGTGAACGCACACTAGCAGCATGCATTCGTCATCGTCAGACTGGCCCATCACATGGCGTGATGGTATGGGGTCCCATTGGATACACGTCTCGGTCACCTCTTGTTCGCATTGATGGTGCTTTGAACAGTGCACGTTACATTTCTGGTGTGCTACGACCGGTGGCTTTAACCTTTTTTCGAGCCCTGCGAAACTCTACGTTTCAGCAGGATAATGCCCGACCGTATTTTGCCGTTATTGTATGGACCTTCCTTGATACGGAACATGTTCGGCTGTTGCCCTGGCCAGCACATTCTCCAGATCTTTCACCAATAGAAAACGCCTGGTCAATGATTGCAGAGCAACTGGCTCGTCACCAAACGCCAGTCACTACGGTTGATGAACTGTGGCATCGTGTTAAAGCTGCATGGGAATCTGTATCTGTACATGCAATCCAATCTCTTTTTGACTCAATGCCCAGGCGTATAACTGCTGTTATTACTGCCAGAGGTGGTTGTTCTGGGTACTGATTTCTCAGGATCTATCGAGCCAAAATTTTTGAAAATTTAATCACTTGTTATTTCTAGTATAATATATTTGTCCCATAAATATCATTTTGTTTTTCGCATTTCTTCCTGGTGTAGCAATTTTAATGGCCAGTAGTGTATCTCAAAATATTTTCCTATTTACTAACCATAAATACTACATAAAACTGCAAATTTATTTGCTTGTTTTTTGCTAGTTATATGTTCTTTATAGTATGTATAGTCATATAAAGAAGATATTTATTTATAATTCAATGATAAATGAATTAATTACGTTGATTTTAAGAGGCATTTTCCAACTACCTAAGCTCAACCTCAAAATTACTATTTTTTTAAAACTTGTCTATAAAAATATATTATGAGATATAATTTTAAAATTTAATGCCTATTATTCGAAAACACTTTCTTTAGTAACTTAATGTGTAATATTACAACAATCATTGCATTACTTGAATTTTTAATAATATTGCGTGTCTGGAAACTAACTTCTTATCAAGCATAGATTATATTTGATTCGTTATTTCTACTCTAATGCAAATTTGTTATTTATGGAAAAAATGAGTAATGTATTTTTTTATTTTCCATGTCTATTTAAGTATAGAAATTCAAAATATGACGAAAACATTAATAAATATTATTGCTATGTAAATATTCATAATGGTTACTTTATGATATAATTATATATTCAAAAATCAAAAAACAAAACCGTATTCCACATTTGCTTGAAAACTTAGACTAAGAACTACAAATATTCTTCTATATAAATGTCAATAAGGCATTACATTTTTCAAAAATTAATTCACTTCAATAATTAAAAAAAACTTTAAAACTTCAGTCATAGTAGAGTATGTGATATACAGTTATAACTGCATACACTATTAGATTGTAATAGCAATTACATTAAAGTATATCTATAATAACTAAAATATAAACTAACATCAAAAATTATTTTCATTTATGAAATCTTAAAATATTTATATAAAATCATTAAATTCTCAGTGTAGTATTTTCTCTACATGCTATAAATAAAATAAAAATTTGTTTGAAAGAATAATTAAAAATTGATAAAAAAAATTATGAGATTAATTTTTTTCCGTATCTACCTATACATATATATGAATTTAGTCTTAAGCGATTAAAAAAAAGTTAATAAAATAACATATTATTATAAGTAAAGGTGTTTCAATAATACTGTTGGTATAATAATAGATGCTTATTCTTCAATTCAAACAAACATTTTATTTAACTTATCACAAGAAATAACGAAAAAATTTTTCTAAGATTTAGAAATAATTTGTAAGAAATAAAGTAACTTCCAGTAATCCATGCATGTTATTTGACAAAAGTGCAGTAGCTATTACAAAGAATTAAATGAGAAAGGGGTAAGCTAAAAAAAAATGAATGTAATAAAATAAAAGTGTGAAATATTAGAAGTTTCGGTTAGAAGCTAATTAAGAGTAAAAAGTGCGTTAATATGGGTAAATACTTTAATTGTTCTGAAGTTACTTAAAAGATAATGCGAAATGTTCTAGAAAATTTGAATAATACTTTTTATTGCTCATCATTTATTAACTTTCTTCTTTCAAAGCTGTTTTATGAAAACCGTAAAAAAATGGATGCATAAAACCAAAATTAACTGCCCAATTAAGGAGAGGAAGCATTATTTTCTTAAGATGAATAAAAAATACTTGCGATTATAAATTTAAAAGGATTTTTGTCAATATATTCTTATTTAATTTATAATAAAATGCGATTTACTTTAATTTTTTTGTAATACTTTATATGTTGTTTAACATGTTTAAAATATAATTTAGAACGAATTTATAGATACCTATATCTTTAATTCTTAATTCTATTATGCAGTATTTAAGTAAAGTCGTTTAATAAGACTTTAAGATCAAATATCTAGAAATTTATTAAAAGCATATTTCTTTCTTAACCCCTTGACTGACTTTGACGAGTCTGACTCGTCATTGATTTCCTGGGCCATCACAGACTTTGACGAGTCAGACTCGTCAAGCGCTTCTTTCGGCGGACGCCGTGCAAGTTACAATTAGATTACATAGTTGCTTCACTCGTTCGACGATTCTCATTTAAAAAAGCACACTGAAAGTAAGAGTTCAGTTTAGCAGAAGTCTCGCACGGTGAATGTTATACTAGCCAATATTTGAGTTTAGTAAAGATTATAAATAATCCCTGTAACATGTATAAGCCGGATGCATTATATGAAAGTGGGGATGATGGTGTAGTTCAATTAAGCGAAATTAAATAGTTTTTTTTTGTCGCATCAAATTCCATTTAATTCGTCAGTCAAGGGGTTAATAAAATTTTATAATATATTTAATTATTATTTATTATTATTTATCTTGAAAGAATTTTTATAAAAATAAAATAAATAACTAAGTTTCATAAAAACTTATTACCAAATTTCATTTCATTTATCTCATAGGAGTTTTCTGAATGTATCGTGGTTAACTTTGTATCACAGAAATTGATGAACTTCTCTTGAAAATTTCTGTAACACGATTTGACGAAAATGAAGTCACACTTATCTCATTGTTATTTACGAAAGAATTTATGTTTATTTGCATTTAAGTCAATCCCTTTATACAATAAAAGTACATTCGCGTAAAAGTATTTCTATGTTAATTATACACTTTATAATATATTTTACAGCTTAATGAAAACTCTAAAATAAATAATTTAATTATGATGTAAATATGAATAATTTATAAGCATTTCGTTTACAATCAAACCTAGTTAGTCTTAACTGAGGAATGTAGGAAGTAACAATTGCTTCGCTGAAACCCTTTCTACATACATATACATTATGTTTCACATAAATAATTTTATATTTCTACAGTTTCTTAGACATGTAAATTGCCCAAGACTTTCATGATATAGGCATTTATTAAATTATGCGTCAACATACATTTGCGCAGCAAAGTGAGTAATTTTCTTCAGTGGATTAATTTTGTTTTGGAATCTGTACCCTTTGACTATTAATGGTGAAATTTTAACTCAGACTCTTAGGGCTGAGAAATAAAACGATGAAAATGAAAAACATGAGCAAATTGCTTGTTAAAAGATTATATAAATAGGTGAAAAGAACTATAAATAATAGGTAATATTTAGATTAAATATTTATTAATAAAATATTTTAGATTTTAAAAACAGAATATCAGTATTTCAATGGGTTTGAATGTATTTCTCTTAAGGGTGTACACAACGTATAATTTTAACAAAATGTTTTTCAACCTATCTAATATGAATCCAATTTCTGTGCTTTGGAAAGATTTGAAAACATTTTGTTTTCATAGAATAAAATTACTTTGATTGCAATCAAATTAGAGTATTTTTTTTATTCAACTAAGAAATATTTTCTTATTATCATCAACAAATCAATGTATTCAGAATGCATTATGGACTATTAAAAATGCATCTTTAAAATGAAATCTATTTGAGAGATATTTTACTTTAAAAATATTGTTGAATAATTCAAAAACATAATTTTTCGAGTGATCAAAACACTACAAAATCGGCAATGGCAATACCATTCATGATTGATAAGAACCAAGGTTATATACCACGAAGTTAAACAAAATAACCTTTGGCAAAAGTTTTGCGAAGTAGTAGCGCTTTCTGCTTATATATAAAGTCATATTTTATCTAGAATGCCAGTATATTTCAAAGTATTCTACTAACGTAATTAATCAGCGTGTCATCCTATTCGAAAGTAAGCACATTGATTAAAAAAACGGGCAAAATAAGAAAATCGTTAGTTCAACAAATAAAGAAAAATAAACATTGACCAAAGTGCAAAATATGTACGCAAAATTATGTTGTTACTTATGACACATGGACAAAAACCAAGCTCGCTATGCCTATTAGCAATGCGAATGCGAATTTAAGTCAATTGGGAGCGTCTTTCGTTTAATCAGAGCACCATGAAGATAATAGAATGATTTTTGCTCTTCAAATCCTCCGATAGATGGCAGCATCAAAGAATATACTCCCTCAATTTTGACATTAATCTGAAAGGGGGGGGGGAGAATTTTCTCCAAATCATTGCACTCATAATAACTGCTCAACGACCGACCACAAGACTTTCGATTTCAAAGATTTAACGAGCACGTATTTCGTGTGTACTCTGTGGGTCTTTGGTGGCATTGAGAATCGAACCCCATCTTTGCGGATGAAAGACCGGTATCCTAACCACTAGGCTACCACGGCCCCAAACAAAAACATGAAAAAAAGAATAGATAATAGACTACAACTCTCCAAACTTGCAAAAACTTTAAGCCAATTTCCAATCATGCTAATCAAGTACTTCAGTTGAGTGGTCTAAAATTACAATAATTAGTAAGAAATGCATGAAGTAAAATGCCCCATTCAGTGATGCATATCCGGGTTATTAACATTTCTTTTCGGTATTTACAATGTCTAAAAAAATCATAACTTCTATAATATTTTCACACTGAGTTATGATTCACAATAAACTCTGTTTAATGGCCTTTAATTGACGAAATTATATTTGAAAATTCACATAATTGAGGTTTAGAACATGATATAATGGACAAAAAATGCTTGCTCAGCAAACAGTCTTCTAACTTGTGTTCAAATCAAAAGCTTTATAAAGCGATTAATTGTCATGTTAAAATTGCATTCATTGTTACATAATCGCAAATGATGCAGATGTTTTCATCAGCAATTGACTGTTAATGGCACACCATTGCCAAATTACTGCTCTTATCTCCCGTTTACAAGCATAACGTTGATATTGGGTTGATCTGGTGACCAATCGGAATCAATTAATAAGTCCCAGGTTAACATCAACCGTTGCGGGCTAATCCTGGATATATGATATGGATGAATTTTATATGATACGTACACGATTTTACCCACCTGCACAAAGTGCAGCTTTAAAGTAATCATCCCCGTGAAATTGTTATCAGACGGCAATAAATATTGATAAATGCCCAACCTTTCACAGTGTGAAATTCTGTTACAGCTCACTGTTCTAATTGGACATTATTATTAGAATGTTCGATTATTCTCAAATGTTGAAGAGATAGACAAAAAAGGAAGGGCCACTCTTTAGTTACATAATACTAGTTTTGTTCACAGAAATCCATACTTTTTCGTGGCATCATGGGGAATGAATGTCTCAAAGAACATTCAAGATGTTCTTACTAGCCCATAACTATAGAGTGATGAGTTACGTACCATAGTCATCTTTTGTAGCAACAGTGATAGTTCAAACAGTGACTGTTACATTTCTGTTGCTCTAAGCCTCGGGGTTCCATCATTTATTTGAATATTTTCTGCATCGTAATGACTTTCCATGATGCTGAAAATGTTCAGCTTCTGTTGAGCTAGTTTACTAATTTAGGTCAATAGCTACAGAGTGACTGGTGCGTCAATGTTTGCTATTCTGTGAAAGTCGATGAATGATAACATCGTATTGAAGTGACATAAGCAGCTCTATTTGTACATGCTATCCAATCACTTATTGAATGTTCCGGTTTAAGAGCGTTGTTATTTATGCCAGAAATGTGGTTGATCTTAGTATTGAAATTTCAGGATCAATGTATCTAATTTTTTTCTAAATTTATTCACTCATTATTTCCTGCACATAATATATTTGATACATAAATAAATTTTTAGTATTTACATTTCACGTGGTTTAGCAATTATAATGTTTATCAGTGTAATAATATGAAAACCAAAATTTAATTTATCTAAAAATATTATGAATCTATATTTGTATGATATGAATAGATATAGTTTCTATAAAACGACTAAAAACATTTTTTATACAAATAAATATTAAAGGAAATGATAACATATGATGAATTAAAAAAGAGCTATGTAACTTTTTACAAATATAAAATCTTCATAGATTAAATTACTGAATTATTCAATCATACAATTGAAACTGTATTTCCTACAATTTGATTTATTCTTTTTGACATTTCATGATATAAAACGACACAAAAACAAATAGTTTAATTTATTCGAAATAGTTTTCATGAAATACTATTATCTTTTTGAGTTATGTATGCAAATACTTAATTATAGAAAATAATAAAATGATGTTGAATAAATTCTCTGGAGATAGATGTCTAGACATCTCTGTCTGAAAAATTATTTAAATGGAAATCCTTTAAATTTTCCTTAACGCATTCAAAATCAAAACAGAATATAACTGAATAGAAAATCATGTACCTAATCTACAAACACAAATTATCCACATTCATTAAAAAAATGAAAGCAAAAAGAAATTTGTATTGCAAAAGAAACCTGAAATACACGTAAGAAATGCTTTTAAAGTTTGAAAACTAATCTAAAATATTCTTTCAATTTGTGAAAAAAAATAGCTTTTTATAACTTTCTTATTTCTTTGAAGTTAAAAACTTCTAAACTTTATGGAATGTTAATCAAAAAGAAAAGAATATTGACATATTATTTCATCAATAAAAATGTTAAAAGGGTCTCGAACAAAAGAGTATATTATTTTGAACCAAACATTTTCTTAATATTTCAGTGAAGGAAAAATTTTTATGCTTAATATTTTTGTGACTCTATTTAGCTGAACAATATATATGACCTAAAATTCATATTGTAAAGTGTATACATAAGCATGTTAAATTATTTTACCAGAATTGTATTGATTAAGCTTCAATTTCTAGTCACTGTAAAATTTAATTAAAATATTAGCAGTTATAAAAAAATTTGATATTGAGTTATTATATTATATTATAGCTACAATCAAATTCGCATGTAAAAATAAAATAGTTAATAGACGACTATTTTTTTAATTTGTGATGGAAGGATATTGTGAGTGAATTTTATAGAAAAGAAAACAATTTATAAAATAGAAGCTGTTCACATCAATTGGAGAAAAATTAAATAAAGATTTTATTGGACAACAATTTGATAGAATTTGATCTATAATATATTAGCATTATTTAGACTGAGTATTTTAGATAATATATTTAAATATATCTATGATAATTATACAGAAAATTATTTTAGGCCAATTTAATTTGTATTTAAAATTCTTAGAGGAGAAAATAAATCAACTGATTTTTAAACACCGTATAAAACTTATGATTATTCTAAATCTGAATTTAAATATGCAATCAAATATTCATTTTGATTACTGTAAATTAATTGCAAATTTTGGCAACATTGGATTTAATATTATATTTCGGCTAATATATTTTGGATTAGAGAATTTTTAGTGTGTCGCGGTGAAACTTTTTTCAGAATTTGTAACAGAAAAAGTTGTAGACTTTTACCGGTACGTACATATTTCTTCGAACTTTATCAGCTTTGAGAAGAACTCAAGCAATTTATTTTCATTTATTTAAGTTTTTAGGGATTCGGGAATTCCAATAAGATTAATTTATTAGTTTATTTGTTTCAAGCTCAAGTAGTTCTATAAGTTTATTTTATCAAATACGTACAAGATGTTACATTCATCATCACAGACTTATAATACAATATACCCCCTTTAATGAATGTGAATATCTCGTACCAAACATGCATTGAACTCTGTATTAAGCTATGACGATAATGTATCTGTAGCTATAAAATTAGCTTCAGAAGCTAGAATTTCAAATCTCAGTGTTTTCGCGTCTGTTGTTGCTTATCCTCCCCTGGTTTAGAATAAACTAAACCAGATCCAAGAGATCATGTCGCAAAATTAGCCAGAAAACCCTATCCCCTTCATTCAACAGCTTCCCCACAGAGGCACCAATACACTCTAAAATATGGAGGCTGAACATCGGCAGACAGCAAAAGTCTTCAAACTTCTACTGAACCTTAAACTTCTTATGTGGCCAGTCCTAAGTCTGGATAGTGTTGTCTGCTGAAGTCTTGAACCGGTACATTGTGGGGACAGACCAGGGCACCCAGCGGCATACCAAGCATGCCGATGTGGAATCTTTTAAGTGTCATTTATACCAGCTAGAAAATAACGAGTGGATCTCTGAGATTTGAAGTTCTTTGGAAGGAGGAGTGGGGAGCTCGCAGCCCTAAGAGGTGTTCCTAAGAGGCCTTAACAGTTAAAGTCTGAACTATTAAGAACTATTTCCAAAGAGAACAAGATTGTAGAAGTCAGATATACCAGAAACGGACATCTAATTATCACTACAAATGATTATAAAACTGCAACAGAAATTTGTAGAATTAAACAGTATTAAATGTCCCTGTGACTCCCCAAATACAAATTGAACAATACACTACGAAATTTACTATCCCGTTTATATCAGTGGACGAAAGTCTAGAAATCTAGCATTAGAAATTGAAAATAACAGCCTTATTGTATCTCAAATATGACGTTTCAATAAAAAGGGATCGTTAAAACTTTCATAAAATATCTTGTAAGAATCTACGAACATAAAATCCCCTATCAAATTAAAGTGTTTTTATCTATTGTAAATGTAAAGATTTTTGTGGATAAAGTTCGTCAATGTGGAATTTGTTTTAAATTTACACATTCAACAAAAAATGTAAAGTACAATCAGCTTTATGCAGACTCTGTGGCTCACATCACAATTGTGATCCTTGTTCAACTAAAGTCTTATATTGTGTAAACTGCAAAGGACTTCCTGCTTCAGATGATCCTTCATGTTCATCTTGTGAAGGAGAAACTCGGTTTTTAAAATTTAATGGGATAATCCATCTATATTTTACTGAAGAAAGAAGACAATTTAAAAGCTCTAAAACTAATATTGCTGAAATTGTTAACTCTAATAAACCATCAGAAATTACTCATACTAAAATAAATGGCCTTAATGACCATGTCACCTTAATACTTACGAAATTTAAAGAGTCGGCAGACGAAAAATTTAACTATTTAAACCCAACAAAAAGCGATTAATATTTTCCAAAAATTTGAATTTCCAAAATTCTGTAAGCAAAATTTTTGAAACTAGAAGTCACTCGTCTTCTCCTAATAGAAGGAAAACTCAAAAAAGTAGTCAAATACAAAAGCAATCATCAAACCCTAGTAATAGTGACATTCATTTCAATCCAATTTTACCTGTGAATAGTGTATTTAATTTTTTAACTCTTTTGAATAACATTCAGAAATAATTGAAAATGAAATATTTAGAAAGGGAAACAGTAAAATTTCCTAACAGATGGGACGCAACTTCTATCTTGGGTGCATCAGTCTTTAGAAGAAAAATTGTAATCGTAATAATTGTAATTTTTTTCATGTGCTCATAAATTTCGTGGAATGCTCGAAGTGCTCTCAATAAACGCCCATACATGAAACTTCATTATTTTAACTCTGCAGACGTTATTGCAATATTAGAATCTTGATTTAAAAAAGTTGATATGATATCTTTATTTAACAAAATAATCTTTCGTCAGGATAAAGAAGATACCCGAGATAGCGGACTTTTCTTAGTAGTAAATAAACACATTCCAACAAGCCAATTTTCTCCTATCTGCCACTCAGATGACGGCAGAGAATTTCTAGCACTCAAGATCACAGTGGCAACGACTGCAACAACTGTTATTAATGATTATATTCCTCCAGACAAATTTTTTTCAGACTAGCTTCATATCATAATTGAAATAATTCAGCCTCCTTATATCTTCATAGGAGATTTCAATATAAGACATACATTATTAGGAAGCTATTCTACATCAGCAGTTGCAAATGATTTTGTAGAATGGATTCAGGAAGAGAATTACTGTCTCCTGAACTCTGAAATCCCAACACATTACGGTCCACATCATAAACCTTCATTCACCGATTTCACCTTTGTATCACCAGACATTTACCACCTAAGTCATATTGAAGTTCACCCTGATTATTTTAGAAGTGATCACTTACCATCTAAGACTAGCATATAGGTATTGGAGATATTGATCATCATAATCATATACCGAACAGATCACGTATCCTGTGGGCAGATTTCTTTGCTTCCATCAATACTGATCATGAAATTACTAATCTTCACTCTATTAAACAATTAAACCATCTCAACATAAATAAACTTCATAACTTTCGAAGATGGCAGAAAATTCCATGTAAACCTTATCCCCCATGGTGATCTTCTAGATGTGGTTATCTTCTGGGCCAAAAAAGACATTTTTGGCGTAAAGCTAAACACACATGTGTTAAGTACGTTTGGATGGCATATAAAAGGACTGCAGCAGAACTACATCGACTACTCATATCTTTCTCAAAAATATTGTGACAAAATAATAATTTCAGCTGGAACATCAAAATATATTTTCAATTTATTAAAAAAAATCTCCAAAATAAAGTTACAGTATCTCCAACTTCACATTTGATCCTATTGCATAATAGTTCTCTAGTGACAGATCCTACCCATCATGCTAATATGTTTACAGACTTCTACACTCATCCACCAATTTTAGAGGGTATCACACTGGATTAAAGTACTATTCATGTTTTCTCTTAGAATAAACCCTTTACTACATCTGAACTGCATGAAGCTTTTGCAAGAAGCAAAACTCGTCTGTTGGTCCACATAAAATATCCGCAAAAATATTAAAAGAAGTTACTACTTCCAACATAGACTACATTCTCTCCCTAATTAATAAAACATGGCTTACAGGTTTTGTATCAGAATTATAGAAATCTTTCATTGGTCAACTTTCCCGGTTTTAATATTGGAATAACTATCTTGTGGCATTGCACCGTCCTATATCCCAGACTAGTGTTATGCGTAAATTAATGGAACGAATGATTTTGAAGAGATGTATTGACCCTATATCATCCATATCCTTCTTTCATCCTAATCACTACGGATTTCTGCCTCATGAAGGTTGTGACAACATTTTATCCATCATTCATCATCACATAATTTCAGCCAGATTCTCTAGAAAATTTTTTGTTTTGGTTGCAGTGGATATTACCCAGGCCTATGATTCAGTTTGGCCAGACGGCCTTAGCTATAAATTACTTCAAACAACCATCAAAGGAAATGCTGCTTTGTGGATTCAACAGTTCATCACAATTCGCTATTTTCAAGTGAAGTGGAGAAATAAGCTATCTTCATCTGCCAACTCATACAGGGGAGTTCCGCAGGGGAGCATGTTATCACCTTTCCTGTTCTCAATGTTTATGTCAAAAACGATATCCTTTACCTCGACACATCAAATGCTTCATTTACGCAGATGACATATTTCTACTATATGAATCTGTTAACTTAGAAAACCTTCAGCTGAAACTAACATCTGTACTTGAAATATAACAAAATTGTTGTCAAGAATGGAAGTTATCTATTATAGACCCATAAAAATGTTCTGATTAACTTTTCTTCAAAACGACAGCAACCTAATTTCCACTTGTTCATCAACAATCATTCTATTTCCTGGAGTAAAAGTATTCGAGTTTTGGGATTACATTTTTCACACAATTTATCTTTCCGTCGTGATTTTCATAAAAAGCTAGAAGCTATATGAAAAAAGTTGAATGCTTTAAAAAGGTATCGCAAGTAATCGATGGGGAGCTCATACCTCTCATCTTCTTCAAATAATGAAGTCCTTTATTGACTTCAGTCTGGCTTATGACAGCCACATATTTACTTCAGCATGTGCTATAGATCGCAAATTCCTTGAAACCGTATATCATACTGCCCTAAGAATCGCCACAGGTCTTCCTAAGTGAACCCCCATACCGATACTCCTACAAGAAACAGGAGAAACTTCTCTTCACTCTAGACATGAAATGCTCTCCTTAAACTTTTACAATAGGAATTTAAGCAAGTCATCGTTATCCCTTCGTGCTTCAGCTTGGGAAAAGCTAACTTACAATCGAGTTAATCGTGATCCTCCTTTGGCCCTTAAAGCCAAATTGCGACTCGACCAACAAGGAATAAATAACTCATGCATTTAAAAGTTCCAACAGACTGGCCAGAAATGTCAAATAATATCTCCATTTGTTTCTCGAATCTCTCTTTTCAGTATAAATCACTGCCAAAGGATATAATTTGTAAGTTATTTCACCAGATTTGTGAGTCATCATGGCAGACAGATACACTGAATTTTACAGATGCTTCCAAATAGGGATCAAATGTGGGCATTACAATAGTTCATTTTACAACTAGTTTATCAATAACAGGGAAAATTAGTTCCATAAACTCTATCTTGGCCGAGGCAATGGCACTACATATTGCAGTCTCTAAAATTTGCACTGGACCCAAAAAATATGTCATTTTTACAGATTCTCTATCTTGCATTTCTGCACTTTTAGTTTGTTCCAGGACATCACCAACTATTATTCATCTGCTTCAACTCCTAGTAGTTCACTCTATTCAAAAGTATTTGTCAATACAGTTAGTTAGGATTCCCAGACATTAAGGGATTGCAAGCAATGAAATCACAGAATGATTGGCGAAAGCAGCAACAGTGAGCCATTATGCTGTACGATCTATTTCTCCTGAAGATCTGGAACAACACATCAAGAAATATTACTTTAAGGAAAGATTCTATCAATGGAAAAATAGCAAATATTCTTAAGCGTTCAATCATCTCAATTTATTCGCAAAAATCATAGGCTGTTAACGAAATCCCGACTAGAAGATGTATGGCACGCCAGAGCTAGAACAAGATCTTTTCCTACTAATTCGATTCTATTTAGGTTTAATCTCTGGCATACAGATCACCGTCTATGGGGGAACCTGAAAACATAAATCATATCTTCCTAAACTGTCCTTTATATGAAGATCCGAGGAAAAAGTTACGAAAGAAATTAGGAATAGGAACATTATCATTCTCTTGGATATTTAAACTGTCTACAAATCCGGAAATTAAAATTTTTGCTTGATGCGAATTTCTACGCCTGTCTAACAGATTCTATATATATAATCTTAATAAAAATTAAAGATTTACAATAAAAAATCCTTGAACTATCTTCCATCACAAATTTTATAAATCCGAATTTTCTGCTCATATCAAGACATATCTCTTAGTGTTCCGACATCAATCACTTTACTTAAATAATGTTAGTCGATTGACTAAAGATCTTCTCCAAATGCCTTCTTCGATGAGAGCTACAAGCAATTTAGCATAGAGCTCCAAAAGTGTTCTCTATAACCTACCTACCTACTCTAGCTTGACATATTTCTTTTATTCTGGTTTGAAATTTTTAGTTTGGTTTGAGCCGTAGTCGTTCAATAAGACTAAGTCTTAGGCCAATGCATAAAAGCCCAACTTTGTACCAATGTGGTTAACACTACCTGAAGAAGCTTTCCATGTTGGTACTTCATTCTTATTTCTTTATTCTATTTTCTTTGAAATTTTAAAATTTTAAACTATCTATTGAACATTTTTTCATCTGCTTACTTTATTTCGTATTTTCAATGCATTAATAATTTTATAATAATAAAAATACGAAATATATTTATTATTATTTTCCATTTTGTGTGTGTTTTCGATTAATTTTAAATTTTATACAATTTTACAATTATATAATTTTATTCAAAGAATGAATAGCCCAAATTTGGTATGCTAATCTTGTAGAATTTTCCTGAATATTTATACAATTATTCCACATTTAATCACGGCAGTAGAGTTTGGAAAAACAATGAAGGAATTTAATATTATCAGTTAAATTTTTTTTTATCCGGCAAGAATGATGCTATTTTTTCAAGTATGATTTTAAAATGACTCAATTATGATCAACACATTGGAAGTCCTAAGGACTTTGAAGCAAATATTCAAGTAAAAAACAAATGGAAATTAGAGACGCGATATTTGAAATATGAGTGTATTCGTTATCATAAAGCAGATTTATCCAGTGTCCCTATTTACTCCGATGTTTCACCTTAATTTCATGTAGTTATCCAGCGTTTTACAATACACTTCCCTATTCGATAAAGAAATTTGAAAACTTGAAGTTAAAAACCAATAGGCCATTATAATAACACTAATAATTTTTAAATCTATTAGGTAGAAATAAGTCCATTTTTAACGTTTCAAAATCTCCCGGCATATCTGAGGAAATAATGGCACATTATGCCATTGATTGTTTATTAGTTTGTGTTTTGTATTAAATCTGATAACCACATTAATACTGTTTCTTGAGCGTTCTAATATCATACAAGAGTTAAAATCATGCTGCGAATTTTTGAATAAGTAAAAAGCTGCAACAAACACAGGAATGATGTCTATGACTTTTTAATTGTATCTCATTTTCTAAATCAATAAAAAATATGTATTTAGGCAAGGTTTGATTCTTAACAATATCAAATATTACAAATTCTTATGTGGCTAAAAATATTAGATTGCTCTTAATTATGACAATATTTAAAGAAAATTATTGAAGAAAAATAATATATTCAAAGAAAAATTCAAAGAAAATTATTGCTTATAAAAAATGGCCCAGATAATTATTATGTTTGGAATACTGATCTATCGCAATTGTTATATATATATATATATATATATATATATATATATATATTTGTGTGTGTGAGTGTATGCGAATTACTTACCCTAGTTTTTAGTTAGTTACCAATTAGTAGCAGTACAATTATTTTATAGTACTGAGCAGTAATTATTCAACACACACACACAATTTGGTTACAAATATATCCTCATTAAAGCATTGTAAAAATTGGTTTTTATATTAAAAACTAATTGGAATATTTTAATCAACAACTATTATTAACAACTTATTAACAACTATTCTTAACAACTATTATATAAGACATAATTATCATCAAATAAAAACAATTATTGAACTATCTGTAGTTACTTAGAATTCAATGACAATTCTAAAAATAAATAATTAAAAATGATTTTATATTTCACTATAATGGAAAACAATTTAAGTTTTAAATAATTTATTTCCTTGGTATGATAATTATACTGATTTTACTATTATAAAATTGAATTATATTTTTTATTTTTATTGCTATTGAAACTCCTTACTTAGTATCCTTCCAAATTTTTGTAACTTAATTTATAAGAAAACATTCAATGTAATAATACACAATTGAAACATCAAAATCACCTGAAAACAAAAAGTCTTTTCGACAAAATGTACAAAAAGAATTTAAATGATAAATTTTTCCGAGAACATTTTAATTCATTTGTAGGATAAATTATGAATTTTTTATCTTAGTTTTTTTAATTGTTTCCTTTTACTATAAATGTGACAGAGTTTTTATTTAAAAAATCTAATATTTCATTTAAGATATATTGCTTCTTAAAATTTATCATTTTTCTAATTTTTTTGACATTTTTAATAGATGTAACTTAAAACAAAAAGAACAATTTTTCATAAGCAATGTTTATTAAAAACTATTATAGAACTAGCAAAATTTAATGTTGCATTTTATATTATTAAAAAAAGGATTTCCTTGTCAATTTAAAACATTTCATTTTTCTTTGAAATGCTCTCCGCCATGATTTAAATACTGGATATGAACGAATCAAATAAATGAGTTATGTAAATTGAAACTAGTGTAAAAAAGAAATAAAACCTTTCTTTACGTATGTTTAATATATTTTAGGTTATATTTAGAGCACTCGAAATACATAGACAATCTTGTTAAAAAACAGCTTTTAAAAATATTAGAAAAAACGTAATATCTCATGCATGATAAAAATGGCTACACAAGTTTAAATTTGTTATCTCATACAATGTTTATACGAATAAAAATTACTTTATATATAATTTATTATAATTAATGTTTATATGAAAAACGAGGATTTTCATGTAGACTGAAATGTAACATACCCATATAAGCAATCATAAATAACAATTATTATTATGATTCTTATATCATATTTCATAAATAAACTTTAATTAGTTAAGTGAAAGAACTATGCAAAGTTTTTTAACCACCAAATGTTTAACTCAATTACAATTAAATAATCAATATTAAAATGTTAATTTTAAATTTCTTATCCATTATTGATATTTTTATTTAAATTTCAAATTAACTTAAATTTGAAAAAATCATTATATTTTTATATTTACAAATTGTAAAGAAAATTATAAGACAATTAATTCTGTTCTCAGCTTTTTATATTTTGTGTGATAGTTTGGAAAAATTCCTTCTTGAAATCTGTATAGATGAAAAATATTTCTTTAATTTATTTCTAAACTTGAAAAAACGTTATAAGAACACAGCAAATTGCCAAAGTACTCAAATAGTACGCGCCCAAACTCAATAATATATAATCTTTTTTTTTTTTGAAATTTTATTGAATATAAAAATAACACATTTGCTGAGTTGTTGGACATGTTTGAGGTATAGTATTTAAAAATAGAACCTTGAGAAATTAAATTGTTTTTTAATATTGCTTTGTTAAATTAAAATTTATTAATTTTTTGCTGAAATACAAACTTAAAATAGAAATAGAAATTGGTTTTATTTTTTCAACAAAAATATTTTTATTTTAATAATAAAATAACAAATCCATTTAATAAAATTTTCAAATTTATCCAAAAATACAAATGTCATTCTATTTTTAGATAAATTTGTAAATTTTATTAAATTGATTTGTTATTTTATGAATTGCTTAAGAAATTGTTAAAACCCCACTTTACACAAATTAAGATAATAAAATAAGTATTTCTACTTGTATGTACAAAGAAATTATTGACTGGAAAAATAGTTTACAAAAACTATTTATTTAAAGAAAGTGAAGTGTAAAATGCAGCTAAGCTTATGATTTTCAGAACACTATTTCAGTAATTCTTTCTGATTTATTATATTCACCACATTTCCGTGAAAGAAAAATATTTAGTTTTTCTCCATTCTCTTAAAAACTCAAAGGATTTTTTTCATTCAAAACTTCAGATTTAGCAATTTCAAAAATTTAGAAGATACTAATTAGGTTTGAATTTTTTAAGTCTCTTTAATATTGACATCGCGTAAAATGTTTTTCAATAACTTTGTTAGGCACTTGATTCTGATTTTTTGTTTGTCGCTACTGCCTTCTGTTTTGAACCTGAGACTACCTCCAATATTATTTAACATTTTTTGCAATCATTTTCTGTATGTCCTCTTAATTTTCGCAACTTTATAGTTGAAGGAATCATAAGTGTTAGAAATGTTTTGGAAGAGTTGTTCAACATTTCATTTTTTTATTTCGAAATCATCAGCCAGTAAAAACAACAACTTGCTTAAAAAACATAAAACACTAATTATGTAAAAAAAAAAAAAAATAGTTTAATTTTCAGCATAAAAATCAACATGAAGAAAAGTTGCTTATTTTATCATTTCATTGAAAAAGTCCTCAGAAACTGTAAATAAAACAAGTTGTAGAAAGTATAAATAAAGCTAAATATATTAGAAAACAATACTAATCTTAAAAATAAATATATTTAGTATTTAAAATCAAATAATATACAGTCAGTCAAAAAAGTATTCAGACATCTGCGATCGCAACATGTAAAGCTATTTATAAAAATATTTATCACATTAAAACAAAAGCAAACATAATCAAGAGGTGCTTTAACATTTGGTATAAACTATATTATTAAAATTTTGCTAACATTTTTGCTTTATTATTTGATATAGATTTATGAATATAGTTTAAAGGCAAACAAGGGTCTAAAAAGTATTGGGAAACTTTTGAAATGAGTAAGCAAAACGATAAATATGACACACAAAATAAAATTTAGTTTGCTATCACTTTTTTAAGACAACACTTTTCAACATAAGTTGTCAATAAAATCGGTTACATGTGAAGCAATAATGTGATCTCGATGGATGTGCGATATCTGGTATAATAGGCCATTGGAAAAATAGAAAATCAGTTCGCTGTATAGGACAAATCTTGGAGCTGAGTAAGTCTACTGTTTTTAATATTATTCACAGGTTCACGAAAACAAATTGTGTTGAAAAAAAAGCAGAGAGATCAGGGCGTCCTAGGATATTTACTGAACGTGAAGAAAGGAGGATTGCGAGACAAATTCTCACTAATCCAAGAACTAGCGCAGTAAAAATGACTCTGAAATGTAAGAGTATGTTCGAGAAATCTGTAAATCTTGAAACTGTCAGGAATATTTTGAGAAAACAGGTATCATGGTAGAGCACTTCGAAAAAAGCCCTATATTTCCAAAGCAAATTGACAGGGTAGACTGGCATTTGCAAAAATGTATGTAAAGCAGCTACCAGAATTTTGTGAAAATGTAATTTTCGTAGACGAAAGCAAATATAACATTTTCGGATCAGATGGGAAGCAAAAAAGTCTGGCGGACACCTAATACGGAATTGCATGTAAAAAATTTGCTACCTACTATTAAGTATGGAGGCCGTAACCAATTAGTCTGGGGCTACATGACAAGCTCTGGTGTGGAAACTTATATTTCATAGATGGTATAATGAATAAATACGTCTATCTTGACATTCTGAAGCGAAATTTAAAGCAAAATGCGAGAAAGTTGGGAATAGCAAGCTATTTTAATTTGTACCGGGATAACTACCCAAAACATACTGCTCACATATGCAAGTTATGGGACCTTTACCACTGTCCTGCTGTGATTAAAACTCTTGCACAGAGTCCAGACCTTAATCCCATAGAACATGTATGGGATTATTTGCAACAAAAACTCAATGAACACCACATTTCTAACTAGCAGGAGTTAAGAAAACTTCTGGTTGAAGAGTGGGCCAAAATTGACGGGTCGTTATGTGCAAAACTGGTCAAATCCATGCCGAATCGACTGTTAGAGATGATAAAGTACAAATGTGTGTGTGTGTGTGGTCTAACAAGATATTAACTATCATTTTTGGTGTTTTTTAATTTATTGGGTAGTGTCCCAATACTTTTATGAGCTCATTTTTTGTCTTGACTTTTTTTCTTTAAATTATAACAATAATTACATAAATATTTGAGTTTTGTTTCAGTTACTGTGGTCTGCATTTAACAAAATGTCATATGCGTCTTTTTTGTTTCATTTATGTATTTAAGTCATATATTATGATAAAATTTCATGAACTTATATTGTGTCCCAATACTTTTTTGACAGAGTATATATGTATAACGTAACCTGAATTTAATTAGAAGTTTGTTAAAAACTGTATAAATCAGTATTTCTTGAAATTCAAAAAATAAATAAATTTCTAAGAAAATTACTTTTCATTTAAAGGAATTTGTAATTTAATATGATTTTTTAAATTGTCAGTGAACATTAGATATTTATAAGAAATTGGAACTTTCTACAAAGCAGAATGTAATTTCTTAATCTATAATTATATGCTATTTTAATATTTTCATCGAATTTCTCAAAAATGTTTATTTGTTGATTCAAGTTAAATGATTCACATTTTTAATGCATGATCATTTTAATTATTGATATTTGGTCGCTTTCAAAGAATCTCCCAATAATAAATTTAGAAAAGTATGGCACACATGTGTAATGTTTACTATTCTTAATTCACCCGAAGTCATTTTTTTTATCTTGTGCCAGCTAAGCTGACAATGTGGGAAGCGCTGTTCCACTTTTTCATACTGAACCATATTTGATGTGGAGTCCGGCTGCTTCAGTACACACATGCAATAGAGACCCGTTTATAGGGAAGGCAACCATTCACACCTCATTCATATCAGGAAGTGCAAAAACAGGATAGATAGAGAGAAAAAGTACATCCATACCCGAACCGGGATTCGAACCCAGTACCTCCCTATACGCAGTTAGGCACTCTGAATACTAGACCAGGCTGTCGGCTACCCGAAGTCATTATATGAATGATAAGACTTCCAATTTCATGACTCGTCCTTTATATCATAATAATGGGAATTTTCCTACGACATTTACAATAATTTATCATTTTTATTATGCAGTTACACCATGGTATTTATTAAAAATATATATTTGAGAAAACACTTTTTTTTGAATTCATATTTTGTTAAGTATATTCATTTTAAGAATAACATATTAATGCAATATCAACATTGAAAATGCAAGCTCAAGAAAGAAGGGCAGGAAATGTATTCAAATTTCAGGGTAGATGCTAAGTACCGAGTTATGCAAGTGATGTGAATTGCGCAACTCTCCATCGTTCGTTGGATAAGACATAAAGTGAAGGTAAATAGCTGAGCGGAAAATATTAGCGCTGTTATTGCTGCTTAGAAAATGATCGTTGAAAACTTGTTCTTGTCACAAAAGATAATTATAATTGAGGGAATGCCAGAACACCGTCGAAGGAGTCAGTTCCAGCAGGAAGATGATCTTACGAATAACATCAGAATAACAAGAGCAAGTTGGACCTTGCGGTAAATCGCAGTTGACACATTCACAGTGCACCGTCTGTGGCGAAGATGGTTGGAACATGGAACTGTGGAACGTTTTCGGGGTACCATGAAGCCAGAGTGAGATCAGCACGTGTGGATTAATGCATCCGATGGAAGGTGGTAATGACTCCACATAGCACGCTTACCAAAATTTTGCAGCATGTGCAGAACACCCTGGATACTGGAATATCGAACAGAACAATTTACCGTTGATTGGTTGTCAGTGGCCAGTGCTTAATGTGTCCGTTAAGAAGACTACCATTGACCCCACAGCACACATGCTAACATCTGGAATGTTGCGACTTATAATGATGTGGAGGAAGGAGTCGCACAGTATCGTTTTCTCAGATGAGTCACGATTCTGTTTCTTCAATGATAGTCACCGCGAAAGAGAATCGACATGGAGAGTGGTCCAATACTGTAACAAATTGGAATACCCCACCACGTGTCAACTCAGCATCTTGGTTTGGGGCGCCATTGTGTATTATTCCAGGTCACTGATTTTTCGTATTCATAGCACTATGAAAGTCCAACTTTCCATGAATGATGTACTGCTGCCGGTGACATTCCCGTAACTTCCAAAGGTCCCCAATGCCCTTTATCAGCAGAATAATGCCCAACCGCACATTGCTCACATCAGCCAACATCCCCGACAAGTGTACAGCTATTTTCCTAGCCACAGTGCTAGCCAGATCTCCCCCCAATCGAATAAGTTTGGAATATGATTGGACACCATTTGCAGTCCCTGCCACCGCATCCTTCAGAAGACGTACTTTGGAAACAGTTGAACAAAGAATGGAAAGCCATTCCTCAAGACGTATCCATTCTCTCATTGACACTGGGATTATAAATGTTTCATATTGTATCACCGTCCATAGTGGTCATACAACTCTCTGACCTACCCTGGCTCGTTCAGTATTATGTGCATAATTTAAAAATAGAGATCAATTATTGTTCATGGCGAACTCTCGTTTCATCACTTTCTTGCAGATTCTTCTTGGTGTTGCAACTTCAATTTAAGCCGATGTAAAATCAACTATTAATAAATGAGATTAATAAGTTCAAATATTTTTATTGGTCTAAATATATAATCAGTTATTTCAAACTTATATTTATATCATTTTTATGAAAGAAGATAAGTATGAAGCTGAATATAAATGAGAAAAGAAAATTCTCAACTATTAGAATATTTTACTTATGAAGAAAACATGTGAATAAATTATGTGAACTAAATTGATTTTAATTCAAGCAAATTAATTCTTCAGGATTAAATTTTATAAATAATATTTGGATCAAATGCTAATGCAAACTTATAAATAAAATTTATAATGCGATGAAAAGGATTATAATTTAGAATTTAGCTATCTTAAAATTAATTTAATTTATTTTGAAGCACATGTTATTCGAAATACTTCAATCTATTAAGTGTAAATACAAAATGTCTTAGTTAAAATTCTTCTGATTTTATGTACATATGAAGAGAATAACAAAATGCATAATTAGATAAACCTCAGACAAGATTTAAAAATAAATCACCAACAGTTTGATTAATCTATTAGCAATTATATTTTTAATGAAATGTGCAATAATTATATAAATTATCAAATTATTAACGTTGATTACAAAATTTATATAACTATCACATATATGACTATAATAAATGTAAATGTAACTAATAAACATTAATCAGAAGACTAAGTATTTGTAAATAATGGTAAGTTAAATAATTGGAATTAGTAATGTGAACAATAAGTTATAATAAAATTAAGAGAAATGTGTAAGACAACTTATATTTAAATTAAATATCGGTGTATTTTAAAATTTGTTTTGATTTTTTAAAAAAATAAATCTTTTTATAAAATTTATAATTATGATTAAAACTAATGTTCATTTATTCGCTCATTAATTTTAACAATAAATATGGGATTATGCACATTATTAACTTAAGTATTTAAACTACATATCAACTCTCATAAGCACAATTCTTGCCTTTTTTTGTAAAATTAAACTTTAGGGAATTGTGACTTTCCAAAACAAATGATAGTTTAGAAAATAACTATTATACATTTAATATAATATTTTTAAGAATACAGTAATGGACTTAAAATCTAACATAATGTATCATAGTTCACGAGTGTAAGTTATAAATGTGTTTTCATAGAACTTTAGTCAATAAGAATATATTTCTAATTAAATGTAGATCTGGTTGTTGCGTAGAGTTGCGAACAATGAAATAAACCAACCGAGGGAGAATACTGTGTTTGCGACTCGCCAGGGAAACACACACGGTTTGATTTTCTAAGTGGATTGATTCTCATGTTGTGGCTCCATATTATAATTCCCGACTGTTTGGTGAATCAAGATCAAACTGAATCCCTGAAGCACTTATGTTGAATCTGCTTTACGATTGTCAATGTGTAACTTAATAGTTATGCAGGTCTTTGAAATTGTCTTCGCTTTACTCAATATAAAGTCTAGATCAATTATTTGTAGTAAATCCATTATACAAATAATAACAAATCTTCATTTATCTAACATTATATAATAATAAAATAATTTTAAATATATTAATATATGTATGTTATATGTTTATAGCTGTTTAGATTACGCAACAGGATAAATATAACTTAAAACATAAGGTGGATAAAAGTTTGGTATAAACGGGGGGAATTCAATTTTTTTTATTTAATTACGCAGAGTAAAATTAAAAGTATTTCTAAAATATCTAACATAATATATATATATATATATATATATATGTATATATATATATATATATATATATATATATATGTATATATATATATTTTTTGTTGAAACTCTTAAATAAATATATATATATATATATATATATATATATATATATATATATATATATATATATATATATATATATATATATATATATATATATATATATATATATATATATATATATATATATATATATATATATATATATATATATATATTATATATTTATTTAAGAGTTTCAAAAAATATTCAACAATATTTTAAACAACTTTCAAAGATCATTTTAGCAAAATAATCAACTTGCTGGATAACTTTTCTATCACGACTGCTAGAAGATATCCTTGCCGGCCAACTTGTCTAGTGGTCAGTGTGCCTGACTACGGATAGGGAGGTCCTGGTTTCGAATCCTGGTTCAGGCATGGATGTACTTTCTATCTCTCATTCCTGTCTTTGTCCTTTCCTTGTGTGTGAATGAGGTGTGAATGGTTGCCTATCCTATATACGGGTACCTATGGCATGTGTGTGTACTGAAGAAGCCAGATTCCACACCAAATACGGTTCAGTTGGAAAAGTGCAGCAGCGCACCCCAATTTGCCAGCCTAGTTGGTACACGAGAACAACAACAACATACGATATCCTTGATATTTTTACATAACATTAAAAGTAGCAAAAATAGTATTGAGATTCTTTTAATACTTGGATTTCAATTCTTTGAGAGATATTATTTGTGTCGTTCTAAAGAGAAAACTATTTTTTTCTGAAATTAAAGTAATGTTAGCATTATATCATTAGCTTATTGTTTTATAAAAATTAACTATCAGTTAAATTTGAAAATTTTTTAAATATTAAGCAAATTAAAAACAAAGTATATTTTATATGCAAATATAAGTAAACATTTATTACATTTTATTCCCAAAAATTAAATTTTCCTTCTTGCTACAAGTAGCAAATAAGGTAACTTGCTTTAAAGGGTATTAAATGGATCTTTTCTATATACTATTCCTAATATATAGTTTTCTAAACTTTTGCATTACATCCGTCACATTTAATTCATGATGATATTTATTTTAAGCATTTTTTAACATTCTGGTAAAATTATAAAAAATGCATGCAATTTAAAATGTAGACATGAATTTTAATTGTTCTCATTTGTTTGTTTTACGATTAAATAAGTTTAAGGTACCATTTAAATACAATAAAATGTTATACTATTATGCTATTACCAGTTCGTATCCTAGTAACCGTTTATTGCTATGACCGGTTACTAGGATACGCACAATACTTCTACCTTCTTCTGCCATAAAAGGAGCTGAAATTATGGCATTTTGACTTGGGTGCTGCTAATTTACAGTGTGATACATTTCAATCACGACAAAGTCTTCTCGTTCACTTTAACTGAATTTGATGAATCTTCAGTTGAGTAGGGATTCGAACTCATTACCCTCAAATAACGAAAAACGAAAGCCTTAATTAATCAGACCACTGCAGCATCATATAATACGTTATTAACCATTAGAATTTTAAATTTGTGATTTTTAATTCAATGATTAAAATTACCTATAATGATTTAAGAAATTTCAATTCCTGTCTTGTAAACTTGCTATTGAAGTAAATTAGAGCAAGCGTATAAAACTGATTTAACTTAAAATTCAGCTTAACGAAATATATAATGAATGCAAAGTTAAAAATAAAATACAGTTATCATGCAATTAATTTTACATTTACGTTGCTATCACATAGAAAATTTTCTTTTTAGTTATGTTATATGACAATACATTTTTGGTATTTTACAATTCAAAACCAACTTTTAAGACAGATTTATTCAATTAATTTTATAAAAATATCTTTCGTTATTATCATTAAGGAAAATAAGTTTTCTCTAATAGTATCAAAATATATTTTAAAAATAAATAAATATCTATCTTTTCCTAAATTGATTTTTTTATATTTTCAAAACAAAATTTAATATTTTGAAATTTTCAAAATAAATATAAGGTATAAATAATGAAGTGAACTCGAAACTATTAATAAGCGTTTATAAAAAAAATAATTCTAACAAACCATTCCCCTTGATTGTCAGTGATTCATATGATTAATCATCTTGCTTATGAATGCATAAATTCATCGTGAAGTGCTCGTATGAAATTCATAATAAATGATTACAGTTAAGATGTTATACTAAAACCACACTTCGTTCAATTATCTTTAAAAAATTAGAAGTAGACCAATAATTTGACTGATGAAGCAAATTGCTACTATGTATTTTCGATTATAGGAATCACACAGAAATTATGGTGCCACAAATTTTATGTTATTGTATATTCTCCTCATATATAAGATCAAATTTTAAGTCTTTGAAAAATTCTCAGTTAGAAAATACGAAAAATTCTTATTTTTAACAAATTTCAATATAAAAAAACACGAAATAAGGCAAAATTTAAGTAATTTTAAAATTTAAATATTTTTGTTACATACGCGTAATTTTTCCTATAGTGACAGTGTGTATCATTAACAAATCATCTTAATGTGAGTATTAAAATTCTTAAAAAATAAGAGAATAGAAATTAAATATTTGAATACATGCTTCATTAAAAGTTTTATTCAAATAATTTATTTTCAATGAGATTATTAGTAGTAAAAGTAGTGAAAATAAATAATAATATGTTTTTCATGTTGCAATAAATATTCCCCACTTTAATAATATTGTGCATAGCGGGAATTGAATATAGTTAACAAAGTCAATCATTCCAAAATCCCATTAATCCGTACTTCTAAGACAAAATATTTAAGATTGTTTATTTCATAATTTTTGATATTCTTATAAATGATGAATTTTTTACTAATCAATGTTTAAAAGAATTCTTTCAACACAATAAGTCCGTCTGTGCAGCTACAAACATGCACTTATATATTTGATTGAATAGTGATATATATTATTAATAGCTAGCAAGTAAACTGTGTACTTATAGATTCATTTTCTTTATTCCATAAGACAATCTTTTAAAATTATCGGGAAACAACAATTCATTATAAAATATCAATTTTATTTGGAGTTAAAAATAAATTATTTGAATTGTAATTTCAGGATGTTTTCACGTATTTCATTAATAATTTGAAATAAATAAAGTAAATATGTTAACTTGGTTTTCAGTAAAAATATTTCGTTCTGAAATGGTATATGAGGTGGCATAGATTAAATATAAAGAAGCAACAGTATAAGTCACAGTATATTTAAATGTTTTCTAAAGCAATAATTTGAATTCTGTATATTTTAATTAAAATTTAAAATGGGATGATATATTTTCCTAAATTATCTAGATGCATAAACTATCATTAACATGTAACATTATTCGAGTTACACGTACTTGAAAGAAACTAATGGAAATTTATGGAAATTAATAATTTGTACGGAGAAGGTACTTTTAAAATTGAGCTAAAATAACTCTTTCTTGAATATTCAAGGAATTGTGAAAAAACTAATATATTTTTGGATTCTATTACGTCCTTGTAATCATCAGGAAATCTCTGAGAATGTTTAGCTATTATTAAACTATAACTGCGCTAAAATAAGTCCTATTGTTTTTAATGTTAATTTTATTTTAAGAAATCCTTTTAAAGCAATGTTGAAATATTTAAGCACGTATATGGATTCCATCTAGAATTACTTCAGACTTTGAAAATAAAACTGACTTACTTAGAAAATTAAATTTTTTTTTTAGTTTCTTGATTTGAACATTTTAATTTAAGCAAATGCAGAACTTCTCTTAATTTTAATACTTTAAAAAAAAGCAAGTAAAAAATTATTTGCTTTTAGATTATTTTTACAAAAAATATTTAATATAATATTCTAATAGGAATTTTCTTCGAAAATAAATTTGTTAATAATGATGATTATAAGTTTTACATAATGTTTTATTCTGTCAATCAAATGGTTTTTTAAAAAAAGATAATCATGCAATTTACGGATTATTAACTTTCTATACTATTAAAAATATTAATTTCTACTAGTACTGAGTTTGCTTTTCTCTGGAAAAATATTTAATCAACGTTTCATTTTCCTTTTTGACTATCCTGAGGGCTGATTTTCTGTTTACGAATTTGATTAAGTTACAGATTTCGTTAACTAATACATGATTTAGTCTTAAGATAATTTAGAGTTATGCTTAATGAAGCTCTCCAAACTTTTTTTTATATTATTAATGATAATTTCAAACTGTTTAACAATAAACTGAGATTTGTTTACATTGATATTATAGCCAAAAAGAAGCAATTAGCATAAGATTACATTAAAGTAAAATGGTGTCACAATAAATAGTTTAATAAAAAATGAAAATAAATTTTGTGTATTTTTCTTAGTTTTATTATTTTTCTTTCTTTTACATTTTTGCTTCTCTAGGTGTTTAAAAAAAGCACTCACCTACAAAATCATTATAATAGATGTGCATTGATACCACAAACGTAATAAGTACAGGATTATAACTGAAAATAAAAAAGTCATGCACACAATTTTTTTTTTCAAAATAAATAGAAATAAATATTTTAAGGCTCCATGAATGGCATTTAAATACTATATATTTGTTAAATTACAAATGGGAAAATGATAACTTGTTTTAGAAAGGGAATAATTTTAGACTGTTCATTTACACAAAAAATACAACCTAGAATTGTAAATTTCATTGTAATTTATAAGTAATATGTAAGCAAAATATGAAATGATAAAAGCGAGAAATAGATATTTTATGAAACATCTATAATTCTGTCTTACCATTTGAAATTAATAAATAGCGTGTCTCATTACTGTTTACATAAATTCTTGCAAAGAGATTTTATAAGATCATATTTTCGTAAAACATTTTTTATCTTTATGAATTAAACATTGACAACATAGTTTTATATTAAATTTTAATAATTGAATAATTTATAAGATCTAATAAATAATTAATTTACATTATTGTTTTTATCACAACTTTATTTTTCTCCCCATTAAATTTTTTCATCAAATTTAGTTAATCTGAAAAATAAATTAAACTTTGTAATGGAAGAAACTTGTTGAAAACACTACAGAATTATACAGAATATTTAGTTAAATATTATTTTATTTATTTCATTACGTATTGAATTATCATAACTTAACTTTTTTAAAATTTTATCAAAAAATTAAAAGATACGTTAAGTGAATAAAAATGATAGTAAAGTATTCTAAGGAAATAACTACAATTTGCGCTATAATAAATTCAAACCAAATAAAAAGAAGTAAGAAAAATTGCAAGATTTTGAAATCCTGAAAGTGAAATTTAGTACAATAAAATTAATAATATAGTGAAAAGTTTCATTTTTTGGTGTAATATAGGGATTACAATTTGAATATGAATATCATACAGTTCTAAATATCGCATTTCATTGATATTAAATCGATGAATCGTTGAAAATTTCAAGCATTAAAACTTATGAAATTTCAAGTACATTTAAAATAAAATTTCATCAAGCATAATAATAGGAAAATAAACAAGCTCAAAACAATATTTTTAAATTCTGATTCTACAGCTTCACATATAAAAATTGAAAGATTAATATTCTTGCTTAATTTGAGTTTAGATATCTTATTTCAAATCTGTTTTATGAAAATAACACATTTTTCAGAGTTTTTCTATGAATAAGAATTTAAAAAGAAAATATATAATTAGTCGATGAGATATCAAGAAATATGAATTTATTTGAATTTTCAATAATTTAAGACATTTTAGTGTTTTTTGAATTATTTATAAACGTATAAGTGCGTATCTAAAATTAAATTTCTTAAATAAGTCCATAGAAATATTTCCATAATATTTTTTAAGTTTAGAAAATTTCCATAATGACATAAATACTCATATCAATTTTCTTGCTTTGTGAACTCGATATTGATTTTTTACTGAACCCACATTTGTTAGTATCTAATATGCGTTCTTTCAAGGCAATGTTCTTTTAATAAACATGAATTAGTATTTTGTTCAGTAAACAGCAGTATACCAGATGACAACTTTATACTATTGATAAAATTCGACTGCTTTTGATTGGTGTAATTCATGTCCACCAATTTTTATAATAATTTCATTTGCTTATGAGATCTCAATGTTAGTAAAAAAATAGGTAGTTTTTATTTCCTTGTTTGAATTAATATGTCAAACCAATGACGACAAATAATTGGTTTATTTGAGGCTGCGTTAAAGCAAATTTAGATTGGCAGAAAGCTGAATATCCTCAGACAAACGGTCTCAAGTATTATAAAACGAATCTTGGAGCTTGGCCATGATGATGACAGACGGTCTCAAGTATTATAAAACGATTCTTGGAGCTTGGCCATGATGATGACAGACGGTCTCAAGTATTATAAAACGATTCTTGGAGCTTGGTCATGAAGATGACAGACCGAAGTCAGTTGTGAATCTGGAAAAACCTCTTTGGTTTTCATAGATAAAGACGTCAAAATGAACAATATCATGTACTGCAATGAGATTTAACTGTCGGTTTTACTTTCTTGAGCCCAAAAAATCTTTAAAAACAACATCTGGAATCTTCAAAAAGATTCTGCGCATTTTTATAAAGCAAAAGCAACTCAAGACTGGTGTCAAGAAAATCTTCAGATTTCATACCTGTGGGAATGTGTTCTCCCTATTCACTTGACATAAATTCAATGGACTATAGTGTTTGGTCTATTCTGCAATCAAGAGTATGCTCTAAACCACATAGAAGTTTGGAATACCTAAAGACTACTCTTAAGTAGGGCTAAATTAACGTCTGATGAACTGCGGCCCATTGCAGAAAATTTTAAACGATGTTTAAGTCTCTGTATCGATGTCCACGGAAGACCATTTTGAAAATATTTATATATGCTGTATCTAAGTAGAGAATGACTAACGTAAAGTTAGTCATTCTCGCAACGCAAAGTTTGTTTTTTTTAAATAAATCCCATGTTTTTAGTTTAATACAATATTTTTTCTCAACAGGATAAAGTTGTCACCCTGTAAATTAAAAAAAAAATTAAATACAAATGAAATATGTTGGATTCTTTGTCTTTTCAAATAGTCATGATAATTGTTTTCATATATAAGAACTAGAATAATTTAATTCTTACAGATTTTGTACAAATTTTATTAATAAAGGGAAAATCCTTCAAAAAATTATACTTTCTGTTAATTTATCTTAAAATAAATTACTTTAAAATGAATTTAATGGATTATATAGCAAGAAATATTTATTGCCAAAATAAATGATAGCTATTTACAAAATTAAATATTTGCGAAGTTTGTATTTAAAGATACATATTGCAGTAGATCTATTGATTCATGAATATCACTACTTATTTATTAAAACAAATGTAAAGAAGTTACCATTTAGAAATATCACTTAATTCATAGTTGATTCATATTTGTTTCAACAAATGATAAAAAAGAGTAAGTAGTGCTTAATAAGCATACTTCAAGGTAGTAATACTTCCTTTAACTATTACTAGTAGAGAAATTAAAATCAGTGTTTGGGATGTATCTGGTTAAAAAAATCATCATACATTTTAATTAAGGCTAATAATTAATTTTCCAAGAAATATTTCATGTATTTCATGCATGTCGATGTTTTACTTTTTTAGTGTACATGACATATTTATGATTTTTAAGATTCTATGTCAATATTATTATATTTCGGCTGATGAATAAAGGGTTTATGATTATTTTATGTATCCGTAATTAATAACGATTCAAAATCTATTTTCAGAAAGAAATATAACATTTTTTGAAGAAAGTTTTTTTTCAGAATTACTTCCTTTTTCAGTTATTCAGTATTTATATTAAATTCTGAATTTATGTCAATTATCTTGCTAGTACCTAATGACCCAAAAGATTTTCTGGTAGAAAAGTCCTTCTTATGTGATAGATTGATAACTCATTTAATCTAAATACATTTAGAAGTAGCAGTGTTCATTTTAAGGAATTGTATTATAATTTAGTTAAATTATTATAATTTAGCAATAATAATAATTATTATTATTTAGTTAAATTATGTTATCAAATGCTTAAATTTTTAAGTCTTACTTTAATAATTCTGATTATAATAATCTCATTGTTAATATGATCACAGTAAAATCACCATTTTTTGTCACAAGGGGAGTATTTGTGTGTATGATTTATTAATCCATTGCAAGTTATTACAATTGCAACTTTTATAAGTAATTTCTTACAACATATTACAAACTTACTCATTACCAATTTTCTACCATTACACTCTCCTCTCCACCATTTTCTATATATATATATATATATATATATATATATATATATATATATATATATATATATATATATATATATATATATATATATATATATATATATATATATATATATATATATATATATATATATATATATATATACTCGTTTTAACTGCATACATTTTTTATTTTTAAAAGCTATAAATCATATTATAATGTCAACTATGAATAATTATATAAACAATTAATACACTTCTGTAAATATTAAATATTTCTAATAGTCATATATTAAACTATTGTCCAAAAAATACTTTATTTTTCATGCATATATGCTTAAGAATACATTCTTTTCAAGAGATTTATGCTATTTTGAATGATTATTTTTTTACGATAAAATATATGCTAAATTTCTTGTTTTTGACTTCTGTAATAAATATATTTATGCAACTATTAGACTTATCACAGTTTATAAAAAATATTATTTATGTGTTTGTATTTAAATATGTGGAATCTAGTGTTAGTGGGTTATTTAATCACATATATCGTTTGAAACTCTTAATAGTATGTTATATCAAACACCTCCTTACGGTTTTATTATTTACAGAAAATAATTTCTCACATTTTATGGACTTTCCCATAAAGTAGAACTTAATATAAATAATAAATAATTTATTATTTAAAGCTTTTTAAACAAACAGATCCTAGGGGTAGAATTTTTTACATACCTAAATTCAATAGCTAAGATTAAAAAATCTTCTCATCCTCTCTTCCAAAGGAAAAGGATTCTTATAATTCAATATTCTACCTCCATTTCTATCTTTAGAAAATGAAAACAAATAGCAAAATAACAAATAACTCTGTTTCATGAATAACTGGAGCGAAAAAATGTAATATATTTACTTTTATTGGGGCTCGGTTTCTCGTTTGTATTTATTTGTACAACTTTCAGTTATTTTATCTTCTCCTCTCAGTAAACCTGTTTTTGCCGGGATCCTTCTGTTTTTCTGTGTACCGGGGGCGGTGTTCTGGTATCGTATTTCGCTAACGAAGATATTCTTTTCCTTTTGCTTTTGTATTTCATCAGTAAGAGAGGGGGAAGAAAAACTAATGCTCGAAGAAAGCAAACACGACGTTTGTAAAAAAAAAGAGGGAAAAAATAGAAGAGACTATTACCTGATCTCAAGGAATGCCTTGTAAAAAAATTATAATTGCATTACTTTTAGATTGACTCTGAGAAGTAAGACGAGTTTCTGGATATTTTTTTATTTTATGAAATTGAATGAGGAAAATGTACAGTCAGTTGGATCGAGAGTAAAATTAATTTGATTGCAAGAGAACACATTTTTGGGATGGCATTTTTGTAGAAATAACTTTCGTATTGTTTAAATGAGAACTAACTTGATTTTATTTGTATCAAGAGATTGGTTTTTTGTAGTGGAATTTTAGGAAAACAAATGTACTAAAATTATTAACAGACAAATTCATATTGGTTAATTTCAGAATGCAAATATTTTGCAATTGTATTTACACTATACGCACTCAGCATAAAACTTTTGAAATTCTAAAAACTGAAAGTATTTTTCTAGAATTTTAAATGGAATGAGATCAAGTGGAATATTTTTTTTTTATTTTGCCATCATTTTATTCAAGTTTTTGATTGCTTCAGGCATTGTCATTATGATATTTGAGAGGAAAATATATATGTAAATAATATAAAGTCAAAATTTATTTTTGATAAATATAAGTAGATTCGGATTATTTTCCGTGAAATTAAATACAAAAAGTATTTAACAAATACGTTTGTTTTTCATTTGTCATTTGTCCGTAAGTTTAAATTAAAATTCTTACAAAGTAAACAGATTTAAATCAAGTTTCTCCATAAAAAATCAAATATATGTATTTTTTCTTCATTTTAAATAAAAGAGCATTTATTTCATCATCATTTGCATTCCTTTGAATATTTCGAATAAAAAAAAAACTTTAAAGACAATTTTAAAACTTGACTGTTGTCATAAATTTCAGACTATCATTTTACTTTCAGTATACAATGAGTAAGAAACTTGGATATCTTTGAAATTTTGTGAGACAGTAAGCGTATTATGTAGCCAATTTTGCAATTTATCCAAGCCAATTTTGCATGACTTTTTTATATTAAAATGCATTTTATTCATTTAAAAAAGATTCATTTCATTGATTGAAAATCTTTCATCAGCTAAAATTTCTCTAAAATATTTCCTTAATAGCTAGTGGAAATTCATTTGAATAGTATGAAGGTTTTTAATAGTTAGATAATATTAATGAATTTATAAAAATATACATCTTTATTCTTTTATTTTCTGTTTGAAAACTACATAATAGCTATAATTTCTCTAAATAGTTACGTCAAATTCTTTTAGATATTTATGGTGAATATTATGAAAGTTTTTTCGATAATTTAATAATAAATATAAATTTATAAAGATGCATTTCTTTATTTAAATAAGAATATTATATATTCTAGGTATTATATAAGTGTAGAAGAAAATTGATTCAGGAATTTATGGCATTAATATTATAGATTCGAACTCACATTTTAATTATTTTGATCATTGTTTCTTGAAAATATTTCACTTGGAACATTATAATATTTCATGACATAAAGGAAAAATAAAATTGTTAATACTAATTTGAAATACTTTTAAAAATGCAAGCTAAATTAACTGATGTAACTACGTTAATTTTTTAAATAAATATAACCATCTTTTTGATGGTTCATTGATATTTAAGTAAATCTTTGTCATTATAAGTAAATCTTTGTCATGTATAGAACTTAAAGAATTATCATAAAATTTTAAAAAAAATTAAGGTTACATTTATTAAATGTAATTATATTTATGAAATAAACATATTTCTAAATTATCTATTACAAATAAAATATTTTCTTGTTGAAGTCTATAAAAATAACGGTTTATAATTTTACTTCCGATTAATAAAATATATCATCAACCAATTTAAAGAAACAAATGTTTTGCTTGGTTTAAAGAAATATATGTCATGCTTGGTCAACCATTGTGTCACGCCTAATAATGGGAATAATTATTTAAACATTAAACAAAGTAAATAATACAAAATAGTTTAAAAATATTTTTTAAATAACTCAAATTCTTCAGTTTTTTTAATGCACAACACGCTGTATTTTAGAAAAATATTATATACACATGAATGCAAGTGTGAAATTGACTTTTTTTACATCTTTCATATACTACAATCCTAAGAAACTAAAAAAGGAGAAATGGAAAATGCTGAAAATTTGCGTAAAAAGTTAAAATTGTACATAAAAATTTATGTATAATTTAACTTGGAAATTAGTGAAAAACTCCCATTAGTTAATTGAGTTCTAAGCTTTTCCTGTCACAAAATTATTTTTATCAATCAATAGTACTGATTTCCGTGAATTCAAAGCATTTAACATTCTTTGTTTTACACAGACAGAAATATTTCTGATGCAGTCTCTTGCTAAAATTTTGAAAAAAGAGTTATCAAATCCAACAGACCAGTAAAACATTTTCCTGTGTTCTGTTTTTCTACAAATATTGGGCAATTATCTTGTGAAAAAAAATGAGTTAATATCGATTTCTTCAAAAGAAATAGTTTCTCTTCCATCATTTTTCGAGGAACAAAAGAATTCACTTGAGACTTTAGGGAACATTATCTTTGATCCTGCTTGTCAAAGTGAACTATAGGTAAGATTCAACTACGCATAGCTACAGTAAAAAAAATTATCTTTCTAAAGCATTTTTCAATAGAAATGCATCAATTATTGATTAATTTTTTCTGCTTTGACAACTTATCGCTTTTTTGGGTCCACGGTGGCTCCTTTAGTTAGTGTGTCGTTCTCGTTATCTGAAGGTAGTGAGTTCAAATCTTGGCTTAACCAAAGATTAATCCTGTTTGTTAAAGGTGGCTGGGGCACGTTAAATATGTCGTTGTCGCAATATCCTCCGAATGAAGTGATACCTCTGGGCCCCGTGGAGGCATAGTATTGGGATCTTCTGATTTATTCCTGCTTCAAAATCCATCAGGAATAGAAAGAGGAAAGTTTCCATCTTCTGGTTTGTATGTAACTGATAGACAGAAACTCAGAGCTAGGTACAGAGAAACATGCTGGGTAAAACCGACCTATTACTATATAAAAATAATTTATTTTTAAAAACCAAATATTGTGCAAACATATAAATAAAAAAGTTTCATATTAAGAATACTTATGAAATTTTCAATAAAAAAAAATTCTTGAAAATTGTAAAGACAGGCTTTATCATTACAACGTTAAATCGTGAGGATAATTTCAATTAAAACCTGTTTAATATTAAGTTCTTCTATCAAGTTCTTCTAGATCATTGGAAACCAAATTTTCAATTCTTATTAAAATTATCACTTTTAATCTTGATTCAAACACAATTTATTTTTTTGGTATTCATATGAATATATTCTTGCAGTCATAAAAATATCAGCTTTTCATTAAGAAAATCATATAGGTGATGTTGCAGAGTTTTTCAGTATAATAAGTTTTTAATACTTACAGATAACAATAATCGTTACCGTTGAAATTATCATTTTGAATATATATATATATATATATATATATATATATATATATATATATATATATATATATATATATATATATATATATATTTAATTTATTTATTTATATAGATATATAATTCATTTAAAATAAGTTCCAATTGAAAATAAAATTTAATGAAATGTAATGTTATATTAATTATTTCAAATAATTAAATCATGAAAACTTCATTAATGTCTATAGGTCATAGTACTTTCCCTGATATGGGTATTTCATTGATGTGACATTTTAAAACCGCATAATATAAAGAAATTAACGAAGTTCTAAAATGTAAATAATTTAACGGATTTGAATAAAGTAAATAAATAAGGGACTTGTATATTATAGGAGTTTATGTACAGTATAAAGAGAGAAATTTTTAATTGTTTTGTGAAAAAATCTGCTAAAATGAATTCATTTTCTCACTGATTTTTAATAGTGCCATCTATTGATTATGCTCTTAACTAAATATTACTGTAGACATCTGAAATCGTAAACTATAAACGGATGATTTGCAATTTCGCTTCTTTTTATTTCTTAGATTACAAACTTTTATTGAATATTCTATATCGGAAGATAGTTAAAGAAAAATAAATTAGATTTCTAGCAAAAGAAGATAATTTACAACAAGTTTTAAGGTATATATTTTAATAAAGATTTCAATTCGTAAAATGCGCAAATTTGCGAAATTGAATATAGAAATTCAGAATTAATAATTATTTTATATTTTTGCACAAATTATTTCCAACATTGTTTTTTAAAATTCGTATATTTTTTGTGGAATATACAAATAGTAAATCTTTTCTGATTCAAACTCTAAATGTGTTTATTGGAATCATTCAGTTTAAATTAGATAGAAATTTAATCACCTGCTTGAAATAATAAAGTTGAAACAAAATTTTGATCAAGTTTTGCAAGTTACAATACATAACTTTTACACATTATAATATTTTCTTCAGATTTTAGATTTATGTCTGACTCACTCTTTTAAATGTTCAAAATTCTATTTCTATAATAATATTTGAAAAATATATTTTTTATTGGCTTAAATATTTATTTTCTATGAAAAAATCTTTTGCTGATATAAATTCTTATCCCTCTTAAATTCTATCTTATGTGAATATTTATATGCATGAATACTGTTGATAAAATTTATTTTTTGTTGTATGTAGTATTCAGACTAGCATATAAGAAATAAATTTTACTTTCTTAGCCATTCAATAGCACTTCACATTTATTCAGAAAATGATAATTATTATAAAATACATTTTATGCTAATAAAAATTATAATATTACTCATGTTTAATTAAGTTTGATAAATTCAATAAATACTTTTTATACTGTAAACATATTGTAAGTAATTGTTTATGAAACCAAATAATTCCGCTAAATTTGCATTTATTAAACACATGATATTTTTTTTTACTTTGTATTTTTGTTAGAGATATTGAGAAACAAAAATTAGATAAATCAGTATATTGTTTAACGTTCATCTTACAGTAAACCGAGAAAACCATAAAGGAAATTGAATGCTTTTCCATTTCCTTATAAAATTTTGTCAGCATTTTGCAAAAGATCGGTTTCTAAAATTAAAAATTTTAAGGAATACGATATTTTAATGCAAATGTTACAATAAGTTATATATAACGCACTGAATCAAATTATGTGTGTTGTTTGAATATATAATATTCCCTAAAGGATTTTTGAATATTAAAATATTTTCACTGAAATATAATTACATTGAAACTTCTAGCTTATAAGATCATTTTTTAATAATATGCCCATTTCCTGGCATAAATAATATTAATTTTACTATAAACTTAAATAAATATCTTTTCAAAGTTTTATGCACTTATTAAAAATTATGATTGAAATCATTATGATAATTAACACTTTTAACTATAGCATGATGTAATTAATACTAATGAAAGCTACTCTTGTGTGTTTAAAAGTGAATTCAATCTAATGCCATTTCTACATTAAGACATAATGGCTCTGGGAATGAATATAATTGTTAATGATAAAGATGTCATCCGTCAAATGTAATACAGATCAATTTCTTAGCTCAAGATTATAACTTCACGCTCTATTAATGACAAAAATTGTCCATTTTCAAAAACTTTTTTTTTTGATAAAAAAATTATTTTTGCCTTCTTTGTAGTGTGTCGGCTGTAACAGGATTATAAAATAAGAATTTAGACATTTTGTCCCAATGTAGATAATATGATAAAATGAAATCGTCAATTATACACATAAGATATATGTAATATAATAATAAAAAAATTATAATTCTAAGGTAAATATACTTAATTTTAAACTAATGAATTTTAACTGTACCTTGATACAATTGGTATCTATAAATATCTGTTTATTAAGCAACGCATTTTTTATTTTTTCTTATATTAGAAGGATAATAAACAAATATATTATAAGTAAAAATAATGAAAGTAATTTATAAATTAATTAACTTATTATTTGCAATGAGAAATATATACGAAAAACTTAAAAGCGTTCATTTGTACAATTTTAAATTACATATGTGTGATAAATTATTCTCAAAATATCCATTAAGTTTAAGCTTAATTTGCATTTAGGTACTTAGAAATTAATATATTTTTACATAAAACTTTTCTCCTTAATTCTTCAGTTAGTTTAAAAAACGTATATTTCTCTGGATTTGTATTAGTAGTTCAGTGAAATAATTATTAAAGACTTAAGACTCACTCTTGCTCCCCCCTTTATGACATATCTAATAATATATTTAAAGGTATCAGTTATATACTACTTCAAATTGAAATAATATAAAACTGACACCATAACATATACATTTATATATATATATATATATATATATATATATATATATATATATATATATATATATCGCTAGATAGATATTAAGAGAAACGAGTTGGAAACCTTTCTTTCTGCGATAACTTGCAGTGCATTCAAAATGATTATATATGAATATAAAGCTCATTTGATTGTTTTCAAAGATTATATCATACTATATATCATACATATGGAAATTTTTAGCGTCATTTACTGTACCTTGTTATTTATACATAATGTACAAATCAATACCGCTCAATAAATGTCTAATTTAATGTAAAATATTAATTAATAACGATTTCACTAAATTTAAAACCACTGAAAATGCCACACTAATGCGGATTATAATTCAATACTTGTGAATTAATTAACTTCCATATGTATGCATTCCTTTATATTTAGCAGTATTATTTCATACACTCTCATACACCATATATACATATATATATATATATATATATATATATATATATATATATATATATATATATATATATATATATATATATATATATATGTTTATATATGTATATATGTATATATATATATTGTATATATATATATAATGAGAGCGATAGGGGATAACATAGAGAATTATATCAAATAATCGGAAATGTAGGTATAGCGTTTTAATTTTTATCTGACAACTGCGTGCTGTTGCGGGAACTCTGTTATTTTAAAGAGGTTCTCTTCAGAATTTATATTTAATTTTTTTTAAACAAAAGCGTTCCTGATTAGTGTCTCTTATTCAAAATTATTTACAATTGTTATTTATCTCGAACTGCAAGAGAGCATTATTTGCAGGAAATGTACACAGTAAATTCTTCATTTCTTAGAAAGAGTGCAATTTATATTTTTTGATATTCTAATCAATAAAATATTATTTTTTATTTTTTAACATTAACAATAATCTAATATTCTCTTTAAAATTTTTAAATCATTGATTGTGTGTTTTTATAGACCTTTGATATAGTTGCTTGAATTGCTGTGGTGAAATATATACACTTAACTTTAGGTGAAGAAGAGTTTTTTTTCTCCAATGGTTAGTTGGGTTTTATGGTGCAAGGTCCAAAATTGGACATGCTGTGCCAATTTTTTTCTCCAATTGTTGAGTAACTAGTTTAGTAACCAGCAATTTACCATTAAAAGATACCATATTTATATCAAAAATTATATATTAAGTAAACAGATCTGAGAGACTCATAATAATATATTTAAAGATTAGACGTGAATGTTGATAAAAACTTATCTGGCTGTGAATATCTACAATGCAGTATTCAAACGGATATCTTTTTAAATCCAACAGGGAAATCATTCCTGTACACCACTTGGATAAGATATAATTTATTATTTTATAAATAATTAAAGTATTTAGTTGAAAAGTTTATATGGGAAGCCAATTTCCTTCTTGTCAATGATGTAATATTCATTTAAATGTTACTACTGTTTAAAGAAATGTGTTTTGGAATTTATCCTCCTACAAAGATAAATATTGTATTTATTCTAGAAATTCAATGTTAAAAATCGCATAATCTTAACTTTTATATTTTTCAACTAAACTATAAATCCAATTATTAGATTTTCTGTAAATAATAGTAAATAATTTATTTTAGTCATTAAAATAATGAATTCTAATGTTTAGTTTTAAGCAATCCACAAAACTATCATCAGAATTTTCTGTCAGAATATATCATGTTTGCAACATATTTTAAATAAAAATATCCTTTTCTTACTGTCTTAAGCAAAGTTATAAGTGTGATTAAGAATTTATTAAGAATTGTTATATAATAGTTTAATTAACCATGAAACTCTGTGGCAATGATTTAAAAATAGCAAAAAAATAAAATAAAATAAAAAATGAAACAAACTAACTAAATCAAACTAAACTAAAATTATTTTTGTTGCGTAAAATTAATACACATTTACAAATTAAATGTTAATATTTTTACTTCAGTAAGTGATCAGAACAATATGAAAAATACAAAATTTCTTCCTAAACTTTTTAGTAAATTCTATTAGAATAAAATGTTTGTCATGGGGGGAACAAATTGAAACATCAAACAAGGATAGAAAGTCAAAAATATATTTTATTGGAAACCAATATATATGTGAAAAAAAGATTTCTAAAATAGAACTAACTATAAAATTAAAATACAATACATTAAATTGAATACTTCAAAAACGAATTGCTTAAAAAATATTTAAAAGCATTAAAAGATAATGATTTAAATTTTACCATGAATAGATGCAGAAATATTATTTAATAAATTTCTTCAATCGTTTTCTTTAAAAGTTAATATTAACACAAGATATTTTGAATTCATTATTTAACTAATCAAAAAGAAAATTCAATTAAATTTAACGATAGTTATAAAACTAATAACAAATTAGTGAAGCTTCACAGAGTAGATATATATTGTTCAGATAATATTATGCATTTTATTAAAGTTATTTTTATCTATAATAAAAAATAATTTTTAAAAATTAAAACTTAAAGGATTTTTACGTTGTCTTAAATCACAGAAAAAAGGATAAAAATAAATCAAAATGCAAAGTTTATAAAATAACAAATTTATTTTATTAACTTTGCATTTTGATTAAATTTAGAGAAAAACACAGTTTACATTAACTTTTATATTTATCAGTTAAAGTTTATAAATTAATGTGAAAATGAGGGATACTAAAGAAAAATAAATGATATAAAATTAATTAAGCTTATGCAGCTAAATTATATAAAATATATATATATATATATATATATATATATATATATATGTATATATATATATATATATATATATACATATATATATATATATATATATATATATATATATATATATATATATATATATATATATATATATATATATATATATATATATATATATATATATATATATATATATATATATATTTATAATCATAAATTTTCATTAAAATTGCAAATTTAATACACATTTTTGTAATTATTTTAAGAATTTCTTATAAATATTGACAGTGTGTTTAGGATAACGTAATAAAATACTCACATTAATTAATATATTTGTTTAATTTAAATACAAAAACAATGAGATTAATATAAAGTTATAAAATGGTTAATCATTGTAAAGGAAAAAATGCATACAGGCAGTCACATTGGATGCGAAATCTTTTATTTTAATGTCTAGAACGTATCCTCCCTTTATTAAACAATCTGTAAAATAACGGTTTATTATATAGTTGTCACTATTCCAAGAAAACCAAATTCAACAAATCTGACCAGTATTTTGTTGAGTAAAGTATTTATATCCTTCATGGAAAACATTTTTGGACAGATTCAGTTGGAACTGAAAATTAAAGAAATTCTTAAATTACCAGGTTTAAGCTCCTTTAATTTGCCTTTAAATCTCAAACTTGATTATAAAAATTTTTTGTCTTATTAGTATTTAATAATATGTTATAATGATAAATAAAAATGAATTATCAGAATAAATAAAAATTGTTTTTTTGGAAAAAATATTTTTCTTATATTCTTTCTTATATAATTAAAATTCTTTTATATAATTAATATTCTTTCTTATATAATTTAAATTTATTCTTTATTATATAATTAAAAACAACCATGAAGACATTTGAAGCTCTTCGGTATGAGAATAAGTTAATTAAATTTTCGACAAGGAAACAAATAAAAACATCTACCTGACAAACTTATAAATACTTGGTTTGAGTAGATTGTAATTACAGATAAATTAGATTAACTAACAGTAAATATCATTAGTTTATCTATAAACGTTGTACCATTGTGTTATTTAATAATCTTTTAATAATTAAAATTTCATATATGTACTGGTTGGTTACATTATGTCTGGTTGGTTACGGCTTTCATTATTGAAAGACCGTGTTCTTTAATGACTTCTAGCACACATTCTAGCGTAGTCATAAAGTTCTAAATATGCAATGATATTTATGTGGGAGGCAGGCCATGCTTGGAGGATTTCTGCTTGGTCCCTTCTTTTAAATTACGAAGATTCACTCACTTCGGGGAAATGATTGCACATCTACAGGAGGCCCTCCTATATATAGCCAAATGGTTAGCGCTCTTGCATTTGGTTCAATAGTTAGTGGGTTCGAATCTCACCATGGGCATGAATGTTTGTAGTGGTTCGGAATCCACTTTAATCCGTAGGTCCCGGTCTAAGTAGCCCTCGTGTGCAAAAAATGACCGTTGAGCGACAAACAAACAAACCTCCTATTTACAAGGGCAACATAAGTGTGTTTGCTCCATACACAAGAACACTGCTAATACCACAGCAATACTTTGGCTATATAACTTAACATAGCTTTCCAGCCCTTGTATTGTTGAAAGGCAGAATTATTTTCAGCAGCCGGGCATTGAAAAAATATTGTCTTAACTATAAACACTATTTTTTATTAAGAGAATAAAACTATTGATTAATAAATTCAATCTGTTTTGCAAACTATAGACCTATTCGCATTTTTGAATAACAGAATTTATAATTTGATAATCATAATACTGGTATATTTTAGAGCGTCCAACACCGAATCGTCAACCTCCTCCATGACTTTTCCCAGAAAATTCACAATATCTCCATGATGAATAGTAAGATAATCTATAATAAATATTATTTAACATTAATTATTGCGGGAACATATTTCTAGACATATTCAAGCTGTATTACATGACAAATGATGTTTTATATCATCCTTACTTCATAAATAAAAGATATTTTTATAATTACTCATATATATGCATGCATATATGTACATAGTGATTATATATATATATATATATATATATATATATATATATATATATATATATATATATATATATATATATATATATATATATATATATATATATATATATATATATATATATATATATATATATATATATATATATATATATATATATATATATATATATATATATATATATATATATATATATATATATATATATATATATATATATATATATATATATATATATATTGTTATTGTTGTTTTACTTTGTTTTTGATGGGTGAAACTATTGATCATTTTCCGTCATTCTCAAGCTGGCTAAAAATTTATGATTAAATATATTTATTAAATGTACTTAAGAGAAACACATGATTAGACATATGATGAGAATATAATGATAATAATTTGATAATCCAAAAAGTATATATAAATGTAGTTAGTGTAGAAGAAGCACAATCTCTGATTTTATCTTTATTGCTTTGAATATATTCTTGTTTCCAATAGTATAACCAGTTTGGGTTAGTTCTGATATGCCATCTTGTTCAGTTTCACCCCAGCATGATTTCGGATGTAAAACTGCAATAATATTTTGCGGATTTATATTAGCTGTTAGATGCCTCATAAACTCCTTCACATCAATACAGTTTTGTTTATTTATAGCAGTTGCCGTAATTGTATCATCATTTTTATGATTTTCCTTTTTTTGCATTAAAATGTATTCCTCAAAAGAAACTGCCATCATATTCAAAGCAACGAAAATATGTTTGTTCTTAGCTAATGCTGTTTTATTTTAAAATAAAATAGATGATGGAAGTAAATTAAGATAAACCAATTAAATAATAATATATTTTTTATCTAAAAGGGAAGTGTTCTTCAGGAAATGTCATGTACTAAATAACTTAAGAAGAATCTAGAGGTTTCAGTAAATATAAGATTACAAAGCTATAACTTTTTCATCACCAATATTTTTAAATGTATTTAGAACGTTATTAGACACATTTAATACAGAATTATATATCGTATATATATATTTAATACAGAAATATCATATATGGAACAAAGCAGCCATGTATACATTACAGCTGCCCTGACAATGTTTCAATATTTCGATAAATAACCACAATTAATTTTGATATTTTAGACACAAAAGAATGTATTCGCAAATGAAGAAATGTGATTTAGTATTGTATGAGGAGTGAAAGACAAACAGTATAGAATTTGTACTACAAGTAAGTTCAATTACACTTAATTTATAATATTTATTTGCTTTTCCCAAATCAAATACATGGAGAACATTTTAAGATTTTTAAGGCTATATTTTTACTTTCGTGTGAAAGAGAAAAATGTTACAGTAAAATCATTGTGGAGGGGGTTGTGAACATATAAGTTTGCATTCTTGAAACATTATTTGCAATAAAATTGAATTTTTCTTCTATAAATTATTTATACATTTTCAAAATTGATTCTGTTAAAAACTAACTTGAAATCTTTGTTTTCATAAAAGTATCTTCTTGTTAATACAATTATAGTTTTTCTCAGATATTGTCTTTGCAGCAACTTCCATTACACTCTTATTTTATATTAAGGTGTTGCTTTCTTTATGTAAGGTGTTTTGATTTCTGCAAAATCAGTGAAAAATAAGGATATTCAATTTACTATTTCTGCAAAAAAATGTGCTACTGAGAATTAGAATAAATATTGTTTTTAGAATTTTGCTATGATAATAGAGAAATTAGCATATAAATTAATATTTATTGCAAAACATAAATCTTATAAGATATTATTCATAATATGAGGAAACGATGTTCTTAAATTCATAAATATTAAAATTATAAAAAAAAACACTTAGCAGCACTTTTAAGATTATTTTATATATATAATTGAACTTTATAAATAAATATACATTAATTAATAACTATTTCAAACAACGTCCAAGTGAAACTGAAACAAAAAACGACAGTTAAAAAATAAATGTAACATAATGAATTAAAGTAAAAGAATTTAAATAAAAGAAATTATGAAAATTCCTTGAACATTCTAACATTCTTTCAATCGTTCAATTCAGTCATAAAGCAAAAAAGTTAAAAATGTAACAGAAGAACTGAAGTGAACAAACATCAATTTTAATATTTTTTGCAATTTTCTTAACTTTGTATGAATAAATAAACTTTTATTATGTGAATCACACACACACACACACACACACACACACACAATATTCTGTGTATATACTTTTCATTCTTTTATGAGAACATAGTTTGCCCCTCTGCATTCCATTAATTGAGTCAATTGTACTCACAATATAGCAACTGTAAATTAAATAAATTTATTTCCTGAAGCTATGAAATTAAATTATGAATGTTGGTGAGCATATTTTAATAACAGAACTATTACATTGATAAATGTTCAAATGCTTATTTATAATTTGTAATTAATATTCTTTTCTTATATATGTATTTAATATATCATTAACATTTAAAAGATTTGGAAGTTAAGTCTTTAATTTTCTTTCCAGAAAACGCTTTTGGCTCCGCACACGTAGCATCAAACTGGAATGGAGCTTTACTTTCAATAATCCAACGAATTTCACAATCACATTTTATCGGGTTACCTGAAAAAATACAAATCATTTTGAATTAATTTTTAACTCAACATTGCTTACAGAAATTTTAAAATTGGTGTAAATCAATCTATATTTTAATACATACATCATACACATGTATGAGGAAATAAATGAATTGAAATGCTTCAATGAGTCTATCTTCAAGGTAAGTTACATGCACTCTCAGCCACTCCCTACGTGAGATTCACGACATTATGTGTTCCACACATCTTCAGTATTCTGGATGTTCAACGTTTCTTATGTTTATCAATACCTTACTGTGTTATCGGTCATTAAATGAGATTAAGCATTACAAGTTAGCGCTTCTGATGTTATTTTGCACCTGCTTACATAGATTTTCTAATAAAACCATCAAGAATTTACCGTATGCAAATTTCCACTGAGAAGAAACAGCATTTTGCTCATAACTGTTATCCAAGAGATCAATTGATAGCAAATGATGTCTTTTAAAAATGTAAAAAGGTCAATGCTTCACCTATAATCTTAATAACATCATTCGAAAATTTTTGTGAATGCTATTTCAAAGTATATTTATGAGGACTTGGCAAATGTCAGCCTCACATAAGAAGGAGTAAAGTAGAATACAGATGAAACACAAAGATTGTGCAAATAACGGTTTGTAGCTTTCTGCATTCTTAATCAATATTATTGGTCTAATAACATCTCTACTTTTCCTCAACATCAAGAGAAGTTTCCCGCAAACTTTTAGGTAGGCATCCTTTGTGGTAACCTGATACAGACAAGTAGATGTTGCCAGATCATTTTATGTTAACAGCATACCATAACTTCTTGGAGCAACTGGTCTCCTGTTCATTGCAAGTCTCGAAGCAGTAAATATGTGGTTTATGCACGAAAGAGCTCCAGCACATTTTTTCTTCACGGACCATTACTTTTTGAATGCCATATATCTCGCACGAAACTTTAGTGTGCGAAATGCCTGTAGATTCAGTCGAATCTCTTTTGTTGAGAATAGTTTCTGTCGTGGACAAAAATTATACAACGTAATTGATCTTTGAGAGAATGCATGAAACTTTTCTTCGCTGATGTGAACCATGCAATTTCATGTATTTTTTTTTACTGAACAATAGTGAATTTCTAAAACAATACATCTGATTGATCAATTTTTTATATCATTTATTCATTTTGCCAACACTTTCAACAGAAGGACATATAATTAAATTGAAAATTGCCAAAAATAGTTTTATATTGTATGAAACTAATCGTTTTAAACATCAAAAGTGAAAGAAAATGAAGTTATTTTATTTCATGCTATCGCAATTTATCAGAAAAATGGAAAATTAACACAGTTAACTATCTTTAGTTCTCATTACTGTCATGAATTATTACAGATTTGTAAACAAAGTAATAATTATTTATTTTGTTGTATACAGTAATTTATAAAGTATATTATAAAGATAGCACACGATAATTGTGATATTCTGAAAATAATATTTTTAGATGACTATGATCTTTAAGAAATTATTGATTTCTAATAAAAATATTTTGTTTAAAAGGAATTTGTGTATCTATGTACACATAATAAAATTATTTACATATTTTCAAAATTCATTGGGTAAAATGATAATACAAATGGAAAAATAAATATAAATTTTATTAATAAATGAAATAAATTAAATGCTTTAAAGGGGTTTTCCAGAGTTTTTTCAAAACATTATAACTATACATTTATTTAAGACACAATTAGTATTTGTCAAAGGAATTTTTCTCATAAGACTCATATGTACTCAAAACTAATGTATTTAAGAGGCAAGTAGTTTAATTTTGTGTATGTTTCGCAAATTACAGTATTCAATTCATTTTACAAAGTGAAGTTACAAAAGCATTTTATGAAATAAAAAATATAAGATTTATTTTTGCATAAATTGTTTATTTGCATTTTCATAAATAGTTCTACATAATAATGTAAATTGTATACATTTTACTCTTGCAAATGAAATAGCATTTAAAAAAATAAATAAAGTTAATTTCATTATAAATGTTGTAAATTTTAAACGTCAATTTCGACATCTCAACCAAATTTCCAGTCTAAGAAATGCAAACAAAATTACATGCAATCCTAACATTCTATAATGTAAACTCATTACTCTCTCTTTTCCTGTGACGAATAGTGTTTCTCCCCTTGAAATTAAAAGATTTATTGGAGCTTGAAATTTTCCACATCGTCATTTAGATCATGTAAGTGTCATGCTAAAAGGTGATAAATTAATTTTTGTGTAATGATTTACAGAAGAAAGGGAAATATCTCTGCAGCAAATAAAATTAACGACATGTTTACTTGCATTATCCAAAAACAAAAAGATATAAAGGAAACACATTACATTGAATTAATATCTTGTTCTATGCTAAAACGAAGCAAAACTACAAGTTTATTTTTTGATTTTTTTTCATGTTCTGAATTCCCAAATAACTAACAAGCGTCAATTTAGCATCCAAATTGGAGACATTTTTCTTCGTTTCGGAAGCACAAGATGCGATGAATAATAAACGACGAAATCTATATCAATGAGAAATTATCTCAACAGATTTTATGAAAACGGTGTCTAATGCGTTATCTGTTCCATTTATCACGTTTAATGGTTCCTTGTGACACAGTTGTCTCACTGACGTAAGTTAGTGTGACTTGGAATCGAATTTTTCTGGAAATTAAATTTTCGATAACATAAGCTTCCTAATAGGAATGAGGAATATCTTTCAGCGTTAATGGTTTTTGCTTGAATGACTTGTTTTTATGAGATAAATGTGTGTGAAGTTATTTGATACTGTTCTTATTAGCTTATATTGAGAAATCTGAAAGGTGATAAATATTTTAAAACCTTTTTAAAATATGCTCACCTATATATTTATTCCTATCATAAAATAGTGTTTGTTGTAAATATTTATGAAGTATTAATCAGATATAAACAGTTTAAGGTATATTTTATTAAATCTCTTAATATTTCATAGCGTTTACATTCACAGTTAATGCGATAAATATATTTCCTTGAATTCACCCAATAGAAAATGAATTTGAACGACATCATTGAAAAATTTTCATTTATACATTAGAAAAACATGAATCAAATGCCAGGAATTGGATATGTGCCTTATATATTCTAAAAATAATATCGAATTGAAATATTTCGATGAGAAAAATGTCACAAAACATTTATTCGAGCAGTGAATGTATTTCCAATTAAAGAATACTGATTAAATAATATTGTACTATTCTGACTTGAACAATGATTCTAAATAAAATATATAACTGGATTGATACACTCTGCAATTTCTACAGTAACTAAAAATATATTATTTACAGAAAAGGAATGAAGAAAGGAAAATACATTAAAATCTATTTTTTGAGATTAATAGGAAAAAATTTTCAATTTTACAATCTTTCCAAAATTTTCGAAACGAAAACTGGTATACAGTTTTATCCCATTTTATTTAAAACCTCACTATTTCCAGCTCAGAAGTTTATAATGAGTAAACAAGAGGAAAACATTGCATTTAATTACAAAGAAATTTCATACATTGAGCTGTATTTGTTACTGAATTATTTTGTGTCAATTATACCCCGAAAGACTTAAAATGTGGAATTCCTTGTTACCAATAATCTAAAAACAAGCCAATTTGCTGATGCTAATTTTATCATTAAATTTGAAATAAATCAATGCATGCTATGAATGTTCTTCAAAGAATAAGTATTTATGATTGTATTCAGAAAGTAGATTTTAATACGACAACGATTTGCTTTCAAAACATATAACTTTTCTTTTCTTTTAATAAAATGATATGTTTAGAAATATACATTCTTTATGAAAGCATATACATATAATATTTAGGAAACAAAATTTCAAAAGAAATGTTCAGGTATCGAAACACCTAAAAATAATGTTTTTCTAGAATTATATATAGCTAGAACAGATTTTTGTCATTACATTTTTTAATATACACTAATTTATACACCTTATTTCTTTGATACTTTATGTAGGTGCTACGAATGAAAAGTTACATATATTTAATGATTCATTATAAAATGAGTTAGATGAGAATGTCTTGTCTGATAAAGAAAATTTTGGTCTAAAGTATGTCGAGAATAGAAACTTTCATGCAAAATTCACTGCTGCATTGTTGTAGAGATGTATAAAAACATCATAAAATTGCTATATGTTTGACTTTAAAAATTTTGATATTTGACCATTGTTATATGTTTGACCTTGAGTATGTACATTTGGCGCAGCTGCCGTATACGTCAGCATGCCAAATTCTGAAGTTTTTTGATGTTGAAAAAATGTTGCCAAGATGACGTATTGTGACCTCTCATGATGATGTAAATACCAGAGTTGCCAAAATGGAACTTTCTAGATAATCTTATGGATCTCTATTTACATGACGTGATTAAAATTTAGGAAACTGATGAATTCAAAATTTTTTTGTCTTAATTATTTTGGTTATTTGGAGAAAATATTTGTATCTTTATTTATTCATTTGTTATCGTATTGCGATTAAAAACATTTATTAATTTTTAAAAGAAGTATTTTCTTCATTTTATGTCGAATATCATCTCATTATTTCGCACATCAGCATTTATAAAAGTACAAATAAGAAAATTAACCTTCTTGAAATTATTTTTAGTGGTTTGTAATTTAAAGATCATTTATTGACGATAATTACTTAGTACTAATTTTAATATAATTATACAGAGCAGTTTTTTTATATTACTTCACACAAAAATTGTGATATGTTTACATAATACCTAATTTTATTGTTAAGTAATATTTTATTAGTTAAAGATAAAAAGGAAGAGTTTACCTTATACTTGTTTACGTGATTATTCATCAGTGAAGAATAAGTTATTTGAATTTAAATAATTATTATTTAAAAATTGTAAAATTATATGCGCTGCTTAGAAAATTTGTAAATACAGAATTATTAAATCATATCATATATATATATATATATATATATATATATATATATATATATATATATATATATATATATATATATATATATATATATATATATATATATATATATATATATATATATATATATTGTAATATAATGTTAATAACAAAAAATTTTTCTTTGACAGTGATTTTTATTTTAATTTAATTTTATTTATTTAAATTTTAATTCTTTGAGAGTGAACAGATAATTCAGTTTGCAGTTTGCATGTGTGTGGAATGTATATGGGTATTTATCTTATTGTACCTATAAAACAAATCTTTATTTATACGTTTTGTCTTACCAATGAAAAGAAGTTCATCTAAGTTGCGCAGAGGCCACTGAAATACATCTTTACTAATTGTCTTAAATTTATTATGCTGCAACTGAACATCAAGTAGCTGAGGCATATTCCTGAAGAAATCTTTGGGTAGTTCTGTGATCTCATTATAGCTATAGTAAAAGAAGGAATTTTTAAGCGATGTTTATCAAAGTATAAGCAGAGATAATAAGCAAAATTCATTAAGTAATTCGCTAATTTATCTTAAGATAGAAAATCATACATTAAGGCCAACATGAAATTTTTCAATTATTATAATATTTAGATGACATTAAAGGTAACAGTAAATATAGTTATCATTTTGGTATCTTACGACAAACGATTATCACAGACAATGGAGTATCAAATTCTAAATGCATTTGCAGTTGTAAATAACTATTAGGGGGGCAAAAAACATTTTAAAAAACTTTAATTGTTATATAGTTTAAACATTAGCTTCTTTAAAAATAATTCAATAAATAAGTGTTTGAAAGTGTATGAGATACTCATTATATACTTTGAAATAGAAAAAATACTTCTAATAATTTAAATTTCCAAATAAAAAAGAGCGGCCCAAAAATTTTATTGGTTTAGTTTTGAATATTTTAAGGGTATATATAACTTGAAATGGAAGCCGAAATTAATATTTCAAATGGTTTTCATTTTTAGATTAATTATAATTATTAAACTTTCAAATGGTAATTTCTCTTTGTAGCCTTGTTATATATATGAGCAATCAATTGAATTTTTCATGCATATTAGTGAAAACCCAATTTGTTTCTCATTTATATGTGTACAATGGCTTAGCATACTTGCGAAAGCTTTTCGGAAAATTATAATTTTGAAAACTTTAAAGTTAATGTCTAGAAAATATACAATAAAATGTGGTTGAAGATGAGAATATTTGCCAATTTTCTTGAATCAATAAATTTAAGATTTTCGAATTAAATAGGATATAACTGTGAAGTACAATTAATGTCCATAAGAGTTTTAAAATTATTTTAAGTAAAATGACGAAGATTTGATTAATTACAAGTATAAAATAAATTTATCATTGGAATTTTGTCTATAAACTACAATAATAAATTTAATTTATTATTGGATATTTAAAATTTATGCTTTCTCTCTTTCTCTTTAGAAGTTGATGAATAAAACATACCCTAAACAATACAAATACATTAAAACACTTGTAAATCTTCTTTACATATTAATTTTTGTTTTTGAAATTATTTATTTTTAAATAAAACATTTTATAATTTAAAGTTTATTGACTCTTTTTGCAAGAGATGAATGGCATCTAAGTGTTTTTTGGTTAGTTTACCATAGAAAAAAATTTTCCAAGTTAAACGTTTTGAGAAATTTTGAGCATGCTACTGAAACTGTATTTAAAAATGAGATTTTCAACGTAACAACGATTATTTTGAATCACGTTTACTAACAATATTATTAGTATTATTACTAACAATATAATAGAAATATTTTCAATTTAAGATAGAAATATCATAACTTTTCTCATAAAAAAGAATACATATTACGCATCAGAAAATTTAACTAAAACTCCGTTCTTTGTTTTAGTGGTTTAAACTTTTAAATTTAATTGTTTATGGTTCATTGATTCCTAGGACCTTAAAAATTCTTATTTCTACATTTATTCTGATATTATGCATGGCAACAATGTTAACCAAATAATTAGAGATATAACTCAAATACTATTTTAAATTTTTTTTTATTTCTTAAAGTAAAAAACTGAGTAGTAAAATAAAAACTTAGAATAAAATAACTTCTCTAGTATACAACAAAAATCCAAGTAACAATAAAACAGTTAACAGAAAATATTACTAAAGCTATACGTAGTTAATTCCCTTTGTTTCAGTCCCTTCTCTTCACATTCTCTGGGATCAAACTACACTTGACAAACGCTCTACAGCTACAAATTATTGAAACAATATTAAATAACCAGATAATGACGCTATCCATGCCGAATTTATCCTACACATAGAAGCATAAGCAGTTAAGACTATTTGAAAGTTGTTCAGTCTTGTTTGTGTCCGCTCTTTGTTCTGCAGATCTATCATAATACCAGTCCAGAAAAAAGGAAAAAAGTCCAGAAAAAAGGGAAAGGACCCGGGAAGTTTTAGGGGTTTTTAATCTATTTCACAAATGAGTATTCCACTCAAAATTCTGGAGAGAATAATCGCAATATTGAACTGATGTATTGTGAATTTTGGTGTTTTAACCCACAAACAATGCAGATAAAATAATATGGGCAATGCAGATAAAATAATCAGCATATCACTTTCCTTGGTCAGATAGTAAAAGATACATTGGACAAAAACTGTCTTCTAGTTGTTCTTATTGATCTAAAATTCCCTTATGTCTTGATTTTCAAGGAAAGTGTTTTGTTAAAGCTATCTGATATTGGTTTTGAATGCTGGTTCTGAATATTTCTGAACCAGGAAACATCTATTGAATATGTTTCGGAAACTTCTTCTAGCATTTTAAGAATCTTAATACTCTATTTCCTCAGTACGCCATCACTATGTTTATTCTTTACCATCTATATTAACGATATCATTACGACCTTTATGTTTAAAAATAGGGGGAATGTTAATTTGATATCGACAATCTGGTTATTTGAATTGAAAATCTTAAAAATCAAGTAAACTATAGTATGAAACTACTTTAAATCAGGTTTAAAATGAATTAAATGATTGTTCTCATGATTATACTATGGAAGTAAATTTAGAAAAAACTGTATATCAAACCTTTTCCCTCACACACCAACCGATTAAGATGAACTTGCTGTACCAATACCATGCTGTTTTACAGACCAACCACTTTTCTTATTTAGGTTTCATTTTCGAACACAAATTGAATTGGAAAGAGTACGTTGCAAATATATTGGAAAGAGCTACAAAAAATTAATTTAAAGAGAAAATAGCTGATTCTAAATGGAGATACTGTAGAAGAATCCTAGATTTCATTTATAAATCCTGTATTTTTCCACTTGTTATTTACTTTTCCAAACGTTTGGTGGCAGAATGTAAATTGGTACTTGGTACCCCTGAAAAATTCCCTAACCAAGCCCTTCAAATTATCACAGGAGTTGTTAAACAACTCATAATGATAGACATCTGATATCTACCCTACACATGAGAATTAAATCAATTATAGGAGAGGGGCCTAATATTATGGGAAAAGATTGCATAATTACCAGATTATTTTCCCCTGTGGAATAGACTTTTGTTATCATCTACATGGAAAATTAAAATTCAAAACGGTTTTCTTTATAAAATTTAGGCAATTGAATTGGGGATGGAAAATCTCATCAAGTTACGAAGTCCAACTCTAACACAATAAAAGATTCAAGTGTAAGGTTTCTAAGAAATAAACAGGTGGCATAATTTTGAAAGCTGTAGCTTTGGGAACAATACATGACTTGTATCCAGAAGAAAAATGGCTGCACGTGTTTATAGATGTCTTCGTATTGACTTATTGACACTTCTTACATTCTATACTCCTTTTGGAACTTATAAAAAATCATTAATTTGGAGATCTCAGATATTCCAAATGCTCTATTACAGATCTAGTGTAAGTTGGAGATTCCTTAATGGCTGTAATACTCTCAGATACTTAGGTTGCTCTCTTAGCCATTGCTTCATATGAAGCTGTTGCATCAGTTGATATTTTAAAGATTGGTTAAGCCCTCAAGGATGTAACTGAAATACGTAAAGAAGTTGCGTTACAGTGGGTATCAGCACACTGGGAATTTTGGGAAATAATCTGGCTAATTCTTTGGCAAAGAAAGCAATCAAAATTTCACAAACAGACCAATTCTTTTTTTCACTATCAAACTATTAATTAAAAAGCCAGTGAAGATTGTTGGAGAAAAATAAGAGAGGAAAACAAAAACAAATATGGATTGATAAATTTTTATGATAAAGTTTTCTTTTATGATTAATCTTTTATGATAAAGTTTTAATTTTATTTTTATGTTATCGAAGTATTAAGAGCGTATAATCATAAGAAAAAACATAGTTTAAATTATGCACTGAGATCAATGCAATTTTTTGGCAGTAGTTGCTAAAAATAAGAGAATGTAACATTTAACCACGATTAATTTTAAAGAAAAAAAGTTATAATAATATAAAGGAATATCTAAACTTTATAATATACAACAAGTACAAACGCATGCTTGATTGTACAGTTGGCATTTCATTGATTAAGTTTCAACAAAAGGTAACTTTAAAAAATATTTAAAATTAATGGTTAATCATCGTTTTTTTTAAAGTTGAGTTTCCCGCATTAATATTGCAACTAAAATGTAATGCAAATCTATACAGAATTGCAATTATTTGATGGAAGATTTTTGGTTTCTTGTTATCTTTACAGAGAAACACACACACACACACAGTATCTGCGAGAAATTAACTGTCGATATGCAATTTGATCTTCTATAGTTCATTAAAAATAATAATATATTTGATGTTTGACTTTATTCTGGTCAAAAAAGTTTCAGAATAAACAGTAATGAAATTATTTTAAAGTTAAAGTGCTCCTTACTTAAACATATACAATACCATAACGTTTGTTTCATATTTTCGACTTCTGTACAGATATTTCTTAATTAGAATTGGAATAAACAATTCGTTACTTTTCAAAAGCCAAAAGAACTGCAAGTTCATCAGGGACATAATATTCAAACTGTAACTTTAAAATTATTCAGCTATTGAATGGAATTTACCTAAAATCTAAGGATATTAAAGATGGTGCTGGTTCAGGGAGCATAGTCCTCTTCAATTCTTTTATATTATTTTTTTGCATGTTCAAAATTCTTAAATTTTGCACTTTCATGAAAGCACGATCGGATATGAATTCTATCTTTGCTTTCGTGATTCCTAACAAGTGAAGATGTTTCAGCTCCGGGAATGGCTCAGACACGCTGTTCATTGCAACCCAATTTAAATCAATGAGCTCCAGTTGTTTAAGATTGCGCAAATGATTCCAGTCCCATTTTGCGATATAACGAGCATCAGTGGCTCTTAGCTCTGTCAAAAAATTCTCTAATCCCTCGAAAGCAATGTCTGTATCTGATAGAGACATGAGATGTGTATTCGTAAGAAGAATCTAAAATATGAAAAAAAGCTTAGAACAACATAAAATTTGATTCAAAATTCAATTATTTAATTTAATTGTGATAGAACTTTCATATTATCAATAGCAATTTTTTAACTTGCAAGTTCACACATCATAAATAAGAAAAAACAAAACTTTAAACATATTTTTATAAAATTAAAGACAAGAGCTTCGTAATTGCCATTAATATTATTTAAATAAATAATCAAAGTTTGTAAATGATGAAAATTTAACATTACATTTTTTTCCAAGTGTAAATATTATTTCATTTTAAAATTTTTATTCGTGATAAACTTTGACATTAGTTTAAATAGGTGAATTATAGTAATAAAATAGATTGCAACAGTAAAACTTTAGTGCAATGTTCTCTCCAGCATTGACTATGAATATATTAAAACGAATTTCCTGGAAAAAAACATCAAATGTATTCTGACTGACACTGAAAATGCAAAACCAACAAGGGATTGCCAGAAAGTAACGAAATTCCTCAAACGGAGAACAACAAACAAAGAATGATCTGTGTTTCGAAGTGATATGCATAATATGTAGTAAAAACCAGGCCTTCTCAATAGATAATTGGATCACCGTGACGGGGATACAAAAAGCAACACGTCTAGGTGTAGAGTAAATGTGAGTATATTAACCAAAATGCATCTTGTGAATTAGGTAATAGTAGGCTTTGTAAATGGCGTCCAATCATATCCTAATTCAGTTCGATTTGTGAAAGATTTTGTGAGCATGGTGGCCAAGGAAGAAGTTGTACACATTTTAAGACATATTGACTGATGCGAGCAATGTGCGTTGAGGCGTTATTGTGCAGATAAAAGGTAATGGACATCCCCGGAAGGTAGGAGATTGTCACCAACTTCAGTACAACATCCGCGTAAAGATTGACTGTCACAGTACCATGAATATGAACTAGAGATGACCTGGAATCATATGCAATAGTGCCCCAAATCATGATACCTGTTGTCGCAGGGTTTGACTTTCTATAACTGGAGCAGGATGGGATCTGTCTCCACATCAAAACCACATTCGTATGCAATAACTATCATTGAAGAATCAAAAACTTGTTTCTTCTGAGAAGATGATCCTATGATTGTCCATTGTCGACATTACTGTAATATGACACAATTCCAGACGTTGGCATCTATGCAGTGTGTCAATAGACTGTGTGTCTTTTTATTGGATGCCATAAGCGTAGGTCACTAGCAACCAATCGAAATAGCTCTGCTCGATATGAGATAATCCAGGGTGTCTTGTACATACTACAGGATTTTGATAAATGTATTTTGCGGGCTACTACCATTTCAAGCAGGTTGCAGCGATCCACGGGTACTGAAATCATTCTGGCTGCCCCAGCATCTAACAAACATTCCAAAGTTATCTTCACCACAGCAGGTGCACTGCGGGTGTGCTTCAATGTTTACCATCTGCGGTTTACTGTAAGGACCAACCTGCTTTTCTCAGTCCGATCCACATAAACTGATCTGTCTGCTGGAACTGACTCCGCTGATGATAGCGTAGCATTCTCTAAAATTACAGGCGTCTTTTGTAACAAGAACAAACTTTCAACGATAATTTTCCAAGCAGCAATAACGGGGATTATATTGCCCACTCCGTCGGTTCCTTAATTTATATTTGATTCAATGTGCACTTGGTAGCTGCGTATTTTTCATTATTTGTACAACTCTGTAATGTGCGTCTACTTTGAAATTTTTCTGGCCATTACTTCTTGATGTTGCATTTTCAATGGCGAACAATATACGAAAGAGAGCACCATAATATGACATGATTATGACATGATGGGATATAAAATATGATATATATATATGTATATATATACATACATATATATACATACATATATATACATACACACACACATATATATATACATACATACATATATATATATATATATATATATATGTATGTATGTATATATATATATATATATATATATATATATATATATATATATATATATATATATATATATATATATATATATATATATATATATATATATATATATATATATATATATATATATATATATATATATATATATATATATATATATATATATATATCCAATCATCCAATGTAAATCTATTCATTTTATTACTAAAGTATAATTTCGTGTCTTTTTAATATTATAATGTAAAATAATTCAGTTTATTTATAATGTAAAGTGAAGGAATGCAAAACAAAATCCGCTTTATTAGCAAATATTTTAGTAAATTTTATTTTACATTTATAAATTGCACATCAAATGCTCCAAATGTTAAAGCAATTTTTAAATTATTGTATATAATAAATTAAAGAAAATTTTAAAATTAATTGATTCATGCATTTATAAATGCATTAATTAGCTATTTAGAAGTGCAACGCTTAGGAAATAAATTAGAATCTATAAATAATCTCTAATTGTGTTGAAATACAAATTGCTTTTGAACTATTTTAATATAGCTGTTATAAAATTTATCGGTAAATGGATTGTCAAGTGACTTTCTTTTACATAAGTTTCCATTAAGTTAATTATTATGTATAAACATGGATGGGAAGATAATAATCGTTTTCTGAATTTTTTCTTGATATTATGGCTTTTATAAATTCTGCATTTCAATCTCAAATTTCATTCATTTTTCGGCAACACTGTCATAAATACAATAATGTATATATTCATATTATTACAAATTCATGTTATTACAAAAATATAATTTCGTTAATTTCAAAATATAATTTTCAATGAAGTTTAATTGCTCATTTCAAAATATCGCAAAATTATGGATTTATCCATCATATTGATTATATTTTCATTATTTTCTATTTACACTTTTATACTGACTAAAATATACCAAACAGCAGGAAACTTCAGCTGAAGCTTTCCTAGACTAAATGTGAGTTTTAACAAAGTAATTTTTTCATCTTAGCAATTTTAAACACTGCTGACATTACGTTACATCTATGCGTATTACACATATTTAATCCCTCTTCTAGATTAAGAATTTACTATTATTAAACTTAAATTGAAGTTAAAGATACTTTTTCTATTTATATTACTGATAGCAAAGATCAAAGTAAAATTAATGTTCCAAAATAAAATCTTTGTGTATCGAGTAGCAATAACAGATTGGAAAATATTTTTGCAAGTGTATGATACTTCAAATATATCTTTTAAAATACATAAATTAATTCTAATCTACTTAATATATTGACTTAATTTTACTACCTTAAATTTAATTTTTATCACATTTTAACAATTGTTTTGTACTAAGCAGAACATATTATCTAAATCTTAGATTTAAAAATCAACATCTTTTGAGAAATAAAGTAACAATTTTTCTACGCATTTTTATCTTCAATTAAAATGCTATTGATTTAAAATTTAAGGTATATCACTTCCCAGTCAATGCAAGGATAAGTAACTATGAAGTATAGCCAATGTTTGACATCACACATTTTCTAATGGCAGAAATTGCCAAAGTAAGTTATAATCAGGGAATTTCATAAAATAGTTTCTATTCATTTTTCTTAAATTGAAAAAAAAAGATATGCTTATTTCTGTAAATAAATAGTTGCGTTGATTCGCAGGCTGCAATCCAGGCCTTGGTAAATCGAGGTGTTTCTACATCATCTGAAGAAGTTAGGTGTAAAAGTATACCCTAAGTAATCTTATTGAAAGTGGTAGTTAAGTAGAAAAAGTAGTAATTCAGTGGATCCCAAGTAATGAGAAGGCTCTCTTTTTGGCAAAATTTGCACTGGGTTTGCCCCAGTGTCGTTATTCTATCTCAATTCGTAACTTCAAGTCTTTGGTGGCATCGGGGCTTAAGACCTCTAGGGAGCTACATTATGCTAATTTGGCTGCTGGAAAGAGTTGGGAGTGCCTGTTACAGCATAAAAATAGAGTTCCTCCAGTATTGCCCAGGAGAATTGGTGTTTTCTGCTTCCAGTTACTGAGAGGCCATGAATATCTTCAATAACATCTACATAGAATTGGGCTTGCTTCCTCTGCCTCTTGCCCCTTGTGGACCGCTAGCTCTATGGATGGACGTCACATTTGGGAGTGTTCTGGTCTGAAAGATATAGACACTGGAGATATTTCCCCTTTCAGTTCTTCTAATCTTTACTTGTCAGCAAAACAGCGCATGGCCGATTGGCTAAGGCTGGGCGTAGGATAAAAAAGTAAATAAATAGTTAGCAATATACCTTTATTATTGCTATTTTTAAGTTACACTTCTAATTATTGCATTTTGATTATTCATTTGCAATCTTAATATTAGCTTACTTAAAGAAGTACTTAGCATTTAAAAAATAAAAGTATATTTTTAAATGGTTTTTGAATACTCACTTTCTTAAAGTTTGTACCTTTAAATAAATCATGAGGAAGGTAAACAAGTGTTGAATTTATAATAGTCAGAGAATATATTCCACTTGGATTCTGTTTTGTTGATCTAATGGGTGCAATCAAATCTTCAGCATTGAGTACATTACTGCAAGTCATCATTGAGCCAAAGGAAAATTCATTACAAGAACACAAAGGAGCTAAATTTTCTTGCGCAGGACATTTACTCAAACAGACACTCCATAGAAAAGTAACAATCAGAAATTGCAGTATCATATCTGAAAATTATTTAAAGATTAAATCAAGAATTAACCTTACTTAAATTTGATATAAATTTGCTTCCCATAATGTATTTTGTTTGAGATATTATAGTATCTTCATATAAGTATGATATGGTTTTCAAATAAATTTTCATAGAAATATGGTATTTTCTGAAATTGATTTATTCATCCCATATGCAACAACAGTGTTTCATGTTACTAATCTGGAGTTAAATTTCTTACAGTTTGGAAGATAAACGAAAAAGTTATATTTACTAATAATACACATGATTCCCCAAAAAAGCATATTTGAAAGATTCATTAAAAATTTTAACAAAAAAATATTTAAACAATGAATTTTTATTTTATATTTAAATTTAGTTTATGCATTAAAAGTATAAATTAAATGCTTAATAATGTATATTTTTCAAATATAAAGCTGTATACACTCTAATAAATTTGGGCATCAAAATGGAAGATCAAAACATTGCAAAATTTGTATTCGTGTCATGGTACTTGAAAATTCTTTTCAAAGGAAGAAACAAATGCATTCTTAAAGAATACTTATGAATTTTACATAAAAAATTTGGTGTGTACCAACAAAAAGAATTTCATTAGCACTAGGTATTTAGTTTATCCAAGGAAGAAAATATTGTTTACAGTAATTGTGTATTATCTTTTCAAAAATAATCATTTTAATTAACATAACAAATTAAAAATTCTCTATATATGGAATCCGTAAATTTTCATGATTAAATTACAGAGCAATGGAAGCCTCTCCGAGCCCTTTTGTGATACAATGCATTAAGGTATTCAGATTTACGCTTATAGAATTAAGGAAGGGCTCATTCACAATATCTATTAATAAATAAAGTGTGGATCATAAAAATGCATGTTCAATTGTGTTATTTGCTATCAGTGGTTGCATTTGGAAATTATTTCATGCTTTGATTAAATCACAAGTCTTAGCGTTTGTAAAGGTGCAATGAACGACAGAGATATTCAACCGTACTGTATAGGACTGCATTTTCCAGAAAAATAAGCTTCTGATCTTCAAGTAACTAATTTTCATAGAGTATGTAGTGAGATATAGTTAAACTACTTTTTACAGTATGAATTGCTTTTATACCTGGCATAATATATGAGGATAGTTGTTAATTTAGTTATCACGTGCTTTTGATATGAATTACTGAAACTTGGCAAAACAGTGTTCAGTATCTGGTATTTTAGATTTTCGCTTCACTCTAAGAAACAGGATTTATAAGATGACACACTTTAACTAGACAATACATTTCAATGTGTTATACCTTATACTTAAAGGATCTTCTAGCCTTTAAGTTTAAGGTATAACACATTGTAATATGTAATATTTACAAAATTGTAATATTTACGAAGAATTACAACAAATTTAATTACTTGTTGAAGAGATTACAAATTATGAAATACTTCGAGTATCTGATTAAAACTAGCTTACATAATATGAAATAAACTGGTACAGGTGATACGTTTAACAAAGTGTGCAGACAATATTGAACTCTATCTTCTAGAATATTCAAATCCAATTCCTGTTAAAGACGTTGTGAAATTCTATTGTTATATTCAGTAGGGAAAAAGTCACTCATTACAGATTTTATTCAATACATTATCTCCTCTTATAAAATGCTATATTTTAAATAAAAATGCATACATATTGTGTATAACCTCGGAAATAAGGTTGTATTTATGATCTTAATATTGCCCGGATATCGCATTTCTACATGTGATGATAGATAGTTTATAACTTATAATATTATTTGTTTAATCGATGAATATTTAAAATTCAGTGAAATATTCAATGCTTTTTCTGAAAATATTTTTAAAGTATTTCTTACAATTTAATTTTTATAATCATTTTTTGGATATCATTTTCTGAAATTGCAAAAAATTACATTCGAGAAACCAATAAAACAAATATATTCATTGCAATAACTCTAAGACAATTCATTTATTAATAATTAGCCCAATGATGTAACTATAAAAATTGATACTTTTAAAATCTGTTAACAGAATAAAAGATAACTGAATTCTTTTTATATAAAATTTTGTTCTTTCAAAAACTGTTTAGAGAATTAAATTATTCTTTAACACTTTTTAAAAAAATTATTTGAGCACAAGTTTGTAAAATTTTAAAACTGTGAAGTATCCTCATTTTTATTACAATGTAAATTTTAAAATTCTTTAAATTGATTTAAAAGTAAATTATTTGTATAATAGATTATTATAATTATAAATGACAGTTAGGAATAATTTACAAAAAATAAATATACTTAATCGAAAAACATTTAATACTTTTATAGGAATAACAGTATCAACTTTAAGTTTAAATTTTTTTTATATGTAGAGTAAGAAAGAGAACTATTAAAGAACACAATTAATTAAACAAGAATATAAAGAATAAAACAAAAAATAATCTATATAAGAGAATCTGAATAATTTTAAATCAATTCTAATTTTCATGAAGTTAAAAAAAATATTCATAAATATGCTGATCTTTGTTTAAAATATATCACAAGATATATATTTACATTTATTTTTAAAGGAAAAATAATTTGGAATCAAAAAAGTTAGGAATATACATCAAAGAAAACTATCTTATCCTATATTTAAATGAAAATATACAAAATATGCTCAAACATTTATCAATGTCCCTAAGAATCCCATTGAAATCCACTGTAGCGCAAATAATAGTTTTTAAAATAGTATTTTCTAGGGTTTACTTATGTAAATATAAACACTAACAGTGCAAATATGTTAAATAAACATCATTCAGCAGGATAATAGAGAATTCAAACTTATTGAGTTTGGATATGTTTATAACATTACTGAAATAAATATAGGTGACATTAATTCGTTTGTCATTCTTATCAAAGACTATTGACATTATACTGAGTTTAAAGGCAGTAAAAAGTACTTTTCTAACATTATTTAAATGATTAAAATATTTCAAGAATTCAAAAATGAATATAATTTGCCTAGTATTAAGTTGAATTTAGATAAATAATCTTAATTTAATGCTTAGCTAAGTATAACATTTGTTTTGTATATATTTAGTAAACTGTATTTTATTCTGTGAATAAAGAAATATAACTACAAAAAAAACTGTAATAGTAAAACTTAAATTAATTTCAGACGAAATAACTAAATGTTTAAAAAAGTTATATTTCGAATTTCACATAAATATCTTTTGTATTTTCAGTTTTATGTATTTAATATAAGAAATGTGCTCAAGTATTTGATAACGCTAAATGAGTTTAAACAACAGATACAAGTTCTTAATGATGAATACCATTAATTCAATTCTAGATTCTGTTTAACAATACTACCGTAATTCAAATTTCCATTTAGGTTTTCCCAAGTTAAGACTTAATTATATTTCAGATTTTCACCCTTGGAACAAAGAGAGAGTATTCAGATGTTAAAATACTTTAAATCATTAGTTTTGCAAATTAATTGATGCATAATGTCAAAATACTTGATTACAATATGAAAAAATATAATACTATACAAATCCATTTCAATACATTATTAATATGTTAATTTAAGTATTTCAAAAATTAAAATATTATTTTAAGAGCAATGTCAGCGTTAGAATTTGTTTCATAATATTTTAATTGTTCAATGCAAAATACAATGTGACTTTTTTAAACATTAATTTTAATAGAATTTCTATAAAAATTAATAATATTTTCGTTTAAAGTATAATGCATATTCCATTAGGAAAAATAATATTTTATTGAAAAATATAAAATAGGTGGTCTGTTTACATATCATTGTTATTCGATTTTATATTACATTAAAAAATATTTTACATTTTGCTGTTCCTAATTTAGGAATCAGTTTAGTTCGATTATGTTAGATATTAAATTGTTACCTGGAAAACTATGAGTTTAAGATATAATAAATGAACAAAATTTATGTAAAAAATTTTAAAAAATGTATTTACTTACTGGGAACAACAAAATTTTCCGATAAAATTAAGTAAAAAATGTATTAGAAATAACGAGAAAAAAAGGGCATTTGAATCAGAAGCAGAATCAGCAGCTGCGAAAATTCTCTTCTTATCTAAAAATCAACACTCTTACACTGATAAGAAATTAATAAATATTTATCAAGAAATATTCCACAATATCCTTGAATTAAAGGAAAATTAAAAACTTCATACTACCTTTAATTACATTACGAAAGGAAGAGATTACAGTTTTGTACCCATTACTTTATATTCAATTTTTCTTTAATGCTTTTATTAAAATTTAAATTAACTAAATATTTTTAATTTCAGAAAATTAATTTAAAGAATAACTAAGTCTATATTATTTTTAACAACTAATATTTTATTTAATAAAATACACATTTTTGAAGATACGTTAAGAAATTGACCTTTATTTTATGTCACAAAAATATTTTTCTTTAGAGAAATTTGTCTATATATATTAAACAAATTTAATTAAGAGTTTTAAGAACTTTATTTTCAATAATAATATGTATAAATAACAGAGCGTAACTGAATGACATTTAGTATATTATCATTCCAACAATTAATTACATTGCACAGATTTTGCATACATTAAAAATCAAAACACTTAATATTTCTCCCATTGTAGTTACACTTTATTGACTGATTTGTATTAAAATAAGATTGTGGTTTAATAAAATAAGTTCAAGATTAAGATTTAAAAATATCAATTTTTGTTTTTGTTTTCTATTTTAATTATGTAATATTAGTGAAATTTAATGAACATAAACATATGCTTTATGCATTTTGCTAACATCTATTAATATTTATTTTCTTATCACTTATATATTGCATCAACGAATATACAAATTACAGTAAAACCCATTAGGCTAAATTTTCTTGAATAGTATTTTATTTAAATGAAAAAATTTTAACTATACCTTCTTACATAGTATCAGTTAAATTTAAAGCAAGTTTGTGTTTTTTAACGACAAAATGCTCTTTCACAGTAATTAAAGACAAATTTATTCATTAATGCAGGTGCTATAAGTGTTTCTGAAAACATATTTGCAGTTTTACAACTAATGCCATCAGGAATTTTGATATCTGAAAATCACCATAAAAAGAAAACAATATTTATTTTCTAGAGCAAATGCCTGCATATTCTTATTAAGAAAATGCTAATTAAATATCTTTCTCCCGTGTTGAATTATAAAATTGAATTTAAATTGATTTTCAAAAGAATATTATTCTTACAAAAAATAATTATATTGCTTATGTGTGTCTTGTAAATAAAATAAGAAAAAGTAACTGGTATGTTTAATTATATAAGTGTTATCTTAAGGATGAATGTGTTACATGATATGAAAAAGTTAATTGTTTAAATTTAAAATTCACGTTTACAATACTAATTGTTAAAAAAATTAAGCAACAGTCTAGAAAAACAATAATTTTTTATTAATAACTATTAACCTATCTATCATCTTAAGTTTAACATAAATTAGACAATATAAATATATCGTTACTATACTGAGAAAGATTGTGATCTTGCTAAAATCAAATTCACATAAAAAGAAAAATGTATTTAAAACGAAAAATTTAAAAATGATTAACATTTCAGTGCATTTGGAGGACAAAATAGGTAAAAGCGACATGTAAAGCACTACATAAAAGAAAAGTTATTAAGTATATTTCTCATGAAAAAGTCACTCTGTATGGTCAGAGATTTCTCAGAATACTGCGTTATTCTTTAAATAAAGAGGATAAATTCTTTGCAGCAATAGTAAAAATATGAGAGAAGTAAGATTTGCTTATTGAATTGATTATTATTCAGTAAAATTGTGATTTGCTTTGGTCTAAATCCAGTCATGATGAATAGGAAATCGATGGTATTCTGATATCATACTGAATAACATGTAGGATTTAAATATTTTTTCTTGACTAGTGCTTGAGAAGACAAAAGTATTATGAGGTTAGTTTTCCATTATTGTTGAACCTTTATTCAGGAAACAAGTTTGTTTGTAGTATACCCAATATCTCACAGCGTGACGAAGTTCGGCGTAGCGTGGACTAATGGAAAGGTTATTATTACCTTTCCATTAGTCCACGCTAGGGTGCTTCCAGGGTGTAGTATCTATATTTCTTCTGTATCTATATTTGTTGTTTTGTGCACTACAAACCATGTATGTAGTGCACAAAACAACAAATATAGATACAAGAATAGTATAATGTTACTTCTTAGAAAAAATAAGCTGTTCATTGAATATTCTAATGACTGTATATATGCCTGGGGACACTGAAGAAAACATAGATCGACAGGTTTCATTCACACACAGGTTGTCGTAAATCCTGTACTTTTTTGAAATAGTTTGGCAGCCATTGTGTATGTAACACTCACACCTTGATTCGAATCGCTTATAATCAGTACGGTGATTGAGACATTTCAAACATTTTAAATGTTTTTCATAATGCTACTCATTAAAATATAATTTTTGTTACTTATGAATGGCACAAACATCATTATTTTATATGTTCAAGAACATCACATATTAAAACTATTTAATATGGTAATAAAAAATAAAATATCCCAATTGCAGAAATTAATTTTTCTGAAGAATAACATGCAATATAAATAAGTATATTTAAATTTTCCAAGTTAACATATAATTGATATAAATAAATAAGACATTTTATATGACGTACTGAACACTACTTATTGTTTTTAATACAAAATAAAATAGACTTTAAAAGAACTAAAGTATTTCAGATAACTAGTATTATTTACTAAAATGAAATAAATGTTCCTTATATGCATGGAGAGATATTTACGCATTTGATACCTTAACTTTTCAAATTGTGTAAGATATTTAATACTGAAAATAAACATTTGGATTCATTAAATATAATCGTATAGGGCTTTTATATATTTATTTTAGTGAAATATTTTTCCTTATAAACATTTTAAATTAATTTTCGTATGAATCCATAAAATATTTGATTTGATAATAGAGGTTCAGATTTGTAGAATATTTTTCGAAGGCTTTTAATAAAAATACAATGGAAAATATATTAAATAACTATTCAAAAACAAGATATACTACTAAATAAAATAAAATATACACACTTTGAATTTTATTTTAAAATTAGGACAACTAAAATTTATTTGTAATTTAAGTAATGAAATTTTGAAGATGAAATAGAAAATTTGAAAATTAAAGCTACCTCTAATTATCACAATTTCTAGAAGAAGCGTTACTGCTTAACATGTTTCAAATTTACATTTTAGAAAGCAGTGTTTATATAGAAGTTTCCTTTATATAAATTTATAAATATTTTACAGTCATTTTTAAAATAAAAGGATTTTCTTTAAAATTGTTGAGAAATTATCAATAAAATAATACGATTAAATATTTGTAAATAATTTGAAATTATATATATTCAAATAATGAAATTACACAGCAAAAGATGCATGTAACAACCTGTCAGGCTTCTCCTATTCAGATTCCAATTTATTAATATGATTATATTAGACATATCCTACTTTTGCATTTTTATTTGAAATATTGAATGAGTTTATTGCATATTGACTTATAGTTTATTAAAAAAAATAAAACAACTTTCTTGAAAATGAATATTTTTCCACCATTTTTCAAATATGATTTATTTTTGAATTATATTTTAGTTTTTATGAATTATTTTAATATGATGTGATATATATTATAAAGCATAAATTAAATTTCTTCAAGCGCAATGTTTCTAGAGTTTCAATTATAATTTTATTTAGTGGAGTTTGTATTCAAAGAGGCATTTCAATGTAATTATAAATTAATTCAAACCATTTTTCACATGTGCAGTATTAATGCATATATGACTAATCTCTGCTGTTATATTATAAATATAGCAACAGAAAAATTAATGGACAAATTTAAATAATCTTAACACTTTCAAATATACTTTTCTAAGATTATTATTTCTTAATATAATAAATTAAAAAAACAAAAATAAATTATCCTTATTGTTATCATCTTAAACTTCTATTTAATAGCAGTACTTTACAATTACAAAACAATAACTAAAAAGGAAAATTTTTTTCTATTCAAACTTATTCGTAGAATTTTTTTTTTATTTTTCAATGTCATTCTACAATACGGCACCCATTGAAATTCCTTTGCTTAAAGTTTTTTTGTGGTGCTGCATTTAACTTATTAATTTAAAGTGAATTTAGAATTTTTATATATTGCATCTAAAATTTTCTGCACAATTTCCATATAAAATGCACGTTATCTCATTTCATCAAAATACTTATGAAACTAGTGACATTTTGTGGGAGTAGTCTTGATGTTGAAGGTTTTTGTAAGTCCATCGCATGTTAAAGATATCAACTTCATATAATCTTTCTGGATTTTTTTTCGGGATAAGGGGAGTATCAGTAGTCACACAATAGAAGTCAGAAAATTTGAAATTTTCTACCAAGACAGGAATGTTTAAAGATTTTTTCATATATATATATATATATATATATATATATATATATATATATATATATATATATATATATATATATATATAGATATATATATATATATATATATATATATATATATATATATATATATATAAATATATATATATTTCTGAGTAACATGATCCTTTTACAATCTCGTGATAGTGAATAGCTTAAATTATAATACACATCCATGAGATGAATTATGACAAAACAATTGCATTTTCGTAACAACTTTCATTTTGTATTAAAATTAATTTTTGCTTGTAATCATTATTTTTTGCATCTTTCACCTTTTATAAAATAGATAATTATTTCAAAACTTGTTATCCTAAAGGAGTCAGAATTTTGTTTTATGGCATCAGATCAATTAATTGGAATTGTCTAATGATGAAAATTTATATATTTTACATTGTTTGTAGTAATATTTGGAGTTAGATTTTTAAACTTAGTTTTTCAAATGCATAATCAGAAAACAAAGACATTATTAATTCACTTTTTATTTGCTTTTGTTCGAGACAAGCAAAACAAATGAAATTAGACATAAACATATATTTCTGTAAATGATATTTTATAAAAATTTATACTTATTTAAAACTTTTTATGGAAAACACTTTTTTCTATTTAAAAATATCTTGACAAAAACAAATAAATTAGTATGATCCATTATAATTTTGATGTGTGTAAAAATAATTATTAAAACATGCTATTATTTCAAAATATAGAAAAACATTTCATACATCTTATAATAACTTTTGAGAAAATTTTAACCATTAAAGTATAAATATTACATAAATTGTCAATGTAACATACAAGATATAATAAAAATTATTCATTTACCACTTTTCATTTATGAATAACGAAATCAAGACTTTTAAATTTAAAATTGTAATAAAAAGGAAAAAATGCACTTAATTTATGGTCAATTATTATAGAAATTATATTTCCACTAATTTTTCTTTAGTGTTTAAAGGTATCAAAGCAAGATTAAGTTTGCAACTGAATGGTCAGCTCTATAGCACTAATTCAACAATTTATCTAACTATGGATACAAGTTATAGCAAATTGTTCAAATTCCAAAAAAAATTGATTTTATTTTTTTAGGTAGCTAAAATTTCTTTTAAGTTGAAAAAATGTTTCCTTAATTGTAAATTTATGGTAATTTACTTAATTATATGCATAAAAATTTAGGCCCTTTCTAGACTTCCTTCAGTACTAAAAAAGTGAAAAATATTTTTTTCATAATGAGAAAATCTCCAATGAAAAATGATATCAGACTACTATATTAATATATGGTTAATGTCATTTTAGGAAAAGATATTGTAATTGCGTGATTAGTTTTAACCGCATAACGTTTTAACGCTATAAATAACATTTAAAAAAGATAAAAATTCAATTGCTGTAAAAATATCGAAGACTTATTTTATTCCCACATACTTCCCGTCAATGCAAAAAATAAAAGGGAACACAATTTTCATCAGGGAAATTTACAAGCTTCACTTAAAAACTGATTCATTCCTAACATGTTTATAATATATATTCATTATCACAGCAGATGTAATTATGCATTTGTTTTTAGACATATCTTCTGATCCTGAATTATTCATAACCATTATCCTTTATTATGTAAGGCTGATAAAGATAGAAAAAAAATTTAAGGTAATTACTTTCTATCGATGTTATCGTTGCCTTCGCGTGACATTATTATTATTTTTCAGTTATGAAAAATGATTTTCATTACTGGTTATTGTGCTCTAAGCTTTTCTTTTAAGGGAAGGAAATAAGTGAGCTGTCATTTCTTTCGAGAAGAAACTCGAGTCCCAGTTTCTTTTTAAATTTGATGTCTATATGCAAGTAGATATATGTGATGGAGGTATCTGGTTTTTCCTATTTCGTGCATCGCATAAAATAATTCTGATGTGATGAATTTTTAAAGAAAATAATAGAGATTCTCCAGTTATTATTTATATAGTCAAATGAAATTTTTATGTAAGGATATGCTACAAAGAAAACAGGCAATTCTTTTTAATCATAATAATAAAAAAATTATCTAGAGCTCAGAGAAATGAATATATTTTATTTAATGCCAAAAAATTAAATGTGATTTTTATTAGTCATGTGACTTTTTATGACACATATCATAATAACATAATATTCTGTTGGAAAATGTATATGCTGGGAAGTGTTTTAACTACATAAACATTTACACTACTTTCTTTTCAAGATTTAATAATAAACACACATAAATTTGTGCCATTTTATAGGAAAATAATTTGTCCCATTAATTGCAGACTATCTGGTACGAAATTCAAAATTACTATGGGAATCTCAAAATAATTATCTGCTCTTACTATGAAAACTAAATTTTGTTCTCATATTTGCTAAAACAGTAATAAATATATATCTTAATACTTTAACACTATTTTGTATGATCTGTACTATTTGTTATTATTGTTATATAAATTGTTACAATTTTGTTAAAATTAGTATTATGTGTTCCATTTATGTCATTAAACTTTCAATTGTATTTCAATATAATTAATATGTATTCAATAATTTTACATTTAATTGATTTTTGCATATAATTTCTTGATACAAATTTTTGCTCCTGTAAGTTTAATCCCTCAAAAGGCTCCCAATCAAGCTGGTTGAACTCTTATTGCAGTTAGATTCTAGCAAAATCACTGGTGCCCCCGTCCATTCGGTAATAAATAATTAGTTTAGTAAGAAAATTTAAACCAAGAAAAACTGTAGGAATAAACTGCGCAAAAATATGGTTTGAAAATTTTACTTTTAGAATTCACAATTCAATCATTTTTAAACTTCTTCAAAACTCAGTGGAAATTACAAAAAAATATCAAACTATTTTTAAAACCACGAAAGATATTGTAAATTTAAATTTTCCTTGGCAGCTTAAATTAACCATAAAGTAAATATTTTGTCTTGTGAGTTCCATGTTGTTGTTTTTTTTATGTTCTATCGTCAACGTGACTTGAATCAATAGAAAATAATTTTTCAATCCGATGCTTTGGTCTGTATATAAGAAATCATTTCATTAATAAAATGAACTTCGACAGTATTTTTAATTTTAATTTCAAGAATTTGAAACCGTAGAGTCATTTCTCGATATAAGTGCCATATACAAATCAGTTCTACTTTTGTTAAGGACATTTGTCTCAAAGCGATTTGAAAGGATTTTGGCAATGATTGTTTTGGATATTTGTAGTAATCAATGTTTTACGCACAAAATTTTTTTAAATAAAAAATAAAGATAATTAAAAAAAGAGTAATGGATTTCAAGAGAACGTGAAATTTTACAATGGATGTTGATGAGCCGGACACAATGGATTATTGATGAGCCAGACACAAGCGATGTTGATGAGGCGAAGAGCCAAACAAGAAAACTTTCATGAACTAAAGACACGAATTAGAAAAAATAACAATTTAAAGAAATTTTGAAGGAGGGTGGCTAAAGTTTTGAAATTTTGAAAGCTAATTATTTAGGACAACATGTTTGTTTCCTGATTTTTAAATTTTTTAAAATCGGAATAAAGTAATTTAGCCTTGATTTCAACTGGAATGAACGAAGGAAACAACCACTTTATGGTTAAAAAATAACCGAAAGCTATAAGCCATATTGTTTAATATCCTTATATTTTAAATTTGTATAAGATGTAACAGTAGACAGGATTAGAAACGGTTGGGTATTAATTTTAAAATCAGAAAGGAATTCGGTTTTCAAACAAAACTTTCTACAGTGCATCTTTATAAATTCAATTTACAGAAAATATTTATGATTAATTTTAACTTAAAAGTAATACCGGAGCATTGATATTAAACATAAGAAAGCTATTCAATAAAGTTTGGATTAAGGTTTTCATTATGTTAATTAATTTTATAAATTAATTTTTTCTAAAATACCAAGGTACCAGTAAAACACTAATTCAAATATAACAAAAAGAAGAAAATTTTAAATAGGATATAAATATGCCTTTTTAGATTTAGGAGAAATTTAGCGGAACACCGCCGAACATCTAATTAGGAACTATGCTATTCTTGTTACAAACGTTAATGATATTCCTCCCCCCACACACATATGAATAAATTATGGCATTTTTTTTTTTTTTTTGCTAATGAGATATGGCTATTTGATATTTTATTTTGAAATAAACAAATAATTATTGAGATCTTAAATAAACTTAGTATACAGTCCAATGGGTGAAAAATAGAATGAAATTTAGGAAAAACCCAAGATAGCTTTTACTAAATGAAATAATTCAAATAGTAATGTTAAACTAAATAGTCAAATAATTTGATGGCGCAAAAAATGTAGCGTATTTAGACTAACCAGAGATAAAACCTCAACTTATTTGTCTTATTTTATGAAAATTACTAAAAAATCTTAAAGCAGCACATGAGTTACTTGCCCAATATTAAGAAGTAAACTAGAGTAAAACCGAGTGAAAATGAGTCTCAGATGCATGCACCAGGTTATGCAAAGGGTCCATATGTGCAGTCAAATACTTTTGCTGAATGATTAAGATTAATTTCTAATTCCTTACATGCATTTTCTTTCAAAGAACAAATACTATGCTTGTATAAAGATTAAGTTGTTACATAAAATGTTTACAATTTGTTTTGTGTAACTGTTATGTTTGCGTTGACAACAGAGAATTTTATTGCATACAAGAAACTGCGGATTTATTGTCATTTTTAGTAAAACAAATATGACGCATTTGTATTGGGTATATTTTTAATTTATCTTGCCGTCTCATTTAATGAGCATGCCATAAGACCGTTTATAAATTTTTCAAAGTCATTTTAAAGGAAGTGAAACAATTTTTTCCTGAATATACATTTTATAAGTTAAAAAGCAAGAATGGCCAAATTTTCTCATTTAGTCAAACGTTGTTTATTTTTTAGATGAAAAAAAATTAAAAAGCTTTGTTCCATTCATAGGTTAGTGATTTTTCATTTGTATATGCAATGATTTATGATAACTTTCAAAATACAAAAATTAATCAGTGCCTTAAGTTTTATTATTGAAGTTTATTTTGTATCTTAGCTTCTCTTAAAATTTCTCTCACAGCTTTCATTTATCATTAATGTTTTTTTAAATATAAAAGTTAATTATAGTTTATTTACTTACGAGAAATTGATAAATAATTTTCTACTTTCATTCAGAAAATGTTCTTTAAATTAATCAGATAACTTTAATATAAATAACCAACAATTAGGTATTAAATTGATTTAGAAGTCGCTAAACTCTACATAGATATGTTAAAATGTAAAAGGTTTAATAAAATAAATTAAAATACTGAATGAAATGGAACTAGTAGAGTATATCCCTTTATTGGCGATCATTGCGACTTTTTTCGTCGCCACTTGGCGACTAAAAAAAGTAGCAATCCAGAATGTGTACCAATCGGGAGGAAGAAACCGGGGTTTTCCCCGATTTCGAATTACTAGGCCTAACACTACATAAGAAAACAATAACAACCTTGTAAATAAAGCGGGGTGTTCCCTCCCCCCAATGATTTCAAATTGTTCAACCTAACAGTATATAAGAAAACAGTAATTGTTATAAGAATTGAATAAAGATTATATTTAAAATTATTTCGGAATTAAAATTATAGGAAATACAGTAACAAAATAATTATATTTAATAAAATCTAGTTAAAGATAAATAAAATGATAAATTTCAGTGATTTAAGATAGAATGTTACAAATCATTAGTACATAGGAGTAGACAAATCTAGAATAATTTCAAAAAAATAGAATGATTCTATAATTCCGTTTATTATTGGATATTTAAACACTTAACGTACAATTCTAGGAATTCTATACCTGCAGAAAATAATTAATATAAAATTCTTACTTTCATTTTTCATCCGGCGCTCTATATGCACAGGAAAATCCAAAGTGAATGTAAAAGTCAAAGTTTAATATCTGGCAAGATATCCATAATGAAATACAAAATGAATATAAAAGACAGAATTGAAATTCCAGCGCTATATTCGCAGTGAAATAAAAAAAACGAATATAAAAGACAGGATTGAAATTCTGGCGCTATATCTATAATGAAATACAAAACGAATATAAAAGACCGGATTGAAATTCCAGCGTTATATCCACAGCGAATTACAGAGCGAATATAAAAGACAGTATTGAAATTCTAGCACTATATACACTGCGAAATGAAAAATGTGAATATAAAAGACAATATTTATATTCCGCGCTGCATCCGAAGTGAAATAAAAAAATAGATATGAAAAAACCGGATGTATATTGCCTCACTTCATACCCAATAAAAAAATGAAAAACTAAAGCAGCCGAATTGTGCTTAAAAGTAAAACTAAGCTTCAAGTGAAACTAAAAATGCTGTTGCCACTGAAATGAAGCATATGTATGCCGTAAAAATGATGTAAAACAAGAGAAAAACAAAATCTGGCAACCAAACAATCTGGAAAGTAGCAAAAACTGAGTTTGGCAACACTATAATAAAAACAAAAACTCAAATTGGCAACACTACAATCAAATCAAAGGTCACTTGATTTGGCAAGAAAACACTTAGAGGGGGATATCATACTTACACTTAATTAACATTTATTTTGTGTAGTTGTAATTTTATATATTAAATTAAAATGAATTCATTGGTGGCATTAATATTACACATCACTTTAAAAGAAATTTATGAGATCTTTGCTAAATCCTGTCAATATAACAATACTTTCAAATGGCTAATAAAAGTTGCTAAATGACAAAACAATACAAAATTGTTATTATTTCTAAGTTTCAGGGAATAACAAAATTAAATTTTATAAGGTAAACAATTTTTGTGTTTAATAATATCATAGTTCTAATGAAAAGATAGTTTTCAGTGAAATAAATTTTTGAGGACCTGACTCACTTGAATTAAAAAAAAAGTATTATCAAAAACTTATGAAATAGATAAATCTTATTCTAAATTTCCTATGATTTAAATAATTAAGTAACACTTTCTTAAAAATTATAGTTTTTGAATAATATTGTACATTAATTGCCTTATACGAGGGTCACTCTGATATTTTTGAGATACAACAAGGTTTTTAAAGTTAAACTTACAAAATTTTAGGTGTGTTCAAAGTAGTCTCCTCCAGCGTCAATTCATGCACTTTTGTAGAAGAATTTTCCACAGATTAAATGCCTCAAGCCATTTATTTTTTGGAATAGATGAAAAAAATTTATTTATAGCCACATCAATCTCTTCTTCTGAATGAAAATGACGTCCACGTAAGTTCTTTTTTAGATTAAAGAATAATCAATAGTCGCACATAGCCAGATTAGGTGAATACGATGGATGTTCAATCACTTTAATTTTTTTTTTGTTTAAGAAACTCAACTATTAATCCGGCTGTATGTGAAGATGTATTGTCATTATGAAGCATTAGTCCTCTAACATTCAGTTCTTGTAGAATTTCTGGAAGACACTTAGTGGTATACCAGTTTGCTGTTCCTGTCTTCTCTGTCCTTCCAACTTGATGGCTTTGACCAATCCCGTACTTCTGAAGAAAACGGCATACATCACTTTTTTCAGTGGGCGTTGTTTTTTCACCATTGTTGGCGTGGGATCATCTTCAAAGACCCATACTTTGCTTTCTTAACGTGTTGGAACGTCAAAAACGGTATGTACGTTTCATTACCTGTTACAATTTTAGAAACGATGCGGTGGCCACCATCATTTAGCAATTTAAAAGTTTTTTTACTGATTCTGACACGCTCCTCTTTTTGGTGCTCAGTTAGATTATGGGGAATCTAACGGCTAACTACTTTTTTCATATGTATTTCTTCATGAATGATTTTGTGTATGGCTGCGGATCCAATGCTATAAGTTCTTTCTGTATCATTTGATAGGCACAGCAATTATCATCCATTAACATTTTTCGTATGGCAGACATATTATCCGGGATTATTGCCGACGACGCCCTTCCTGTGTGTTCTTCATGCTGAAGAAATTCTGAGCTCTTCTAAATTCCCTAACCATCTCAATACAGTAGCACGAGTTGGAGATTCGTCACCAAATGCTGCGCATTCCTCTTGATTTAATCCTGCTTTAAAATCGTAAAAAAATCATACCGCGAAAATGTTCTCGCGTCAACTCCATTTTCTCTTGTGTTTAAAATTTATTCTATGCTAAACAAGTTGAAGTAATTCAGTAAAAATCGTCTTGTGCGTTAAAATACTTTGTATTTTAAAATTAAACTGTTATTTTTATTTTGTAAATTTTCGTCTGAGCGTAACTCAAAAATTTCAGAGTAGCCCTCGTATAATTGAAATGATAAAAAATTTTATATATATATATATATATATATATATATATATATATATATATATATATATATATATATATATTTACTTAATTTATACTTATAAGAAAAGCTTGATTTATTTAAAGCTCTCGTTTTTGTCATGCATATTGACATGATTTAATTACGTAAAATATTAAAATGCATTTTTTCAGATAAAATATTTTTATTTTAATGATAATATTTATTATAATTATGCAATTATGTTCATACATTACATTTGATATTAAAATATGCTACAGTATATTAAATTTAAAAAAGTAGGAAGTGATCTTATGCTATTTGCCAAAATCATAGTTTTTGTCAGTCTGAAAAAAATCATTACTCAATGCGGATTGATTTGGAATTTCTCTCATCCATTAAATGAGTTCCTTTGACGAAAATGGTTTTAATGGATAGAAAATTCCATTTATGATGTCAGTCTTGTCACCTATTCTCACCAAATAAACGATTAAATTCTGCCAAATATTTTGTATGTTAAATGATCAATGGTTTGTACTCCATATTTCCAGTTATGCAAAAGTTCATTAAAACAATGATTGATTGCGGCAAGTAGCAGTGATTGATGATACTAGTAACTGTGATTAGTTACGCGGTGCCATTTACTTTGATATACCACCGCATTAAAGAGCACAAAGAGCTTATTATGAGCTTTAGCTGGAATTCCTCTTCATTATCTAATGAAGAAGTATATGTCATTATGAGTCTATGTAGCTATGAAGGAATATAAATATCTATACATTTGATATTCTGTTACTAACAATATTAAAAATAAAAGATTGATAATTCTGTGTTATTTTCAAATATTTTAATTTGACAGAGACTTTTATACAAAAGAAAAATTTTAAACTACGTGGCAAGATGCTGCATGTTATTGAAAGTAAATGGAATTATTATGTATGAATCTGTAACATAAGATCGCTAATTTAACAAAGATTTGGTAGTATTTTATGTATAATTGCATGAAATATTAAAATGTAAAAATGTTCTGTTTTGCACTTTTAATCTCTTAATTTTAAAGATTGTTTTCCTTATATTTACATTGAATTTACATGCAATGCACCTATTAATGTCTGAAAAATAATTTTAATATATATATAATGTTTTGTCAAATATTTTCCAATGACAAGAAAAAATAGTCTTTAAAAATGACGCAACCATTTTCAATATTTCATCGTAGGAAAGTAAAGTATAACAATTAAAAATTGTAGAAATTAATTGTTGTTAAAAATTAATAACATTAATTAATATTGTAAGAATGATATAATTAAAATATTACCAACTTATTTTTGATTCTAGAATATATCGTATAATATACAATTAACTGAGGATAAAAAATAATGCATTTGCTAGTAAATTGTAGCTATTGTCTTTATGTATCATAAACAATGCAAATTTTACATCATAAATAATATATCTTATATTATTTAAAATATCGCATAGATCATCAACCGTTATTTACAACTCAGTTATTTGTTAACCTAAATGTGTAATATTGTTGCAATCAAACATTTAAAACCCTTTTTCTTATATCTTTTCATTTTTTATTAAATTACTTACTTAAATTTTTAATTATAAACCGATAATAAATTTAAATTTTGATAATAACAATAACGTTAAATGATTATTGTATTTCATTTAAACTGAATGACTGAAACCTTTAATTGATTTAAAATTTGTTTTTACAAAAAGTATTTATCCTAGCATGTTTTTCCTTAAGAGTTTAAAATATATTAAAGCATGTTTTTTAAAAAAAGTAATTGTACCCATTTGCTAATTTTAAGAGTTGCACAAATAGTAAGACTGAATTTGTGAGACATCCTTACATGTTCCGCTCATAATAGATCGTAAATTAATTTAGGATGATAAAATGTGTGGCTAATTTTATAAAACAATTTAAAACTTAGCAGATATAAATAAGAAATAAAAATGTATTTCAACCGTTAATAAGGATTTAATGTAAATTTGCAATTAAAATTATTTACATCAATCTTCAATTAAGAAATAATTCATAGATTTTAGCTTTAAATAAACTTTAATTCTTTTTGTTTTTAGGCATTTGTGATTTTAGAATTTATTTAGAGCTTAAATAAATATTGGTTTTGACAGTAAAAACTAACAAACATTTCTGTTTATTTTAACAATCATAAAACCAATGTGGTTTTTTATTTAAATTGATTTATAAAGTAATATTTTCAATGCTATGAAAAATTCTTGTAAAATAAGAGCAAACGTATTAACTATTGCAGCAGTTTTTTCACTCCATTATCACATCTTTTTCGTAACTTTTGGAAAACATTCTTGTATTTTATAGATATAGTTATGCACAACATTTTCCCTTGGTATTTGTTAAGTATACAAAAGTTAATTTTAAAATATATATGGATAAAGTTAAAAATGCAAATTTTGTTACAGGGAATTAAGCTTAATTATGAATATGTAATGAACTTCGAAGGTGTTTCATTTACTTTTCATAAATATATCATTAACTCTTTCCTAATGTATATCTGTTTTGATAAAGAACTGAAAAAATATTTCTTACACGTTAACAGGAAATATATGCTAATCTTTGAGCTTCCTAATAGCAGTTTATGATAAGTGGATAAGCAGCTACTTTTAAAACTTCACTTTTGAGGAATAAGCAAATTAAATGAACCAACTAAAAAACGATTTTTACAGTATTTAACATAAATCATGAATTTCTTTCCATAGTTCCATATTATTTTCCCATTTGTGAACACATATTTTGTCTGAAAACTAAATGATTACTATTGAAATCAATAGTAATCATTTAATATTTTCCATGAGGTTAAATAACTGGTATTTTTTTGAAAAACAACCATTGAAAATGATGATTTTCTTATAAATCTATCTAATAAAACAATACAAAACCTAATTAAAATCTTAAAAACTTATATGAATCTTTTAGAAAACAGTAAATTTGTAAAGTATTTTTTGTCTTAGATATTTTTTAATTAGAATGTATATATATATATATATATATATATATATATATATATATATATATATATATATATATATATATATATATATATATATATATATATATATATATATATATATATATATATATATATATATATATATATATATGTATATATATATATATATATATATATATATATATATATATATATATATATATATATATATAAAAAAAAATATATATAAATATATATAAGTGTATATATATATATATATATATATATATATATATATATATATACATATATATATATATATATATATATATATATATATATACATACATATATATACATATATATATACATTCTAATTAAAAATATCTAAGACAAAATATATATATATATATATATATATGTTACTAGAAAATCATTGTGCGTAAATTTGTTTTATAAAAATAATAAATATGTATTTCTGTGTGAAATTGGAGATAGGTAAATATAACAATTTTTAAAATTTGGTGGTTTTTCGAAGTGTAAAATTTCACTTACAATAAATGATGTATTACATATGGTAATCTCACGATATGAATTATGACATAATTAATTAAAAATAACACATAACTTTAAGATCATGCAAAAAAAACCAAGAAGTTTATATTATTAAGTTTTAGCTTAGGCTCAATAATTTACTAACTAAAATTCAATGAAATAATAGATTTTTCGAAAAATTCTATTTAATAAAAGAAAGATAAAAATAATTTTTTAAGTCATTTTTAATATTTTGCATTCGTTATTTTAAATCAGGTTGCCTAATATTGCTAACTACGCATTTCGTGTTGCTGCTGTATAAGAGATTATTTCACATATAGTACAACATATTAAAATTCATCAGGAAATGGAAACCAGGTAACTTGTCAAAATGTATACGAGAAGAGCTGCATACACAAATAAAAAGAACAATTGTGTTTTATTGCTCAAAACTATCTGGGATCAAACTTTTTGTATCATCTATTTCCAAGAAGTCAGTTCATTTCACTAGGTCAGAAACTGCTAAACAAAAAATCTTCATTTAAATTTACCAAAAACTAATTCTGAAAATACAGATAGTTAATTATTTTGTCATCAGAAATAAAATTTGTCAATAATATAGGTTAGAAAAAGTGTTTTCTCCTAGAAACTATTTAGATGGCTCAAAATGACGTAGACAAGTCAATATAAGGGAAGAAAGACAAATGATGGTTCAATTTTCTCCCAGCTAAACATCAGCTGCCATCTTTCTCACGATATGCTTTATCGTTAAGCGTTCCCACTTACTTGCTTCCTTCGAATATTTTCAAAGAAAAACAACTTATTTTTTTTTCTTTGAGAAATAAGGGTGTTGCTATTTTTCTGCTACTTCTTTTAATAAGAAAGTTGTTTTCTTCTTATATTTATTTTCATTGAGGCTGGAAATATTTCTAAGAATCTATATTCACTTCATTGTTTGTTGTTCTGAAAGTTCTCAGTACCTATGTTGTCTGAGTGTGAGCTTTCTTCGAAGAAAAACACTGTTGTAATGTTATTATTTGTAAAAGAATGGTTACATACATTTATATTTAAAGAAATATTTTACATTAAAAAAATTATGATCCATTATATTTAACTGATGTTCCAAAAGAAATAAAAACCAAATCAAAATAAAAATGGAATAACTGATAAGCGTATGATGTTTTCAAATTATTATTATTATATATTTTTTTAATTTTCTAACGTCTCTTTTGTACTGTGTCTGAGGAATATATAATAATTTTTAAAAATATTAAAAGCAAATGCAAACCTGTTGAATTAAAATTATTTCCTCCAATTAATTATTACTTTGTTAGATATTTTATATTATTATTTGCATATTGTTTTTCAGAAATATTACCTATCTTTCTAATAGATTTATATTGATTTATTATTTTAAGCATGAGTGATTATTTTCTTATTCTTACACTATATTTTGGAGTTATATGTAGTTATTTTTCCAAGAAGTTGAATAATATGATAATTCACATTTAATGAATACAAAATTACTTTAATTTAAAGTTTAAAAAAATGGTAAGTAATCTTATTATTTTATAGTTTCCAGATAACAATTTAATTTCATATTGAAATATTTTTAGAATGAGAAATCTTTGTGAAGTTTACTGAAATACAGTTTATTTATGTGGCTGAATTTATCTTCATTAATGTCATTTGCGAAAACTTGTTGAAACTTTACATGTGTAAAAATATTATAGCAATGCATTGTTAATTTGCTTTAACACTTATATTCAGATTCAGAAAATTTCAAGTTGAGAAAAATTTAATATCAAACTTTAAAAAATTATTAAAATTAAAATTAAGCATTTTGCACTTTATCTCATTAATATTGATAAATATATTGACTTGAAAATATCAAAGTAGAATAACAATTATTTTCTCAAACATTTACAGAAATATAGGACTATATAAAGCAAATTGTAAAAATATAATAGAAAAACTAACAATAAGTATATATAGTAATATTTAGTAAAATTACTGCAAATACTTAAGATTTTATATTTACAAATTTTGATTCTAATACTGTTACAATAAATTGTCATGTAAAAAATTATTTTTACAAATACTCATTTGACCCATCAGTTAACAAATCGTTTTTTCATAAATTGTGTCTTATAGTTTTTAAGAAATTTAAAATTAAAAAGACAATTAAGCTACAGGAAAAGATATATAATCCAACTTTTAATTATATTTAAAATATTTGCTATGAATAATTTTAGTAGTGAAATCATTACTATTTTTTTGCAGAATATATCACTGATGATATATCCAGATGAAGATCAATTATTGTAGGGTATGTGTCGGTGCTTTTCCATTATACACCCATTTTTGATAATCGCCTTAAGGGATGGAAAAAAAACCCACATAATTTTCACAAATATTCCTTTTGCATCAAAATTATCATTTGTTTAAAATGCTTACGTTTTCAGAAACTTTGAAAATTATGCAAACAATTTATTTATATTTTACAAACTAAGCTATTATCACTTTGTGATAAAACTTATTTAAAATCTAATGTTTATTTCTAGCGGAATTCAGAAATCGCTTTTGTGATCCATTGTGTAAGTGTAATGTAATAGTACCTTTTTTCGATGAGATGAAATTAAATTTTTCTGCATTTAATTGTTTTTTGTTCTTGATGATTTTTGATCATAATGCTTCTTTTAGCCGACAAAATTATCACCAAGAAAACATTGCCACCAACTATCTTTAGCTTTGTTTAGCATTTAGCTTGTTTAACATTGTTTATCAATTTTTAGTCAATATTCGAAGAGAAAAATTTAATTTTGTATGAAAATTTTAGCAAAAAAATTTAATTTTGTACATATGAAATTTAAAATAAAGTTTTATGGCAAAAATATCACAGTATATAAGTTATATTATTTTAGAATCTCCGTACAAAAACATGCTGTTGCTTCACGATCAAAACAGAAGACTGGAAAAAAGTACTGATATTTTAATAAATTTTTTACAAAAACTACAGTATCTTCTTTTACTAATACATCAAATATAAATTCGTTAAAAATGGAATTTGTGCAAGATAAATTTTTATAAATAAATATAAAAGATAATTCAATCATTCGATTTCTTTTGTCATATATATTTTGACTGATTATTCTTTCTATGCATAAACTATGCTTATAATCATAAGAATCTATTTCAGCAATGAATTGAAGAACACTTTTATTGTGCTTAAATATTATTTTTAAGAACTTTGACATGAAATATGTTCTAGCACTATACTACTCAAAATTATTAAAAAATCAAAAAGAGATTAATAGTCCCTGATCAAGAGATTACTATTTTTTATAATAATGATTAAGAAGCCTCTGTGGTCTGATTTGAAACAGTGTCATTCTCATAATCGGGAAGTAACGGGCGAAATATTTGGAGATAGTCGAAGTCTTGATTTAACACAAATGGTTGCTGGGGCAATCAAAATGAGTCATGGTCAAAATGCTCTTCTAGCGAAAGGAACTCTTTTGGGAGGATAGATTAAGGATGTAATTTTTTTTCGTGATCCTTGCATACAAATTCGGATTACATTGACTGATATATTTTTGGCGTTATGATAACGCCTCCACACAGAGAACCATAATACATCATGTAGAAAGATGGTTTCATCATTCATTATAACGGCTAAAACAAAGAAATCTGTAAAACCTGAGAATCATTGTCAATTTTCTGTCATTTGAAAAGAATAAATGAATAATAATTATTGGAGATGCAAAACTAGCTTATTATTTTACTATGTAATATTATTTATAATAGCCACTTTTATATATAATGTATGATATATTTGTGATATTATGTCACATAGTATTTGCAGCATCACAAATATTTTTTCTGAGGAAAGAAAAGCATGCTTAGATGCCATCATTACATTTCACTTTACGAGTCATTAAAACTCAGAATTGTAGCAAGTTTAGAAAAGTTTTATGAGCAGTTAATTGGATTCAAATAAAGAAAAATACTTTTTATTGACATTCATACCTATTGCAGCATTTGAGAGCAATAAAAATACAAGGAATTTCTTGAAAGAAATGAATAATGTAAATTGAAAAATAAAATATTCGAATTTATTTGCAATAATTACAGTACCACGACATTTTTGCTTAAAATTTTTACCATGTGGAATTCTATTCTAGTATTTATTTTTTTCAAGTAAATAGTCATTGCTTTTAAGTAAAATGTTTTGTACTTTATGTCAGCAAAGGAAAAAGTCAGTAATACATGTTTTATTTTTAATAAACTAATTAAAAACCAGTTTTTTATTTTTTAATTAAATTTAATTATTATTTATTTATTTTTACTTTAATTAATTCATTTAAATTAAATTTTAATTAATTTTTTAAAAAATTTATTATTATTAATACTTATTTAGTAGTTTAATTAATAAATTTAATTAAATTTAATTTAAAATGCAATTAAAATTGAACGTTTTTTGAGAAACTAATTTAAAAATGGCAAGCGTCTACAGAATGTACAGAAAATACGTTTAGTAATTTATAGAAATATATAATATAAAAAATAGTTTCAATAATTTGATGAAAGGGGGGGATATAATAGTTCAAACAAGCTAACAAGCTCTTGCATTTTACTAAAATTTATGAATTTGAATAATTTTGGTTTGTATTAGCTATTTTTTACTGATTTCAATTTTTGGTTTATCTATGTGAAATCTTATTAAATACATATTTTCCTAATTTTTATTGAATGTGACTTATCTTTATCCACTATATTGTTTCGATATTCTCAATACGATATTTTCCAAAATTTGATGCAAATCTTTATCAATTATCTTATAATTCTTTTTTCATAATAAAAATCATTATGTGGAATTCAATTTAAGCATGTGTTGAGTTTATATTTATACTTAAATATCTCTTTCTTCTCATAAAAATGCATTTATAATCTTTTTTTTTAATTTTTTGAATCAACTGTGATGGAGCATTGTTTAGAAAATTTAATACGCAATCAAATAATGCAATATTTTGCGTTTAATTAAATTATTAATTCTTTTAAAAATTCAGAACATTATTGTTAGTTACTTATGAAACTCCCTATTTATATATTATCAAGGATAAATTTTATGTCTTAATAATTACATTTACTTTTTCTCCATTCTCGTGATTAAGGAATGCTTAATTCTCTCGCAATAATCAGTTTGCTATAACCAAATTCTCAAACAGTGGCACAATTTTTATTGCAAATAATTTACTCAGAAATTAAATAATGTTTCAAATAATTTAGAATTTCAAAACTCATACTACAACTTATAAATAAATGTGCACAAAGGAATAAAGACAGTTAAAAATCAAAACTTTTTATCCAATTAATGAAAACTGATGCAATAGGGATATCCAAATAAATTTGGATATCCTTATTGCTTATTACATAGTTTTGGGAATTCCGTGCTGAAGGATGAATCAAACCATACATCAAATTAAAGTTTATAACTAAAATGCAATATTCATTTGATAATTTGAGTACAGAAAATATGTAACTAAAATCAAATGTTAATTTTTTTTAGCTAGTGAAATGAGAAAGTATGATAGTAAAATGTTTAAAATAACTGGTAATTGTGCTGGATAAATAAAATTTAGGCTGCTGAATGATTGCTGACAATTTCGATGAATTTTTTGCTCAACCATAAATATTTAAAAATGTCTTTAGTTCTTTTTGATGAACATAAATATAGATAAGGAAATTTTTTTGCAGAAGCTCGTTATTTCAGATAAATTTTTTCGTTGTTTATTGACTAAATACTGGTTTAATATACTGTGATTTTTAACATAAATACATTTGATTTATCTCAATTAAGAAAAAAATATGCAACTTAATTGTGTTTAAATTTGTCTTCATTACCACAACTGTTAAACTTTGGGCTGAGAGCTAATTTAATACGCAGATTTTTTTAGCGTCAATGATTTACTTTGAAACTTTAATAATTATAATCTCTGAGTTATCTATGATGTTTCTCTGAGTTCAACCACCATTCATGTAATATTGAATCAACTCACATTTCAATCTCTTCAATCTTAGTGTTTTTCGTATTATGATGTATTGTATATAGAATATAATTTATAATTGATATTTTGATTATCTTACTAAAATTACTAAAATTATTTGATTTACACACTACTGGCCATTAAAATTGCTACACCAGGAAGAAATGCAGATAACAAAATGATATTTATGGAACAAATATATTATACTAGAAATAACACGTGATTAAATTTTCAAAAAATTTGGCTGGATAGATCCTGAGAAATCAGTACTCAGAACAACCACCTCTGGCAGTAATAACAGCAGTTATACGCCTGGGCATTGAGTCAAACTGAGATTGGATTGCGTGTACAGGTACAGATGTCCATGCAGCTTCAACACGATGCCACAGTTCATCAACCGTAGTGACTGGCGTTTGGTGACGAGCCAGTCGCTCGGCAACCATTGGCCAGACGTTTTCTATTGGTGAAAGATCTGGAGAACGTGCTGGCCAGGGCAACAGATGTTACGTATCAAGGAAGGTCCGTACAATACCGGCAGCATGCGGTCGGGCATTATCCTGCTGAAACGTAGGGTTTCGCAGGGCTCGAATAAAGGGTAGAGCCACGGGTCGTAACACACCAGAAATGTAACGTGCACTGTTCAAAGCACTGTCAATGCAAACAAGAGGTGACTGAGACGTGTATCCAATGTCATCATACCATCACGCCAGGTGATGGACCAGTATGACGATGACGAATGCACGCTGCCAGTGTGCGTTCACCACGATGCCGCCAAACACGGATGCGACCATAATGATGCTGTACACAGAACCTGGATTCATCTGAAAAGAGACGTCTCGCCATTCGTGCGCCCAGGTTCGTCGTTGATCACGTCATTGAAGGCATTCCTGTCTAAGACGCAGCGTCAAGGGAAGCCGCAGCCATGGTCTCCGAGCTGAGAGTCCATGATGCTGCAAGCGTCGACGAACTGTTCGTGCAGACACTTGTTGTCTTCCAAATGACCCCGTTTATTGATTCACGGCTCGTGACGTGGTTGCACGATCCATTACGGCCATGCGGATTATATGCCAGTCTTCTCGGCTGCTAGTGATAGGTGGCCGTTGAGATCCCGCATGGCGTTCCGTATTACCGTCTGGAACTCATCGATTCCATATTTTGCTAACAGTCATTGGATCTTGACCGACGCGAGCAGCAATACTGCGATAAGATAAACCGCAATCCAGGTACGCTACAATTCGACCTTTATCAAAGTCAGAAACGTGTTGGTACGCATTTCTTCTTCTTACACGAGGCATCACAACAACTTTTAACCAGGAAAGAAGGTTCAAATGCAATTTGTGTATGAGGAACCGGCTGAACAATTTCTTCATATAAACACAATATAGGTGTCGCTACTGGCGCCTGCTTTGTCTGAGTGTGCTGAAAAGCTAATCATTTGCACATCACAGCACTTCTTCTTTTCGTATAAATTTCACGTCTGTAACATGTCGCCTTCTTGGTGTAGCAATTTTAATGGCCAGTAGTGTATATATATATATATATATATATATATATATATATATATATATATATATATATATATATATATATATATATATATATATACAGGGTGTCCCAAAAGAGCCACATAAACTCTGCACAGCTAGATTCTTTGTTGGGAGTACGTAAAAACTGCCCAAAGAAGAGTTCTTTACGATCCATTGTTTACGAGATAAATACGAAAAACAAAACATGACGTTCTTGCAGGTGCAAGAAAAACACTTTATTGAATACATCAACGTATTTGTATTTGCATGTCTTCCCAGACAATAATGTTTAAAACGCTCGCCGCGCATATCGCGTCATGCATGCGCGCGCCATGGAATGACGTTAAGTCGCCGTTGAACTAATATTCAAAAGACTGAATCTTTGAAGCTACCGGTAGTCTTCGTATGATGGCCATACATTCCGTTACTGATTACTGCGTTATGCACTTGATACATGGTCGATGTAATGAAAATGCTTTTAGTTTCAGCATGATGTTGCTCCGGCGCATTTGTGTGCTGCTGTACGTGGTTGACTATATGGAATATTCCGGCCACTAGATCAGACGTGTGGATCAAATTGTATGTCCTTCACTTCACCAGATCTTACATCGTTGGATTTTTCCTATGGGGCCATAGATGATATTTGGTGCATCGAGACGTAATTCTAACATCAATGAACTTTGTTGCTCGTTAGCTCGTAGCTGCTTGTACTTCGGTAAGCCCCACGATGCTGCAACGTGTAATATCAGCTATTCCACGGTGTGTCAAGCCTGCCTCGACAGTCAAGGGGGACACTTTGAACATCTGCCTTAAATTGTGCACACATTGTTGTTGATGTGTTTAGTTAGTGTTTTTTTTCTCGTACCAGCAGTGACGTCATACATTGATTTTCGTATTTTATCAAGTATACTTAGTAATAGTGTTCTTTCCGAAATATTCCAATACATTTCACTCTCACTTATGTTTTATACAAGCTGCTAAAGCATGTGTCAGAACAATCCTTATTAGAATTTTGAGGATTTTTTGATTAATTGCTTATATTTCATTATTATTTTTTACATGTATGTTTACTTTCAACAGTTTGAAACGTAAAATTTGAGAAACTAAAAATCTGTTTAGATTTAAAATTATATAAATGTTTTTTGATATTTTGAGTAATATATAAGATTTAAAATTTAACGTATATATATTAAAATGTTAAAATATGCGGAAATATTTATGACATCTTATCAAGTAAACCTAAACCTGAGTATAAACTTATGTATTTTATTTACATTATGAATTTGTGAAAGCGACGAAATTGGAGGAGCATTGTGAAAAGTAGTAGAGAGGAATACATTTTTCAGGAAAAAAAAAAAAAAAAAAGATTTCAAATTCAATTTTTGGCAGTGTTGTACAAGGGGAGAGAGGTGTATCCCCTCTTTCTTCATGTTCATCTGTCTAGATGGTGGCTGAAAGTTTTTATTTTAGCTACACGAAAATATTTCCTAGCGGTTTTGTTCAAACTGTCAACAAGCTGACATGAGATTCAAATTCCGATTTTGAAATTTTGCTCGTCTTTAAGAACCCAACGTTGTTTTCTTTAAAAATCAATTTTGGCGATATTTTCGCCTCATTTTCCTCCTTTTATTTGTCTCTTGTTTCTATTCCTTTTCATTTACATAGATCCTTAAATTATGTATCTAAATAAAACCTGATTCTTGTTGGATGTATGTTTTCATTATGAAACTTAAAAATTGTGTAATTTGTTTTGATAAAATATTTTTGTAAAAGGCTAAGTAAAATAAGTAAATTTTCACCGATGTGTTATTTAGTAAACAGCATTTTTCTACTCACGTAACTTGATGAAACTGAAATTATTAACAATTACTGGGTAAACCATTATGCTATCATTATTTCCCGTTTGTTCTAAAAAAAATCCTGTTTTCCTTACAAACTAAATATACTACTTGTCAGTTATTATAACAGTTTTGTGTTAAATCGCATTTGGACCCTATACTTGATTTTGTTCTGATTTTATATTTGTCTATATGAATTTTTTTTACTTTGACATTAATTAAGAGTTAGCCTTTCCTCTTTTTTAAGGTAAAGTAGAAATTTTAACCTTTAAGTTTTCATTAATGTCAACAATTAATGTACGAGTAGATGGAGAATTAGAAACAACAACAACAATTATCGATCTAACAGTTATCTATCGATCCAACAATATAATTCATTATTTGGGAGGATTTATATTTCAAATAATTGAATTAAAACTAATTTTCATGTTAATTTTCAGTTTGTTATATAATCATATGAATTATTTGATATATACGCAAAACATGTTTTATTAATACTTGTTGAAAGTATTGGGCACAGTACACCTCGTTAAATTTATCAAAAGTTCTATTTGAATCAAAGACTACGAAGCGTAACAGATGTAAAATTTGCCTTTTCAAGCATATTTGAAAGATCATTTAAAAGTCATTCATTTGAGTTCCTCCATTTGCATTTAAGGCTTTCTTCAATTTTAAGAACCATGCTTAAGATCATGTGACAAAAACCTTCCATCAGCAAACCGTTTAACTAAGCGACTGATGGAATTTCTTTCCTTTTAGGAGAAAAAGAGAGCTTTTCCTACTTTCTTCTTTGCCCAAAACGTCTTGAAAGAGCTGAAGAAAGAAAGAGAGTAGTTTATTACCAACTTTCTCAAATTGGATTTTCGTAGTGAATGTGGCGACGAAACTGTGTTTTTTATGATTCACTGTTCTCCTTGAATAAGTTGAAGTTGGCGACAATCGCATTGGTGAAAGTTTATCTCTCTCACTATTCTTTTGAGGACTTATATGTCTCTCCTTTGGGTTCGAAAGGGATATTTGTTGCAAAATGTCTTGTGTGAGATGAAAAGGTTTTGCTACCTTAGAAGTGATTGCTTTCATCTTTTTCGCCACTAAGTCACTAGTTTAACGTGAAATTTTAACTCTCTTTGAAGTAAAAAATAAATACATTTTTTATATAAAATTGTTATAGAAGAAATTTATAAAAAATATCATTAAATATAAAATGCCGAAAAAAGTAATTTTTAATTTGTAGAACAAAACATTACAAATAATAAATTAGCGATTATAATTTTTTCATGTCTTATTCTTATTGCACTGGTTTTAATAAAAATTTTTTAATTAAATATTTAAATCAAATAAACTTTGCATGCCTTCAAAAGTTTTTTTTTGTACTACTTGAATATTTTTTCTTTTCATTCAAAATATGTTTGATTTATATACAATACACACACACACACACACATATATATATATATATATATATATATTTATATATATATATATATATATATATATATATATATATATATATATATATATATATATATATATATATATAGCAAATACACAAGTAGGAGCTTTGAACAAATTTTAATGTATTGAGTACTTTATAATTTTTAGAATTTCTTTTTGCAGAAATATTTTTCTCAATTTCATTTACCAAAATGTATTCCCTAACATATATATATTTTATAATTCATAACACAATACATTAATTTATAACATATTTTAATTTATTACACAATTTGTACTATAATCAAAAATTTTCATTATATATGTTGATAGAGTTGATTTCTGATACATATTTTGCTAAGTAAAACTGTATTTCTTTAGTGAATTCTACGACCCCATAAAATGTATTAAGAGTGGTAATGTGGATTTCAATTTACCGATAAGTAAAAAGGTTTTTGTGAAAAGTCTTTTTACATTTCTTATAATTAATCCCTAAGACACTTTAAATATATGAAATTAAAAAATACAGAAATTTTCTTAATGTATATTAACTATTCATTTAAAATTTGCTATTTAAATATAATCGAGATTGTTATAAAGAAAATCTTTATCTAAGAAACAGATAATAATAAGATGATATATATTGTTCCTTTCTCATTGTTTAGAAACATTGGAGAAGAAAGTCCCATGTTATGGAATGTTTCTTAAAATGTTAAAATACCTGTCAATTTGTAAAATAAGAAAATTATTCATCACATTATCTTAATAAATACTGATTGTGAATTGAATAGTATGGTTCCCATGATGAATACTTTTATTGATGTAGAAATATATCATACGTAATAAATGTTTGTATCTTAACTTTCATGTATAATATAATGCGAATAACTACAATTTTATTTAATTTTTATTGGTTGTATTTTCTTTACCCCACCAACTAATTATTTTTTAATTACAAAATGAATGTATTTTTTAGCATCTAATTTTATCACACCAATTTTCCATTGTATGCATTCAGTAAAGAAAATTAAAATTTTCTTTTGAATTTTTGAATAATATAGAAATTCAACAGAATTTTTGGTAATAATATAGAAATACAGAGCAAAATATTTAAATACCCGTCAAATTCATTATTAAATGTTGCTTTATTTATTAGACTTTATTTAGAACTGATCATATTGAACTGAAAGTGCTATTAAAATTCAATGATATTTATAATCAAAAATATTTTTTCTTTGCCACGCCTTTGAATAACATTCACTAACATAAAACATGATTTGCGCCAAAAATATTCTGAGTGGCAGAAGTATTCTTAATAATATAAGTTGCGTTGCTCAACTATATATATATATATATATATATATATATATATATATATATATATATATATATATATATTGCACTTATGTTACTAATATAATAACTGACTTCTAGGTTCTGTTCTGTTCATTCCTTTCAGCACTAAAAAAAGGCGGAAGTTATTGAACATTATATCGGGTGATGCACTCAATGAGTATATCATCTTGGACAACGAAAAACAATGAAACTTTGTAATTTAGAAGCCGAGAGCAAGCAGAAGACTCCAGACTTCGCCTGTTATCTAAAGAAGTATCATTTTTCATGGAAAATATTGCAATCATGATATAATTATTGTGTTACTTTCCAATAACGAGAAGGAATTCCCTAATCAACCTCGAAGCTGCCTCATTTTTGTACATATATTATAAGGTCAATTCTAAATAATTTTTAAAATACTGGAAAAATAAAAATATTGCGAATATATTTTAAAGCCTTCTATAGATATATTCTGAAGATGATATATTCCTTAGATATTTTTAAAATTCGCTTATCATATAAGGTATATGTGCTCCAAAAATGCAAACTACAACTTGAATTGTGTATTGAAGCACAAAAGTTATTCATGAAAGTAAAGATTAAGCGAAGAATTTAAAATTCACTAGATTATTTTTCTCTTTTCGTAAAAAATATTTTTTAAAATTTGAATAATTACTACTTTTCTATAATTCGAATCATACATTAATTATTACGAAAAATATGATATTGATATAAATGTATATTTTCTTTTTATCTTATTTAAAATTAGGGCAGTGTTAACTACATGATAAATTCAATTTTTCTGTCTTATTTTGCTTTATGCTATTGATAACTAAGAGACAAACTAATCATATTTATATAATACTAAATCACTTAAATTATTTGCAGGATGGTATTTACATATAGGGTATATCTAGCAGGATGGCATTTACTTACTGCTATTGTTCCCTAAATCATATGAATTTTAGAGAGCACTGGATTTTCAAACAACATGTATAGAAGTTTTCAATGCATCTTTGGATTATTTCCCACTTCACAAAGACTTTAAGAAAGATACTTTTGTAATTTTCAAAATAATGGAAATATTTGATTTTCCTTCGTTGACGAAATATTAATTTTAGGGAAAAATGGACTGTTCCACAAGTGTGGTAACAAGTATTAATTAGATGCTGCTCATTCAACACAAACACCTGAAATTAGTTTTCATATTTCGAAACATGTTGCTTATATACATACAATTCTTTACACTTTGGTAGACCTTATTTGGCAGTTGTTTTTGAAAACATAAAACGTCTACAAAAGTGTTTTGCTCAATCATTCATGGAAGTTTTACGTAAACTTAAAAAAAGATGATAACGGGTTCAGTATTTTGCATTATACACTTGTCGATGTGAAAAAATTATTCGAAGTGGGTAAAGAGTTTGCCTCATGCGGTTGAAAGTAATGGGTTGATGATTCAGCCTGCCTTCTTATAGCTGCTTATGTGCTATAGATATTATTTTTTCATCCGTATGTGGGACAGAAGGAAACTTAATCTCATCAACTCTATAAACAGCCAAATTGGTTTTTGCTAAATGAACATCACTCGTGAAAAGATCTACCGAATAGGAGCGAAAAGGCACTTATGAAATTGGTCAAATTTTGTAATCGGTACTTTTAGATATCTAAGGTATTTTGCTTTCTTATTACTTTGAAAAAAACTATAGTAGCCATTTGTAAGTGACCTTCTTTGTGTACTGGGAACAAAAATTTAAAAAACAACTGCAAATAAAAAAGTTCTTTATCACTGAGAAAATGATCCATTTCCCATGTCGATATCAACAAAAGAAAAGCGCATATACTTATTATTTCTTGCTTCTCATTTTCTAGATCTGGCTTATGAAACTGCGGTTCTTCGATACCCTTCATGGAATAAATAAACAACATATGGAATTATGAAAAAATAGGGATTTAACCTCACTTGGTCTGCAAGGAATAAAGAAATCAGTTTATATGATAAACCGGAAAAATTCAGTGGAAGCAAAACCTGTCTTTCTTACTTTCTGCGGAATTTTTCTTGAGAAAAGAAACATGCTTTCAACTTATTCAAAACACATTCTAATCATTATACACAAGAAGAACACGCTTCTAACTGTCGTTACCGACGCTTTTCTGCTTGCATGGCATAACCTATCTATCTTCCTACACAAGAGTCAAATATCTCTAACCTATTACAGTTCCAGGAAAATCTAGAAATAGTTTTGAAATTAGAGAAGAAATTAAAATTTTATGCCAGAATGGTTTAATAAATTGTTTTGCGAAAAGTTCTAGGAAGCTTTGAGAAACTATGAATAAAAGAATTACTCTTGAAGAGACTTAAGTCAAGTATAAAATCAAATTAATGTAAATATTTTGATTTAAGATCCCTCATTCGAACTCATTGAGTGGCATGTTTCTAACTTAACAACTTCATTGTGAATTACTCATAGAATATTTACTAAGGCACTGAAATAATGAAAATATAACGTAACTAGAAATAAGAGGGATACTTTCATTTTACTATTAATAATAGATTAACATTTCTGAGAAGAAATAAAATTCATTACAAGAAATATGATGAATCTACTCATGTCAATGACATATTAAATATATTGCGATAATTAAGAGACATATATTAGTATTATAATTACATAATTATATTAGTAATATAATTACATAATTATATTAGTATTATAATAACTATATTCCCTGTTTCAAAATTAAAATATCATTTTTAGTTTAAAAATAGATATTCATTTTTAAAACCACTATAGAATTTTGTTAGAAATTATTTTTATCGAAAGTTTACTTTAAGTTAAAATGACATTATTAATCTAAGTTAAATTTAAAATTTATTCTATATTTATTGTGTCATATATGCGTTGTAATTAATAATTGTGTAACTGTCATATTGCACGTGTTAATAAATCTAATTTAATGTTGACATGACAAGAAAATCATAAATAATATATACTTCATTCCTTAATTTTCAATTTCCATTTTTTATATGATGATAAATGTGTATTAATTTATTTACGAAATTCCACATGCCAATGCATGTTTATCATCGTAAATAAGTGCATAAAAATACAAATCAAGTTACTGTTATGATTTAAGAGATAGTTATGTGCGAGTTACTGTTATGAGTGACTTAAAATAAGTTTAGTTTTAAATAAGTTTTCAATATCTATAAAGAATTGTTATAGTATTTTATTTGCTGGCGATGGCAAAGTGGAATAATTTTTCCATAAAATAAAGATACAATTATATGGATTAAAAAACAAGTGCTGCTTGAAGTTTTGAAATTTTTATTGGATTTTAATAGGGAAAATGATATGAATTACAAACTAAAATAAAGGGTAAACTTTTTGATATTTTATAAATTTTTGAGATGCATATAATAGCTTTCAATTCATTCGAAAATATTTTTGAAATGAATTATACTTTCCTTTATCTATCTTTATATTTTATAAGGAACAATGTTTGTTTCTTGTTAAATATAATATAAAATTTGTGATAACCAAAAGTTTTGAAAAATATTAATTATATTTAATTAACATAGCTAAATTTTACTTTTCATTTATTAAACGTTATTAAATTTATATATTTTAATGTATGAATTGCAGCATATCTAAAACTTCAATAATTATAATTGTTTATTTTTTTATTTTTCACATGTAACTTTATATGTTATTTATTAAATTGTATTCTAAAACTTAATTACCAAGCAATGTGTGGCCTTGAGTTCTTAATAATCTATCTCAATTTTGTTACATAAAATTATTTGCAGCTTATTCAATAATTCTATGTATAATCCGACAAAACTATGATTTACAGAATTAAATGTTATATTTATCTCATTTCTAACAATACACGCCACAAATCAAATCCTATTTATTATTATTATTTTTTTTTTGATTTTTTTTCAGAAATTTGACACTATTATCAAGATCACCTCGGTGAGATTGAATCTACCTGCAATAATTCGATTACTGGTTAACCAAGGTACCTCTGCCACAAAGTTGCTCCAGGTCCCAGAAACGCTTAAATTTGTGCTGCGGGTCGCTCCCAAAACAAATTGGCTCCTGAAATAGCGGCACTCCATTGCGAATGAATCAGCGTCATTAGCATTACTACTTTGGAAGGGAAATTCGAGAAGTTTTCCCTCTATTCCATAACCATTAATTTGGCAGCGAGCGACCCTTTATACACTCATTAAATTATCGGTAGCTTAATGGGCCGAAGCGAGGGCCATTATTTGGCGTAAACAAATTATTTTGGGCAGCATTTGGAGAAGTTTAAACGACTTTTCCCCAAGGTTTCCAGGAGTAGTGCTATGTGGTTGCATTCAAAACTTTCCCAAACTATTTACACTCAGAGGGTAATTATAGATGTTTTCAAATCTCAAGATGTAATAAAAAAGTAGAATTATGTATTTTGATTTCTGGTTTTGAAGTAATCGACATATCGTTCACTCGAAATAGAAATTCATAAAAACACAGATGCATTGACATTCGAAGTTTGATTTTCCCCAACAAGGCCACCGCACCATTGATTTTATTTCTTGTACAACCTTTTGGCGGATGACAAAAATTATTTCTTGAAAATTATGGATATTCTAATTGTGTAAGGCATTGTTTTGAGTTTTCTTGATACAGAGAACTTAGAGCAAACATACTTAGAACAAACATTGTAAAAATAAATTATTATTTTAGATAATACATTAATTTTAATTAATAATGCATTCTTATTTATTAAATTGCAGATTAATAATAATTTTTATCATGCTTTAATTTTAAATAAAGAATATGCTAATTTTTTAATAAGCTTTTATTTGATCACGATTACTTTAAATTTTCTTTTTTTACCTTAAAGTGAGTTTTACAATAAATAGTCTAAATTCAAATTTTTTTACAAAGTTGACATTTTATTGTCTTTGACTGTAACTTTATTTTACATAGGTATTAAAATCTAAAAAAAAGCATACACGCTTACATTTAAAACAAATAAAATTTTTAATTCTAAAAATTGGATCGCTTCTTAGTTTTTTACATTATTTTGTTTTACAAAAACTATTTTGGTACTTTTCTATACCTCCGCTTTTTATGATTACCGTAACGGGAAAGAAAAAAAAAACCATAAATGATTGTCTTAAATAATCCATTTGTGTATCATATGTATACGCTTACGTTATGAGAAACTACTAAAAATAATGCAAAAAAATTATTAAGATTTTATAGGCTAAACAATTATCACTCATTGATAGAATTTATTTAAATGTCAATGATTATTTCTTTCAGAAACTGATTAGCAATCGCATCGGTGATCGATTGCGTAAGTATAATCTAATAGTAACTTTTTTCCAAGAGAAAAATATTATTAGCTGTGTGATTTGTGATCTTAATGCTTATTTTCACTTACAAAATGATCCCCAATCACTATTTTGCAAAAATTAACTTTAACTTTATTAAGCATTTAGATTGTTTATTATTGCATATCACTTTGTAGCCAAAATTTGAACATAAAAATTTGATTTTGTATATATTCAATTCAAATAAAGTTTTGTGTGAGACAGTAAATTCATCCTATCTTACTTATATTATTTTCACTTATTTTTACAAGAAATGCTATTTGTTTGTAATCAAAAATCAAGGATATAATAGAAAAGTACCCTCTATTTATATTATTTACTTTTATCATCAGACAGAAGTTCCACTTCAACTTTCAATGTAAATAAATATGACATAAATTTAATAATGCTTTTAATTTCTGAAAAACAAATTTTTGTGTAACATGGATAAAATAATGCTGGTCTATGAGTGAATGACATGCAAGGAGGTAACTTAAACCATTACCTATAATCCATCTGTAATGTTTCACATGAAGCTCTTATAAAGAGATAAAGCTACGCAGAGATATAAAAAAATATTTAACAAAAGCCAAAGTGAGACAAAATTTTCTGTAAAGTCTGAAATTCTATAAGATATTTTTAGAATTGTATAAAATAATTTAAAAGCCAATAATTTTTCTATGAATCAACAAAAGTGTAATTATTTATTTGTTTATTTATTAAAAATGCCCGGAGATTTGGATATGACGCTATTAATTCTCAAACCTTCCAATAAAAGTGTAATTATAATTCCCTTAGATCTTACCTAAACCGTACATTTTAAAATATCTTTAATGATTTTAAAACAATGTTTTCAAAGTTTTTATTTATTAAGTTTTTCTCTGAAATAACTTGAAGGCAATATAAGAATATAAAATAATGTAACTATTGTACAGCAATATAATAAAAATATCATATTGAACAAAAAGAAAATCTTAAAAATATATTCCAGAGAAAAGGTGCTGTACAGTCTACTTTATGCAATTAGAAATAAAAAAAATTATAAAAAAAATTTTTCAAAACAAGACTTAAAATTTTACAAGAATAAGTATAAATTAAACTATAATCTTTCATATCTAGTTTTAATTAACGTATTTCTTGCGGATGAAAGATGCTTTTGCTTACATTTCCTACATTCCGGAATTGATTTATACAATTTTCAAGAAAATTTGGTTTTTTTTTTAAAACAAAACAGACTTTTATAAAAAGTGTAAAAAATTGTCAATTGTATAAAAATCTGATATGCGTGTGAGAGTAAATAGATATTAGAGCATATGTTTTCCAATATAAAAAAACGACACATGATGTAATATTGTAGTTAATTTGTGTATATTCTGTATTTATGTTTTCAATGTAGTTTAAAATATTTATAATTTTATAAATATTATTCAAAGCTATTTGAAACATTAAATGTTAAATAACTTTTTTATATATGTACTTATTTATTTTAATTTATAAATAATGATATTTCAAAACTGAATCATTTACCCACTATAGTAACATTTGCTTGATTGATTAACAAATAGAGCACTTATTTATGTTCTTCAGCTTTAATGAATTTTGGCAAATTTGAGTATTATAAAAAGAAATAAATATTTTACATAGCAAACATCTAATATTACTGTATTTATTTTATTGCCTTTTTATAAATCTGTATCTCATATGTAAAAATTTTCAGATGTAGTTTATATGAAAACTAAATTCGATGAAACTTCTTATAAGCCATGGTGTTGATAATCTACTTATAAGTCATGTTGTTTCTAATCTCTATTTCTAGCCCTCTGTTATATGACATCTATAAGTTTTTTCACCCACAATATGTCATATACTAGGATTGGTAAATCTAGTAAGTCTTCTTAGAACAAAACTAGACACTTGAGAATATGCGTGGAAGAAGCCTGCTGTTGATTACATTTTGAACAAATCAGAGAAAACATTTTAATTATCCTGGAAGACAGGACTTCTTAGACGAGGATGAAGAAAGCTGGAAAGAAATGTCTGTTTGCATCTGTCACAGGTCATATCGAGCGATCCACTAGATAATTTGGCTCAATACCAAGAACTTACTGAAGGTGCAGGCCAAGTCATTTTATCAGTATGTTTTCTTAGCAGAATACAGATTAAGGTAAATCAGACAATTAGATGTAGCAATAATCACTCCACCATCCGTATTCGGCAAGAAATCCGCCTCCTCACTACCCTAAATGTCTGCATATGAGGGGATCCACTGAATAATGACATTACCAGAGCTGAATAAAAAAATATACGATTGCCGATTTAATGAATGGAGATTGTTTTTCTCGTGCAATTTTAATTAGTAATCTCCATAGTTGTGACACGTTGAATTTATCTATAGTCTTACGAGTCTGTATCTGATTTCTGCAAAGGATGAAAGTAGCCTATAGTGGTTATGGATTATTTTTCATAGAAATTGATGGTCGTGTTTGACGAAGACAAACAACTTTAATACGAATGTGTAATCGTTAGATGAAAGAAGAAGCAATGCACTAGCATTGATGAATCGTTCAGTCACATCACAAATCATTAAGCAACAAATTCAGTCTGTCACTCCTCATTCGGTGCTCACTAGAACCATTAGTTAAGTTTCTGTTATGTTGATATTCAATAAAATGTCCATTATTTGTTAATACTCGATTGAAAATTACAAGCAATGCGTCAGTGGTGCGACGAATACTGATCATCTAACGCTGAAAGATGAGCGATGAACAATGGACAATGTAATGGAACAGTAATGTCTTCATTGATTATTCTTGAATCTGCAACATGATAGTTAAATTGCAGTCTGAAGACACTATGGTGAATGCCGTGCATGTTATAATGCAGTGTTACGGTATGCCAAACGATTTTGAAGAGGTTATCATGTTTTGGAGTGGTATTGGATTTCCTTACCACTTCCCTTTAGTACGCATTGCCTTTATATTGAACAGCTAGCGCTACGACCTTGTGATTTTATGTGATGAATCTCGTGGTTCTCCATACTTTCAGTGATTTCAATCAGCTATATTTCAACCCAAAAATGTGGAACCTTACATGGCCTACCATGCTCAAGACTTCTAATTTACTCATCAGATCATATTGTTTCTTTACCCTGTTTAGTTTCTATATCTATTACTTATCGATAAAGTGTTATGTGCACATGCATAAAAACTAGAGCTTAATACATTACCTGTTGTTGTACTACATTCACTTTACAACAATATGTAATTACGTATTATGTACAATACATAGAAGCAACATTCACTGCTATGTACCAAATATTCGTCGAAAGCATCTTTGATTCTACGCCTAGACTTATCGTAGAAGTTATAGTCAACAATAATGACTATACTAACTTTTGATTTTGTCATCATCAATATATGAAAATGCACTGCAATTTTAATCATTCGATCATTATATAGCATGTTATCTAGAAAATAAATTTTTCTGTAGTATCTAATACTTTTTTTGGTGTTGCATTTTGAATGACCAGAAATAAATTCGACAATCTAATTTCAGTATGATTTCAGTAATTTAATACAATAACACATTTTTCTTGTCTCCTTTTTTCCATAAATTAAATATACATTAATTTAAATTTGTTGCTGATAGAAAGAATTATGAAACTTTCGATGCCGAAATAAATGACTTGCAACATTTAAAAGTATATATTTAAAAAAAGAGAATTATAAAACCTTGTTATAGTAAAATTACAAAAATAATATAAATATTTTGCTTTCAATCCTTTAATTGCACTTCATTATATTTATTTTTTTATTTCTTAACTAACTGGTTTGATCTTATTATTTTTATAAATATTTACAAAAACTAAATTAAATTTTTTTTTCATTTTTGTGTTAATTTAAAAAAAATTAGCAAAATAATTTAGATTTTTCAGTAATTTTTGTAATCATGTCATTATAGTTTTTGATAAAATACATTTCACATAGTGAATGAAATATCATGATTATTTTCATTTTAGTTTATATAAATTTTTATAAAACTGATTGAAATATACTAATTACAAGAGAAATTTCTCTTGCAAAAAGTGTTTCAATAAGTAAACATTTCAATTTTATTTTTAACATAATATTTTAACTTTATTTTTATCTGATATTTAGAAAAATGTCTTTAAATATCAGCTGAAAAATTGAAATGTAACTACTATTTACCAAAATTATTATTAACATAAAAAAGATACTTAACAAATGGTAAATACTTTCTAATTTAGCTATATTATTAAAATGGATTATGAAAATCTTATGTATTTTTTAAATGATCACATACGTTAGTTTAAAAAAATACCTTTCAGAAATAAACTTTTAAAAGTATTTTATTGCAAATTGCTTTTTAACTACAATCATTCATTAAAGAACGTTCCTAGCAGTCTTTCGATTATTCTAAGTAAGTACATATTGATAAACACCTAAAAATATGAAATGAAATTTTAATTGCTCACATCATTATTTTTAATTTTTGAATAAAAAAAATTATTGCACCAAAAAAATTATTTAAAGGAAAACAATTTCTTTTAAAATATTTTAACTATGAAGTGATATACACGAATTATTTCCTAAAGCAAAACTCACAAACAGGATGTGAGAGTTACAATATGATAATTAAGTCCACCTTTGTGAAATCGTAACATTTCATTTGGTTTTAGCAGCAGACATTTGTTCCATGAGCTGAAAGCTCATTACAGACCCAGGTACGTTGCAAATCATACGTCAGCAGCGAAATTTCTCTGAATCTAATGCTTTTGCCAATTGATGCATCTCTTTTCACTAGCTGCAGATCAAAGAGAAAATGCCGTGGCGTGGTACTTTTGAAAGTAAATTTGCCGAGAAATAGTATGATTCTCTATTGATGTTGTTGCTTCTTTTTGGAAATGGTATAAATTTTCTTTTGAACATCTTCAAAGGAAGTCGTTAGGGTTAATTATATTATAAAGCACAATATAATTTTTTAAAATTTTTCCAATATGTAATAACTTGTTGAACTTTAAAAAATATGGCAAAAACACTGATGATAAAAATGGAATTTTAGAGAGCAAAATAGTTAGAGAAAAATGTAATTTATTTGCTTAAAAGGAGGAAACGTGCAATCATTTATTATCGAGAGTATTTTTGATAAATTATATTTTGGGATGTATCAAAAATATTTCTTATTTTGAAAATGCCATCTTTGCATTGAAAATAAAGGAAATTTATAGTCTGAATAAAATGTTCTATATTTATAAATAGTGATTTTTATGTTTTTAAAAATAATTTATAAGAGAAAATATAACGTCTTTTACAAAGTATAGCATGGTTTTCAGTTATTATAAACGGCGTGTTGCAATATACACTTGTCATTATTGAATAATATAAGGAATGTGGAATAGTACGATGGATCTAAACATTGTTGTTTATATCTATATGCGTATTGTTTTCCCTTAGGATTTGGACATCTATCAGCAGAGCAGAGTGGGGTATCATAGAGATGGAGTGTACGCGCATGGCGTGAAGAACACTAGGATGAGTTTACAGTTCTTCCTTGGCCAGCAAACTCACCTAATTTTAACCCAGTCGGGAATCTGAGCAGTCATATCAGTCCAGTTGTTCGCACTATTGATCGTCACCCGCATATTCTAGAGCAGCTGGCCAAGGCACTGGGGTCGGTCAGCATGTCTCAGTATCCCAATGAGCACCTTTCAAACCCTAATAAATTACTTTTCTGTAAGGTCTCTCTGAAGTACGCTCCTCTAAATTCTGTTATTCTGGCTTTTGAGGTATGGTCACATTAATATGACTGCAATATATATGCATATTATGTTTTCAAGCAGAATATTTCATTCATAATATTGCATCAATATTAATTACACAAGAAATATAAATCAACACTTTTTATTATGTAATTAAATTTTTCTCTCAAAATATGTGAGAAATATAATATACATCACATGCAAAATATTTCACAATATTTATTAACCACATTATGACAAACAAATTGCTGGCCAACTTGTCTAGTGGTCAGCGTGCCTGGCTACGGATAGGGAGGTCCTGGGTTTGAATCCCGGTTCAGGCACTGATGTTCTTTCTCTTTCTATCTATCCTCTCCCTGTCCTATCTATGTATGAATGAGGTGTGAATGGTTGCCTACCCTATAAATGGGTCCCTATGGCATGTGTGTGTACTGAAGAAGTCGGACTCTACACCAAATACGGTTCAGTTGGAAAAGTGGAGAAGCACACACCAGTTTGCCAGCCTAACTGGCACACGAAAACAATAACGAACAGATTACATAAGATTATTTTTATATTTTATTTATTTTCTGAATGATTATTCATATAATAAAAATATTTTCAATAATATCATATGCAATTAATAGCATTATCCTAAATATATGGAAATAATAAACAAATGTTTTTAAAAGGAATTCATTCAAAGTTCCTTTTGTACTTTGATTAAATAATAATATATGCATAAAAAGTAAATAAAAATGAAAGTTAGTACATTTTTTAACATAATAGAATATTTTAGAATATAAAAAGTACATGTTTCATTATTTTTATAACACCATAATATTTTCTGCTGATTACAATCAGAATATTAGGGTGGGAGAGAATTCCAAAATGTTTATTTCATAATATTCTTTAGAAATAAAAATGAAATTTATGTTGTTATATTACTTTTGAAAGTATGGTTTACGTAGACTTTACATTTAAAAAATTTTATAAACATTGTGATGTTAAGTTAACGATATCTTAATATCGGACGAGATATCAATAAATAAATAAAAATTGTATAACATTGTTTTTAATGCAAACATTATAACGCTTTTTTTTCTTTTTTTTAATATCAATATCTTCTGAACACGCTTTTTTTTTAATATCAATATCTTCGGAAAGGCATTCGTTTGCTTCAATAACGTGATTTGGTGGCGCAAAATTTTATGATAATATGAAAAAAATTAATTTTTTTTTTATTCAAGCAATTTATAAATTTCTTATTTATTTTTAGAAATTGTATTCATTGTATTCAAAATGAAGACCTTAACGGTTGAATTTCAACAACTTTTCACTCTTTTTTAAGAAAATTTCTTCAAACGATATTTGTTTTGGTTTCGTTGTTCATTCCTTGTTTGTTTTGGTTATAAACAAAATTCGTAGCATGATGAGAAAAGCTTCTTTAAAATTTTTAAAACAAAATTTATTTATGTAAATTAGAGTTCGTAGAAAACTTTATGCTAATGATTTTAGTTGTCCTCGATTTTTCTATACTCTAATATTTCACACATGGTTTTTGATGTTTTTATATACATAAGAAAATATTTCTTCATAAAATGATTTAGGTGAATTTAAAATATTCTATAAAAGTTTACTTAAAATATAATGGAGAGAAAACATATAATCTATTCAGTTGATATATTTTCTCCTTTTATCTTTATTTGAAGAGTGTCAGTTTATAATAATTAATTCCTCAATAATTTTACAACTCGATCCTAGATTTTCTAAATATTTTGCAAATCCCTGTGATGAGCGGTTTTTATCGCATATAAACAAATAAACAATTATAAACAAATAAATGAATAAATATATATGTATATATATATACATAAAATAACTTTTTAATATATATATATATATATTAAAAAGATTCATAACATATGCTATTCTGTGTTTAAATCTCTCCTTAAATTAAATATTTAACAAAAGCATAATCAGACCTATTCAATCATTACCAACTTTCTGGAAATCGAGAATTTATGTTTTGTTTCAAAAGAATTGTTGTATAATAAATATCTTTCTTTTTATATTTGTTATTTATAAGCATGTTATTAAAAGTATGCATATAAACTTCGATATACGTATTATACGCAATACAATATTCATTATGTAATGCAATTTTTTTTTTTAAAATCCAAAATCCAAAAATGCATATGAAGTACGAGTATGGTTAATTTTTTCCAATGTTTATTAATTTTTGCATTTCATTTATGTTTTTAATTAAATATTTTACAGATTTTATATTTTTAATTATTTATTATTATAAATTTTATAAAGTTTCACTAACATTAGTCTCATTTGAGCTTATTCTCTAAATTACTCTAATTAATATTATCAAAAACTCTAATTAATAAAAATACTTTCAATCCATTTATGATATAATCTAATCCCAATTTTCTGTTAATTAGGATTTTTCGAACATACACGAGTGTATAATTTACGAAAGTTGTTTCATTTAGAAATAAAATTGTTAAGATAATTACTGAAAGTTAAATCATTTTATTGAAGTATGACTTGAAAAATAGCTTGAAAAAAATTTAATAAACTGACGTGGAAGTCATATCTGATGACTAAAGAAATATTAAGTTTGAGAGATAGAGGAAGGAAATAAATAAAAAAAATCCACTAAATTGCAATTTAACAATGTAAGCTCCTTCCATTCCTTTTTTTATTTCATAATTCAATTCAACTTTCTGATAATGTAATTTAAATTGAGCTTTTTCTTATTTTCATGAACAATTTCTGAAACTTTTCTTGTTCTGACTTACTTCAAATGTATTATATATATATATATATATATATATATATATATATATATATATATATATATATATATATATATATATATATATATATATATATATATATATATATATATATATATATATATATATATATATATATATATATATATATATATATATTTATATATATATATATATATATATAATAGTGTTCATGTATGCATATATGTTATGAGCTAATTAATTTAATCTGTAAAATATGAAACTACATTTTAAGATCAACAAAATTCCTAATTACCACTAAAAAAGGAAAATTTTATACAGTTAAGTGAATTTTGTTGCAAATTTATCAAACATATTTTGTAATTAATCTATAAGTACATTGAATTAATTTGATTAAAATACAACTTAGATGTGTGATTGTTTTGCAGTGTATATGCATTTTGTTTACGATAAGAAATCTCTATTGTATTTAAACTAATGTTCCTTTCTCTTTATTAGCAAGTTAGAGTTGAAAATAAAATCGTTTTATTTTCGTATACAGTATTGTAACATAAATGAAAATGTAAAGTTTAAATATATATATATATATATATATATAATATAAATATGTCTATTAAAATATTCAATTCCTACGTATGTCTAAAGTTTTTTGTCTCTTATGAGAAATAAATAATAATGATTAAAATATGCTAAATAACTTTCGTATTTTATAATCTACTTATATCAAATTTAAATAAATTATTCCATCCTTAAAAAATAACAAAAAAGGAAACCCCACTTTTTCTTTAAATTTGGGACCTAGATTCAATGATACGCTCTTACCATATCTTTTGGTAAATCATTATTAAAAAAAAGTAGAAAAGTTTTTTGTTATAAAAAACTTAATATTTCTTTTTTTTAATGGAATAAAAATATATGTTTTTAATTTTAATATTCATGCTTTTAATTCAATCCAAATACATTAACTTCAGAAAGGAAATTATATTATTCAAATTTAAAGTGAAAAAATTGCTTCGAATCGATAATAGTTAAAACAATAATAATTAAAATATTTTATTACATAATATTTTCTTTCAATCAAGTTTAATTATCCTTATAATTCTTATGAGTATACCCAATTTTTAAATTACTCACTAAGTTAAAGCGCAAACTCTTGCTAGTTTTTAACCATTCCAGAGCACTAATTGGAAACAGTAGCGAAACTTAACCCTTTCCATCAGCTCTTGAATCTATTGTCTCCCACAACAGACTTTCCATCATGGTGGAAACGAGAAGCAATCCAACCAGTTCTGAGTTAATTGCCGCTTTCCCAGCGCAGGGATTAACGTTAGGATTAAGTTTCATCGGGAGATGGGCATGTCCTGCTCGGAATGGATTAGTGCCGGAGAACGTATCGACGATCCTTGTCCTATAGAATGAAATGAGAAAGCTGTCCTGGAGTTCGAAATCTCCCTGGGCGACTGTTAACTAGGACGTGAGGAATGTCCTTTGGTTAGGTACCCAGTTAAGATGTAACTCCTGGATTCGAAACGTTTAATGGACTAATAAGAATCGTTGTTAATGGGTTTGTTAGAGCACGTAACTCTAAAAGCATTCAGTGGTGGGATATTGTCATCGGATATTTGGAATTTGTAGTTAATTTGATGCTCTGTTAAAGTTGACAAGGAATGCATAGACCTTTTCAGAGCATACAAGATGTGTCAATCTTTTGATTTTTAATTAGATTAATAATAAGATTTTTATTTACGCTTATGTACAAAGAAATCTTCATTATATTTTGCACAAATATTCTAATTTCTTTAATTTATTATTGCATTTCTCTTATTACGAGTCTTTTAAAAATTAATACTTATATAAAATATTAATTTGTTCTCTTATACAATCTTTTCATTAATTTTGCATAAGTCACAATTGGAATTTTTTCTTATAATCTCATTAATTTAAATAAAAAACTATTTTATGTGTACAAAAAATGCTTTGGAAAAGATATATTGTTCTCAATAAGGCAAAGACGAAATATGAATACACAAATAATAAATTTTTATATTTATCATTCAATATATATATATATATATATATATATATATATATATATATATATATATATATATATATATATATATATATATATATATGTATATATATTAATTTATATAAATATCAGAATGAGTTCAATAATTAAATATTTTTTTTATACTTTCAAAACTGAATAAAATGTAAATTTCGGAAAAACAAATGCAATTAGATTATTGCATTGCCAATATTTATAAAATTAACATTGTCCGACATTCAAAGCAAGTTAATTAAAGAAAATATGAAATTTTTTGTGTGCATCATATAATGATTGAAAGTTTCATAACTAATAAGACAAACTTATTTCTTATTGATGAAAAACTTAGGAAGGACCAAAACATTTGATATTAAAAATATTATGTCTTTAATGTATAGTATAATTTGGAAATATATGCCCAAATTAAGCAGCGTAAGTGTTCTCTTTTTTTCCAATCAAAAAATCTGAATTCTAAGTTTTGACAATGATTGGAGTTGCTCAATTAAACTTTTTCTGACATTCTTATATTCTGTTAATATTTTTATATTGTATATTCAACATCATAAGCAAATCATATATTTTTCTTGAAATCCAGCAAATATTATAAGAACTATTTAATTAGCGTCAATGTTTAAATATAAAAATATTTTTAGTCTTACTTTCACATATTCATATACTTTATAATCATCATTTATATTCGTTTTCTAAGTAGAGCAGCACACCCCATAATGCTAACCAATTTGGCACAAGACGTCAACAACGTATTCGTCTTCTACAAAAAAACTGATAATATGTATACCTTGAAAATTATATATACTATATATCATATGAATAAAGTTAGTTGCAAAAGATCTTTGTTAATTTTTTTTGTATTTATGTCACTGCATCATTGGCATTTTAACTTCATATTTAATACACATTTCTTATTTATGCAAAAGAAATACATTTTTTATTAGTTTTTGACATGCCCAAAATTAATCATTCGAAATTGTTTAATTTTATTTGATGACTAATGGCTAACTTTAATGAATTCACTTGAAATCAAGAACCACAAATGGCTTTATCACAGTCCCTTTTCACATTGAACAGACAAAAGAAAGAATGAGCATTACGAGCTCAAGACTCATCAAACAAGCCAATAGCTATTTCACTCCCTTTTCAGTCCTTTTGGGTACTATATCGGTTTTCGATCGAATATTATGGAATTCTAAAAGCCCTCATTGAAGACCTTAGTTTTATTCTTGTGAGGAGACATTGATGCAAGCTAGATCTATTATTCAACAATGTCTATGTATTGAAAGACAGTTTATTGATTTATATTTTTTCTTACCATTTTACTATTACCTGGTCTGCGAGTTTGATATTGCATCATTAGATCGTGGCTGCCCGATAAAATGGGCAAAGAAAAAACCTCCTGAGACGTTAGCATAATGATATTCGAACGGTGTCTATGTCCTTGGACTTATCAGGAAATGAAAATTTGGCAGAGATTGTCGATACTAAATCCTTAATTTGACAAATCGTATTGGTAAAACCTCTCTTGGGTGCAAGATTACCGTTTTTAATCGATATATAATACGAGTTAGAAAAGTGACCGTGTACTTCTAATTTTTTTTGTTGCCATTTGCTTATCTGAAATTTGAAATTATAAAAAAGATATTTGTCTTTGTTGGAAAACTGATTGAAAGTAAATTAGATGGAAAAAGATTTAGATGATTATTTCACAATTTCTGCTCACAAATATATAATAGGTTTCTATTGCAATTTTCTTAGAAAATAAATGACTTGATTCTTAACGATATATGGTTACATTTTTTAACCAATATTTTTGTATTGATTTTGGCAATCACTGTATGGAATTTCTTCGTTAATTGTTCACCTTACATTACATGGCAGATTCGATGTAAATGAAGAAAAGAATTAAGTCACTGTGTGTGTTGTTCAAGTAAATTTGATATATGTACGTATTCATGTCTAGTCAAAAATATACTTAGAGGTTTACAGTTACATATATATATATAGATATATATATATATATATATATATATATATATATATATATATATATATATATATATATATATAGATATAATATTAAATATTTACCTTATTAAACAGAATTTTAATATTTAACGAAGACAGGTTTAGTTGCTATAAGTAAATATGAATAAAAAACTGTGATTTATTAAAAAAAACAAAACATTTATTAACAATTTAAATGAAATAAGAATTTTTTTTCTAAAATCTCTTGCAAAGTTTTAATTCAAATATAAAATGAAAATTGCTAATTTATCAATATTAAAAGCGTTAACAATACTCTGCATGACGGCAAAGCTTTATTCTTGGAAAAAGAGGTGGTGTGATTGAGCTTCAGTACAATACATATTCGTGTATCATGGTAAGACTGATAAAATCATTTGTAAACAATGATTTGAGTTTAGTATTTTATTACTCTGAATAATATTTTCCTTTAACACGAACACATTTGGAGGCTCTCTCATTACATTCAAACAAGGTAATACTTTCTTTCATTCATAAAAATCCGTTTCTTAATGTTTTATTTTCAATAATGACACACATAATACTGTTTACCCATCGTGAAAACTAAGTCTAAACAATTTCGTAATAAGCAAGTGTGGCGTACTTTATAAATAATAAATCCAAAATGAAAGCAATTCAGCAATTCTATTATATTAAAAAATAGCTGTTTCATCCAAATGTTCAAAAATCATCTCAGACTGTTTGCCAAAATATTAGAAATCACGTCATATAGGATTTAAGTTCATTTTGAAATTCGGTGGAAATATGCGTGGTTAGTTAAATATAAATTTAATACTTTATGTTTTGGACTTATCAATTTGATGTAGCTTTTTTGCGGATTTAAATTTTATTTACACTTCTAGAGTCTTTTATGTTATTCAGATATTGTTTTTTTATTGTATGAGCTAAAACAGATATTAAAAAATATTTTATACGCTATTTTGTATAAAATACTCTTCATATCTTTTTTGATCATATGATTTTTTCATATTTATTGATTTTACCAATTAACTCAATGCTTGCTATATTTAAAGAATCGAAAAACTTTAGACTGAGTAATATTGAATGAATTTATTGAATCCAGTATAAAATACTAGTGATTGAATATTTATTTATAATCATCTACCTTTTAACATTTGGACGAAATAAATAAGAATTTATTTAAAAATAAATGAAATATAATTTTTAGAATTGCATTACAATTTACTGTAGTTTATGAGGGCAAGGTCAATAGCAATTACCCTCAAAATATGAAATTTTTTAAGGGTATCTGTCATTATTTTTCAATTTTACTCTATAAAAATATATTGCATATTGCTATTTAAGTCAGAAGAATATAGACATAGAAACATAAGTAAAATATTAAAGATAGACACGTTATTTTAAATTTTTATGGGCCATTTTTATTAAAGGTTTGGAGAAATATGAAATCACTTATATAAAAATGCCAACAAATCTATACATTAAAATATAAACAACCAAAGGCTCATTAACTTCTTAAAACCCATTTTACGTATTTCTTACCAAAATTAATAAACTGTTAAACATTTGTTCTTTCTAAATAATATGAGAATTTTTAAAAGCAAATTTTATGCATTCGTTTTCTTATTTCATCAAACCAAAAATACGCTCATTGTGAGTAAAAGTCTTATATAAATAAAATAAGCTAATTTTGTATTAACTCAGCCAAAAATATTTCCTGCTGTTGATCCAGGAAATTTGTTGCACATATATTGGAATAGAGAACACAAGAATAACTTTTTTTGTTGCTCAAATATTCACTCGAACTTGCTTGCTACTTTACATAAAATCGCAGATTTCAAAGAACTATGTATAGTGAAAAGAAAATAAATGAAACTGCTTTCTCCATCCGCTCCTATGCTCGTGTAAAAAAATCTATTTATATTTCCCTCTGCTCTCTTTCACTCTAACTGTTGCCAAAGCTGCCGTTAAAACTTTGTTAAAAAAGTAAGGAAGTGAGAAAAAAGAAGTGTAGAGTTGAGATACTCAAAAAGCGAATTTGCAACCAGAAGCTGTTTCTCAGATGATAAGCAAAAACGTTACAAGCGTCCTCGGGGTACTTGAATAATAAGTGCCTTATCAACACTGTAAGAAAAGCGACTTTTTTCTAGTATTGTAATTTTTTGAAAATTTCTTCGGATTTTTCAACCGCTTTTTTTTCATGTTTTGAAGCATTCGTTTCTTACTATAACGCTTTTGCATGACTAACAAAATGCATTTCTGTGTTTAAACACAAAAGCAATTTAAAACATTTTTTTAGAAAAAAAATACTTATTTATTTCTGTTGTAATGGACTTTTTTGTAGATCCACTAAAAAGCATTTTTCAGAACTTTTTCATGTGAATCAGTTTGTTTTAGTACAAAATCATAGAGTTAAATTTTCAACACAATAGATAAATTATAATTGAAATACTAAAGCATCGTTAGCATCGTTAAAAAGGAACTATAAATTACATTTCTTAAAAGAGAACCCTTCATAAAGTTAAGTAAATTTTCTGGAAATAATCTCTGAATCTGAAAATTTAAAGCCTTAGACATGTACATCTCTTAAATTACCAACTATAAAGCAATATAGGAATATTTTGTATACATAAATTTTATAAGATAAAAGAATAACTTCAAAATTAAATATTTTAAACTTTTAGCTACTTTGGATGAATTTTAAAAAGATAAAAAGCACTATCAATATCTATAAGAAAATTTTTATTTATAAATTTGTGTGTAGAAAGTTTTGGTGGTGATTAATTGAAAACAAAAGCATGGAAAGTAGTGAAGCATATATCAGTTTATGTCGGTCAATTATTATCTTAAATTATGAACTTAAGTTTCATTAGAAATGTTAATAATAGCACTATTAATTGTAATTTGCCTCAGTGTAAATTTTCTCATACAGTGAAATAATTAATTTGAAGAATAGAAAATTCTCTTACGTAGCTCTTCGTGCTTCAAATAAAAAGCATGTGTGTTCTCTTTCTCATTTAAAATTTTTCCTTCACGTGTTATCGCTGTCAGCGAAGAATGCATATTTATAGAAAATCACTTTTTTCAATACTATAACAGTGTATATTCCTTAAAATTAATCACTACACACTGCTTCTTCTATATTTTAAAAAACATATTTTTAATCCCTTTTTTAAATAAACATAGGTCTTTTCCAATACATCAGAACTCACAACAGAAAGTGAATAACAATGCAGTCAAAATAAGACTGAGCTTCAATATTTAATAACTTTGAAAACCAAAACAGTTTTCAAGCATTTTGAACACCATTCGATTTGCTTTTCCTTAATATTTAAATGGGATTTTCCTTTCCTTTATGATGCAAGACATCCTTACAGGAAGTTATTAGTTTAATTATTTCATAATATGTACATTATTATGTATTATATATATATATATATATATATATATATATATATATATCTATATATACACACACACACACACACACACACACACGCATATAAACACACACACACACACAAAAAAACACACAAACAAACACACACAAACAAACACACACACACACAAACAAACACACACACACACACACACACACACACACACACACACACACACACACACACACACACACACACACAGGAGTTAAGATGCTTGATTGTTTTTGTATAAAAAAAGCAAATGTTTTATAAATAATTTTTAAAATAAGTTAAGAATTATTACCATATTTTATTTAATTTTGTTACATTAACATTTGACATGAATATGATATTCTCATAAAGGATTGGTTTTGAATAAAAACTAGAATAAATGAGGGATGTATCATAAGACTAGTTTTAATAAATAGAATTCCGATAAAATTTTGATTGTTTAAAAAATTATAATTGAAATCGATTCTATTTCTAGAATTTACATATTTAAGAATAAAATATATCAATAAAGTATAAATAAAATTTATATGAATTATATTTTTGTATACATTGTTAAGCCAAATATAATTAATAATATTAAATACAGCCAAATTCGTTATTCAAGCAAATTTTCATTAACAAATACACGATTTGTGTATGTGCTTCGATCAATTATTCTTTAATTACTTTAGAAACACATGCCTTACTTGAACTCGTGTCAAAGGGTTAAGTTGCAATCAGATGGATTAAATGTTATCCCGATCAGTTAATTATTCCTTAAGTTAGACTTTGATTAATTATACTCAACTGATCTACTTTTAATGATTGTTGCAAAATAATTAACATTGTATAAGATTGTAAGTATTGTTTATTTTCTTAAATTTTATCATAGTCAAACATTTGTGAGTTGTATCATTGCAATTTTCCAATTGTTGCTTAGAATTCTAGGAATAAGATAAATAAAATTTTTCTGATATTCTTTTAACGTTTCTCCCTTTAATGTCTTTTTTTCAATATGTAAACATATTTAAAACTAATTAAATTCCCAAGTACATTATTTAAAATGTACTTGGGAATCAAAAAAACTGAAATGTCAAAAAATTACTTAAATCATCTTTAAATAGAATAACTTATTTATTCAAATCGTTATTAATGTGTTTTTTTTTAATTCAATAAAAAGTTATATATTAAGGAATTTTAAAATAATAAACATTTTTATATTCTTATATGTTAACAAAATTTATGACAATATAATTTTGCACACTTTTAAATTTCAAAATTGTAATACAAATAAGGAATAATTTTAATGATGTGTTATTTATTGTTTACACACGCGCAATGCGATGAAAAAAAATTTTAGTAAATTTATTAGTGATTTAAAATAAACTGTGTTTCGTTGACACAGTCAAATTTTTAAAAGAGCATAATATTCCTTTAATTTTTCCATATATCGAGTTTACTTTATATTTGATGAGAAATGAAGTTATATCTTCAACTTCTTGTGGGAACTAATTTATTTCGGTGTCTGTCGAGTGAGAGCTTTTTAAGCTTTCGGCAGTCTATGATAATTTATGTCTGATATACCAACACTTTAGTTTATTTTTATATCTCATTTAACTGCACTGTTAAAGAAAATTTTGCAACAAGGCATATTATAAATAAATAATCAGGGAATTACAGAAAAGAGACTCCTGTGATCAAAACATTGAACATGCAATTCATTAGAAAGTTTATTGGTATGAAAATTTCAAGAAGAAAGTATCATATATGTCTTGGATGAACGCAAAATACATGGAATCTACAGGTTCAACTTAAAGTCACAATAAAATGAATGACGCTGTCGCAATTAAAACGACATTCGATGCAAGTGAGTTTTTCCGTTAAAATTTGACTAGAAGAATGTTCCTGGAGGACATCCCACATGGAAGAATGATTGGAAATCTAGATGAGGGACGTAGCATGAATAGCGTGACCAGTGTAATTGAAGAGTTCAAAATCAACAGCATTGTTTCGCGCGTTTGGGAAGCCTTTCAAACCATAAGTATAATCTTAAAAAAAGTTGGTGGTACTCGCACTAGGATGACAATTGCAGTGGATAGCCTATATATTGTCTATTAAGTGGGATTGCTCAGCAACTATGTACCGAAATGGGCTGATAATTGAAATAGTTGACAAGGATCAGTTGCCTTCATTAACTTGGCTTATTACTCTGCATGAACACAACATTTTCTTAAGTTTTTGTCACTAGCACCACCATTTAGATTGGTAAAAGAAACACACCAGATGGGCACCTGATAAAAGGAGATTTGTCTTCTTTAAGAGCGTTTCTATCCCACAAGTGATTCTCAATTACAATTGATTTTCCGAGATGTCAGTACACAGTTTTTCCTTCTAGTAGCATCAAGACAAATGACTGTTATGGTTTTAAGCGAAATGTCCTATGGAGAGATATTAAAATTAATGAGTAACTGAGTTCTATGTTTCTACAAATACTCTGAAGTTTATGATTGCTATTGTAAGTTACGGATCTATTCCTACATGCTTCTTTTTTATGAATAATAATGAATGTCCCATTAGACTCCTTCTATTCAGCATCTACTACATTCTACAGCGGTAAAAATTTAACACCACTTTTCATCCTTACTTCTAGAAAGATATTACTCGCATAGATTGACAGCTCATAATTCTGAATTAAAACGTACAGAAAATGTCTCCAATTCTTTGGGAAGAAGCGTTTTTCCACTATTGAATCATTCACGGAGCACTTAATAACTGAAGCAGTTACTAATTTTTGAATGGATACTCTCACCACAAGAGCTGTTGGACAATATAGTGCTAAATATGGACAGATGTATGTTCAATATTAAGGATCATCTAATTATTTTTCTTCTTTTTGGACAAGCTGTCATGTGTAACTATACCACGAGTTCTATGAGGGCATTTTTGTTTTATTTTATATTGAATACATTGAATTCGTTTTATCTCAAACATAATTTCCTTATTGTTTGCGTGTAAAATGTTATCTCTCATTTCTGAATTTCATTTTTCTCAGAAGATTTCTCATTAAGTTAGGGCAAAAATGAATACAATTGTTGCTTAAATTTTGCCCGCGTGTGTTGTTATATAGATCTCATTTCCTTGTTTGTCCTTTTTCATTGAAATTTCAAGGAGAGCTGTAATAAGACTTGCAAAGTATAAAAATAACAGACCAATAATGTCCAAGAAAATTTCTATAGAAATCAATCTCAATGTACGCACAAATAGATCTCTTCAGCCAAATCTTACATAAAGTATTAGCAAACACGCAAATGGCCAGTAGTATTTATGTTTTGGATAAAAAATCGTTAGTACAAAGAAAATTCAAAACGTTTCTTAAACTATGCTAAATAACTCTTTAAGTATTATATCGAACTATGCAGTAATTTTAATGAAAGTTTAAATTTATATTCATATATATATGCCAATCATCATAGTGAAAAAAAATTTTAAGCCAACAGTTTAAATTAAAAAAAAATTCTAGATAAAAGTTAATAGAACACAAAAAAATTCTATATAAGAAGTTAATACAACACAATGAAGCAAGAGTTGACTTATAGCCTATATACTACTTCAATATAATTCACAGCAACATTGTTAAAAAACATAATTGGTTCAGAATTGCTACAAAAGTATTTTGCAAATCTTCTCATGGGCAGTTGTAAAAGCTGTTTTTTGTTTAATCTCAGATTATACATTTTTAGTTGTGTTCTACAACTAGGTTATTTGCTTCCAATTTTTTTTTCCAGATATATTTAAAATTAAGTGAAATTTATTTTTGAAGAAAAATAGCTAGATTAATATTACTATCCTGATTTGTTTTTAAACATAGAAATATTTTATGAAACGAAGCATATTAAAATTAAAATTTCAAATCTTTAATCTAGTTCTATCTTGTACATTGATATTAAATGCTGATTGTAAATTGATTTAATATATTTACTAAATTTTATTAGTAAATATTATTAAATAGGAATCGTATATTTTATCATATAATTTTGAAATATATATGTTTCATAAGTTTATTTAATGTATTTAAAATCATTACATCCCACCTAAATATTGTAACATTTCAAATCTTAGGATGATGTCACAAGTTTGAATTAAAATTTACAATTTTATTTTTTATTTCTAATAAATTGATTTGTGTATTTTACAACTTTTGAATAATATATGGTTGATAATCATGAATATTTTGAAACAGTGATAAATAAAGAATATGAAACATATTTACTTGATATAGTTATTTATTTTATGTTTTCTCTTTGTCTCAAGTAATTAATAAAACATTCTCCAAATACCTTACACGGGAATTTAAGTCTACGTTGAAAATATATTAGTAAAATAAACTATTATGTTTTACATTCTTTTATTCAGTATTTCTAATTAGCATAGATGTTTTCAGTTTTTTCAATATTGCACATTTTAATAATTCACATTAAATAAAAATTTTATATGTATATAAATGCCATACAATTTGAGAATAATTACCAGAAAATTGATACCTGAAAAAGTGAATACATTTATTTTATATATAAACACCGAATTTCACAAACTATGAAATTTATTCTTAATATATTAAAGCCAATCTATATATAATTAAGATTTTATTCAAATAATACATCTATATCTATCTATCTCTCTCTCTATCTCTCTCTATATATATATATATATATATATATATATATATATATATATATATATATATATATATATATCTCTCTATAAATATATCTATCTATATATATATATATATATATATATATATATATATATATATATATATATATATAAAGTCTCCCAGCAAAATTTACAATAATAATTCATAACAAGTATTTAGTATTCTTTATTTAATAATAAAAAAAATTAAAGCCACTTGTAATCTAAAATTTTGCAGTTAAGCATATCTAATTATATTTACAAGAGAAATAAATGATTCATTAGAATAAAAGTGCTAATCGCAAACATTATTTGCTTTGTTTAATGCCGATGAGAGTATTGCATTTATTTGGAATGGTTACTTCCCGTAAAATGACTTCCAGGATGTTAAACACAGCTTGTCGGATGTATTGAAGGAAAGTAACAAATTACTCTTGTTTCATCCCAAATAACCAGTATATATAAATATTAAATTCCTGTTATATATAACTCTTATCTTCTCAAAGAGTAAGTGCTGATTGTTTGCGATTGGTAATTAAACGGAAAATCCTTTGAGAAAATTCAATTATTGCCGTATGTGTTTAATCCAAATTAACAAAGGCGGTATTCGGAATATTATCGACAACATTGATTGCTAATTCAATAAGACTCCCATCTCCATTTAATTCTGGGATTCTCTTTATATGCTTAAAGTAGGGAGCGTACAGTTGCTGTGAACGAATGCGTAAAACGTATAAAACAAAGAAAAGCGTAGGAACTTCTCAGAAATTAAAACATATATTTGAAGATTTTAAAATTTTAGTCAAAGAAGAAATAATTTTAATTGAGAATGAATTAACGTTTAGCTCCCATATGTTAACATTTCGAATTTTAGTACTTTTCATCATTATTTCAATATGGTTTCACAATTCCGATATTCCTTTTTTGTGAATACGGCATTTTTATTTTACTTATATTTTCTATGTTTAAATTTTACTTAACACGAATTTTAATAATTAATTTCAAGTAGTTTTACATTTTTTCCATGAATTATTTTGTGAATTGAACTTTTAATTATGGTTTGTGAATTCCTTAATTATATTTTCAGAGTTTTTGAATTTTAGTTTTTGTTTAGAAATTGTACTAGTTTATATAATATTTATATTGACTATTCATTTTTGTCAAAAGTATTATACATTTTAAACCGCTGATCAAGCAATCAATGGAAAGAAATTTTATTCTTTATATAAATATTAGCTAATTTTTGAAATTAATAGTAAAACGTCTATAGCGATACATATTTAAAAGTTGTAAATTTTAGAATATTAAATCAGTAATTAAAAATTTTAATATGTATTTTTACTATTAAATTTTTATTAGATTTTAAATAAAAGATTAAACTTCTAATAATGCAATTATATTTTACGGATTAACGTCAGAAAATGCTCACATAAATCAGTCAGTTCCAGTCTCAAAATTCCGATACATTATACATTTTGAATAGCAAAGAGTAAATATTAAAAACATGTAAATTTTTCAAAAATAACACACCATCAATATGACTAATTGTTAGTTTTAAAAAGTAAATTATACGGATACTTAAATTTCTCATATTTTTTTTCTAATTATACAATAGTATTATAAACTAAATACAAATTTAACAAACCTTATTTAAACTTTCATGAAAACTAAATAAAAGTTTAGAAATTAATTTACAAGTATGGTTATAACAATAATAATTAAAATTTATTCAACGCATTTTAAAAGCTGCAAAGAAAATTTAGTTTTCAAATATTTTAGTGTAAGCCATTGAAAATGTTTAAAATGTATATAGATAACTTTGCTCAACATAATCTTAATTATTCATAAAAATGTATGTGCAATAAAATTGATTAAAACAAAATTAAAATACACTATTTCGATATGTTCCTTGTCGTGATTTATAAATAATTAATCATAAGTTATTTTAGTTATTGAAATCAAAATTGAAAACAAAAACTTACAATGTTGTTTGAAAATAAAGGTATTAAATTTAAAATTATACTGAAATTATAAAATAATGTTCGGTTTTATTTTAAGGAAAATTCATTTTTTAAACGTCTTTCACTAAACTTTATCAAAATTTAATCCCACAAAGAAGATTAAACAAATTTGTTATAATTCTTTGTAATAATATTAAAAAAAATTTTTAAGATTTAAGAACTAACACTTAATACATACAATATTATGTAATATTATCGATGTTTTACCTTTTAATAGAAAAGTATTAATAATAATAAATTATTAAATATTTATATAAAATAAGATATGTATAATATATTGTACATAAATTAGTTATTATATATATAATATTTAAAATTATTTGAAGAAAATTATCATGAAAAATGAAAATTATTTGTGTAACTAAATAAGCTTCATTTTTGAAAACAAAGATATAGAAACCAAATATGGTGTTTAAAAAGGAATTTATCAAAATAATTAAAATTATTTTTTATATCTTATGTAAATATAGCATGCATGCTTAGTATGTTTTATTTTCCATTTAAATATACTATATAAATAAGATTAAAGAAATTAAGTATACAAGTTCAAACTAAATGCTCTAACTCATTAAAAGTTTGATAATTCTTTTGTTGTGAAATTAAAAGAAATATTGATATCTTTAAAAAGTTTACTACAATATTTAACTAAAATGTTTACACATATAAGATTACTTATACCAAAAATTTCCCTATTTTCGCGTATAATCATTAACTTACCAACCCTTATTGACATTGGGTTAATATGTAGTAACTAATTTTTTTTAAATAATAATCCAACAGATTATACTTGCTAATATATTAATAACTATTCAAAAGAGTCACTACTTCAAACATTTAGCTTAATAATACCTTAAAATCAACTACATGTTTTATAATATATTATAATTTTTTCAATTTATTAACTTTACATTTTATTATGTAGTCAATTTTAATAAAATTGTATATTATACATTCTCTATATTTAATTTTAAACTTAATCCTTATTAACTTATATATAAAACTTCTTTTATATGATACAGTTAAGAATTTTATTTTATTTGAACAGACGAACAATTTTATTATAAATTATAAGCATTATCATGCATTCTTATATAAAATATCCTCAATAAATTTAATACAAATATTTTATTTTTAAAAAGATGTTTTACGTAGGTCGTAAGATCTTATTTTAAAATTCTGAAATGGTCTGCTTATACTTCACAATAATAAGAAATACAGATAAATATCTATTTGCATTTGAATACATATTTTTTTCATGTAGGTCACTAAGAAATATTTGGTTTAGTGGTAAGAAAATAAATAGTACTATTGCGGAAAACATATGTTCGGAAATTCATGTTAATGCTATAAGCAATTATCCATTATAAAATCTAAATACTTTTCCAACTTTTTTTTGTATTAAAAACAAGGTATTTACGAAATGATTTATGTATACATACATACATATATATATACAGTTATATAGTTGATTTAGTTTATTAAAATATAAATATTGATATCTTTTTCTCATTTTTGTGATTAAGATAAAAATGTCATTAGGTAAGTTACATGAACCTTAACTATGATTGAAAAAATTGTTCTTTAAAATATTTTATTCAGTCTTATGTGAAACTTAACATATAGATCGTAAGCTTTATATTACACAATATTAATCAAAATACGAAGAAGAAATTCGTAGAGAAATTCGCTCTATTACTTCGATTTAAAGTAATAATGTTTTAAATCAGATTAAGCTCAAAGTTTCATCAAGATTTTTGCTCCTTATATTTGTTTAAATTGTTCTTTAAAAATATATTTAATAAGAATAAATTAGGATATGAATAAAACAATTATGTGATATATTTTAAAGATAAAGGTTTAAATGAATAATTACTTGCCCCATTTTAAAGCCTTTAGGGGTTATTTATAAGGGTAAGTTATCAATAAGTAAACAGGTTATTTATTAACTCTACCTCTATTTCTAAAGACAGTTAATTTATCTTTATGGGTAATTCAAGAGATCTGTACTATGCTTGGAAACATATAACGCCGTAGGACAATAAGTGTAATATCATTCGACAACAATCATTGGACTTCAATTCTATTATATTTTTAAACTTGATATTATATTTCTTAAGATGGAAAACTCTACTTGATTGGAAAAGAATAAAATCCTTGGCTCCTAATCACGAGCTGCTGGTGTCTCTTGTTTCTGAGTGACAACTAGACACGACAATCTACAAAGGCATGTGGATCGAATAAGTGTAATGAGCTCTGCTCTTTGTTCATTGTGCAATCATGGTGATATGAATGCTGTTCACCTCAAGAACTGCCCTGAAGTTTAAACATTTACGACTGACAACTCTTTTGAGGCAATTAAGGGACATTGTTCTTGTTTTTATATTTGTTCATCATTTCATTGGGCTGCTCGTCGATTAATGGCAGAGATGCCGAGGATGGGCGTAGGATAAAAAAATATTTCTTAAGATTTCATGCTACATTTGATTCTTTCAGTCATTGTATTTGATCATTCATACGGTAAAATTGGAGATATGTACGCAAGAAATAACTTTTAAGTTATTCAAATCTGTGTGTGTTTACACATTCAACAATTAAGTATCCAATTAAATAAATTTGATATAATAATAATAATAAATATCCTAATATCCAATAAATTTGAAGTTATATCCAAGTAAATAAATTAGATAAATTTTATTAATAGTTTATTTTTACAGTTTTAGTAAGGGAGGAATTTTAAATTATCGTGAATCTTATGTTACTCTACTGTGTCTTACAGGATTAAAATTTTTGCACTATGAATCTATAATGAACTTATGTTACAAACAATATTTTAAATGAAAAAAAAGAAAAACTTCTATTTCTATTCCTTGTTCATATCTTATAATAATTAAAATCAATTCCAAAAAGTTTTTTTTGCAGGACAATTCCGCTTGACAATATTGTTTTATCCAATAATACGTAAAAATGCATTTTTCATAAGAAAATTCATTATTTCAGTAATTGCACATTTAATGTCCTTAGATTGCTTACATATTCTTTATATATAAATATTTAAATAATTCAAATATATATCTTTGTCTTGGTTCTATAAAGCTAGGAATGCTTTTTCTTACTTCAGTAATATGTACAAAAAATATCTAATAATTCGTTAAAAATTAACCATGTATCTCAAGTTTAATCATTTCCCTCATTGTTATAAAAGATATTCTTGGATAAATTAAAGCAAATATATTATAAATAAAAAGGTTCATACTTGATATACTATATATTGTGAGTAATGTAAAAGATATAGATGCAAAACTTTGGGTACTAATTCAAAATCTGAGTTTAATCTATTATATTTCGCTAATTAGATTCATAAATATGGATTCTTATAAAATAATTCAATCGATTGATAATGTAAACTACTCTCTAATGCCAAATGGTCAAAAAAATTATAAATATTGCAAAAAAAATGAAATTTTTATTATATTTCAATTTTAAAATATTTGGCGCATAAACTATTGAGAATTTATAATAAGAATTATAAGTGAAAATATTAAGTAATAAATTGTATATGGTACTCCTACTTATTTTCATTTCGGGTTATATATATACAGACAAATGTATATATATATATATATATATATATATATATATATATATATATATATATATATATATATATATATATATATATATATATATATATACTATATATATATATAGTATATATATATATAGTATATATATATATATATATACATATATATATATACATATATATATATATATATATATATATATATATATATATATATATATATATATATATATATATATATATATATATATATATATATATATATATATATATATATATATATATGTATAAGTTTTCTGTCCTTGAATAATTGATGTAACGGAATCAAGTTAAATTTAAATTATTTTGCACAAGGAGATATATTCCAGAATTAATAATTAAAGATATCCAAGCTATATATATATATATAATACAAAATTTAAGAAATACATTTTAAAATGTATTACCTAAATTTAAGTTAACTAAAAAAAACCTATATTAATTTACCTGTGTAAACCACTTGGCTAACCAAGTGATGTAAGACAAACAATTTTTCCGGAAAATATTTCTCTCCAGTGCATTTTCACGATCCATTGCCTTTTTGATTAATTGTCAACAAAAAGATGACAAAGATGATATTTTGATGATATATAATCCTTCAGACGAGTCTGATACTCTAAATATACAGAGTATAGATTTCTGTCTTTTAGGAAATTATTGCTTATTAATATCCTCTCTGAATTATTACAAATAGCCTTTCACATATGAGAAATCTTACTTCCTTTCATAGTGTACCCATTCTCTTAAATAGGCTATCACTCACTGGTCTCCATTATAAACCTGGATAGGGAAGTCCCACTTTCAATCAATTTTGTTTTGTCCAAGAGTAAAAAAGTTTTTGTAGTTTATAATTTTGTGGAATTCATATTTTTGTTTAATTTGTATGGATGAACTGCGCTCCTTCTTCTGATTTTAACATTTTGCTTTTCAAATACTTCAGGGAGGAAAGTTAGGAAACTAATAAGGATGATAAAGGTTGCTAATTAAATCAAAGTTATGCTAAGAAAAATTTGATAAATTTTCCGAAACTCTGCATCGTTAATAAAATTACTGTATTTATAGCAACAAAATTCAAATCTTTAATATTTTGAATTCTGAATAATTTGCTTTCATTTATAATGACTTGTTAAGGAGAATTTTTAAAAACAGAAAAATTTTTTGTCTCTTTAAGTAGTTATTTAATAGTTCTATAAGCCTAATGGTGAATTATAAGTTTACAAGAAATTTTTTAACTTTTAATATAGATTATATAATTTTTAATGTGGGTTATATATGAATTGTTTTACAATTTCAACAAATCTAATTACTGTCTTGGAAAATAGAATAAAACTTAATAATACACACACCTATAAGTACATACTCATTACTATATTTTGAAGTTAAATACATCCATATTTATTCCCATAACTTAAAAAGAAATACTGCTTATTGAAACGAAATATGACTCAAAGTTTAAAAAGAGTTTTGTTAAAAAATGAAACACTATAAATGTAACACAATTTATTATTATATATTATATATCTTAATTCATCAAATTTTTAACATTAAATGCTGTTAAAAGTCAATTAATCACTGGTATTAATAATAAGTAATGTGTTTCTACTACTTTTCTATTCTAGGCTATAATATGCTTATAACACCATGGAAGTTGAATGGGCTGGATTATTGTTAATTCCAGGATGAAAGCACCCCTTCTCATGCAGCGATCATCGGCTTTTAAGAGAACAATGAGTTAAAACGATTAGACTGGTCTGACGGTAGTCCAGATTTGAAGCCTATAGAACACCTCTGGATTGCTAAATAATGTATATATATATATATATATATATATATATATATATATATATATATATATATATATATATAATATTTTGTACTTATTACAGAATATCTAGATCTATGAAGACGATATACAAATTTTGGAAATTGATTGTTTTTTATACAACAGTTGTATACTTTATTTGTGATTTTATTTAAAAACAATCTTCCTTCAATTTATTTAACGATACAAACAGAGCAATATAATGTTATTTACTATAAAAAATGTTGTTTTTTTCTTTTATATATTTATCTCTTCTTTATCATTTTCTTTTAAACCACCCTTCAACTATTATCTATGATGTTTTTTGTGTCACCATTAACATAAATTTTGTCTCTTTCATATTATAGAACAGTTTATAATAGTTTTTTTTTCATTGCCCATAAATAACCTATATATTTGCTTTAATTATATTTCATATTTCTCTATTTTATGTGTCTGTATAGTTTTGTATTTTATTTTGGTAATCAGAGTATATGATTGAAAAGGTACTCTAAATAAAACCATTACGATTATAAAGCTAATATTTACATAGTTCTAAATACATTAATTTTAAAGAGGGTGTCCCATTTAGCCATTTAGTGTCATCTTATTTTCTCCTTTCATTTATAGCAAAAATTATATGTTCGATTTAATTATATTACTATATATATATATATATATATATATATATATATATATATATATATATATATATATATATATATATATATATATATATATATATATATATATATATATATATATATATTTATATTTATATATTACATATATTACATATATATATATTTATATTTATATATATATATATATTATTTTAGTCCTTCACTAAAAAACGATGACACTAATTTTAAAAAAAATAATTTAGAATTTTATCTACTTTTAAAATACTTTTAATAAATTATTATTAGTGACTCTTATTAGTGTCATTCCTACTAAAAGTAATTTATCTGACAATTGATAACTGTTAAAAGATATTCTTTGGTAAAAGAAAACTAGGAAAAAAAAATAAAAATCTTCCTACAAAATTTATTGGAAACAAACTAAGGAGAATGGAATAAAAAAGACTTGTCACTTAGAAAGATGATAAATAATTGTGTATTTTATTTTGAATTTTTATACTTTATTGGGAGTTATCTTTAATTGCACTTGCCACAAACTCAAACTTTATTTAATTAGTCGAAGCGTTTTCCCACAAGGCAATATCCCTTATTTTTCTCAGACTTCAACTGTTTTAATGAAACTTGAAGCATTTAAGCATTTCTTAGCCTTAGAAATTTGTCTCCTGATTTAATTATTTTTAAGAAATACATTTTATCATGGGTAAGGCGTATCTCTGTGTGGTGTTTTTCATCGTATTATATATATTACGCTCAAAAGCAATGCCAATTGTGCTGTTAGTTTAGAAAATTAGTGTCTATAGTAAATGTTTTTTTAAAAACTTGTAAAATTAATTCATATTATAAATAACCCCTTATTCTATGTTCATATTGTAAAAATGCATAACACAAATCTTTCAAGTATATAATTGGCAGACAAAAACCATTTTCTTTTAAATTTTAATGAAACACAGCATAAAATTTTATCCGATTGATAATATTTGATATTGATTATTTTAGCGATTTTAACGTAAAAAATATCTAATAAAATGTTTTAATATTTTTAAATATGTCCCAGAGTGCTTAGTAATGTTTTAGTTAAACATTATTGAAAAATTAGAACTGTATCATTTTTAAGCGTTTTAAAATATTAAAGTTTAATAAAAAATGTAAAAATAATTGTGCGATTAATGATAACTTTCTGCTACGTAAAATTAAGTATTAAAAAACCTATAGAAATTCATAAAAGAAATAAAATTGTAATAATTTCAAATTTCTTTAATTTTAAATTTTTAATTAAAAATTTAATTATCTTTAATTAAAAATTTAAAAAAAATAATTAATTAAATTCGAAAAGAAATGATTGTTTTAACAGAAAAACAAATTCTTGAATGCAATTTTATTGAATTATAAGAACTTCAAAAACTAATCTTTAGGAAAATGATTTGATATTATACACATGCCAAATATTATTTCTTAATATATAATGAGAACTTATACAAATGCAATGTATATAATTATGAAATTTTATCATCTTCTTAGCAGAAATGTTTGGCTGTTTGATTTGTTTCTTTCTCACACATATCCAGGAGTAAATGTTTTCAATTATTACGTGACTATTCATTAAACGCGAATAATGTATGATAACCAGACAAGCTATTCATGATGTTGGTACAAAAATATATTCTGTAAGAAAATCAAGCATAATATTGAATTAGAAGACGATATTGAATAATATTTAGTTCTCAATTTCTAAGGATATTGACTACAATTTATGAAATTAAAATCTCTTTTTTGAGAATACGATCTTCATAAATGTTACTTGGTTGATAAGTGAGAAGTTAACATGCTTTAAAATAGGAATAGAAATCATTTTGTGATAAAAAGCAATCAACATATTTGGTAGTTGAACTAAAATATATATCCCATTATGCTTATACAAATAATTTGTATCATCAATTGATTATCATTTCTTTCTATCTTTGCACTTTTTTAAAAAACAGAGTGAGCAACGAATCATCATTGATTCATTGATCCCTTGAATGTTCAAAATATTAATTTTTTCTAAGTATCAGGCTCCTATGCACCTGACCTGAATGTTCTAACTACAGTTTTGCAACGTTTTACTACTATCAACTGAGAATGTTTTTTAATAAAAAAATTTAGTTTGTATTTTTCCATGATTTTGCTTTTTAATCTGGTTGTTTTTTATTAACACTGTGAAATTAAAATACGTTGCATCAAATATTTATAGAAGCATTATTAAATGAATGTTTCAATTTGTTTCTTATAAGTATCATGAGTGATTCACTCACAATGCCTAGGACTAAATTATATGTTTTGCTAAAATTTATTTAAAATTATATATTTATCTCTTTGAATTATATATTTTGAATGCTATCTATTCAAACATAATTAAATGATATTATGATACATAAATTTAATCACACATTTTAAAATGTTCGAAAATAAATTTATTGCAAAATGTAGAAACTTCATGCAATTAAAAAAATAATTCATAAGAAAGTTTAAAATTCCCAGATAACACTTCATGAATGCCCAATTATATTGCTTTTCCAAAAATAAGCAAGAACGAAGAAATTTTATATCTTAATGCATTTTGCAACTGAATAGGAAAAACTGGTGATAGAATTCATTGTATCATTTATATTACTTAAAAATTTCACAAAAGAAAATTTTACAGAGTAAATTGTTTCACAGAGTAATATTTCAATTGTGACCTAAAGTCTTTTAATTACTCAAATAAAGCTTAGCAAAGCAATTCAAAAAAGGAGTGCATTATTAACAGAAGTAACATATCAGGCTTTAGTGTTATGCAGTTTATATGATATTTGTAATGATATTTGTAATTTATAATATAAATTGACATTGAAAGTCATCCTATGTACGGTTATATAATATGTATTGTTTTAAAAGGAAATTGTTTCACAAATCGGAAGCCTTATTGTGAAGTAGGAAGCTTGAAAATTTCTCAAAAACTCATCTTGACAGACAAATATATATAAAAATACACTCATCTATTAATTTCCAACAAAATTTTGATATTTTGTTTTGAAGAGATGCTACCATTAAGCCTTACCTTATTCCTTACGAACGCTGCAAATGAATTTTTGGCTATCAATGGCTTTGAATTAATACGTATGAAGCTGAGACAAAATGTGACGCAATAGGGATTTACCTTTGTAGAGTAAATAAATATTCAACTTGTATAATATTTTATGAAGTAAACGACACATACCCTCAATGACAGGAAGACACTGTATTTGCCTTGCCATTTGAACTATATTTACTTCTTCTGAATTATGATACATGAAACAATCAGCATGGTTGAGCATTATTAAATGCTTTGAAAATAAAAATATTATCAATAACAGAACCACATGTACAAACAATAAGTTGGAATAACCTATCAATTTACCATTGGAGGTTGAAATATCTTTGAGCCAAAGCATTATTAATCCCCATACCTAAGAATACTATTTAATAAACATTTATATCTTCTAATCCATTTATTAGAGGAATATGATGAACGATATTGGTTTGTGTAATTTTTAATATAAAGACACGAGATCACATAGTAAGCAATTCGAAAATCATAACTGAACAAAAAGGGCTCAGATTAATTTCGTAAGAGTGCACTGAACAGATTAATTTATCTAATTCACAAATTTATGTGTTCAATTCAAACATTGTAATTAATGTTAGCAAATGAGGTGAATATAGATTTCAATAATCTAGTACGTAATAAACCAATTATTCAGTTAGATCAAATAGTAGATTAAAATCAAGTAATTGAAATTTAAATGCATAAACATATAGTTCAAATAGTTTAAAACTAAAATTTACCTTTACCACTTTTATTCAATGTTTTTATTGATATGATAAATGTAGCATATTCTAAGAAGCACAACTGTGGGTCGTGGTAACCTAGTGGTTAGGTTATCGGCCTTCAATCCGGAAGGATGTAGTTCTATTCCCAATAACGCCAAAGACCCACCGAATACATGCGATATACGTGCTCGTTAAATCTATATAATCGAAAGATCTGTGGTCGGCCAATTGACTTAAATTCGCATGTCCAAAGCATAGCGAGCTTGGCTTGTCCAGGTGTCATTAGTAACAACGAAATATAACTGTCATATTAAATTTTTTCATGGATATTTAAAAAGAAATAATAAGAAAATATAGGTAAAAAAAAATTTAATTTATAATAAGTCCCTAAATACTACATATTTAAAATATAATGTACCTCTCCGTTTAATTAAAATTTACTTTTGAGTTTTTTTTTATTAATTAATTATTTGCATTTTTTTAATTCAACAAACGTTTAACTAAAATTAATTTAACTACTAAAATAAAATGGCAACTACTAATACTTCAGTCAATTGACAATTCAAATTTTCATAAAATTTTTTTAAAAAAATTTATAAAATTGAAATTATGATTGTCAGTTAAATAATGAAGAACAGGTTTCAAGCAAATCTTTTTAATTTATTAATTTTTCATGCCTTATCGAAGAAGTTAAATCGATAATCATGAATGAAGTCAGGAAACTTAAGTCAGAAATGTGCTTCATAAATATTTTATTTCGAGTTTATTTTCTCATCATTCTTTCATATGAAAATCATTAAGAAGGAATTTGTAGATTGTTGCATTATCTTAATTTACAAGTAAAAGACTTGTAAATTAAGATAATGCAAATCATGAAAAAAATTCTTGTAAAATTTCATTTACATATTTTTGTTGAAGAATAAATTTCTATTTTAATATGGGTAAAATTACATTTCCTATTAAGCATTAGATTTACATTTAAAAATGGAATACCAAAAAATCACAATAAGAAACTTTTATAATAAAATTTCATTTTCAATGGAAATATGGTTCTTACAGTTATTTTATTGAGAAAGAAAAGCTGGTATTTTACAATAAATTACTTAATGGTAATTAAAATATACCTAATATTTTATCGTATGAAAATAAACTTTGCTTTTGATTTTCATCATAGTTTTGTTAAAGACTCACAACACAAAATTAATTGAACATTGATATTATGCAATTATCACATTAATAATTCATAATTTTCACAATAGAATAACCTGAAATTTATTTATAAATATTTTCAATAATTTTTCATTTTTTAAAATGTTATAAAAAATGTGATCATTTCATTTCTAGAATTTAATTTCAATATATAATTTCAACGAATTATCAATTAATTTTTTAAACATTGTCATTCATTTATTTTCGTAAGTCTGAATTTGGCATCGATAAGTCGATAAGGTTTATTTTATGTTATATATATCTATATCTATCTATCTATCTATATATATATATATATATATATATATATATATATATATATATATATATATATATATATATATATATATATATATATATATATATATATATATATATATATATATATATATATTTCAATATATATATATGTATATATATATATATATATGTATATATATATATATAAATATATATATATAAATATATATATATATATATATAAATATATATATATATATATATAATATATATATATATATAAATATATATATATATATTTGTTTTTATATAGTAAATCATGATGTTTAAATTAAAGCTATTTTTCCTGTTCTACTGTTTTTCAAAGGACAACTCCAATTTTCCCACACGCGAAAAATTCTAAGTAATTTTTTTTTTTATATAAAAATCGTGTTATTTTTTTGTATTTTGGTCCTAAACGGTAATCAGAAATAAAATACATTAAACTTGATGATAAAAATATAAGGAATCAGATTTCTTTTCATTTTTACGCTTGGCTAACCATTTGACATTTTTTTTGTCTACTATTTTTGAATATCAGCAGGATGCGATAAAAAATCTGTGTGAACACAATTTATAAGAAAAAAACTAATTTACGGATAGAAAAATTAAAAGTATTGAGAAAAAATAACATATTATGTATATAAATTAAATACAAAATTTTATGACTTCTTTTACCTAATTTTAAAATGTATAACAATATTTATACAACATTATATAATGTAATATAATTATAAATAAATTTTTAAATATTAGTAAATAATTTATTTTTAATTGTCTTTAATTTTAATCAAAATTTTCAATATCTTACGAAGTACTTAAATCATTCATATCATCGAAATAAGTGATATTAAATATGTATTAATTTATTATAATATCCATTTCATGTTAAATAATTAGCTTTTGAACAGATCTTTTATAGCTAAACAATATTTTTACATAAGATTAGAGGAAAAATTATTGTTTGTTATTTATTCCTTGACAAAAATATATGACTCATTATTATGTTTTTAAGATGTAACTTTACATATTTATTCTTTCAGCAGATAGATTTTACATAATAATTATAAAGAGAGGTAAATTAAATATTATTATGGAAATTATTGAATCTTTAATATGTAATTTTTAGATTATTTCTTTGCTAAGCCATTGCATTCTAAAATATTCTTATCAAAATAGAGGGAATTTTCTCAATATCTACATTAAAATGCTCTACTTCTGTTATTTTGATATATCAAACGTTCTTATGGAATAACCATTGATATTGTAATTATTGTTAACACAAATTGTACATAAAATAAACGTGGTTTCCTTGAAAAATTCAAATACTGAGAAAAATAAATTTTTTTGAAGAAATTGAGAATTTTTCTTGTGATTTTTACTCCTAAGTTTTGTGATGTCTTAAAAAAAATACGTGATTTTTTTTCCAGAATTCCCAATTTCCCATCAAAAATGTTTTGCACAATTGGTAAATTTGTTTTCCATTTCCACTTGAGCAATATGATTTTCCTTCATAATGAAAAGTTAAGAAATAACTATCTTAATTGTTCACTATGTAAAATTAAGAAGATGATGATTATACTTGAGATTTTAAAAGACCAAAGAATAACCATATGTTTTTAGAATCAGTGAATGCAAAGAAAAATTTGTAATAAACAGAGACAGTTGTATTTCCACAATACTGCATAGAAAAACAGAAACATTGAATGAATCGCATCGAGAGAAAATTATACTATAACTACAATCATAACAAAATGACTGGAATCAGTAACGTTCTATTATGAATCCAAATGATCCATTGGATATAGTAGATTTCCTAAAGGTCAAACATTGGGTATGAGTATAATCGATTTGTTAATCATTAACATAAGCATAACCATTCTCAATGAAGCAGTATATTTTAATTTGATTTTTATGTTATTTTAGAACAAATAATGTTTAAAAACTCATGGTTTGTCCATGATTCTTTATATTATATTTATTATATCTCAATGACATGAATTGTGTTAAATGTAATAATCATTAGTATGTTTTAAAAAATTATAATTGATCATTATTCCTTGGATTAAATCCGAACATTTTCCCTGTTTACAATAAAAATGCACATTTATTATAAAATTTAAATAAATGTTTCGTTTAATATGTGGTAAGGAAATACAAATGTTGTTTGTATGCTCTATTTTTTAAAAAAAAATATAAAATCTCTATTCAATTTACAAATTAAGGTGATATTTAAAATTATCAGTTAATTGAAAGAATTAATTTAATTGATTTTTTTCATTGAAAACATCTAGGAAATAATTAATTATTTTCAATAAATAAGTTTTGTAAATTATAATATAGTCATATAATTTACGCTTTTAAATGTAAATTAAATACAGCTTTATAAATTCAGCGTAATTATTTTAAGTGTCTTATTTGTTTTTTATAATAAATATTACATTGCTCAGTTTAAAAAAAAGTTCGCATATAATTCAAATGAATGTATTTTATTATGTATCAAAGATGATTATTCTCACTTGCTTTTTTGAAAACATAAATTATTATTTATTGTACTTAAAATAATGGCATTAATGTAAATTATTAAAATAGTGTAGGTATGGTTCTTGAATTATAATATGAAAAGCAACCTTGTTTAAGAAAAATCAGCTTTACATACATACTTATTCATACATAGATATAAAATAAGTAGTATATATATTTTTTGCGAGAGAAGATATTGTTGACTATATACTTGCAACGAATTTTGTAACGAACTTCTCCTTTTCCCAAAGAAACCAATTGCTGTTGACAATCCTTTTACCGAACAGGCTTTCTCTTTGTCTTCAGGCTATTCATTTGCTTTCAAGAAAAGAATCACGTTTCATTCAAAATAAAAGTGAACATATCTCCAAAACTCTGTATTTAATAAATTTCCCAAGCTAAATTTATTTGATATAGAAATATATCTGACAAATTTTAACATCTAAATAATGGGATATATGTTATTAATTTTATGTAAAATCTTTAAACGAATTCTAGTTTATATAACTCGTTTAATTTGTAATTTCAAAAACTATCAATTTTAATAAATATGAATATTAGATAACTTCGATGAATATTAGAACTAGGCATTAACTAGATTTTCTTACATAGCATAGAGAGACAAACATATCTCTAGTTATTTTCAAAACAAGAGATATGTTTGTCTTTCTATGCTATGTAATAAATCCTAAGGTGTTTAGTCTAAGCAAAATCGCAATATATTGTACAAAATATGTTTTTCTGCTTTATTAAATTATTAAAACTTTATTGTAAATTGTCCCTTTACATTAAAATATTACAATTAATAAAAAAACGCATACAATACTTTAAAAAATTGAGCGTATTTTAGCGTAGTATTTCATATTTATATTAGTGGTAGATATAATATGAAATTTGAGATGACACATTAGTGGCTGAGAACTAATAAGAATACCTCGTTAATTTTAAGAATTGGAATTTCTTCACAATTAATTTTATTTATATTTGATGAGAAATGTCAAGTCATAGTAGAAAGTGAATTATAAAAATTTTAATTACTTAAATATAAAATGAGTAAGTGCACAGTTCGAGTATGTAATGACAATAGTAATCTACAACTACAGTGTTATTTACAATTGAAAATGTAAAATTTATTGTTTGAAATGTACAGATCATATGTTAAAATCTATAACGTAATTAATTTGCGAAATTATTTATATAAATATAAATTACGATAAAACAGCAAGATAAATGATGTATTATTTTATATTTATTATATTTTGAAAAGTAAAAACTACAAATTGTCTAATATTGCAATGCATTTTCATAAATGAAAAAAATTATACTTGTAAACTTAAAGATAAGGATAAAGTAACAAATTCTCTCATCCATTCTTAAGTTTATTGCTCTATAACATCAATTTAATCTCTGCGTCCCTTATGTGGTTTACTTATAGTTAATGTGTAACAAAGAATAGTTATTTTAGAAAATTTCCATTAGATATAATAAGCTTATGCTATTTCAATGCATCAGCAATGGAAGTGATTAAATTGTCTAGTAATTCCATTCTATTATATATAGGTAAAATGCTGAAGAATCATCATTCCTGTATCTTTATTAAGCCATTTTGTAATCCTCTTCAAATCAGTTTCATATAGATGAAACAAATATGAATGAAAATTATTCCAACAATTCATTGAATTTTTCCCTTGCGGTACAAAGTATACATTAAATTCTATATTTATCTTCTAGTAACATCAGCTTAAAGGTAATGATAAGGAAATATTTACTTCTAAGCTAATGTTACTAGAAGATTAACTCTTCTTTTAGTTTTCTCTTCAGTTTAGATCTCATATAAAATAACTCATGAAAGATAAATTTAGCTTAGGTTTGAAAATTATTTATTAATTGTTTCATTTTCTAAGCATAAGATTAGTTATTTTATTAAATATAAAATTTTGCCGTTGCTATAAATGATTGAATAAAAAAATGAATATTTAAATAAGCAAAAAATGTACAATTTTTATTTCTAGTATGATGAAATATTATATTATTTCTAGTATAGTTTTAATGGCCAGGCAAAATAGACAGCACTAAAGTGTAATTAAAATAAAAATAGACAGAAGTCATTTGCTTAAGGAGCGATCTTGCCTCCCAGTATCTCGCTTCCCCCGTTGAGCAGAAAAGAGCTCCACAAAGAAGCAGATGGTTCTTGTCCATTACTTCTCCAGAGTCACAAAGAATGCTTCAAATGAGAGACTAGGCAGTCACATGTCGTGCTATTAGACAAAAGGTGGCAACTACATTTCATCTTGGTAAATCAGGAATAAGATAAGGACATAAATCTCCAGTGTTTTCAGGATATACGTGTCTGAAGGTCTTGAGGCATTAAAAGCGAACAAATACCTTGAAAACAGTTTAAACTTCCAATACGAGAGGGTTATGGAAGGAAGTTAAAAAAGGCTGGCATCAAGAATGTCTGCTTGCTCATTGCCTCATAACTCAAAGTGTGTGGGCACACATTTGACAACAATTTACTTCCCTCTCAGAGCAATAGTTCTCAGGAATTATCGGCATTGTTGAATTTCAGGCGTTTTTTAGTTTTTAAATGTTGAGCTGATTGTATGGTTTTCAGAGAATCTGAAAGTATAAGTGTTCTTGAAAACTTATAAAAAATATACTCATTTCTCCTACTTTAAATAAATAAATCTTCATGATTTTAAAATAATATTTTTAAAGATAAAAGCTTTAAGTAAAAAGAATCCTGTACCTTTGTCTTCAAAAGATAGTAGATTAACATTCAATGGATATATTATGATAAGCTTATATATAAAACAGTTTATATATATATATATATAGAGAGAGAGAGAGAAATTGCAGTAAAATATATAAAATCAAAAATATTCATAAAACATTATATAAGACTCAGAAACAGTTGGAAAAACTCTTTCTATTACATATTGTATTTGTAATTTCAAAGAAAAAAAAAGCCAAATGATTTAATAATGCTAATAAAATAAAAAAACAGTAGAGTAAAATTGAAATAATAAAATATTTGAAAGGAACCAGAAAATGAATGCAAATCAGTGCATATTTTTTGTATAAAATTGAAAATTTCTTAAACTAAAATATGTTTATTAAAAAATCAGGGTATCATATTTCAGGAAAAATCTATATTTGAAAAAAATTATTAGAATTTATTTATTAATTTATAATTAAAATATTCAAAATGAAATAAACAGTTAACAATAGATATGTTTGTTGTTCAGTTTCTAATTTAATTTTAAACTGTATCTTTAATCGTTTATTTTTGTCTGATATGAATACTACCATATATTTTGATCTCACAACTGAAATTCCTTTATAATTTTTGTAAAAATTTATTTAAGCCTTTTCCCCCATTTTTATATAATTTTCTCAGATTTTATTAACATATTTATAGATTTCTTTTGATCATTTTTAAGGTTCCTTTAAAATAGCATTAGCTTATCTTTACTCATAGAGCAATAATTATTTTTTAAAGATCCATGATGCTGATATAAAAGTGATTTCATCCTCTCAGCTTCATTATTCATTTCCTTGAGTCTATCTCTATAAAAATGGTTTTATATTTTATTTTCTTGGAATTTCAGAATAACTGATACTCATACAGGATACTTTTATGTATATTTATTATAATACTTTTTAGCTTTATAATACCTATAGGATTCGAGAATAGATAAACGTAAATTACTTTAAGTAAATCTAATTTTTTTTCATGCTTCTATTACTTGCTTTATGCTAAGATTCCTAAGCAAATAAATGAATCCTTTTTTTATTTAAATAGATGCAATTATCACAATTATCAAATTTATATGGTAAAAATAAACTGTTTGAGGAATATATTATTTTGCTCTCCTGAAAAAATAATGCTTCGAGAATTTATACTTCTATTTTATTTGTCAAAATTATTTTAATCTCTTATAGTACTTTTAAATTTATTTAAACTGAAATTATTAAAAATACAATTACTTTCACAAAACGTTCAAATTGTTGAATTTGTAATTCTTTCACACATTTTTACAATCATTATTATTGAAAATCTAACAGCTGAAATATTTTAACAGCAAAATAAATATCTGTATATTTTTCATTATTTGAAAGATAAAGGCATTTAAAAAAAAACGGTAAGCTCACTAGTAAATTTTGATACCAATTTTCTTTGAAATTTTAATATATAAATACTAAATGTCTCAAAACTATTTTTTAAAATTTGAAATACATTAATTTTTTTAATTTCTTACAGAACTTACTTTCTTAATGCAAATGCGATTTTTGTCTTAAAAGTTTAAAGTAATTTTTAATATTTTTGAAGGTGTTTAATCTTTTAGCAATAAATAAACTCAATGTTTTGATAAAAATGATATACATAATGTTTTACATTTATGTTTCTAGAATACTTAATTATATTTAGTATAGTCCTAAGACACACATTTCCTCTTAAGAAAAATAAACTTTGGGAAATAAGATATCAACTTCAAATATTTTCGCTTAATAAATTAAACAACCTTTTAAACTGCATTTAATGTTGTAAAACAAATTTCTTTTCAAGAATTTTTAAAAAGTATCACCTTTAACATTAAAACTAAACAAAAACAGTTTTTGTTTCTGAGAAACACAATATGAATTATTCAATAAAGATACGATTAAAATTTTAATAATTTAAATATTTGTAAATTTGACAACTATTGTGTAACAAATCATCCTGAATACAATCATGTGTAGTTATTAATACATTACAAAGATTATAAAGTAATAGAATGACATTGTTACATTATATATATTCATCAGTTTTCTGTTAATATAGGAATTATAAATTAATTTAAAATTATATCATATATCAAAAATTTGTATGTATTAATAAATGTTTATTCCATTAAGTCAATTTATTTTCCTGTTTCATGTGCTGATGAAAAATTCTATTTTATAGGCAATTTGGTTTCTTAACCATTTTTAACATTTTAGATTGTCTTAAAATGTTATCATAAATGCAAATGTTTAGAAGTGTAAATTATGATTGGTACAAGCAAAAATTGAATATATTATGCTTTTCATCTTAAAGAAAGTTAGCTACAGTTATAATTTAGAGGTTTATTTATTTTAATATAAATTCTTTCACATTAAGCTTTATAACAACTTAATTTAATATATTTTTTAAATATTTCAAATAAATAAAACTGATATCAAAAAATTAAAGCATCTTCTCAAAATGCCATGAAAGAGCATTATATTATAAAAAAATGGAAAGTTTCAAAGCAACAGATTACAAATGTGATATTTCTAATAAAGGAGCCTTAGCATATCAAAAAGGATAATAAATATATCAATGAAAAATAAAAAATCCTTCTCAAATGTATAAAAGTAAAAAAAAATCGATTCGTCATTAAGTATGTATGTTTATAAAAAATACATAAGAAACATTGTTATGAGAAATATTAATTAATGGATGAATAGTGAATTAAATGATGAAAGGAAATCATATATTTGCATTACTACATGTTTGCAGAATCATATTTAAACTAAAATTAAATTACAATAATACCTTTTAAAATGAAAAGCTAAAAATGTGATTTGAGAGAGGAGATTGTATCTGGATAAACTATGAGACATTGGTAACCTTATACATAAAACTTCAACCACAAAAAATGCAATTAGAAGATTGTGATTAATATTTCCAGCAAACTCATGCTTACCAGTGCGTCATTTAAATCTGGACAAGAGAATAAGATATCAAATATTGATTTTTTTCGACAGATCCCTATTTATCTTGTGAAGATCTCAATCATGACGTTGAACCTTTTTCTTGATTCTGATCATATGTTTTGGGAAGCTTGTATTATTTATCACTCTATAGATTATTCCACTGGCTTAATTTTTGTGTTCATTAACTTTTATAATCAGCCATTTTCATTCAATATATCGGCATAGCTCTGGATTGATAATGCTATAACTTTGGTATGAAACTGTTATTTTAACGATACTTAACTGATAAATTATTTGTATCTTTCATGTAGTATGAGATAAGACCAAAGCAGATATATCACATGACTCATTCTAATATTAAATTCTTCTTTTCACTCAATTTTTGATTTATGCAACAGTTAGATCATGGTATTAATATGCTTAATGATTTAAATTGTTTTTTTTTCTGTTGCAATAAATAACCACACATCGGTCATATTATTACTATTATTAATTTATTTACTGAAACAAAAACAATTAATATATTATTTAATACTGAATATGATTCAACAGGAAAGGCTCTGAATTTTTATCAATTCTGATTTTTTTTCTTTGGGACATGACTTTAAAAATCTTAAAATATTTGTTGAAATGATGATACTAGAGAGTTTACGGTTGTTTATTAATATTACTTAAGTTTCCGTAATAATTAGTAATTAAAAAATTAAACCGTAATAATACAGATATAATTTAATGGAAAAGTAATATAGATTTAAATGAAAATCAACTCATGAAAAATCTCATGAAATTACTCATGAAAAATCATTCTGATTTAATATGTTTAACTTAAACAATATGATCAACTAATCTAAGAATAAATAATATACAATAGCAAAGTATTCAATTGAATTATACTTTTTTTCTAACTTCATTATTTAGTCAATTAGTCAGTTGTTTTCTAAAGCATTTTAGGTTAATTTCTGCAGTCACTTTTGGTTTTATATACTAGGTTTTATATACGGTTTTATATACTTGGTTTTATATATTAGCTTACTGAAGCCTGCTTAAAAGTTTATGATCACATTGAATGAAATTACACATAAATGCTTTCAAAATATTTATTAAAATAAAAATAGTATACTTCAAATAAATTTCCCTCTTATTAATTTACTGATGTTTAATGTAAGAATTAAATATAAAAACACATTGAATAAAAAATGTATTTATTGATGTTAGATTCATATTTCCACCATGTTATCATAAAATATTTACTTTATTTTTAAAAAATTAAACTTAATTTGTTTCATAAAAAATGTATTGGTGTGAAACTTCAATTAAAATATATTTTGTTTATGTTTCTGAATTTTTAAAATTCATGTGGTGCACTACTTAATAATTTTAAAACATTTACACTTTTTCACTACTAATATTTCATTCTGTGCATTCTAATAAATTTTAATTTTTTTTTCTAATACCATTAAGTGCAGATGAAAAAGAACTATAAGTAATTGTGAAACAGAATCTTCTAAGTTTATTTAAAAAATTCAGGATATAATTTAACTTTAATTACATTCAAATTAATGTGTCAATTTTCAAAGTGTTTTTTAAATATACTAGACGGGATTTATAAATGAGTATAATTTAGTATATTTTTAATTAATTTAATGACTGTAAATAGATTTATTTACGTTTATTGGTTGCATATTTTGTCTAATGTGTCCACTACATTTCATTAATTTTCAAGCAAACATGATTTGTCTAGTAATTTTATTAATGAAATCAATTAAAACTTTATATTTTTACTTTCAAATATGTAATCCATCATCTTAAAGTTCCATTAGAAAATAAAGAACAGGTTGCTAAAACATATTAAACTTGAAACTCAGTGAATAATACTTAGCTTAAAATTGAAAATGCTGAACAATTAAGAGAGTTAAAATCGAGGACCGTTTTAAGCATATATGCAGTGTTTTGAAATATGTTCATTTATTTTCGAAACTTCTCATAATCACCTTTCCTTGCGTCATAGAGAAAATAGAGATTAGAAAGAATTAATTAAAACAATTTATCATTCATGTAATCCATTTTGTGCTTTTTCTTCAACGATTATTTCTCTGACTAACTACACACAACTCTGATTTTCATTCAAAGTAAATGGGAATGAAGTGTTTAAATTTTATACTAAGGCAAGGGAAAGAGGGAAATTATTTTCAGAAATATAAAAAGGTATGTAAAATTCAAAGGAAACATTCTTCACAAGTGCGCAATTATTAGGGATTTAAATTCATTCAAATGGCACTTGAAAATTCCAATCAAATTTAAAATGGGTGTCAGAAAAGTCAGTTGTGTAATTAATGAGAAAAGGTATTTGAATGTTTGGATACATAAATCATGGAAACTTATCTGAATTTGATTACCAAATAACAATTATTTTTTTATTATATCTGAAACACATACATCATTTAATTTTAAGAAACTCACATAATGTTTTAAAGTACATAATAAAAGAAATGTTCATGTTCCGTTTTTAAAATATTTATGAGTTTTATTTTTAATTTATTATTTTTTTAGAATTTTATTGAAAGCATTCTAAAACATTTATCCTGTATTATAAAATAATTATTTTCCTTATCGTAAACGTTTAAATCTTAGGATAAATTTAGCACAGAAAATACATTATATATATATATATATATATATATATATATATATATATATATATATATATATATATATATATATATATATATATATATATATATATATATATATATATATATATATATATATATATATATATATATATATATATATATATATATATATATATATATATATATATATATATATATATATATATATATATATATATATATATATATATAATACATATATATATATACATTTTTATAAAATAAATAATCAAATATTAGATGGAGAACTGGACATTGAAAATACGAAATATAGTAAAAAGTTGGAAAAATGTACAGTATATATAATAAAATTTTAAAGAAAATAGAATAAACGAAAATGAAACAAAGTACCAACATGGCCAGCATCATCAGGGGGGTTGACCACATTGGCACAATGTATGGCTTTTCTGCACTGGCCCAAGACATAGTCTTAAAGAAGCCAGTATACCCAAAAGCCACACCAAAATGTTCAAACCAGAATGAAAGAAGTAGAAATCAAGCTAAAAAATATAAGCCAAAATCCAATAGAAAATATTCTAACTTATAGTAACATTTCAATCCACTTTATTAAATACTATTTGGCTAGTAGACACTACAGAAGGGTCACCCAAGCCTTGAAGGTCTTATAAGAAGCTGGAAATGCCAATAGTATTTACACTTAGTCGTTAAATTTATGTATTTATTTATTTGACTTACATGTTGTATTTGGTGCGGTTCTTGCAGGTTTGGATTTGTATTTGGATATGGATTTGGATCTGGATATAGTTTTAATTTTGATTACTATAAATTAAATTTATTTTGGCATTATTAGATTTTGGCTTAAGCATGGTCCATAAGGAAATATTTGTACACGTATTGATCCATGGAATGTACTTTCCACTTTTTTTAGTGAACCCAGAGAATATCAGAACAAACATTCACCATACCATAAGACTGTAGCCTCCAACCGGAACCGGTCTTTCAGTGGTGTAGTACGTTTGTTTCCAGAGGTTTAACGTCACATATAGCAACTCCATTCTGGAATATGGAGGATAAAAAGTGATTCATCGGAAAATTCTACTTGTTGTCACACAGTAGAATTTCAGTTGCCGTACTCGGGTGCAAATTGCGGCCTTCATCGGTGACGAAGTATATATAAAATTTTATTATATATACTTCGTCACCGATGAGCAACAGTCAGCATTTATTCTTGAACTAGGAATCTGCTATGGAGCCAAGACTCAACAAACCTGGTTGATCAATAGTTTGTCAGACATTGCTAATAGCACCATGATTCATCTAGGATGTGTGCCGCTCAACCGCAGTTCATCTATTCACCCGAATGCATCACCGCATCCATCGTTCACCTCTTCAACTATGGCTCATGGTGCACTAAATTTGCCACGACAATAGTTTTGGACAGCTCCATTTTGCCACGTACGGTTTACCTATAAGACGTTGGCACAAGAGCACTTCCAAGGTTAGCTTTTTAGGAAATAATTCTGGAATTGGTCCGAAACCCAATAATTATACCCATTTTGATGCCATGTGAATCGGTGAGTTTCTTTATTAAACCAATTATTAGAATGATTTCTGAAGCTCTTACATACCCTTTGTATACTTTCAACAACACTGTGATGCTCTTTGCCTTCTGTGATTGGTTATTTAATTTTGATGTTAAAAGTACGTAGTAATCACATTAATTTGACTTTACTGTGTATGTCTTTGTCAGCAACAACATGAATTTATATTGGTACTTAATATAAAAGGCTCAAGAAGTAAGCGACTTTTACTGTTGTTCTTTTATTTTGTATCAAATTAGAAATACAATAAGTTATTAGTTTGTTTCATGTTCAAATATCACTTTGCAATATCATATTAATAAATGCTTTTCAAAATAAACTATGGTGTACCAAATATAGTTTAACAATTTATAATTTACACTTTGACTTCATCTTATGTAACACACAAATTTTCATCGTTATTATCTTAAAATAAAATGCAGGATTATTTTATCTTAATTTTTTAGTATATGACATTTGTTTACATTTCCTGATGTTTGTTTGTTATACTTATTCATCAATAACCTGCATTTAATTCGGCCAATTTATTTAGCTAACTATATTTAAATGAAACGTTTGTAATGTTTATGTCCATAATGGTTCCATAAATTTAAGCTTGATTCTAATTTGTGATAAGAATAGTATAGAACATAAGCTTATATTCTCAAAAATTAAAGCAGTTTTAGTAGAAAATATTTAAATTATAGTTCATTAATTATTGGTTTTATTTTAATAGTATGCACTATATTTATTCGTTTTAAAATGTTTGAATTATTACTCTTATTTTTGCTTGATATTAACTATGTTATCATGCAAGGTAAAAATATGGTAATTATTTAATATACTTGTAAATAATTTCAGTTTTGATATGATTTTTTGTTTATAATGATAATTAATAATTCTATATGTAATTTCATTGTATTAATGATACCTTGTGTGTGTGTTTTCAAATTTTCATTTAAATTAGAAAAGTGTAAAATAAATAATTAAGCATACGTCTTATGTAAATTAAACTAAAAATATAAAAATATTTTTCATTATTAATAGCCATTGGGTTGAAATAAGACCAATATAAAAAATTATTTCAAATTTATCAGGAATAAAAGAATAATACAAAGTTAATAAATATAAAATGAAGCAATAATGATGACACATATTGAGAAAAGTTTTAATAAAATAAATATATTTTACAATACTGGAATGATTCGTTGCTGAGAATTATAAATATATTTTTTCACTCTTACATTGCCATATTATTTAATAAAGGAGAAAACTAATTGATTCTGGCGTAGTCAAATGCTATTCACTTTGTCAAGGTGTTCTTCCTTCAGGGTGAAAATCCTTATTTTCGGCAGAAGCGACAGCTTCAATTACAGATGAAAGATTCTGGTGTTTTTATTTTCTTCTAAAATCCACTCGCTCATTAAGTTACTTCTAAGAAATGAATTTTCCCTAGAGTTTAACGTGACTTTTCCACATTTTTTTTGATTTCGGAAGCTGAATGTTCAAGATGCTTAAGTAGTTACGATGTGCTATTTCAGGTAATTAGTAGCTCTGTGACGCACCTATTATATGATCTTCTAATTTGTTAAGAAAAAATGTGATGAATAATTGGTGCTTGCCTTAAACACACTTAAAAGAAGTACATTAGTAAAATCACAATGCTTATTTGATTTGTTGATAAAAATCAAATTATTTGTGTACACTAATTATCTGACGTCTTTTATTTAAATGACGCATAAAATAATCTTAACCAGCCTTCCATTTGTTAATGTTTTTTTTCTTAAAAGACTTCATTTAAAATAAATGTTTAAGAATTCCGTAAAAATGCATGTTTACACTTAGTTTCGATAAGTTCCTTTATAAAATCACATAGTGAAGAGATAATTAGTGTTTATATATATAGTGACTGTTTGAAATTTTAAAGAATAATCTTCCCAATGAAATGAGCAGCAATTAAAAATTAAGCGGGTAATTTATTTTGTTACAACTTAATAAGTATTCAATACACAATTCTAAAAATATTTAAATATTTGTTTTAAACTAAAAACAATTTTAATTACATTTTAAATCTTTAAATCCATAAGAAAACTTTATTTATTTATCACTAGTATCGAATAAAATGATTGAAAACTTTATGGACAGCACATGTTATCAAATTTTCACATTCATATCAATATTTGAATTATGTTTTAGAATATAACTATGATCGGGCGGTTATTACTAAATTATAATTTTGAATTTATAAATGAATGATTTGGAAATACATTTTGAATGTATTTCCAAATCAAATATATTAGTTCACACATATTTCAAGTCTCAAATTTGTTAATACATTACAATGTACATGAGTTTTATTAAAAAATAGCAAAAGTATATATTGAACAAGACTAAATTGAGCATAGAAAATATAATAGTTTTTAAGATATTCAAACAAGAAAAAATATGTTGTACTCATATAACTTTTATGTTGATGAATGATTATTTTTTTACATTTGCTGACTATAAAATAATGCATTGCAAAACAAGTACTTAATTACTATAAATTTGTTATTTTCGATTTATTTCCTTTTAAATATTTAAAAAAATAGAAAAGGATTTCTTAGAAAACGCTTTTATGGTGAAACCTTAAGGGAACCCAATCTCTTGGCAACAAACTGAAAAAAAGAAAACGCCAAGCCAGCAAGAAATTACAGAAATATTTTTGTTTACCATATCTAGAATGTCGAAGTAGGGTTACCTAGAATGGCACCACCCAAAATTATCGCCAACCGAAATCATTCTCGCCAGTGATGTGAGCTCTGCTAGGATCTAACCCTTTCCGTTTTTTCTGCTTATTAACTTAATGTTTTTTTTTCTGTAATTGTACTCCATTTTTTAAAATAAAAAAATATGATGGTTAGACGAGTGTCAAAAGAACTAAATGTTTAAGGGAAGATTAAATGTTTTTATTACACCTAAAGTACTTACATTTAATAATCAGCAATAAAAAATAACGAATAAATTATGTAAGTATTATAACAAATTTTATTAAAATATAATAATTTATATGTGTTATAATGTAATCTATTAAGTAAAATTATAAACCTTTACACAAGTTTCATTTTTAATAAATTTCCCAAATATAATGAATGACTTAAATAAAAGTAAATCTTAATTCAACTCAGCTCATTTCAGTAAGACGATTAATCAAATATGTTATGAACATGACACAAAGCGTTCATTAAATTTATTTTTAGTAACTAGTACTTTTCAGACATAATTAATCTTAATGACATTAATTGGTATTTCTTGGTTCACCTTTAATAATTTCGACATCAGATCTTCAAAAATATGTTAAAATGTATGCTTACTATAAAACACATAAATGTATTACCTCAATCATATCTGATAGTTACAAGGAAACAATATTTGAATTTGTTTAAATTTCAACTCATGCAGTACGAATATTTTTAATTATTCAATATTGTTTGAGTCCTTAGTTCATAACAACTTGGAATTGCTCATTTATTATTTTTTCTATTAACGAGCAATTATCACTAATGAATATGCTTACTTTACACATTCATAAATGACAAAAACCCTTAAATCTTTTATTTTAAGCCTAGGAAGAAGAATAAAATTATAAAGTAATAAATATTATAAGTGTTACTACGATTATGCAATTTATTTGCTTGAAATAATTGCTATTATTAATACTTGCTGGGTTCTTATCAATCTAAGTTGCCACTTTAAGAATTAAATATTACATTGACATAGAAATATTTTTTACTTGATCACATATGAGAAATCGAAGTAATCTTGGTAATATATTTTTATTTTAAATTATCAAGTTATTTTAGATTTGTTTTTTCTATGCTCATAAACTGAAGGAACAAAAGAAGAAATTATTTCTGTTTAAAATTATATTTTGTGTTGAAAAAATTATCTTCTGACACACAAAGTGAAATTTTATACCGAACTGGTTAACTAAACGATTTTCTGATCTTTGAGTGTATAAATTGTTTTGTTACCAATCCATGTATTTGACAAGTCTGTTTAGAAATATCGAAATGATTTATTACTCTAAACATGATTTATAACTATAAGCATTAATGAATAACTATTATATCGACTCAAAATATGAAGAAGTATTAAACTTAATAAAGCAGTTAATAAACTATTACAAGATAAAATCATATTATATTGTTGTTATGACATATTGTTATGTAATTTTATTTTTCCGATTCATAGCCATACGCTCTATAATTTCTGACAGCTTTTAGGCAGATGATATAAAAGTTTTGCTTAATGTAATAAATTATTATTCAATATACAGAAGGTTAAGCATCAAAACTAAGTTACACTCCTATGAGAAGACTAAGAGTATGGGATAAGTAATATCTATTAGAATAGTTTGTAATATCTCTCCAATGTACAGTGTTTGATCAAAACGTGAGATAATAGAAAAACAAATGCTTTACTGTCAACGAAACCTTAGAGAAATACCGAGTTACTATTGAGTTAGGAAGATTGATAAAGGATTAAAATCATGTATTTTATCTCTAAAGTGCAAAAAAAAAGTTTTATTTATGATTTATTTTCTATAACTGTTACCAAGCTTCAGAAGAAGCAGATGAAAAAATATATGTGTCCTTATGAAAATTGTATTATTTATATTTGCAATTACGTCTATATTGCATAGGTATGAATAAAAATTGATAATTCTTGAGTATTTGACATCTACTTTGTTTAAACTTTTTAAATTTCAGTTTTTTTTCCAAGAAACGTATTTAGATGGTTAGTAAGAAACTTTTATTTAAGGATAATAGTATATTGCTACGAGAAAAGGTAAAGATCAAAAACATGAATGCACAATAAAATCTGTCTCCCTCTTTTTTCTCTCCGATTATGCTGTTGTTGTTTACCGTTTTATTCGATAGAGTGTTTTCAGAGAGACAGCTCATTGGAAGTTTGTCTGCTGCCGATGATACAGTCATGTTAGATAATTTGAAATTTCCATTAAAAATTTTGCATACATTAAAAGTTTATCCTCTTCAATAAATTAAATTAATTTTAATATAGAAATGTCATCAAATACCTTGCCTTCCAAGTGATGATATAATATACGTTATTTTATGTTAACACTAATTTCAGCTTCATTATATATATATATATATATATATATATATATATATATATATATATATATATATATATATATATATATATATATATATATATATATATATATATATATATATATATATATATATATATATATATATATATATATATATATATATATATATATATATTTCTTTTATTTCATTATATTCAGTATTATTACTTCTATATTTCTGGTTCAAAGTTAACAATACACATATTTCAATAGTATTTATAAAATTTTATTCAACCCACCTATATAAATTTTATAAATTAATAAAGATATAAGTTTTATGCATAGATTAAAATATATTAAACACTTTTTTAACATTTATAAGGTAGGGTGAAACCGCAAAATAGTGCACGTTCATTGTTACCACTCTAAAAACGAAATCAGAAATGCAAACATTAAGAGTCTTGAATTAACTTATGTTAGAATTACATAATATCGGGAAAAATAATTTTAGCACAGAAAAGAAGTTTCTCAAACCTGTGAGTAAATTAAAAAAGACAATTCTTCGATATTCCCATACAACAAGATGATGCTATCTATTGTGCTAGACAGACATTTTAGCATAATCTTAGATATAATGGAGTAACAATAACAAGATAATTGGATATAACAGTTAAAAGAGTTCAAATGTGATTCAAGATATTTACAAATTTAAATTACTGAAGGAAAGAAAGAGAACAGTAGACTTAGGAAAACGAACTTAACATCATAAATGAGAAGGAAGATTGGATACAATGTGAGGAATGTTTTAGTAATTATTTACTTTAATCAGTATCGTTGTAAACAAGATTGGTAGAGAATTATTTTTTGTATCATTATGCAATAAATTATCACAGTATACAAACATTTCAAAACTCTCCTGAATACCATGAAATATAAAAGTATAAAATAATATAAAAGTACTTTAAAGAAGAATATAAAAGTACTTTAAATGTTAATGCATGGTGTGTACTTAAGTATGAATACGTCATTGGCTTGTTCTTTTTTAATAAAAGGCTCTTCGCAAACTTTATAAATATTGATAAATTCAAAATGTCAATGTTTATGTCAAGCAAACTATGATAATCACAAGATTTTGTTTCTAAAAAAGAAGGATATATCTTCATTGAGCTTCTATCATCCTTATTTTCTTTTTACAGATTATTTTAATGGAAGATATATACTCGTGATTGTTAATTCCTTGAAAATCTATATTATCAAATGTAAAGTGGCTTAATTTTTCTGGCAAGTATTGTTAAATAAACTGATCACTAATAATAAAAATTTTTCACATATTTATAAAGCAAAGAAGCAGATAGTAATTACAATTGTATTATAAATGCCAAATGTTGGACCATATTTACCCAGAATTTAACAACCGTTATAATTGTTTTTGTACGGCGAGATGTAGAAATAAATTGTCAAATTCTTAAGATTTTTTGCATATACTTATTTACTTACATTATTAATTGAAATGTATTATTGCAGTTTTAATTTTCCTTGAATCTTAAACTTGTTTAGCTTTCCATGGATGAAATGTTTATAAAATAAAATTCTTGCTATTTCTTAAATGTAAAATAAGTAATACATGGTTATTATATAACACTCCAAAACTACTTATAATTTAAGCATATTAAAATTTAATTGTGTACAAATCATTCCATAAAAGCATTTAATATGGAACAATATCTCTGTTTTTGAATTTAATTATTCAAATGTCCCTATTTACTAAATATACAACAAATTTATCTCATAATTGTTAAAGAGATAATTTATAATTAATACTTCAAAACAGTAAAATATTATATAAATTTAGAAAAACCATTTAAAAGCATTATTTTTTTTAATTTATACAATGAATTATATTTTAAAATCAAAGAAAACATTTTCCTTTAGTCGAAATAAGTAATGGACTTAAGAAAATGAGAGATAACAATTATTTAATTATGTGTTTTTACACATTTATTAATACAATTCATTTTATAATTATCAACACAAATCAAATTATCACTTTAGAAGTATAGAAACTCCATCTAAATGATGAATTTTATATACCTTATGTACATGTGAAATTAAATTTAATTTTGGATAAGAAATCATATTTAACTTTGAAAGTATTAGATAATTTGGTGTTATTTTTCTGTTTAAATCCATATGAAATTTTGCATCGATTATATGCAAATTCGTATGTAAGTACCAATATTCAAATGTGCCGTGTCCCCTTCCTATCTATGTGTATAAGAAAAATATATCAAAAGAGAAAATTTTTGGATGGTTATGTAAAAAATGGCTTTTTAATTTTGAATTAAAATTTACACTTAACTAAGTAGAAATAATTTGTAGTAATATTTCCGGGTCATATTAATTATTTGTACAATGTGAACTATAAAATTTTGCTTTAAAATAATAAAATCTCCCTCAACTTATTCATTAAATGCAAAATTTATTGGTAATTGGAAACAATTGACGCATAATACTTTTGTATCCATATAGATGTAAGCAAGTAGGCTTATTCACATTGTTCATGATGTGTACAGCTAAAGTTTCTAATGAACGATTTGCAATAATTATAATAAGAAAACGGAATTATTTTTAAAAATTTAAAATAATTATATAAGATTATCAATATGGTAGGCTGTGTGTGTGTGTGAGAGAGAGAGAGAGAGAGAGGAAATATAATTAAATCCTTTATTTTGCTCTAAAATAATAATTTATGAGTGGAAAAGATTATTCTTTTGCTTGTAATGAATTTTATATCATAAAATTTTAAGCAGATTTATATTAAAATTAATATATATAAATGCAAACTTAAAATGTTAAACTTTATTATTGTATAAAATAGTATTTGCATTCAAATTTCATAAAACGTTTTGAGATTATTGTATATCTTTAATATATTGCAGTAAATTTCATGTGTTCGTTTTCAGCATCAATATAAATAATTAACAAGTGAGGCCTTAAAATGAGTGATTTTGAATCCCTGGAAATAGTAAGTTCCGTTAGGATGCAGAAAATGAGAATGTTGCTATCTGGACAAAAAAGTTTGATATTGACCCTGATATCATTGTTCAATTGAGATGTTGCTTTTGGCCGAAGTGAGCAACTCTTTTTTTCCATAAAGTCGTATTACAAAAATAATGGTAGATATATTGATGCTCAGCGTGCATTTCATCATGCCCAGCTCAGTACAATCAACAACGTCATACCCAGTTCCGTCACCGCATTTAGAGGAACTTTGAAGAAGTATGTAATCTGATGAGAAAGAGGAGTGGAAGTACGAATCACATGTGCATAACAGAGAATGTTTCAAGAATGGAAGAATCATTCAGCATAAGTCCTAGGCGTTTTGCTCACAAGAATGTTCCACAACATGACATGCCGGATCGTGGTTTATGGCGTATACTGTACAAGGAGATGTAGTATCACTCATACAAAGTAAAAGCTACAACTGAATGCGGACGCCTTTCCATAGAGAATACGGTTTTACCAGGAATTGTTGAAACTCATGAATGACAACCCATGCCAGTGTAACAATCTGATCATGAGCAATGAGTTCAGTTTTTATGTGTCAATTAGGGACAAGTGAAAACCCTGAAATCCGTCATCAAAAGTCATTTCACAGTTAGAAAGTGGTAGTGGGGTGTGATGTATCATCAGTTAGAATCATAAAGCCTTTTTTTTTAAAATTATCGCAGTAATATTGTTTCTAAATATAGAATGTTATGTTTACATGCTAAACAATTTTTTTTCTGCAACTATTTGCTTACCTTCCTGTAACTGCACACATTTGTCTTTCAACAAGATAGAACTCTATGTCATGCCTAGCACATTTCCATTAAAGCACTGCAGAACACTTCCGTTTGTCATCTCCTCTCCAAGCACAGGAACATTCCTTGGCGTCTGAACTCCCTCATACTTCATTGGGGTATTTCTTCGTTTGGAGTCATTGTTATCTGAGATCTTCTAATGTGATTCACTATACACAATCAAGGAGTTCACATACCCGAAGAAGTTAATTGAGTTTCAGTGGAATCCCAATGTGATGTCTAATTTCCATAAATGACTTGAAATGCATGTGACGAAAAAAGGAAAGCACATTCGTAATATCGTTTTCAAGTGATGAACATTTTGTATCGTGACATATCTGTGAAAGTTGTTCGGAAACACTCCTCACAACGTGCAAGCACTGTAAATTCATGCTTAAATTTTTTAGTATAGGAGTGATTAAATTTGTGTCGCTGATGGAGGATTCAAAATCACCAACACATCTATTAAACAGTTATTATTCACTGCCACACCTATTAAGGTAGACCAAATACTTTTAAATGAAGTAATTTAGTTCAGAATGAAAAAACTTCAACGATCATATATTTACTGCATTTTTATGCATTAGTAAGATTTGTTATAATCTACAATATCAAATGAAATACCAAAGTTTTTATAAATACAAATTGCGTGAATGATACTTTATGTAGATCAAATATGTAGGTAGTCAAGTCAATCGTAACAACATATTTTATAAATATTTAGTGGGGTAGAATATATGTACAATACAGATTGAAAATGTTTTAGCTTTTTGTAGGCATTTATGAATGTTAGTGTATTATCTTGTGAGACTTACTATTTTGAGCAGATTATTATTTGACTCTTTGCTATCCTATCCCATCCTCGTCACAATTGCTGAAATTGAATCTTAGTCATTGCTTTTTTTAACTCATAAATTATTTAAAATATCTTCTTTGACTGAAATTATTATTAGTCATCATATAATGCTTAATCTAATTATTAAAATTCCCTATAAGTGATAAAATAAATTGTAAAGTATTCGGCATAATAAACATTCAATGAGAAAATTATCTATATATCTTTATGTTACAGTATAATTAATAAATATTTGTCGACATTATTTTAAGACATTTTTAAGGTTTCTTAGCTTGATAAAGTAAGGATATTTCAAGACTTTTTGATCAAGTAACTTGAATTTCAGCATAGAGTAAAAGAAGAATTTTAATGCTTAAAATTTAGATATATTAAAGTTTAGTTTCTAAAATTTAATTCAAATAATGATAAATTAATTAAAATATTGGTATTTTACTACACAAAAATTATGTTACCATTATTATTTCACTTTCAAAATGCAAACATGCAATTATAATAAAAATTTTGTACACTGAAAATCTCAACTGACTTAACAAATCAGTACAATTGACCAAATTATTCCATCAATATATCAAAGATTTTCTACTAAAATAAGATCATGTTATAGATCTTAAGTGAATTTAGTCATTTTAGGTTCATTAGTATTTTTATAGTAACTTAATTCTCACTTCACTATTTCTATCACTTTGATAAAAAAATAAATTGAACTACATATGGTATTCAATTTAAATAGAATTATTTTATCATTTCAACACTTTGGCACCTTAGAAATTTCATTTTTTCTGCTTCCAATCTTTATTATTTAATTCAACAGACAATGTCATTTCTCAAGTTATTTTTAAGCTTAAGTTAATCGAATATATTTATTTGCAATTAGTAAAAATAAATAAAATACATTTTATATCTAAGGAAACCAACAATAGCACATTTTATTAATCAACTTTTAAATATATATATGAACTACAAGTTAATATGAGAAAAAAATTTATCTTTGATATTTTATGATATTAAAGCAATGAACATAAATATATATTTAAAATAGACGAAAAATGTTAAAAGAATTATTTTGGGTTCTTAAAAAAGTTTAAAAAATTTAATAAATATGCGGAATTTAGTAAGGTAAACAAGTGACATATTTCTATTTTAAATAACATTTTTTTAAAAATTCATATACATATATTAAAACTTACTTTATCATTAAAGACAATGGAACCTAATGAATTATGATATTTTTTAAATCTTATGAATTCAGGTAAGTGAAATGATTTATTATTATTAAGATTTTATTTATATACCCCAAAACATTTTTATACTTATCACATTATGTTTGTTCATAAATAAACTAATCATAGCTCTAATTGCTTAATTCCTAAATATTTTCATAAAAATATATTTAAATTATATTTATAAAATTAATGACGACATTGATATGTCTTTTATTCCATATATATATATATATATATATATATATATATATATATATATATATATATATATATATATATATATATGTATATATATATATATATATATATATATATATATATATATATATTCAAAATTTTATAATATTGATATATTTTCTACACTAAATATATTGTAGAACAAAGAAACAAAGAAGTAAACATATCTACTTTGAGAAAATGTATATTGATAAGCTTTTTTATGTCTGTAACAGACCCCACTATATAATAATTCAATGTTTAAGAAATTTGACGCATTCATGAAACAAATGCAAAATTAACCAATGAATTAATATATAAGACCCTTAACAAAAAAAGGAATTCTACTGTTTTTGTAAGCCAGTTTCTCGTTAGTTGTTAAGTGAGGAAATTCATTGGAATTTTTTTTCTCGATAGCTTTCTGCTATTTATAAAATACATTTATGATTACTAATATTATTTTAATTTGTTTTCATTATAAAATATAATGTTAATTTATTTTTATTGTTAAATTATTATTATTTTAGTTTACAGAAATGTTAATATTGAATTACCATTTTAATCGCATTTTTAAATTTACAGGAAGAATGTAGATCCTCATTTCAGCTTTAGAAAAATGTACCCTACATTTCAATTTTATTATAGAAGAATATTTTTAAACTTTTTATAGAAGTTAAGTTAGATTTTATATTAAAATTAAGATGAGTTTTTTTTGTTTTATACATTAAGAACATAAAGGAATTTGGTAATTATCAGCTTATCAAATTAATCTTTAAGCAGTTCTTTTATCATTTTTAAAAATACATACTTGATGATTTTTGATGTATTTAAATGTGTTTTGTTACAAAAAGATTCTATCGAACTTTTGTGCTTTTATTTCAATAATACATTTTTTTAGGAAGAAAGGAAATTTTAATTTTTTTTAAAAAATGTGCAATATTATATTCTTAAAGGATTTGTAAAACTACATTCTGTTAAAACAAAAGATTATAAAAATTTTCTAATAAAAATTTTAAAGTTAACTTTTTTAAAATTATTATCTCTGGGGTATCATGAATACTTTCAAAATCAAATTGCGTCAAATATATTTTATGAATTATAAGAATTACTTTCCCTCTATTTGCTTTTATTTCAAATAAATATTACCGTACATTAAAAAGTGTTTTGCATACATTGTCTAGTAAATATCAGTATATTCATTACAATTTCTTTCAAACATATGTTTCCTTATTTGTTTTCAATTACTTTTATTAAAAAAAAAACTATTTTTTTATTTTCAGAAAATATGAAATATAGATCTAGTTTTAAATAAATTATTGTTTTATTTTTCTACGAATTTTTTGCTCTTTTTTATAAATTAATGGCAGAATTGTTTCCTATCTAAAAGTAAAAATTCTATTGATTTTGTTTCCAAAATTTTAATAAGAAAATATAATTTTCCTTATTAAATAACACCGGAAAATTTTACTCTCAAATGAAAATCAAAAATAGCTCACTGCTTGAAATTTTTCTAATTATTTTTTCACTACAATAATACTCATGTGTTTATAAATAAATAATTTTATTTTCATGAACACTTAAAAAATATTATTAATTTACAATAAGCGAACTTAACAAATTTTGACATTTAGCATGTTCTAATACATATTTATTTCCTTATTCAGTTCCCTTTTATAATTCTATTTTCAAAAATTGTCTGAATTCACCAAAAATATATCTGTTAAATAATATTTTTATTCCTGTAATAATCATTTTGAAGTAACTTCTAAATCAGTAATGAGCTATAAAATAAGCTTTGTTCAAAGCAGCTGTTGGAATGGCTTGCTTTTTGCTCAAAATGAATTTTCATGGCAATTTATTTCTTCAAGGGACTTCATTTTTTTCACTGAGCCAGATGTTACAGAAGTTATTTTATCTTCATGTGTCCCTAGCCGATGATGAAAAAGGAGAGGATAAATCTGGCTCCGTCATTTATGAGCCTAACGGAGGTTTCACAGAGCCCCTGATCTACCGTCAAGTAAACGATGGACGGTTACATGGCCGTTAGTTCCTCTCTTAATTCTTATGATCTTATTTAAATGGAAAGACATTTTTAATAGTATAGCTTTTTTTTACATTATTAAGAATGCTATCTGTGACACTATTGATTTTTATGGCACTTTCCTTCGTAAAATGAGTTTCTTACATGAAGTTGGAAATGGAAATGAAGATGGTAACGGAAATTTATTTACGTAATGTATATTTTTTCAGCATAATTGACTGTTTGGATTACGTTTTTCATATTTATTTTAATATTTACTCCTTTATATTAATAATTTACGAGTAATATGATACAAAATAAATTTCAGTTATTATATCCTCGGTTTCATATTCATGAAGCAATTATGAGATATTTGTTCGTTTTATCATTTAAATTTAATTGAAAATACAATTGCGCGCAACACAAAAATGATAATTTATTCGTATAAAGTTGAAATATTAGTTCTAAATAAAAACAGACAATTTTAAATTAATCCATATTTTTGCTTATAAGATGAAGTAATGAAATTCATTAAGTTTAATTCAATAAATATATTTCAATTATGCTTAACACGCGTATTCAAATATTAAATAATTTCTTTATTTTTGAACATACTTTATATATTTCTTTTACAGGATTTTTTTAAAATATTTGAATTTCATGTACTTTATAAATATTTCATTTATAACCACAGAAATTCATGTTTATAATTTTTCAGGGATAGAAAATTATCTAGCTAGTATTTTAATATTGTTATTATTAACTTAAGTCTATAAATATTTTTCATTTGCTTTATGTATGAGTCTCTTGATTGACTCTGTTTATTAGTAGAAATTGACTGTATGCAGTAAAAGAGCGATTATCCAAATAAATGTTACAAAATTCTTTCGACAAATATTTTTTTTATATTCTTCAATAAAATAAAAGAGTCATATCATTTAAATTTGAAAAACAATAAAATAATTTATGAACACAAGTCTAATCCATGATAATAATGTCTTACCTTTCATACTTAAAGTGCATTTTAGTTTATTATATATTTAAATTTCCTGTACTTATTTCATTCAATTTTAATGCGAGTTTCAATCAAATGAATTTAATTGAAATTTCTTTCTCTGAAGTAATATCAAGATTTTTATATACTCTTATTATAATTCTGTGCATATTTTATTTAAATAATATTTCCATAATAACTTTGAAACCAAAATAAAATTTTCCATTCAATTTCCGTAACTGTACATATGCATTTAATCTTTAAACACAGTAAATAAATTTGATTCTATAAGCAATTGTAATTTTGATGTCAAGAAATGTAAATTCCCACAAACTATTACCATGTTACATGTTCCAAGAATATTTATTATTAATACGTGATTTATTATAAATGTTTATTGTTAAAAATATACAATAATGTACTATCATGAATGCACAATAATGCCATAAATTTATTAAAATCATGATAAAACTTATAGATTGCAATTTCATTTTTACGTTAATTTTAAAGAATAAAATATATTTCTATTTATTTTTATAATTTGTTTTCAGAATTATTTATGTTTTTCTGTGGTAACTGTAAAAATCTAGTTAGAAAAATGTGATAAATGGATAAAAACTTTCATAAAACTTTTTTAATTTCCAAATTCAATTATTTTTCTATTTATTTTAAGGAATAGGATACCAAAAGTTTTCCTGCAGTAAATTTCATTTACTTTTTATTTATAAAACTCTAAATTAAATTGAAGATAACTAACAACAAAATGTAATTTTTATGAAAATAATCACTATATTGGATTTTTCAAATCAAATTCTCTAAACCTTCATATAATTTATGTTTCTGGTTTATAAAAATTAACTTTAAAAAGTTCATTAGACATAAAGAAACTCTCTCTGCTTGAAATTACATTTTTGTTATAACTCTTACATTGCAATTTTAATACATTTGATATAAAATTCAACTTTTATATGATTTATCTTATACCAAATAAGTTATGTAACAAAATTTCAAAAAATGTGTTGTAATAAAATAACCGAGAATATTATGATTAAAATATTTTATAAAATCACCATTTAGCATATGTTAATTTTTAACCCATTGGATCCTTAAGCCAAAACAATTGGCTATTTTAATCTATAACAGTGATTCTATACATCTATATTTGATAAGTGAATCCAAATATAGAGAAAGCAATTTTAATGTTTATCTTTTATGTAAAAAATTCATCTAATATCATCATTCAATTTGCTTTAGTTATTAATTGTTTAGTTCTTTTTGAATCATAAAGATTATATTTTTAGTTGATTTTCATAATTTTTGAGTGACATTATAAATTTAATCAAAGAAATAATAACACTTTTAATTATATTTAAGGAATTCAATCTAACTGAATGCATTATAAGTTATTAAATTTTTATCTTCTCACTTTAATTGTTTATGACAAATTTATACTAAGCTTTTATTGCAAATCACATAAATAAAGTAAAGTTTTTTTTATTCGGAATTAAATCATAAATAATTTTACATAGAATATTTGTTTTCTCTGAAAAAAGTATTTTTAATTAAAATTTTAATGTAAATTTTGCACATAAATTCATGATTATTTTAATGAAGGTTGCCAAAAATTTTATAACACATTTATTATTATTTAAGTTATATTTTTAGCATATAAACACATATTTAAAATGTGCATATATTTATAGATATAATATTATGAAAATATTTATTTAAATATTCTGTGTAAAAATGGAATATTATTTTTATTTAGTGAAACTCTGTTTTATTTTTATAATTAACTCGCTCATATATGGTGATTTTGTCAGTATTAGAATAATTACGAAGTACACATAAAGACATTCTTTTTATAAAATTCAACTATGAGGTACAAGTATTAGTTTTTTCTCATTAACACTAATCATATGTTGTTATATTAAATGTTCAAATGTTTTATTTATTCATAGGACACTATAGTTTCAGTTGAAGAAGAATCTTTATTTTCATGTGTATTGGAATTTATACTTTACACAAAGATACAGAAAAAATGATTTTATATGTTTAAAACTTAGTACATATAAGATATATTATATTTATTAATCATATGGCATTTATTTCAGTTCTAAAAATTTAATTCATTATAGCATGATATCAAATTGTATTTATAAGAAATTATATATGCTACACTTGATTTATTAATACATTTGATACTATTGTGAATAGTTTACTTACATTTTCTTTTTCATATTTTGACATACTCAATCAAATCTCTTTTGTAGAAGTTCTAAGATAAATACTTTTTTTCAGATGGTAAATTTAGGATATTTCTTTCCATTTCTTGCGATTTTGTAAAGATACAAATTGATATATTTATTTTTTATCTTGAATTTTTGTCCATAGTATTAATTGTTTTCAGATTTTTTGAAATAAAATTTGCATCTATTTCTTATTTATTTAAATTCGAAAGTATGTAAATGCTTCAATTTTTTTTCTTATCCTTTTGGAGATCAATAAATCTGAATAATTTTGAAATGTTCTTTATTTATACACACATTTTATATTATGTTCAGCTTCGTAATAATATAAATGATTTATATTTAGTTTCAAAACTGTTAATTTTAATGAAATAATAATTTCACTTTTCAATAAATTTATTTAAATTTATGTATAATATTTTCTTAGGTTTAAATTTTTATTATTCTAATAATATTTGTTATTATTTTTGATTTAAACATATTTAACTGATATTTTAAGAATTTCAGTTTTGCAGTTGTTTTTAAAACCGATATTGCTATTGATCATAAGTTAAAATAGACTTTTCTAATCTCAATTTAATAATTTGTGAAAAATTGGCATAATGTAGACTTATAAATAAATTTAACTAAACCATTAAATTCTTAAATCATATTGATTGAATTGACATTTTGAAATTATCATATATATATATATATATATATATATATATATATATATATATATATATATATATATACATATATATATATATATATATCCAGAAACTAAAAACAAAGTTTTCAAAGCTAATGATCGAGGCATCTAACTGACTAATTCCTTCATGTTCATATGCTTGAGACCAATATTTACACCTGTACGGTGTCGTAATGTAAAACGACGTAACCAAACCCTGAGAAAATAGATATGTATATTTTATTACACTTTAAATTTAAGAGTTTCCTCTTTTCCTTTCAAACTGCTGTTGTTACTAATCCCATCTGATATAGCGGAGCTATATCAGATCCATGAGGCCGTAGTTCAAAAATCGAGGAAAAGGAGAAGTGTCTCAAGAAACTCTTCCATAGTGAAATCCAGGCAATCAAGTAGGTGCTGAGGACTAGTCTCGCTGGAATTACACTTCTTACAGGTTGGGGAGAGCTTAATGTGACCCCTGAAAGTGAGACTCCTAGTATGACCACTGGAAAATATGCAGGTAGCGGTCTGTTCAGCACGAGATCCTTGCATGTCAAGGGCTCCACAAGGAGCTTGCGGCGATGCCAGTTGTGATTTGGAGGGACAATCCAAACTTTGTTGACCTTAGTTTCGCCGAGTGAAAACAATTCTGAAAAAGTGAGGGTCAAATCTGGAAAGGCTGGAAGGGAATTACCGTCCTTAGCCAACTTGTCAACACGTTCATTGCCAAATAGGCAATTAACATACGATAGGGCAATTAACAAACGAAAGATAGAAACACCAACTTGGTCCGTTACTCTATCTCACTTGCTCAAGTTCCTTTCAAACTAAGCTGTAATAATGTAAAGGAAAGGATGTAATGAAAATTGGCGCAATGAAGCAAGTGCAATAAAATAATAAATTCTTCCTTTCATAGTGGATAGATGATCTTGAGAAAATTGCAAGAAAAGTTTATGTTTTATTTGTAAATCTGACCAGTAAGGATTGAAGGGGAGAGATTTCTGACCTATCCCAAAGAAGTGTAGTAGTTAGTGGGGAACTTTGGAAAACCAATGGTGTAACAAGGAGGAGTTAAGACAAGAATTAAAAACTCCATCTACAAATAGAGAAGGGAGACACAGAGCCCTACACAGGAGCCCCGAAGAAGTCCAATCTAGAAAAGGAGTCCACAATTGAGGACTGGGTCCTCAATGAGCATAATAAGAAGCTAAAAAAATGTTAGTTGTAAACGGAGTATAACTGCCCTGTCCAGTAGGAGCCCTGCCTTGATTTCCTGAATGGAGCTGCAGATGTCCGACAAATAGATAATTATAAGAAGAGACCATAACATCTGAGGAGAGACAGCAGAGAAAAGGGGGGGAAGCTCCTGAGGAATGAACAAGCCAAGCGAGATCCTGAGCTGAGAATGCTATTGACGATAGGAAACACCACACTGGTAATTCTAAAAGGGGTGAGTCTAATCTCTCATTCCCCGTCCGTCTGTTCACATTCAGTTATGATATATTAATATGTGTAATTGTCATGGAACAAATAGTGTTAGCATTTCAATTATTTAATCAAGAATGTTTTAATGGTAAATGTAAATCCCTCTTGTAATTAAGTTACTAAAAAAATTATTATGTTTCATTGTATTTTTGTTTTGAATTAATCTCTGTCATTCAATTATTCAAGGAACGAATCTGGGTTCCCTCGGAGTTTTCTAAAATTACCGAGTTCACTACAACATTCAGAATAGGCACTGAACGTTTCTGGAACATTTCTATGGTAAATGGGTTATTATCAATCCAAAGCGTAAAATTGTTTAATTTTTTTTCACTTTGTCATTAGAAATATCACTTGAATGTAGCCACGGTGTTTACAATTTCATTAAAGTATTTCTCTACTCTGAAAATCATGATATTCACAGTATATGCTTTGTTTTCGAATAATTTCACAAATTTAAAGATAATGGCTCAATAAAACAAAGAATTAAATTGAAATATAAAACATTTATACAAAATTTACTCCATTTATATTTTTAGTATTTTGCCTCTTTTTTTTAAGGACTACACGTCTTATACAGTTTAATCCCCAAGAAACTGCAAATCTACTAGGTATCATTATAATGGATAGTCACTCTATGACAATGTACGAATTTGAATCTGGAGATGCTGTCCTTTAGATTTTTACCACGAGGTCTTTGATAAATATCTGTCCTTCCCAACACTTTCCTAATTTGTATGACAATCCTGTACGTCCTCTCTGACTGGAAAGCCTAAATTTATTTCTTCTTTATGTGAACAGATAGTAGATTTTACATCATACCTGTTCTTCATGCACCCCCATTAAGAAATTGATTTCCTCGCAGGCGGAATGATGGACATCTTTCAAACTCTCTTGAAATTTCTCAAACATGTGGTTAAAATGTCTCAAAGTCACTGTCAATATTGCAATGTTTGGTATACAATCAAAAGGAGGTCGCATGGTAATTTTAGATCTCTCACGTGTAATACTTGAAAATGTATAAAATCGCTTATTCTTTGAACTGCTTTCTATTCGACAGTATTTTGATAATGACCTTCTTTGACAAAAAATATTTAATTTTGGTTTCCATTAATTTCCTTTTCACTGTTTGAGAAAATTTGTCCACCTTTCATTTTAATTGGGTGGAATTCTGTCTCCAGATAGGATTCTGAGAGGTTTCTGAGTGGCAACGTTGATTAAAAGATGCATTTTTCTGTCAGCTAGATTAGTCTCAAACTCTACTATATATACTTAGACGCTCTTCAAGATTTTTGCTTTAAATATTTGTACAACTAGTAGCAAATCCTTAATGGTGCATACAAAGTAGTATTATATTGCCAAAAATTGGGTATTTCAAGGATTTGTATTTTTTTTTCTAAGGAATACTGTATTTACCCACCTTTGTGCTCTTATTTCCCACTTTTGAGTTCTTCTCTCCCAAATTAAAATATAATAGTACACTGAAACAAATAAGAAAAATAAGGAATATAAAACGCTTACACATGTATTTTATTTACATTTTTGTATCACTGTGTATGTGTATCCCCACCTACAGTAATATTTTAAAACGACCTGTACATTACAGTAAAGAAAGCTGATGTAGTGATTAAAAAAAATTTTAAATCTTGATTGAGAAGGCTAGAAATTATGAAAATAAGCATCCACCTCACAAATTTATTGCTACTATTATAATTACACTAGGCAATTTTTATTTATCAATTCCTGTTTAACGTAGATATTAAAAACAGTATAAAAATTCATTATGAACAGTATATAGTTCAATTTATCAGAGTCATAATGTTTCAAGACAGGATATTTTGATTAATTTTAAAGTTTTTAAGTATTAACTTTTCGGGTGAAAAATTACTATTTAAATTTGAAGAGAGAACATTTTTAAAGCTATTTTGAAAACTAAAATTTCTTACAATTTATAAAGTTAGTTTTCGATATTTAAGCATTTTAGATTATAAAAACTGATCATTTTCAATATGTAGTTAGTTTTATGCAAATATATGATTACTTTTAAATAACGTTAAAGAGCTGAAATTCATCAGTCATGAGAATACTTCAAACTATAAAATTAAAAATGCTTGGCATTATTCTTATCTTTTTTTTCTTTTGACAATATTTTGAAATATATAACTTATAAATTTAGAAGTTTTTTTTTTCCATTTTTACGAAATTTTTAAACTGTATTAGATAGTCAAAATTTATTCTCCAAGCAGTGCACTTGTTCATATTGTACTGAGATTCGGGGTTCGTCTGGATTGAGAGTTGAAGAAAGCAACTACTCGATGAATACAAGACTTTTATTCGTAAAAATTCCACTAGAAATACCAGCTGTAATAATCACAATTATACAGATACAATTCGTCAGATACGATAAGTAACAGCTTCCAATCACAGGTCTCAAATACCTCAGGCCGAGAACAGCTTCTCTAAACTAGCAGTCACGACTAATCGCCTTCACAAAACTGACTGTGTGTACAAAACCTGCCTAACTATGTTGAGCTGCGGTATTTATACCTGACTTGGCGGAGAAATCTACTAATTTCGCCAAGGTTCTGGAAGTTTCTAGGCTATCTCGCTAAATATTGGTCCTAGAGCTTAGGTGATGGATGTTTCCAAAAGTATCTATTTCTCGCCAAGTCACCAAAAATCTCGCCAAGTTTTCTCAATTTTATTTATCACAATATAAATAATTAATTTTTATTTAAATTTTTATTAATCACAAAACGACCGGCCTATCATTTTTCTTTCATTTTTATATTTGGTAATATCTTTTAAACCCCCCAAATACCAATTTATTGGCAAGAGAAAAATGTATTTTTTTAATTGTATGGGATATCATTTTCTGTATTTTTATTAGAAATCATAGCTATAAAGTTTATATCTCTGATTTATTATTTACCTTATGCACCAACACAATTTTTGTAGACTAAAATTTGATTTCCCAAAAAATATTTTACATATACGATCTTGCTTTTCAGGTGAGAAAATAATGTAAGATTATAATATTTGAGGTTCAAACCAACAAAATTCAAATCCAAGTAATTTATTTCTAAAACATAATGCCATCTAATTTCTCACTCTCAGAGAGCATAAAAATTTGTTGCAATCTGATGAATATACAATCATAAGTTCTGTTTTCCTGTATTAAATCCATATAAATATTTCACACAAATAATTTTTCAATAGTTTAACAAACGTGAAATATGTTAAAATATAGCATACACAAAATATTAACTTGATAGCTGTATTTTTAGATATAAAACGATTTAAGTAATATGCATTCATTGTTTCATAAGAATTTACCAAAATTTGAATCCTGAAATCTGCTCATTTTTACATCTCAAATTTTATATGATAAAATTTTTATGGAAAACGAAAAATAGTAATGTAATTTTAAATTTTTGAGTGAAATTTTCTTTTTTTCCATTCTTTATCTAACTGACAGAAACAATTCAGGTTTTCAATGTGTCGAGAATTTCATTTTTAAAATAAATGAAATTTCAAGTTCAATGTTAAGTCACATTTGTATATTTTAAGTGCAATATTATTAAAAATATTACCATATTAATGTGATACTTAATAGAAATTTTCCTGCTTTCTTACTAAGAATAAGTTTGTTAATTGCAAAGTTTTATATCGGTTAGTTTATATTAAAGCATAAATAATAACATTTTTACGCGTTAAATGTATTTATTTAGGTGATATATTAATGGGAGAAGCTGTTAAAGATTATGGTGGACTTAACAAAAAAATTTCTCGTAAAATAAGTTTATTTTTAAAGAAATGTAGACACACCCTTAGACGTGGTATGCTTAATATGTATAAACACTTGCAAACAGCTATTCTAAAAACAAGTCTGAAAACTTTTATTTGAAATAAAATTTTTAATATGACTCCAAGGATATATATTTATGATTTATTTTCAAAATATTATTATACATATTTTTATTATTGAGTAATAAATTTTGTAAATGTAAATCTGAGTAGGTTAACTTAACATTTTACAGGTAGAATGTTTCTAAATATAGACAGTTTAAGGAATTAAAATTATTTATTGTGTATAAATAAATTTATTAAAATTTTAAATACGTTTTGTAGTTCTATAAATTTTAATATTATTAAAAATCTACTTTGAACATTTTATGGTCTTACATATAACTTAAGAACATATCTAAGAAATAAAATTTAATTAATGAGACATTTTCAAGTATATTTAAGAAAATATAAAATATTTTACTACATATTTAATAATTTATATATAAAATATGCAAATAGAGGAAAAAGAAACACTGTAATATATATAAAAAGTTATGTAGAGAATATACAAACAGAAAACACATTAAACGAATGCAATACATAAGAAAAGTAATATTTTACTTTTCATAAGTATAACAATATATTTAGATAAAAAGTAAATGCATTTTTTATAGTAATTTCCATAGTAAAGACTGGTATTTGATTCATTTCCTTTTATAATGTTTTTAAAAGTATTTATTTCGAGAAATTGTGATTGTATTTATTGCAACTGCTAAATCATTAAAATATGCTACAGATAAATCAATTACCTTTGCTCTATTTAATAATCACTAGAGCATCAGAACATGTTTTGACTTTATTAAAATAATTTCTTTTAAAAGTGTTGTGAAAATTTTATAACTAAATCTTAATTTATTATATAATTCAATAGTCATAGAATTATATGTATTTAAGAAAAAGTGTATGCTTTTAAAATATTTGATCGAAAACTGCATACATTTAATTTGTAAAATCTATTGCATAAACTGTGTGTGTTGCAGTTTATTGATTTATTCTTATTATTTCTATTTAATTATATTGTAGTACATTTCCAAAACACGTAGCGTACAATATTTTCCTTTCTCATTATTAACATTTTATAATTGCTTAAATTGATTAAATAAAAAATATATTTAAGTAAGTGAAAATATTAAAGCGAATTTTCTGTTGCTAAATGAAATATATCTATGAATGTCTTGATGAATAGTTAAAATTAAGTGTTAATTATTAGTATTTTTTTTACAAAAATTCATATTTTTCTTGAAAATTTATATAATAAATCTATTTATTATCGAACTATAATTTATAATTGTATATTACCTTTTAGCTACTTAAATCTAGATCTTAAAATACTTTGTCCAAACTGTCATATAATTTATGCATTTATTTATCATTTCAATTTCAATTATACTGTAACACATTTTTAAAGTGTATAAATTCCATAACTGCATTACGGGTTTATCATTATTAACATTTGTAATAATACAAGAAGCAATACAGTTTGCAAAATTGCACAGCAACTCATTATTTTCCTAAATAATATTATATTTAGAAAAAAACATTTAATATTGAAAATGTTAATATTGTTTTTTAAAGTACTATTATTATATATAAATTATACGTTAGAAAAATAATATTAACTTTTTTTCTAAAATAATTATTCGCATAATCATAACTTATTTCTCTAATCATGTTTAAAACATTTTGTTGTATACATTTAGATCATGAATCTAATTTCAGAAAATGAACTTAAAATGTTAAAAAATATCTAATATATTTTCTATTAATCCATTGCTTTTAATACATAAAGTGAATCATGATATTTTCTAAGTCATATATTTTAAGGTATTATTTCATAGGTTAATACTAATCTTATATATTGGATAGTATCTTATAGATGATATAAATTTAAATTATTTTTGCAATAAGTTTTAACCACTTATTAATAGTCAAATTATTCCAAACATTTTGTTCATGGTTTCTTTATTTAATGCATTTCATTTTAAACATTCATAAAATGAATGTATTCTAGTTTATTATCGAATTAATAATGGAGATGAGTACTCTGTAAAGAAGCAAAAATCCAAAGAATTAAGAAAAGTCGAATTAAGTATTTAAACATAAATCAACATATTTTACAGATAATTTAAAGTATAATGAAATTTAGTTAGTTATTATTTTTCCGTATTGAGAAAACATTATATGATACAGTTTCAGATTTACATCACTAATAATTCTGTAAGAGATAAACTTTGTAAGAATAAAAATTTTGATTGAAATTTTTCTGTTAGTATTCATGAAAGCATGATTAAAATATATTGTTCTTGCCCACTTGATTTAACATATAATTTACATGAAGTTTATATCAACGAACCACTAAATATTTATAAAAGTAAAATAGAAACTAAAACATAATTATTTTATTTTTGAAATGCATACTATATTAAATTTAGTTAAACATTGGTTATAATTATGAATTGGTTTAATATCTTGAAGAACATTTGAAATTTTAATTATTTTTACACAGAAATATAATTTGATTAATATAATACTGGCAAAAAACAGGGAAACGTTATATAATAAAAAATTACAAAAATTGAAATTATAATAAATCTAACAATTTAATTCGAAGTTAATAAAATATTTATGATGCATTTACCAGAAGTGGAATAGATCCGGAGTTGGAAATACTCGCACATTTATTTTTCAATTTATGTCAAAAAATAACTCACAATTTTTTTATTGAAATGACCATTGGTAAAATTTTATTAATAAATCGTTTTATAAAATATTATTTTATAAATAATTTTGGGTAGTTTGATTTAGCACGGGATGTTACATATATTATTTATATATGAAACGTCACGCCGTAAACGTGAAAATGTAAATCCATTTTCTAATTAATCAATGATATTCAACATTTGTTTAATTTGAAAAGTAAGTACTATTTTATTTTTATAAAAATAACGTAAACAACTAACTTTTTCCATATAGAAATTTTAGTTTTTAATAACAAGAGGCTTTGATAATTTGATGCTCGTGAATATTCTTTAAAAAATTGACAACATATGAATTTTTCTTTAACAATAAGATAAAGTATTTAAAAATTAAGTAATATAAATCATGTATATTAAAAAATTGTAATTCTTAACTAAACACAAATTGCAATTTTTTTCCGTTTAAATTATGCAATTTACTTTTGAACATATTTCAGAGAATTTTATTTATATATTAATTTTAATAAATATGTAAACTTATTTTTTAAATTATAAAAATTTTATTTATGATAATTATTTTGAAAAATTTATTGATCTTTAAATGAAAAATCAGCTGAACATAAATAACCATATTTAAATAGACCTTAAAATAAAAGAAAATTCTTTAATGGATGTTTTAAATGTGAATGAATTTTATATTTAAAATTCAAGCTGATATGTTAATTTTTAATTGGGGATAAACCTATACACTCATTTGCTGCTTATCGAGAAATGTTCTCGTTAATAATAAAAATTTATTTCAGTTTTCAGTCTTTCAAAGAGTTTTTCTTATGTTCAATATTAAAATAATTTAATTTTAATTTATTACATATGCAGCAGCAACATTTGACCTAATATTTGGAGGATGATACAATTTATTAGGCAAATTTGTTTTACTTAATTTTTAATACAAGCGATTAATTCTAATTTAAATAAATATTGTATATAAAGATTTATTGAAATATAATAAACAAGTGTTGAAGATTTTATATATATATATATATATATATATATATATATATATATACTTTTAAATAATTCATATCCTTTCTTGACAATAATAAAGTGGATAAACTGAAAAGTAGCAAAACAATCTTATTAAAAATTTATGTGAAGTTTACTATTAACTCTAAAACTGATAATAGAGAATAAGTATACTATTTCTAAGAAGTTTTTAAGATAAACAATTGATAAAAGAATTATGCATAGTTTTAAAATATATTTATTAGTAATATAATTTTGTTAAATCAAACATTTGTTGAAAATACAAAACATCATAGCAATATTTGTTAATGAATATAACATAAAAATAATTGAAATATCATGTAAATGTAGTAAAATCGTACTAAGTTTTATTGTTAAATATTGCTGCTAACTCAATTTAGATTATACTTAAAAGAAACAAACGTAAAATTATTGATGTTTTGCATTAAATTTTTTAAAACAATAGTATCATTAAATATTAAAATATAAAGAAAAATCAAATTGAGTAAATTGAATTTTAAGGAATTTTCCCCTGAGTTTAGTATATTAATTTTGATGGAATAGAAATGCTTAAAAATTTATATATGGAGTTATAAGATTCTGATAAAATGGTTATTTATTGAAAACATTATTACACTTAATTTAAAAATACTTCTACAAAATAATCTATTGAATCAGTTCTAACTGATAACAATAAATTTAAAGGAATGGATCTAGAAATATGATGTGAATTTTAGTTTTAGGCTATCATTTTTTAAGATAGTAAAAAAATCAACTTGTTCAAAAACCAATCAGAGTAAAATCTTAAACATTTAACAAACATCATGTATCTCATTGTCATCTGATGGAACACACGGTCATAATTAAATATTGGTTAGTAATGTAATAAAATTAGGTCCATACTATTAAAATTTCTCTAAATATTTTAAGTTCGAAGGAAATTAGTTTGTACTATATTGACAGTTTCACACCTTAAATGCAACCTTTTTTATTGCTTGAAAAATAGATAAAAATGTTTTGAATATTTTGAAATGAATGTTTTGTGTAATTATAATGAATATATATTATAATATATGGTTTAAATATTAAATGTATATATTTAATATTTTAGTACAAAAATTTAAATTTTATGAAAATTCATATATTATGGTATACAATAGACGTTAGAATTAAAGAATACTTTTATAGAATACTCAAATGAAAAGAGGAAAGTTAAAGGTCAAAGAGAGCTTATTAACTATTTTTCTTGAAATGACTTCATTTTTAGCTATTACTAAAGCTCTCTTTTCAAAGCACTATTTCTTTTATTTCTCTCCGTTATATCAATTACTGCTATAGGATGAAATATGATTGATTGGTATTTAATCGCGCTTGCAAAAAATAAAACTTATGGTTCCAGAAATATCTATTTCCTTCAGCCTGTCGATAGGAAACTATTTTCTTCACTTTTACAGTCAATTTTTTGAGCCGCTTAAAATTATATGACCTGAAAATGATTCAGAAATAATATAATAAATATAAAAAAGATGTTATACTGATGTAATTATGTGTTACTTTTATGATTAAACATTATTTATTTTGCTAAAATCATAATTTCAATTTTTAATATCTAAAAATACTATTTATAGAAAACAATTGCTATTTTAAAATCAAATAATCCAAATTAGAAATAGATGAAAATTAAAAAAAAATTACGTTATATGCTATTAAGAACACTTTTATAATACATGAAGTATTATTTTAACTTTCTATTTGAAAAACTTATTGAAGCGATTTAGACCAATTATATGTGCGAGGAATACAAAATCATTAAAAAGCGTATTTACATAATACGTATATTAATTTAAATCACAATATGAGAATACTTTATACACTCAAAGATTTGCTTACAAAAATTTCAATTAAGTTGAATATATATTTTTACATTTTGATATTTTACATTTCTTTAATAATCACTATTTTTCATTAAATACGTTTAGCAAAGAATAAGTAAGATACATTTTTATATAGACACAATAACAACTGTATTTTTGTAATATTTTTATTTATTAACGCGTTTATCAAAATATCATCGAATTTAACTCATAAATACTTTCTTAAATGTATCACAATTTTCAATAACTTGATTTATTTTATTATAGAAATGAAAAAAATAATTTCAAAATAAAATGAGATTTTAAATGTATTAAATTCTTATTTCTTCTTTTTATAGTAGACTTTAAACACTAACTGTATCATTATTGTTTATTTTTGCATTTTTATGCTAATTTAAATTATATTTCCAAAAAAAAAAAATAAATATTAAAACAGACATCTGGAAATCATTTAAATAAAATTATTTGTAATTATATATATATTTTAAAAATGTTTAATTCATTTTGTACATTTATACATTTCTTAATTCATTTTGTACATTATACATTTTGTACATTAATTCATTTTGTACATTTATACATATTTTATTTATTGCAGTAATGCAACGTTTGAACAAGATAATTTTTACTACAACAAAGTTAGGTTGTATTATTAAATTGTCCTGCGTTTTAACAAATGAACGCTGTAAAATTTTTATTTAAATGGAATGTCTATATATTTACTATATTAAGCAAAATCACATGTTTTGTTCTGAGAATTAAAATCAAGGAAATGTGTTTTAAACCACACCATAATAGTTGCTCTTTTAAAGGATATACTAATATCATTAGAATAATATCCATATTTATATGAAGATTTAAATGGCAGCATTTTATTATTTGAATGATTCTATTTTACAGTTTGAATGCCATTTGAAATTAATATAAGGTAGCATATTTACTATTTAATATTGAAATGAATGTGCAAAAAATGTGTATCTATCTGTCTATCTATATTATAATATATATGTATGTATGTATATAGATAGATAAATTCAAATAATGGTAAGGATATACAGTTAGGAAAAAATACAACATCATAAACATATTTTATTTATTTAGAGTAAAAAAGATATAATTTATATGCAGTATTTAAAAATTCAGGTTCACATTTGATCAAAACTGTATTATATACATTTTATATAATTTTTTTACAGAATAATTTATTTAGAAGGCAAACTTTGCATTTCAGAAGAGTCAGAAATGAGTTTTCTCTTCAATATTACATATTTTCTCACTCTCTTTAGATTGGTTCTTTTCAGTTGTCATATCTCTCCATCTTTCTTTTTAACATATTTCTTCAGCTAAGTGTTCTTTTTTAGTAACGGGTACCACAGATCTGATGTCGAAACTAAATCTTCCACACCTTTGGGACCTATTGCGGTGTGTTTTTCGATGGCGCTATTAAATCAAGTGAGATCCTAAATAACTCCCTTTGGATTCATTTTTATGTATAGAAATACATGTGTGGTACCTATACCGAAGAAGATATTTATTGCTCCTGCAGCAGCTTTAATAATAATCTTTTTAAATTTTTTCTTTTGAAGACTTGGCTCATGATATTTTTTATAGTGACAAGACCATTATATAATAATGTAAATAAATTTTTTTTAAATTAAGAAACTATTAACAGCAAAAATGATTTTATAAAACTGCTATATTTGCATTTCAAACATTTTTAAGTACTAATAGTTTTTGTCTGGAAAACTCATAAAAAATTTCCTATAAACCATAAGGTTAGTCGCAAGCATAATTTTGTATTTAGATTATATTAGCATAGTTTCTTATTTAGATAAAAATTTAAAGCATATATTGTGATAATTATGTTATTGAACAATTATAAATATAATGTGAAATATTTATAAAATTAATTTATTTGAATTTAATACATTGTATGAATTATACAACTGATATTGTTTAAAATTATAATTTTTTAGAAGAGTTCAAAATTTTATAATGAGCCTTTATTTTATTTTTATCATAGAATTTTAGAAATAGCTAATAAATACAATAAAGTGAACAATTATTTGTCATTATTAAGACCTATAGAAATAAAAATTTTGCAAAAATATATTGATAAATCCTAATGAAATTCCAATTTTCGAGTTCTTGTTAACATTGATAATTAAATTTTTCCCTTTCTGTAAATAAGAATTTCCTTATCATATTTTTAAAGAGATTTATTCTTTTAGAAACCCATCAAAGTTTTAGCAGATAAATATCATTTTAAATACGAAACTACCATCTTTAATCTGTTACTTTTTATTTAAATTTTATCATCTGGCATGATTTGTTATATAAATTAATATTAAAAATAGCACCCGAAAGTTACAATAATAAATCTTATACAAATATCCTATATAATGTGTTTAAACAGATTTGTTATCTTAAATTTATTTCTCTAAATTAACTAATGAAAGAAATAATGTAAAGTTTTTGCATTACATTGTAATTCAAAACTGACTACGTATTTAGAAAATGCCAAAATATTCACATTTTAAAAGTACGTTATTAGCTCCAAATTATAATGTATTTGATTTCCAATAATGCAAATATTTAAAATCAAAAATATAAATAGCATAATTAATTACTTAAATAAAAATTTAAGTAATTGCTCATATGCAAAAAATTTTTAATTAAGTCATGACTATTAAGTTAAAAATAATTTCTTTTAAAAATTACATTTTTCTGACAGATAAGAAAATTGATTTTTAATTGTTATACACATATATGACATAATAGACTCCAAGTGCGTTATAACGATATTAATATATCATAATTAATACTTTTCAATTACAATGCTGTGCATTTCACATGAAATAGAAAGGAAGAGTTTAAATTTCACGCGGCTGGTGACACATTAATTTCGTTATGCAGATAACACATTATAGAAAGATAAGATATCGTAAATACCACTTCTTGTGAATTATGAATAAGGACAAAACTAGTGCTTAGTGTAGTTACAACCACTGCATATATAAAAAGTGAAATTCCTTAGCAAAAAATAAAAGATGCTTTGAATATATTCTCAGAGTATGTCCCTTCATCATATTTTCAAAATTTGCCATATTGTCTAACACATATTGTCAAAACATCATATTGTCAAACAAAAAAAAACTTTGACGCCACGTAGAGGACAGCCTTTAACAAGAAGATCATTTTATTTAATTAATTTTTAATATACAACTCATTTTTAATAATTTTTTAATGGCTTTCTTCACAGATAATCAATTGTATTTACGTCATGCAGTAGCGAAAACACAGACAATTGCAAAATATACATCTCTAAAGAAGTGTATACAGAAGGCAGAATTACAACATCCATCTCCCGTTATTCAACAGTAACGGAAGTTGAACTCAGAACTCATACAGGAGAAAGTTTTCTCACCACTAGGCCATGGTGAGTAAGAACTCAGAAACGATTATCTCTCTCTCTCTCTCTCTCACACACACACACACATACACACACACACACACACACACACACACATTTATATATCATTATATGACATTTGGAAACATTATATGATTATTGCATTACAATTTAAAGGAAAATAGCCTCATTATTAATATATTCATGTCATGCATAATTGCAAATATAATTTTAGTAGACTTGCTAAATTTAGTTTCTAAAACCAAAAAGCAAAATACAAAGTTTCTATTAAGGGATAAAGCAATTTCAAGAGTATCTTAGAATTTAAGACTTTCTTCCTCTGCATTGCACATTTCTATAAATACTTCCAATTTTAAATCTAGCTTTAGAAGTTTCTTCTGTCTTAAAGTCGCTTTTACAGTTCTCTTCATTTGTAATATCCAACAGCATACTTTCTCGCTACTTTCTGCTCCTGTTTGTTAATAAAAAACTTCAGCGTTCCGAAAAGAAAATCGTTTCGTTCACTATTTCCACGCATTCAGAAAAATACTTTCCCTGTGCTTTATATAAAAATCAGCTAGAATTCCCTTATCTGTATTGCTCTGCTCCTTCCTGCTAAGGTAATTTTTTGTGAAAGAGGATATAACACAGACCAAATCGGATGAGGCCAAAATTAGAATGTGAGAAAACTGTTCGAGTTTAGTGGACAAGTTTGCAGTTACCATGAAAACAAATGGTTTCATTTCTTTATTTGTTTCAAACTTTTCCAATAAGACCAAATTTTGAAATAAACTATCATGAATGGAAATAAAAGAGCACTGTTTTTATGCTTTCTTTGAAAATCTTCATAGTACAATTTAATTAAACCACTCAACAGCTTTATTGCAAAATATTCAACCAATACATTTTTAGCTATATTCATCAATAATTTATATAAATCTATATTTTCAATAAATGTCTAATTAATTTTAGTCTGATACATATATATATATACATATATATATATATATATATATATATATATATATATATATATATATATATATATATATATATATATATATATATATATATATATATATATATATATATAAATATATATATATATATATATATATATATATATATATATATATATATATATATATATATAACAATTAAAAATGAAAAAGAAAATATTAAAATCCCTGATAGATGATTAACAAATATATAAAATATTTTAATATAGCCTTAAAAGCTAAAGAAAATTTACTTAAATATAACTTTTACCATTTTTAAAACGTGGATTTGTTGTTATAAAATTTACAAAATTAATAACGCAATTATTTATTATTATTTATTAAGTGGATTCAATACTTGTTTTGAAGTGTTTTTAAGTAAATACTTTATATTAGATTATCAAAATTCAGCACCATACATTTAACTACCATGATATTGTTGGGCTTCAGTAATTACCAAGTCAATAAAAATCTTGTAAGGTAAGAAAGAGTATTAAGTTAGATATCAGTAATCCTATACATCTATATGACATTTTATGTTGGTTTAATGACATGAAGTAATTATGTTTATGAATGCAATGCTAAATATATAATTTTAAGTGTCTATTTGTAAAAATATGTCTTTATCAGTGAGATCTTTGACTATGAAAAATAGTTATTTTTGTATTTGTCTTTAAAAAAGGGCTGCATTTTTTATACCTTAATATTAGGCTAAATTTAGTTTGATATTAAATAATTTAAAAAATATCTCTCTGATTTTGCATATAGTACAATGAATTTGCATTTAGAAGTGAATTATAAAGCTTTGCTGCATATTGAGATGAATTTTAAGTAGTTGCTACAGATGCTCACTTAGTCAGATCAGATAATGTTTGCTCTAAATTAGTAAGTATCTTTTAATTATTTTCATACATTCAAATTTATTGTTTTTTTAAAACAGTACATTCAAATTCAAATTTACCGTTTTTTGTAAGTTTCTGACATGTGAATTTTCTTAATTTTTGTCTGAATTTCTGATTTGAATCTTTTTATTTTTATCTCACCTAAATAATATAAAAAAATGATTGTTAAAAGTACTATGAATGGAAACGCATTAAGTCAAAAGTGAAATTCGCATAAAAATGCTTACGAGCATCTTCGGATTACAAGTGCATCCAGATTATAACGAATTTTAACTGTTTGAAAATAAAATATATTAAAGGAGAGAATGCAACAATAAGTGAGCATATAAAGGTATAAATTAAAAAAATATGGTCATTCAAAATATAATAATATGTATTTGTTGCCGTGATATGATAATCATATACAAAAAAGTTAAAGGATTAAGGTGAATATAAAGTTTAAAAATCAATTGAGTGAAATTAAGCTACATCCGATGTGAGAGAAAAGTGAGAGAGGGAGAGAGTGCTGTTTTAAAATAATATAATTAACCTTAATAAAAACTACTTGAAATTTATTAAATAATATTTACTATTCAAACTTAGTTCTATTTTAAACTATGATCGTGAAAATTAATCAAATAATATTTACTAATATTAAATAAGAATTCTTCTAGTTATTCCTTTCTATGATTTTATCTACCTATTTTCAAATTTATAATTAGATATTCTCTTAGTGAAATATTCTGTAAGAACTATTTTTCTTCATATTATATTAAAGTGTATAAGATTATAAATGAAATTTTAATAACATATTTATTATTAAATATTAAATAACTATTTTATAATCCATTCCTATTCCAGAATACTTTGTTTAGTTTGTAATTCTGTTATGAAATGTTTATTAAAAATAACTTTTGGCACAGATGCCGTATAGTCCATAATGCTAAATTCTGAGCTTGACGATTTTTTTTGCTGAATTTTGTAATGCAATCTCGTTTTCATTACGTTATAGATATGGAGACCTATATGAATTATGCAGAAAATTCAATTTTAGTAACCCTACTATTTATGTCATCGCGCTGATAAGATATGTCATCTTGGCAACATTACTTCATCACCAAAAAAATTCAGAATCCTGAATTATAAGAGCACCTGAGCTTCATTATTTTATTTCACAAAATTAAGCCATTAGTTACTTAAATGTGAAGATTGTTTAGCAAATTATTGAAAATATTAAAAATATCTTACCAAATTTATGTGATATAATATATGTAATTACACATTTTATTTTTGAAAGTAAAATATGTATGTATTGAAAATACATAGTATAAAGCAGATAATTATTTAATGATGAAATTTTTTATTCATTTTTAGAAAATAGTAGATACATTGAGGATATGAACGGAAATACACTGTAAAGTATTGAATGTTTTAAATTGCTATTTTTAATATATAAAAGAATAAAAATTTTCCAATTAATTAATTAAGAAATTACGATACATTAAATAAAACACTATTAGTTATTGTATTGTTTTCCAAACTTATATATAAAGAATATAGTACCATATTGTCAGTAGTTAAATATTAAATTTTTCTTAAAATTTATTAATAAGTAATTCACAACCAAAAAATTAACGTATAAATCTTTATACATTATACATAAATGTTGAATCTTTACAGATATTAAAAAATGCAGCATCTATATGGTTTCATTATACACAAAATAAAAGTATTTAGAGACACATTTTTCCTTTCTCAATAACTATATATTATTAACATGTGGATTTTCTATTGCAAATTTGCATAAAACATAAATTTAAGAAAAAATGTTCCATGAGTAACAAAATTGACTCAGACAAAACCTAAATCTTCTAAAAGGGAAGAATTGAAAAATATAAACCCCTATACGTTTAACATTATCCTATGAAGACTTACAGAATCACATTTGAATAAACTTAAGAAATTTTGCCATTTTATTCTACATCTTCTTATCTTATTTCCATCTGTTTAACCTAAACATAAAACTTTGTTGTGCTGTATCAAAATTTATGCTCCTCTTTATGTTGAAAGAGACTCATGCGTATCAATATCGGATACACAAAAGGACACGTATAATGAAAATGGAACATTCACTTTCATGAATTTACTACCACAACAAATATTAAACTTCTACCAGTAAAATACTTTGAAACCCTTCAATGGAATAAAATTTTATAATACAGTTTCAATAACGGAGAAACCTATTGTTATGTATAAATATCTTAGTAAAGACGCAATGCGATTCAAACCTTGCAATTTGTTATTCCATTTTATTTTGATGTTTACTTTTGGACATTAAAATATCTTATATAACACTGAATTGCTAACTTTAAAAATATTGAGAAGATGGTGCTGATTCAATAAAATCATAAACTAATAATTTTAAAATAAATATTTGGAGAATAATAAGATTATGAAAATTAAAATTTGCAGTATATTTTAAATATATTTCCTCATAATGTTTTTTACAGTAAACTTGTTTGCGATAAAAAGAACTAAGGAAGGAAAATTCAACCTATCATTTTAATGGCGCAAAAGTTTCACATAAATGAAAATTTGCATTAGTTTTTAAGGTATCTTGTTTTAAAAATTTCATTTAATTCTCAAAATAAGTGTTTTTATTCAATGAGTTAAAACTTTTAACAAACAGTAAAATTATGTAGAAAGAATAATTTTAAAGTAAGTGAAATATTTTCTCATTAGCAATAAAATATTTTTGAATTCATTGCAAAGAAATTATTTTTATTATACTTTATTATGCTTTTATTTTCTACAAATTTCTTACAAGTAAATAATTTTATCAAAAATATCATGGATCCTTGCACATTGATTAAGTTATAATTAATATAATGAAATCAAATATTTAAGTTATTAAAGAATTTGATGCTGAAATGTAGTTATTATATTTATAATATTCTGTACTTTCTAGTTTCAAACAATCTTCCATTGATTTCAAATAACTATTTTTATAAATAATACTCACAGGTTTTAAAAGGCACACTTCAATAAAAGTTTTCCCTGTTATTTTAGAAGTCAATTCTATCAAACCAAGGAAAAATATTTTAGTTAATGCTATATTTGTAAATAACAAATTCCGGGTGATTCCTTCTCCATGTTTATTAAATTCAAAATAAAATTCTTTAAAACTGCTTTTTTAATCCTGCTACATTTGTAAATAATAAATTCCTGGTGATTCCTTCTCCGTGTTTATTAAATTCAAAGTAAAATTCTTTAAAACAGCTTTTTTAATCCATGCTAAAATGTTTTACATGAATTCAATATACTTTTTGTAATTGAAATATGAAACAAAAACCAATAGCAAAGTAATTAATTTAAGTCCTTTATTTTAGTTATTTCATAAAATTATTTGCAATATTTGGGTAAATTTCCAATTTAGATATTTTTTAATATCCTCAAATCAATGAACAAGTGGATGAATATAATTTTTATGTTAACATTACAAATAACAGCAAATTGACTCAAGATGTAATATTTCAAGAACATAATTTGTTCTAATTAATTTTTTTTTACTGATTTAAGGACAAAAATATCGTAAAGTTTCTTAAAGTTAATAAAAAACAATTTTTGTTTTATTTTATAACTATTCTACAAACACACAAATTAGGAGTTAAAATAATTTCGATAACATAATTCAAACCGAAAACGTTAAGCTCCTAAAATTTAATCCACATTTTAAACAGTAAAATATCTTTGTAAACATCATTTGGGTATAATTTTATACAAGATTTGAAATAATTATACATGCATCATATATATATATATATATATATATATATATATATATATATATATATATATATATATATATATATATATATATATATATATATATATATATATATATATATATATATATATATATATATATATATATATATATATATATATATATATATATATATATATATATATATATATATATATATATATATATATATATATATAATTCACAACGTGGAAACGTATTCATGAATTGAAAGTGTTATTGCGTGTATTTTTTAATCTTAAATATACATTGAACTGAATTCAAATTTAAGGAAAAGACATAACAACTTTTTCTTATATACTGTTTCGTGAATGAAAAGATACCATGTTTTTTAATTATTGTATATATTTAAATATTTTTTTTTAATTTTGTAGTACAAATTTAAAGTAATGTAATGGTATTATATTTTCTTGTTTGTTCTTAAGTTTCTTTTTTAACCTTATTTAATATGAGCATTGGTTTTGGCTACAGGGATATACTATAATAATAAGTTTAATCTAATTAAGTTTTTAATTTTGAATTAATCATTTTGAATCCGTATAAGAAACTAATTTCATTTTGAAAACCATTAACTATTATGTACATCAGCAGACAAAAAATATTATAACATGCAATCTAAAATTTGTATTTATAAAAAAGAAAATGTTTACAAATGTTATTTCAGTATTTATAATAAAATATATCGAATTAATGGTATTAAAACTTTATTATTTGATTTTTTATAAAAATTCAAATTATTTAATTTCTTTCGAGATATCAAATTTACATTTTTCCGTCATATGTAATTTAAAAACTAATAAAACGTTAAATTATATAAATAATTTTATGTTTAAAAATATTATAAATACTATGTATTTAAAAAACTGTAACAAATCTTAAACAAATAATGTAAAACACAAACCATGAATAAACAAATGATTGTCACATAAACTATCATAAGTGCACTTAGAAACAAATGATATAAATCACATATTTTATTCAATTTTCAAATTAAAACAGTTTGGGCAATTATATAATATTTTAAAATTCCTCGTCATCAATTTCAAAATCTTATGATATTCTTGCTTTTCATAATGAAATAGGAAGCTTAAGTTTTTTAATGACATTACAATAAGTGATTCATTAACGTAATATTTTTAAAGAAATAGAAAATATTAAGGTGGAAATGAAATTTCAAAATTTCATCACATTGTGTGAACTATAGTTTGTTCTATGCGTGACAAATATTAAGTAATAATTAGGGAAATGTAAAAAATATGTTATTTTACATATTAAATATGTGAATCAATACATCTAACACATTTTATCAATATTAGTGAATTTTTCGCACTGCATTTATATCAATGTATGTAAAATATCTAGAAATTCTTATTTTATAAATTATAAAATTTATACACCTACTAGCTCATTCTGTCAATAATAAATATATGTATCAAGTTTTATATATATATATATAAATATATAAATTATATAAAATATAACCAAGCAATTGATTAAGGAATGTTTATTTCAAAAAGTTCAAAATTTTTTGCACTTTTCGCTAATAGAAATAATTGCCTTACAAATAATTTTCAGCGAATCCTTTAACTTAAAATTTAAAATTTAATAACTGTTCATTTTAGAAAATGTTAAGCCTTTTAGTTACTTTAACATCTAATAAATAACTATTTTATTTTCTGGGTTCGCAAAATTTTAAAATCTCTTCATATCACTAAGACATGCATCAATGTAATGTTTAATTCATGATTAATATATTATTTGTTTTCAATTCCATTTATGCTGCTAAAATTTGTTATTCTTCTTCTTAATTATTCTGTTATAATTTATTGAAAATTTATCAAAATAATGAATTTTATTTACTAAAAATTACATTTCATTTGTAAATTGCAATAGTTTTCGTACATGATCCATTATAATTAATTTATTTATTATATATATTAAATTTAAGTTAAAGCTATCTTTTATTTATGCATTACGTACCTAATTCATGATTTAAAGATAGTCTAATTTATATTATAATGTAAAAAATATGAATAATTAAGAACATTAAGTTAGCAGTATTTAAAGAACATCCAAAATACATGCAAAAATATCTTTCAAAAATGATTATCTTTTTTTTAAAGGAATATTAGAATGTTAAAAACAATAATGTGTTTGATATTGATTCTCAATTTGATTTTTAAAAATATATATATGCAAAAATGCAAAATAAGTACTAAAGTATTTTACTTTCCTATTTAATAGGTAATAATTGGAAATCAAATATTTATCAATTTGTAAAGTGCAAAGTAGATTTTTTCAAAACCATTATTTTCATTAAACTATTTTATTATTGCAAGTTTAAAAATTATTTTTACCCCATTTATATACATTTTATAACGAATAATAATGTTTTACTATTCTGATTATCTTATTTCTAATTTTTATTAATTGAAGTTTGTTGAAAATAAAATTTCCTTATTTATAATTCGAAACAAATTCAGCTTTATACTTGATCATACTATCTGTGAGGTTATCTTTTGTTTCTGAATTTTGTTGTGATTCAATTTTCATAAGAGAAATACATTCATTTAAGTTTGTATGCAAGTTACGAGATTACATTTTTACTATGTTATGGGAGGTAAAACTTATGATATATTTGTGAAGATACGCGCGCGCGCGTCTAACAGTCAAAGAAGCTAATTTTCAAAAGAATGAAGAATATAAAATCATTGAAAATAAAGCCTAATCGATTAAGGTGTTAGACATACATTTTTCTATGCATGCTATATGCTTAAATCCTAGATTTCATTATTTGATTTGGTATAAAAGGTTTGTGGATATTTGCATTACCATTTTTCAGAAGTTATTTATGTTTAATATCCCTACAGAGGTTTAGCGGCTTGGATATTAAGTAAAGACTTTCTTTACAGAACAAATTTAGTACAGTGTGACTACTAATAGAAGAAGTAATATCGTGGTGGTTATACGAATGTCTTCTATAAATAAACAGTTATAACTTGGATAAAAAATTGTTGCAAAAATAAAAACAAATCTAAAATAAATTTATAAGATATAATAAATAGTTTTTGGTTAGACATAATATTCAGGCATCAAATTTTCAATACATTTTTCCTTCAAAATGTTTCCTTTCAATAAATTCTTTCCTCGATATTTAGTGACCTAAAAGAAAAAGTTTTCATTCCATAATGTATGTAATAAAATAGTAAATTTACAAATAATAGGATTAAAAAAATACTTTGCTGTTAATTATTTGACACGTATTATATTTATCATTATGAGATTTTGCAATTATCTGGAATTAATGATTAACCTGAACAGTTTATTTATGTTGATGTATTAGCATAGTGCATTCATGTGTACGATATTAAAATTTTATTTAATAAAACAATGAATAATATTAAATATATTGGAATGAAATTTTTAAACAAGAAAATGATAATTTTTAATTATTATTATGCAAACGTAAAATACAAATTTATAACTTACAATTACTAAAATATTTAAATATTTAAAACAATTTCTCCTATAAAGATAGTAACGTAACCAATTGAATTATAAATAATTTTCGAGTTCTTTACAGTTTTGGTTATTATTACATTGGTGAAATAATACATATTATTAAAGTTGTGTCTATGCATTGCAAATATATTAATTTTTGATACGAGGTAAAATATATGATATGGTAGCGAGAAAATAATTTTAAAGTATGAACTTCGTAATATCAGTATAGTTAATTAATTTTTTAACATTTCTTTCGAAATATAAAACCTTTTCTAGTACATTTCATGTGCGTGAGAAAAATGTTTTACCATGGTATATCATTCGCTCTAATACAACTTATTTTATCCTGCTGGAGACTTTAATAAAATACATATTTTAACTATTAGCAATTTTTACTTTTTAACAAAAAAGTGAAACGGAATATATATAAGTTAATTTTAAAAAAAATGGATTCCTGTAGTTAGAATTTTTTTCTCCATTTTTTGCCATTTGAAATTCAGTGTTTCAGTTAATAAATGTATAATAATTTTACTTATGATAAAAATTTAATTTTCTTTTCTGTATTGCGCAAATTTATCTAGAGATTTACCTGAATTTAAGAACTGACAATCACTTTTTCTCTTGAGGTTTAAATTCTTATATAGTTTTGATCACGGTTAAAACATAATCATTGACACGCTAAATACAATAAGACATGTAACTAATTCAGTGCAATGATGTTTCAGTTAATTAGTTGTTTTAGATGTGATTTATTACAACTTAAAACAAATGACACTTCTTTCGCATTTACTAATGCTTATGAGAAAAATAAAACGTATGAAATATAAATAAATATTTTTTGTATATACTACCTTATAACTTATCATTAAACCAATATAATTATCATTATACCAATAATGGATAACTTATAATTTTACCAATATTTTATCTAGGAAAAAATTACTGTCAATTAACATATATTACTTTGCTCAGCTACATTACAAGCAAAACTCAAATAATTTTCTTATTAATAATATTTCGAATTTTAATTTTAAAACTTCTTTATATTACTGCCCTATAAATTTTTAGATTATCATATCAACAAAATATATAATGCAATTTACAATGATTTTAAATAATTTGTATACGTAAATTATAAATTGTAAAATGTTCATATTAAAAATTTCACGTTATTTGAATGGATTTCGTCAAAGCAAAAATAATAGTTTTATAATATTATATAATATATATTTCATAATAGTTTTATTATATTATACTATATGCTAAAACTTATATACCTAGTAAAAGGGAAATTCTTTGAGTTTACACATCAAGTCAAGCACAATATTTAAACGAAATATCCATAAATGTAATGAAACCTTAATTTTCAAAATATTACATTGATAAACATGATAAAATGTTTATAAGATATTTTATAATGATTAATTTCTTGAGATTATTTTCCCACGTGTAAAATAAATCATTTTAAAGATCTCTGAATCATTTATTAGTTATAAAAAAGGGAAATAGTTCGAAAATCTTACTCAACCATTCAATAAGGCTTTTATCAAAGCGATTATTGTAAAAAATTGTTAATGTTTAATATTTACATGAGTAAAATCAAAAGGAGGAAATATACTGAATATAAACAAAAGTGGCACATTTATATTGATGAATTAGATTGTTCTTGGATAGTTATTACTAAAAACAAATGAAAATAGATAGAATGAATGAGTCTAATAAAAAATTATGATTTGATAAATAGGTGACTATAAAAATAATAAAAACATCTAAGATATATTAAAATCTTAGATGCTTATGGAAATGGTATGATATTTGAATGCCTTTGACATGCAGTACAACTTAGATCTGCCTTGAAATCGATTCAATCTACAAATGCTAAATAGTATTTCGAGAAATATTGTGAGATTCTTCATAGAGATATTGTTAAAGTTCTGAGATAGATGCCAATGAATTTGATTGATTGGTTGGGTTTTATGGCGCAAGGTTGGATGTCAATGAAAAATATGAATTCCGCAATCAGCATTGCAAAACACACCAGATAGGTTCACTTGTATTGAGATATTAGCCGTCTGAGGGAAAATGTTAAGGTTATATTTTATACTCGTATTTACTAAACCACGATTTGACAAGTTTTGCTTAATGTATAAGTGCGTTATAATCTTTGACAATTAAATAACTTATACAAAGATTGAATCAGGACAAACCTGGTCATCTAAAATTTCTATAAACTTCTCCTAAGAGGTCTTTATTCCAGGACAACTATTTGTTCAACAAAAAACGCAGAGTAGCTGTCCAAATCATGAGAAATTCCCCTTCTTGCTTGATACTTGAAACAGATAAACAAAACCATATTCTTGTGCAGGTACATTCCAAATATACAACCGTTCTGTTGTAAGGAAATTTGGAAAAAATTATTCGCCAGACCACTTAGCAATTGATCAGGTTTCGTAAGTGTTACAAGGTAGATATCGTTTGACATTGATATCTATGACATGCATCCTGAGAATTACTGCTGTACCATAAAATTTAATATTGTATTATATCTGCAATAATTGAGATTGGAGAATCCAAATGCTGTTCAAAAGTTCTATCTATGTTCTATCTATCTATGACATGTATCCTGAGAATTACTGCTGTACCATAAAATTTAATATTGTATTATATCTGCAATAATTGAGATTGGAGAATCCAAATGCTGTTCAAAAGTTCTATCTATGTTCTATCTATCTATGACGTGTATCCTGAGAATTACTGCTGCACCAAAAAATTTAATGTTGTATTATATCTGTAATAATTGAGATTGGAGAATCCGAATGGCGTTCAAAAGTTGTGGTTATTTTTATTTGCACAATTTTAATTGCATTCCTCTTCAAAACCCGTCACTTTCTTTCACAGAGCCTCTCTATTTTGCTATTTTGCTTTTACGAGCTTGTCTCGCCACTCTCTGTTATAACTTCAGAAATGCTGCTCTTATAACTTCAGAAACTGCAGCCCTAGAACTACTAAAGAATTGTTATAATTTAATCCCACATATTTCAGACAGATTAGTTCCTCTAATTTGAAGTTTTTGAAAATATGAGAGATCCTGTACGTTTTTTATTTAAAAAAATATAGGAGACTAAAACTATCAAAAATATTAAGATATACTCATTTATTTTTATAAAACACACACAATTGAGTGGATATTATTATATTTTAATACTTATGTGTTATTTTCAAAATGAAATTTTGTGCATTCAAAAATTTCATATTTATTAACAGGTGTTTCCATCATCTTGTCGACCACAAGTACAACGCATTTTCCTCGTTTTGAATTTATAAAAAAGTTGTCTGGTAGAAACACTTTATGTAAGGTTTGGTTTTGTTTGTCACTTAACGGTTATTTTTGCACACGAGGGCTAATTAGACCGGGACATACGGTTTAAAGTGGATTCCGAACCACTACAAAAATCCATGCCCAAAGTTGGATTTTAACCCTTGAACTGTTGAACCGAAAGCAAAAGCGCTAACATTTCGGCTGTGAGCTCGGCACATTTTATGTAAATATACGTAAATAACTCTTAACTCACAATTTTGAGTATATTTAATATATAAAATTTCACAATACAAAAATATTTATCTACGAGCATAAATATATAAAAAATATCATAGATTAGAATAAATGTCGATGAAAAATGTTTGAATAAAATGGATTCATGGATCAAAATAAGTGGACATTAAAAAGAAACGTCATTTCCCATTTTGGTATAATTAATTGATAAATCATCTGATATACATTTTCTATATATTAAATGTTTTATTGCATATATATATATATATATATATATATATATATATTATGTTTTATTGCATATAAATATATATATATATATATATATATATATATATTTATATAATATTATATGCAATAAAACATTTAATATATAGATATATATATATATCTATATATTAATATATACAATATATTAATATATATATCTATATATAATATATATATATATATATATATATATATACATATAAACAAAAAAAGAATGTTGATAGAAACAATAAAAATACGAATTTGGAAACATATCAGGCGTCAAAATTTAATGCAACTGCAAAATAAGTGATTTTGTACCGAAGAACATTGAGTTACCAATCAACGTCTAATTGTCATTTGCAAAACAAGATTTGCTATTGTATATTTGATATCAATGACAACATCTTCTGGGATTGTAATTAGGAATTACACTTTCAAGGAAAGTTATGAGAGAAGACTAAAATATAATAGGAAATCTTTCTCCGTACTCGGCACATAATCCTCGATATCCAAAAGTTAAAATCTTATAAATTAATAAACTGAGGAAAAGATTGAGTTTATTTGTCTTGCTAAGAAAATTATTTAATAAAATAAGTATTCAAAAAACTTATATATATATATATATTTCAAAATTATTATTTTATTTACTACTGAGTAGTTTCTGGAAATGTTTATGAAAAGAGATTGTGGGCAAGTAGCTTACGAACTTCTGCCAACAATCACGTCACTTTCTATATGCAATTAAGCATGCGAGGTGAAAGTTAAGCGAAATTAAATGAATCGAGAAATATCTTGTTTGAAGTGAAGTGGGACAGAAATTCTAATTCAGTTTTGATGGCTAAGCACATTATTCTTTGATTCCATGAGATGATCATGCAGCGGAATTGAAATAATTCGAAATTTCGCACAATAGAATTATAAGCTATTTGAAAGGTAATTCGCTTGAAAGTTCTTTCTTCACGCATAAACAAAGAAATGATAAATGAATTTATTTTGACTTAAATGAAATGATATTTGCAACTATAAGTGTGTGCTGAAATTGTTGAAAAACACTTTTGCATTTCTTGAAAAAAAAATTTTTATTCAATAATATTAATTTTCATTTTGTAGAATATGAGTTATTTTATAAAGTTTTGTTAAAATATTTATTTTTATAACTAGATTTATTTTTGCTTATGAAACTGGTGCAAATATAATTATGCTTTTTGAAACTTAAGCTTTTAATCAATAACAAAAGAAACTAATTTTATATTTTACTGTAAAATTTAAATATTTATGAATTAACGATGCAAATAATAGGATATACAAAGAAACAAAGAAATGTTGAGCTCCAATGATAAGTTTTATAAATATATAAATTTAGAAAGTCCTATATATATATATATATATATATATATATAAATATATATATATATAAATATATATATATATATATATATATATATATATATATATATATATATATATATATATATATATATATATATATATATATATATATATATATATATATATATATATACAGAGAGAGATAAGAAATCTGAATAGTGAATTCTTGCACAAGATGCGGGAACTCTCCTCCTAAGTTTGAAAAATATGACAGCAAACATTATTATTATTATTATTTATAGCGAAAATGATTTATCAATTTTTATCTGAGTAACTAAACTTTATGTTTTAGTTTCTGTGTTCCCAAATTTAAGATATTTAATTTAAGAGGGTTCCAAAATTTAAGAATTTTATGCAGAGCTAAACTCAACGAAGTAGTTCTTTAAAAAGATAAAGAACTTCCTTTAAAATGAAATAAGGGGTTTCAGAAATTGATTTAGTTAATTATTTCCAATTTAAATAAATGTGGTCAATTATTAATATTGTATGTCCTACTTGCATAATGTCAGTATTTTCTTTTCCAATTTATGCTTAATATTTTTATCAAAATTTACTTTACTTTTTTATTTATATAATGTTGCAGTATAAAATATATAAATTTACACTGAACATTCTGAACTGAAGGAGAAATTCAAAATTATGATCCACATAAAAGATACTAAAATTTCATTAAACTTTCTACAAGCTCATTTATCTTAACTAAAGTTAAATTATTGTTTCTATTTTTATCACATTCTTACAAAGCTATGATTTAGCTTTTGAATGGTATACTATTTGGCTTTCAACTTAACTTTTTTACTCCTAGGTTTAAATACAATCCTGTGAGTTTTGCAGTAGTTTAAAATGCAATTTATGTTGTTGATCTGTTAAAAATAAATCATAAATGTTGTAAAATTGACTGTATACGATAAAAAAAATCAATATCCATTAATTTTTTAAAAACTGTTTTTATGTATAATTATGTCATATGTCAATATTACTGACTGCATTTTGTAATTAAAGAAAAAATACATATTAATTTATATTTTGTAGTTTTTAGAAAAGCAAGTATGTATTTTTCCATTATCACTGAAAAATTTAATGATAACAAGTGTATTAATTTACTGAGTTACTGAAAAATGCATCATTAAATATGAAAGTGGATGTTGTATAGCGTATTTTTTTACAAATGGTGATGTTAATAAATCTAAAATTCAAATTATTAGAAATAAACATACTTTTGAATCAAAATATGAATTTAAAATGTTTTATTTAACCTATATGCATATCCACAGAAATTTTTACATTTCACGAAAAGGTTAAATAAATAAACCAAGTGTTTATAAAATATAATTTTAAAATAAATTTATCTAAAATTTAATAACACTAATTGCATTTAAAATGAAATTATAAGTTAAAAGTATAGGTACTACTTATCGGAAATTGCAAGCTACAAAAATCAAATTCAAATAAGTAAGAAAAAATTATTATGTCTCTTGACTAATTCATTTCGAAACTTCTGTCAGCTATCTATTTTTCTAAGTGTAATTATACTCTAAAAATGTAAATACTTTGTCCTTAAGAGAAGAGTTTTTTTCAACTATAAGAAAACAAATATTTTTCATCAAAATTAGATTAATACTTAAGCAAATATTAAATTAATGAAAGGAAATAAAACAGCATTTATTTTTAATTAAACATTAATAATTAAAAACAATTTTAAGAATATAAAACATTATAGTACATTCATTTATCCACAATATAACAAAAGAGAGCAAAAATAGTTTATGCTTCTTTACAAGTTTAAGTAACTTCTTTCAATGATTTTTTTAGACATGATTAAAATATATTATATGTAATAAATTGCTTTATTACAAAATATTATAAGATATTTTAAGCGTGTCTCAAAACTTACCATTATCTTCTTATACCTACAATGTAGGAAAATTAGTTCATGTAAAAACATCATGGAAATAATAAATTCAATATTAACGAAAAAATATTTACCAAATAATGGATGCGCATTTTGCAATGAAGTCATAATTTTCTTCAATGAAATTACTTATAAAAAAGTTAAAATAGTTAAAACTTATATGGAAATTCATTATTAAAATATTCATTAATTTTGTACGATAGCTATCCAAAGGCTACACACACACATTAATTATATACGGATATTTGTTTTTCCACTAGAAAACCATAAATCCTCCACAGACATGACCAGAGGCATTTGCTATGGTGAAAATTTATAACAGTTGGATTGTAAATCACTGAAATGATGATAAAGTATGCTTAATGGGTATAAGTTTATTCAATATTGGGTCAATATATTTACGAGATTCTATTGGAATAACCGGAAAACAACTATGGTAGTATATGATTGGGGTATTTCTTTTGTTTTGGAGTAAACTGATAATTTAAATTGATAATTTAAGATTAGTTTTCTGTACATCCGTAGACATTTCTGACAATAACATGATTTTAGAAAAAATCAATAGCTTGAAACAGGCCACTTTCTTCACAGCAGATACATTTGCATATAATTCTACAAAAATCAGGTTGAAGTAATTACCTGAATACTCAAAAGTATGATTTGTATTTTGAAGTTTAAATATATTTTTGTCATGGATTTTTCCTCTAGTTACGTTCCGGTTTCCTGTTGACGAGTCTGAAGACAGCGATTGAGCATGAACTTAAAGCAATGAAGAACTAGCATTTTGAACTTGATGATTAATGATTTTTAACCATGGAATTTTATTAAATACAAAATTATTAAACAGAGTTGAAATAAAATAAAGCAAATTGTTCCAAAACATTTATACGTTATCAATATAAAAATATTAAAAAATAGTTATAGCATTAGTTAAAATTCTGTATTCAATTTTCATGTATAATTTCACTTAACTTAAGATTAATTCACTAAGAAACAGATGTGTATGATTACAATTAAATATAATGCTTATAATTGAAGTTACAAACCAAGAAAAATACATTTAATTATTTTATAATTCATGTCATTTGTATGTATCAAAAAATACTTAAAAGTATCTTTCTTGGTTGTATTCTAATTTGTAAAATGTGTGGAGTTTTTGCCACAAATTTTATACATTTACTGTATACTGTCTCTGAGTAGTGTTTATGATGTTATTCTCGTTTAGCCTAAAGTGTATTTTTGTTTAATTATCCCTTTGTCTGACGGTACTACTAGTTTGAAAAAAAAATATTTTCAGCCACACTTTAAATTTTAGCAGATGAAAGAATTTCATTGCTAATATTTCTATTTGTTTTTTCTTAGAAAAGAAAATAATGTCAAATTAAAATAGTTACTCATAATTCTTATGAATTAATGGATGGAAATCATTGGAACATGTTTTCGGAACGTTAAAGCGTGTTGCAATGATTAATCAAGTATAAAATTTCTTGAATGTCATGGAGTAAACCGTATTATTATCTTATTGCAACAATGTATAGCACAAAAGGTCTTATACTGATGTGATGAATCTTTTATAATGAACCAAAGATAATAGAATGATCTCATAACATCAATTATGATATTGAATGTAAGTTTTCATCAGAAGAAATTTCGTTATGAGCAGTGATTAGAGAAAGGATACTCACCACCATTATATTTATTTTTAGAATTCCCACATTTTTATTTCCATCACTACGATCATTCAAATGTATTTTATTTACAATTATTAAATAAGATTTTCTACATGTTTTATAAGGACTACCACTTTTACAGACATATTATTGTTTTTAAATTAGTTTTAAAGTGGTTATAAATATTGAACCATAAAGAGTTTAGTTCTTGTATATGATTTTGTGCTGTGCTTGTACATTTCGCCCTTTTATGTGTGCTATATCTCTAAGGAAACTTGTCTTTTTTCAACTTTTATATGAAAGCAATTTTCAACTATACAATACTATTCAAATGAAAATCTTAAAAGTATTTTATGCTCACTTAATAACATGTATTCCTAAATGTAGTTTTTATATTATTATAGAACACAAACACATTGCAATGGGTTTTAACTCAACTAACACAAATACAGTGATTATATATTTTACCACATTGACTTTGGTCACATATTATGGATAAAGATATTCACATTCCGCAAAAAGAAATCAAAGGTTTTTTCACTTATTATTATAGCATATGTACTAGTGAAGACGGACGCTTAGTACTGACTTATTGTACATCTGTAAGCAAATATTTTTTTACCTTACAGAATTTATCTTTATTTTCTCAACTTTAATTATTTTTGGTAATTCGTGAATTATAAATTTATTGAATTGTCTTTTTATTTTAAGGTATGACATTCACATTACAGTTAATGCATTTACTTTATCCATAACTCTTCTACACTACTGGCCATTAAAATTGCTACACCAGGAAGAAATGCTGATAACAAAATATATTTATTGGACAAATATATTATACTAGAAATAACAAGTCATTAAATTTTCAAAAACATTGGCTGGATAGATCCTGAGAAATCAGAACCCAGAACAACCACATCTGGCAGTAATAACAGCAGTTATACGCCTGGGCATTGAGTCAAACAGATATTGGATTGCATGTACAGGTACAGATGCCCATGCAGCTTCAACACGATGCCACAGTTCATAAACCGTAGAGACTGGCGTTTGGTGACGAGCCAGTCGCTCGGCAACCATTGACCAGACGTTTTCTATTGGTGAAAGATCTGGAGAACGTGCTGGCCAGGGCAACAGCCGAACATGTTCCGTATCAAGGAATGTCCGTACAATAACGGCAACATGCGGTCGGGCATTATCCTGCTGAAACGTAGGGTTTCGCAGGGCTCGAATAAAGGGAAGTGCCACGGGTCGTAACACACCATAAATGTAACGTGCACTGTTCAAAGCACCGTCAATGTTAACAAGAGCTGACCCAGACGTGTATCCAATGGAACTCCATACCATCACGCCAGGTGATGGGCCAGTATGACGATGACAAATACACGCTGCCAGTGTGCGTTCATCACGATGCCTCCAAACACGGATGCGGCCATCATGATGCTGTATACAGAACCTGGATTCATCTGAAAAGATGACGTCTCGCCATTCGTGCGTCCAGGTTCGTCGTTTATCACACCATTGAAGGCACTCTTGTCTATGACGGAGCGTCAAGGGAAGCCGCAGCCATGGTCTCCGAGATGAGAGTCCATGCTGCTGCAAACGTCGTCGAACTGTTTGTGCAGACACTTGTTGTCTTCTAAACGACCCCGTTTCTTGACTCACGGCTCGTGACGTGGTTGCACGATCCATTACGGCCATGCGGATAATATGCCTGTCTTCTTGGCTGCTAGTGATAGGTGGCCGTTGAGATTCCAATTGGCGCTCCATATTACATTATAAAACTTATTAAATCCCGAAACCATCGATTCCATATGCTGCTAACAGTCATTGGATCTCGACCGACGCGAGCAGCAATACTGCGAAAAGATTAACCGCAATCCCGGTACGCTACAATTCGACCTTTATCAAAGTCAGAAACGTGCTGGTACGCATTTCTCTTTCTTACACGAGGCATCGCAACAACTTTTCACCAGGCAGCAACGTTCAAATGCAATTTGTGTATGAGGAACCGGCTGAACAGTTTCCTCATTTAAACACAATGTAGGTGTCGCTACTGGAGCCTACTTTGTCTGAACGCGCTGAAAAGCTAATCATTTGCATATCACAGCACCTTCTTCCTTTCATATAAATTTCACGTCTGTAGCATGTCGCCTTCTTGGTGTGGCAATTTTAATGGCCAGTAGTGTACATTTATTTCAAAATGAACAAATTTTGACATGTCAAATACCATTTCTATAAACACATGAGGTTTTTATTTTGCATAATATGTTTATATTTTTTCTGAATGAATATTTGTTAAAACAATTTTTCCAAAAACAATTCAGAAAGCCAAAGAAATTAATTCTTTTAAAGAAATCATTATCGTAATATATATTAAGAACACGATTAGGCTTTTTAAAATTTTGATTTTATAATTTAGCAATGTAATATATAATTAATTATAAAATCATTATAAAACTTATTAAATTTTGAAAAATGTTAATCAAAATAAATGATGCTGAAAATAAATTATTTTAAATAAAAGTTTTAATAAAAGCTAATTTAAAATGAACTTTTGATTATTCAACAATTTATTTATCATTATGATTATTATTTTTTGCTTAAGTGGAAATTATCTAAGAAACTTTTTAAATTACAGCTTATTAGAACAATTAAAATCACTAGTTTTGAAACCAATATCTCAGAAAGTTTTATACTTCTTTCCAGTTCTTCAACTTAATTTAAATTCTTGCAAATTACACGGAACAAATACTGCTAATTTATGAGTATAAAATACAGCGAATGTTTAAAGGATTGTACCTTATATATACGGCATGCAATTTTATAAATATTGAAATATTTTATAAATTTTTCTGAGAATATATAAATTGACTCTGTATTGATTTAACATCTTTAACTTTAGCAAATATTTTCAAAATTCACACACACACACACAAATATATTTTAAATATCTTTTGAGATTGAATTAATATATTTATTAATTAATGTTATTTGCATAGGTTATTTTAATAAAGAATTTTGCAAAAGAAATTAAAAATTCATTTGCATTTCTTAATTTAAAATTATTTATTCATTTAATATCAAATATTATAAGAAATATTTCCGTACTATTTATTCTGTAATAAAATTAATTTCTCTTTATGTACTTTTCACACTAAGTGAACACATTATTAATAAATAGGGACAATTATTAATAAATAGGGACATTATTAATTAATAGACACAATATTAATAAATAGGGGAACAGTTTTTTTTATAATAGGGATTGCATTACTGATTGCTAAATCGGTAGATATCAATGATTTATTTAACTATCACGCGTGGTTACTGTTATGTTATATAGAAATAACATTTGAAATATTTTTTTTCTGAATAGCTAATGTAAAGTTACTATTTTTAAATAATTTTTGAACTCATGGTGTTCCTAAATAAAATATAAATACTTGGAAGAACATCTTTAGCAATTTAATGATTTATACTTTAAGCGATGGCTTAACTAAAATTTTGCAATGTTTTTAAAAACATTATGTTCTCTATTAAATATTATAATGGTGATTTTTCATTTATTTATCATAACATTTTGGCAGTAGTTGTCAAATTATCAGAAAACTGGGTAATAAATGTAATGTGTTTAACTAATTTAAATTAACTTGCCGCTGACATGATATTAAAAATTTCAATAGAAAATATAAAAATAATGCAATCTCAAAACTTCTAAACTAGATATTTGAGATTGGTTTCTAAAATATTGGATTTGTTTTAAACTTTTAAAAATAATTTCTTCTTGAAATTAACACTAAATTTTCATAAAAAATAAAGTGTGGTTTTTTAAAATACTTCTGTAAAAAAATTTGATACAATACGAAAGCATACATATTAATACCTTTTTACATTTATTTGCGTTTAAAATTTACTCCTTGTATTAAAAAATTAGTTTATTTTTAAGACTATTTTTTCCAGTCGTTTTAAGGTGATGCTTTATGAAATATTTTAAAAATTAGTTAAATATTAATTAATTGAAAATGATAATAATGCACAACTTTATTAATTGCTAATAGTAATATAAAACTTTATCAATTATTAATAGTAGTATAGGACTTTCATACATTATGACTTCTTCATGACCAAAATACATAGAAAATATTTTTATTAATTTTGTTTCAAAATGTTTTAGTTCAGAAGCTCATAAATTTAATTTTTCAATTTATAAAATTATTTTCAGTTTATTAACTACTGTTAAAATTATTATATTAGTGAAATATACCATTAAACCAATTGTAGTTTCTTAAATTACAGTTGCTTTGAATACAACAAACAATTCTTTAGAAACTTACTAGTATATTTTTCTGCTATAAATATGTCACCATATTACATTAAGTTAAAATTAAAAAGGTTGAAAAATAATTAATATTTTTAATTGCCCATGGTGACATTTAAATTATTTTTAAGAAATGCCGAAAGTAATCACTCAGATAAAAGTTTTCTATTTTATCTTTATATTTAGATTATGTTCATTTCATTTACATAAAATATATTTTCGATATTATTGTTAAATAATTTAACACAAGCAAAATAATTTTTTCATAAACTCATAAATAATTTAGAGAAAATAATCTGAAATTACACAAAAACTCTAATTGCGAGTCGATATCGAGGTTCTTTTAAGAACTTCATTCTCTTATAAGTATGTGATAAATTAGTAAAATTTTGGTTCAGATAACTTTTATTAAAAGGGCAATAAAATGCAAATTCATCATACATGCAGTTAATTTTATTTTATTTTTCACTTCATTGTCATATACATTTCTTGTTTTAACAATGATGATGAATTTATTTGTCATCAAGAAAAAATTTCTAAATCTAAAAATGGAAGAAACTGATATTTCTTTTAATTTCCATGCATCCAACAGGGAAAAAAATATAAACGAATATTTATGGTTTCAGAATGATTCATCTTTCAAAACTTAGATTGCTTCTTTTGATATCATCGAGGAATATATTTTGCTGCTAAAAACTTTCAAAACTTCATTCTTTAATTCCCCTTCAATTGTAATTATTCTAGTCTTTAAAATAAGTTAATGAATGCTTTTATTGTTTTAATCGAAAATAAGAATTAAATTCAAACACCTCTCACAAATCATTAGCTTCTGAAATCGAATCACTTATTTTAAAAGGAAACACCTGAAGGCTTTTTTATATTTAATGGAGATATATAAGTAAATAATAACATTTAACAAAATATTACTGAAATATCATCTGTCCTATGAACTTACAATTCTCAAGGATATATTTTTCAATTGAGGTCTGCACTAAAAGGAAGTCGTTTTAATGTGTAAATTGAAGTTATTAACAAACAGAATTTCATGCCTTCACTATGTTTATTATTATTATTATTATACATATATATATATATATATATATATATATATATATATATATATATATATATATATATATATATATATATATATATATATATATATATATATATATATATATATATATATATATATATATATATATATGTATATGTATGTATGTATGAATAAGAGATTACATGAAACATTATTTCACAACAATTTTGAAGACTGGAATATATACATAAAATAAATAAACATAATTTGTCCACATACAGAGTTTATTAAAACGAGAGTCTTTGATGGAGAATAGAACAGCGCTAATAATATTTGCAAACATTCCAATTTATATTATATATAAATTGGAATGTTGATTCAACACTCATATTGATTTAAATGTGTTTATCAGAACATATCTAACATATTTTTTAAGGTAAAATAACCACTGGTGTGCACATTTAGTTTGAGTTTATTAATTCTTGTGGTAAACTGTAGATTTCAAAATGTTTGCTTACAACTAAACCAAAGCAATGTGCTTTCTATTTGCAAACATAAAACAAACTATTTTTGCATCTCATTTTATTTGTTACACTGAAATTTGATTCAGAGTTTGTATTTGAAATCATATTTATATCCCTAAAAGATTATTTTAAAGACACCCTGATTATTTTTGTATATTTCTAGTAATTTAATTTATTTGTGGTATTAAGTGTATATCTATTTTATTTCATACATAATATTTTTTATTTCTTGAAAATAATTCTATTTCATTTAATGCATTGTAACGAATTAATTTCTGGTGTGTGTTTAAATATAGATATTTAGGTATAAAGAATAAATACTTCTGCTGACTGCTTTAGTTAGCTTCTATTTTAATATTCGTAGTTAATAATTAAATTTATTATGTTAAATTATAAATCACACACATTAAATCCAGAACAGATTATTTTTTCTTAAATATGCGTATAAATGTATATTAAAATTTTATTAAAACTTTTAAACATATCAATTACATGTATATAAGAAATTATGTAAATTTTATCTTAAATCTGAAAGTAAATGAAAGTAACTCTTTAGTGATGTAATTGGAAGGCATTTTCTTGTAAGAATATAGATATAATTAAATTGAGTGTTTATGTTTAACCAAAAACAACAAATTTAAAAAACAGCTTTATTGCTCATATTTTTGACATGTTCATCGTTATTACCATCAAATGTTCTATTAAAACCGGATTATTAGCAAAACTATCCCATTGCACAGAAATTTAAATTTCATTACTTAAAATGAAAATTCATATAATTATTTGATTAAATACAAATAATTGTCATTCAAATTTAATTTAATTATTTTATCGCAATTGTATTTCTTGACAATTAATTAGTTTTTCCTTTAGACAACTTAAAAATATTTTAATTAGTATTGAAATTATAGATCACACATTTTGTGAAAGGGTATTTAAAATAAATTTTACAAAGATATGCGAAGTTTATACCACATATGATTTTAATATGTAATGTAAAATGTTAGAAAATTAATATTATGTAAATATCTAATTATACAAAAGGACACATATCTTAAACAAGACACATTTATAAATTACTTCATTTTAAAAAGCCTAACACACACATTTTTTTCTTTTTCATATATTTCATAATCCAGTGACGAAATTTATAACAACAACATTCAGAAAATATTTTCGTATTGTAACATTAATTTTTTTTTTAGTAGATTTTGAATAAAACTTCATATAGAACTCAAAATCGTTAATGAAAATTATATCATTTTTAATATTAAAATAAATTAAGGAAATGAAATGAATCGAAAAATGTGTGATGAACCAATGAAATACAAAAAAAAGTTGTATTCAGCTACAATTCAATTAAGTTTTTCAGTCGGGAACTTAATGCAATTTCAATAATAGATTCGCAAGTTCTGTGATGATTAAAATATAGAAACTGTACGATTGTTTCATTTTCTGATGAATAAAGCAATCAATGTAGAAATATTTTTTTTATAGTATTATATTACAAAACTTCTCCAGATACTGAAAAATGCTGCCTTTTATTATCTTTCATAACAGAATTATATTACAGAAGATGATATAATTTCTTTAAATTTAATATATATTTCACAGATTTTTATTTTTCATATTTTATCCATCTTCTTTATATATATATAGAATGTTTAATCTTTTGTTAGAATTGCTAATTATTAAGTTTTTTTTGTTAGAAATTGTAGAAAAAAATATAAGAATGAAGACATCAATATTTCAACTTCACAAAATATTTTTTGTATTCTATGTTGTTGGAATTGTATTCTCTTGAAAAGAAAATTTTCATACCAGAGTTAATAAAAATAAAAACTATCGAATAATCTAGTTAAGTAATTACGAAAATTTATAAGCTTGAGATTATTTAGTAGTTGTTTTTTATAGTATCAATTAACTACTTACGAATTTTATTCATTAATTAATGACGAATAATTACGTGAATTCTTAAGAACGTAGGTATAGCAAAAACAAAGATATATACTATATGCTAACTACATTAAATGTTTTTATTCTTTAAAAGGTTTTTTACTTTAAATTAAATTTACATTAAAATCTTTTTAAATAAAGTTCGGCTGTTTGAATTAATCTAATGTTTTTGTTCGTGAAATAATAAAATGTTTCTTAAAGTAAAAAAAAAAAAAATTAAAAAGTGCGTGTGCAAACTTTAAAACTAAAAAGGGCATTTGGAGAAATCTAGCAAAAGCCCGAGTTGTCTAAGAAGCAAATGTTCCAAGTTGGTTATAAAGCTAAAAGAAAAAATAAATTGATTAAAAATATGATAATATATATGATCGTATGAGATTTTTCATAAACTCTGGGGGGATTTACAAGCAAGGTAGAAAATGTTTCTTAATTTGTTATGTATACTAACTTAAATAAGTTCCATAAAAATTAAAAATATACTAGCATAGACTACAATGATATCATTATATAATTATGTCCGGATAATCTCATGACTAAATTATGTAATGAATCATAAATAATTTCATATAATTCTTCATGAATCTTGTGGTAAAAATATATCAATTTTTTATTGTTTTCTTTGTGTACAACTTTTAATGTCATGTATTTTGTAAATTGTATTACATTCAAGTATATAATTCCAAATTAATTCATGCATGAATAAGTTACTTTATTAATGAGTTTGTAGTACATCTGTGTTTTTCAAGCATCTGAGATAATATAAGTTTTCTCATGATGCACAACTCAATCACTTCAATTTTGCATAGGTGGCTTTTGGAATGGTTTCCTTCGAGTTCCTTAAAAGACTAGATTTCAGTTAGAATAGTACATAAGCATATGTTGTCTATATTTCATTGACTTCCTTTCATACAAAGACATATCTGGTTGCGAATCTGTCCAGAACATCTCCTAATCTCTCAAAAATTGAAGCGACTATTCAATGGCTACCGAACTACAAGTTCGTCAATCAGTTCTGTCGATCAACAGAAGTATCGTTTTGAATCAACATGGAGAGCTATCATTATACATAACACCCAATATCTGTTTGTCTCAATATCCATGCGCATAACTCTTGTTATTGTGTTTGAAAATATAAATCCAGGCTAATGATTTGTCAAGATCTATACTTGCATATTTCTTACAAATTTGTTTACTTTTTTATTTCCAAAATGATACGTTTGCCAAAAAATACTATTTTGTTATTTGTACTTCTTCGTATAACAACTTTTAATGATCTGTGATATTTAACTGGTAAATTCATAAGATCTATGTAACAGATACAGAAAATATTCATTTCAACATTATTGCCGGTATCAGTTCTTAATTATTGTCAGTATCAGTTCTTGAGAAATAGATGATGAATGTTGATCGTCTACCTTCAGTATGCACATCTAACAGGTAATGGTTAATTGGGTGCCTACTTTAAAGCTATTGAATTATTCAAGTTATCAAAGAACAACATTGCGAATAAAAATTAAGTTTAATTTAAATTTATATTAATGTAAATAGCTTGAAATATATATAATAATCATTTCTTTAAAATCAACAGTATTTCATTTTTATATTTTTGATTTCTTGTATAATGGTTCACAAATTTTACTTAAAGATATGCTATTTAAAAATAAAATTATGTAGTGTTGTCTTAGGTATTTTAAAAGTGTACTTTTTCATTTAAAATTATTTAAATCATCAAAACTCCTTTGTAAGTTTTTAGAAATGTACTACAAAATAAAAATATAATATACATAAAAGGAATGTTGTATGTATAAGTCTAAGCATTAGATCATATTTAAGCAATATCCAATGTTTTCAAAATAAAAATGACAGAAAGCAGTGACTTTCATCTATAAAAACACATATGACTTTCAAATTTACCCTAATTAATCTTGAATATGTCGCACAAGAACAAGATAAATGAGTTTAATGATAAATTATTCATTCACATCATCGGCAACAATAAGATCACTATTTTTGTTATCATTCCTTTCAAAAGAATATTTTTAATGCGTCTGAGATAAAACAAATCGCAAAAACTAAAAAAGCAATTAAAGAAATAAATAGTAATTATAAACATAAATGGATAATCTTTTTACCCTTGTTACAGCTTATGATCAAAGTGTCTTGAATAATTTGAAAAATTGCATAATTTAAAAAAAGCACTTCAGACTTAGACTTCATTATAATTAATTGATAAGGAATGATATAAAAGATGGAAGTCACATAAATCATAGTGACTTATCAGATTCGGGCAATCAGCAAAATATTTCTCTTCCCTTCATCTTTTCTCAGAATGTTTATTTTATTTTTAATAATTCTGACCAACAATATAAATTATTATACTTTTTACTAAATTGGATAAGGTAAAAAAGGGATTTTTTCGAGAAAGAATTATTTTTAAACACATCCAAAATTATAGAAGATTATAAATTATTGAGCTAGATATTGCATTTTAGTTTTGAATAACTTCCAATGTTAAGATTTTTCATTGAATTAAATTGTATTTAATGGAATAGAAAATGCTCATAAACATCTATAATTTAAGAAGTATAAATTATTTAACAACATGTATACATAAATATGTAACTATTACATAAAAAAAATCATTTGATACATAAACTATGAAAAAAATTAGGACATTTTTCAAATAATGATTAAAGAAACTATAAATAATTCTTAAGATAATTATTATAAAGATATCTAATAAATAAACTTGAATAGACTAATAAGTGTTAAATTTAGTTAAATTTTTGTATATGCTTCTAAGATTTTATATATTTAAATGAGCGATGTTAATGTTGTTATGAATGGAAAATCAGGATAACAAATATGATATCATTTCTTTCAACATCAGTATTATTTATCAATATACCATTTAATCTTGAAATTAAAATTGTAATTAATAAAATTCAGTTTATTTGCCATAATTTAAAACAATTAAAAAACATATAATTTATTATCTTTACCGAGTAATTTTATTTAATTTGTTTTATATTTGTCAATGAGTTAGACAAGCTGAAATACCAACAAATCAAATAATTTATTTTTACTCATGAAAGTTTATCGCCTTTAAAACGAATGAGATTTTTAACAGTGAAGAAAAAATACTAATATGTGACTAAATATTAAAAAATTCTATTAGCATTGTTTTACATGTAGTGAGAATTAAAAAATATTTCCCTCAATTTAAATGAAAATAAATTAAAAGTAAAATTTAGTAGATTTTAATTATGATGAATGGATTGCGTTAGTGCATAATGTACGAGTATTACTGAAGATTTATAAAATGATATTGCTGTGAATAATGAGCCACCCACGCACAAGAAATGCATGGTTATAAATCTCACAAGAAAGCTTATTGCACATAATGCTTTCTATTATTAAAGTTTATCATTAAAACAAACGAGATAAATATTACAAAACAAAAAATGAATAAAGTATATATGAATTAAGTAATACATATTTTAAGAAAATTTATAAGCTGCATCTATATTGATTTCGCAACCTATATTGATCTGGCTTAAAATCTGATGAGATTGAGAAGTTTTCTATAACTAAATTTAGGTAAAATTACATTTTATGAAATAAAATATCAATTTATTCCCTTTTGACTAAAAAAAAATATGATTCATAAACCTAAATCAATCTATGTTTGTCTTTAACTGCATTCCTTTACTTCCATGTAAATGTTTACTGCATCAATCCATTTTATTGCATTATTATATAAAACATTATTAATCATTTAAAGCTGCATAAATTGTAAGGAATATCACTTTCTTGTCACTTAGCTTGCAAAATATATAAATTTAGTTGTATGAAGTTTAATAATAAAGGTTAGAATAAATTAAATATTTATTATACAGGTACTAAACAAGTAAAAGAAAAACAATGTTGAATTAAAGAAATATACTCCAAAAACAAATGAGAAATAAGGAAAATGTATATAAATCTAGCAAAATTTTGAATGAGTTGTTTCTTTAAATTATTTGTTTTCAATGTCTTTATTATAAAGTTTCCCGTACTTAATTTATGTTTGACATGGAGTAAAATGTAAAATGGTTTTGAAAAATAAAAGAGCTAAGATCAAACTTTGCAAATAAAAAAAATGGCACATGTAGTCGAAAAATCAACTTTCCAATCTATGCGGATATATTAAAGGTAACATTTAAAATTTATTTATTAATCTTTTTTCTTTAAGATTGAACATACTACAAAGAATTAGCCTTCATATTAAAATAATCAAAAATATCCCATGTGTAATGATAATTTCTTGGTGTTTACTAAACATAAGGTGACATAAAATATTAGTGATTAAATATACTTACTTTTAAGGTGGTTTAAGAAGGGAATTTAATTCCGTTCTTAAACCACATTTATCATTTGGTATTTATTATAATATCTACAAATATGTTTACTATTTGAGGAAAATAATAAAGAAAACTTTAAAATTATGATTACAATGTACTTAGTATATGTAGTCAGCTGGTGGGAAGTAAGCTGGTGTACGCACATATTAGCCAAATATCAAATGCTTAGAGACCACTTTCATTAATTAGATTATGCCATATGTGAACAAACATTACAGTTTAAAAATTAAAAATGTTTCATTTTTTACCAAACCCTGGTAATTTCTGTATGAAAATTTTTATTCTACTCTGAATTTTAAAAAATATTTAGAAAATGTTTTACGAGATATAAAATTTCTCAATATCATTCTTCTATTATTCATTTGCTATGTATTACCAAATAACACTTTTTTTTATTAATTATTAATATTAATTTAAATATTTGCAAAAGCCGGTTTTTGATAATTTTAATTTTAATGTTATATTTGTAACTATCCCATTAAAATATACTACTGAAATCTCTGCGTAGTTTTATTAAAAGATTACTTGACGTTGAAATTTCATATGATGAATTTTAGTAGATATTCATATGTGAAATTAAAATAAGCTTATGAGTCTATTAAATCAAATGACACGATGTTAGTTAATACTTTCATGAAATTTAAATAAATGAATAAAAATTGGAAATAATCAATACATATTGTAAGAGGCACTTTGCTGTACTAAAGAATATACTTTCTCATCCGCATCAATTCAAATATTTAGATTTTAATGATTTGTTTTAAAATCTAAAATTCAATAATGAACCAATTAGCCAAAGTATTTTTCTACCTTTAAACTAAATCCCTCTATTCTAGAGAAAAAGGTAAATGACTGTTAACTTCAAAACAGTTGAAGAAATAAGATAAGTTTTCTGCATTTAAAAATTCATGCTCAAAATTATTCACGTTTTGCAAGTTATTCTGTTCAAATGCTTCATATGGCATTAACAGTAATTATTTGTTTGCATTACATTCAGAATAAGATACGGTGGTTAAAATGCATTGCTTATTTAGCAACTGTAAGAAATTAGTAGCCCATAATGGCGATTAAGATTCCTGTTTTATTCAAAAGATGTGGTGTGAACACATACTTTTATTCTTGAGTAAACAAATGAGTGCATTTGTAGAATTACAAATTTTGTGTGTTTATTTATTTTCACAAAGTAACAATTTAGTCTAATTTGCTGTATGTATTTTACTGAAATCACAAGCGCGTAAACATTTAAAACTTAAAAACTCTAGTTCTTTTAAGGAAAAATTTAAACAAAATTGAATTATATTCACTTTTATGAAAAGTATCTTCATGAAAATGTGTGTTATGTATTTAAAATGTAAATATTTTATTTAACAATATGAAAGAATATGCAAATAGATTTCGATAACAAGTTAAAATATTAAACCATCTTTAGTTCTGAAAAATATGATTAAATTATTTATTACTTTAAATTCTGAGTTTTCTAAATGCGATTTTAAATCCCAATTGTTAATAAAAATGCTTCCTCTAATTGCATTTTTACTTCATTAAGCAGTGTTCAATTATAAGGATTTTTATAATCTTATTGAAGTTTTCTCAAACTATTCATATTCTTAAAAATTTTGAAGCCTTTAATTTATTTCATTTTCCTTTATTTGTCAAGAGAAATAAAAATGCAAGAAATAATGAAAATAAGAGTGGATTTCTCCTTATGACTGAAAAAATAATTGTTGAAATATAACTAAAACAGGTTTCAAAACAAAATAATTTTTAATAGACATATTATTATCATCTTAATTACGTAACTATTACATAATTACATACTTTTGTAAAATTAAAGTATGGCATTATCAAATAATTTACCTAGAAATAAAGTTATTATAGCATATGATATTAATAAAGATATTTATTTCATAATGCTTGAAAATAATTATGCATCTTTTAAAGAAAAGTTTTGTTTTGGGATTTCTTGAGAAATATACTATCGTTAAATGCTGTATAAAATTATGAAGGATAATTTAAGTTTTATAAAAATTAATAAAAAATGTAGCTTCATTTTAGGTAAAAGCTAGCAGTTTCTTAAAAGATGAAAAATTGAATCAAATATATAGTCATATGAAAGTAAATTAAATTCAATTTAAAATTTGAAAACTTAAAAATTTGTTATTATTATTTTAATTATGAAGAGTAGTGCTTATTTTCAAGTGTTTGCAAAGGGCTTTGAGAATCAATTATTATTTTGAGCAAAAGTTTTTTTTACGGTGAAAATAATTATTTCTGACCTATCAATACTTTAAATTATTTCATCTCTATACTTTTTTAAATAGAATCACAGTGATGTTTACTATTTTTATTATAAATTTTAAAATAACTCTTTACTTTTTGAAAACAGTTTTCAGAAATAAGCTTAACAATTAAGGGATAAATTAGGTATGAAAGAAATTCAATAAGAAAAAAATTTAAGTTTTATTTAAAGGGTTAGAACCTTCTGCAAAAAATCTTAAATATATAGAAAAAGAAAAAAATGTTATTTTGTCACTAATATAAAGTTGGAAACAGTGAAAATAAAAAAATCATAAATTGAAAATGTGTCATTATTAATAAAATTCATAACATAAGTAATTTAAAATGAAAATAACATATTAAATTTCATTAATTTGGTTTCTGCAGTGATTTCATATATCTTAATTTGTAGTTTACTATTTAAGAAAAATGTTTCCTTTAGTTAAAATTTTCGCAAAATAAAATTACCATATATCAAAAGACAAGGGTTTTTAAAATACATATTTATGTTATATATTAAAATATTTCAGTGATAAATATTTATGTGTACACATTTATAAAATTTGCTACATTATTAATATATTTCAGTGAAAAAAAAACAATAAATTTGAAAACAAAAATTTCCTTTGAGATTAAACCAATAACATTAGATGAGAAATATTTCATATATAACTTAGTGAACTATTATATTTACGCATACAATTCTATTCCTTATGAAAATTTTTTTATCATTTTCATAAGAATATGTAATAAGAAATTTAAATTAAGACTTTAGTTCTCATTGCTTATCATGTTTCAACTATTTAAAATATAAATTTTTAAATTGCTCTTTGCATATGAATGAAAATATTTTTAATATCATAGTTATTAAATTATTTCACAAGAAATTAAACATGGACAAAACAAAATATCTTTTTTTAAAGAAAATCTTATCACGCAAATAATTTACGATACATAATAATTCAAGGTATCGCAATGCTTAGATTAGACACATGCCTTTTTCACAACTAAATGTTGTCATGATATTAACTAACTAAACAATTAGGAAATTATTCAAAATATTCTGATGAGAAGAGTGTATTACTATTATGAATATTTTTCATTATAATTAAATTTGTCTTTAAAATTAGTTTTAACTATATAGTTTCATTCTTCACCACAGTTTATCACATTGTTCAACCTGAGGGACATATTGATGAACGCAAAACATGTAAATGCACAGAAACTATCATTGTAATTAGGAATCATACTCTCTCTAATCCCACGAAAAATGTTCAACATGGGTTTTACAATCAGATAACATAGCTTTCCATTTATTCTTGAATGTAAATAGCATAAAAGGTTAAGTACTATGGGCTGTATTTTATTTTCAAAAAATCTGAATGTATAGTCCAACAGACTATTTAAACTCATACTCATATATAATAAAGGTGATTTGCAGTAGTTCTACTGTTTCCTAATTTTGTTATCATTTTCTAACTGTCAAAAACGAAGTCGGTATACAAAAATTGCATATTTAGAACCATTCATGTGTGTTTAAATTATTAAATAACTTCACTTTTAAAAGTTAAATAGTATTCTACTAGAAATATTAAAGAACTGTTACTTCTTAATTTACATAATACTTAAATACAATAGATAATACTTTACTAATTATGAAAATAACTTAGTAAATTAACTCAAATTATAACAAAAAATTCTACTCAATAATATGAAACATTTACGATTGAAAGGTTTATAATGTGTTTCTTCCAAAACAATAAAACATCTATTAAGGGTATTAATAATTAATATTAATAAGATACAGATAGTGTTTTATTTTGTTAACAAATTTTTTATCACACAATTACGTAGAAACGTTACTTAGATTCTTTAGTACCTGAATTGTTTTCGTATTTTTACCTCTGTAATCTCTCTTGTTGAAATGAATGTTATACATTTTGCCAAGACATATTCCTTCCTTTCTCATTTTCAGTATGAACCACCATGCAATAAATCTTGCTGAAAGCTTGCAAAATTTTAATTACCCTTTCCATATTTCCTTTGCTTCTGTAATTATTAAATCGTTAATGCAACTCTTTCTAATATCGAGTTCTGAAAAGAGGGGACGCTCCACATTTAAACCCCTTGGGTTAAATTAACATAGATATTTTCGTCTCCGAAGCATCTTTGAAGTTCTATTTTAAATTTAAGCGTTTGAAAATTCTACCATAATCACATATGTGGTTTCTTATATTAGAGAAACATGCAATGATATATTATAATAAGGAACAAAAAATTATGATGATTCTAATTGAATGGTTATTTTTTCATTGTTATGCATGGAATATCAATAATGTAAATTCAAAACTAAAAAAAACAATTTAAGTTCTTAATAATTTTTTCAGATATCTGTTATTAGATTTTTTTATATATTCGTATATAAAATATTTCCCTGAAAAAATAAAAAAGGGCTCCAATTGATGACAATTAATTGATATTATACATTGTTTAAATGACAGTAGAACAATCTCTAATCTTCTTACAAGAGAGAAATAAATACCTAAACAACATATATTTTAAGGAGGTGTATATACTTTGGATTAAAAAACTTTAACTTACAGCATTTAATTTAATTTAAGATAATTAAGATATCAATAATAAGCACATATCAATTTAAGATTAATTTGTATACATTTTTAATTTAAAAAAAACATTTTTAACAAAGTGATGATACATAATAACATTTTTTCATCAGTTACTTTAAAATATTAAAAGTATATATTAGCATTTTTTTCTAATTTTATCACTAAATCTCATATGCTACTGTCATTTGTAACAATAAAAATAATTCTTTTTATGTAAATTTGGTAAAAACTTGAATTAAAATTTACTTATGAATAAAATTATATTATATATTGTTATATATTGTAATTAAAGATAAATACAATTAAAGGTGAAATTTTAAATAGTATTTCAAATAAACCCACAACTTAAATTATAAAAAATGCTTCTGCATACATACATACATACATACACACACACACACATATATATATATATATATATATATATATATATATATATATATATATATATATATATATATATATATATATATATATATATATATATATATATATATATATATATATATATATATATATATATATATTGGACTAAACTTATGATGGTCTCATAATGTTATGCATTCTTCTTTAACTGCCTAATCTATTTTTACAGTTTGTCTTATGTGATAAATATAAAAAATTTAAAAAAATTGTGTATTGAAAATAATGAAAATATTCTCAATGTTATTATTTAGAATAAGTAAGCTCATATTTATTCTGTTTAAAAATTTATTCTAACCAGTGACAAATGTTATGAAAAATAACTTCTCTTTTTAAAATTTAAGCTAAGTGTACAAAATTCTCTATTAGAATACGCCAAAATACAAAACAAAATTATAATCCTAGTAAAAGGTCAACTATTACTAGCTCTATTTTTAAAAGAGTATGCCCAGTTGTCAGTGAATAGTTGCTATTTGGAAATCTTAAGATACATGCTATTTACATAAGTTCTTGCAAATCCTTATTTTGCGTCACGAAATTAAATCTCTTATACACATCAAAAGAAGTAGAATAAATAATGGAATGCTAAAAAATCTTTATAGGTACGAAATTTTTATTCATTAGTCATTACTTTTTCCACATGATTCCCTGTTCATTTTTGAGGAAGATGTATGAGGTAAATGAAATATGCTTTCTCTGCCGATTAAAAGGCAATTTTATTAAATCAACAGAATAATAAATAAATGATATTTATTATTTTTACCATCTTGCCAAAGAAAAATTCTCTCTGGGAATCTAGAAATAAGGGCGTATCGTATGTCAGGCATTTTTTCATCGATCACCAGAGTTCCAATTAAAGTATTATTTTAAAATAGAAAAGAAACACACATTTACTTTTTTGACATAAGCAAAATTCTAGAACGGAGTGTATTACGGCATATACATTTCTCGTTTGAGTACAAATCAACACTGCTTTACTTGCAAATTTTATAGTCAAAATTTTAAAATGAAACATTGCCAATATTTTTAATTAATAGAGTTATTACATAGCTTTTTAAATATAGCTGAGTTATAAATACAATAATTGCATTTATCACTCTGCTGTTTCATAGTACATTTTTATTGGTATTTACTTTGTCAGGAATTTAATTGAAAGTAGGTACCAAGTTTTAAAATTTTCAATGTCCTCCCGATGGTGTCAATGCCTTTTCGGGGAAGGGAGCACAAATGGCCCGGATAGGTAAGCCGGTGATAACATTCTACTGGTAGGGTCTCCCAAGTCTACAGTGTAACATTAACGGCTTGAATACCATTGCAACTTGAATTTAACTTGATCAATCTCTTGCGATTGCTGTAGACAAGGGGGATCCAGTGACTGCTGTGCTGGAAACCAAACTTAGGAACGCAACTTTACTCAAAGTAAAGGATTTCAATATCTGTTGAGTCGATCGCATGACTAAGAGTGGAGGAGGCATTACCTTCTTTATCAGAAATGTTAAATACCAAAGCATTGACTTCCCTTTTGATTTGACCTCTGACCTGGAAATCCAGAGCATAAGAATTCTATGGAGAGGCAAACCGCTTAACGTAATAAATGTTTATCAGCTGCCAAATCATACACAACTTCCTGCATATTTTTCTACTAACTTAAACAAAAATACCATCACCTTAGGAAATATAAACGACAAACAACCCGCTTGGGGCTGTTCCTGCATTAATCCGAGAGGCGAGGATTTACTTGAGTTGATAGATTATTTAGAAGCAATGATTCTAAATAATGGCACTCATACCTAAATATCCTACAGCTACGACACCTCTGAAGCACTGGATATTGCAATCACCAGCTAGGAAAATTTTTCTCAATATTTGTGGAGTATCTTGGACACTATTGGAAGTGATCATTCACCTGTCCATATCGAATATAAGCAAAGACAGAGAGTACATTTTATACGAGATAAGTTGTGGAATTTTAAAAAAGCTAACTGGAACTCTTTCAGAGAAGACATTGATAATAGCATGGCCTCATGCTTTTAATCAAATGATCTCAAAGATGAATGGAAGATTTTGAAGGGCAATTATTCCTAGAGGTAATTTTAAACTTTAATTGCATTTCTTCACTCATTTTGCTTAAAGCTTAAAACCTCTTCTTGAAAGGAGAAAATTTCTTTTTGAGTCTTTAAACGTAAATAGTGATATCTCTAGAGCTGAAACTAATAAAACTAATTCGGAAATATAGATACTATACGCACATTTGTAGAGATATAAATTTAGAGAAATGTGCAGCAATCTGTATTCTATGACAAATAACTCAAAACTATGGCGGATTGTCAAAAATATCATCTGAGAACAGGAACAAAAAGAGAAAAGTAACTCGGTATTAGACACTTATGGTCATGTTTTTCCTGACAAAAAAGCTGCAGCAAATGGCCGTGCAGCATACTACAAGGAAACAAGCAGGTTGGATTTCACAAGTGAAAATAAATCTATTTTGAGAAAAGCTAAAAACATCATTCATGGTTTCCAATGCTCTGATTTGGGCAACCGAGACTTAACTAAAAACTTCTCACTGCAAGAAATGATAATAGCAATGGCTCTTCTTGATTTGACAAAATCTCCTGGCTGAGATGGAATCTTTGACCGAATGCTGGAAAGTCTAGGGGAAAGAGAGACTACTAGATATCATTAATCTCTCTTGGAAAACTGGACGCCTTCCACCTGACCGGAAAACGCAACGGTAATCCCCATTAAGAAAACTATCAAAAAGACTTGTGCCCCAAAGGATTTCATGCCCATTGCACTGATTAGTACAGTTTGCAAAATTATGGAAAATATGGTCTTAAGTAGAATCCAATATTTTCTGGACAAAAGAACTTAATGCCAAACAATATGGTTATAAAAGGGGTCATAGTACTCTCGATCAAGTCTTATTTTTCTGCCAAAACATCAGAGATGCTCAAAACAAAAAACCTACTCACCACACAATTGCAGCTTTCTTAGATCATACAAAAACATTCGACAGAGTGTGGAAACAAAAGTTATTAATTAAATTACATGACACCTTCAACATATGTGGCTACATCTTGCCATGTATCTCTGATTTCTTACACCAAAGGTAAGATTTAACAAGATTTTTTCTGACTGAGTGCAGCTTGGTCAGGGTGTTCCGCCAAGATTAGTACTTAGTCCAATGCTTTTCTCTCTATATTTAGCTGGTATAGAGAAACTACCACCCTTTGGTATAGGAACTGGTTTGTTTACCGACTACATCATTCTCTGGTGCTCTCGAAACAATTTAATTGAAATGGAAAGGAATCTTAATAACACTCTTTCTGAATTGACAATTTTGCCACGGAAATAAAACTTGGTTTTAATTATGCGAAATCCATTGCCACCTTTTTTACCACCAATAAAAACCATACAATTTCAAGCTAAATTAAAAATGGATAATCAAGACTTTGAGAAGCATCGACTTTCGAGAAGCATCCTAAATATTCGGGATATATTTTATATCCAGAATTGATAAAAAAAATACGTATAAAACATATTGTCTCCAAGGTTAGAAAAAGATTAAAAATTCTTAAATACATAGCTAGCAAAGGCAGAGTAGCCGCTGCTCTCACTCTAAGAAATATGTATATGTCATTTATTAGGCCCATCCTAGAGTATGGTTTTCCTGTTTACAGCTGTGCCTCAGACACCAACTTTGATAAACTGGAGAAAGTTGAACTCACTTCTGCTAGAATTATCACTGGACTGGAGCTGCCTAGTGATAAGCCTTAGAGCTCCCAGAGAAGTTGCTCTCTAAGAAGCTAATTTGCAACCACTCCAATTTAAAAGAAAGGCGAATCAAATATTTAAATAAACTTTTCATCTATGGTCAGCATAATCGACATTCCTTATATTTAAGCAACTGGAATAACAATCAGACTCAAGAAGAACAATCTCTTCAGTCAAGCTGAGCTTCTGCATGTGCCTATTAATCATGTTGAGCCCCAAATTTTTTAAATCTTGCCTGAATCCCTCAGAGTGACTAACTAGAGTTCATTTGCACTTCAGTTTTACTGCCCCGATCAACAAGAAGTATTTGATTCCTGCTCATCTATAACAGTTGTCTTTAGAGATCATTAACAATATACCCGACAATACCATAAAAATGTAAACAGATGGAAGTAAACTGAATGACCACGTTGATAGTAGCATCGACTTTGAGAAACCGGGAGAAAAAACTATCTATCTAACAGCGTTTGCAACCCAGATTCATCTCCGGTCTTCAAAAGTGAATAAATTGCAGTTGAACAAGGTCTTGAAGCTGTTTTTAATGAAAGTGACTTTGGAGAACTATGGATCCTTTCAGAAGAAGCTCTTTTCAGCACCTCCCCAACTGCATATCAAACTAGAAGTTATATCCTTTTCAAGTTTATTTTGGAGTCCCATGAAGTTTATTTTCAATGGATTCCTGCTCATGTAGATATATACGTCAATGAGCAGATGGATAGACTGTCCAAGGAGGCCTGTTACCATGATAATCCTTCTTCTTTAATATTTACCTTTTTAGAACATAAGCCCATAGTTAGTTCTGAAATTTCAAAAGATTAGAGGATACCTCTCTACCATCACTGGTACGTAGGCAAAGAACATGGCTCTTCATTCGACCTCAATTGTGACAGAGCCTCTAGAACTGCAATTTACAGGCTAGGAAGTGGTCACACTAGGGGTCTCACCTATTTTGCAGGCAGGAAATCTTTTAGGTCTGCTCTAAGTGTAAAACTGAGCAGGCTGCTGCTAATCACGTTCTGAACTGTTTGGGACTTTCCAGAGAGAATATATACTCATCCCCCTTCTGATCCTCAATGTCCTTAGGTTCAAAGGTCTGATTGACACTGTCTGACTTCATCAGACATTTGGAGGATAAGTCACAACAACAAAGCTTTCAATGTACTTACGTATAAATAAGTTATGGTCATACTTTACAGTATTATTAATTTTGATTTGTATACAATCTAGAGAATGACTTCAGAAAATATGCAAAATATTTTTATAACGAAAAATTAAGATACATATTGTTTGAAAACATTTGTTATAAAATAATTTAAGTTATTAATATAATATTACTATAAAAGCATTGATAATTACGAATTGTTGACAGAAAATTATGACTTACCAAACGACGTTATTCAATTTAGTCTAATAAAAAATTTTTCTATAATAATTATTAGCTAATAGTGTATTTTCCATGGATTGCTGTTGATAATTTATTTACATTAACTCTTTCATAACTATGATATAATCCTTTTACATTAGTTTGTATACATGCAAAAAGTCTTAGACGGTTGTAAGGAATTTTGGTGTCTACTCATAACTGACTCCAAGAATTCGAAAGAATCCAAGAAGAATTGATTTCATAAATAATAGTTCACATTCACTTATTGAAAGAGAAAGAGCGTGAAAAGCTCCATGTATAAAAGTGCACGCAGAAGGTAAAACATCAAACACCATCACCTGTTTTTTTAACAATTATCGTACTCAGGACCATTAGCAATGAAAAAATGTCTTATTTCTCGGATAGGATAGCCGATGCAATCTTGTATGTCTCTAAAGTCAGGAAGCTATGTATTTTAATACTGATGAAAGATAATAATTTTTTAAGTATGGGAATTTATTAAATATGCTAAAAAAATTTATTTTAAATGTTGTATTGTATTTATAATAATCATTATATCATATATCATTGTAGATTTTAAAATAAAACATTATTGTAAAATTACTATTTAAATGAAGAGAAATAAAAATGTTTTAGATAATTACATAAGAATAAACTATCACGAAATTACAAACATATAAAAACTACATTTTAAATATATTAATTTTCCAGGATTATCATCTGTGACTAAATTAAGAGTAGTGTGATATATAGATTAGCGAATTCTCTGAAATCGCGAAAAGTCATTATATAAAACATTTAATATTCATCAATACTAAATAGTTAAACATTATGAATTAATGGCATCAATAAACATATTTCTGTCGGTATACTAAGTATGTCAATACTTCAATTAATTACAGCACTGAAAGAAGTTTTGATGGATGAAAGTTTTCTTTTTATTAGTTGAGGTATATTTTTGTCTTTATATAATTGTTTAATAATAATATGAGAAAATCAAATATTTTCCTATTTCCGGAGAATAAAAAGTTTTAGAACTCTCATTTTTTTGCAAAAAATCTGATTTCATAATATTTTTATTGCTTGATAAAGAAATTCTAATTATTAATACAAGTTTATTTAATCATATTTCTTTTAACTTTTTTCAAAATTTAAGGGAAGATTCTTTTTGTTGATTGATTTTAATTAAGGTAACAGTTTGTATATATATATATATATATATATATATATATATATATATATATATATATATATATATATATATATATATATATATATATATATATATATATATATATATATATATATATATATATATATATATATATATATATATATATATATATATATATATATATATATATATATATATATATATATATATTTATATATATATATATATATAAACCATTTTACTCTATACTTTACTCTGTACTCTATATTTATTTACATTATATATTTTTTGATAAAGAAAATGTCAAAATTCTATTTGGAAGTAATAAAATTATCAATAGCCTTCTGATTCGTATTAAAATTATTTCAAAGCAAATAATTTTAATACGAAAATGTTTTTTTGAAAATTACACTTTAATTAAAAATTATATATGTAATTTTCACATATATAATTTTTAATTAAAGTGTAATTTTCAAAAAAACATTTTCGTATTAAAATTATTTGCTTTGAATATTTTGAATTTTAATTTTTTTAGGAAATCCTTATATAAATTTCACATTATATAAACTTTCAAGTTATAATTATTTAAATTAAATTATAATTATGGTTTTCTCTATATAAAATTATTTTAAGTAATCTGAGTTTAAAGCATTTTTATTTCTGAGCAGTTACTATCATAGTGTAAATTTATTAGCTTAAATTTATACTTAATATTTAAAATATTATTATTCAAGCTAAAAAAATATTCTTGTGCATAATCGCAAAATATATTTACAATTTCGGCAGGAATTTATTGTCGAATAGTCATATAAAAATCTTCTACCATACTGATCGATGACATTTTTTTTTATTAGGTAAGTAAGAATTAATTAAATTATCCATAAAGATAGTTCTAATTTTAAAAGAATTATTTAGTAATTATGTAAGAAAATATTTATTTTTTTGCTAATATCTTTTTTTTAAATAAATGCATTGCTGTAAAAAAGTCCTTTATATGTAAAACTTAAATAAAAATATTAAAAAAAGAAAAATTAAAGGAAAAAGTTCTTGCGATCCAAGGAACACACAATTTCGAAGAAAAGTTATGCTGTTGTAAAGAACGAAATAATACAAGCGTTTCTGATCTCACGCAAAACGTTTCCTATGGGAGTTAGCGGAAAAGTCAGGCATAAACGTATCCGGTAGGGAAGACGGAAACTCACTTAAAGATATTTCATAGAAGTACAAATTAGTTCTTCCTATAAAATATGGAGGATTTCACATAGAAGAATGATCAGAAAAATAATTGAAGGACCTGAAATAAGTCACCAGTGTTGCTAAAGTTTTGGGAATCAACAAAAGTGTCGTTTCGAGTGTTAAGAAAGATTCCCACGCTATAAGTACGGCTGCTAGACACGTGGGTGGTGGAATCTACAGGATTTTGTTGTTCCTACTAGACAATCAATCATAAATAATGATACTATGCGTCAAAAAATATTTTCTGTTTGATTTCACATTCCACGCATTGTATTATATACTTTAGAATTTTAATCATCTTTTAAGTGCAAAATCCTCTTTTTTTACTGCTGAATTTAATATTTCTCAGATGATTTCATGTGGAGCAATGACTAAAAAAAATAATTGCGTAAGTTATGCTCACTTGTAAACTATTGAGATATATATTCTTTTGAAATAACTTAAGCAGTTTTGTAATTAAATGAAATTCAAAATTAAATTAAGAAATGTTTAATAGAAGTCAATTTTATACATTGCTTGTGTAGGTAGAAGTTAAATTTTATTTCAATAATGCTTTCAAATGTAATATTTTATACTCAGTTTCAATTCAGATTTTCAAATGCTAATATATATATATATATATATATATATATATATATATATATATATATATATATATATATAAGCCTATAAATTTCTCTCTATACAGAATATAAATAGTTTGAAACACAAACAAATGTTTTCAGGTTGAATTAAATATGACTGCATTTACTACACTAGCTTCTTTAAAGTGTTCAATGTATTTCTCTTTAATGTATTGAATACTTTAAATAGTTAAGTGATCGTAATAGTAATAGTTATTCTTCATTCAATGTATTTCTTCCAACAAGATAATTTTTAATGTTTCATTTCTATGTAATAAGATTTTTTAAGATAAATTATAAATGTAAATATAAAATAGTTCGAGTAATACCACAATAGTTATATTACTTAATAAAAGCCTTAAAATGTTACTTTCGGAATATACAATTTGATTGCTTAACGAGCATTGAGGACATTATATGTATACCATTGGGTTCCTAAATCCATTCAACACATTTGTTATTTTATATAATCATTTTGATATATTATTTTCCCATGGATTTACAACTTTCTCTCTAGCTTTTATAATAACAATAATTTTCATCTTTGGTAAGGTATTTTCCCCTTTACATAAAAGACTGATGTTCCAATATTAAAATAACATAATAATTTTACTTGTTTCAGTTTAATGCTTCTTCAAAATTTAATGTAATATCTTGCAATCCGAGGCATTTTTATTTTGATTTCAAATAAGCATTTTTAAGTTTCTGATAAATTGAAAAGAAACATATTTTAACCGTATAATGAAGATAAAAAATTCAATTTTATTTTGAATTCCGTTATAACAAGATTCTTTTATTTTATAAAAGATAAAAAAATTATTTTATTGCATTAAAAGCAAGTTTCTGTAATTTATATCTAATAATATACTGGAAATAAACGGGTAAATATTCTAGCAATTAGTTATATATAAAAAAGTATAAAAAATACAAATAAAAATACAATTTCTGTTTTTCAAGAGAACAATTGATTGCTTAGTTTAGAGAAAATTCCCCTATTATTAAAACTATTTTCATTTGGAGACGGAAAACGAAAACATGTTGTCCCTTAACTATTGAAAATTTAAAAAAATAGCTACATATTCTAAATCATAAAAAAAATTAAAAATATAAGAAAGAAAGGGTTTGTAGCAAACACCAATGCATGTATATATATATATATGTGTGTGTGTATGTATATATATATATATATATATATATATATATATATATATATGTGTGTGTGTGTGTGTGTGTGTGTGTGTGTGTGTATATATATATATATAATATATATATATATATAGAAATGTGCATGAAAAGCAAGACGGATTTATAAAAATTTTAATTAAAATCAATACATTAATAATATATTGCTCTATAATTACAATAATATATATACATAATATCTATAATTATATAAATCTGTCTAATAATAGCTATTAATTTTTTTTTTAAATTTCTAAACGTGCCTCTCTCTTACTTTTTTGATACATAGTAACTGTCTTCTTATTATTCTTGAGCAATAAGATTTATTTCGGTTTTCAGAATTTTCTATAAAAATTTAAATTAATGTTTTATTACAATGTTTGGTATCTCATAAAGTTATGTAACAAAATACATAAAAATATATCAAACCATGGGGACCATGAATACAAACCACCAACCATGTGTTTTGCAAAGTGCGAATTAAGTCGTTGGTTTAAGAGGTTCATATATGGAACTATTTTATTAGTATTAAAGAATTTTTTTTTATTTTCTTGATTTATTATGTTCAATATAGTTTTCAATACTATATTTGAATGCTTGTAAGACAAAAGTGTTCATTTAAAAAGGTGTTTTGGTAGTATATTGTATATTAATTGAATTTTCAAAATTTGATTGTATACAATTTTACAAAGAAACATTTTATATAAATTCCGTAAATGACCATACCTGTTACTGAAAACAATAAAAAGAGTGAATAAATAATTATTATTTACAGCAAAAATAAAAGTTATTCTAATTTATTCATTTTTAATGAAGTGGCATTTCTAAATAAAATTAAAATCATTAATTTCTGCCAGAGAAAAAAATCACCAAATTTATATTAAAATGAAAATTATTTTTGATGGTAGTTAAACGAAACACAACATATTTCAGAAATCTCAAGAATGCTTGCAATAAATATTTGTTGTGGTGAAAAAAAATGCCTCATAGTCAATGTACATAATATATATCAAGAATTTATATAATGTAAATATTGACATAAACTTTGCCAATAATTTATAAAATTACATGTAAACGAAATAAACCATAAAATTGCTAGAAAACGAATTTATCATAAAATACACAAAAACTTTAAAATTACCTAATAAAATCAGAAAGAAAAAAATTAATTTTTCTTCAATATCAATATAGATTGAATCTTTCACCACTGAGTGTTTACAAAATCTCTGAACTTGGAAAATATTCTGTTAGTACATTGTTTATGAATAAAACATTGCAATGTTTCTGCCATGTCAATACCTTTGGAATGTATATACTTTATGCAAAGAATCACTCAAAAAAAATCCTTCAAAAGAACTTTAATGTCGATGTTATTGAAATTTATACACCACATGAAAAGAATCACACAAAATAATTTGAACAAAAAAATTGACATAGAAATGAACTGCATAAATCAGGTTTCCCTGCACTGATCGTATGTTTTTATATAAGAAATGAAAAAAGATGTTGCATTAATTTGCTAACTATAAAAAATGAGTTTAAGATATTTTTGTAACGAATCAAAGAATATATTTTATTTTATTTCTAATTTTTATTATTTATATACCTTCAAATCTCCAAATTAAAAATATATTGTTAAATTTATGATCCATAAAACGCGTTTACAAATTTTACTCGGATAGTATTTTATCAGAAAATTATAACTTCGTTTGCATTTAATTACTTGAGTCACGTTAGAGTATAAAATTAACAACTAAACATTTAAAGAGAGATTAACTTCATAATTGAAAATTTATAAAGTATAAATGATGTAGGATCAAGCCAGTCAATAATTCTGCAATTTTTCATGAGTGGTAAATTATGTGACTTTTATAAAGAAGTACTTTAAATTTTGGAATTGAAAATATTGCTGTAGGTTAAGCATTTAAGATCATATTTTTATTTGGTAAAGAGTATTCTTTTTTATATTCTTTATTTTTCATTGTTTTGACTAAATCTACAAATGTATATAATAATTGATTTTGCTTACGTTAGATATTGTTATAACCACATTACCTAAATGAGTTTAAGTCTTTCATGAACATTCATGATCTTGAGAATTCTAAATTATAAAAAGAAACAATCTGTTTGACAAGCATAAGATCATTTAAGATAGTAGAGCGAATATTCTCATGCATATTTTGAATGAAGAAACAAGGTAATAACAATATATTAAAAAAACGCTTATCAAGTTTATCGATAAATAAGCAAGGAATTTGGTGATTATATTTATTTAAATTATTACTTTATTTTTAAAAGCATGTGTGTGTGCCTTTATATTCATGCTGACAGTACTTCTGTCATTTTCTATAGTTTTTTTTTTTAAGAAATATTATCATTTTATTCATCATGAAGTAATGCTTCTCATTTTATCCCGCAAATTATTAGAAAAAGTTATCATACTCAGATTCTGAATTTTTTTGAGACTTTATGAAGCCACACATTGATAAATAATTTAAATATTACTATCACAATAACTCCCAATTTATCTTAATATGAAAGAAATAAAAATAATGATTTTATTCTTCCAATTGAGCTCATTCGTGAACACTACGTGGCAAACAGATATTTTTAATTGTATTGAAAACAAAATGTGCATTCATCATTTTTGCACGTATCGTTATCAGCTTGAATTTTCTTGAACATTAGATTTTCAGCAGCAAAAAATTTGCTTGAAATTAATAAAATTTAGTATAAATGTATATAAATTATATATCGTGTTTATGTCGCATTTGTGTGCATTCAATTTATCAGCATACCTATTGAATAATTACTTCTTTATTTAAATATTTCTCATCTTGTACCTTCTGATTGACAGCTATATTTGCTTTATAACGCCCGTCAAAGTAAGTACGAATTATTTACGTAAATCAAAAATAGATTTTTTTTTAAATTATAAACTTGATTTTTATTTTAGCAAGAATTAATAAACTAACCAATGTTGTGAAGAAATTAATGTCCATATAATATTTAAGTTATATTCATATTCTTGAAGATTTTACAATTTTTTTTCAAATTTATTGTCTTGATTCAAAGTTACAAATAAAGCAAATACATAATATTTAGGGATTTTATTTAATGATAACTGCTTTAAGTATTAACTTTCTTCACAATCTTAAAATTTTAAACAAATTTTTAAATTCAGTACACATAATGGCAGTGAAATAAAATTTCCTAACACTTTAACCATATATTTTAAAGTTAGAAAACCATTTTTTGAATTTAAATAATTTAAAAGACTCGTATAATATTCTAATTCTAAAAATAATTGTAAAAATCGATTTTATTTTATAAAATCTATTATGTTAGCTATGTTTAGAAAACTGTTCAGCTAGTATCAATTTCATAGAAAATAAATATTTACGTAAAATGTAAATAAATCCTACGATTCTATAATATAAATAATTTTAAATATATATGTGGAATGTATATAAGAATAATCAATTTAAAATTAGCATTTATTAAAAAATCCGTATAAATTTATCAAAAATAAGTTAAATAAATAATGTGTACTTACTAAGCAATATACGTAATTTAATGAAAAATTTATATATATTTAATAATAATGCATACAATAAAGAAGTATTGAAATATAAAATAATTATATATTTTGATAACAAAATAAAACTTTCTAAAATATAGTTAATTTATTCACTTACTTGTTTTAAAAGTCTGGCACATGAACGCTACAAAAAATTTAACTGATGGTACCTAATTTGCGGTTCACTCTATATTTGGGTAAAATATCGTAATCTAAAAGCAAATGCCAAGTAAGAAAACACAAGAAATGTCTTGTGATCTTTAGTGATATTATTGTATATAAATTTAACAATATGTTGATAATGCGTTAATGACTTTCCTCAAAATATATTAATCAAAAACTTTATAATCTAGAAAATTCAAGTTTTAGTGCTTTCATGCTACAAATTAAAAAAAATATTTTAAAGTATGGGATGAAGTTTATTCTTCTCAAATTAAAATATTCGTTTAAAAAGATTTTCTCATTCTTTAATAATTTTTAAGATATAATCAATTTAATTACTTGCAGTTTAAATACTAATTGTGTGTGTGTATTATAATTTTCAACTCCTTGAGATAAACAGAAAAATGCAATTATATACCGTACTTAGAGTTTTTTATTCGATATGAAGTAAGAAACGTAACAATTGTTGCTAAATTTTCAATGACACATTGACCTTTGCAAAATTACATATTTTGCAATACATTCTTATTTTATTAGCTCGTACTTAATGTAATAGATGTTAAATTTTAATAATTTGCAACTATTATTTTCCTAGAGCTCTAAGTTTCTTTTAATATGTTTGATCGATTAACACAGCGATATCTTTATTTGTATATCTTAGAATATTTTTTTTCCAACTGTAGTCACTTGGATGACGAATTCTATGCCACAACAGGCTAGAAACTACTATTCATCTGTCGTTAACCAGCGGGCACCTGTGAGCCAAGTCACGGAGGCTAGTAGCATTAACCGTGCCATACCACCACAAAGCCGTTCATACAGGATGAGTCACATTCATGCATACACAGAAGAAAGGACTGAGAAACACAGAGAGAACAGAGAAAGAAAGTAACATCCGTGCTCGAATCAGGATTCAAACCCGGTTTCGTTTGGTTTGTTTGTCACTCAACGGGCATTTTTTGCACACGAGGGCAAATTAGACCGAGACCTACGGCTTAAAGTGGACTTCGAACCACTGCAAACATCCATGCCCAAGGTGAGATTCGAACCCACGAAATGTTGAACAGAAGGCAAGAGCGCTAACCATTCGGCTGCCTGCTCGGCGATTCAAACCCAGGACCCACTGATCAGGAGTTAGGAACGCTAATCACTCAACCATCAGTCGCCATGTCTTAGAATATATTATTTGCAATTTATACGAACTAATACTTCAAATTATGATCTCATAAAAAGTTATTTTCAAAATCTAAATGAATGCTTGTATAGCGAGAATTTTACAAAAATGTAACTCCACCATAATTCAAATCACATCGAAATGCATATGATGACCCAACCAAACATTTTTAATTTGCATAATTATTTTTAAGGCATTTTCAATGACAAAAACGTAACAGAGTCACTTAAAGTAATATTTTTAAATATTAACTTTAAGAAACATATAAATATAAACATAAATTTCAGACAAAAAAATGGTTTAATTAAACTTTTGTTTGATAATTTCATTTTATATCCAACAAAGAGCCTTGTCAAACTTAAAATCCAATTTATATTGTTATCAGAGTAGTTTAAAAGGTTCAAGAGTTTTTTTCAATGAATAAGAATTCTTAAAAGTAAAGGTTAATAAATTGTTTTTTTTACCGTTATTTGAGAAAGAGCAAAATCCAAACGAACTCTGACACTTCCCATGACTTTTAGGGTGATTGTGAGACTCAGCCATGATTATGATTAATAAGAAATGATATATAGAATCTCGATCGCACATAAATCATCGAAGTCTATCGGACTTAAGAGATTGGAAAAGTCACTTTTGTTGTCGTCTTCTCTCTTACAATTGCAAAAGGCAATTTTTTACTATTTTTCAGAAAACTAAACACAAAAAAACTTTCGATTTTTATGGTGAGTTTTTTGATTTCAAAGACAAGAAGAAGAAAGTTGCCATTTTTTCTTACAGCAGACTTTCGTTTACGTGACATAAATGGTAAAACTGCAAAATTGTGCTAAGGAAATAACAAAAGATAACTTTTTTTCAGTTTTCATTATCTTTCATCCACTAGAGCTTTTTGTTTGAAGATTTAATGAGGGATGTTCAACGCCAAGTGCCATTTCATTGTTCTCATTTCTCACAAAAGTACAAAGAATCAAAAAGGGAACAAAGCTTGTTCAAAAAAGCAAAAAGTAATTCAGTTTGATTATTCTCCAAGCTAGTTTACATTATATTGTTTGAATTGTGGATTGCAATACATTTTTATTTACGAACTATCCTTCTATTTTTATACATTAAATTGTTCAGACATTTATATGCATTTTAATAAATTATAGCTTTATAAGAAATAAATACCTATAAAAAACTAAGGATATATTCGACTTTAGAGAGGAAATTTGCACTGGTATTTAAAATGCCTCATCATACAGAATATTTTTAAAGTACGTGAAAAATTCCGTTGTGTGATATTTTAAAGTATATATTTTAATATTATGCATTTTAATTTAACTATCACTGAAACCAAGTAGATAGTTTTTAAAATAAGTTAGATTATTACAATTAATTTGATCCGGAAAGCATAATATAACACTTCTAGTGGATTCCAATATTACTTCAAGGAATTTTATCTTATTATAATTGCAAACTATTACGTAATTCAGAAGCGGTTTTTCTTTTATCTAATCTCTCTTTATCACAAAAAATGTTTACAAATATGTCTGTAACAATAGATAGCTTAAATTTTGCGAATAAAATTGTTTAAGCCTATATTAAAACATAAATTGTAAAACAAAGAAATATTTTTTGACAGTTCCAGATAACTTTTATTACTTGACAAACTTAAGGGTCAAAAAAGTGCTCCATTAGGAAAAAAAATAATTTCAATTGATTCGATTATAGCGTATTTAATTTAATGTAAAATGGACAATATATATGAATGAGATATTTTTCAATTTATTAAGTACTTTATCGCATGTTTAAGAAATAAAATTTGATATTTTCTGTTACAAAGCTTTAATTTGACAAAAAAAAATAAATAATAGGTTTTATAATATATTTTTTTTAATAAAAACATCAATATATCATTATTAATAGCAAACTTTTTCCATTTTTGAAAATATATAAATTAATTATATACATGTATCGCGTAACATTTAAAATATAAAGTTATGTAAATTGATGCATTAAGTAAAACTGTAGTAACTGTTGTAATTATTTGGCGCTATATATATATATATATATATATATATATATATATATATATATATATATATATATATATATATAATTTTCTTTGAAATCATATAATATAACATTTTTTTACTGTAAATCGCAGGGTTTTGTAGTATTTTTTTTCGAGATAGCCATAATATTTACGAATTTTTTGTGGAGTTCTATTAGATATCAAAGATTACACATTCTAAAATTGCAAGTTTCTTAACTTTTACTCAAACATACGCGCGATTGCAGTTTTAAATAGCTATTTCGAATTTTAAGACATAAGAATGGAAAATATTATGTAAATGAAAGAGTTATAGAGAGAATTATGTTATAGTAAAAATAAATATTCAATTATTTGGATAAATTCAAACATTACTGAAAAAACCCTCTTATCTCTTACAGAGAATGTGCAAGGATACCATATTAAAGGTAAGGGTGAACTTCATTATTCCTCATACTTTTTCTAATGAAAGGCTAATTGGCTTTCCTAATTTTAGCATTTATGAAGCGAAAATGGGTGCATCTTTGTATATTAGGCATCCAGTTGGCGTGTAAAATTCTGAAAGTGCGCGGGTCTTCACAATTGAGAAGTAGGGACACACACACAAAACAGAAAATCCCTAGACATGGTGTTCCACTGAAGTGATATCTTTCACATAAAGTATACTGAAACTGCGGTATATTTAACCTTCTTCAGACGCCATTAATAAATACAACATATCTTTGTGACTGTGTTGGGGCTCGAATTCATTACATTTCTTTTAAGAGAACGGCGTCCTAAATAGGCCAATGTGGCTTCTGTTTTCATTTATATTATCATCAAATGCTTACAAAAATTTCAACATTCCAGGGCATTGTATTCTACCATACTCTTTACATTTGACTGATACTTTCATTTTATAATGATTAAAAACTAAAATGCATTCACATTCAAATATTTTCATAGATAATAGATTCCTTAGATAAAAGTAAAAATATAAGATTCTTTATTGCAGATTGAAAAATCGTAAGAAATTACTTTGCCAATAATAAACTAAAAGCTTAAAATATAATTCTAAAATATTTTTGACCATTACTGCAAGCTTCATGGCTTCCCATTGTGGTAAAGCTAATTATAAGATTCTTGAATAAAATATGAATACATCATTTCTGTTTAACTTTTAAAGTAAATTTGCATTTTTTGCAAAAATATTTCTTGTGAAAGCTGAGAACTATTATCAAGGAAAAATAGTAGATAAATTAGAAAAATATGTGTGTTGTCAATTCATACTTTATCAGAAATAAATAAATTAAATATTGAAAACGACGAGGCAATACAGGAATATATTAGTTTAAAAAAACTCAAAATAAAAATTAATAAAGCATATATGTATAAATCAGTTCATATTAAAACAAACATGCACACAATGATGATATTTTAAAAAATGCCAAAAATCAACATTAAGCAATTAGATCATATCACATCTAATTGCTTATATTTATTTCAGGAAAAACAAATTTATATAGATAGTTGCGGAAACAAATGCCCAATATTTACTCTGTTTAGAGCAAGTTAATGTCTGCATGATCCGCAATAAATTTCACAACAAATTTACGATTATAAATGGATATATTTATAATAATATTTTACTATTATAAATAGACAAGCATTTGCTTAGTACTATTTGCATATGAAAACAACTTATTTCATATATTTGCTATGCATATTTACTTATTATACTAAAATATACTTGCCTATTTGATGAAACGAATAATAAACAATTTTCGAGAGACGGCAGTATTATTCGTCAGATTTCGATTAATTTTTGTCGGAAAATTAAACAAAATTTTGATTACAAAATTTCACAAATTTCAAAAATTGAAATATTAAAAATTGATTGCAAAAATTATACAAAATTTTGATTACAAAGAAAAAAATTGCAATTCTGTGGGTTGAATCGATATATATGTCTGGAAAATTAAATCATTTTATCAAGTGACAGTGTAAACCCGAATAATAACTTAAAACTCTTTATTTACGAGACAATAAAACTGAAAATCAATGTAGATGTTAGCTTTTCTATCCTAATTTACGGATTCATTGCATTAGTTTTCAATTTTCCGCGATTACCTAGATTTTACCTAGAATTTATTCTGCGCCTATACATCTATTTGTTATCATCCCTTGTCTAAGTAAAGGAACGTATGCTCACAAAACAATAGCATACATTTAAATCTAGTCATATAAAAAATTAAACATTAGGTTTCATTCTTCTAAATGTATGTTACTTAGATTTCTTTGCAAACAGAAATGGTCTTGAATTTTTTGAGACTTGGATAAGTGTCTTTTAATTTGTGCAGTACAAAAAGTAACATGAATTGTTATATTTTTGAGCTAATATTAAAATTCTAAAAATAATTATTGAGTTTATAAATTATTACTAATAAAATATAAAAAAAAACATTTGAGTAGAATATGTAAAATTATTAGATGAAAACTCCCAATTTGAGTCCAATAATACAAATCTTATCTTTAATGAATAATTATGTAGACATTGAGATTTATTTATCCTTAACTATTGAAAAACAAATCCCTCATTTTATACATTTTAGGTTGTTATAATTTAAATTGCTGATTTAATCTCATTGCATTAGTTTTTATGATTTTGTAAATCGTTGATCTCGGAAGATTTATAAAGCCGTCAATCTAGAATACATATTTCCTAATCTGTATCACAAAGTAAATAAACCACAAAAAAAGCTTCATTCATAAGATCAAACTCTTATAAAAAAGGCAGCATGATGCAAACTTCTTTTGAAAAAGTCCAATAAGAAGATCTTTTTTTTATCCTTCAATATGAAAAATCAAAATATTTTGATAAAAAATAGGCAAATATAAACGTGTTTGTTCCAGTAGACAACCGTTTTCCTTAACTTTCTAAAGTCTAATTGAGAAATTACTTAAATTGTTGACAAAGTACATGTGTTATATCTGTATTTTACTGTACTGTATAGAAATAGGGCATAATAAGCTAGATAATAATCTATAATCTAATGGATTCTATTCCTAAGTATTCTATCTAAATTTAGCATTCTTGAGAATTTTATCTAAATAAATTAAATACATAATTAATTTTAGAAATTAAATTGAAATATAGTCTATACGAAACATATTTTTCGCTTGATATGATACCAATATACTTTCCAATGTGTTTACAGTATTAACATTAAACAAAATTATAGAATTCTATAGATACATATGTGCAACACACATGCTAACTTAGGTTATATTTTATGTAAAACTTTATTCCAAATTATCACATAATATTTTATAGCAAATATGTAACGTGACTTAAGTAAATATAATAGCTAATGCATATATAAAAATAAATCACCAATTTGGCTGAATAATTCTCCGTATGGATGAACATTTAAGTCAAAAGTATGAAATATCTATATAAGAACTTTTTAAAACTTTCTCAGACAGTTATCCATATTGTACTGTATAAAAATAGGGCATAATAAGCAAGTTAATATTTTTTCATCTAATGCCTTCTATACATGCTTCATAGATATCCCTACTAACTTTACATTTGACTGCCTAACATCTTATTTTAATATAGAAAAAATACACACCTCAAAACGCAACGCATACATACACATGCTTACAATCACGCTTGTAAATAAGTTGAATTAAATGATGGCTAAAACAAGTTGTAGATAAAAACTTCTTTCAAATATTTCTAATAGTAATCACGGTATGAATTATAACGTTCAGTTATGATTTTCATAGTTAAATCTTCGCCGATTTACTTTACCTTGTTATCGGAATGTTACAAATAACTTATGAATTGCATGAATGTTTATGGCACGATTTGCTTTAAATTAATTAATTTGGTTTTAAGAAAGTATTTAATGCCTAACATCATATACGAATTTAAGGAAGATAATTGCAACTGATTTTCTTGTTCCAAAATGTGACATAATTACTGCATATTCTCTATTTTTGACACAATAAATTTGTGTTATATTATGTCTACTCAGTACTGTTTTTCAAAAATAATTATCCATTTAAAAAAATAATGGAATTTCAAAAGTATTCAGAGATGTACTCCATTGTTTTTGAATATTATGTTCCAGATAACTAGAAAATCTAAAATGACATCTTCATTTTTTTCATGAGCACATTTTAGATTTTGCAATGGGTCAAAACTGTTACATTGAACAGTTCATATAATAATCAATGAAATGTACTAGAAACGAAGTTATATATAAAATATTTTCTATAAAATAAGAAACAGAATGTCAGTAAAAAACACTAAAAAATTGTCAGTTAAACTGATTTACATGATATCTAGTTCAAGGTTTACCTATCCAAAATTTTACATGAAATTAAAGTTGTTTCAAGTGCTATCATAAGTCATTTACTTAATCAAGATCTTCCTTTTGCAATCAGGAAATTGCAACTTCCTATTTGAGTAGAAAACTGCAACTTAACTTCAATTAGGAAGCAAGTCTACTAATTCTTTCTCTAAAGAAAATCACCTGGTAAATTAGTTGCTTCAAAAGCATGACTTTCTTCCAAGGGATGTGATTTTCTAACATTTTTTCTTGTTTCTTAGGCTGAATTGAAAAGAAGATAAGAAAGTTAATCCATTTTCCTCATTTACTCAGCTTTAGTTTAGTAATTATTTGTTTGGATGCCATTGTTCTTATTAACAGTATTTTCGTTACATGTATTTACATGTAAAAAATAATATTACGAAGTGTTTTTATTTTTAAGAAAAATATAAAATATTACTGATATTTATTTTCTAAGCCATTATTGTCTAACTAACATGTTTACGAATTTAGTGATCAATACAAGGATCATGAAGAAGGAATTGTTGCCAAACATATTATTTTGACTAAGGAGATACCCTGCAAAAACTTATATAAATAATTTGAAGGAAATATCGTTTTCTGTGGTGTAAATGTAATTTTATGAAAATTGTTTGTTACGCCAACTGCAATTGTGTTTTATTTGTTATGAGTCGGTATACTTGAGAGAGAAAAGATTATCTAATAATCTCAGTCTTATTTGATTTACAATTGAAAAATATGTTTCGATTATGAGGCTCATATTACCATATAATTTAAGAGCAAATCCAAATTATTGATAGATATTAGAGTTAGTGATGTTTGATTTCAGTGACTAAGCTATAAAATTTAAAGTGAGTGATATCAATATTTGTCAAAGAACTTTGAAATAAACTATATATATATGCATGAAAAAATATTTTTACAACATTTGTAAATATTTGTTTATTAGTAACTGAGATAATAACTTCATAGATCCATATGCATAAAAATATCTTTATTCACAATTTAGATAACAATGTAATTGACTATATACATTTAATTTTCGTATTAGATCAGTCACATTTTGATCATAATCTAAAATATTTAATTTTGATAGTATATTCTAGTAATATTTTAATAACAAAAATGTGTCATGAATGAAAGTGTTGGCACTATAGATTTATATGTTTAATAACTTTTAATGATACATGAATCATGTTGAGTGCTATAGAAAATAAAACAATATGATTACATTATTAGGAATCAATTTGAAATAATTTTTTTTTAAAAAAAGCAAGTTATATAATATTACAATTATTGTATGCATTTTAAAATAAATATCGGCTACAAAGTAAATGTGAAAAACAGTTCTTTCAATGTTATGAAATCAATAATTGAATACTAAATAATTTACATGCTTATAACACACTATCAAATTAAATAATTTTTTTATTATAATAAACCATCAGTAGTCATGAATAAAAATTTTAAAATGTATCAAAGTATTAAAAGGGAAGAAAACATATGACGCAAATGTTAATTTTCAAAAATGTTTTTACTGGAAAATCTATGGCTCAATTTTTAAAAATTAATAATTTAACTGATGCTTTCTCCCATGCACATTGTTATGTTGATGATAATTAACTGGAAACGAAGGTACTATGTTCACACACAAGTTTAAAGAACTTATTAAATCTTAGATTTATTATACTTGAATGCAAAATAATTTGGGAACCATAATTTTATTTAAATCATGGTATTCACACAGATCTTTTTGCTTGTTTTTCATATTTTAATATATGCATGCTTTCAAAACATACCATAATGAAATAATGACAAATTTAATATTCATAAGCTTTTCAATACATTTATTCCAACTTATTCTGTAAATTAAATGTTATAGGATAGATTACATCAAATTCTAGTGAATGATTAAATTTTTAAAAAGAAAAGTATCAAAATTTTCACATTTTTGGCACACATGGAATTATATAATATTTATTTTCATGCCAAAAGAAGCATTCAACGTTTTAATATTAAAGTTAAGTTTTCAATATGAAAATTTTTTTAAAAATTTGAAGTAATTTATAAAGTTTGATTAAAAATTATTTTGTTAAAAACGATTAATATTTGAAGAAATAATTAACTGAATGTGTTTATTATTATGTACACAGATCATTGGTGCTAGAACTAATAGAATAAATTTAAAGACAATTTCTGTGTCAGCAAATTAAGTCATTATACAGTTTACTGCGACAAACGTTTTTTGAATTTTCTTCACAAGGATAATATAAATACATAAACATTTGAAAACATACATTTGAAGAGAAGAACAAATGCGAATTAAACTTTGCCTATTGCATTACAATTATTCAGCTTATAGAGCATGCTCTGGGAGATATTTATTTAGTTGTGTTCTCATCGAACATTAATATTTTTTGACCATCTGTTATATTATTCAAATGATTTTATCTGGAATTCTGTTCATGTTTTTTTTTCGTGTTTGGGAATAAAAACCTTACGTGTAACAGACGATTAAAGGTCAAAACAATATGATAATTATCATATTCTCTAAAAGTAACAAGCGTCGTATGCACAACGCGATGGCCATGGTTTGGTGAAAACATTCTCTGCAGCACTTTAAAATAGATGGTTAAAAAAACATTTCTTTAAGGAATATTGTGATTAGTAAGCATTTCATTACATTTCAAACATCAAGTTTATTATGAAAACCATTATTTTTCATGTATTATGTATTGTTCCTTAATTACATAACATATAACATTAAATATAGCGGGTAAGAAACAAAAAATAATGTGTCGTTATACTAATCTGAAGGTACCGTCACACATTCAATTCAGTTGTAAATAAAGACAAAAGTTCAAATTTCAAAATTTCTTCAATTTCAAATTGCTTTCAAAATACATTGTGACATGCACATTTCACTCTAAAATTCTGCGTATTAAACTTCAAGAATATCATATTTATGTAAAATTGTTGAATTATGTTATTCTCACTAAACACTTTATAGTAAAAACCTTTGTTTGCAAGCTTTATTTTTCATACAGTGCATAGAATGCAAAATTTCCTTTTACATATTTAAGAATTTGCAAAAATAAAAAAGTAAACTAAACTAATTTTAAAAACTCATTTTTGTAGGCTTAGTAATTTAAATTTTTGATAATTTAATGTTTTGTTTTTTTTTGAAATTCTTAAAAATTTAAGATAATATTGAAATATTTACAATTTTGGTAAACTTGATCTTTTTGAAAATGAAAATAAAATATAGTGATGAGTTATTATTTAAAGTATTGAATATATTACATGCTGCCATTTACATCTCTGACTTTTGTGATAGAAAAATATTTTAACAAATTGTTATTAATAATGTAAGATATTCGATCGTATATTGCAAATGATGTATTTTAAAATATAGCTTCAGTGGCCTGATTTATTTAATGTGACATTTTCATTATTAAGAAGTATTGAGTTCAATTTCAGACCCAGTCGCAAATTTGTTGTGTTAACTGATAGCGGATGCAACACATAAAATACGTCGTAGTTGCCCTGTTCTTCATGTAAATTGCTATCTTTGGAGTTGGTAAGTCAATTATGACGGATTTATCCTACCTTCTAAATTACCAAGACCTACCCACTTTCCGTGTCACGATTTCACACCTACTAGATGCTCTTCTATATAAAAGTCCTCTCAATTCCGGCATTATAGAGTTGAAAGGGAAAAAAAATACTAGAAGCTAGGGATTTAAAAATTTTGGATTTGAAACAATTTTACAGAAAAATATCGCGAATTAATGATAAATGTTAGGGATATTGATTAAATATAAGTTTTTATAAAGACAAAGCACATAGAATTCACTCGATGGATATTTCAAAATTCGAACAAAATGTTTAAATACTAAGTCATTAGCCGATCGATGACTAAGTGATTAGCGTTTCTGACGCATGAACTGTGGGTCCCGGGTTCGAAACGCGGCTCGGGCATAGATGTTACTTACTCAGAGTGTTTCTCTGTTCTTTGTTCTGAGATGATGTGTGCCTGTGATCCACCCCATAAACGTGTTTGCGGTAGTGTGGCTTGGGTAATGCTACTCGCATTCTTGACTCGCTTCACAGGTGCCCACTGGGTAACGAAAAATGAATAGCAGTTTCCGGCCTTGTTGTGTCTAAGGATTAGTCACCAAGATCTCACCATTAAAAAATTATCAAATCATTAGCTGTTTACTGAAATACTGCTAAAATATAGATAAAATTTTATTTTCCCCATAATTTTTTTTATTTTTTACATTGAGAATAACAGAATGGTACTCCATAACTATTATTTGTATATGTTAAAAGAAAGTGTTTTCTTTTTCTGTAGAAGGTATTACATTCTGTGAAACTTATAGTCATTAAAATAATAAACAGAATATATAAAGTATATTTTTTCATTTTTTTTCTAGTACTGGTCTGACCTTAAGATTTAATTTTATTCAGTGCGATAAGGGGCGAATGTGATTGCATCTTTATACCATGGGGCTTTAAATTTTTCGAACAAAAATGACGTTAAAACATTTCATTTTTATGATTAAATAATAAAATGATCAAATTATTCAAGTGCTGGAATATGTTAAGATGTCTAAACTGAACTCAACAATGAAAATTTCTCAACTGTGTAATATTCATCTGATGAGAAATTCCCTGAAATATTCATTTAAAGAGAAAGATTTTCTCATTTATATTCAATATATTGGAAATGGATAGGGTAAAATAATTGATAACATAAATATTTCATGAAATCTGCTTTTAACAGAATAAATTAAAACGGGAAATCTAAGTTCTTGAAAAAGAAACCATTAAAGATTTTCCTTAAAAATGTAAACAAAAATATTGAATCATTTTTCAGTACTGAATTTCAAATTGCGAGGGTAAGATTTCTGAGAAAAATGAATGCGTTAAACTGCTCTTAGTACTGTGTAAAAATATTTTTTCAACTATAGATTAATCATAAAAAAATAATTTTGGAAAGGGAATTTATAAAAATATGTGCTATACTTCATTTAGCTCATTTTAGCCGAAAGAAGTCTTTAACGTATTTTTCTAATAGTTTAGCAAATATTGGAAATATAGTAATAATTAGGGTATAGTATAAATAGGATTTTTTTTTCTACGAAATTTCTAAGGAATGTTCATTTTTAGTCAACTTTGTTTTATGTAGTTTCTTGAGTGCTTAAATTGTCAAAAAAATTAGCAATTATTTTTTTATCGATAAGTAAAGTATTTTATTTAAAAATTAAAAAAGTGAAATGTAATAGGTTTTATAAATATTTGAAAATTATAGCAATCATAACTTTTCAGCAACATCAACTTGGAAATGTCATACATGTTTAATATAAAAATATAATTTTGAAGAAAAATTTTATAAAAAAACACTTTTTTCGGGAATTTTATATTTTCTAAAACTTTCGTGTAATTTACAATCGATTAGTTTTACAAATCCTGAATGCAAATAGATTCCCAATAAACACAAGCCTATCGGCATCCTGATGGTACAGTATTGGCAGTGTTGGATATCAGTCGGCATTGTCAGGTTGATGTCTTAATAATAACTGTTCCATAGCGGCAAACAAAATCAATTTTTTTGTTTGCCGCTATGGAACAGTACTTTAATATTGTTGGATACAAGTATTGGTCCTAATGCGGCAAATTGCCGGAAAATAACGAATGTCTTCTGCCGATACAGGTCTGGTATATACTTTCTGATTCTGGGCCTACCATATGCGATATCGGTTCCATTGTGGAATTGTAAAAATTAGAGTCACCATCAAAATTTCTCTGAATTCAAAACTCCATTGTTACAAATACAAGAATTTCAAAAGAAATTAGAAATTAAAGTTATTAAATTTGTTGGATATAAAAGAGCTCTTTTCTTACCATTGCATTTAATATCCACACTTTTTAAATACAAACACAATAATAAAATTGTTTTATTTGTGTTATTATGAAATTGTTATTTAATGAAAAAAATAATTAAATAATCTATATTTAATTATTTTTTCAATAAACACAAATATTTTGAATAAGAACTTAGTTTAAAATAAATAATAAAAAAAATATGATCTTGAACACTTACATTAAGGAAATTTATTTCTAAAGTATAAAAAATATATATATTTTGGGGCCGTGGTAACCTAGTGGTTAGAGAATCGGCCTTCTGTCCGGAAGGGCGTGGTTCGATTTCTAATGCCGCCAAAGACCTACCAAGTTCAGGCAATATACACGCTCGTTAAATCTATGGAATCAAAAGTTCTCTGGTTATTGTCATTCAGCAGTTACTATGGGCGTAATGGTCTGGAAAAAAATTACTCTTACACCTGATCATTGTCAAAATTAAGAAAGTAATTCTCTGGTGGCGCCATCTATCGAAGAAATATAGAATAACTCGTACAGTGTTTCATGGTGCTAATTAAACGAAAGACTCACCCTATTACTTAAATTCGCAAAGATAACGGCATAGAAAGCTTAAATTGTTGAAGTGTCATAAAAAAAAGTAACAAAAATATTTTAACTATACATTTTGGTTCTATTAAAAATAATTTTCGATGTTGATTAAAATATGTAAATCCAACAGTTGTCTCATACGTATAATCACTTCTGAAAATGTTAAAATTTTGATATCAGTTAAACAGGAATATAATCGAACATATCTAAAATATTTATTTTATAAATATCACAACTAATACTTAATAACTATTAAAAGTTTTCTGAATGCAAGTGTGTACAGTATAAGGGAGTGAATAAAACTTCTTTTCGAGGATTTTTCTGTAATACACGAGATAAATTTTTCGACAATATCTTAAATGCAAAATGGATCAACAATGTAAGCAATATTGCAATTTCAACAAAAATTTTATGAAACAAATATTATAAGCAAAAAAACAATTGTAAATTATGAGAATTAAATAATTTCTATTTTGTGGCTTGAGTTCGGCCATTAAATGTTTGCCAGCGCTAAGTTATTTATCGAAAGCATTCAGGACACATATGGAATGACATCGTTAAAATATCGGGCAAGCGATCAAGCCGGTTTTGTCAATACCGTTCCAAAGCCGAGGCATATTTTGGGCTCACGTTTGCCCGAGCGGTTATGTTTTGATGGACAGTGGTACATTACTGTGTTTTCTAGGATTGCTTGTAAATCCATCTTTACGTAAATGTTGAATATATTTTTCTGCATTGAGAGGGTACCATTTTCTTGTATATTTTCTTAAATAAAGAAAATTGTTAATCAAAATAATGCAAAATGTTAATTTATTAATGACTAATAAAACAAATAAAAATGGATCTTTATTACTTGCTTACTAATATATTCCTATTCTCAATGATTATTTTGTAATTGTGAATACTTAATTTTTCAGAATGATTTCTGTGGATAATCAGAATCCTGTGTGAAAAGAACAAACATTAACTCAGCAATGCTCAATGAAGACGCAATGGAAGAAATTTCCTTTTTTTAATCAGGTTCGTTCAAGGACAATTACGGTATTATAAAAATAAGTTTTTATAGTGAGCATACATTAATAATGCTGTCATATACGACACATATTGCTGAAGAAAAACGGTTCAGAGATCTCTGTTGAGGGAAAAAAAAGAAAAATGAGACAATGAAATAAATAGAATTTTTGGCGAGGTGAAGACATTGCCAAAAATTCTATTTTTAATGAAAAAGACATTGCTAGAAAAATTCCAAAATCGCAATTTCGAAACCAACGCCAAACTGCTGAAAATTCGAATAAAATAGCTAAAATCCAACTTAACGTTACTACAGCCATATATTTCGAAACAAAAAAAAATCCACCAGAAGTCAATATATACGATATATAGAAAGCAAACAATATAAAAACAGAAAACATTTTTCAAACAATATAAAAACAGAAAACATTTTTTAAATTTTATTTCGTATTATTTTTTTATTTTATGTGAAAATTTTAAAAGACTTTTTAACTGTAGTTGTATTCATATAATGTCATTTTGCTATTTTTGCATTTCATTTCATAAAATACGGAGAGAAATTTCACATAATTTCATCTAATTTTTATTCATGAAAAATACTATAGTGAACTTCTAATAACAGTGATTTAAATAGTTAAGATTTCTGTATTGACAAACAAAAGTTGCACATAATATCTTGACGAAAATAATATTATATTCATGATATAACACTAATATTTAACGCAATACAAATTCCTAAACAATATAAATTTTTCATACATTCTTACGAATATTTAATAAATATATTCAAAAGCTTTTTAATAATAACTTTGCTTCATTTTTGATTTCTTCACTTCAAATATTGTTAATAAGAGTTTTAACACGGCAATATTTTGATAAAACGATTTTAAAATAATGTAATAGAAAAGAAGATTTCTATGACTTTCATTATTCAAATAATACTAATATGTAAAAACTAAACAGCTATCGAATTAAACAGTTTTCACTTACTTTGTCTTCTGTAACAAAGTAAACAAAGTATATTCTAAGGAAGTTATTAAATTTAATCATTTAATCATGGATATATATATATATATATATATATATATATATATATATATATATATATATATATATATATATATATATATATATATATATATATATATATATATATATATATATATATATATATATATATCTATATATATATACATTTTACCTGTAATTCCTAAAATAAGAAATCTGTCATGGATGTTGATTAATTGCTTTCACGGCTCTTGATAAAATACGTTTCTAGTTTTAGAACATTCTTTTAAAATATAATTAATTTTAAATTTTTATTAATTGAAATACTTAGTAACTATAAGAAAAGCAATGTGTTTTTCTTTCAATCAATGTGAAAAAAATTTTCGTGCATTTTTACATTTTAAATTCATACTACCAAAAACAATCATATTTCATAAGCAATTTTAAAACATAAACTATTCTAAAATAAATATTTAGTTTTGTATCTCTTGTTTATGTCAAACATATAAAAAAAATTCTTAATTATTTAAAATAAATTTAAAGACAAAATAAAAATATATACACGGAGCTGTTAAAATGTATTTCATTATAATAAAATTTTGAATAATACAAATTAAGCAACTGAAAGAAAAAATATACATTCGCATCAAATTTTATAAAAGTAATATATTTCTTTATTTAAGCATTTTTAAAAACAGAGTAATGTTTACTGAAAATCATTTTGATTTTAAATGGAGAATACTTTTTTGGGATATAAAAGTAACAAATAAACTCTGTCACATTTCTATTTTTAGCTTATTGTAAGTATTGAGATGCATTTTATTTTATAGTTAGGAAAACACAGTAAATTTTCAGTTTGAGTCAAATGCGTTAATTAGTTTTTATGAAAAATTATTGTAACTGCAATTTCCTCTAACATTAAATTTTTGCAAAATGATAAGAATATTGATTATAATATACATTCATAAAAAGTATTATATTGATAGTTTCCTTTAATTTTATTTTGTAAATGCTAATTAACGAAAAGATAGAATAAGAATTTTAATTGCTAAATGAATAAAAAATCTACAATTCGAAATATTATGATCATGACTGAACTAAAATGTACGTTTTTTAATATCAATTTTTGATTTATTAACGTTAAAATAATTAATGAAAGAGAAATATGACTACATAAAATTTTACGAATTCCATGGCTGCATACTGTTTGCAGTTAATACTGAGTTGCTAAAACATTAAAAACATTTCCTATAACTTTCGCACCAGAATATAAATAAGAATAAAAAGAAGTTTTCAAGCAAAGTTATTATTTTAAGTTTTCCTTAAGAGGAATTTACAAAGCAAACAAAAATAAAATATCAACACATGCCACATATTAAATTTTAGATATTTTGAATGGTAAACACAAACTAAGCTAAAGATGGTGTTGTTAATATTGGTCGTGAAAATCACATTGCTCCTACAAATAATGTTTAATATGATCATCCTGGAGAAAATTTAACCCTTCACTTGAAATAAATAATAAATAGATATAATTTTTCTTTCGATTATAGGAAAGCTAAAATGACGAAATATTAACATATAATTATCATGTTACATTGTGTTGTTGCTACTTATGACACTTGGACAAACCAAGCTCACTATGCCTTGGCAATGTAAATTGAAGTCAATAGAGAGCGTCTTTCGTTTTAATAAGAGCACCACGAAGGCGAAAGTACGCGTTTACTGTTTAAATCCGCGTACGCGTTTACTGTTTATGGAAATAACAGAGGATCCACTCCCTCAATTTTGACATTGATCTGAAGGAGGAGGAAATTTTCTCCAGATCATTGGATCCATGTTAACTGCTCAATGACCAACCAGGGACTTTTCATTCCACAGATATAACAAGCAGGTATATCAAATATACTCTGTGAGTCTTGGCGACATTGGTAATCAAACCCCGTCCTTCCGGAAGGAAGTCCGATGCCCTAACCGTTGGGCTACCACGCCCCGTATCATATTGTAAACTAAATAATGATTGTTAATCATAAATTAACACAATGTATCATTAAATGCAAAAATGGTTAAAATGAACATCATATCAAAAACTAAGATTATATTAACTTTAATTATTTAACATTTAAACTAAGAAAGGAAATTTCAGAAATAAATATTCGACAAAATATATGAAATTTCATCTACAATACAAATGAAAGCATACAGAGCATAAAATAAGGTCCATTTGGGGAATTGTTGGTTATCCACACAAACCATGTTAAGGTATTTGGGTGGAAGAATGTCATTCATCATAATCAGTTTTGTAGCAGTCATGAAGGCATCGCTTAAATATTCCCTTGGTCAACAGAATTGGAAAACTCCTGTCTATTGCTTTACCTCTTCCTCTCTCTCTCCTCCAACATTCAATTCTGGGAAAGAGAACGCTGTAAAGTTCTCAAAGACACACACTCTCTGTTTTCCCTCCCTTTCTCAACCTTAACAAACAGTGAAACTTCAGACTCGTACGAAATTTTAATCAACCATTCTCTCGTTTCTGGTATCTTGTAAAATTTAAATCGTTAGAGAGGCCCCTTGAATTGCTGCTATGTAAAGGTACGTTTAATGTTCTTTTATAGATAGTTAAATGTTACATTTCTGGATCAATTGTTCTTTGTTTCATACAGAGGATAGTTATCCTCAGAAATGATATGTAGTGATGGAAAATGAATGTTTTGATAGTGTTATAGATTATCTTTAGAGGGTACGTATTTCTAAAAAAAGACCAGATATACGTAAAAAAGAATAGAAGTTATAGACTGCATAAAATTGAATTAGATTTTTATAATTATATGTTTATTAATTCACGACAATTCTTATTTTAGAGGAAATTTTCAGAGCGTAAAGTGTCATTAAAATATTACTTATTGATGCTATGCATATATGGATATTAAGTCCTTTTTTTAAATGATTGTAGGGTTAATATTTTTAATTGTTTTTTAAACTATAAAACTTTTATTTTAGAAGTTAAGAATTTTGTTTCTGTTGTTCTTTTAAGAATCCTAATATTCAATTCTTATGTTTCATTATCAGTTAAACCAAAAAGGAAGACATTTATTGGTGTGTTTATTGGATACCAAAAATTTAAAAAAGCAGTGAATAGTATTGTACAACTTTTAATATCTTAAAATGAAAAACAATAATCTAATATTTCACTTTATAAGCTATTAATTACAAAATTAGATGATCATTTGTAAAGTAAGACTTACATATATATTTATTTTCTTGTATTTTTAAAATTTATAGATATATCATTATTAAATGTTTTAGTTTTCAAAATTTAATTTTAATAAATATTTATTTTCTTGTGTTTTTAATATTTATAGACATATCATTATTAAATGTTTAACTTTTCAAAATTTAATTTTTATAAATATCGGTGCTTCTACAATACTCTGTTTATTTTCTATTGATTGCAAAAATGTTTGGTAATAAATAAGACGAATACTTACTTGTTTTAGTGATTTGTTTTTATATTGTCTTAAGAGATACTAAATCGCAAACTTCTTATTATTCAAGTAGGATTGTTTTTCTAATCAAAAAGTTTCCTGAAATAGTAAAAACAATCAGCAAGTATTAAAAAGCAGATTTTCAAGTTCAATTAATATTATATTAATTTATTTATAACAAAATTTTCCCCTTTGTAAAAGCTAACCTCTTATTGTTATAAAATTTTCAACAATTGATTTCTTTATTACATTATAAGCATGGATCTAAAAATTTAAAAATATATGAAATAGGAAATTTGTATTGTCAATACATAATAGCTTATTTATAGATTTAATGAGAAAATATCATTCAAAATGCTTTTCTGGATAATACTCAAAAAGTAACATGAATTATTTAGAAGAAATAAGCAATATTAAGCAAATAAATAATATAAATATTGTTCTAGTATATAAGAAATAATGGAATCATCTCCACATTTTTTGGTCTACATTCTTCATTGGATACCATCCCATGTCGCTTTAAAATACCATGAAATGGCAGATGATATGGTAAAAGAGGGAACTTCCATGATACTTTTATTGAGGAACTCCATTAACCTACCTCATTAAACAAGGCCTCAATAAGTACCTCTTGAAGGCATCCACCAGAACACCCGTGGTATATAAGTAAGCGTCCTGGTACATGGATTTTTTTCGTTAATGAAAGGAGAGACCTAACTGCTTTATCTTGACTGTGCACTGACATTTAAAATCCTTCGATTTTCCAATGGCACCAAGATCTTCGAGTTTGCACCAAATGCCACATTGATGAAGCCAGTCCCAAGCATCTTTAAGATCGCGCTGGTCTACTTCGTGAAGAACTTCATAAGGAGCCCGGTTTGGCTGTGTTGAAATTAAAAGTGGACGACCTCATGGATATGATCTGATTTCAGATTAGAGGGATTAGTAAGAAAAAGAAGAAGAGAATTAAGTAAAAAATGTAAGGTATTTGTACATTTTCAAGATAATTCTTATAAGAAGTCATTATGAAAATGATGCATATTTGCCACCGAAAAATTATCGATAAGTATTTAGAAGTACTGATAAGTATTTAGAAGTAAATATTTCAAACTTATTAATTATTGACGTATTTGCATCTTAAAATGTATTATTTCAAATATTTTACTGAACTAGTAAGAGTTTAAAATGCATTTTTGTATTAAAATACTATAAAATAAAAACATTCTACAGAATGTCTCTCTGACTATCGTATTTTTAAAAACTTAAGGATTAAAACTATAGATTGAAAATAACTTAAGAAATTATTAATGTAAATTAAACGTAAATTAATATATCGTGTTTATTCATATCGCAATTCTGATTCAAACTTTGATTTACTTTGAATTTAGGTAAAATGTGTACAGTGTATTTACTCTCTATATTAGTTATGAAGATTTTGGCAATAATAATGTGTTACTGAATACAAATATCAAACCTAATTAATTTCTCAATCCACTGGATCAATGTTTTAAAATTTTTATAAGGAAATTATTAGTAAGTGTAAATAAAATTAACATTTTTATAAAATTACAATGGCTGAAATTTAGAAAAAGTAATTACAATTACATGGTGCTAGAAAGTATGGATTAGTTCAATTCAAATTTTTTCCCTCATATTCTACTAATTTTGAAACTTAAATTTTACTCATTATCTCAAAAACAACCCATAATGGATTACTGATGTAAAAAATCCTTGTTAAAATAATTGTTGTGTTTATTTTACTTTATTACAAAATATAGAAGTAATTTGCTGGCATAACTGCGATTTTTGTGAACAGAAAATTCACATATTTATATACAAGTATGCAGATATAAAATCACAAATTTATTAAACATTTTTGGCTAATATGTTCAAATATTTTTAAAAAAAGAGTATATTTTAATTTAAAAAAAGTATAACTTAATTTTTAATAAGTATACTATTTAAAATAATTTAAAAAATATTTTAATTTTTATTAAATTAAATATTATGTTTGAAAGATTTAAAGTTACACTAAACGTAATGCAATTTAGAAAAATCGATTCAAGCAAGCAATGATCTAATAAATCTGAATGTTTCTGGTCAGCAAAAAATAGGAAATACCTAATTATTTTCTTTCCCGTGATACCTGACATCGTAAGAAAAGACAGATAAGCTGCAAAGGATTAATACAAGATTAGTGATAATCGTGAAAGGAATACTTATTAGCGAATTGTTTATTTGTATTTAGGGTAATAAAGGAACAACCAATATAAAAATATATTTAATTTGATGTCCTCAGAGATTCTCAAAAAATAATAATAATAATAATAATAATTACATTTTAAAATGCTGCTTTGCACATGTCATATAAATGCGTTTTATGTTGCCAGTGTTTGAATCAAAGTTTCCTTGGTTTTTTTTATTGCTCGCAGTACAACTAAACTTATCCATCCATCCATCCATATATATATATATATATATATATATATATATATATATATATATATATATATATATATATATATATATATATATATATATATATATATATATATATATATAAAATCATACAAAATTGCTTGAAAAGTAATTGCAAAGATGAATTTGCTGCCGATGAAGGTTATATCAAATTATATTATTTAGTAAGACATTGCTTAAATATTTATTTACATATTTTAATTGAGATAAAAAATTTGATTTTAGATAAGCAACCTCTAAATATTTTGAATAAAGAGTTAAACACTCCTATGTTACTATTATTAATTTTTTTCTAAATCAAATTAAGTAACTGTTGAACATTTTAATTTATCAATTATTTTTTAGCTTCTTAAATAGTCAATATATAAGAATAAGTACATTAAAAACTAATATTATGTATGTTATGCGTTAAATAGGCTTATATATGCCAATTAAATCTAATGCTGAAAAATAATTATATTGCTCTAATACTTTTCCTTTAATATAGTTTTATTTTGGACTGATATTTTGTTACATTAATATTTAATACAAATAATTAAAACGAAGCCTTTTGCATTATTAATCTAAATTATCTACTTTTGCATATCACTCGTATTCAATATTCTAACCTTATTAAATTGTAAAAATCAATTATGGTTTCAAAATTGAAGAAATTCCTTATCGCTGAAGAATTTTGGTCAGTAAATACGCCTTAGTTCCATTTAATTCTCTAAAAATTAAGTTGATTTTAATTATATTTTTCGATATTGAATAGATTAAGTAGCACGGAATCGAATTATATTCATACTAATATATTTATGCTGGTTTTTAAAACAGTTATATCAAATGGTTTTACAATTTAAGCCATGATGTCTACAATCAAAGATTGTCTAAAATAATAGAAATCTCTTATAAAAAGAAATGTTTGGCCTCAATATAGGAGGGCAGAATAAACGGGTTTCAATCAGGGGGATCGGAGAGTTACCTTTTGTTAAATATATTCTTCATATTAAAAAAATATTTATCTGTCCCATAGGAATGCAATTGGTCAGTCAAAAGTGTGACATAATCAGAGTTATTTACTGACCATGCCACGTTACAAGAACACCTAGTCCAAACTATAAGATGAGAGCTTTAAGCCATTATGCTTAACTTTTGGAAGGAAATAGTATGGGATGTAGTCTTTTGCTGGGGCTATAGTTCTATATTAGCACATAGAATAGTGGGGGTATTAGATAAATTAGATTCATAGGAGAACAAGACATACTATTGTATTGAAATGAGTGTTTCTTAGTCATTCAACTTACCATTTAGTTCTTCTACCTTTCATGAGGGGTTTAGCAATTTAAATTTTATACTAAATTGAAAGAAAATCATTTTGTTGATTCAACTCTCATCAAAATCAACTGATTAATAATGTGTTCTGTAGTACAGACTCAATTGTCTCTTCTGAAACTGTGATGAATCTTCTGGTAGTTACGATTTCTCTTAATTAATCAGTTAAGTTTCCTTCCTGATTTTTCTCAAACAATTATTGTCTTACCTTGATTACTGTTTGCAGTTATGACATTCTACATGACTTAAATTTTATACTAAATTGAAATATACTCACAATATTTTGCCACTGTTGGATACAGATCATCGTTCAGATTAACCCGCACTGTCTGACATTTTCCAAACTTTTTTAATTTAGTATTAGCCGAATATTTTTAAGCAAACAATGATATACAGTATCCTTGCGTAAGCTTTAAAGATTAGTAAACTAAATTTCGTTAAATCGGTCAAAGAAACAAAAATTTGTGCAAGAAATGTTGTTCATGAAATGTCGCAGCGGGGAAATTTTCTTTTTAGAAAAAAAAATATAAAATTCAAAAATTTAATTATGATTTGAACACTCTTGGTCTATCTAAATCCCCCGGGCTAGATGATGTTCATCAGATACTGATCTCAAGACATAGCATATAGTATCTGATAAAGATTTTCAACCAGTCCTCAGTAAAGAAAAACAAAAAGCTCCAATCATACCTATAAGGAAACCAAATAAGAGAGAACTAGTGCTCCCGAAGTCCTATAGGCCCTTTTCTCTAACTTCCTTGTATGCTAATTGAGAAAATTATTTTGAAAAAAGGCTAAATTTTTATCTTAATTCAAATTATATGTTCCCAATCAAGCAATATGTTTTCAGAAAGAAACACTCCACTGTAGATCAGATTTTAATTTTTTGGACAGAAAATACGTATTTATCATATCATCACATCCTACAATTGCAGTTATTTTGAATTTGACAAACGTCTAAAAGAGTATAGTAAAACAAATTTATCAAAGATTCATCACACATTTGGAATAAAAGACAGAGTCAAAAACAAAGATTTAAAAACTCTTTGTCTTAAACATTTAAGTTTATTCAGTATATTCCGCAAGTCTCACTATTGAGCGTCTTTATTTTTCTCCAATCATTGCTGGCATTGAGAAAGTTATTTCCAGAAGGTGCTAGGTTTGTCTGTTTGCTGATGAAATCATCCCTAGGAACTCTGATATATGTCATATTGAAGCTATAATAAAAACCAACCATCCTCTCTCTCTTCGTGGTATTGAATTCTACTGAAATCATAAACTGGATATTAATGTTTCTAAATTTCTCACTAGCTTCTTCATAACAGATCGCAGTTTAGTTTATGCAATGATCGATCCAGAATAAATGGAAGGCAAATTTCTGCCTCACAATAATCACCTTAAGTATTTGGGCTTCATTCTGGATTCAGAAGTCCTGAACAACAAACATATTGATTATCTATTACAGAAAATTAGGAATAGATTAGACTTTATTAAATTGTTTACTGGAAGGAATTGGAGTAAAGATAATAGCACTCTCAAATTGACGTAAGCCAGTTTGATTAGACATATTTTGGAGTATGGAGCTCAAAAATATTTCTGGGTATATTCTTCTAATTCAACAAATTTGAAGCGAGTTTAATCAAGTACCGCTTGAATCATCACTAATATAAGGCATATATGTCCAACTGCTTTTCATATATGGAAGCGATATCCAAATCTTAAGACTAAGAAAATGCATGTTACATGCGAAGTACTTCAGTAAACTTTATAGTTATCTTAATCGCACATAAGCATATCTTATGAATTGAACAAAAATGAAAAATCCTACTTTTCAATTTCACTTGATGGACCCTAAGGACCAGGAAGTTGAAGAGCATTCTATTGGATCAATTATAACTCCTTGAGGACCTTAACTGCAATTATTTTAAAACTAAACTTGACACCCCAACAAACAAAAATAAAGTCTTTCCCGATTGTCTGCGTCAATTGAGATCTTTAACCAAATCCCTGAAACAGTTATTCAAATTAATAATATTGGTAGCAAAAATGAGCATAAATCTTGTGGCAGCGGATTCCTTATAAAAGTTCCAGACAACTTTCATAAAACCAACAATATAATTTCTGTTCTGTGTTTAGATCAGAACTAATAACCCACAATAAAGTTTTCAAAGACATTAATAATTTTGAACCATTCGAAGACATTTGAATCTTAACTGATTTGATTCAGCACGTAAATAACTGGGATAAATTTGGTGATAAAATTACAATTTCCATTATTAATATTCTTAAAAAGATTTTCCATCAGCAACAGATCTATTTTCAATGGATCCTGTCCTACATTGGACACTATAGCAAATACAAAATTAATACGTATCATATAAAAATGATTTAAGTTAATAAAATGGAACTAATAGATATTTTTATAACTATGATTAATTAAAATGCTTGTTATTAATTAATTAACATTATATTTATTTTATTAGCATATATTGTATTTTATTCAATTAGCGATTATATAATGATACTTTAATTTTTATGCCTCATTATTGTATCAATATTTCTTCTCGGTTTCTAAATATTTTCTATAATCTTTGCATTATTCCCATAATATTATATATTATACGATATTTTTTGATAATAATATTTCTTATATTATACATTATTAGTCAAAAAATCTACAAATCAAATTATAGCATATACGATTAGAAAAATCAAACACAACTCGTTTAATATATAACTAGTGTTTTAATAACTAGAAAAGAACAATAAAAAACAAATTTCTGCTAGCAAAGAAATGTTTAAATTTTGGAAATGATTTCGAATGATACAAAATTTCTTTCTAATCATTCTTGAAAGGAAACATAAAAATCAAAGAATGTAATTGAATTATGTCTGGAACGTCTTTTTTAGGATTTTTTTTAAAGAATAAATGCAATATAAAAATGCCGTGATTATATGGAAAAATGTTGTTGGTATTTATGCTATTTAGTCATTTTTAGTAACATTTAGGCAGTTACTATTTTTTAATTGAAACTAAAAATAATATTGAATGACTATTTTATAAATGCTTTTATTCACATATATTTATATGAAATATACATTTCAATAAAACTAAATACTTTACATTGTATGTTAACAATTTGAAATAACCAAATAGTATGCAAAACATTTTTGCACTTTAGATTTTTAATTTTTTTTTAGTTGCAGTCTTATTGAAATCGCAATAGTTCATTAAAAAATTCTATGAATCAACGTTAATGAAACACAGGACTTAATTTATAAAAATAAAAGTGGGTTAAAAAGAGGAATAATATAAAATTAAAGAGGAATTTTAAATCAGCTTTATAGATTCCATTAATGAAAACACTGACTAACATGCTTATAAAACATTTCATCCAGTAATGTCAGACATTTTCTAGCTGAAAAATGTTATGTTAAGTCATTTCATTTTAAATTTCATTTTTTCACCAAATATAATAATTTTGACGTTTCTACGTAATAATTTAATCCATTTTGTTTCTTTTATGATCTTCTAAAATTTGACTTGTATGCGTTTAATCACACAATATCTCTAAATTCTTAGATTCTTAACCATTTAAAAATTGACATTTTAATATCAAACTTTATATCAATTTAAGGTCTTAGAATAAACAAAAATGTTCTTATCCAAATTTGAAATTGAGGAAAGCGAGTTAAAAAAAATTGTAATTTATTTAAATTATTAACGATAGTTAAATAAATCTTAAATATTATTTTTTGGTGAAAATTGACGTCAAATCTAAATGTACTTTAAGTGAACGATATTTGAGCATTCGTATTTCAGTGTCTTTAAAATGTTTCAAATTGTTTTGAGGAGTTAGATTAACTAAATACATTTAACTATGATGTACGGGTAGTATAAGGGGCTAATTCTAAAATAATTTTTTTTATTGAGAATTAAGAAAAGTCTCATTTTCAAATAAGCACTTTAAACATTAGAGATATAATCATTGACATAATATTATATTCTTTTAAATATGGACTTTATCTATGAGTTTAACACAGTTAAGTATTGCATGATTTAAATGCAAAACCAACAATGCTCCCAAATATTAATTCTGAAATTTTTCAAACACCTTTGGTACAAAACGCCTATAAACATAAGGGATAAAATGCTGTAAAATATAAAATGCCTATAAAATTAGCTAGGTAAAATAATTCTCTAATTTAACATATTATGAACAACATTTGTTGCACAGTTTTGAATAAAAAATTAACATTTACTTTCAATATTGGCAAACCCGTTATCCAAGTCAATTTTGAAAAATATTCGGCAATGCAATTTTTGGAATAATGAAGTATTATAAGAATTCAATTATATTTTAACGAGGGCAGCGTCATAAAATAGCAATGGTATGTTTCAGTTATTGAGGGAGCATTTTTATTATTAGGTTACAAGTCTTATATATACTTATTAATTGCACATATAAGATACATTCTTTCAGTTTGTTTTTTATAGGAATATCAAATGATTATTTTCTTAATTCAGAAAAGAATTTGTGTGCCTTACAATTGAATAAGTATGGCCATAAAATTAGTTACATCTTCATGAACATACTAGGTAACTTGTAAGCTTACTTCTGCATGCAGAAATTTATAAAACTATAGACATTCAGAGTTTCTTTTTAAATTGACATATTTGTCTTTTTTCAATAAAATTAAAAAAACGGTAGATGTAGTGCTGTCAATGAAAAGTTTATTGCGTTCCCTGGATTAACTGTTTCATTCCTTCATCTAATACAGCAAATTATGTCAGATTCGCACTATATATAGAATTACAAAAATAAATAATATGAAATGCGATTTTCTTTTTCCTTAATTAAATCCCTTTTGCATATGAATTTACAAAAAAATGAAAGTATGCTTAAATTTATTTAAGGAATTACCACATTTAGAAACTTATCGTATTTGATAATATGGACGTAATTTCAGCTCTCTTCCTTCAAAGAGCCAATAGTTCCAAGATCTAGAACTCTTTCTCACAGTAAAGCAGAATATTAAATCTGTATTTAAGGTGCAATTGCCCTCTTTCGTTCTTGCAACTCATGACTTTATTCTTTTCCAGGCAGGTTTAGATGAAAGTTAGATTTTAGATAATTTAAACCTAATCATTTTTATTCCATAGCATTTACATTTACTCATATCAAAAGTATTTTAAGACTCCGAAAACAGTTATATTTTTCTTTTTTTAGTAATATTTTTTGTGAATGGTAATATGAAAAAGAAATTATTTATATTATGTATCAACAGCGCGCAATGAACCATCAAAATACCTATCATATCTAACTTAATAGTCTTTATGAAATATGGTTGCCACGGATAGGCAATAGACAAATAAATGATTTAAAATAAATTAATAATTCACATTCATCATTGTTTTTTTATTACTGTACGGAAACCAAATTAAGATACTAATCTAATAACAACAAAAGCTTCAAATTTTTAAAATTTATGTTATGATTATTGTTTTAAATAAATAAAGGGAATATAAAAACTAAAAATATACATTCATGTCCATAAATTAAGGATAATTCCGAATCACACAGAAATTGAACTCTAAAATAAAAATTTCATATGTAGAATTATCACACACGTCTTGAGGAATAATATGCAAATTACAAGAAACCACCAGATGGTGTGTAAATTACGTCACAGTGACGACAGTATATGAGGAAAGTATATAAGGAATGGTTGCGATGCGAAGAAGTAAAATTGCTTACAAGAGCTTTAAAAGCCTTTAAATGAAACAACCGCATAGCTATGGCACAAAGGAAGCATTTGGATGATTTTTTACGTGGTAGAATTATCGGCCGTTTGGAATGTGGAAGTACCCAGCTGAAAGTATCCGAGGAACTTGGAATAACACAGAGTGTCATATCCTGGCTTTGGCAACGGTTCCAAAATGATGGTAATGTGAGTAGACGTTACAGCATAGGTCCACCCCAAGTTACAATTCTGAGTGAGGACTGGTATTTGACATTTAATGCAAAAAGAAACAATCGGAGCACAGCATCAGACCTGTCTCGTCAGTTCATTTCAGCTACCGGTATGATAGTTTCAAAGCAAACCGTGTACAGACGCTTAGGGACATTAGTCTATATACTCGAAGACTGGATTAGAGAGCATGCATTGCAGACATGTTCTTGTGTGATGTTTTCCGACTAGTCCAGGTTTAGGTTTCAGCCTGATTCTCGCCTGACTTGCATATGGAGAGGGACAGGTACCCGTTACCACCAAGAGAACACAATTGAACGATACCGTTACGGCGGTGCAGGATTGCTCATTTGTAAAGGAATTATTCTGGGTTCCAGAACTAACTTGCATGTTCAGAATGTAACCCTGACAGGCCACTACTATTGGGATGTCATTCTGAAATAGCATGTACGCTTGATTCAGTTTGCAGAATTTCTGTTTATGAATGGCAACCCCCTTCCTTATCGTGCAGACATTGTAGACGAATGCCTTCAATCTGATAATGTCACCCGTATGGACTGGCCAACATACTTACCGGACTTGAACCCAATAGAGCATGTGTGAGACCTGCTTTTCCGACGAATGGCAGCCCGTCAACTGCTTCTCACATGTCTACCAGAACTTCGGAGAGTATTGCTTGATGAGAGGTGTAATATTCCACAAGATCAGATCGATAATTTGATGCTCCTCATACCTAGGCGTTGTATTGATTTGTGTTGGTGGCATAATATCCATTAACCATCATACCAAACATGTTACATTGGTTTTCGTAAATAGGTTATTTTTTTAAATTTGCTCCAGGGAGTAAAAATCGCAATTTTTGTTTAAAAAATGTAGGATATCATGCATATAACATCTTTTTTGCTCTTTACTTTTTGTGTTCAATAAATGACTTTAGAAGGAAGTCACAATTGGTTTGCTTTTGTCTCTTCCTTTTCCTGAACTTGTATTATCCTTATTCTATGCAAACGAGTGTAAGTACATTTTCCATAGTGATTTTTTTTTCATGTGAACATGCAATTGTTAATATAAATATATCATAAAAACGTAATTTTCTTTGCATTTATTAAAAATTTATTTTTATATTATAGAAGAAATATTTATTGAAAGATTCTTTTTGAATATTTTTATCCGAGCTTAAATTTCTTCCACAAATATTAAATAAACTATTTTGTACTCAGTTGGAAATTAAAGTTAATGCCATTATATTTATTAATCAAATATAAAATGATATATACAAGTATATTTTTGAATTTTTACATTTATTGACATTGTTTTTATTAAGCGGAAATAATTTTGAATTATGTTATTAGAAGCTTTCCTATTCTTATGGATATTCTATTACATAACAACTAATTTTATCTGGTGATATATAATTTATTTCTATTTAAAACAAAAAAAAATGAAACGTTTTTTCCGGTATCTATAACATTAAACCCCTTACAGAGGGATATAGTTTATACGAGTAAAATTTGTATTTATATATAGGATTTTGTCGTAATAAGAAGAAAGAAATTGAAGTGAACACAATATTTCGTAATAATTAAAATATTTATTATATGTCTCATTCATTTGATTTGATTATCCATTTGATTATCTTTCATAATAGGCATAAACAATATGTATTATAGTCATTTTTAATAGATTGTTGTGAATATTTTTATAAAACAATCAGTTAAATAATATTCATTAAGAATGTAATTTATATGATACGTGTCTCATTAATGTTGAAGAAACACAAATATTACAATGGATTAAAGACACAGGTTTTATTTAAGTCAGTATATTTTTCAATATATTGATTTAAATTATAACGCATGCATACTTTTTTGGGATTACTATAGCTTTGATTTTTGTAAGCATATATTACATTATCATAATTTTCCGACTAAATGTTTCCACACTTAAAATATTATATATTTTGCTTCTCAAAACACATAGCATTTTTTAAATTAACTTTAAGTAAATAATAGAAAGTTAATAACAAAATGTATACATAATTTCTAATTTTAATCCATTGTTTCATCACACAATTCTAGAAGATTAAATACTTATTTGATGCATGTGCATTTTATCATTATAATATTTTATTACCTTTAAAAGTTTATTGAAAATTGGATTTGATTCATTTTTGAAATGTATACACAATTATATTAATTCAATTATTCTGTCTTTATCTTACTTTTTAAATAAAAATTGTGTAGGATTAAAAATTAATGATGTTATTTTGTTAACATTTGTTGAAAGACTGAACAGTACTAAAATAATACTTTTATATTCCTTACTAAATGAAATATTTTTTAATTATTTGTGAATTATAAAAGTATTTATAATTTTATAAGAAACATATTATTTTGAATCTAGTGATGTGTTCTGTTATTAGTTGCCCAATAAGCAGTTCCAAGTATTTATGAACATTTTTTTTATTTATAAATTCCAAAAAGCAATTCATTTATATAAATCATTCATACTTGTTACATCATTAATAACATTATAATATTTGAAAAATAAAAAAGCATGTGATTATGTGCCAACTATGATTTATGCAGTTTAACAACTCTTTCATTCAAACATATATCTGCATCAAAATCTCCAGACATTTATATATATATATATTTATGATAATGTAAGAAATGTAACAACTATCACACATGAGAACAAAATAATCACGTTTTACATGGTATGTGGGTATTTACTTTTGATAATTAAAACAATTTCCTTCTCACATTTTGATAATCATGTAAACACTATAAATCTTTTATGACAATCTATGTCATAACAATGTGAATATCACTTCTTACAAATTTCACTTTTATCACCCACTTCATCACACATGTCTCTGAAAGACACAGAATTTCCTAAAAAACTAATACTTAGTTTTTAGATAAGATGATGATGTCTAAATAATGAGAACTTTTAAATCCTTTGAAGAAAAATCTATACTATGTTGATTTTAGCTTCGTTAAAGTAACTTTATCCCTAAAATTTGTTATTCTAAAATGTACTCACTGTTTTTAATATTAAAATCATTTTTTTGATAAAATGAACTATTAAAGTTTGACATAAAATGAATATTTTTATTAATATCTGGATTATTGTATTTAAGTGACTGATTCTCAAAAAGTAAACAATTTCATCAGAAGGGTAACAATAGACATCGTGCGCATAATTCAAAATTAAAATAGAAATACTCAAGGAAAGATGTATTTATCGTATTAAGAAAATTCAAAGTACAATTTTAAAGTATATCTGTACTAAATGATATTGTAAATAATTTAAATATTTACTTCGCCGCTGACTTAAAATATATATATGTTGCACGAATATAATACACAACATTATGGTAATACTATCAATAAGAATATATTTTTCTAACTTCATTTTCAAATAATTCACAATTCAACTTAATCTTGTACGAAATTTTATATTTTATTAACATATATTATTCAAGAAAGATATTTTAGTTGCTACAGTTATTTTAGTTTTGGAAATGCAAACATCTTATTACACTTAAATAATTATGAAATAAATATCGTGGATGTATTATGGACCTATGTATAATTTGAAATTAGTTTATAATCTTTTTAAACATGTTTATGATGGGGCTTTTCATTAAATCAAATTGTCAAAAGTTTGTTTCATTACAAATCTTTCAATTCCTTTCTCTAAATCAAAATTCTTATTCATTCACTCATCAGAAAAATATAAAAAATTACTTTAGATTATAAAACAAGACATTACAGTGCTACATGATATAAAATATCAATGTTAACATCCATTAGCGCTTGAGAAGTGTGCGAAATTATTTTCTGTAAAACCGATGCAAAGCAATGTTCTGGTCCATTCAACAACGATGAACACGAAGCACCAAACATGCATTCAACTGACTTCATTTTCTTCCTAAAAACCAACTTTCATGTTTTTCAAAACACAATTCATGTACATTCTTCTAGATAACATTTTGTTCAGTTAGTTGTATCACAAAATTCTTTGGTCTTTCTTCTTTAAAATGTGATTCAAAATACACTCTGTAGCCCTCCTAAATCGCTGCATATCTGTAAACATTGATTCATAAAAATGTAAATAATTCCTTTTCAATAATTTAATAATTGCTACATAGTAATGAAAATTAAATTTTTAATGAGACGTAAGCAAGGCATTGATCTCAAAATTTAAAACAGATTGCTTAAAACTATTAATTTAGAATTTTACTAAGTAATATAATTTACAAAATTAAATCGTTTTTGCCACCATACCATAAAATGGATGCTTTGTAGTTTCCTTTTCATTTCGTTTTTTCTTTTGTTCTATTGTCAACGTGTCAATGACTTGAATCAATGGAAAACACCTTTTAAAACCAATGCTTTGGTCTTTATATAAAGACAACATTAAAGAAAATCGTTTTATTAATAAAATTAAACTCGACAGTACTCTCAGACATTCGATAGTGAATTTCTCCAGACATTCGATAGTATTTGCTTCTGCTCGAAATATGCGATTTGAAAGCAGGCAGAGAATTTTTTACCAGTTATGACGTCATCTCTATATAATGTGGCATAGATGACACGTTATCTGATATCATGGATATTTTAAAGTATTGAGAATTGTAATAAAGTAGCGTAACCATGATTACAACTGGAATAATAGAAACATCCACTTTATGGTTATTAAAGAAATTTTTATTAACATATTAATTTCCTCAGGTAAAATTTTAAAAATTAATATGTTTTGTTAAAATGGAAACGTTATTTTGATTTCAAAACTATAGTATTATTTAAATTTTGCATTTTACTTTTGATACTGATTCTCGTAACTTCTTCAAAATAATTCTCCTTTGCATGTGCATATATATTATGCACGCAATTTAAAATAAAAATAATTAATCATTGTTATGCATGTAACTTAAGGGATTTTCTATAAATTAATTAATGATACTAATATTATAATGTTTTTTTAAGTTCTTAGTTTGAGTTTCACAAAATATATTTTTCCAAACTAAATAATTAATTTAAAATCATATCAATTGTAGTAAAAGTGTTGTAAAAAGATTATGAATTTATATTTACGAAAAGTTTGCTAATTTTTATTACATCTTGTTTTTAGTACATTAATTTAATTTATTTTTTTATAAATTTTCTCTCCCATACACTCAAAATTCTTCTCTGTTACCTTAAGATTCCTGTGTCATATGTTTAAAGATTCTTTATTATTCAACTAATGTGAAACTTAGAAATATTTTAACTTTATTATTTTAAACTCAAAATAAGTTATTGGATTAAATTCTATTTTGACGAAAATATGCACCTTATACGTAAAATTCAGAATAGTTAAAAACATTGTATTAAAAAATTACTCATTAAGGAATCCGTAAATAATGGAATAAATTTGCATAATTGCTTAACAAATAAAGCTTTTCATAGACGAGTTCTTAATCCATTGTTTGAAATTTTATTTTTGTATGTTGCTAAATATCAATTGAAAATATAGCATTTTTACTTTATTACAATAGGAAACTGAATGAAATGTGACTTTATATTGGTATGCTTAAAACAGAAAAGTTCACAACAGTTTTAGATGATTTTTCATGACTCGTTTTTCCATATATTTTTCAGAAAATAACATATAATTTCATATGAAATTTTTACATAATTATTAGCAATATGCTTCACAATATAAAATTAATAAAATAAGGACATACAATTTAATTTTTAATCAATGATAACAATAATAATAATAATATTTGGCACAGTTACGTATCCATGTTGCTAAATTCTGAATGCTTTTAGTGATGAAGAAATGTTACTAAGATGAAGTATTGTGGCGTGCGAGATGACGTAAATACTAGGGTTGCCAAAAAATAATTTGTTTCATCATTCTTATAAGTATTCATGACTCAATAAAAACCAGGTTTCCATATACGTATGGAAATCCGTAAAAATAACACCAAACTTAGAATTTGACACTCTGGATTACATGGTATCTGTGCCTGATATTTGATAGTTCCACAATTTTAACACAACTTACCAATCGTGTAGCTTAGAGAGATTTTCATTAGGTTTGGCACTATGTATATAAATATTCGCTACACATCAGTATGCCTGATAGATATACTGACTGATGAAGGGCTTCTGTCATCCGGGGATCTCTGTTTTACGATCACCGCGCTGCTGCGGCCAAAGCTCTCTGTTGGACTAGCAACAAATGTACGCGTCCTTTCTATATCAGGAGTTTCAAGTTCTGTCTGTAGTGGCAGCTGAAATCATAAGTATTTACATATTAATACTTTAAGCCTATTTATCAAAACTTAAAAATGAAAAAGTCCCTACTACAAATAACTTGATCCAAATTTACAAATATAGACACTTTTAAAATCCTTTGTATTCCAATCTCAATGAATTATTAATATTCAAGACACATTAACTTTGTTTTTAAGGTAATAAATTATAATTTACATGAAATAAAATATAAATAAATGTGCCATATTAAAATTAATAGTGGATTTTTATATCTTTGTAATTTATGCGCACTTTCTTTAATATTATTATGTGGTTTATAAATTATTACACATCCTAAAATAGATGAAATTAAATATTATTAGTTTTGCAAGAAAATAATTACTAAATTGAAATGTTTTTATGTCACATTATTATAGTAAATGCAACTTAAATTACTCTTGATAACTTACAACAGTAGTTAATGCGAAATTAATTTATTTGTTTTTTAACATTATATTGTTAAAATGAAAATTTGTTCAATAAAAAAAAACTAGTTTAATATAAGCTGTAAAGGTTGACCTCAAAGCAACCTCGCTTTCAATTCTTCAACCAATTAGTAGTCTCACACAATATCTTTGTAATTTTTAATGTTTTTATCACATACTTTTATAGTTATATAAATTAATTTAAGCAGTTTAAAAAGTAATTTTTAAATTTGTGGCGTATGTATTCATTTATTTCAAGCACAGTAGTTGTAAGCATACTTTGCTATAGCATATATATTATTTGCTTATATTATTTTCATCATAACGGTATTTTTTTAGATTTATTAAATGGCTTAAATCATTTAATTTTACATGTTATTAACAAAATGAATTGTTTTAAGCTATTTTATTTATAAAAGTTTTGTATTTAAACTTAATTATTTTTTTGCAAAATAAACAGCTTAATATTTGCAATTTCATCACTGAAATTCTTTTTATTCAAAACTCAGCAATAAGTTTTATTTCATTTAATAAATTATTTGTGTATGTTGCAATAAACACTATTTAATTTTTAAAGAATTTTAAAATATATTTAAGCATTTGATATTATGTATACATATAAAAAATAAAAAATACTTTTATTAACTTTTCAAAAATTTTTATCATCATAAGCAAACTTTTACTAGAAACAGAAAATAATTGAGAGCTTTAATGAGAAGCTTATTAATATAATTTTTAAGATAATCATATTATTCTGGCAAATAATACAACTATATATAATCTGAATATCAATAGATAAACTTTTCGTCTAAGATAAATGAGCTGGAAACTTGAATTCAATTTCGATTGATTAAACATTCCGCTGATCATGAACAATTCACGAGAAAATTCTCTTCGATTTTGGCAAAATAAATATTTTAAGTTCTACCTCAAATAATATATTACTAGCATGTATTATTTGAGGTAGAATTCTTATTTTAATTTCGTAGACTTCAAAATTTAAATTTTTCATTTAAACCAAATATTATTTTTGTTAATGTTAAATAAAGTATTATAATGCATAATTATTAAGGCAAATTTAATAAATACGACTTTAAATATTAAAAATAAATCCTAATTTCTTTATTTCTTATATTTACTGTTAATGTCAACGTCAATTGAATTACAGAAGGAGAGGTTAACTTTGTAAAATTTATAAATACAAAATATATCACTTTATTGTAAATGCACAAATTTTATAATATTACTGTTGTTACTGTGCAATTAAAAAGTTTGCTATTCCCAGAATCTCAGTAAATACTATATTACGATATAATCTTAGTATATACTTAGTACGTATAATTAGTTTTTACATTTTTTGTTGATTTTCTAATAAAATCATTCGTTTGGGCTGTTATAAATTATGTACAAATTCTTATTTAGTAAGCTTATATTATAAATCTTTGGAATATATTATTCTTTTCTGTTAGAGCATTTCTCGCATCACAAAAAAAGAAAATGCTTACAAAATAAATTATAAAAAAACTTTTATACGTTTAACATAGACAAAAATACTGAATTAATCGATCATTTTTACCAGTTATTTTGTAAATTTGTATTTAACTGAAGTAATCTCTAATTATTTTAAGGGGAAAAAATAAGTAGTTTAGTCGAAATGTTCCATGTATCCTTTGATGGAAATAATTTTTTTTTTACGCTCAGCTAATTATATTCAGTAATTAATTGCAATAACAAGTATAATTAGCAATTTAAATAGCATGCCTTAAAATAAAGCATTGATTGCAAAACTTCTTCTTTTTATTTATTTTCATCATTACTTTATTACATAAATAATTATTTTATATTTATTTTTTTTAATTTACTTATTTAAAATGAATATTAAAAAGCAAAGATTTATTAATTTCTTTTAGAAATTATTTCTTTAATATCTTACAGCAAAATCATAATTAATATGGTTGAGTATTCCTGCACACATTAATTCATTAATTTCATTTATGAATAAATATTGGATTATAAGCAAATGTGTATTAGTTGTCAATATTTATTTTTTGAAATGCACTGAAAATTTTGAATGGAGTTAAAAGCAGAACTCAGTATTAAAATATGTAAATGGAAACTTAAGAGTATAATATTCTCATCTTTTTATATCTTGCATTATTTTTAAGTAGTATTAATCTCTAAATGTATATGACAATCTATATCCTAGAGGAAAAATTACATTGTTCACATTGTATACTGGTAGATCAGAATTTTTATTTATATAAATACTATACAAATTCTACCAAAAGGAATATTTTTAACAAATTTTACTTGTCACAAGCTTCCATTTAATTTGAATCTTACTGAAATTGGAAATTAAAATCTCAAACAATAACTTGAACATAAAAAATTGAGATCTAAAAAAGGAAGTGAAAAAATACGCCTTATAAACATAAAGAAAAAAATATTATATTTTCATATAAATAAGTTTAATAAGATATATCTATATCGAATTACATATTCTTTATCTTTAAAACAAATAATCATTTAAAAGAAATACATATATATTGAGACAATATTTAATACCGAGATTCAAATTAAACATAAGTCTGTATGTCTCCAAAGAATAAATAAAGTATTTGCCTCATATATTTGATATAACATCATTTAATTATTTATGAAGTATTATAACATCATTATAACATCGTTTAATTATTTTTATTTATATAAATACAAATTCTACCAAAATGAATATTTTTAACTAATTTTACTTGTCACAAGCGTCCATTCTTTTTGAATCTTATTGAAATTGGAAATTAAAATCTCAAACGATAACTTAAAATTAAAAAGTTGAGATCTTAAAAAGGAAGTGAAAAAAGTGTAATAACTATAAAAATACGCCTTATAAATATAAAGAAAAAATTATTATCTTTTCATATAAATAAGTTTAATAAGATATATCTATATCGAATTCATATTCTCTGAAGCTTTTATAGTTATTTTGCCATTTATTTTCATATTTTATTAAATATTTAGCAAGAATTTGAAGATGTTTTTGAGTCTCACAATCTTTTTATCAATTCTGTAAATTCAAGTAAAATATAGGCTTAAAATGACTGAGAAATGTGTTATTCTGCATTTAAATTATTCATAGTATTGATTAATTATAAATGCTTAAGTTAAATTTTCTGTAGCATGTATGCTGGGATAAAAATACAAGCAAAAATAATTCTAAAATTTACTCATTTGAACATGATAGTTTCAAATTAGTCAATTAAAAGAAACTATTTTCAGAGTACATTGTTATTACAATTTTGGAAATATTTTGCTCAAATTTGAGAACTTTCGTCAAAAAAAGTGCTTTGGAGTCTTCAATATACGTATTTAAGCATTCTTCTTAAAAAATGGAAGTATTTTTAAGAATACTCTAGCATGCTAGTAAAATGAGTTATTAATTAAACTCGTTTACTATATATAATGTATTTTGAGAAAAGCTTAACTGTACATTTAAGAAAAATACATTCCTTAATATGAAGGTAAGCAGCGTCACTTAACTTATTACTCTTTGTTTTTCTAATTCATTTGTTCCTGAAAGTTAAAATTTAAATGTGCTTTTATTACTAGGTTTATAATTTTATCATTGAATGTTATTCTCTGAGAAATAAAATTAATTGCTTCGTAATTTTTTTGTATTATATTAGTTTAAAATATGTACATTTCATGAAAAATGTAGTATTTATAAAATAAATTCCATAATGCTTAAAATTTATATTTTCCTTATTGTTATAGCATAACAAAGATCTTCGAATTAAAAAAAATAATGAAATAAAAAAAATAATTAATAAAATATAATCTGAAAACTTGCACTTTGTAGTATTTGTAACAATACATGTAATGACATATTTTAGAGTGCCAGTAAAATAATTTTCATTTAAATTTCATTACCATTTACCATTATTTGATAGACATGGGCATTAATAATTTTCATTTAAATTTCATTACCATTTACCATTATTTGATAGACATGGGCATTAATAATTTTCATTTAAATTTCATTACCATTTACAATTATTTGATAGACATGGGCATTAATAATTTTCATTTAAATTTCATTACCATTTACAATTATTTGATAGACATGGACATTAATAATTTTCATTTGAATTTCATTACCATTTATAATTATTAGATAGACATGGGCATTAATAATTTTTGTTCTTGATAACCGTTTTCTTTATAAATTTATTTAGTAATAACATTAATAAATAAAAGAAATTTTTCATTATTTTGTATAGTTAAGTGATACTGCATCAATTTTTAGATTAATAATGAAATAATAAGCAAGTTACATAGAAAATGCTAAAAATATAAGAAAGTTAAGAAACAAAAATATATTAAAATGAGTACAAAATAAATAAATTATAAAAACTGTTAAATAGGAGTTATTCTTTAACATTATTAGGCAGAAAGGCACAATATTTTTTCATTAAATTATAAGCTAGGGCGTTTTGAATTTACCACATAATAATATCTTCCTTTCAGAGTAATATCTTCATTTTTCCTCAAAAATATCTGAGTTAATTTCAATTAGAAATGAAATTCATATCATTTTTTCTCTTCAATAAATTTAACTTAAAAGTAGTCACTTTTGAAATAATTCTCTAGGCGTCATGCTTTTTCAGAACAAATTTTCATTTATAAAAATAAATCTCAAATCCAGTAATGAAACGAAGTGAAATGACAAATCAAGTCAATGATTTTTCGGAAAATTCTTCTTTTGATATATATATATATATATATATATATATATATATATATATATATATATATATATATATATATATATATATATATATATATATATATATATATATATATATAAATCCTTTACAAAATTGCATACACAACCCACGTAAAAACATATCCTCTTCAAAGAAAATAGTTATGTAAAATGCGTCATACTTTGTTCATACGTTTTGTGTGCAAAAAATATTAAATTATTAAAACGGTATCATTAAATATTTTTATTAAAACTAAAATGATGAGTAATTTGACATGCATTACGGAACTCGATTTATTTCTAGTGTTTCTTTCTTATTCAAAATCATAAAAGGGAATCTAAAATTGAATTCATTTAAAACAGAAATCAAATTATGAAATTTACACTGCAATTTTTATATATATATATATATATATATATATATATATATATATATATATATATATATATATATATATATATATAAATGAGTATTCGGCTTACTAAAACTATTTTAAAAATCTAAAACTTTATAAATGGAGCATGATTATAGTAAGTCATAAGTAATTTGGAGTTTTATATTTCCTATGAGACCCATGTTATAAAATCTATAAAAATATCTATTTTCATATGGGAAATAGATATTCTCAATTCATCTGAGCATTTTTATAAAGTCTATTTATCTTTATCAGATTGTCTATTTTGCAATAATTAACGCATTGTCTAGACTTCAATTAGAGGAGTATAATATTTTCCTTTGCTAATGTTGATTAAGCTACAATATTTCAGAATTTACATTGTTTTATAAAAATGAATAGATACGATAAATTTAATTATCATACGATTTGAATTGACGTTTGGAATTTTTGCATATACATACGTTATACATATTTATAAGGAATTGTAATCTATACGACATACATACGAGGGAAACAATTGCATATATTATTAAAATTTAGTTATTTTTAAATAATAATTTTAATATCATAAATGACTAGAAAAAATACTTGTATTGAAGTTTAAACAGCAAAACAAGTTTATTCTTAATTTATTTTACTATTTAAACGAAATCTTAACTAGCAGGTATTAGAGCTATGCAGATTACGCAAATTATTAAAAGAAATTGATTTATTCTTTCATACTTAAAAACTGTTACATACTTTCTTCTTATTTATCTTACTCTGGCTTATATATTTTTTACATAATTATCTTCATAATGTTTTTATGGAAACTAATTTTGCATGGATAAGATAATTAATTCTATTCTTCCATGGAATTAATCGCCTAAGGGTGTAATCTAGTATATTCAATATTATCTGCTCAAGATTGATATATAATAAAACATTATTCGTTTTATTGTGAACATTTAATGCAAAAAAAAATAATGCAATATTAAACTTATTAAAAGGGGTGGAATTTAAAAACTTAAGAGTTTTTTAATAATAAAAATTAAAATAGTCTAAAATATTTCACATTTACATTGTAAACTTTATCATTCATATATTCAGTGAAAAAATGTTCAATTAATTTAGATAAGAGATTGTCAAGCGTTTTGATATAGAAGGAAATAATTTCATAAAATATTTTTGATAAAAGAGTAATTTTTATAGTTTAACTTATTAAATCTAACGGTGTCCTTTGAGATTATGAAACTTATTAACACATAATACGAGTTTATTTCACTAGCAAAACATTATAACCTGAATTCCTTCGCGTGACAATGATTTATATAAAAGAAAATATTTGCTTATTGATATTCTTATTAATAAAACATCAAATTATTAATTTTCTAAAACTCTATTTTTCAATAAATTAGTAAATAATTTCAATTTCTTTGTTAAACTCCTTTGCTAGATTATTATTAGCTATACTTCAATCTCCTAAAAAATATAAATATTAATCAATATTTTTCAATTTTATTTGTATAATATAAAAATTTAATAATCAATACTTTTATTTTTAATCTTGGATTGATATAACTTTCTGTATTAGAGGAATCCAAGGGTAGTTTTTTCCAATATACACTCTCCGCGTTTGCAGTTGCTTCACCTGTTACATCAGGCTTGCTATTTTCGATAATTACATAGCTATCTGAAAAGTCATAAGGTTACACATATATAAGTAAATTAGCATATATAAAATTTTGTAACACAAAAAAGTGAATTGAACTCAACACCAAATTGTTATAAGCTAATATATAACAATTTGAAAATTAATATAAATTTGATTAAATTAGAAAAATTAGAATGCGAAATTATTTTTTAATTTAAAACAAAAATAATTGTTTATTTAAATGTTCGAAAATTACATTTTTACTTTTTAATTACGTATTTTTTAATGTGTGAAGATTCAATATCAAAATTGACAGAGTCATTTAGTCTACCTGGTGTAAAATGCTTTAACTGTTCTTCTTCCCTATGTTCGCACAAGCAATGATTATAACCTTTATGTTCAGGGTCTGTACAGGCTGGATTTCTACAGGAAATAAAAAATAAAATATTAAAACAAATTGAATATTTTAATAAATCAAATAAGTGAATTATAACAAAACCAAAAAAGAAAAGTGCGTTACTTTAAAAAAATTAATTTGAAGTCAGTTTTTGGAGTCAAAGGCATAATGATTTAATAGCTGTAATTATAATACATAGGGTAGAATAAAATCAACATTAACATATAGTAAAGAAATAGAAACAGTTAAAAAGTAAAACAATATTCGATGTTATTTTTCATTTCTACACAGTTGAATTAAAGTCAAGTTGCATTCTGGATAAAATTATCCTGTTATTAAACTTTGTTGTCTTTAACTGTGCAATCGAATCATTTCCTATTTCAGATTTTTTTTATAAAAAAATTAGAATATAAATAAAGTCATAAAAATAAGTATGCTTTACAGAATTAATAGCACGTCGATGATTTAATTTTAATATCTTTACAGGATCTATCTATTTAACTCCATCAAAAAGGAAATAATATTATAAATTTTGTTTGGTTTCATAAAACATATATAGTAAATTTTATTTTTAGATGTTCCTCTTTTTTACATGGACTTAAAAGCGATGAAACGTAATTAAATTTGTATGTACAAAAACCATGTGTTCGAATTATTAAAATGCTCTGAATATGATTTTTTATTAAGAAACAAACAGAAAACTTTAAAGTTTCATAATTTTTTTACTTTTTCTCATAATAATCATAATTTTTTTACTTTTTCTCATAATAACTTTCGATTGTTAAAAAAAGTTTTATAAGTCGTATTGTTGAAATAAATAAGTTGCTTGCTTTTGCGTTTGTTGGATATTGAAAATTTAGAAGAATAATATCCATGCTTCTTTTCTAAATGAATGATTAACATTTTATACAATGTATTTCAGTTTTAATGCAGTTCAAACATTTAAAAACATTACAATTATGAATATATTGTAAGCAAATAATTATAAAATTAATTTAAAAGCATTTTGCTTAGTGAAAGTAAAATAAAAATATATTGTATTTAATTATTTTTTTACTTATCATCTTTTTTAATTACGCTTAGAGAACTTTATTTTCCAATTGTTCTGATTACATATTTTACGACATTTATAATTCGTAATTTTTGGAGAGTCCATAAAAGTTTAATGCTGTATATATATATATATATATATATACAGTATTAATGTATATATATATATATATATATATATATATATATATATATATATATATATATATATATATATATATAAAGTTTTACGATTGTAATTATACGTACAAAACAATGTTTGTTTATTGCAATAATAATAAATATTTCGTATAAACGTGTTTTGCTGAGGATTATATTATTAGTAATTGACTTAGAAATTTAAATTATTGAAGATTTTAGTTACAAGAATAGGTTCTTCAGTTATAAATTAAACATTACATTTAAAATTTTAACTTGATAAATAAATTTAAACATATCTTAACTCATTTTACAAGGAAATAAATTGCTTGAGATTATAAAACCAGATTTTATAAAAATTATATGTATATTTAAAGGCAGAAAAATTATTGTTCAGAATAAAATAATTCATGTAAATACTTCTCTTTTATGTAAACAATAATCTATTTATATTCTGTTTTATGTAAACACCTATATTACTCTGATAGAATAGTAATCAAGCTATTAATAAGAGATACAGAAGAAGCATATTCCGAATATTTTCAATGCATGAATATTCCTAGTGATATCTTGTGAGATTCATTCTAGAATTTTCGATTTCAGCCATTAAACTTTTACTGAAAGAGTACCATCCATCACAGATGATTTCAAAGGGAGAATAATCAGATTTCATAAGCGACCTCCTATATAGAGGATTCTTGAAGTTTTCATCGATTTTTTTTTTTTTTTTATTTTCTTGATCATTTCATCTCTTCCGTTCGGTGGCCTATTTTATGAATAAAGGTGATGCAAATTACACGAAGTCACAAATTTTCACTATTTTCTCTTTCAACTAATTTTAAGATTTAACTTCTTGAAGGCATAAGTAACAAAGTTTTAATTATCTATTTCAGTTTCCAAGACTTTTGTCATTTTTAAATCGTTCAAACAACTTTTCCTAATATAAAGTAAGTTTTCGTATGAGAACTTTCACGCTCTTTACATTTAATTAAAAATTATAGCTGAGACATGTAGCATTAACTCTTTAAGTTTTACAGCAAAATGTCAGATAATAGTTTTCAAGTTTAAGTAAAAATTATTTGTTATATACTATTTTTATGTCTAAGCAAATTCAGAAATTTAAGTTAAAAAGAAATTAAAAAAAATAATTTTTAGTGTTTAGTAAATTACAATGTAAATATTTTTAATTTGTCAAATAAAATATGCACTTACATTTTACTTTGTGATATTTGACATTTTTATGTTGTTATAGCATTAACTGTTAGTATTAACACATAATTCAGGAACAGAAATTCTCCATAGTAAAATCAGTCTATAGAAATCACAATTTTAAGCACACATCAAAGAATTAACTGAGTAACTAACGCATTTTACCATAAAAAAATGTTTATTTTAGACAATTATTATAAACAGTATTTTTAAGAGTGGTTATTAATACTTGCAATAGATTAATCTATAGGAACTAACAAATGTTAAAATGAAAATTTTGTTTTAATTTAATAGCTATGCATTATAAAATTTTTGTTGCGTCACATTTAGATAAAAATTTGCCCAAGCACATATGAATATTTTTTTATAAATTTAATTTTTATTGCCCTATTTAACAAAAATATTTCAGTTTTCGACTGAATCATTAAATGGTCGTTATACTTGTATAAGAATTAGCAATAGATTGATTGCAACTTGTGTAAAAATATATCATTAGTTACAAATGCAATATATATTCTTTTATTTCTAGTTTATTTTTTAGTATCTTCTAGAATATTTCAGACTTTGTTTCGTAATGTAATCAAAAGCACCCTTTTAGCATAATTTCTTTTATATAATACCCAATATTTCTTTAATTACAAAAATATGAAAATATTTCAAAATTCAATATATTCTACTGAAGGCCTTATAACATTTATGTGATTTGATGAATTTAGTACTAAGCATGCTCGAGAACAAATTTCAACGGATTTAGCGTTACATAATCATTCACTTAACATATGGTTCACACCCCAGACCCTATGGTCAAGAAAAGAGGTACGGTCATTGTAAACCTTGGCCCTCTCTTTCTTTCTCTCTCTCTCTCTCTCTCTCTCTCTCTCTCTCTCTATATATATATATATATATATATATATATATATATATATATATATATATATATATATATATATAAAAACACAACTGCATACATAATAAAAAATATTAGAACAATCTCTCTTCTCTACTGATTTTAATACAATGTCTCATCATATTGCACTTAACTAAGCAATCCTAATGTATAAAATTTTTTCGTTTAGAGTTTAAAAAAATAGTATCAGTATATAATAATTAGTTGATCAATGAATACTTCTCTCTTTCATTATTTTAACTGTAAATTTTCTTTTAGTTTCTCAGATTGCATTTTTAGAAAAATTAAATCTATTTTATAAGATTTACAGTAATTGAGAGATTATCTCAACTTTCTTTCTATTTATTTTTAAAACCTCAGGAAAAAGCAAAAATTTACAAATATGCCATTTTAAAATTATTATTATTAACTAGCAAGCAATACCAGCGTATATTAGTTTTAATCCGAAAAAAATTAGTGTTTATGTATTGTTTATCAAATGATAATTCGGAAAATATCAAAAAGTGATTGTTATATGAATGAACTATTATATCTCACGAAAAAAAAAAAACGAATTCTTCATCTAAATATCCACAAAAAATTTTAAAGAATATTATCCAGCTGATAAAATATTTTCCTTTCAAATTCAGGTGATATCCTTTCAAATAAATAATTCAGTTACATTAGCAATTTAAACCGCAATTTCAGTAATGAATATAATTATTCTCTAAGACGTTGGTGATTACTTATAGTGAGTAAGGTTCAGTTAAAATGTAATTTGATTTAAATATTTTTCAATGATTTTTCTAATTCACTTAATAATGATTACTTTACTAATTTCTATCATTTACTGAATGTATTTTTTTAAATTTCTTCATTTCAATTCAAATGCTTTCCATTAAGGTAATCGTTTTGGAATCGATGATAAGTCTATTAATCTGTACCTCAACGAATGAGGTTAAAACCCTTTGATTGTTTTTCTAATTCTTTAAACGGATACATTTAAATATTTTCATTACTTACCTTACAAGAATTAATAATTGATTGAATTTTTAAGATTCATAACGCAAGTCTAAGGATCCAGAATTCAGGGGTACGTGATATTAAAAATTTTATTGAATTATATTTTAATTTCTTAAAATTATTGCCTTTTATAAAATTTTGTGAAATTACAACTCTGAAAATGTTTCAATTTCTTTAAGACTTAAAATTAGGACTGCTGCTTCAGTTTCATTTGAAATGAGTGTTGCATTTTACTAGTTATACATGATAAAGGTAAATATTATGTATGTACATAGTATAGAAGTAGTAATTAAGAAAACAACATTTAAAATTTGATATCTACCAGAGAAATTTACCAGAGAAATAGAGATGAAAATAGGAAAAACAAATATGCTAAAAAATGAAATGATGTAAATTAAAAATTAGAAATAATTACAAATGACATTCTACTAAAACAAAGAGTTATTTTCTAATGTAAATTCAATAAGAAGAAATACAAAAATAACTGTGTAGCTGATTGTTTTCAAAATTCTCTTTGAATGTTTACTAATTTTCTAAATGAAACAGATGATTTTATTATCATAGTATCGTTTTTGTCCATTTTTTGTTTAAATAACCATTTTATTTGGTTTGAAGAAATAGAGATGAGAAATGCATTTTACTATCATTCGGGCAAAAATAGTCAGAAAATGGTTACGTGATTTTTAAAGTATGAAAGTTGCTTAAAAGGAGAAAGATTTTGGTAATTTACAATATTTAGGAAGCATAAGGTTTCGAAAAGGAACATTCATGTGAAGAACTAATTTATAAATTTGGCCAACAATAAATGTGTATGGATGAGCAAAGTTTTGATAATATATTATCTTATAAAAATATAGGAGAAAATCGTTAAAGTAGGTAAAGCAATCAAGTAACATTTTACGCATCATTCACTACAGCATTTGTTTATCCAGGAGTAGCAGCAGTAACTCATTCTGTAGACAACTATCCTTTCTTTAATCCTTTCATTAACTATTAAAGACAATTTCGCCAGATGTACTTAAAAACTTCTTTCAGTAACATAATTATTTCTAGAATTTGTCCTTACTAAAGTGAAAACGAAATGGTAAACTTTGAATTTTTAAATTTAAATCGGTGAACTCCATTCCAAAATTTTAAAAAAAACTTTACTTTAAATAAGTAAAAGACTGAGAAAATAAAATTAGCTGCTTAACTTGTATATTTATAAACAAACATTTAATCTTCCATCATACGTGCTGGAACTCAGAAGTCTGGTCGTTTCAAATCATGGTGTCTCTCAAAACGGTCGGCACTTATAGCCAACTATTTTCTAATGGTTTAAATTTCCTCATTTGTCTCCTACTTATATTTTAGAAGTCTTGTAGACCCGGTACGCATTCTGGTAGATTCAGAATTTAGTTGAACTTTTGTTGAGCTCTGGTATAGAATAAAGTCATATATGTGTCACAAAAATTAAAAGAAATAACCTAAATCCTTGATAGGGATCTATCAATTGATGAAGAATTCATAAATGAAATAAATAAATGATGAAAAAATGTATTTAAGAGGATTAATGAACAAATTCTTTAGAGAATGTGATTCTAACGGTAGTTCAAACTCAGTAATAAAATAGATGCATTATTTCAAAATTTTTATCTTAGCCAAGACAGCAGAAAGAAGAATAAAATTAAAAATCATTGAAATATACGATATCCTTGTCATTATTTTATTCTAAAATCTCCAAATGTATTGGTGGCATAGAAATATTAGCTTGATATAACTGATTAGTATCATTTGATTGACGCTGGTGTAACGATTACTATAATTTAAACAAATAAATAAATGTATAGAAAATGTAGCACAAAACTTTGAGAGAGTCTGTTAGGCTATCGAAATTTTCATAATAGAATTTAAAACTTTCATTAGATTTTTATTCTTTGGGATTTCTGTAAAAATTGTCACTTGTAAATATGAAAAATTACTTGATTACAAATGTAACAGCTTTTGATGTACTCCACAGATATAAAAATCAAACAACACAACAAAAAAATCTGTTAAAATTTTTTAATGTACTTGTTTTCGAGCTTATAAAAAATATATTCAGAGCAGAAGTGCTCATCAAACACTTCCTCCGAAATTCATCGGAACAACTAATAAAACATCCTTCATCAAGTGCAACATGTGATTCATAAAGAAATAATTTAACAATCTGTGCCATATTTATCCCAGGAAATAAACGAAATTATTCAGTATATTGCACTAATTGCCATGAAAATATCTGTAATGAGCACGAGCCCGCCACTAATTCATACAAAATGTGCTAATAAACTATAAATTTATTTTATAATTATTTGTTTTTAAAGTATGCATAGCATATGTTCTTTAAAAAGAAATGAATTTAAAAGAGAAAAATGCAATTTTGGCAATATTATTTAAAAAAGGAAACAGTTGACGAACCTCAATGACCCACCGCGGGTTCTTGTGTATCTAATTTGAAAGAGTCTTTCACTTGGTCAACGATTCGTAAAATCTTTTATTTTATTTATTTATTTTTTTTAATTTTGTGGTGATGGCGCGGGGTAAAATATAAGAATTCTCAACTTTTATGGAATGTGATTCATTATTTGTGAACAAACATTACACACATCTTTTTTAAATATAGTTTTCTATGTTTCTTAATTAGTACTTAAAATTTATCTACAATATAAAAAATTGAGAGAATAAGGAAAAATATTAATATACTATTACGACAATAAATGTATCATTTTCATGAAATATTATTTCCTGTAAAGAAGACGACGATTCATTTTCTCATATTCAAAATATACAGAATGTTAATATCAGTTTACAATTAAAATTCCTGGTAGGAAAAAAATTAAGGAAATAATTCATGATTTTTTTCATTTTATAATATCATTTACATTCTTTCTCTCTCTATATCTGTATATACATATATATATATATATATATATATATATATATATATATATATATATATATATATTATATATATATATATATATATTATAAATATATATATATATATATATATATATATATATATATATATATATATATATAATGAAATCATTAATTCCTTAATACTACAATTAAAAAAACTAACTCATTAATTGCCAAAAATCCCAAATATTTAATTATTTTCAATTTTTAAAGAAATACTAAGCAGCGCGTAACATATTAAGAAGGGTTTGTATAATATTTCTATTTCTAATTTGTATTCAGTTTATTAGATGTTTTTTGTATTTCAGTTATAATATTTTTAAGCTTCATTTGATAATAATTGTAAATTATAATTTCAACATTTCTATGGTAATGCTTAATTTGCAGCTGATTATTTCAAATTATTATTTAATTGTGCCTTTGCATACAAAGCCAGAAATCAGCTAAGAAATATGTTTTCTTCTTAAGTAATAAATTTTAGTTATTACATTTAATTTCCTTAAATTTAATTAAGTATTATATTTAAGAATATTACATTAAGAAATAAATTTTAAATAGTTGTGTAACATTTCTTGAATATTATGTAATTATTTATAAATTATTAACTAAGAAAGATATATTATTTAACTATTTAAGACCAATTTTATTTCCTACGTAAAGATTGAAAAAACATTTATTAAATAAGATTCAGAAAAGTTCTTGATCATTTTATTGTTGTCGATATCTCAATATGAATGCAAACAGAAATATGAAAAATAAGCCTAATAGTAAACAGAAATATATTAAATTATGCGCCCAAGGCAATTTAAAGGAAAATTATATGAAATTGGTTGGAATATTAATAATTATTTTATTTCAAAATATAATTATATTGACTACATTAATATAATTATTTTTGTAAGAAATTAAATTATATAAAGTTACATATATTCAGTTTATTCTGTTTTTATATTTCTGTCTACAGAAATATTAACATGAATGAAGTACTTAAAAGAAATTAGATTTTCTTATTTATAATGATAAAATATACGATGAAAACAATTATTTATTAATTATAATACTTAACTTCTTTTATAATAAATAGCATCGTTATTTAAAATACTTTTAGTTCAAAGTTATTAATTTGGGTAATTTTAGTAATTATTCATTTAAATTTATAAATAAAAAACAAATTCTTATTATTATCCAATACTTATATAAATGGTTGCTTAGATGAATTTTGATGCATCGTAATCATATATTACAAGCCTATTTTATTAATAAGAATAAGTAAAATGATTTTTAAACTGTTAATTACAACCTAATCAGAAGTATTTGCAGCAATTTAAACAAACAGTTTCCAATTTTATTTTTGAAATAAGCTGAAACGGATTTGATGATAAAATTTTACATGAGTAATTAATAATATAAAATAATACATACGTGCAATTTAAGTTTATCTCAAAGTTAATACAAGTGATGTGAATTTAAATTTAACTCGATTTTTAATGTATTTTAATACATTGCTTATTGTTTAACATTCATAGTTATTCTAAATAATCTGTTTTAAAAAATTACCAAATAAATTAATGTGATTTAACAGATTTTGCAATCAAGTTAGAGTTTATAAATAAATATATCTCTGTTATATTAAATTTCATAAAACTACCTAAAATAAAAGATATTTCCATGACTATATCTCAAATAAAGCAAACATAACTAGTTATAAAACGCTTCCAAAAAATTTAGTTTCCTACAGCTGTCCTCAATGAAAACATTGTCATATCAAAGACAATTGTATAGCTTTATTTCTTGCGGTTTTTCAGAGGTACTCGACAGGATTTGTGTTTTTTAAATACCAATAACTTGGACAGTAGTCCCAAAATTGAGATATAAAATATTTTAAAGAAGTGATTCAAATTTATGGTATATTGAGGTTTTTATTTCATATTCCAATCTTTCAGAGACTGATATTTTTGTCACTTTTTTACTATGATTTACATTATACCTTTGCATCTAAACAATCATAGTTCCATTTCTATTTCACAAATAATGTGTCTCCAGATAAAAGCGGCTCATTAAAATATGCTGAAATACATTTCAGTTATGATAATATGTTATTGTTTTAGTAAAATATATTGTCCAATTTGTTCAATTACTTAAACTACATGCTATCTCTGTGAATTATGTTTTAATATCAATTTATATTGAGTAGCAATATTTCTATTTTATTCTTTTAGTGTCTGCAACATTTCCTGTTTTCTTTCAGCATGATATGTAATAGAACATATGTGCTTACATATTACATATACCTTTATATACTCATTAAGAAATATTTTATATATATAAAATATAAATTATATCATCTTAAGCCACAAATCTTCAGATTTATATCAAATATTAAACTTTAATAATGTTTAATTATATATTTAGTTAATGAAAAATATTTTATGCAAATTAAATGTGATATATAACCAAACGTTACATGTGTAGTAAACATTTTTTTGATTATAAAAATAAATATCCAAATCAAATTATAATTAAGAAATGTTTTTCTCTGATATAAGAGAGATAATTCCATTATATTGTCTTTAATACGTTACACAAACTAATGAGTTGTTCTTGTTCCATTTCAGAATTAAATGCTTTAAGACTAAAGGGGAACTTAACATTAAAAATTTATTAAGTTCTTTGGTTATTATGTTAAACATTCTTTATAGTGTTGCAGCGTCAGGTCTTTTTATGAATTAATCTTGAAGAATAAAAGCAGCAACTCATAAATAAAATCTTCACTTAATTATATCTCCAAATAAATTACTTCCTACAACTTTGTAATCTTCAGTATTTACGATGTTGAAAAAACGCAAATAAATGCAAAAGAGGATTAGTATAGATTTGTCTTTGTAATAGTAATCAGTGGGCTGAGAATTTAGAGAAGAGTTCTAACAAATTAATACATTTTGCTGTTTTTTGATTGACATATTTTTTAGCCTACTGATACATTTTCAGAGTTTTATGCATAGAAATTAATATATTTGTAAGATTTCACCAGAAATTAACAGGAGAAAATAATTCAATAAGCCCCAAAAACAAAAATTGAATATATCGCTACATTTTCTGTACATATTAATGTGTTTTTCCATTGAGTAATAATACTGATGAATAGTTATTAAACACGAAGTGAATATTTATTATGTAATAGGTGGGCACCAACAGGTGCTAGAAATTTTATTCCTATAAAAATGCCTCGAACTATTAAAGAACTTGACAACAATGAAATTTAATTCTTAAGTTATTGAAGCTTTTGACAACATAAAATATGTGGCTGCTTTATTGCCTGTACAACAGAAAATAAATTTAATATACTTTTATCTAATCAAAAATTCAATGCTAAACTTAGTATTTAAAAACAGCATATTTTATACCTTAATGTATTTAAATAAAAAGTATCTGTTTATAAGGCTTAAAATAAATGATTACATAAATTGATTTATAGGTAAACGAATTTTGCAGCTTTATTTTTACTGCACTTATTACTTGGTCATTATTTTATAAAGCAAATTGGTAGCTACACATTTTGCCCTCTGATTTGATTTTTCACACTGAACTTGAAACATTTTTTACAAACAGTTAATCAGTATATAAACAAATTAAGAGATAATGTTATATATAAGAAATAAATTTGTATATATACTTTAATATATTTAACTTGATAGCAAATATAATTCAATAATTAATTTAAAATTTAATTTATTGTAAAATGCCACAATGAAATTTATCAATTCTTCATTTTAAGTGTATGTATTTCAGTAAAATTTTGTTTTGATTTTGATTATTGCTTTTAAGTAACCTAAGAGATAAATCTTATTAACAAAGAACAAGAAGCATTGCTTATACTTTCTGAAAACTTTAATTAATATGAATTACAAAACAAAACAAAGTAATGTTCAGCAATACAACATTAGACTAACTGCTTATTAATTGTCTTCTAAGACATGTTCGTTTCCACTGTTTCAATAAGTTTCATTTTATTAACTATTTATAAGGATAATATTCAAGTCCAATTATTTACTATTATTGAATATACTGAGTATTTAAGTATTAAAATTATTTAAATTTTTTGAATAGCATTTAATTCACAATCAGAAAAAATTAAAATAATTTTATAACTCCCGGAGTAATGCAAATACATATTTATTTAAAAAAAATCAAGTCGACTGGGAAGAATAGTCAATTATATATTTTGAAATTTCAAAATATTTTCATACACGTCAAATCTGCATTTAGTGTACAGCAAAGATGATAATTTTTAAACATACTTGTGAAATATAAATAATTTTCTCAGGAAAGAAAACTTTTAAATAAAATAGCAAGAGATTGGATTCTTATATATCGTCCAAAAAATTTCCTGTTCATAGAATCATAATGAATAGAGACTTTTGTTTTGGTAAACATCATCTCAGTCAACAGGCGTACTTTTTTGCCGTCTCATTTAATGTTCATATTCTTTTTAAAGACTGTAATTTTCTAATTTACTTTTTTGTTATTCTAAGGCATGTTCTTAATGATCTCGTTTTCTTCAAGCCTTCCTACCTAGCGACCCGAATAATGATCTCCAATATCTTAAGGCTTGAGAACAATTAAACGAGTTCAGATGTAATTAGTAGTCCAGGTCACGAGGAAGCTATTCGAAGGGCAAATGGAACAACCACGTTTTCTTAGATGTTGAGCATCTCAAGAAGTTTGCTAGAAGTCGTTTGAACAATTAGGCAGCGAAATTTTCTTCCTTAAATAAACATTTTTGACGCTGCTTTAATCTTTTGGGAGCGCGAATGAAACATATGCAAGGCAGTTAGCCACTTTTCAAGTGATAATGCTATTTGCTTAAGGGGAATCATGTTTTTCTTCGTGTATGCTTCATTTTTGACTTTCAGTTTGCCTTTGAATCATCAAGAAAAATATAAATTCATTCAATATTATAAGGATATTAAATTGAATTCCTCTTAGATTAGAATGGTAAAATTTAACGTAATATAAAAAAAAAAAATCAGGAGCTATTTGAAATTTATTAATTATTTAGGGAATAAAGTACATATATATATATCTATATCTATGTCTATATCTATCTATCTATATATATATATATATACATATATATATATATATATATATATATATATATATATATATATATATATATATATATATATATATATATATATATATATATATGATATCATTAATGAAATAATATTTTGAATACTACTTAAAAACATCAAGAATTGAAACAAATATTAAATAATCATTTATATTAAAAAATAATAAGTATTGTCACAATATTATGCAACTGATTTTTTTTTATTTTCAATTTATAATGATAAATTGTGTGTGTCAAAGAATATTATTCATAACAATCTTCATGTAAATGGCAGATTGAAAATTTAACAGTTAAAGGAGAAGTTTCTCCCGATTTATAGAAATAAAATCTTTATTTTGTTAGTAACACATATTTTTGTTCTCGTTGAAATGAGAACGTCTGCACAATATTTAGTGAAAAATATAACACGATATCTGTTTCTGGCTTCCGTAAAATAAAGCAATTGCCTTTTAAAATTTTAATTACAGATCCTACAAGAAAATTTAAACACCCAATTAAAACACCTCATGAAATATTTTTCAGACCATGTGTAATGAGTTTAAATGATGAGACATTTCACCGTGTAATTCTTATAGTTTCAAGAAGGAAACACGTGCTCTGTTACCTCTTTTTAAAATTATCACTTATTTGCTAATACTGAAAATTGAGAATTTGTCTGGTTTTTATTTAAAAAATAATGATATTCACATTTTTATCCTTTTTGAAATTTATTGTTTCCATTCACTTCAGCAAATATGCTTTTGCCCCTCTAATTTTATTACAATTCGGATACTAGAGAGTGGATAAAAAGAATCCGGATTTCAATGTTTAATAACTTTAAGACTAAGAAAAGTTTTTAAACATTGAAAACTCATTTGATTTGATTATAAATATCATTTTGCGATACAAAATATCATTTTACGATGCATTTGATTAATTGATGTTTTAAACGAAAAAATTTCATTTTCTAGATCTAACATTTAAACTGAAACTTTAGTTTGAAATAATTTTTTCTCATTCAATATGTTCATTGTATATTTTGGTATTTATAGACATAAAATGAGTATTATGTATGTTCTTTTTCCATTCTCACTGCATTAAATTTAGGCTTGCCTTTTCAATTAATAATAACACAGGATTCCTCAAAACTAGGTATGTGAATTCCCTAAGTAAACTCAAAGCCAAATAAGCATTGAATAAGTCTTGTGTAAACACTACATTCATTATATTATGTTTGATATGAAGAAATACAAAACGAAGAGCTAAACGGCTACATTGTGTTAGCTCTATAGATGAACATCAAGAGCTAATTACTCACAAGAACTTCAACAAAAAATTGCTTGCATAATTTACCTTATTTACTGAAAACATGCCAGCATTTCAAATTAGGTATCTTGCGAGTAATAATAAAAAATATAAATAGATAGTGCCGTAAAAATTACTATTATTGAATTTATATCTTCTACTTATCTTATTATTACTCTGAAGTATATACAGGTTGAATATTAAAATCCTAATCATAAATAATATTTTTGCACCAATTTGTTATTAAAAATTTTATTATATCCAGCTAATATCGGAAATTTAAATTTGTTGAGAAGACAACTAATGTTTGTAAAAAGCAACTGAATATGAGGAGTTACTCTTAGTCAACAAAAATCTTATGTAGTAGGAAAACATGTCAATGAATATAGTTAAAATTAACAATCAACAAAAATTTTCTTTCGATGTTAAAATTTAAATGCTCACTTATAATAACACATGGTTATTTGTGTCACGAAAAGATAAAGCTTATTTTCTTTTATTTTCAGCAGTTTTCTGCTTTTAAGGAATGCGGCTGAAATTTTTACTTTAATCTGAACATAGTTTTGAATGTAATTATCAGCTTATTTCTGATAACATTTTATGATTTTAAAAGTTGACATGTGACCTCACATACATTACATTAAGAGTTTCAATTTTAAAAAAATAATAAAATTTAAAACTGCATGTGTTTCATCAATTATAATACGCTCAATAAAGATATATCGTAAAGTGACAGGTAAGAAATGTAGACATACGAGGAGGATGTTACACCCTATTTTTCGAAAACATTTGTGCTCTTATGTGTTAAAATTATGCTGCACTGGCAGATATCCAACTGTAATAAATCTAGTTACATACACATGGACAGTGGACCATATTTGCTTAAATTTATTCTTGCAGCTTTGTTGGGTTTAAGATTAATGATTTACTTTACAAAATAATGAGGGCTATTTAATATTTCAACGCGCACGTTCCTATTTTGAGTCGGAAAATGTTCTTGTTTGAAATTACTGGCTTGAGCGGTAATATTTCTTCTGCGACTCAGTGGCTTGAATAAAAATTTAAAGTCAGACATTTTGTCATTTAAATGTGTTATAAGCAATCTGTAACTGTGAGGGTAATTTTGATATTTCATACATTTTCTCGAAATGCTTATTAATGTGTTTACTTAAGTGACACAGGAATTTTTGATTTAATGAATGTGGAAATTGCTAAAATAGAGCAATAGTCACACAAAAACAAAATTTAATTAAATTAGTTCAAAAATAGTTATATAAAAGAATGTATGAAAATGATTCTGAAAAAATATATTTTGCTCTTGTAAAAAAAACATACCTTGATAATGTTTGATAATTTTCTCAAAATTAATAAATTATCACATATATAGTAAAATCATTCATAATAAATAATTATATTAATGAATTTTTTTTAATTTAAAGCATTCATATCTTACAAAGCATACAATAATTATGTGATTAATTCACCTATAAAATATGTAATTAGGACTATATGATGTATTTCTAGATAAAAAAAATATTCATTAATTTTATTAGATAATTTTTTTTAGTGGAAGATTTCTGAAAAATAATATTTCTCTGAAATATAAGCATATTCCTTTATAATGCTGGAAGTTACTTTTGGAATTGGAACATTATATTTGGAATAATTTAAGATATTATTGAAAGTGTATTAGAGATATTCGTAAATAAAATAATTAAATTTAGAATTTTCTTGACATTTTGAATTTATGGATGAGAAGGAGTTAGTTAAATATCACTACTTTAGAAACATATCATTATTTTTTAAGGAAAAATTTAACAAAAATATTTATTTATCTGCTTTTAATTTATAAATCCTAATGCATTTTAGACTATTAAAATTGTTACACCTAAAAAGCAATAGCCTAGTTTCCATGAAATTTACAGGTTAGTATGTCATTTAATTAAAAAAATGATGTTATGTGCAAATATGATGTGCTTTATAAGCATTCTTATTAAGCAAGCGGTAGTGCCATAATCTAAATTTCACACACTCATATCATACTTTACTATCATTTACCTGGTAAAAATTTATGAGGTGTGATCATTGTTAAATATCCATATAACAATAGTTAAAATTGTGTTTTTAGGAGAACTGCTTTTTTTATATCATTATAATAATCATATCTACAGTTGGTGGTATCATAGAGAATGCATATTTTTTAAATTAAACTTCAAGAATTTCTATATTAAAAATTATGAAATTAATCATAATGAATTACATAATATTTGTTGATTTCATTATCAATATCTTTATTATGAATAATCTTCTAAATCATTCTCCCAGAAAACTCGTCCTATTTCCTAAGATTCTTCTGTTATCAAATGAAGAAAAATAAAACTAAATCTATTCATTTTTATCACATTTATAATAACATAAAAATATAAAAAATTGCGTTTTTTTTATTAATCCAATGTGTGTAAAAAATTCGTATAAAACATTTTGTGGGACACAGATAAATTTATAGCAAATAATTTCGAATGTAAGTAATTTCTAAATATTAAATAACAAAAGATAGCGTAAAACGCAAATTATATTTATATTCCCCCTCAACAATCAAAAATAAAATACAACAGTTCTTTTTACCTATCAGTTCCATCTGCAAGCGTGTTTCGAAAGATTGCTTTTAATTTTTTTTTCTAGCTCTGTAGGTATTTCTATTTTCTGCGTTAGCGATAAGGAGTAAAATATATATCACGTGCTTTATCTCCGAACCTAATTGCACAACTTGGAGGAATTTATTGCCTCTGTGCGTTTTAACCCTGATTCGGATTAGAGAAATTGTCTCCTGATTTATTGACTCTTCGGAGAGCCGTCGAGTATCGAAGGAAAAGAAGTAAAAAAGGACAGCTGTCCAATTCCATACCATCGATTTTTCTTCGATTACCACTCCCTAGTGTCATTTTTAGAACTGATAGAAACTGTCGGCAATTGTCGATGTTAGAATTTTTTCTATCGATCCAGATTCCAAAAAAAAAAAAAAAAATCTCCTTTCATGTATCAATTATGGTGATATTAAAAGATTTGGCTTCATATTTTTCGCTTCGAAGTTACATTTTTAAGAATTATTGACTTATTATGAAAATCTAATAAAATGTCTACAAATATGCCAGTCTCTCTAGTGTATAAACACATGCAGCTTCCAATCTATAAATACTCTATAAATTATTCTAAAATATTCAATTTAATAAACCTACTTCAATAAATAAGATGAATAACATTTTTGTTTAACTATTTAAATGGTTAATTAGAAATTTGCAAATCATTAGAATTATTGTTTAAATATATATTATATATGTTAACATTTAATTTATTTGAAATTCATATATAAACCTCATAATCAAATAAAAATTTCCTATTTATGTTTTTAAGTTACTAAAAATTAAAAGAAGAGAACAAGAATGAACTAATTTCATGTATTTAAAATCAGAACAGCTAGTGAAATTTTATCATTAATTTGATCTATTTTTATGATTTCAGAAAAAAAATGAGAAACAAAAGATGGGCAACTTAAAATTGCATCAAATGTGAATAATTATTAGATATTATTATGACTAAAAATGATAAGAATTTAAATATTTAATATTAACTCCACAGTCTATAAAACTTTCAAAACTGAGAATAAAGAGCCTGGCATATAATTTAAAATTGAGTAGAGGCGATTATTTTCTTTAATACGTTCTTAAATATAGTTACTGCTTTAAGAGATTATAAGAATTCCACTACATATATAAGTAGTCAGATAAATATTATACATCTCAATTTACATTTATATTTCAATAAATGCATTCTGCGTCTTGGATGTTTGCTATGATAATGTATAATTTGCTTCAATTGGCAAAGAATTCATGTAATATAAATTTACATCACATTCAATTTATGAGCGATGCAATTAGACAAATGCATTTTTTAACAATTGTCACTATGTCTTCCGCTAACATAAAAGTGAAGACAACAAGTGTGTTTTTTGAAATTTTTAAAGACATCTATTCTTCTAATTAATAGGGTAATTTCTTTTAATATTAGATATTTTTTAGATTTTTCCATAAATAACGTAGGATTTTTATTGAGATAATTACTATTAATATAATAAAAAGGAACTATGTGTAAGTATAGTTAAAATTAATAAATTAATTTGCTAAGTATGAGCTTTAGAATACATCGTGCTCAGCTATCATAATGAATTTTAAAAAATACTTTTATGTTAATCTGATTGTTCAGAATATTGTGGATATCTAAAAAAAAACATTTAATGAAGTTCACTCTATTACAGCAGCTTTAATGGAAAAATTACATTATATTTCAGTTGATTTTGAGTTATAGAAAATATATGCATTTAAAAGTTAAATGATATTAATAAAATCTTTCTTTTACGCAATCATCATTTCATTATATTTATGAAATAATTCCTTAAGCATTGCTTTTTGATATTTTTCTATAAGGTTAACTCATATTAATAAATAAATTCACAGAATAAAAAACAAACATATAAGAAAATCATTAAGATATATATATCGCTTACGGTTTCTAAAATTTTAAACAACTTTAATTTTCTTTTAGCATTATAAATGTCTTAAGGAAGAAAAGTATATTTCGAAGAAAACTAAATACCTAATTTCTTTCTGGATGTAAATATAATAAGAAATTTCTTTTACATTTTTCCCCAACTTATGTCATTTTTGTCTGCTAAGTCAGAAAGTTATTAGTGTTCAACGGAGCATTTTGTGTTTACTCCCTTGGAGGGATATTTATTACGACGAATATATAACAAACGACCACTCAAACATTTTCCTGGAGTTTTTGAAAAATATTCAGACAAAAGAAATTTAGTTGAACCAAGGAGAAGTCTAATAGCAAAACTTCTTACGTGAAAATTGAAATCACTTTTTCCTGCAACCATAAAAGTTGGTATTACTCTCTAACATGGGCTAAAAAAGTGCTTACTATAGAATAGAAAGAAGTCTTTGTTGTTTAGTCTTTGATTATGAAAGAATTCATTTTTCTATATGAATATAACATTTTGTATATTTCTTTCTTTGAATAGTGCACAATATATATATATATATATATATATATATATATATATATATATATATATATATATATATATATATATATATATATATATATATATATATATATATATATATATATATATATATCGTCGTATTTATATGTAAATAGAGTGGTTGCGTATTCTTAAGTAAAATATCTATTCATTAAATTTAATTAATAAATAAATTATTAATTATAATTAATTCTACAAAACAGTGCAAAGTAAAAATTATATAGTGTGTTATTTTCTGTTATGTGCCGGACAAGTTGTCTAGTGATCGGCGTGCCTGACTACGGATAGGGAGGTCCTGCTTTCGAATCCCGGTTCAGGCTTGGATGTACTTTCTCTCTCTCTATCCTGTCTTTTTGTCCTTTCCTTGTGTTTGAATGAGGTAAAATTGGTGCCTACCCTGTAAACTGGTCCCTATGGCATGTGTGAGGGTGAGATAGTGGCCTATCCCCTGTGGTGCATCCTGGGCAGCGCCTCGGCGGCAAAGAGGTAGCTATTTCTGGCCAGTTACTTGGATATAAGGGGACAAAGCATCCCGGTATACCCCGACCATTGGAAAAAAATTTCAAAAGTAAACTGTTTTAAAAAATATTACAATAAATGATGAAATATTGTAAGAATAATATATTTAATGGTCTTGAACATTTTTGGAAAAATATGAATTTTTAGGGAGCCAAGTATGGATTTCCATTCTTAATTCTAGCAACATTTGGATTTATTACAATATTAGAATCAGCTTCATAACTTCTGACCCAAAATTTTGCTGTAAAAGTGAAATTTTTTGCAGTTTTGATGATTTAAATCATGTTTATTTAGTTTAAAAAAGTATATTATGAATTATTTTCATTAGAGTTAGGTAAACTACAGTTAAATTTTCCCTGATTTAAAAATGTAAGAAATTATAATTAGGTAGTTTAATAATTATATATTTCACTATAACTATCATATTATGATCGTTCATATATCATATCTTGAGCATCAGCGGCTAATTTTAACAGAAATGAAAATTTCAATTTGTTTTCAGTAAATTATTTTTGATTAGTAATATTTTAAAATTGATTTTAAAATAAACAAGCAGCAATAAAATCCACTAAATACTGATCTGAAGAAATTATGCTAAACTTTCATGTTTTAAGAAAGTGATTAAACTTTTAGGAGTTGGAACCAATAAAATATGCATTGTAATTAACTAACTTAAGAAGAATTTGTGTTTTATCACGCATTTGCTGAAAGTAACAAAATATGTGATTGAAAATATCAATGAATTGGTTTATCACATTATATGAGGGCTCTTTTATGATAATTTAAAAGGCACATTTAGAATTCTATTCAATATTACTGTTTCTTTATTAAAAAACATTAATATTTATAACTATCACATATGATAATACGTTTTAACTAAAACAGTTATTTTGGCATACATTATACAATAAATATTCTAATATTTATATCTCAGAGTAAAATAATATATTCTTTACACAGTAAAGTGATACAGTTTATAAATAGTTTATTCATGTGACTTTCAAATATTGCATAATTTACATTACATTTGAAATATTGACAATCTTGCGGTTTGAATTAGAATACTTTCATCAAAATTGTTTAAAAGCTATTTCCTTCACTTTATTCAAAAAGGGAGTTGAAAATTTATAGCTGGATGCAATCAATCGTAAACATTATCTAAATGCTTGGTTCTAAAGAATTCTGAAGTTAAATGAAGGACGATGCTTTCAATAATTTCGTCACTGTTCATTTGTTTCAATATTCTTATACTCAGCATCAGTTGATTAGGACAATACCAGGCTCATCCAGTATTTCCTTTACCTTCGATGGTGCTTCTGACACACCTGGTTTGAATACTACTTCAAAGAATCGCGCAATTAAAATATTCTTTGGACTCATGAGGTTGAGAGAAATACAGTAAAGGACTTTTGAGTAGTAATTCTAATTTGCAAAATTCTGCCATAGAAAATCATTGCAATGACGATGAAAGCAACTGTACTGATCACTTCAAATATATTTTAGTACTTAAATTTAGCTTTTGTTTTATTTTTAGTGCATTTTAACCGATTTAGTAAAAGAATAATTTAAGAATTTAGATAAAATATTTCTCATGAAAGATTGTGTAACATAAAAAAATACATTACAGAAAGTTATTTTTAATTTGATATATTTATGAATTTTCAAAAACTAATTATAGAAATCTATTTCTTGTTTATAAATGGAAAGATATATATTATTCTGTTCAAAAAAATTTCAGAGTATATAAATTACATTGATATTTTTTTTTTTTTTTTTTTTTTTTTTGTATATTGCAGACAATTGATGTCAATGTTTTTCATCAAAATGTCTTAAATTTTCTCGTGTTTACGTAACCATTAACTTAAGGGTATATGGTGCATGGTCACTAAAATTTTACAGTAATAAGAATGATAATAATTTCATTTTTTTATTACTATTAAAGGTATTGACCATGGTCTTTTGTGATATATCTTTCATGGCTGTTACACTTCTAATTACTTCCTATATTAATAGTCAAAAATTATTGATTTCCTTAATTTGAATACAAAAGTGTGCTCACTAAAAAATTTCTGAATATTTTTATCAGGGAAATGAAAAAAATGTTATTTAAACTAAAAATTTGATATAAGGGCTAAAGTAGTTGACTATTAGTATTCATGACAAAATAAAGGGAACATATCCAGAGTGGCAATACAGTCCATATGCGTGCCAAGGCCTACGTTGTCCATATCTGTTTCCCTGACCGAGAGCCCACGCATGCGTAACACATGTACCGGTTTGTGATGAGCAACCTAACCCCCACAGTATTTAGTTCCTAAGCATGTTTGGTTCTCAGTTTATCAACCTAATTAAGGAATGAAAGGTTGAGTCATCCAATCAAAGCTTGAAGATCAAACATTGCAAAAATTAATCTGAATAATTTTAGTAGACAAAAACATACTTTATTCTTTATCAATTTCAACTTATCCGGCTTCTAAAGATATCTTTATAATGAGCTGTAATTACCATTTTTATATATATTATCAAAGATACTTTCTGAAATTAAGATAAATTATTTTTTTGCACAAAAATATAATAACCATTCTGAGTCTTAATGAGGAGGCTCAATTTTATCAAGTAAGATGATGATTTTTTGTAAAATAATATATTTTAGTGAGAAAGCATATGTATAGAATGTTGTATTGTAAATTATAAAAAAAAATGGTAGAGAATACAAATATTATCTTTGTTAAAACAACTAAATTATAAACAACACGCAAACTTTTTAATATGTAATGCAAATATTAAAGTTTTTATATCATTTCTAAACTTTTTTATGACTCAAGTGAATTCCATGATAGATTCAAAATTGAATAAATTATTGATGTTTATTTAAATATTCCCTAATCTTAACATCACTCTTAATTTTAGGGACTAAAAATGAGTAGTGATATCTCTTGTTATTGTAAAGTATTGATTGTAAAGGATAATGTTTTTTCTTATTGCACTCTTAATTTTGTAGTAATCAGCATTTGAAGGTACCAAACATATTTTGGAAATGATTAAGTACTACTTATAATAAATCAGTTTTTTAAAGCCATCACAAGTTTGCATTAAATATATATATATGCACAAATAAAAATTTTGTTTCAAATGCAAAATGCACTTATTGTTAACTAAATGTGTCAAACACTTATGAATTTAAGTGATTTTCAATGAACATTAAAATTATTATTGCATCACAATTGATATAGTTGTAAATGCAGCTAAAATAAGTTTAAAAATTAATATGCAAAATATAATTACATAAATGTTTAAAAACATGCAATTATTAAAATGTAATTGCTATGTCTTAAAATTGACATTGTAATAAATAATTAATAAGCTTTTAATCTATTAAAGACCTAATTGAATACTCTAACATTAAAAATCTTCATTGTAAGAAGCTAAAACATTTTATTGCTTTAAATTAAGCCATATTCAGTTTTCATTATTCTACAATCACTAACTAAATTATACAGTAGCCGTATGATCTTATAAATGGATATTATTTTTTTGGATTTACATTTTCTAATAGATTATAACATCTATGCAAAATTAAGCAATCGAGAAAATTTTCAAAAATCATTTCTGATTGATATGTATAAACACCGCAATCAATATTTTCTTTTGAACATGACGTCTTCAAGGAAATCTGGGTTTCGGAAATTGCACTTTATCAATATGACCCTCAATTAATGAAAAATTCTGATGTATTATGTATATGAGATATTAATTAGTAAGATGTTAAGTTATTCACGCTATGGCATCAAAATTTAATTAGATCAAATGGGGCAAATTAAATATGTATAAAGTTTCATTAAATACTTTAAAAAATTCCCAACTATGTAAAGTTCTTTTCCTCAAAGCTAAATACATTTATTAAATTAGAATATATTGACTTTCAAAATTTATTTTAAATAAAATCTAAATTTGACTTATTTTTATAATAGTTTTGTGACATACATTCAAAACCTTTCAACAGATGTTTTAAAATCTAATTACTACTTGCAAGAAAAATGTATGTGGAAATATCATAAACGACTGCATTTATTTACATTCTCATCTTTCATTTACAAGTTTAATACTTAGAAATCAGTATTCCCTAGTGTTATCTAAAAGAGGAAAAGTCAGAAATAATTTTCTCTGCTTTAAATAAATCTTTCGTCCTGTTGTTGGTGGCAGCAGAATTTGGTGGTGCAAAAATATAAACCAGAAGTCTAAAATACTGCTTCTGCCATTCAGGCAATCCGTCGGAATTTATGACTAGCCACTCATCATCACAAAAGTCCTTTTTTGTAGATATAAATCATATGAATCGTATATCTATATAAGTATAGGTAACTGGAAGGAATAATGGCGTATGATGGAATGGAGAAAATGGGAAAGGCAGATAAGAACTAGTTTTCTAAAGGAAGCAAAATATTATCATTTTTCAAAAAAGCACTAGGCTTATTAAATTAGTTAAATTGTTTGAGATACATAAAATATTTTATTTAATTTGTTTTATTTAACAGTTTCTGAATCAAAATACTTTAATATTATATAAAATTTAAATAGCTTAAGTCTTTTTTAGAATTATGGGCATAAAATAATATATTAAAATATAACATACGCTTATGCCTTTATGTATTTACTAAAACTTAATTTTAAGCAACATGTAACTTCAAATTATATATATATATATATATATATATATATATATATATATATATATATATATATATATATATATATATATATATATATATATATATATATATATATATATATATATATATATATATATATATATATATATATATATATATATATATATATATATATATATATATATATATATATATATATATATCGGATCGATCCTCGGGTTGGGACAGTTCGAATCAGCCTTTCAGTGTTTCGATAAACTGATAAACTGAGTACCATGCATGTTTTGGAATTAAACTCTGGGTATTAACAATGCATAACTATTTCTATTTTAAGTTATAAGTAAGCTTCCTGCCCAGGACAAAATATAGGTAAAATACGTAGTGAATTAATGAATGTAAGCCAGTGGCTCTCAACCTGTGGGGCGCGCCCCCTAGAGGGCCGCGAGCACACTAATTGGGGGCGTGATCTTATCCAAGAGAAAATGTTATTTAAGAAAATTCATTAAGTCACTGAAAAGAAAGAACGCACATTAACATACAAAACAAAATACATTTCGACATATTTAATAATTAACTTATTAAATTAAAACAACTTACATTAATTAATTAACTTACATTATTAAAAGCAAATTTAGTAATTATTAGAGACTTCCTTGGGCCTGTGTTTCAGAGCAAAAATCGAAAGAGGGTTTAATATTAGAAATAGACGTTCTCAATTCTTTTTATAAATTTAGCTGAGATCTATATTTTTCTTTTCAAAGAAGATGCCGCAGAAAATCCAGTTTCACAAAGGTAAGATGTTGAAAATGGTATTAGAATGCAAAATGCCCTTATTTTAAGTGAAGAAAATTCATCATCCACTCCCGCCAAGAATTCAAAGGGAGATATATTACTCAATTGTGTTTTGGTTTCGCCGCATGCCGTTTAGTCTATGAAGGTTTCTTTCTCTTCGATCTGGAGTATTTTGAAATCCTCAACCACTTGTAACTTGATATCAGTTTGTCATCAGCAAGAAAGTACTTTTTAAAATTCCTTGCTAGCATTGCTAAAGGATTTTCAATAGTTACAAAAACAACTTTTACATGTTGTCTTTCAGCCTTGTAAGTTTTAGTACAGTCATTCAATGTTGCAAACATTGTTAAGTTTTCTTGCTTTAAATTTCTGCTCCACAATTCCAATTTGTTACAAAAATAATTAACTTTATCACTCGTATCCAATATATGTGTATTTCCTCCTTGCATCTGAAAATTCAAGTTATTTAATTTCTCGAATATATTGACCATGTATATCAATTTCCTCACAAATAAACTATAGCAAAAATTCTCAACTACCGGTCTTTTTTTCTCTTCTAACAAAACAGCAATTTCTTCTCTTAATTTATAAACACGTTGCAAAAATTTCCCTTATGATAAACATCTTGCCTCACAATAAATTAGTAACGCTGAATGTACTGTACCCATGTCTTTACAAAGTGCGGAAAAGATTCTTGATTTCAGGTGTCTCATTTTTATACAATTTACTACGATTACAACGGTAGTTAACACAATATTCAAATCAAGACTCATTTCTTTGGAAGCCAAAGCTTCTCTGTGGATTATGCAATGTATCCAGACGCACTGTGGCGATTTTTGTTTCACAAGTGCTTGAATACTTTGGAATATTCCGGACATAAAACCAGATCCATCGGTACAAATTCCGACGCAATTTTTCCATTCTATGTTTGCCTCGTTCATAAAATCATTTAAGATAACAAATAATGCGAGTAATGTTACTTTGAGTTCTATTTTTTTGCAGAAGTAATTCTTCTACTACTGATAAATGTTCACAAAATCTAATACAGGCAATGAAATGAGTATCCTTATTTCTATTTGTTACCTCATCGAGTTGTATTGAAAAGTATTTGTCACACAACTTCGACAAAAGTTGACACTATATCTTCAGCTATATCAGTAATTCGACGGAAAACACTACATTTAAAAAAGGTATAGACAGTAATTGTTTTGCAAAATTATCTCCAAATATATTTTCTACAATCTCAATTGTAGCTGGCAAAATAAGCTCTTCACCAATGATGTGAGGCCTTTTACATCTGGCTATTTTATATGAAACTTTGTAAGAGGCAATTAAAGTTTTTTCATTCATACACAATGTTTTTTTAAACAATGATTTTTTTTTCATATGATTTTAATTTTAATTCAAAGAATTCTCTGGTTTGTTGGCGTACTCTCTATGAAGCGTTTCCAAATGTCGTTCACGTTTATTAAGTTCAAGCTGTCTGCCGCCAACATTTTTGAGCAATGGAACAGTGGCCTTTCTTCTTCATTTACTGCAGTACTAGTGAACCGAAAAATTAAGTATTCTTAAGAATATTTTCTTGATTTTATTTTTTATTTTCGGAACCACGCTCGTCTGTGTACTTGTTGATGCTTGTCTATCGTCTAATGCTCGCTTACGCCCGCTTGAAAATTTATCCATGATTCTGCATAAGTCTGCTGCCGTAAATATTTAATACGTTGAATATATATAGAAATTGCACGAAAATAACATATACAATATATAACATACACATTCAGAATAGATTAAATAGCGATAGAAGGATCAACTCGACTGACATTGTCTGGAATTGAAAAATCGGTGTGTCATAGATCTTTCTCCTTTTTACAATGAGAAAATGTTTGTTCGCATCTGCGCACCCTCCTAACTTAACTTTTAAGCTGACCAGACAAATTAGAGACAAATCCAAATTTCTTGGGAAACCGAGAAAATGCCCGGCATGGCGGGACGCAAGAACAATATAAAGGCATAGGATTCTTGTTTTTCCAATGCTGAGTATCAGTGTCGCAAAATGTCAATAAATTTCAGTATTCTTAGTAATTTTAAATTAAGGTTGTAGTGTAGGTTTAGTTCTAAAATACTCAAAATATATTATTATTGTATACATTTTATTGTATGCGGTAGGGAGGGGGGCGATGAAAATTATGATTGAAAATTGGTGAAAACTAAAAGGTTGAGAAACACTGATGTAATCAATATGTGTGCAGGTTACATATAATTAGTTAGTTTGTGAATATATTCTTGGAAATGATTTAAATTCATGTTTCTAACATAATCAACTGCGTCAAGTAAGTTTTACTTTAAGTAATAAAATTAATAAAAAATTCACGTTTATGTAATTGCTAAATTCTAATTTTTATTTTTATTATTTTGTAATAATAAATTTTTTTGTAGATTTTAATTATCGATTAAATTTATTTTTCCTATTGTTCAGGAATCTTTACAAGATAAAAAGTTTCTACCAGTGATGGATGTGAACAGTTCTGAAGCTTTAAAGTATATATACTCATATTTACTGTTTCTTTCCAAGCTACAAGAGAATATGGTTATCTGTTTATGAAAATGTCCACGCGGAAGGTGCGAGGTTAACTATAAAATGAGTCGCATAACCTTAGGCAGTTAATTAGTTCAACATGTGGTGCCCGAACAGTTTATTGTGAATTTGTTTTGGCTAATCATTCAATACTCATGAAAATACCTCCCAGAAGACATATCCAGTAATGTGTAAAGATGTTTGAGAAAAGTTCCCAGCTGTTAGTCTGCAGGCTCTGTGTCTTTATAAATAAATGTCTTACGGGAAAGAATCCCGAAGAAAAACCAGCATTCAGGTTTATCAGGAATATTTATGTGATGAAAGCCGTAGAACCATAACCTCAATCGTCAGCAAAAAAATAAGCATAATGAAGTGAAGCAGTTATTCAGATCAGAGCGAGGCATTACCATACAGGAGTTGAAAAAGACAGGTACTAAGTATCTCACACTAAGCCATTCCTTAGATGATTTGAAGAAGAAAATAGTCCTTACTAAGTATATCCGGAGTTTGTTCTGATACCAACTCAGATAGAATTCTGAAGATTGACTTCAGCCGACTGCAATCAAACCTTCTGTGAACGCATTCGGGAAAAAGAATATTATCTTTAACGTTTTATGAGATAATATTAACTAAGTAACAAGACTTCATTACTTACATTACTTATTATTTGGTAATTGTCTTCGTATTTACCGAATAGGAGACTAGAATGGATTCATCATCTAAAGAACGTGTTATCTTAATTATAGTATGATAAATGTGGAATAATATGATTAAATCTAATGTAAGGGAATATATGTTAAGAAATGGAATAAATTATTTAAATCAAATCATTTTAATAAGTTATAGTATCACGTATAAAATATTTTAATTAAATTTAAGCTTATTATAAAAATTAAATTTTAGCATTAAATTTTCTGATTCTATGCATATTAATAGGAAAGATTAGCCATTCATCAAATGAATTGATTTGAAAATTTCTGTACACCGAAATTTCAGTAGAATTATTTTTTGAATTGACATTTGAAAAAGGAATTTTTAACTATGAAAATTTTTTATACTATATTCAAACTAGATTTATCTTAATATTAAAAGTTTTTCATTACAATTTTTTTTTAATATTGCATTCAAATTATAATGGATTATTCATGCATACGCTAAGAAGACTTAGAAATTACTCATCGAAAAATAAGGAATTATATTTGAGAAATGTTCACAATAGAATCGTTGATCAGATTGAAGTGTCCCGGGTTCGATTCTATCCATTTTTTAAAAATGGGAAATTGGTATAGCCGTTTCTGTCTTTCTAGCGTACAATGAGCGCTCAGGATACTCATTATGCAGTATGAAAATTACATTCTAGAACTATTACAATAAAATTATTCATTGCTTTCTACAAAATGCAAAACGATAAAAAATAAGTATCATTATTTTTAATTGAAAATGTTTTTCGAAATATTATTACATTCATGCAGATAAATTTGATTAGGTACAAAATAAATATAGACGTAATGAATATTTTATAATGGTAGTTCAGATGTTTGGTATTTAAATAAATTATGTTAAAATGAAAAGGTATATAAATATCGTGTAAATTTTAAGAAAAAATTATTCTAAACCCTATTATATCGCATGGTAGAAAAAGTTTTCTGATAGTGGTAAGTAAAACAGTTGTTAAATATATTTATTTTAATACAAAATCTTCTAAAACAGGATGAATATAGTAAAAACGCAAGTAACAAATAAAAAAATCATTTTCCTCAAATTTAACTATGTCCTTTATATTTCCTCAACAAAGAATGATATATCAGGATATAAAATTAAATATAAATTGTTAATCAGTATTATTATTAACTGACATTTTCACAACTGTAAATATTTATCTCTAATATTAAAATATCGCATAAAACCTTTAAATGTTCACAGTTAACTCTTTAGGAAAAAAAAATTTGTTAGAAAAAACATATCAAATTGTTTAAATTAAAAGTTAACCATTGTATACTGAAAAATCAATCTTTTTTATTATTTAAACTTTCTTAGAAATCTGGTAGTATGTAATCACCTTGAAAAGAATGGAAGAGAAAAATATTAGAATATAAATTTTTTTCTGAAAATTAATAAAAAATTTCACATTATTGATTAAAATAATTTGTAAAATTAATTAAATTTTAAAATTCCTCTTATAGAAAATATTGTAAGAATACAGGAAGAAGATAATAGAAAGTTACATGATAAGAATTTCAGCAATAATGTGAGGATCTCTTTCAAAACGACAAGAAAAATTCAAAAATACATTCAAAAGAATTTGTTCTTAAAATACAATTCCAATGAAACTTTTTTACCTAAGAGCTATGAAACAAATATCACAATAATCTACTTTTAACCATTCCTTTTTCACTTTTCTGTGAATCGTAGATACTCAGACTTCATGTCAAACCATTTCGATTTGCTCTCTATTTAGCGTTTTAGTTAATATGTGATTATATTTCGTTGAAAGCTTTTTAAATTAATCCTTATAATTAGTTGGATAAGTCAAATTATTTTTTATTATTATTATTATATACTTTCAGTTTCATATAAAGCTAAGATTTTCCTACATTTTTGTCAGAAGTCGGATGTGCTAATATTTATGAAGTATGATTGAAAATAATTAAACATTTCATTTTATGTCTTATTGCGGTTATTTCATATTGTTATTATAATTTTTTAAGTATATATCATTATATCCAATTTTATTCATTCATATATTATAATTATTCAATAGCATTGATTTTATTTTCTACAGCCTATCTATGAAAATTTTGGGATATTTATAAGTATCATAAATTTTTATAACTCTTTAAGGAGAAAAATATTCTATATGAAATACAAATGAAAAATCGTACGTATAATAAAACAATTATATATATATAAAGTTAAATATAAATAGAAATTATAATGATTTCCATCCCTCAGATAGTAAATCGGACATGAGGAAATTGTTTTAAGAAATAAAAAACGTGCATTTTAAATTACATTGATCAGAAAAAGTTTAAAAACTTAAATATTGTTAGATATGAAAATTAGTAACTGAAAAATTGCTTTATAAGTTTCTAATAAATCATATGTAGAATAAATAGTTAATTGTGTCAAATACTTATACTTTTGATTACTTATATGGAACATATTCGTAAACTATTCCTGATAGGGAACTAATGTGCAAAAAATTGTGGTTTCCTAAGAAATTCTCGTAAAAAACTACCAAAAATCTTATCTCGAATTAAAAGGGGAAACAGTAATCAGTCGGAAAATATAATTTTCCTAATGAATTATAAAATTGCTTATAATTCTCTTTTAAGTAACTGTATTTGTATCCTTATAGTTAGGCAGATATTTTTTAATCATATTGCTATATGTAAGTATATATAATAAGAAAATGCACACATTAGCTCAATTTTATATCTTCTTATTCTTTTTGATAGTTTCATCAATTAATTAGAAATAAATGAAGAAAAATACGTTTCAATGATCTTTTTTACCTTTTTATTGAACTTTTATCTTACAATTTCATCTGCCTTCTAGTAACCAGTTATCTAAAATATTTCACTCTTTATCCAGGGAAACCTAAAGTAAAGCCTACCTTGTGTTCCTTGTGAGTGCCCATACACGCCATTCATTTTGCGAATGCCAAACCCGCAGTTTAGATCCTGAAGTCTCTGGCGTCAGCGAGAGACTATCGCAATTACGAACCATCGGGTATCTCAATCACAGAATTCTTCCTCCATTCCTTCCAGAAGAGAAACAAGATTCGAAATTCCGAAAGGAAAAAGAATGACGAAAGGAAAGAACACATTTCGATTTTTCTTCCCGCCCTCTCCGTTCTCTCTTGCTTCTTGAGGGCTTGATGCTCGGTATGAAAGACAATTTATATCAAGCTGTCGCCACTCGTAAACCATTTAGACTGAGTCCAATTTCCTGACGTATGTCCGCTGTAAAAGAACGGTTTTATTACCTTCTCCTTTTTGCAGCCAAGTTTTTTTTTTTGCCTATAACTTTCCAGCAATGTATTGTCATATTTCTGTTTATTTTACCTTTTACTCAGGTACGTGTGGTTCAGAGAACGTTTATTTATGTCATGTCAAGAAAGCCTTTTGATTTTAAAATATTAAATTCAAAAAGATTTCCATGAAACGAATACATAATTTCCCAAAGTGGTTATAACATCTCTGCAACTCATTTTATTTGTTGGGAGAGTATCATAGTAATTGCTGGAGACATGAAATGGATTGTGAAGAAGTCGTAAAAGGGGAAGATGTTTGTCTAAACCATGTATACCAATATCTTCTTTAAATTAAATTACACATTGTATAAAATAAGTTCTTTGAAAACTGAATTTTTTTCTATAGTAGTACATATTCTAAAATAATATATAGCAGAATAACCCATGTAGATTTCGGTATACGTTTAAAAATAATTTGCTTATAAACATTATTTTTTAGAGAAAAAAATTATTTTTCAAGCACAATTGTTTTATATTTTTACGTCAATTGCATTAGCGGATCAATTTTGAAATCATAACTGCAAATATTACATAATACAAGATTCCACGGCATGGTTACTTTAAATACTATTTACTTATTTCATATCTTTTAAATTTGATGTGCTAAAAGCCATTTTATTTTTATTTAGCTGAATTCATTTTGTATTTTAATGAAGATTCCATGATCACATGAATTTTATTACTGTATTATATTCAATTTTAAATGTGGCTTAAAGAAACTAGTATTGCAATTTTCCTAAGCTTAAATATTAAAAAATGTGTTTTCTAACATTTAAAAAATCATATATTAAAACCTACAGAAATTTTCACTGTCATAGGAACATGTTTATACATTTGAAGCTGATATTTTTGAAAATCAGTACCTTGTAGTTTATTCAGATTTTATATATATATACACCTACATTACAGTTCTTTTACGCCCTCGCCAACGACCATCAAAGTGATTGTTTAGAAGATTTCCCCTGAAAAATACTTTGATGGTTGAATAAATTTTGTCAATAAATTATAATAATTTAGTTTTATTAGTATAGAAAAATGTAAGTCTTCTTATACTGCAAGTACAATAAACCATGCAAAAACATATGATAGTAATTCCGATTATTTACATTCCCATGACAGTGATTATAGTACGCTGTTCTAATGGAATTGTACCACATCCAAACACAAAATTATATATTATAATTATTTTAGACAGCCGCAAAACTTTTGTCACTGTGTGACATAAAAATTCTAGATGCTTTATTGGTATGGCAAAATGGACTTTATTCGAACTAAGCGTCCTAGCATCGACATCATAAACGACAACCATATTCTAGTGCGCTTCATTTCCATGTATACAACTTCAATAAAAGGGCATGTTTTCAGAATCAAATAAATGGCCTCTTCGATTCTTATTTCTATAGTAACACGGAAAAGTCTCTGTCGTATGTGATTGTCCTGCATATAGAATGCGTAATTATTATGCAGGCAAAAATCTGAAATATATACCATATTAAGGCAGTAATAACCTTCAGAGTCTCATTTGCGTGTGCGATCTTGCTTTGACCTACAAGAAACAAGTCTTTTCCTCTTCACCAATGTTGGCTGTTTCTGATTCAAGGACTCTTGCGCAATTTCCATTTGTTGCATGCTGATAGAATCATTAATTTGGACAAGTGAAAAGGATTCGTGGTGGACAATTCTAGCCGATGTCGACCATATATACATTATCAACTTCTAGGAATGGGGGAAATACTTTGTAGACCTGGAATCTCTGGGAGACAATCAATGATGTAAGTACTTGTGGCTGTGGTGAACCGGATATATTTTTCCTCACATGTCTGCAAATAGTCTAGAAACAGTTCTTTTATCGGCAGTAAAAATGATAAATAGATGGATAAAGTTTGAAATTCCCTGAGTTCAGTAAGTTCGAAAGGGAGCAGTTTATTTAGTTTCTGCCCTATATTAGAAGCTTTTGTGCCAAAATTATACTCAAAGTAAACATTATTTAATAACGTCATTGTTTACGCCATTTACTAAATGCCTTTTTCAGATTCACAAACAAAACTAAAATTTATAAACCTAACTCGTGAGTAAGTCTAATAAAAAACTTATCCAAAAATACCTATGGTTGTTCAATGCTAATAAATACTCCCGAGTTATTTTCAATTTTCATTATATAAAAACAATTGTATTATTAAGATTGTCAGGTATATAAACATGTATACAATGCCCGACACTTAAAACGCAAGACATGAAGGGGAGTGCCCAGAAAACTGTATAAATTTTAGGGTACATGCATTTTACCGAGTAATGCTAATGATATTAATGCACTGCTCTCCAGGGCACGTAGGATAAGATATAAGGAAAGGAATCAGCAAAGAGGGCAATATCTATTCCTTTATTGCTGCTTCGAAAATCGTTGAAAGTTTGTTCGTGTCCCAAAGCACGCCTGTATTTGCAGGGAATGACAGAACATCGTAGTTATCAACATCAATGCCACAACATCGGAGATTGTTCCAGCAGACAGACGAGCTTATGAAGGACATTATGATTGGACTTAGAAAGGTAGGCAAATCGTATATGAAAAAGGCAAATCGTAACTGAAACACTCATGGATGCATCGTCTACAATGTACTGGCCGTATTGAAGATGGTTGAAACAAGAAATTATGGAGCGTTTTCGGGGTGCTATATACATCCTCAGATTTACAAAACAAGAATAGGTGTTTTTATTGCTCTTGCGTTTACCATGTCGGCATTTCTTGCGGTTTTGCAGAATCTCCAATTTAATTTGAACATTCTGGAATGACGAGAAAATGCCATCGCAAATATGCGCAAATATATCGTAGGAAGAAGAGAAATGTTCAATAACATCAGCTTAGGTTTTTGACAGTGTTATTCGGGTCAATCATTCTATCGCTTCCGAATCTATACAAAATATGCATGTTATATATGTTTTCCTTTTAATTTCAATTCTCCATATTAAATATTCACTTCGGCAGTGTTATGGAAAAGCAGGATATTTTTTTAACGGATGAAAGTCAACCATCGCTAAGAAGACAGTCAACCATCGTTAAGTATACAGACAAACGTGATTCCAAAAATAAAATCAAGTAAAAAATATTCCTAATAATACCTTAATTTTGGATTTACCAGTACTTACGTAAATGAAGAAGAAATGCTTGCTTCATCATTTTCTTTGACAGTAGATGGCATGAAACTTAATAAACTTATATGGCATTGGAGAAGTTTTTATAGTAGTATGCCAATAAACCCTGAGAGTTTTTGAAATTAAAATTAAAATCATATGAAATGCAAGAATCATTTATTAAATATTTGCCTGTGAAAAAAATCTTAATTTCCTATTAAAAAGTTTAATATAAAATTGGCATATGTAAAACACCTAACACCATTGGTTTGAAGCTTGTACTGCGAGCATAAACTGAAATTATAGAAACTACGTGGAGATAATTTTGCATAACAATTGTCGTCAATACATCTTTCATATGTTACTGTTGACCATCGAGTTGGTGGCATTGTTGAAAGTATACAATGACACTTTCCCTCGAAGAATTGTGACAAATCATTTTCAATCGAGCTTAAGGAAGTAATAGATAGTAATAAAGATGCACATTTCATTGCCTATATTTTGTGAGATGTTAGAAATAGAACTGCTGTTCTTCAAACCAATAGATCATGACGCTACACGACTGTTATTTTTTCTATTTTAAATAATTTTATGAACGAGGCCAAAATAGAATGAAAAAATGCGTTAGAGTTTGTATCAATGATGCTAGTTCATTATGTAGAAGATTCCAAAGTGTATATGAACTTGTAAAGTTGTAATCGCCACAGTGCATCTGGATACGTGCATGATCTGCAGAAAAGCTCTGGCTTTTAATCATATTCCTTATATAAATAAAATGAAGTTGAATGTACTGCACTCTTGTTATTAAAAAGTGTGGAAAAGATTCGTGATTTCAGGAGTCTCATTTTTGAATAATTTACTCTCACAACTGTAGTTAACACAATATCCAAACCAAAACTCATTTCTTCATAATCCAGAACTTCCCTATGAATTATGCGATGTATCCAGGCACACAGTAAGAATTATTGTTTACAAGTTTTTACATACTTTGGAATCTTCCAGCCATTGAATGAGCACCACCGGTGCATATTCTGAAGCAATTTTTTATTCAAATTTTCCAAGTTGATAAAATCATTTATGACAGAAAATAATCCGGTTTTTTAGCAATATTATATTGCAGTCTACTACTGACATATCATCAGAAAATCAAACATAAAATGAACTAAGCATCTTTATTACGATCTGTTATTACATCAATCTGCATTGAATGCAATTTATCACAAAACTTCTGGAGAATCTGACACAATGCATCCTTAGCTATATCAACAATTTTATGGGCCATTTGAAAGAGGCTTGAACTGCAATTGTTTTGCAAAATTATCTCCAAATACAGTTTCCATAATAACTGCTGTTTTTGGCAAAATGATATCTTCACCAATGGATTGAGGCTTTTTAAAACAGGCTATTTTACATGAAACTCAGTAAAATGCAATTAAAGTCTGTCATTGACATTTTTTAAGAAAATATTCATTAATAATTATTTATTTTGTTTTCCGTATAATTTTAAATTTAATTCAAAGAAGTCTCTAAATTTGTCAACAAACTCAAAATGAAGCATTTTCAAATATCATTTCAGTTTTATACTGTCTGCAGCTAACATTTTCAAGAAATGATACACAGGTATACCCAAAATTTAAATATTCTTGAGAATATTTTCTTTATTTAATTTTCGGAACCAAACTAATTTGTGTAATTGTTGATGATTGATTATCGTATTACACACGCTTAAAATTTAATCCATGATTATGCATACATTTTCTGCCTTAAATGCTTAATATAATGAATTGCATTTAGCACAAAACAAATATAGCAAGCACATTCATGATAGATTCAATAGCAATAAAGTATCGACTTGAAGGACACTGGCTTGAAATTAAAATGGCATTATCAAATATTGTACCTGTGAAGAAGCACATTCTGACATTTGCGCATGTACGAGGCATCATCTTATTGACATGCCAAATTGCTTGAGACAAATCAAAACTCGCAAAACCATGAAAATCTCCAATTCTTGGTGGACGCAGGAACAATAAAAATGAATCGTATTCTTGTTTGCCAAATGCCAATAAATATTCGTATTCTTGGTTATTTGTAATGTTTAAAATTAATATAGATTAATAAATGTAGGCTTTACATCAAAATACTTAAAATATGTTATTGTACATTTTATTACATGCGGGGGAGTGAATATTGAAAGGTTGATAAAAGCTATCTTATACTGTGCAATATTGTTATTCATTAACTTCTGAATATAGTTTTCAGAAAGAAAATCATCTAAAGGATCAATCTACAAAGGATTGATATCAGTTTATTCAAAGTGCGCTATATTTGATACAATTTTAAGAAAGTTAAAATCTGAAACAAAATTACCAATATTACAAAAAAAACTTTAAGCAAGATTTAAAATAGACATTAAATTAAATAAAAGATTACAAACTGAAACAATCATGTATGTTATTAAATTAAATAAAAGATTACAAACTGAAGCAATCATGTATGTTATCATCGTTACGTTATGGAAAAAAATTATCCTTTATTCAGTATTTTACGGTATTGATTACATTATTTCGTTTATTTTAATTTGAAAAGATTTATTCTTTACTAAATTCAATATAAATAAATTCTTATATTATAAATTATAAAATATTTTACTGGTTTATCTTAAGTTTAAAAATATGTAGAGCAGGTATAGCGAAAAAACGTCGCTAATATAATTCTCTTTTAAGTAAATATAATTAATTTTTTTCTTTTTTAAATGAACTCATTTCTATGGAAATGGCAGAGAAAAATTTCAATTATTTTATTTCTAATTGGATTTTATCAGAAAATATATTAATTTTAGCTCACAAAAATGTTATATGCTGTTTAAAGTAACCATTCTATTTCAACTTACTCTTTTATAGAATGTAAGATTTAGACACATTTTCTTTTGAACATTAAACACTTTTATTTCATAAAATTACAGTTATTAATTTACTTTTCTTAAAATCTAGTTAATATTTAATTCCATTAATAATTAATTATGAAATGATCTCATTAAATTTTTTTTCAAAGTAGGTCCAATTAAACTTAAGCAGTTGCTGTCTATTTGTTTGGTTTCAATAAATTAAATAGACAAAATTACTTTAATAAATATCTTCTTTAAAATAATTTCATAGTTAACTATTTCATTATATCCTAATTAAATAGTTAGGAATATATTAAATAAAAAATGTGGAACTCACTTTCAATATAATTTTAATTAGATAAATAAGTATTTAACTATATATAGTCTTCTCATTAATTCCTCAATTATAGCTGTAATCATAATCATGAAGTCCCTTTAGCAAGCAAATGTACTTATTAATATGATACAAAATTTAACTAGCAGTTAAAACAATAAAAATTAAACCAGTAAATTAATTGCTGCAATTACAGAACAAGCAGAAGATTTAATCAACAAAAACTTTATGAGAAATATATCAATTTCTCATGTTACTTTGGTTTTCAAATTTATTTTGACTGTACAAAATAAAATATTATGAGACGCATGAAAATATAATATATTTCATTGAAAATGATTACAGTATTTATTAAATTGTATCAGATTGAATTAATTAGGTGAATGTTTATTGCTTTTATATTTTTTAAATACATATGAATGCTTTTATATTTCAAAAATTATTTTAAAAAATGTCAAAATGCGTTTACAGTTTTTATATATACATATAACTATCAAAAAGTCAAGAAAAGTAATCTAAATTATTAACTTTTTTTCATAGGTAATTTGTAAAATAATATACATATCACTGCAATTTTAGTCTTGGTATTGTAGATGACTGTAAATAATGTCAGTTAATAATAATACAAATTGTTAATAAGTATTATTATTAACTGACATTTTCACAATTGTAAATATTTATCTCTAATATTAAATTATCGCATAAAACCTTTAAATTTTCACAGCTAACTCTTTAGGAAAAAAATTTTGTTAGAAAAAACATATCAAATAGTTTAAATTAAAAGTTAACCATTGTATACTGAAAAATCAATCTTTTTTATTATTTAAACTTTCTTAGAAATCTGGTAGTATGTAATCACCTTGAAAAGAACGGAAGAGAAAAATATGAGAATATAAATTTTTTTCTGAAAATTAATAAAATAATTTCATATTATTAATTAAAATATTTTGTAAAATTAATTAAATTTTAAAATTCCTCTTATAGAAAATATTGTAAGAATACAGGAAGAAGATAATAGAAAGTTACATGATAAGAATTTCAGCAATAATGTGAGGATCTCTTTCAAAACGAGAAGAAAAATTCAAAAATACATTTAAAAGAATTTGTTCTTAAAATACAATTCCAATGAAACCTTTTTACCTAAAAGCTATGAAACAAATATCACAATAATATACTTTTAACCATTTCTTGTTCACTTTTCTGTGAATCGTAGATACTCAGACTTCATGTCAAACCATTACTATTTGCTCTCTATTTAGCGTTTTAGTTAATATGTGATTATATTTCGTTGAAAGCTTTTTAAATCAATCCTTATAATTAGTTGGATAAGTCAAATTATTTTTTATTTTTATTATTATATACTTTCAGTTTCATATAAAGCTAAGATTTTCCTACATTTTTGTCAAAAGTCGGATGTGCTAATTTTTATGAAGTATGATTGAAAATAATTAAACATTTCATTTTATGTCTTATTGCGGTTATTTCATATTGTTATTATAATTTTTTAAGTATATATCGTTATATCCAATTTTATTCTCTCATTTATATAGTATAATTATTTGCTAGCATTCATTTTATTTTCTACAGCCTATCTATGAAAATTTTGGGATATTTATAAGTATCACAAATTGTTTTAACTCTTAAAGGAAAAAAAATATTCTATATGAAATACAAATGAAAAATCTTACGTATAATAAAACAATTATATATATATAAAGTTAAATATAAATAGAAATTATAATGATTTCCATCCCTCAGATAGTAAATCGGACATGAAGAAATTGTTTTAAGAAATAAAAAACGTGCATTTTAAATTACATTGATCAGAAAAATTTTAAAAACTTAAATATTGTTAGATATGAAAATTAGTAACTGAAAAATTGCTTTATAAGTTTCTAATAAATCATATGTAGAATAAATAGTTAATTGTGTCAAATACTTATACTTTTGATTACTTATATGGAACATATTCGTAAACTATTCCTGATAGGGAACTAATGTGCAAAAAATTGTGGTTTCCTAAGAAATTCTCGTAAAAAACTACCAAAAATCTTATCTCGAATTAAACGGGGAAACAGTAATCAATCGGAAAATATAATTTTCCTAATGAATTATAAAATTGCTTATAATTCTCTTTAAAGTAACTGTATTTGTATCCTTATAGTTAGGCAAATATTTTTTAATCATACTGCTATATGTAAGTATATATAATAAGAAAATGCACATATTAGCTCAATTTTATATCTTCTTATTCTTTTTGATAGTTTCATCAATTAATTAGAAATAAATGAAGAAAAATACGTTTCAATGATCTTTTTTACCTTTTTATTGAACTTTTATCTTACGATTTCATCTGCCTTCTAGTAACCAGTCATCTAAAATATTTCACTCTTTATCCAGGGAAACCTAAAGTAAAGCCTACCTTGTGTTCCTTGTGAGTGCCCATACACGCCATTCATTTTACGAATGCCAAACCCGCAGTTTAGATCCTGAAGTCTCTGGCGTCAGCGAGAGACTATCGCAATTACTACCATAAGGTATCTCAATCACAGAATTCTTCCTCCATTCCTTCCAGAAGAGAAACAAGATTCGAAATTCCGAAAGGAAAAAGAATGACGAAAGGAAAGAACACATTTCGATTTTTCTTCCCGCCCTCTCCGTTCTCTCTTGCTTCTTGAGGGCTTGATGCTCGGTATGAAAGACAATTTATATCAAGCTGTCGCCACTCGTAAACCATTTAGACTGAGTCCAATTTCCTGACGTATGTCCGGTGTAAAAGAACGGTTTTATTACCTTCTCCTTTTTGCAGCCAAGTTTTTTTTCTTTTTGCCTATAACTTTCCAGCAATGTATTGTCATATTTCTTTTTATTTTACCTTTTACTCAGGTACGTGTGGTTCAGAGAACGTTTATTTATGTCATGTCAAGAAAGCCTTTTGATTTTGAAATATTAAATTCAAAAAGATTTCCATGAAACGAATACATAATTTCCCAAAGTGGTTATAACATCTCTGCAACTCATTTTATTTGTTGGGAGAGTATCATAGTAATTGCTGGAGACATGAAATGGATTGTGAAGAAGTCATAAAAGGGGAAGATGTTTGTCTAAACCATGTATACCAGTATCTTCTTTAAATTAAATTACACATTGTATAAAATAAGTTCTTTGAAAACTGAATTTTTTTCTATAGAAGAACATATTCTAAAATAATATATAGCAGAATAACCCATGTAGATTTCGGTATATGTTTAAAAATAATTTGCTTATAAGCATTATTTTTTAGAGAAAAAATTTGTTTTTCAAGTACAATTGTTTTATATTTTTACGTCAGTTGCATTAGTGGCCCAATTTTGAAATCATAACTGCAACTATTACATAATACAAGATTCCACGGCATGGTTATTTTAAATACTATTAACTTATTTCATAGCTTTTAAATTTAATGTGCTAAAAGCCATTTTATTTTTATTTAGCTGAATTCATTTTGCATTTTAATGAAGATTCCATGATCACATGAATTTTTTTACTGTATTATATTCAATTTTAAATGTGGCTTAAAGAAACTAGTATTGCAATTTTCCTAAGCTTAAATATTAAAAAATGTGTTTTCTAACATTTAAAAAATCATATATTAAAACCTACAGAAATTTTCACTGTCATAGGAACACGTTTATACATTTGAAGCTAATATTTTTGAAAATCAGTACCTTGTAGTTTATTCAGATTTTATATATATATACACCTACATTACTGTTCTTTTACGCCCTCGCCAACGACCATCAAAGCGATTGTTTAGAAGATTTCCCCTGAAAAATACTTTGATGGTTGAATAAATTTTGTCAATAAATTATAATAATTTAGTTTTATTAGTATATAAAAATGTAAGTCTTCTTATACTGCAAGTACAATAAACCATGCAAAAACTTATGATAGTAATTCCGATTATTTACTTTCCCATGACAGTGATTATAGTACGCTGTTCTAATGGAATTGTACCACATCCAAACACAAAATTATATATTATAATTATTTTAGACAGCCGCAAAACTTTTGTCACTGTGTGTCATAAAAATTCTAGATGCTTTATTGGTATGGCAAAATGGACTTTATTCGAACTAAGCGTCCTAGCATCGACATCATAAACGACAACCATATTCTAGTGCGCTTCATTTCCATGTATACAACTTCAATAAAAGGGCATGTTTTCAGAATCAAATAAATGGCCTCTTCGATTCTTATTTCTATAGTAACACGGAAAACTCTCTGTCGTATGTGATTGTCCTGCATATAGAATGCGTAATTATTATGTAGGCAAAAATCTGAAGAATATACCATATTACGGCAGATAAGGAAAAAGTTACCATATTAAGGCAGTAATAACCTTCAGAGTCTCATTTGCGTGTGCGATCTTGCTTTGACCTACAAGAAACAAGTCTTTTCCTCTTCACCAATGTTGGCTGTTTCTGATTCAAGGACTCTTGCACAATTTCCATTTGTTGCATGCTGATAGAATCATTAATTTGGACAAGTGAAAAGGATTCGTGGTGGACAATTCTAGCTGATGTCGACCATATATACATTATCAACTTCTAGGAATGGGGGAAATACTTTGTAGACCTGGAATCTCTGGGAGACAATCAATGATGTAAGTACTTGTGGCTGTGGTGAACCGGATATATTTTTCCTCACATGTCTGCAAATAGTCTAGAAACAGTTCTTTTTTCGGTAGTAAAAATGATGAATAGATGGATAAAGTTTGAAATTCCCTGAGTTCAGTAAGTTCGAAAGGGAGCAGTTTATTTAGTTTCCACACCTTTCCCAGTTTGTGTAAGTGATTACGAATAGTTTCATCAGGTAGGTGGAACTTAATTGTAAATTCCTATACGCTTGAAAAATATGATTTTGGATATTCTTTTCAAATCATCTCCATTTAAAATTATTTATTTAGTTTATTTGATCGTGGTGCATTTTCAAACTATTCAAACAAGCAGAATTTCCAATGACACATTTATATGGTACCTTAAATTACTGTATCATCTCCACTTACTATTCATATTTTCTGCCCTATATTAGAAGCTTTTGTGCCAAAATTATACTCAAAGTAAACATTATTTAATAACGTCATTGTTTACGCCATTTACTAAATGCCTTTTTCAGATTCACAAACAAAACTAAAATTTATAAACCTAACTCGTGAGTAAGTCTAATAAAAAACTTATCCAAAAATACCTATGGTTGTTCAATGCTAATAAATACTCCCCAGTTATTTTCAATTTTCATTAAAAACAATTGTATTATTAAGATTGTCTGGTATATAAACATGTATACAATGCCCGACACTTAAAACGCAAGACATGAAGGGGAGTGCCCAGAAAACTGTATAAATTTTAGGGTACATGCATTTTACCGAGTAATGCTAATGATATTAATGCACTGCTCTCCAGGGCACGTAGGATAAGATATAAGGAAAGGAATCAGCAAAGAGGGCAATATGTATTCCTTTATTGCTGCTTCGAAAATCGTTGAAAGTTTGTTCGTGTCCCAAAGCACGCCTGTATTTGCAAGGAATGACAGAACATCGTAGTTATCAACATCAATGCCACAACATCGGAGATTGTTCCAGCAGACAGACGAGCATATGAAGGACATTATGATTGGACTTAGAAAGGTAGGCAAATCGTATATGAAAAAGGCAAATCGTAACTGAAACACTCATGGATGCATCGTCCACAATGTACTGGCCGTATTGAAGATGGTTGAAACAAGAAATTATGGAGCGTTTTTGGGGTGCTATATACATCCTCAGATTTACAAAACAAGAATAGGTGTTTTTATTGCTCTTGCGTTTACCATGTCGGCATTTCTTGCGGTTTTGCAGAATCTCCAATTTAATTTGAACATTCTGGAATGACGAGAAAATGCCATCGCAAATATATCGTAGGAAGAAGAGAAATGTTCAATAACAGCAGCTTAGGTTTTAGACAGTGTTATTCGGGTCAATCATTCTATCGCTTCCGAATCTATAGAAAATATGCATGTTATATATGTTTTCCTTTTAATTTCAATTCTCCATATTAAATATTCACTTCGGCAGTGTTATGGAAAAGCAGGATATTTTTTTAACGGATGAAAGTCAACCATCGCTAAGAAGACAGTCAACCATCGTTAAGTATACAGACAAACGTGATTCCAAAAATAAAATCAAATAAAAAATATTCCTAATAATATCTTAATTTTGGATTTACCAGTACATACGTAAATGAAGAAGAAATGCTTTCTTCATCATTTTCTTTGACAGTAGATGGCATGAAACTTAATAAACTTATATGGCATTGGAGAAGTTTTTATAGTAGTATGCCAATAAACTCAGAGAGTTTTTGAAATTGAAATTAAAATCATATGAAATGGCAGAATTATTTATTAAATATTTGCCTGTAAAAAATCTTAATTTCCTATTAAAAAGTTTAATATAAAATTGGCATATGTAAAACACCTAACACCATTGGTTAGAAGCTTGTACTGCGAGCATAAACTGAAATTATAGAAACTACGTGGAGATAATTTTGCATAACAATTGTCGTCAATACCTCTTTCATATGTTACTATTGACCATCGAGTTGGTGGCATTGTTGAAAGTATACAGTTACACTTTCCCTCGAAAAATTGTGACAAATCATTTTCAATCGAGCTTGAATAAGTAATAGATAGTAATAAAGGTGCACATTTCATTGCCTATATTTTGTGAGATGTTAGAAATAGAATTGCTGTTCTTCAAACCAATAGATCATGACGCTACACGACTGTTATTTTTTCTATTTTAAATAATTTTATGAACGAGGCCAAAATAGAATGAAAAAAATGCGTTAGAGTTTGTATCAATGATGCTAGTTCATTATGTAGAAGATTCCAAAGTGTATATGAACTTGTAAAGTTGTAATCGCCACAGTGCATCTGGATACGTGCATGATCTGCAGAAAAGCTCTGGCTTTTAATCATATTCCTTATATAAATAAAATGAAGTTGAATGTACTGCACTCTTGTTATTAAAAAGTGTGGAAAAGATTCGTGATTTCAGGAGTCTCATTTTTGAATAATTTACTCTCACAACTGTAGTTAACACAATATCCAAACCAAAACTCATTTCTTTATAATCCAGAACTTCTCTATGAATTATGCGATGTGTCCAGGCACACAGTAAGAATTATTGTTTACAAGTGTTTACATACTTTGGAATCTTCCAGCCATTGAATGAGCACCACCGGTGCATATTCTGAAGCAATTTTTTATTCAAATTTTCCACGTTGATAAAATCATTTATGACAGAAAATAATCCGATTTTTTAGCAATATTATATTGCAGTCTACTACTGACATATCATCAGAAAATCAAACATAAAATGAACTAAGCATCTTTATTACGATCTGTTATTACATCAATCTGCATTGAATACAATTTATCACAAAACTTCTGGAGAATCTGACACAATGCATCCTTAGCTATATCAACAATTTTATGGGCCATTTGAAAGAGGCTTGAACTGCAATTGTTTTGCAAAATTATCTCCAAATACAGTTTCCATAATAACTGCTGTTTTTGGCAAAATGATATCTTCACCAATGGATTGAGGCTTTTTAAAACAGGCTATTTTACATGAAACTCAGTAAAATGCAATTAAAGTCTGTCATTGACATTTTTTAATAAAATATTCATTAATAATTATTTATTTTGTTTTCCGTATAATTTTAAATTTAATTCAAAGAAGTCTCTAAGTTTGTCAACAAACTCAAAATGAAGCATTTTCAAATATCATTTCAGTTTTATATTGTCTGCAGCTAACATTTTCAAGAAATGATACACAGGTATACCCAAAATTTAAATATTCTTGAGAATATTTTCTTTATTTAATTTTCGGAACCAAACTAATTTGTGTAATTGTTGATGATTGATTATCGTATTACACACGCTTAAAATTTAATCCATGATTATGCATACATTTTCTGCCTTAAATACTTAATATAATTAATTGCATTTAGCACAAAACAAATATAGCAAGCACATTCATGATAGATTCAATAGCAATAAAGTATCGACTTGAAGGACACTGGCTTGAAATTAAAATGGCATTATCAAATATTGTACCTGTGAAGAAGCACATTCTGACATATGCGAATGTACGAGGCATCATCTTATTGACATACCAAATTGCTTGAGACAAATCAAAACTCGCAAAACCATGAAAATCTCCAATTCTTGGTGGACGCAGGAACAATAAAAATGAATCGTATTCTTGTTTGCCAAATGCCAATAAATATTCGTATTCTTGGTTATTTGTAATGTTTAAAATTAAGATAGATTAATAAATGTAGGCTTTACATCAAAATACTTAAAATATGTTATTGTACATTTTATTACATGCGGGGGAGTGAATATTGAAAGGTTGATAAAAGCTATCTTATACTGTGCAAGATTGTTATTCATTAACTTCTGAATATAGTTTTCAGAAAGAAAATCATCTAAATGATCAATCTACAAAGCACTGATATCAGTTTATTCAAAGTGCGCTATATTTGATACAATTTTAAGAAGGTTAAAATCTGAAACAAAATTACCAATATTACAAAAAAAACTTTAAGCAAGATTTAAAATAGACATCAAATTAAATAAAAGATTACAAACTGAAACAATCATGATGTTATTGAATTAAATAAAAGATTACAAACTGAAACAATCATGTATGTTTTCATCGTTACGTTATGGAAAAAAAATATCCTTTATTCAGTATTTTACGGTATTGATTACATTATTTCGTTTATTTTAATTTGAAAAGATTTTATTCTTTACTAAATTCAATATAAATAAATTCTTATATTATAAATTATAAAATATTTTACTGGTTTATCTTAAGTTTAAAAATATGTAGAGCAGGTATAGCGAAAAAACGTCGCTAATATAATTCTCTTTTAAATAAATATAATTAATTTTTTTCTTTTTTAAATGAACTCATTTCTATGGAAATACCAGAGAAAAATTTCAATTATTTTATTTCTTATTGGATTTTATCAGAAAATATATTAATTTTAGCTCACAAAAATGTTATATGCTGTTTAAAGTAACCATTCTATTTCAACTTATTCTTTTATAGAATGTAAGTTTTAGACACATTTTCTTTTGAACATTAAACACTTTTATTTCATAAAATTACAGTTATTAATTTAATTTTCTTAAAATCTAGTTAATATTTAATTCCATTAATAATTAATTATGAAATGATCTCATTAAATTTTTTTTCAAAGTAGGTCCAATTAAACTTAAGCAGTTGCTGTCTATTTGTTTGGTTTCAATAAATTAAATAGACAAAATTACTTTAATAAACATCTTCTTTAAAATAATTTCATAGTTAACTATTTCATTATATCCTAATTAAATAGTTAGGAATATATTAAATAAAAAAATGTGGAACTCACTTTCAATATAATTTTAATTAGATAAATAAGTATTTAACTATATATAGCTTTCTCATTAATTCCTCAATTATAGCTGTAATCATAGACATGAAATCCCTTTAGCAAGCAAATGTACTTATTAATATGATACAAAATTTAACTAGCAGTTAAAACAATAAAAATTAAACCATTAAATTAATTGCTGCAATTACAGAACAAGCAGAAGATTTAATCAACAAAAACTTTATGAGAAATATATCAATTTCTCATGTTACTTTGGTTTTCAAATTTATTTTGACTGTACAAAATAAAATATAATGAGACGCATGAAAATATAATATATTTCATTGAAAATGATTACAGTATTTATTAAATTGTATCAGATTGAATTAATTAGGTGAATGTTTATTGCTTTTATATTTTTTAAATACATATGAATGCTTTTATATTTTAAAAATTATTTTAAAAAATGTCAAAATGCGTTTACAGTTTTTATATATACATATAACTATCAAAAAGTCAAGAAAAGTAATTTAAATTATTAACTTTTTTTCATAGGTAATTTGTAAAATAATATACATATCACTGCAATTTTAGTCTTGGTATTGTAGATGACTGTAAATATAGTTTCAAACAGTATGTTAAACTAGTATTACTGGCGTGTTATAAAATGTAAATTTTTTTCGTTGTTTAGCGTCTTGAAACTACTTATTCAGATAAAACGAGTTCCAATAGTATTCTTAAAACAACTCATCTACCTACAATTCGTATACAAAAACATTTTCTGGTACTAAGGGTTGGGAATCAAATGTGTCCACATGTCACAAACTGCTTTCGGTAGACTGACAAGTAACCATTTTAAGTGTCTGGTAATGGTAAAAAATTTACCCTACTTGTAAAAAATGTGACGATCTCTCTTCACCGGATCATCGCACATTCTAATGGGACTTAATATTCAATCCCTTTATTAGTATTATAGATTTATGTCAGATCTTAAGAAAAGCAACAACAATAGGAAACAGATTGTGTCACAATAAGGTGTACGCATAGCAATTTTTTATAAGCTGCATTAATTCACAAATTACCTACTGCCCAATTTACTCCAAATGAATCATTGTTTATAGCGTTAGTAAAGGTAAATAAAATAAATATTGACGACCTATAGCTATGAAATTGAATTTTTGAATACACTATACTTTTTTAGACACAATGGTCGGCACAGCTGTCGAATAATTCATGATGCGATTCAATTCTGAGATAGGCGATTTTTTGGCGGATTTTCTAATGTATCTGGCAACCTCGTTTTTATTACGTCATACATATAAAGACCTATAAGAATTATGCAGAAAACTCTATTTTGGTAATCCTAGTGTTTACGTCATCGCACTAGTCACTATACGCCATCTTAACAACATTTTTTCATCGCCAAACAAATTCGGAATTTAGAATCATGGATTATACAACACCTGTGCTCAATGGTCAAATTAGGATTTATAATCCGCATATGTTGATGATCATATTCTTGTAAAAAACTCCATGATATTTCTTCTTAATATGTAAGTATTTTCTGTGCTTTTGAACTTCACCATATCAATAAAGTGAGTATTACCGACATGTGTGTGTGGAATGACATTATATATAAATTATAAAAAATATATATAATGATGCATGTTTTTCCTTTTATTGTATATTTGAAAAGAACACATTTTTAAATCGTTGTTTAATTCTGTGAAATTTGGAAATTTCACCTAGCAAATGGGTTAAATTTCGTTAGTACATTTTTAAAGGTATATAATCTTCAAAATATTTGTTTACTTTTCTAAAGGATGAAACTTATTATATTGTTATTATGATATCCAAAGAGTTTCATACCTTGGTTCTGTATCAGATTATAAGAAGCAGATGTGTATATAAAGCATATGAGTTTGAAATTTTACATAAACATATTTATTAAATTATTTTCATGTGATAAAATTAGATAAAATATTATTCAACATTATAAAGCATGAATTTAGAAACTTCATTGAAGTATTTAATCAAACCACCCTGTTAAGAGCTAATTTATGTAAACATTACTAATGATTGAAAATTACGCATGTAAATATATCCATATATATATACACTGATATTTTTTACAAAACTAAAATACATTGATTCTTCATTTTTCTCAATCATTTCAAATACTTATATTTCCACTGAGATAATTACGTTTATGAGCAATGATTTATAAGTTTAGTTTTATTTATAAATGATAGTGATTTCCGGTTCTTGTTGTCCTATATTAATGGTTATTTTTAGTTTCCTATGAAGCTAAATTAGCTAAAAAGTTTCAGCACTTGCAACGTTTCCTCATGCATAAAATATAGATTTATTTCTTTTCTAAAACTAATTTCAAGTTTACTTAAACACACAAAAAGGATTACTGAAAATTTTTGTTTAGCTTCCCTTCACTAAACTAAAAGAAGATAAAAAATAATATATGTAAAAAGAAGATGTATGTAAATGTATGTAAAACTTTTGGTTATATTAAAAATAATTAATATTCCTGAAGTAGGTGCAGACTTTCCAATGTCCCATCATCTTCTCAGAACTCTCATGCTACAGCCTACTGTTGAAATCCCCATGGAAATGTGTATATATATATATATATATATATATATATATATATAATTATATTGAAAATTTCAATAAAATGTAATGAATATGTCAAGTATTTATATATTTAGTTCATGCAGAAATTTGAAAAAAAATTATTTTATGAAAATAAATACAGTATAATTTTTATTTCAAAACAATTTGAGAAAAACTAATTTATTTCAATTACATAATACGTGAATTTATTAAAGAAAATCTAAATATGTGTTTAGGAAAAATCGCCGTATTTGTCGACTTACCATTGTTTCAGTTAAACATATTGCTGTAAGCTATAAATTGCATAAAATTTAATATTTATATATATTTTTTATACTTACTTTTTATCCTCAGATTGCACATTCCCTGAAAATTAAAATAAATTCAAAATTAACTACTATACACATTTCCTGTTTTTTTTACAATTTAAAGAATATTATCAACATTCATGTTTTAATAATACAAGGTATATTTTACAAATCAAAGTATATTTTCAATATAAATATCATGAATTAAAATATATATGCCCTAAGAATTCCTTTCACAATAAAATAATATTACGGAAACTTTTATTTACTTATAGTTTTTGTATTTTTAAGAAACAGTATGATATGGTAAAACACAAAGAATATTTAGTAATATGTAGTCAATAAATATTAGAAAATTCAAATATTACATTCAATCTGATATTTTTTTACTATCCAAATAATTTGGAATAGTACACAGATAAATGTTAATAACTTATAAACTTAATATGTATAAAAGATAAGTAAATAACTTATGGTATACATTTCAAAAGAATTATAAAATAGTTTCAATTTCAAATTACTTTGTTGTCTGTCAAATACTAAGAAACTTAAATAATTTAAATAAATGGAATTTTCATCAAAATAAATACATTTTCTAAACGAAGCAACGTATACCTTTAATTCAGATATAAAAACTTAGTGAATCAATTGGAAAAGTATATAAGTCAAAGCTCTTTGTACATAATAATAGTGCAGCTATCATTACGTAAGTTTCTTTACAATGAGTATTTGCACTTAGGAAAAGAGGGGATCCAATTTGCCTTTTATTTGCCTTTTCTCTTTTCATGTTTGAACAAACCAGTGTTTGAAATCGGCAAAGCGCCACTTGATATTTGTGCTGAGAATTAAGCTAGTGATATATTTCAAAAGTCCTTCGTTTTACAAAGATACGGGAAAGCAGTGACAAAATATATCCGCAAATATTTTCCCAAGTGACTGCATATTAGATTTATTTATCTAATCTTAAATATAAGTTAAAAGAACTTCGATTTTTTTTTATTGTAAGCCTACATGAACTCCAATGTCAATTTTGGGAATGTTCTAGAATGTACACTAAATGATTTTTCAATTTATAATTTTGCATTATTTATTTTGATGCTGGTGTTTTTGTTCTCCCACGCTTTTCTTTCCTATATAAATTTTTTAGTATTGGTTGAATATTTTTAGATTTTATTTTTGAAAATTTTCAAGAGTGTTAATAGTTGTAAGTTGCTTAGTAATGGTATGTTTAGTTGGTTGAAGCTTTTACTACAATAGTATTTATAGTAAAAATTTTACTTAAGATTTGTTTTGAGTCTTGATCAGAAATAATGGTATACAGACTCAGTTTGAAACGCTGTACTGAGGAATGCATAGAATTTGTGTGTGATTAGAATTTGCAAACATATCCTAATTGGCTCCTTTAAACATTGGACATAATGAAAACTTGATAATTTTCCCTCTGATTAAGTGATTATTTTTTTTATTTTTGAATGTTTCATATTTTTATACTCCCTTCTTGCAGCATTCGTAGCCGCCAAATTGATCTAATGGTCAGCGTGCCTGACTGTGGATAAGGAGATTCTGGGTTCAAATCCCGGATCGGGTATGGATGTACTTTTTCTCTCAATCTATCCTGTTTTTGTCCTTTCCTTGTATAATTGAGGTATGAATGGTTGCCTACCCTGTAAAAGAGTACCTATGGCATGTGTGTACTGTAGAAGTCAGACTCCACACCAAAATATGGTTCTGATGGAAAAGTGGAGCAGCGCACCCCATGTTGCCATCCTAGCTGGCACACGACAACAATATTTGAAATATTCTTTTAACCATCAGTTTCATAACATTTAATTAAAATTCATTTAAATGAAATAATTTATTCTACTAATGACGCTGTTAATCCCAGACAATGACACTTTCGTATTAAATTCATTCCAGATAACGTATTTCAGAACCGAATTGCTTTGAATCTTTAATTAGTTCCTGTTTATTTACTGAATTATTTCATTATTCTTTATATAATTAATAAATCCATTACATAAATTTAAATAAGATTTTAATAAAACATAAATATAAAAATAGCTGGTCGATCGAAATTTTTAATATTATTTGCATACAATGCCATAAAAGACGATATAATTAATACCACAAAAATATGTACTTCTATTCATGTGTGTATCGGGCAGTATTCGATTCCGCCGCAGAGTATCCTGAACCCCCCGAAGATGTTATCAGTAGTTACCCCTACATATCGTTTCCGCCGAATGTTTTCTTCCCCTTTTCCAGAGATATTACTTTTCCGCCGTTTCAGGGATTAAGAATTTATCTTTGGCTTTCGCGACATTTTTCAAATTTTGCTAAATAAAATAAAGTATTATCAATCTAGCATTTTTATTAAAATTAGCAATTAAATAAATCGGTGACATTTTCTCATATTATACTAATTAAAATAAAGCATTATCAATCAAGCATTTTATTAAAATTAGCAATTAAATAAATCGATGACATTTTTCATATTATGCTAAATAAAATAAAGCATTATCAATCTAGCATTTTTATTAAAATTAGCAATTAAAACATGTTAAAAGAATAATTCTTGTTGAGAGTTGTAAAATGAACAATATCCTTCCCATGTTAAATATAAGAAAATTTTATGGTGATATTGGTTTAAATTTATGACTGGCAAACTTTACCAACGCAATCCTGGTAAGGCTTGCCTTCCAAATATTTACTAATCACTTTATGCAAATTTTTCAATGCCTTTGGAGGATTGTCTTTGACACTGATCTTTCTTCTTTCGTACTAGACATTCGAATGTAAGAATCTGTCTGGCTCTGCAATAAAACTTCCACGAAATGAATAATGTGAGGATGTGTGTGATAAAAACAAGCATTAAAATGTGAATGGGAATGATTCACATGCGTTAGTTGTATTTTCTGATGAAGCATCGGCTTTGGCCCACATTGTAGGAGGAAATTTTGCTCTCTGTTCATCAATATAGTTTTCCACTAAATAGTCTGCAAACTTCGAAACTCTGTCATCTGTAGGTTGATTGCAACCAAATCTAATGCAAAGCACTGCCAACGTCATTCGGTTTTAAATAGGACAGTCCGAATGTTTTTTTAACCACTGGCCAACTGCATTTGATTCAGCCAACCTGAATTCTTTGCCAAGACCAAGACTGAAAATTTTTCTATGCCAAGCTTGGTGCAATGAAATTTGCAGCCTTGCACTGCTGCATTAGGCCAAGTTTTTAACGGCGCTATGAATGGCAATTTCAAAGTCAACTACTAAATGGCTTGGTTGGAAACAGAGATTGCGTTCAACACATTTCTCGATTATAGTCTTGAATAATTTTACAAGTGTCTTCTTTCTTATCTGGCAATAAGCAGAAACCAGGGGCACATACTGCCATTTTCTATACCATGAATAGTAAAGAGTTGTAACCAAAACTTTGCACAGTACTTAAATGTTCCATCCATGTAAATTTTTTTGCATTTGATAAGAAATTCCAGATTGGAACCACAGGGAAAAATAACTATTCCAGAATCTGCATCAGCATATAACAGAAATTCTTTCTGCCTTTTATTGACTTCACTTCCATTTCTAGTAGTTTCTCTTGCTTCTACTCTGTTCTTCGGAAGGTTTGGTATCTGTTTTCTTCTTTCCTATAAATACTCTGTTTCAAGTTGTTAACATTCCTAGTAGTGATGTTTTCTAAGTAAGTTGGATTTTCAGCAATTACTGTATGGAATAATTTTAGAGGGTCTCTAAAATATCTTCTGCTTTTCTTTTAGCGGCTTGATTAAGTATTTTCGTTGGTAAATTTTCATCCTTTTCATGGCAATGCAAGTTATCAAGCCTTGAGATAGATGTTTTGTTCGGCATCGTATACACTTTTTGCAGTGCATTTTTTTCTCTGCTACACTGCCATACGATTTCACCGCTTTTTAGTCTTCTTTTCTCATAATAAGTATAGCCATCTACAATAAGTAGATTTTTTTCTTGCTTGCTGGTGTAGAGGTGGACATCCATAATAAAAAAATTAATTAATCAGTATAAAAAATCGATAAAATCTGCTGACCGCAGTCCCTCGCATACGCGACTTCACTCTACGGTTGCTCAGCAAAAAGTGACTGAAGAGAGACATTTCCTGGGCGTCCCATTTCCTGTGACTAGCGTATATCGAAAAGAAACTAGCGTCTATTGAGATAGAAAACGCTGCTGAGGTATTAATAAACAAACGCATGCACAAAGTTACTTTGAATGGTCACTTAGAGAGAGAGAAGAAAACTTTCATGACATTTTGCTGCATATCCAGGACTTTACGAGTTCAGCGCCATTATTTGTGTTTATACTTTTGACTTGATTTAAATTTGACTTTGATTTTAATTAATTTTTTGGCAAATTATCATATCGAAAAATATTTATGACTATCTTTCTGTTATCTCTTCAAAAAGTTGTATTAACAGAAAACTATTCACACAGTTTTTCTAGCATTCTCTTAATGAAACAAAAATGCACATTCTATCAAAAAATTTAGGTTTTCCAAATATCAAAAATTTTTATTTTCCTCCATAACTAATTTGTAGTTTTCTTTTTAAGGCTATATTATCTTAGATAGCTAATATTTTAACTAACTACATCATAATTCAGCATTTAGTCATTTACGATGTATAAAATTTTCTCTTAAATACAGTTCACTTTAACATTTGTTGACTGTTTATCAACTGTTTACATTTGAATGTTAGCATTACTAATTAATTTCTATGATTTTTATCATTATATAAATAATAGAGAGTCTGTTCATAAGGGAATGTTACTTTCTTTGAGGCAAAGCCTAAAAAATAATTATTAAAGTATTTCAAAATAATTCATATAAATCATAACATCTCATTACTATTTCAAATTATTTTCCATACATAAAAAGAAATAAAAATTCACATTTATGAGAAAAAGAATTTGTAGGCATCTTTATTAATTAACAGCTCATAACGGAATTTATTTTCATGAAAAATATTTTTAATATAAAGCTCTAAATAGTGTGAATTTATTATTTACTTATTAATTCTGTTACACTTATTAATATTTCAGCTATAAATAAACAAACCCACTGTCGCTTTTCCTAAAACATTAGAGCATACGAAGATTTATGACCATTCAAGTAACTGCGCATGCGTTGGATGATTCGTTTGCTTATTAATACCTCAACATTTTCATTCTTTAATAAGTGACCATTCTAAGTAACTGCGCAGGAGTTTGTTTATTAATAACTCAGCGTTTTCTTTCTCGGTAGACGCTAGTCATTTCCTGAACTTTCCTGAAGTCCTGAAACATTTTTAAAGTCTGACCAATCAGCGTAGATAATTTAACGGTGGTGTCAATAATCGCCAAGCCCTCCAATAGACAAAGGGATGGATAAGCTGCCAAATGTGTTGTATCATAAATTCCTCTATTTACTTGTCCGCGGCGATATCAATAAGTATGGGAAAAAGGGGGTTAAACTCCTCGGCGGAAACGATAATGAAAGAAAAGGGGGATTAAAATTTCGGCGGAATCGATAATCTGCGTGTGTATCATATGAGTAAAACTTAATATCTTCAGAGTGTTGCATTTAAATTTGACACACACAACAGTAATTTTTCTATAAGTACTTAGATTTATTCTAATAATTATCCTGTTGCTTATAAATATGCTTTAAATTTTAATCATAAAATTATAATTGAACAATAATTGGTTATCCAATCTTCCACTGAACAGTAAAAGTTATTTTACATAGTCAATGAAAAGAAGCTTTGTAGTTTTATTTCTTTTGCTATCTATAAAATGACCCTTACAATTTATTCATAAAATAACATATGGACTAGCATAAAATGATATTAGCAAAATTTATTTCTAAATATAGAACAAAAAATGTGATAGAGGATGAAAAACACCACCAAACATCTTAAAAATATGGAGATTGATGTATATTTAATTCATGGAAGATACATTCGATTTTATGAAATTCATGCATATCAATAATACATAAAATTGAAATGAACACAAATTATTTTATTTTGATTGACTTTCCACAAAAGATATTCGCAAGAAAAGGTAGTGGGTATACCGAAAAAATATTACTAAATTATAAATTTTTAGAAATTATGTTGTGCTTGTATTTTTGTGTGAATTTACATTTATGTAAGACATATATAAATTTAAAGTCATTTTATTTGTAAAAACAAACAACAACAACAACAATGTATATAAGAAGTATGTTTAAGTGGCAAACTCATAAATTTTATAACTATGTTTTTGTTACTCTAGTGGGGATTTCAGAATTTCTTTCGTCCTGTCTCCTTATATGGGAAAATAAAAAAAAAACAAAGTTTCATGTCTTGAACTATAACAATATAAATTTTACTATAATTACGTAAAAATGATGATTTTGATTAAGATACTACATTTTGCTAATCAACATGATTGCAAGTTATAATTAGATATTAAAAAGTACTTTTAACTAATATGCACACAATTAAATTTCAATGAAAATTTATTTAATGTGATTAATATAAAAAAAAATTAGCAATACGTTTCAAAAACAACTTTAAATAAAAGATATGTTACGAAAAAATTTTAAACATCTAAAAAATATATTTATTAGTCATCTCAGGGAAATATTTCAAGAGAATTTTCACTAACAACGCAATAAAAATAGTTTGCCACAATCTGGGGTAAATATATCTGCATTAGTACTTATTGCCAATATTTTTATTCTGATAGGAAAAAAATTAGATTTCAAATGTGTAATGGCAAAAAGCTGGACATCTATCAATTTCTGACTATTGATGGCTGCGCAATTTTGTGCAAAGAACTATCATTTTGACACAGAATATTGATTGCCAAATACTATTTTTCTTAATACTTATGACAAAAAAAGAAAATAATATGGAAAAAGTTGGAAAAAGGAAAGGAAAAATCCTTCCACTCACAGAAATCTTTTAGGTAAGACTTTGGAATTTGCAGCTGTCAAGTAAAAACAACTTGAAAAATGGTTTTTGCCTGATCGTTTTATTACGCTCTTTACGAATTTAGTTGAGCCTTTTTGAGTCAGATTTGGAAACGTTTCGATTATTAGTTGTATTTTTACACACGTGTAGAGCTTTACGTGACATCTCAAGCCAAATGTCATTTTTACAGAGTAATAAAAGTTGTTTCACATCATTAAATTTTTCGTGCATATTTTTGAAATCTCGGGAATTTGAATTTGTTAAGAATATTTCATTTCAATATTGCATATGAAGACACGGAATGTATTTTATAAAATCAAGCGTTTAAAAATATTTTTTTTTCAAAATGTGTCACGATTTATTTATATATTAAATTCAGTTCTTACCAGTGTTTTTCTCAAAAATTTTTAAAGACAGTTTGTAAAAGATATTTACAAATATGAAGTTAGTTTTGCTTGATTTTGATTAATATTTATTAGGAAAATTTTCTTCAGTTTTGCAAAAAATAAACATTTTCTGAAAGTGTTTTTTTTTATCCAATTTTTCAAACAAATTTACATATACTATATTTTGCTTGTTGTTCTCAATTTTTTAAATGTAGTTAAAATAATGAAGCTTAAGTTTGTCAGATTATGGAACTAAGAATTTTTATCTATAATTCTTTTTCCTACATCGAATATTTTAATTTAGTATGAAAGAACACTGTCATTATGTATAATTTTCATTCATAGATAAGTAGAATGAAATTATGACATTGAAAACGAAAAATATAAACGTAAACATTTTTATGAGAAATTAATTTTAAAATTTATTTACCTACTACTGAAAGCTAATTCTATTTATTTATTACATTAATTTTTAATGGACCGATAACTTTATTTCTTATTTAAAAATTCATAAGCAGAAAGAATACATTGCATAGAAACTAAGATAAAATTATAAAAATGATGTTTCCTGAGCTATTTTTTAACTTAAAACTTCAATTTCTATTAAAGAATTAAAAGTACTATTTATAATTAAAAATATATTGAATTTCAGCTTCAGTGTCTTATTTTACTTATTTGCATGGTAATTTAAATCATAAAGTATTACGCAACTTAAATTATTCATACTTCTTTAAAATTAAAAAAAAATGAGTTATGCATTTTTTCTTTGGTAGGATTTTAATTTTTTTAAAATATATCAGTATGAAATTCTATTTTGTTAAAATATATTCGCTTTCCCAAGATTTTCTGAAATCAGTAAATTTCACATTTCACCACACAAGAATTCATTACACAGTTTTGCGTTCGTAATTTGATTTATTAAAGTAAATTTGTGATATTAAATAGGATTTCTTTTTTGCTTTATCCTTTTTTTGAAGACATTTGAGTTATTTATTTATTTGTGCTGAAAATTGTCACTATTTTAAATTAGCGTAATTTCTGTGTGTCTGTTCCGATTATCAGTTGTCTTCCACTTACCTAAATAATTTCTTTACTTATATTTGTCTTAAACTGTTTTTGCTTATTTTGTTTATAAATTCATTTTACATCTGTGTTATTTCGCTTAGGTAGTTTTGAAAATATTCTTTATCTTTTAAAGCTATTGTTTTAAAATTTCAATACTTAAGAATTACTTTTTGAAGTCTTTTTTATGTTTAATTTTATATTTGCTTATAGTTTTATTGTTAATTTTTTAAATAATGATTAATTTTTTAAACTATATGTATTTCATATTGAACCTGTCTGTCGGCACGTCTCATAAATCTGATGGGGCACTCACTACAACTCAATTTTAATAATAAGTTGAAAAGTTGAAGCCATCTGCAACGCCATTCAATTTTTAAAAAACAATTGCTTGAAAAGATGATTAGTAAGAGGCTAAACATTTGATATTGCTAAAAATATTCTCATATTACTTTGAAGTATGGAAATAATAACACCTCTATACTTTACTTAACACATTTTTTTTAAGTATTTTAATAAATTATATATTTTTCTTACCATCAATGTGTATGCTTATCATATTTATATTTACAAACTCCAGTAAAGAAATTTTAAGAGAATTTTTACTTATTTGAGATATTTTAATGATTTTTAATGGACACTTGATTACTGTATCATGTAAAACAGGAAAAGTAATGATTCGTCTCATGAGTAACGTCTTTGTCTTAGGCATCACAGTAATCACTTCAACAACCCTACGTAAAAAATACTCCACGATTTATTTTCATAAAAATTATGCGAGGAGTTTTATAAGTGATGTTTATCATTATTCTACGAAATGAAAATATATGATATATCTTAATGTTTATATCTTAATGTTAACATATGTAGATATCTTAGTATTAAAGTATAAGATTTTTTGTGATTGCGATTATTACTAAAAATTGCATCTGAACTAACATTAATCTTTTTTCAAAATAATCAACATTATTTTAGTATACAAAATGCTCAATAATGTCCTGATTTACCCACATATTTTTTGAACTCCCAAATTTATGGTAAAGGAAAAGGTGTCAAAAAAAAAAAGAATTTATTTTGCACTGCAAGATGACGTGACTCGTAGATTCAGTAATGGTAAAACAGGAATTTTAACGGTCCTTTTTTAAAAACAATGTATGATGTACAACGAAAATTTCCGCTATCCAACTGATCTGCAATGTTTAAATACTGAACAAAACTCTGTTTGGAAGGACTAGCATAGAAATATCTTTAATAAGTTATTCACACCTTCCAAACTTATTATGTCTGGCAACATGTCAGAAAAGATGCACTATTTCTTCCACAAAACTTAGGTAGGTTTAGTGGAGTCACATGGTCTTCCCTTCATTGTCAAATTTGGTGTTACTTTAAGGCACCCTAATAAAAATATTCACACGGAATCTGTGTTTTATTAAAACCCATTAACGGGCATGCGATATGTTTTAAATGGTAAGTTGGACATTTTGTCTTTACATTCTAACTTGATGGTATGTAACTATACCTACTAGTAGTTGTTCATAAATATCTGACAGTGACATTGGAATAAAGCATCATTAGTTACGATGCATACATTAAATGACCATTATGTTTACAATGGATCTTCATATGTAACCTCTCCCTGAGATGATATTTCAAAAAGGAAGGTTTGGGTTTACTGAAACAACTGAAGGTCTAAAGCTTGATAATAATAGATTGCATTAAGTCATTTTTCCAGATGTGTAACATGTAAAAAAGATTGAATATTTACCGTAATGGTACTTAAAGTCCATTTTGTACATGTACAGAAGGAAGTTGTTTATCCATTCAGTGTATTTCGTAATGAAATTGTTCTCGGACCAATCTGGTTTATAGTTTTTTTATTTTTTATTCTGCATGCTACTATGCACCAGATATAGTTTTATATATAAATGCAAATATTCTTTAGCACCATTTTGTCTTGTATTCTGTTTCTCATATAATTTACAATACATTACTCACTTTAATATTTTTTCAAACATTTTCTACTGAGGTGATTACAAAATTATCTTAACTTTTGTGTACGTTCTCCTTTCTATATCTTTCCACGTAGCATATTAGATAACTATATAGTTCATAGTAGCTTACTTTTAAAATTGATATTTAATTTTTTATTTCCTAATTCAAAATACTATTTGTTATCCAGATTAAAGTGTTAAACAAAGCTGATAAGAACAAATCTTGTTAATGAAAATGCTATATATACATGTAAATATCAAATAGTAATTTATTTATTCAAATAGTAATTTATTATTGCCTTAGATATTTAATTAATGTGATAAAGGTATTTATTACATTTAGTTTTAATATTAAAAATGTACATATTTTGCATCCTTTTAAAATTGTGTTTTATTTTTGATTCGCCAAGAATGATAAAACTAATTAATTAAGTGTTTTATTTGATTAAGGACAAATTTACTCGTAAGCCGTGTTTATAACTTCATCTTTGATAAAATATACACCATTCTTTTGAATATAAATTTATCAGTTGAAAATAGTTTAATTAATACTAGAAAAATATAACAATATAGTTTTCAGCATTTTGTTAATGATATTTAAACAAAACTAATCATTTTTCATGCTAATCGATGCACAATAAAGAAACATATTAATTTTTCTTTGTAATGGATATGAGGGAAACATTTTAACGAAATCTAGTTAAATTAGAAATGCCTTCAGAAGAATGTGAATTTAATCATTAATCTGTATTCATTAATTATTTTAACAGTAATTTATATGATTTAAGAATCATTTCTTACATGTCGAGCTGTTTAATTTGTCATAAAAGATTTTTTTATTCGGAATGCATTGTTAAGAAATAACGAATTTAATTTAACTAAATTTTATCGTTCTACTTCATTAGAAAACGAGTAACATTGTATTCTGACTTTCAAATTAAGTTTAATTGAATTAGGAATAATTCTTAAATTTGTATTGCTGGAGTAACGTTAATTACAATTGTAATACTTAACATAATTTGTTCTTGTGAAATACAACTTTTGATTACTTTTTTAAATTTTAGAAATATATATTATATTTTATTCGAAAACTTAGAAAATAATGAACTTATGACAATTAAGAAAAATTGCTTTAGCATAAACATGTTTTACTTTGGAGAATATTATGGGAATTTAATTAAATTCTATAATATTAAGTATATATATGTATAAAAATATTCTAATAAATAATAAAAAAATCTAGTATTAAAAATAAAAATAACATGATTTAAATAATATTGAAAGTAAATTAAATGTATAGTTTCATTATAAACAATTTTATTTTTTATCACAAATATATGTGTTTGTTTGTTTGGCAGTTTTGGTAATATATTTTTTCTTCCTGCTTCTTCATTATATTTAGTTTATTAACGTTTCTAACTGTCATAAATAACATCGATTTTCAAAGTTATCCTGTCAGATTAGATGGATGATGTTTCTTAAGGTATTTTCTTTGATGGATCTTGTCTGATATTTCTGTTTGATGTAAAAATAAATGACTGTTATGCGGAACTAAAATCGGAGTCTCCGGTTTCTTAGGACACGTAGGAAAATTTCATTTTTAAGGAAATTCAATAAAATTCCCTACCTTTCAGACTATAGCTATTCAATATATTTGCTTCCTTTTCAAAAGTTTTTCTATAAATTTTTTGGAAAAGGTAAAATTTATATGTTATATTCAATTTTAAATACTTGAATTACAGCCCAATATTATTTTTTATTAACATATAAAACTTTTTTATAATTTCTTTCTCTAAAGTCAAAATTTCTTAGAAACATTTAAATATAAAATTAAACTTAAGATAACAATATCTTTATAACAAATTTACTATAGGAATCTGAAATAAAATTACTAACTGTAAAAATTTGAGTTATGCAATTGATATATTAGGCATGACATTTAATATGAATTTGACAGATATATATATATATATTATTTTAGTATGAGACAGTTTTGAGGAATATTTAAACTTCTTATAGCATAAAATCCATGTGACACATCAAAAGAAATTGTGTTGCTTTTTCATGCTGTTATTGTCTATAGGGAAATTAGTTCACTTCCTTTACTCGGAGAAAAAGACATAAAATTTGTGTAATACCTTTCGTGATATTTCTTCTGCCTTGAAACTTCAGGTACACGATGATGGAGAAGGCGACGAGAACTATCCCCCCAACAACAGCAAAAAGTATCAGAAGTATAGGACTTAAACTCAACTCCCAAACATCCTCTGAAAAAATATATAAAATTACTGTAGATACATTAAGTTACTTTTTTTAACAGAACTTATTTTATTATTTAAACCCAACAAATTTTTATAAAACATATTTTTTTTTTTGCCTAAAATTTGCAGAATGGTTTATACTTAACAAGAATTTCTTAGATTTTGCATCTGTTATATAAATCGGCTCAGATGTCGTTTGAAATTAAAATAATGACAAAAAATTGCTATTGACATAAATTTTTCATGCGCTTAAAACATAAACGTTCTATACTTAAGTTTTCTATACTATGAATAAATTTGAAAATAGTTTTACTTTTGCTTAATTGGATTATTAATGCAATATTTTTACTTTGGTAATTCAGATGAAAACTATCAACTATCGTTATATAATATTTTAAAAATTCTGTTGTAACTATTTTTAGATGTTGAAATACTTAGGATTAAACTTGAACAATAGCAGTCTATTGGAATTAAGATTATATATATTTCTTAAAATGTTGTTTAAAATTTTTTAAATTATTATTGCAAACAATTATATTTGAATAAAATGTTCAAAGGTTTCCAAATTGAAAAAAATTTTTGCATGAAATGAAAATTATGTAGTATTGGTATTAATATACATACTTCATAAAGAAAGGTTGTTTTTTTATTTTTTGATAATGTAAAGCAAATACATTATTACAATATAAAGCAAATACATTATATTAAATATATTATGACTATAGTTTAATTCATTAACTTATATATAATTGATTTCATGTATTAATTTTAATGGCAATATTTTAATTAATTACAATAGTTATACTTTAATTAATGGTGATGAGTTTAATTCTGATTAATTGATTTCATTTATAAATACTAATGATAATATTGTAATTCAATACAAAAGGCAAAAAATTTAATTTTATGCAGATTTAAATTTAAGCAAAATTTTAACTTTCATATACAGGTATAAAAAAATAAAGAAATAGTAAAGATTTTATAATGAAAATACTAAGCTTTACACTTTTTAAAATTCATCAGAGACTTTAAATTTTGTTACATTGATTTTTTCATTTTTAATACTAAATTATTGTAATATTTTTAATTGAGCAGCATGAAGTTCATAATTAAGAATATATAATGAGAATAAAAAGAAGATAAACATGTATTATTACATCAGTTATGTTTAGTTGTTTCTGGCTCTTAAAATATAGTAATTGATATATAATTAAATTACCTAAAAATAAAAGTAATAACAATTTTTCTCGATAGAAATCGTAAACATACTTTAAGATGTAAACATATAATTTCTCAAAACAATATGAATTGATTTTAAAAATAAATAATTGATGTCAACATTATAAAATACTTTAAATGGAATTAAAATTTAAATAACTTATCCAAATTAACTTTCCGTTATTTAAATTGATTTTTCCCTTGTCTTAAGTATTTGGCTCCAACGCAGAAATCCAGTTGTTACTTTTACTTTATATTTGAAAGATTTTTCTTTGAGAAATATTTGTTTCTTAATATTCTGATTCTATTACATTAACATTTTTCAACGTCCTTAATTCCTTCAAAACAAATCAACGAAATATATAGAATCTTTCGTGATTCCTTCAATGTTATTTTATTTGTGTAACACTTATAGGAAACTTGCGTGTTTTAATATTTCCTTTATGTTTGAAAAAAATCAATTATTACATTAAGAATAATTATTATTGAAATTTATCTAAGTATAATAAGAATACTTTAAGTTTCATAGATTTTTTTTTATTTACACTCGTGATATAAACTTAAAAAATGCTAATCCGATAAAAATTACAACTTTTAGATACTGAAATATATAGTAGGTGATAATACAAATAATATATTTTGAATACTGATTTCTATATTATGTACTTTTCTCTTCATTATCAATGTAAATATTTTTTGAAAGATTAGCTTCAAAATTTCATTTATTTCTTTTCTAAGTATTTCTTTTCTAACTCCTTCGTTTCTTCATACATGAGTTCATAAAAATATACTTATGTGCTAAGAAATCAACACCATCACACTATCATATTACTACTTTAGTGTATTGTTTGCTTTCTGAAGTTCATATGTACGGTAAAAAGTAACTTCTAATGTAAATGATTTTTGATGGCATGCATACATACGGAGTGTGTGTAAATGTGTTATACCTATGCACTATTAATAATTTTATTCAAGGAAAATGATACAGTAACCAATACAAAACGTAAATAATAATAAAATATGTAAATAAAAGGATACTTTACAAACACATCAAGGTTTATAATGAATCATCAAATACATTAGTAAATGAATTATTTAAAAAGGTACCCAAGATTAACTATTGTGACAGTCAAATATAATAAATTTGTTAATGATAAATCCTTATTTGTTAATTACTTTGCAAAGTAATCTGAATGAATATAAGCAATGAATCCTGCTTTAGGTTTTATAGCAAAAGACTCGAAGAAATATCTTGCTTTAAAATTTAAAGCATGAAACAATTTTAGCTTAATTTTAATAATAGTTCGTGAGGAAAACTATAACCAAAATATTAGAATTTATAAATATATAATTTTTGTGGTTTAGCTTAATTTTTTATAATTTATATTATTATTATAATTTAGCTTTAGTACATTATAGTTACTGGTGCTTTTTACCTAAAAGTGCAGACAAATATCAAATATCACTAGTGTGTATATATATATATATATATATAGATATAGATATATATATAGTTGTGAGAATACAAAACCAATACATGATAAATATTTTCACATAACCCCTTTGCGTTACTAATTCATAACAAAAATTTGCAATGAAACATTGAATAAAAAATCTTTTCGGTGTGAAGATATTTAATTTTATCAAAAATAATATGGAATAACATGAATCATATTAAAAACAAAAAGTTTCAAATTTCCTTAAAAATATACTGTATAATCGTACAGCATGAGTTAAATCTTATTTTTGTGCTATAAATATTTTTTCAAAGAGTCTTTCAAAAATAACATATTTTATTATTTCTTCAGTTGTAGAATTCTTGTTTTATTTTAAACTGGATATTCGGATTAATCTAAAGGAACATATATTTAATATTTTATGAGGAAATTTCTATGCCATTTGAAAATTGTTTCGTGCTAATCAATAACTCAGCAATTCAGTCTTTAATTGAACAATTCGTGGGCAACATTTTGACTACAAATATACATGATACATCTCTTATACAGTTATTCTTTATCTAATTTAAATATCATGTTTTAATCCCATTAGTTGTCATGAGCGAAAAATGACCGTTGCATGACACACCAATTATTTCGTGTTTGTCAATGACTAAATTACACAGCTGGTCATCCGAAATAAAACAATCTGAAAGAACTATTCAAATCAAGAGAACGTTTCACCATATGATTGAGACGCTGAGATATATGTCATTAGCATTGCACAAAGGAGCACTGAAGTGTTATTTGCAAAAGCTACACGAAAGAAGCCAAGTTGGTCAATTGAATGACTGTAATTGATTTTGTGCACTTTTCACTCTTAAGCCTTTGAATATTTTTTTCAATTTTAAGCTGAAATGTTTTGAAGCATATATAGCCATCAATAATGGCCATACAAACTAATGATTTTTCCTCATTTTTATTTCCTCAAATTCTGTAAATTTATTTACTTGATCTTTGTATAATTATTTATTTTCTGTCAAATAAATGCTGTATTGCATGAGTTTTTGGTGTAGCATTTTAAGTGGTCAGAAGTGCGTATATCTATGTATGTATATATATATATATATATATATATATATATATATATATATATATATATATATATATATATATATATATATATATATATATATATATATTTATATATATATATATATATATATATATATATATATAGATAGATAGATAGATAGATAGATAGATAGATACATAGATACATAGATAGATTATGTGCAGACTTTCAACTTCAACTTTAATTTATATATTAATGAATGTTATTTTTTAATTAAAATAAAACTGATTATCCTTTTTATTTTTCTTTCGAGGAGTCGAATATAAGTAAATTGTTGATAGTAATATACGATTACCTATGTAAGAAGAAATGTTTTACTACAAAAAGTTAAAAACAAATTAGTATAAAATACTTTCCTTCAAAAACAGTTTGTACAAAATATGCAGCAATTTTTACAGTTAGGAATATTTTATAAGAAAATATTTAAATATTTATTTATCTGTGATATAAAAAAAACTTTAAGCGTTCGGGAATGAATAACATAATTTATAGTTTACAGGGTGACAACTTTATGATGTTGACAAAATTGTAATGTGGATGATTGGTTTATTCAAAGCTTTTTTACAATAGTTTCATTTGCTTAAGAGATCTTAATGTTAGTAAAACAAATAGGCAGTTTTATTCCTTGTTGGAAATAATATGCTAAACGAACGACGACAAATAATTGCTTTATTTGAGGATAGATTGAAGCAAATTCAAATTGCCTGAAAGCTGAATATCCAAAGACAAACGATATCACGTACTATAAAATTATTCTTGCAGCTTGGCCATGGCGGTGATAGACCCCGAAAACCAAAGACAAGAACTGTGAATACAAATAAAATTCACAAATTTGTTTATAAACAAATCAACCGAAATCCAAGAAATTCAATGAGAGCTAAAAAAAAAATAGAGTTTATTAGTGAATAAGTTAGAAAAATTGCAAAAAAAATAACTTGTACCTAAGCCATATAAACTTTGAAAATTACAAAACTAACTTAGCAAAAAAAAAAAAAAAAACATTCATTTTTGCAAAGACGTTAAGCTCTCCTTTGAAAGTATGGCGCATGGAAGCTTTCCATTTTAAAGAATGAAAAACGCTTCACAATTGAACAATTCTAAAATCAACAAAATGACCGTTCTTGGTCATCTGATAATCCTGAAACTTCTACAAAAATAGAACAGCGGCAAAAACCACAGTCAGTTATAGTTTGGGGAGGCATTTGTGAATTTGGAAAAAACTTGTTTGGTTTTCATAGATCAAGGCTTAAAAATGAGTAGTCGGTTTTAGTTCCTTGGGCCAAAAACATTTTAAAAACATCACCTGGACACTTCAACAAGATTCTGCCCATTCTCATAGAGCAAAAGCAACGCCAGACTGGTGTGAAACAAATCTTTCAGATTCCATACCTCTGGGAATGCAGTTCCCCTACTCACCTGATTTAAAACCGATAGACTACAGTGTTTTATCTATTCTGTAATCAAGAATATGCTTTAAGCTACATCGAAGTCTGGAATGTCTAAAGGCGATTCTTAAAAAAGAATGAGCTAAATTAACGCCTGATGAACTACGGCCCATTGAGGGAAATTTTACGCAACGTTTAAGGATCTTTATCGATGCCCAAGGGGGCCATTCTGAAAATACTTAAATATATTGTATCTAAGTAACAAATGACTTAAGTAAAGTTAGTGTTTTTGAAAAAAAATTCCATACTTTTAGTTTCATACAATATTCTTTGTCAACAAAATAAAGTTGTCACTTTGTATAAAGTAGCAAATGTTTTAATAAATCAATAGTTTTAATGAATCAAAAGGAGTGTGCCAATACCAGCATATTAAACCAAAACCTCTAAATTCAAGAATTGTTGTAGCCCGTGTTGTTTCCATACCTTTAATGTTTGTTATCAGATATATTTGAACAAAATAGTAAGCGACCACATGTGATATACCATTTAAAAGTTAATGGAAAGAATCTATTTGGTATAAGGAATGACTCCAGAGTTCGTCTTTACCTATCAGACAGAACTCACTTCCTGGCTCCTTATTCTCTCGATCTATTATGTGATCTAATCGAAAATGCGTGGACAATGCTTTCTCAGCAATCGGATCATTATATAGCATTCTCTGAAATACCAGAAAGATTTTGCCAATGTTCAGAAGAAGAGTGGACTACTATACACCAGGGATATATTCATGATTTCTTTTTTACTTTATGCCGAGCAGCATACTAACGCTTATAAGCAAAAATCGCGCGTAGGTACGATAACTGATTAGCAATGGGTTTTAATTTTATTTTTAGTTTTATAAGTGTAGTAAAAACTATGACATGATAGATTTTAATGCATTAAAATTAATGAAACCGATCTCGTGCAAAGTATTCAGATTTCTGTTACAATTTGACGAATTTATAAACTATACATTATTGCAATGCTAAGATAAATGTTCTTTATTTCAATAAATTTTTATTTATTTTTTATTAGAAAGTCCTTAATAAAAACCAGTTTCATTATTGAATATTTTCTTCAGAATAATAATTTCTTTGAAAAGGAAAAATTCTGGATTTTCAATAAAGTTAAATTTATTTTAAGTAATGCTTATTGTTACATAATACATAAACGAAGTTAACTGTACTCAGTCAATGCTTTTCTGATCATTTTATATTTTAATATTATAATTTAAAAAAAATGTTTTTAAATTAAGCAAAATATATAAAGGTTATTATAAGAAATGTAATAGTTTATTTGAAAATATAAGAATTATGGTTTATTTTTTTCTCAAAAATTAACCACATTTTAAAATGGTATTTTAAAAGGGTAGTTTATGTACAATTTTTAAGTTTTAATCGACTGATTTTCAAAAAACTGCATTTCTCTTTCTTAATTGACATAATTTCTTTCTTCAAATAATATTTTTTATCCTACGCACTATTTTATTCTTACGCACATTACATATAAGAAAAGTTAAACTTGCTATCGCTTGAGTATGCTATAAGAAAAAATACTAACTGTACAGAATGTAACGGTGCCGTTACCCTTCAGTTAATATTCGGTTATAGCTATCAAGCCTTATGAACAGCCTGTCACAAACACTCAAAGACAGGTCGTTTTCCTCTTTTATGACATAATCCAAATCTATCGGTGTTCTGGAAACCCTCTAACTGAGACATGCCTACCATCTTACGTCAATAAACCTATTCAAGGATTTTGGCCAAAAGATGTTCCTTACTATCTTTCCTCCATCCGATCCAGCGGGAGTCGTATGGATCGCCAGCGGATCAATCTCCGAACGAATCTCTCATCCCTGTTTCTCTCTTCTCCCGTTTTTTTCCTGATTTGATTCATCCTGGAGTTTGTTCCATCTCTTCGAAGATTTTGGAAGCAAATCTCTGGATAGTGGGAATACGACATCAGAACTCGATTCTCCGGTAGGCCGCCCATTCGTTTAGGAGGAAATCAACCATATGTTTGCTTTCTTTCTCTTGATATAGAAAAAGATTTATAGGTAGATGAGGAATCAGAAATCTGCACTTGCATTAGTAACGGTGCGGGAAGGTAGACAGAAAAAGGTATAAAATAAAATGTATTAAAAGTTTAAGTATTCCTTTATTTAAACATATAAACTGCATAATATGTTACACTTCATCCAAAACAAATATTTTCTTACAAGTTTATATATTAATATCAAAGTTGTTCAAATATTGTAACATTTGCATAAATATTTTATTTTTAATAATTTATTTAATTTTAAATAGAAACCTTTTTCAGCAATAACCAAAAAGTTAATTTTAGATTGTGATAATAATTTTATAATATGATATAAAAATATTTATTTAAAAATGTATTGTTTTATGAATACAATATTTTTATTTTATTTAATAAAATCATTTTCTTTAATAAATATTTTATAACTTTATTCGTATTTAAATTGAAAAATATTAAATTCTGATCATTAAAAATGTTGATAAATGCAAATTTGTGTTAATTGAAAAATGTAGCATGTGTAATAGCTTATAGTATATAAAATAAAAAAGATAGAAACCAGTATGTATAGCTAAATATACCTAGATATATTTGGCTAAAAATACATGAAATTTATTTTTACCATTTAATGTATCGTGTAAAGAATAAAAACTAATATTTCTTTCAATTTTTACAATAGAAAACAGATCGAGTTATATAAATAAATTTAGAAAGCGTTAAAACTATAATCATTAGCATTATGGAGATAGAAGGATAAAAAGATTTTACTTATTGGATGTCTTTTGAATAAAAACATTTATGCGTAATAAAGAGCACAACTTCTGAGATATGCAATTTACTTATGCAATAAGGATTCATATATGCAATAAGGATTCAAGAAATTTGTAGAAAAAATGACTTCATTCAAGCTCCTGAATAAATAACTTAGCTTTTAAATTGTGAATTCATAAAAAAATCACAAAAGTTCTGAGTTACAAAATACTAAATTTAATAACTTATTTGAATATTATTTAAAAAATTTCCAATTCCATAAAACAAACAATAAGTTTCATTTTGGTATAACAAAATTTATGATATATCTATTAACTCTTATTTCACTCATGAATAACCAAATGAATGAATTATTTTGATATTAAAAACAGTGATTTGGAGTTAAAGAAAACTCCGTCTCAAAAGAAAATCAATATTTAAAGCATATATTTAAGTATATCAATATTACAATTTTTTCTCCTTTCTTCATTAAAACAATCATTTTCTTTTTCTTCAATAGATGACAGATTACTATATAAATCATACAATTCATAAATCCTAAAAATGTTCAAAACTATTTAGTCTCAGATATAATATTAAAATTCTTCAGTTATATTCATCAAGATACCAACATACTAATTTAAATAGTACAGAATATCAGACCAGCATAACTGAATTCTACAAAATAACATGGATTTCACTTTTATGAATCAGAAATAGGCACGAATAATAATAAAACCAGTAATCATTTGGGAAATTATTGCTAAATTATGAGAAATGTACATCGGAGTGAGTCTAGAAATTTTCTCTACGTACAGATAAAACGATAAAATCATGAATAAAGTTTTAGGAACCAATATATTAAAGAGAAATCTATTAATCTTCGATATTTCTTGACACATTTCTTCAGAAAATTTAAAATACAGCAAAAATTTACAAATAGAAATGAAGATAATACGTTCGAAATATTGATAGTTTTTCAAGATCACCCTGTTACAAATTTCAATTAACAAAAATATTGCATGTATTGTAAAGAATGAATAAATAAGCGTTCCCAACCACAATTTAACCTGTCATGCACGTGGCAAACTTCTAGGTGACAGATAATTGTCTAGAATTTTCCTTCTAGAAAATGTGATAAATCACTTCGCTTGACACTAGTACCCCGCTCAGACGGTTAGTTAATAACATGATTAATTGGAGAGGATGAACATAGTAGATAATTGACCGATTTCGTTACGCATGTTTCTTAAATTACATTCTTTAATTAATGCTGTTTGTTGGATAAGTACCAGGGATAATTTTCTTGGTGCCTCGGCATTTTAATCATTTAATGGAGAATGTTTTGTGTAAAAGATAAGTTTTCAAATTGAATAAGTAAATTCTTAAAACTTTAAGCTTTATATTCAAATTCTTTTTGAAGAAAATAATAAATAAATATGTAATGTATAATATATATATATATATATATATATATATATATATATATATATATATATATATATATATATATATATATATATATATATATATATATATATATATATATATATATATATATATATATATATATATATATATATATATATATATATATATATATATATATATATATATATATATATATATATATATATATATATATATATATATATATATATATATATATATATATATATATTAAATGTTGTATATAATTATTATTTATAATTAAAAGTAAAGACAGAATATTTCAAAAAATATTAATTATTAAGCATAAAACTTACATAAATATGTTCATTAAATTTAGTTACAAAATTTTGAAATTTTAAAGAAACCCCCTACATTTATTTTTAACATTTTAATTGTTAACGTTATATAAATTTATTCTCACGTTTACTTAAAATTTGAAACTGTATTACTTAAAATTTTATTACATACGATTAACATAATTATTAGAAAAAATTATCTTTTACAGTTAATCTTAAAATTATAAGTTAACTTAAATGATATTCAAGTTTTATAAAAATAACAAACTTAACTTAGTTATCTTACTTAAAATGAACATATTTAAATTTCTATGCACACACACATTCCAAATTAAGTTTCTTTCATAATAAATTAACCTAATTGTAGTAATAACTTGCTTTTTTCTTTTAAAATGATATATTTATCACTTTCTCCCACAAAAAAATTGAGTAATAGTGTGTTATTACATCAAAAAATTACACATGCAAGTTATAAATTTACAAAAATTTCTCTAAAATGAAATAATAAATATCACGAATTCTACAATGCTAAATATTTATGAAATTAAATGTCAATCATGATAGTACTTTGAACTATAAAATTAAAAGCCTCCATATCTTTTAAAAATTACTTATACATTTTATGCATAATTATATTTACATTACACTTTTTGTTGCTAGTCTTTAGAGAACAAACTTTGTTTATAGTAGATAATCTCAAATATCCATACGTGCAATGTTTAATACGCTATTAGCATGATTTTATAGTATATTTTGAAAATATACTATTAAATCACGTTAAATTTGCTTACAAATACTACATGAGAAATTAAAATTATTGCAACTTTGAGATGACTATATTACGAGAAAAGAAATGATATTATTGGAAATAATTTATGCACATTCTATTAATATTGTAAGTCAAATGATGTTGAAACTAAGCATGAAAAAGTTTCTTTTTAATTAGTGTTCTTAAAACCAAGGGAATTTATAGATAAACATTCATAATTCATGAGCAAAGTGGCTAAAATGTTTCGTCATTTCAATATGTTTCAATATGTTCTCTTTAATGAAAATAAATTTTAAACATTATTTTTCTGCTAGAGTAATAAATTATTTCAATGATAAAGTTAACGTATTAGTTTTATTTTAAAATCTATTTTTATTTTGTTGCAAAAGTAATGAAATACGTCAAAAGATAGGTACCAATTTACAATGAAAATTGATATAGTAGAAGCTTTCTAATTTTGATTTGTTTATTATTAATGGTAAAGCAATTAAACTAACTGGTCTTACATTACAGGACATTTCTTGTTTCTCTACTGATTTATGATAAATATCCTTAAAATTGGAATGAGATGTCAAAATGTAGTTATTGACCCATTAAGATCCTCAGCTCCATTTAAAAATTTTGTCAAACACTCTACCTGCATAAATGATTTATGATTCACATACTCTGCATATATATATATATATATATATATATACATCTGTGTGTGTGTGTGTGTACATACGCATACAAGTGGAAGCAGAGGAGAAAATTGTAATTAGACTAAAGTTGCATATTGCATCAGAAGTTAATGCATTTATAACTATTAGGAATTATTTTTTAATTTATAAATATTAAAGAATGAATTAAATTGTTCACTGATATATTTTTTAACCTCAATACACTATTTTTACATTTTAATGTTTATTCTTACACGCAAAGCTTTTTTTCTTTCAGTTTATTTTAATTCTAACAGAAAATAACCAGTTACTTGAAGTTTAAATAAATTCCATTAAACTTCATTAAGATATATTGTAAGCACTATGCATTATGTATAAGCTAATTATCATATTACGTATTGTATAAACTCTGTTCCAGATTGCTTAACCTCTGCCCTAATGATTTAAATAAATTCAAATTGAGAACATAACTGTACAAGACCACAGGTATATTAAATTTCTACGACGCAGTCTTATATATTTGTGTACAAATTAACCAATAAAATACGGATTAGATAGATACAGTGAAATTAATATTGCATTTTACAATAGATCTTGCGAAACTTCTATATGCACTTGAATTTTGCATAAATAATGTAATCTAACAAATTGGATATCAATCCATGTTGAAGTTATTTGCCATTAATTACATTGTAATGTATTGATTAACCTGTTTATTTAAAAATTTACATTTACTTGAGAGTCTATTAGGACAAGCACAAAAATCTTCACAAATGTTGTAATACTATATTTTTTCTCTTCTAGATTGAATGAGATGCATGGTTTGACTTGGATACCACTGAATTAGAATAAAAATATTTTATTTCATCCTCACGAAACCAAACTTTTGTAAAATTTTTAATCATTTTTTCCTTTTGTTGAGCACAACACATTTTACTCAAACGTCTCTTTACCATGCTTCACAAATTTTCAATGGTATTGACATCAATACTAATCAAAAACCATTAATTTCAAATCTTGAAAAAAATTGCTAACTTAGAAGAAAGTAATGGATGCAATTCTTGTTGAAAGATACCAACTCACCAGTGAACGTTTGTATTATATAAGCACAATTTTTCTTTCTATTATAGAAATGTATTTTGCACACTTCATGATACATGAAAGTAATACAAAGCTTCCAAATCCTCCAGAAGTAAAATTACCCCAATAAACTGTTTCTGAGAGTTTTTGACTGATTGTGTAAAATGTTAACTGATAGGCTCTCCCTCACTTCGCCTGATAAATCTTAGTTGAAACACTTACACAAAAAATGCGTTTTGTTGCTGAATGCAACTTTCTTCTAGTTTTGTGCAGTTGAGGATCAATATTTCCTGGCCCAACCCAAGCACTTTTTTCAATGCAGGTGGAAATAACAATTGCAGATTCTTAAACTTTAATATCCCTCTCGATTGCTAAAATTATTGAAGTTTCTTAATTTTCTTTGAAATCAGTATGTGTTGTTTGAAAGCTTGATTGTTTTTAGCCATAGAATGTTTACAATAAAGGATAAATAAATACAACATAAAATATGAACAAAGAAATTTTTAATCATTTTATTTGTAACACAAAATTTTAAATACATCCTGGAAATAATAGAGCTTGAATAATACTAAAATATTATGAAATTTACTAGATTATTTTCATACATCTTATTTATAATTAGTTATTTCCATTAAGATATTATTGTTAATTTTTTATGCATGATCAGAAAATTTTAATATTTAATTACAAATTTTTATGATAGTTATTCATACGAAAATATATAATGCATTATTTATGTTAGAGAGTTACTTTATTCTTTAAATCAGTCTTCATTTTTTCCAAATTGATTTAATTTTTTACTTTAAAAAACTATACGACAAACATAGATTTTGTAGGATAACTGAGAAATTACAAACACTATCGTTAAATGTGATAATCAAAAAACAATTCAAAATGTTGCTGAATGTTAAAATGAATATAATTTGAAACACACATCAAAGACGTTAGGGAAAAACATTTTCTTTCAAATTCTAACACATATCAAAAAGTGCACTAGGCAAAATATTACAGAAATTGATACAATTATACTGAATTTCAAAATATTAAATTAAATATCAACATCTCTAATCATGTTATTTTTTTTAAGTTTATGTGATTCAATGATAAAATTTAACTTACAACAATATATTATACAAAAAGTTATATTTATTATTCCAGAATCTGTAATATATTTTTCATTTCCTTCTTATAAAATTCACGAGGCATAGTAAAGTATAGTTTATTCTGGTAATCAAATCATATTTAAATAAATATGCTGATGAAATTTAATATTTGTTACTGAGAAACCAAATCTCAAAAATTCAAATGTTCACTTTAAATGTAAGTTTTTATTTTACAGATTTGATTATTATTTATTATATTATCAAAAAATAATGTAAACTCAGTTAATTTTTATTGCGATATCTTTTTCTCATTCACCATTTAAGTATAAAATGTAGTAAATGTATCCGGTGGTTGTATTTGATGGATACATGTATTTGATAGACATTTTTTAAAACTTTATACTCTAAAATTAATTAGTATGATTGATTTTCTAAGTTTTATTTTTAATATATGAAACATTATACAGAATTGTCTTAGAAGAAGAAAGAAACTGTATCAATTTTTGTGATTAATCTAATATATATTTCCTTATTTTATGAAATTAAATAACTTATTATGTAATAAATTCACTTAATTTAAATTATTTTTTATCTGCTATGGAGTTAATTTAAATTTCAAAATAAAAAAATGTTTATTTAAATTGCATATTAACTTTAAAACTCAAAAGTAAATCTTTAAGTTTAACAGGAATCAGGTTTAATTTCATTAGGATGTAAAAGTATATAGTTTCAATTATCCACATTTAAGAAATAGTAGTACTGCTTCTTATATTACTCTTTTGATACTTTATACTTTACGTGACATGTGATTTCAGAAAAATATCAATTGTGTCTGCAAAATTCTTGATAAAAATTTGTTTCCCAAATTTCATAGTGACATTTAACAAGAAATCTCCAGATAATTGTTGATTTAACTGTTTAGAATTGTCAATGGAAGGAGATGTTTGTATATAATGAATCTTATTTAGGATATTCTTAATATTTTTGCACTTATATAATGTTATAGGTAGCTTACATATTCAACCCTTTAAAATATATAGTATAAAGCATGCATTTTAAGAGAATAATATTCATTGAAATTAATTATTTCATTTGTTCAAAAATTTATAAAAATAAAAATAGTTTCAAATTAACTGAAATATTTTTTAACTCATACGTATTCGAGTATTTTTTTCCTCTCCCAATCGGCATTGGGATCGAAATCCTTCTCTAAAGCCTTTGAAATAAGCGCAGCAACTGATGTAGTAAATCTTTTCTTATTCAATGGGCTATATTGTGTCGAAGCATTAAGATAAAAATATCCCCGGCACCAATTTCCGCGATGTTTTGGGAACCCTAAAATAGTAGTGTCAAAGAAATAACATAAAAAAAATCTACTCTATTGAAAAACCCAGAAAGCCCCTTTACTGGATAGTTAGGGCTATAGACGACGTATCTTTTCTGATGGAGTTGTTGAAAAGGAGCTTTTCTGAATTTATACTTTGTTTCTTGATCCCAAGAGCGTACATTTTGTAAAAACTTTATAAAAACATGTAAGAATTTCTTTATTCCTTCTGTGATTCTGAAAAAAGTTTTTTGAAATTATACTGTGACATATGTAATAGTTAATCATGTTTTAGATAGGGAAATATAATTAAGCGCATGAAAGCTAGCAATCGTTGCAAAATACGACATAGAGTATTTTTTTAGTTTTTTGTACCACATACAGATTTTTTTACCTATTAAGTACATATATTTCAATGACTTATAAAACATTTTTTTAAAATAAAAAATCTTAAAAAAAAGAATTTTTAATAAATCGAAAAAAATATATAATTTATATTTGCAAAAATGTATTCAATATTGCTTACAAAAATTAGTATTTATGTTTTTAGTCATGAATATAAACTATTAATAGGATTATTAAATTAACTTCAATGGATATGATAAATTCTCATCATCATTTTTCAATTAAAATAGTTTCATGCGTATATTAAAGTAAGTAATGCGGAATTTTAAGAAATATAAAATAATAAAATTGGTGAGTAAATGCTTTAAAAATTTAAAAAATTCCAAATTCATGCACAATTTTTATAATTTCAGATTGCTGTTTCTTATATGATCTGTTTTATAAATGGTTTGGGTTAAATTGCTTTTAATTCAGTAGTTCATACCTTCAAAACTATACATTTTGATTATCTTGAACTGTTTGGGACTTTCCGGTGAGGATATATACTCATTCCCTCTCTGGTCTTCGATTTTCTTAGGGTCAACGGTCTGATGGACGTTGTCTGGCTTCATCAGACATTTGGAGGATAAGCCACAACAACAAAATTTTGCGTGGTTGTTTATAATGATTTGAATCCACATTAAACTAAAGATCTAGGTTTCAATGATTTCTATTTAGCAAAAAATTGATTTTGAGGGCAAACAACAAGAAATTACTTTTTTATTTAAAGTTACAATATTAATAATTTTACAATGAATTTTATAGAGTTTTATGTAATGAAGAATTGTTTTTAATATTATAAGTTCATAAAAATCTTAATATTAGACACATTTATTTCTTCACAAAAAACAAGATTATCTATTGCAAATTTCAGTTCATAAAACTTATTTTAGTAATTTTTGGGCTAATTATTAATAGGAATAGTTGTATAAGCATTTTGTAAATAGTTTTACAATTCTTTTCATGATTTTGTTTTACAAAACTATGCATCCAATGTACATAAAACTATATAATGATGTATGGTAAATAAACTAAAGTATTATTATTTTATCATTTTTTAGTTAATTTACTTCTAAAAAGACATTATATTCCACGCAATTCGTATAAACCATAAGCATTGTGATGTAATGCATTCAGAAGAAACCGCATACATACATATTCTTGCCTCAAGCAATAAGTGCCCCTGAAGGGTATTATAAACAATCCAATCACAATTAAATATCATTATATGAACCCCATAAACGTATTAATTAACACCTCAGAATTTTGATAAATCCCAAACTCTCTCTTTTTAATTAAAAATCTTGGATTTAAATGTCTTTGGCTTTAACTATTTTGTCTGACTGTATCCATACATTTAAAATGAGATATGGCACATCTGTTTAGAGGCAAAACATTCTCAAGAAACACATACTATGACTTACGCACACACACCCAGATGTAATCTGAATATTCTGGAGAATGTTAAGAAATGTTTCTTATTCGTATGAAATAATCAACTATCACCACAAATTACTTGTATTTTCAGTTGAAAAGGGAAATAATTGGTTTGTTGTCCTTAGGTGTTTCAAGAGCTCTTTCTTAATCACAATACAGGGAAAATGTTAATTTTTGGAGTATATGATTAAAAAATGTACATTATATTATGAATTGTAATATCAATAGATATATATTAAAGCTATAAGTAAGTGATAGAATTATTTTAAAAGGTATTAAATATACTTTTAAGACTAATATATAACATAATTATTTTTTATCTCCTACTCATTAGATTGGATTAGTCATAAAACACATATAAAGAATAATTGCAATGTATTACAATTCTTATATTGTGATAATACCAGGGAAAATTAGAATTTCTTCATGTTTCAAAATGAATTCTACTTTATAAATAATTTAATAGAACAATGTAAGTAAATTCTTGATTATTTAATTAATATTAAGTACATCATGATAGTATATTATTATTATTATTATTTATCATAGGATAAAAATATTGAAATAAATTAGTGTTTTTAATCCTTTATAAATATTTAAAATTATCTGATAAAATTATAAAGCCACCAAGTTTTTTTTTATTATTTCTTTTCGCAAAAGAATGGATTTTTAATTTACTTATTTAATTTGGGATTATTTTTTTCTCCCTTGAATAAACATTTCCTAACACATACACAACATTTTAAAAAACTTACCTCTATCACAAACAAGAGTGTAAATGAAGCAGAAATTAACCATTAAATAAACCTAATATTTGATTTTATTTTTGTTTAACAGAAATGTTATATACTTTCAGTTTTAAAATCACACTTTACAATGATTCTATTTTTGAGTTTGACAAAACACTTTAAAACAAAAAATAGTTGTATTTAATGTAATTGATACTGTGTGTTTAATTTCCGATTTACTGTAATCATTTCAAATATTTTAATAACTTTAAGCCAATTTACCAAATAAGACTCATTTTTTTTAGAAAAATATTTTTTGAAAGTTATTTTTTTGGAATAAGCATACCTTAATATTAAAGGAATCTAGCATTAAATACTTTAAATTACAATTTTTAGTATTTAAAGCATTGATTTCTATTTTGCAAATTGTGATCAGTTTGACTTGTGATCAGTCAGTCTAACTTTGAATATCGAAGTAAATTCAAAAAATTTTCAAGAAGAAATTCAAAAGAAGAAGAAATCATCAAAGAATTGTTTTTTTAAATGTTTTAGCAATAATGTAGTGTAAATATTTTACAGACTTTATTTTATAACTATTATATAATCTTACATACACTCTCACACTTTATATAGAAGCTAAAGTAAATTAATATGAATTCAAACATAATCTTAACGAAAATGAAAAATATATTTCTACTTCAGATAACCACAATATTATATTTAATATCATGCAAGTAACGATGTATAAGAATTTTATAAGCTGAAATACATAATTTGTGTAAGTGTGATAAAATTGCACACATATTTTACTATATGTCAGTTATATTGCCTTTAACTGAAAGGTCTAACTTTGAATATTGTTAAATTATAGTTCTCATCTTCTAAATGGATCTTATTCATATAGCCAATACATCACAATCATATAAGAACCTGTCATTAAATTGTATTCCAAATCACGTATGAGATGCAGATCGCAAGATCCTGGCTCATCAGGAGACAGAGCTCCTTTCAGCCTACCATCCAGCGATTTAATACCAGCTTTCCAAATGGTATCATTTGCTCCAGTTCTCCCTTGCTGCTAATTATTGAATAAATATAGAAGGACTTGCGATTCTCCGGAAAACAGGAGTAACGAATTTAGCAAATGTCATGTTATGAGTGGGACCAATTCCCCGCGTTCAAGATTTGCTGTGTAATAACAACGTATGCAATCGGGAACTTTACGGTGTACATTTGCGCCATCCAATGGGTAGAATCGTATTTGATTGAACTCGAATATTTTCTTGACTGGCATCAATGAAATTTTCAATATTATATTTGTATTCTTGATTAAGTGGTAAAAAAATTGTTTACAGCAAAACATTCTACAAGACGCATTTCAATATAAAAAGAACACTTATAAAATATTTCAACATAGAATTATTTTCAATAAATTTACATTTATGATAATATTCCTATTATTAATATATGACTCATATTTTTATCCATACATATTTGCTAGAATAAAAGAATATGTTTTATAATTCATTGGTTTTATTGTGTTGATGTATATGCTATAATGTACTATCTCAAGATTTGTAATATTTCCTGTCATGCTTTTTAGTTTAAAAAAACATAGTGGCATATCATTTTATGTGGTATCATGTTAGACTGCTTACTATTTATCATTATTATAAAGAACAAAATTACATAAATATAATAACTACAGCAATTGGCCCATTCACAGTAGATGTTTGCTAGTTTTTAAATCATTTATTGAACATTTAAATCAAATACAAATTAGCAATTTTTAGAAATTATATCAAATCAAAACTTATTGACAGCTTTATCTTGAAACAATCATTTTTTTGTACTCGTACTCTGGATAAAGATTTATTATTATAGTCATTATCATAAAATGTCCATCTTCTAGGATCTTTTTCGCAGCTTTCAGTATAACAAGGATTGGAAGTGGTGATATTTTGTGTAGTCGGGCCTTATGATCATTGCTGACAACGAAAGTGAATTGGTTCTTGTAATTTAGAAGGAGGAAACAAGCAGACTGAATTGGTCTACCAACCACAGAAGCATTATTGCACATTAAACAAATTGAGACTATGGCATATTTAGCGTGTCCACTAATTAGGACACAATCTTCACTTAGGTCGGGATTCGAACACCATTCGGTAACGCCACAACTAATCAGTACACCACTATCCTACAATGATTTATAATTTATATTAAATTGAGAACTAATGAAAATATTTCCATGCCTAAGGTGGGAATCAAATCCCAATTATTGAAATCTACTTAAAAAATGCTAAGGTTTAGCCGACGAATTAGCAAACTTTGTGCATTCATTTCATGTACTTGCAAATAGAAAAGTTACATTTCAATACTGTAAAATCCAAAAAATTATTTATATATTTCTATACATAATTGCAATTTTGTGTATATGTTCCTTCTTTTTTATTTACACTCGTGTCCATAAATTAAGAATAATGCAAATCAAGGCAAAGAAAGAGATATAAGCAAAACATAAATGTGAATTATTTGTAAAGTCTATTTTATTAAACAAAAGATAAAGAGCAAAAAATGTTGCTATATGTTTGACAATATTAATAAAAATTGTGATTTTTACTCCCTGGAGCAAATTACAAAAAATAACCTATTTACAGAAACCAATATAACATGGTTGGTAATTGGAAAATAACATGATGATTAATACATAGTATCCTACCCAGACGATGCAATCCAGAACGCTCAACGCCTAGTCATGCTGAGTACCAAGTTATGGATCTGATATTGGAGAATACTACACCACTCATCAAACAATGAACTTTGAATTTCTAGTAGTAATGTAGGAGGGGGTTGATGGGCTGCAATTCGTTTGCCAAGCATGCTGCATTGGATTCAAGCCCGGTGAGTATACAGGCCAGTTTATGTGGGTGATATCCTCCGATTGAAGTTTTTCACCTATAATGTTTGCACGATGAGGACGGGCGTTATCATCCATAAAGAGAAATTTCGCACACATGGTGCCAGTAGCAAACGTACATGTTGTTCCAGAATGACATCCCGATAGTTGTAGCCTGTCAGCTTACATTCTGAACATGCAGGTTAGTTCCGGAGCACTGAATATTTCATCACCAAATGAGCAATCCTGCACCACCATAACGGTGTAGTTCAATAGTGCTCTCTTGGTGGTAACGGGTACCTGTCCCTCTCCATATGAAAGTCCGGAGAAAATCAGGCTGAAAGCTAAACCTAAACTCGTCGGAAAACATCATACGAGACCACTGTTGCGGTGTCCACAATTCATGCCCTCTACTCCAGACTAACAGCAGATGACAGTAAGTTGCGGTAAGTGGAACACATGTGACAGGTTTACGAGCATATAGACGAATGTGATCTATGTGTATGTACAGGTCTGCCTTGGAATGGTCATATCGGTACCAGAGGAGATCGGACGAGAAAGGTCTGATGCTGTTCTCCATTTGTTTCTTTTGGCAGTAACTGCCAAATACCTGTCTTCATTCGGCTTTGCAACTTAGGGGCGACATGTGCTGTAACGTCATCTCACATTACCGTCATCTAGGAACCGTTTCCAAAGCTTCCAGGCTTTGGAAATGACACTCTGGGTGATTCCAAGTTTCACAGATACTTTTAGCTGGGTACGTCTACATTCCATCATGTAATAATTCTACCACATAAAACATCACCCAAATGCTTCTTTTGTGCCAAAACTATGTGGTTATGACACTGAAAAACTTTTAAAGCACTTGTGAGCAATTTTACCTCTTTGCAAACATTGTTATATACCCCTTTCTTATACTGTCGTCATTGTGATGTACTATCGGCACCATCTGGTGTTTTTTTTTTTTTTTTCATATTATTTATAAGATAAGTGTGATAATTCTACAATTGTGAAATTTTTGTTTTAGAGTTAAATTTTTGTGTGATTCTGAATTATCCTTAATTTATAAACATGTGCCTAATACTTGCATTCCGTATTCCATTGAAAATAATTTTATATTTATATTCAAATTTCTTATTCTTATCTTTTAAAGTTTCAGTTAAAAATACTATATTTTATAACATATTTAGAATTTTCCGCATAATTCATTTGAAATCATTATTTGTTCTTAATTGCACTTATCATTATATATATATATATATTTGCAACTTTTCTTTGCAGGATTACGTAAAATATATGAGTTGCATAATATATTTTTTAAACTGTAATGCTAACTAGTTGGTTGATAAAAATAAATTCTCAATACATATATTATTTTATTATTTACTATGGGTGAATTTTTATATGAAAAATATTTTAGTACATAATTATTTGGCTCTTAAAATATGTTTATTACAAATTTCTCAATTTTACATTTTATTTCCCTTAGACTAGCACTCCTAGTTTAAAGATGTTACACACTCTTAAGTAAATTCATGCTCATTTTAAATGAGAATATTATGTAAGCTTGCTATACACTGCTGGAAAAAAGTAGGATACTATAATTTTTTTTCCAAATAAGAGAAGTACCTGGATGTTTTTCAAAATAATTTCATTACAACTCTTTCAAAAATTGTTTATAATTAGATAACTATATTTGTGGCATTAAATAGAAAATTTATTTCCTTATTACAATTAAAAATTAATTCCATTCACATCATACTATATGCAGAAGTTAGAAGGTAAGTTCTAAATAATGCAAATAAAAATCTTGTTTATAATAAATTGCTTTAAATACTTCAAATAATCTATTTGCCATTGAATCATATAAGTCTTGAATTTTATTTTGACAAAAATGATCCGAAAAACTATTCAAATATTCATATTGCTTGCTTCTATCATATATACGCCAAACAGTTACTGACTATATATTTCTTAACAATATTGAGGTCTGTAATTTCATCAGGATATGGCAAAAACCGAACATTATATGTTTCAAACCAAATTTTAACCCCATTGGCGGTGTGAATTGATGTTCCATATTGATGAAATATTCAATTTTCACCACCTAGTTTAGTGCCAAAGGAAAGAAACTCTAAATTTAAAATTTGAATATGATCTGTATATTTCTGTCTTTTATTCAGAAACACTAGATTGGTCTTTTCAGCGTAGACAACAGATTTCCAAGCCATTAAACTGCCTCCTTCTATCTGTCTAGTAGAATAAGTCTTTTATTGTGCATTCAGACAATACCAGTAATATTGACAACCATCTTGGCCATCTAAATTTAATTTTTTGATGAGAAAAAGTAACTGAAATCCATTCGGAATTCCAAGACATGTGTTCTTTGCCCGATTGTAGCCTTGATCAACATGCCTGTTGTTCTTTTTAAGATTGTGCTTATGTAGTTTTTAAAGTGATCTTCTGATTACATGTTGGATTCCAGACAAGACTTGTGCTTTTCTAATATTTACACGTGTTTTTTTAAATTTCTGTAAAGATTTTTTCTTTAATTATGTAGTGTCAATTTTTCATGTTTCCAATCTTTGCTTTCCTCTGACATTTTAGATTTTTCAAGAATTTAGAAACAACGTTTGGACTTATGTGTATGGACTAATGCACTTTGGAATTTCTCTTACACTTTTTTCCACATCTTTACATGCCACAATTTGGCCTTTTTGAAATTTACTTAAACTTTTCCCCATACGCATTTTATGTGTACAAAAATTGAGGATTTTTTCGACAGTATCCATCTTTTGGAAGCAAGACAGTTTAAAAGAACAATTTTTCAACAGATTAAATTGCTACAAATTCCAAAATGAAAATATTTTTGCAGGTGTCCTTTTATTTATTTATTTATTTTTTTTTGAGACCAAAATCTTTAAGTATTATTTTTATAATATTTCCTTTGTGATAAATATAATTCTTTCAGTGAAATAAGTTATAAATTAGTTTGATAAAATAAAAAAGGAAAATTACAGTAATTGTGCTAAAATTTATAACAAGATTTATAAAATATGAGTGTCCTTTAACTTTTTTCCAGTAGTGTGTATAAAGCCAATAATTATGGTGATTTGTTATGTTCGTTTGAAAGCAAAATGTTATTTGTATTATTAGTGAATATATATTTTCTTTCTGACAAAATTAAAAATATGTTTTGTTACTGCATGAACAATTTCAGAATTTAAACTTTTTCTCCGTCTGATTAATTTCTAAGAAATTCAACATGCGTCCACAGGTCTTTAAATATTTTTAAAAAATATGAGCACAAAAAAAGTTTTTTTATTTAATTAGAGATCAAATTTAATATTTAAAATATAAAATATATTGCAACAAAAATGCATTTAAGTATAATGCTTTAGAAATATATTGATCAAATCTTTCAGTTGAAATAAGATTTTAACAATCTAAACAATTTAAAATTTGGGAAATTTAACTTTTAGTGTGCCAATTTTTAAATAAATCTTTAGAGCGAAATTGCTGTCCTATGACAGATTATATTATAATTTGTTTAAATAGATTCTTTGTAATTTATTATTACAAAAGGATCAAAATTATCAATCCCAATAATTTATTACGATTGCTGAAAGTATCATATCGCTGCAATTTATTACTATATAATCAAAATTAATACATTTTTAAAATCAGTAATTAACAATGCGCGATGTGTTAATAGGTCCTTTACAAATCTGTTCATTTTTCAGAATAAATTTTTCTATTGAACGAAATAAAATGAAGAAATGCTTGTTCATTTGAATTGATATAAGTTAATTTTTTTATATATAAATAAACTATCTTATATAAATCAAGCAATTTATTTATCTCACAATGATTAAAAATAAAAGTTCTTTTCAATTTTTCCTACATAAAATACGATTTTTCGTATAAAGTAAATTGTCACAATATTTTGGCCCATTCTCTTTTAAACGCCATCTTTTATTTCTCTATTACATTTGAACAATACATCCACAAATTTTGCTCTTAATAACCTTCTTTATAAGTCATAACGTTTCTCAATATCTCACTTTGACTCTTAAAGGCCTATGCGGGGTCTAGCAGCTCTCCGGGAAACGGGCGATGGCTCGAAGCGTTCTTTTAATGTCTGTCATCAAAGAACTTTTTGATGATATATCCCCTGGGGGCCTCCCAGAGCAATGTTCATCAATTATTTTACTTCCCTCCTTCCATCCGCTTTCTTAATCCCCTCTCGGGGGTTAGACTTTTGAGAGCTGCTTCGTGTTGTTGATCGCTTCTGTCTGCAACCAAGTGACAGTTGATATTTTTTATTTGTTTGTAAGTGATTATAAGTACGTAATGGCCAGCTATGTTTTTTGAAGCAATACGTTGGCTTTCATGTATACGCTTTCATTGTTTAACACAAAGAACGAAGACATAATAATGTCTGTCACTTATGTGAGCAATTAATATTTCGTAAAAGCATTGTAGACAGCACTAAGAATGTGAAAAATGAATTCATCGAGTAAGTTTCCTTTTGTAGAGATATCAACAATTTAATTTGATAAACGCAAAGAATTAGTAAATTAACGATTTTTATTTGACCGAGATGCACAATTTAAGATAGTATATTCGTAAAATTCTATAAAATGAAAAAAAAATTGTAAATGTGAAATTAAAAGAATTAAGCTTTTTTTTTGTGGAAATGGTTCTGACAGAAACAACAGAGTGCAAAATTGATGCATAACATAGCAATTTCTTAAGACTTTGAAATAAATTTTTCATTATTTCATAGTTTATTTTATTATTATTTTGGAATAAATTATACATTCAATAATATCAAAAAAATGCTTGCAAATATCTTAAGCTATAGATTCTGTACTTAAATCCAGTATTACACATATTCCCCATTTTATTATTTTCCTATAAAGAAAATAAACGTATGAGTGTGTGAATTTACACTTTTCTAATACATATATAATTAACTATACAAATATTTCAAGCATTTTATTAAAAACAAGTTCTACTCTGTGGATATTATATAATTACAATTACTGGTTTTCAAATGTTATATAAGCGTTTTGGACTTTTGCCGAATGTTAAAACGCTCATCTTTTAAAGAAGCCAAATTATAGGAGCCCATCTAGCTGGACAAAGTGTGACAGAAATATATCACCTTTTTGGCATTTCTTGAGGTTGCCTGTTTAAGACCTTGAAAGTATACATATATAGCACAGAAAGACAAACTTGGCAAAGCAAAAAAGTTGACAAAATGAGAATCTAGGTAAAAGAAAGCTAATGGTATTATAACAAATTGAAATGTCTAAAAAGTTAACAAATGCCAAAATCGTCACCGCAAAGTTCTATCAGTACCTGGATAAACTAACAGGGATTAAAATTAGATTGTAACTACATAAGCATTTAAGGCAGAAGAACAAATTTAAAATCACTTCAGTGCATAATGTACAAAAAAATAAATTACTTCGTCAACAGTGGTATCTCACAAGATAAAGTTCCTTGTTAAGTGAAAAAAGTAATACTGTCTGACGAAAGGTTTTCACATTTTTCTGTATAATAGCAGAAATCCAGATTAGAATAAAACCAACACACAAGATTATGATTGTGAATCTCTCCTTCCTACTATTAAGCATAGAAATGAATCCATATTGTTGTTTCCTGCTAAACCAATCGTAACTACAAGAGTAGAGTTAACTGGAGAGAAGAGCAGAGAAACACTTTCTGACTAGATCAATCTTATGAAGCAAACTTTGTTTTTTACTGGAGGAGGAATTTTCCACGATGATAACGTACCTGTCCATTCAGTGGAATTTATCATTGTAATGGGTCCTCTTTCTGTCTTTAGTTATAAATATTTCTTGCTCTTACTTATTGGATTTGCTTGTTCTTTTAAAGAATGAGATCTTCTTTCTATTGAAACCAGTACTTAACATCCAAAAGTAACTCAGTGAAATTTAACGTTTCTCTGACTTCATGTTCAATATTAGCCTTCCGGCATATTATTAACAACTTATTATATTAATGACAACGTTGTTGTTTAAGTCAACCACGATTTTCTACTGATGTTAAATACATTTTTTAATAAGTCTCCAATACAAAAGTTATCGTTTTTACCTTTACAATTCTTCATTATATGATCAATATTTTTTATCTATTTTAGAATAAAAACCTTTAAATTCCAAAAGTCGAAGGCGTATTTTCTAATATGACCAAATCACATAGATTGCGCATATATATATATATATATATATATATATATATATATATATATATATATATATATATATATATATATATATATGAAAAAATGAGCTTCAGGGTTCGTGTCGATTAAGAGTTGAATTTAACTGCCACTTAATGAACACAAGACTTTTATTCGTAAAAAATCCACTAGATATATCCAGTGTATCAATCACAATCATACAGCTACAATTCGTCAGATACAATAAGTATCAATTTCCAATCACAGGTCTCAAATACCTCAGACAGAAAACAACTTCTCTAGACTAGCAGTCACGACTAATCGTCTTCACTCACTCTGAGTGTCTTCACAAAACTGCCTGCCTTCTATGTCGGGCTGCGGTATTTATATCTGACTTGGCGGAGAAATCTACCAGTTTCGCCAAGGTTCTGGAAATTTCTAGGCTATATCACTGAATATTGTTCCTAGAGCATAGGTGATGGATGTTTCCAAAAGTAACTATTTCTCGCCAAGTCATTCTCGCCAATTGACACCAAGTCGTCAAGTTTTCTCGCCAAAACAAAGTCACCAAATCATTAGAAAACCCACTTTTAATGTATTACACGTCTAAATACCACAATGTTTGCTCACAATGTGAGTATTTCCGATCTGTCTGAGATATTTTAAGACAAATACAATAATCATTTATAAATTAAGTTGCTCTGATAGTAGCAATACAACCACCGTCCAAATGTTGATTAAGTAAAGGAATTAGAATTGAAGATAAATCAGAGAATTCATTATCAGAAGATATCGAATGGAGATACAAAGAACAGTCTTGGCAACTAAGTTATGTTAACATACTGATGTGAAAACATTTCATGATATTATTAAAACTTTAGCTGAGACCATTTATAAAAAGTTTAATACATTAAAACTTTTTCTGAGCAATGTTTACAAAGACAGTTAAATGTAAATGTGTAAGCGTTTTTTAAAGTACTTATAAATACATTATTATAAAAATTCCATTGTTAGGTATAAGATCAAATTTACATTTACTTTTCTAAAACAGTAATCATTAATCAAATTAGATTCAAATTCTATGTAATCTTATTTTTATACATTTCATTGTATTTTCATTACATTTATTTTGTTACATTTCTAGCATCAAGTTTTGTTACATTTTCCATCAAATAGTTACATTGAATCAAATTAACACTTTTCAAGTCCCAAACTGCATCCTTTTTATTAACTCCTTCAACACTCTGTGACAATACATTTTTTTATTCTAAACTTATGATTTCAGAAATGATCAGCTAAGGTATTCAACGCAGGAATTTAGTGAAATAGTTCTTTAGAAATACTAACGTTATTTATTATTCATTAAGGATTAGAAAATTATTCGCCTTAATAAATTATAGAACACTAATTGAATAAATGGAATTGCTTATATAAATCTGTTAAATAAACTAATTTCTCTGTTATATAGCATCAGATTAATATATTTCATGTAATCACTTGTATGTCAAATGGTATATAGAAACAATCCAATTAAAGAAATTATATAAAAACATACATATAAATTATTTTCTTAAACTGAATGAAATAAGACCTGCGTATGAATTTTTATGGAAAACTAGTGTTTTCTTTTTTACAGCATTAGTTTGAAAGAGAAAAATGTTAAACATTTATCAATTTCCTAGTAAATAGATGCTATTTAATACAAATAAATTAAATAATGATGTTTTTTAATATATTTTTAGTAAAGAAGAATTTGATTTGATTTTAAAAACATCTTTTTCATACACAAAAATAAGTTTTAGGCAAATCTACTCTTTTTAAAAACAATGATGGTATCAAAATAATTTTCAAATTTTTTCAGAAAATTAAATTTTTGAATCATGATATTTAAATGTATATATAGTTGTAAAAGTGCTTTTGAATAACTTCAAATTATTCCAGTACTAAAAAATACTTACAACATAAGTTCTATTAAAGCGTTCCATTTTATTTACATAGTCTGTGTAATTTTAAATTACATAGTTCTCAGGATCTAATATTTACTCTTTTTTACATTAAAAATATGACAAATTTAAAAGATTATGCCATAACTGAAACTAAATAAAGATTTTTTGACTAATCAATCAATCAACACATCCAGTTAAAAAAAGACTATTTTTATGCATGCATTTCTGTTCTACTACCAGCAAAATGTTTCACTTATATTTTGTGCTATATCTAGTTTATCCATAGATACTTCATCGTATTGTTTCAGTGAGCCATACCTTAATAACATTCTTCAACCTGCATGTTACTCTGTACCTAGCCAAGAGTAGAGCTCTACTAGTTAGATAGAAAGAGCAGAGTGGATTTCTCGTGATTTTCAAAAGAGACTAAGAGGAAGTCCCCTAATACTTGGCCTATAACCCCCAGAGGTATCTTTCCACATGGAAGACTTTGCGGGTGCAACCTGTTTAACTTGACCTATCCACCTTTAGTGAAAACAATAAGCAGGAATTCGAACTCACTACCTTCCAATAATCAGACCAAGGAACCCCTCGTAATAATTGTGCAAACAAAAATTAATTTTACTCTGATTAAAAATTATAAACTCAATTCTGATTCTATTGAAATTGATTATAATATATGCCTAGCAAGTTTACTTAAGTATCAATGAACTAAGAAAAGATACTTACATAGCTTTAGGAATGTTTTTCAGTGATTGTTTATGACTGTGGAATGCTAGAATTAAGTGCTGAATTTATAATCACAAAGATTCTTTTTTCATAAATCAGTGTAAAATTTATATATTCTTACTATTCTGATGTTTCCTCGTAAACATGTATAATATTTTAAGATAATTAAGTTATAAAAAAGCTCTAGTGAAATAGTAAATTGCAATATAACTTCACAACGAATGTCATTTATGCAGATATTATCATTAATAATGAGAAGATTCTGTATGAAATGTGCATGGTTTAAATCACAAAATTAAAAAATAAAATGCAGAAAATTATGATAACACATAATCTGTAACTAACTGCAATTTACTGGCAGTATTAAGTTAGACAAACTTAATTCATGTAAGTAGATTTATAAAATGATGCTTTAAATATTCAATTATTATGAATTTTAAATCAAATTTGCAAGCAAAATCTACATACATATTAAATTAAGAACTTAATGGATCTAATCGTAGTAATTCCAGCTTAATAGCCTCTGAAAAATAATATAATATTATAAATGTAGAAATTTCATATCATAAAATAATATAAAATTTTAAATTTGCATGAAAATTCAAACTTTATTTATGAAAAGAATCTAACAATTTTTTTATTCAGCAGATCTTTCTTCTTATAAATAATTTTCGGTAAAAGAGACAGTGAATAAACCGTTTTCATAAACTAATAGAGGTTCTAAGGGAATGGTAATCACATGCTTAATTTCAATACAATTTTTTTTGGAATATTAAGTGAAAGATTCTTAAGTGAAGGAAAATATTTTCCAGTGAATTCATCTCATTAATGTATGTTTTGCTTATGATAATATTACATTAATTTGCATAATTTGAAAGCTTTAACAATATGCCCCAGGAAATTTACTAATAATTTCATTCTTTGCAAATTATAGGATTTATATATATATATATATATATATATATATATATATATATATATATATATATATATATATATATATATATATATATATATATATATATATATATATATATATATATATATATATATATATATATATATATATATATTTGTGGTCAAGTTTATGTAAATTTTGATAAAAATAAATTGAAATTTTCACAGAATGTATAATAAATATATTTATGGAACTTTCTTAAAAATTATGAAAATTCCACAGAGTATGAAACACATTTGTCCATGAAACATGATTAATGCAAAGTTTTTATTTATTATTTGTTGAATAACATAATGTAAATTTAAACAAATGATATTTTTCCTCCATAAAAATTTCAAAATTGCATTTATTTCAAGTTGGCTTAGAAGCTTTTAATACAGCAGGATTGCTTCAAGTATTAAAGAAAATACAGCAATCACTTTCCATATGTTGTATATATAAATAAATAAGAACAAATTATTACACAAAGCAATTTAATTTGTATTCCATAAATCACCGAACACAACTGATATGCAGTAACATCTACGACTCTAAAAAATACCAAATAAACATTTTCTGGAACTTTCACAACTTAAAATAAAATAAAAATATAGAATGACACTTATACCACATAAAATGTAGCAGTTAAAATCTGAAAATAAAATAATATTTTCAATAATGTTTTGTGGCCTTTGATTGGTTAATTAATTACGTAAGGTAGGAAAAATTTCTCAAATAGAATCAGTGACTTTATCTACTTCCACCACATTTGATTACTTTTTCGAAAGAAAACAATAAACACAGTTATCACTTTCAATCTATTTCTTACAGAAAGGTACATGTATTGATTTTGAAGAAATCAACTATTCCGTGATCTTAGCTCCCACATTGGAAGCAGCCAAGCAAGCAGCCACTGCGAAAAACCTTTCGAGCCGTGAAGAGGGGATAGAAATAGAATTTTTTTCTTTCCTTTCCACTTTTTTTTTATTCTGTACTTTCTATCTAGGTATTGCGCTTGCAAACAAAAATGTTGTAAAACAAAATATCGCCCGAAGAAAACTTCCGGGATAAAAATTTCAGGAATGTCATTTTTTTTATATCTAAAGCACTCTTCAGGGATTTGAAATTAAACTCCTTCCACGCACAAATATGTCTGGAAGCAACGATACTTGTACGGAATGAGTGCAATCTGATGCTAACGCAAGAAAAAGTGAAAGTTTTATAAAATAAATACCACAATTAAAAAAAATAATGTAAAGAAATTTAAATGGAGAATGTGGAAGCCTTTTCCTGGTATGTATCTAGTAAGTTTTGCATAATAAAAGGATTATTTTTCGTAATTATTTGGTTAATAGTTTGTTTTATTAGTGGTAGATATTATATTGTATTTCTATATTATATCATACTTTTAAAAGTAGTTTTAAAGTTTGTGCATTATAGTATCCGCATTTATAATAAAGATACACGCATACATTATAAGACTACAGCACATATATTATTGTGTGTGTGTGTGTATATTATATAAGATATATCATTTTTCAATCAAAAGGTTAAAGCAGAAGTATATTTTTCTAATGTACATAAAATTACACCTTGATATGAAATTATAATGCGATATATACAAAGCAATTACTTAATTCTCTAAGCGGCCGGTGCTTACATAATGCTAATTAGACATTCTAGCAAAATCTATACTTTTCGATAGCATTATGGTTCATTTCTGGATACATTAAGTAATATCTTTCAACTCCCTGGTGTATAATATGGCCAACTGCCAGATTATTTAAAATTCATTTCTTAATTTGTGTATTTTTGGGGTAACTGCGCAATTGAACATTTTAATGGTTATCATTACTAAAGTAACTGCATAATATGTGTAGATTCCTTAAAGCTGTTAAGGAATTTATGTTTTCGGATTATGCAACAATGAATTTTTAAGAATAAAGTCAGAACTAACCATCATAGTTCCGGGTATGATTAGTAATTTGATTTTAATAATTTGTGTGATTGGAAAGTTTATTTTTAAGAAATGCAACGTTTATGTCTACAATTTTAACAACAACAGGAATAAAATAGCATGTAAATACTTATATATACATGTACTTTTCATATGCGTTTTCGAAAATATTTTTAGGCAACTATTTTAATGAATGGGTACATCATTGGCTTTATATATTTTACATGTATAAGTTTTAATACATTATATAGTTATTCGAATAAATTTTAATGAACAATAAAACTTTTCTGAGAAAATAAAGGGATAATTTTAATTGAGCATACTTTACATCTTTTCCGTATAAAATTTATTGATCATATCGATATTTATTAAGCCAATAATCTTCTTTAAAACTAAGATTTATTATGAATATTTAAAAAAAAAATCTCAAGTAATATTTCCATAAATCCTAGAAATTTCATGAATTATATTAATTTATTCATTAAATGAAAAACAATAATTAGAAATTTAAGTTGAAATGTAATGCAAGAAATTACATTTTATATTATTTTATAGAGTTTATAAAACCTTCCAAATCAGTCGCTTACTTTTGTATCATCGATGTTGCTTATGCCTAAACTTGAAAACAAAAGAAACAAACTTCATAAATCAGAAAAATTAGATTATTCCATTATTATGTTATTTAAAAAAGCATTAGTTATAATTCATGAAATTTCTTAAATTTATTTAAGTTTATGTTGATAAAAATAAAAATTATATATTTGTAAATGCCTACAATTCGACAGAAAATAAATTTCCTACTTGGAATGGATATTAATTACAACTAAAGAAATGTATGAACAAAAAGATATGTATATAACATTTTTTTCTTCAGTAATTAGTTTTATAACATTTTTATTTTCAATATTTCTGTTTTTCAGATTGTACACTCAGACATTATCCTTATTAATTAAAATCCTCATTTGCATATAAATTAATCAACAAATATCCTCATTTGCGTATATAGAGTCTGCTCTATATAAAGATAGAAAATGCTTAACTAAAGTTCTAAAACATATTACAATACCATTTAGATATTTATTTACATACTATGGAGTGTTAACAGAATGCTGCATCGTAATGAAATAATATTTTATCATTCTTATATTTTACGTTAATTACAAAATATTAATTGTAAAAATAATGAAAAATACTACCATGCTTGATGAGGCTCATTGTGTGAGAAAATTATATGATTTCAGTTTGATTTATTCAATAATTAATACACAGAAGTTCGTAGTAAATCTATAGTTGAAATAAGGAACATTGAATTTTCAGATAAAAATAAACTATTTTATGTGATTTTAGTATGTTATTTGCACCAACCAAATTCAGTCAAGGCAGTCTGTATGTACTTAAAACATTCATTTGGTTTGATGAAAATCTACAGACTTAAAAACATTTTTCAAAAAGCATTTTTAATTTAGTTGATATTGGTGGGTGGCAATGTGATTTGTTTGATATAGAAAATCATTTGATATGTTGAATAAAGTAAAAAAACCTATCGGCCTTTCAAGCACAAGAATTTCACTGCTTAAAAATATAAAAATTTAATTGCAGTAGGGCTATAAATTGGAAGCTAGACTGAAAGGAGGTTAGTTGAAGATTTTGAGATAGTTTTGCAAAAATGATGATATTAACATCAGATCCACGTTATAGTTGTATATACTTTAAAGAATTTTTCTAGATTGAAACTAATAAATTATATAATCATCTATTTTAAAAAGCAATAAATGTAAAATATGTCACCCATCCTTGCTTTCAAATAATTTAGTTTTTACATAATGTTGATGGTAAATATAAATACAAAAAGCCATTTTTTATTTTTTCGCAATTTTAATTTTACTTTTATTTAAAATAGCTTAAATTTTAATAAAGCGATTAAGTATTGCAAAAAATCTAAAAATGTTGATTATTTTTTTAAATTTTAAGCTTAAATATAATAAATAAAATATATAAAAATTATTCTTTTTTTGTGAAATATAACTTCTCATTTATTGGAAAAATTTAATTTCTGGTACATTAGCTTTAAAATAAAGTAAAAATTCTAAATAAGCTAATTTTTCGTACCAGTTTTAGACATAAATATGTTAAATGGATTGTAATTTATTCTGATTTCTCTTGTAAGATAATTATGAATTAATAATATTTTAATGTATAAAAACTTGTGTTTCAATCCATTACAGTTTGTTCTAAAAAAATAATACTTATATATAAGAACAGGTTCTTAGAAGTTCAAAGTAATTCATCCCTCTTTTCATCAATATTCTCTCAAATATTTCTTCGAATCTTTGAATATCAATTACTTTTTGGTGACAATGGTTAGTTGGAAGCATTGTTACCTCTGTTTCAAAACTTTTCTGTCTCTTAAAGAGCATACCATTCTGCTCTTGATGTTTATACTCTATAACACAAGAAAAGGGCAAATTCTTACTTACTCCACCCCTGCTCCTTTTTTTCCCTGGAATCAGGAAATGTAAGATGACATGAGACGTGGAAGATTTTCCCGATAAGATCTTGATCGATGCCGAAAACCAGTCTTCTTTTGACAAGAAATAATATAGGGGTGGAGAAAGAGCCAAGGAAAGGGGTTTTCGAGCTCCCATCGTCGCTCTGTCAGGCGTTAAGTTAAGAGGCGTATAAAGATTCGCTGAAAAAAATGACACAATGCGGGTGCTATTTATGTACCATATGTTCTATATTATAGGTTCTGAATTTCGATCGTTTCTTTGGAAGAGCCATCAAGATTTTTTTTCACAATATGCAATTAAGTCTGATAGTATTCCAATAATTATCGACTAAAATGCAGACATTTAAGTATTTTAAGTATAAGTTGAAAACTAACTTATGTATATATATAATTATTGATCAAATTTCTGGATTAGTTTTTAAAGAAAAATACTATGTTATAGAATAGTTTGTATGCAAATCATCAAACATTTAAAAAATAAAATATATTTTGAAATGCATTTTAGAAAAGACGAAAGCAATTATAGGAAAATATAGTGATATTGTTATTAATGCTTAGATTCAATTGCCAATCTGTCACATTTATCTTTGCATTTTTAATAACACATACTGTAAAGAAAATATATGCACGAAACGCAGTATAAGGAATTTTCTAGTAAAAATATTTTTGAAAAATCTCAGATATTTAAATAAAATTATCAACATACGGGAAATATTTTGAAATTTAAGGCTGTAATTTTCTTTTACTGTCAGTCTATACTGCACAGTGAATTACTTAATAGCTGAAGACTATAGTATAATTTCTGCCCAGGAATAGGCAATTAATAATTTTCAGATGAAATTTTTATTGATAATGTTTCATAATTAAGCGTTACATACATCAAAATTTGGATATTTTTAATCCATTGGTCAACAAGTGATGAAACCAAACTAGGAAATTTTAATGACTTTTACTTTGTAGTGGTAAATATGATTATTGGTTAGATTTTCAATGAAGAATATAGAGATACTATTATCTAAATTAAAATGATTGCTTGTTAGGAATTTGAAGCTTTTAAAATAAAAGGGCAATTACTACATAATTCCAAAATTGATACATTTGAGTGATATACATATTTTTCAAAAACAAAACTTTAGGAAATCTAAGAGTTTTTTAATGAAAGTCTACTCACATCCAGTATAAAATATACAGTACTTATAATTATTGAAAGAATAAGGATATTCAAGTAGACTTCAGGGAATAAATTAGGTATGATCATAAATACGATATTTTTGAATCTTATGGAAAATTCTTGTGGATGCAAATTCCCATAAATATCACACACTACTATGGGAATTCATTCAGACAAACATATTTTTTTTACGAATATTGCTTTCTTGTGGATTTTCTGCCTCAAATTGGTTTCAACTGTGTGTTCTTATAATTCGCAATTGTTCTTGCCTAGTCTAAACCGGTTTGACCAAGTGATCATGTCATGGCGAAAAATGTTTCCTACAATTTCTGTAAGAAGTGGTTGATTGTGTAGAATTATGCATCTAACGTGTATTTAAAAATAGATATCACTCTCAAGAAAATGAATAGAATTGTGATCCTTAATTAGCCTACTTCTATGACTGTGTGGAATATTGCTCCATCAGTTGCAGTTAGAAAATCCATTGTTTCTTGTATTATTTATACCAAAATAATTTTGTGATAGTGTATGGGGAAGCAAACGCAAGATCATACCTTTAACAGAAAAATGTCTTGTTATAAATAGTAAAATGCATCCTCTCAACACAAATATAAATCTTCTAAAAGAATCAGTAGCTATTGTTGTGAGTATGATTAGATAATGGTGTAATAATACTAATAAAAATAACAATTGTTAACATGTATTGCGAAGGGAAAATGCTTTGATTGGACAAAAAAATATTATTCCTGGACTACAAAAGACAGAAACAAAGCTATATTTAACAACAAAATGTATATTTGTTCAAGGTTTTCGTTAAGATACTTCAGGTGAAGAAACATAAGGGAACAACTTATTCAAACAGTTAAGCACCCTCAGAAGCATGGTTTTTTTGGGGTTTAATTTACTCTTGGAGGACCAGACAGCTTAGTACTAGTTGAAAGGATAATGAATTCTAGAAAATGCGTTTCTGTAATAAAAAGAAAAATTATTCCAATGAATTAAACGCGCCTATGATTTAATGAACTAACACCACATGTGCTTCTTTTAATCATAAAATAAAAAAAAATCATGCCGACGAATAAAAGAAGCACAAGTGTTAGTATCTTTCAACAAGATCTGCCTTTATGCCATATTTCTAAGCTAGCTATGAAGTTTTTTGAAGAACAGAAATTAATGGTTCTAGATTGGACTGGTAATTCTCTTGACGTAAATTCATATCAAAATATTGTGGAGCATTGTGAAGAGACTTTTATGTAAATTTTTTTGTCTATAAAAACAGTGAATGAGAATGCTATAAAAGTTTGGTATTGTGATTACGATATCTAAACTTTATATAATGTATGCCAAACGGTGTACAAGATCTCATTCAAGCTAGAGGAAGATATATTTCGTTATAAATTTCTATACAGGTCATGCAAGCTAAACTATACCAATTAAACGACTTTTGGGGATTTTTTTTGTGTTCTCCCCAATTAATTTGCACAACAGCATAAATTCATCATGGTTTATTAAAATAAATCAATACAGTCAAGAGATGGGTGTTGCATTTTTACTTCGGCCAGCATGACTCTTTGATTGGGTTCTGTAAGAATTTCCGAGTTTTCTAACCGGAATATATGAATAACCCCAAATCAATTGGAAAACATTTATTAGATGTTCAAAGATGTTAGTGATAACTATGCTAACAGTTAGTGTCATGATAGTTATTATTAGCCGTTTGTAACCTCTATCTAACCACTACACAGTATGATACTATGTAAATATGTATACTACATATTGCCTTCAATATCATTCAAGCTAAATAATAGTTCTGGGGGTAAAAGGACAAAAATTAAGGAATGAGCGGCTTGATCACTAATTCTAAATTACGCAAACTTGCACCCGTCTTTTTCCACAGGACTAGTAGTGCTTAACTGTGACTAGATACAAGAAAGTAATCAAATGGCCCAATCCTCCTCCTTGTGAAAGCATAAACGTATATAATAAGGAAAAAATAATCATATAACAAAAAATATTATTAAAAAGAAGCACATGGTATAAGCAGATATAAAATGATGGTCTACGTGTAATTTCACGATACAAAACCATGATGGTTGTTCTGTTTATATTCCTGCAAAAAGCTTGTTTATATTTTAGTATATGCAATTTTTTAAACATTAAATATGCCAAACATTTAATGAATTCCGCTTAAATCTCACGTTTTATTTTAATATCAAATTTGTTCTTAGAAATATATTGATTTTTCATAAACGGATCGCGAGATTAATTCTTATTTTACTATAGTAAGTCATTTTAAAAATTAAATAATCTAAAATATTTATTTCTGTTAGTATTACTGATTGACGTTATAAAAAAGATCCAAAGTCTTGCAACACTTTTGACATTGATAGTTTTTAATCAACATGTCAAAATATAATGATATTGTTCAAATGTATTTTATACGATCTGGAAGGACTTCTTCCACATTTTATTTGCAAAACATTTTCCTTGTGGGAAAAGTTCAAGTGTATCTTTCCGCCAATTCTTTTTGAATATCAAAAGGATTGAATAAAGTGATTTTACTTTATATTTTTGAAATGCATGATTTTTAAGAACCCAATCCTTCTCTTCGAAGAGTGCACTTTTCCCATTTGAAAACGACAGAACATAAAGTATTATTTATGATTTCCTTCCTGAGATTTTAGAAAGCGAGATTATCGATTTTTATGTTCAACCTACCTGTCCTAAGAATTTTTTTAAGAAGAAAATTTCTAAGAGAAGTATAGATCTTAACACATCTGAGCTCTCTCTCAGGGATTCAGGAAAACAATTTCTGTGGAGGTGCATTTCCTTTAGGGACTGACTGTACGAAGTGGAATTTACTTTTCTATTCAACATTTCAGAAAAATAATGCACAAGTAATTTTTTTTTACTGTGGGTATTTTCTGTATACATATTATTTCTTATAAATTTTAGTTCAATACAAAATTTAAATTTTGTATACTCATCAGATATAATTAATATGGGGGTCAGATTAGATTATTTATTAAATCTGATATTTTTATTTATTGAATAATGATTTCAGAGAAAAGAAATAATATAAATTATACTTCAGTGTATTTGTCTTAAGAAGAAGAAATGTATAAAATGTTTGCTTCAATATTTTGCGCCTCATGTTATAATATTTGAAATATACTTCGTTTTACAATAAGTTTGAAGAATGAAACCTGCGGCACGACAGCCCATGTGGGCCAAAACCTAATTCCCATATATGTTAACTTGACCTAGGTCCAAGTGTTGCGAAGTATATATACAGTTAGATGGCCACTCTAACGCGAAACACTCAGTTCGCATCAAGCATGCTTGATACTCAATTTATAGACTCTCTGATGTGGGAGGAAAGGCTTACTCAACCTCGCAGTTCCTGAGGATCAAATCTCAAATTCGGTGTATTTACTTGATTTATAATATATATATATATATTAAGTAATTATACAAAAATCTACCTTGATAGATAGAAGCTCTACCATTAAGCCACAGAGTTTCAATTTTATTAAAAGCTATTAAATTGTTTTCAAGTAAATAGTTTCATAGAGTTTGATTTTTTTAGTTAGATTCAAAATTAAGATAGTATATACATTGAAAACAATGTTATTTAAAATATCAGAAAATTCACCTATGAATTTAAATTAAATCCATTTGTTTAGATAGTGGGTTTAGTTTTAGATCGACAAGCTTAGTAACATTTTTCAAATTTATGTAATAGGAATTAAATTAAAAATCTGTTAAATTTTTATTTTATTGCTATTTAATTATGTCATTAATAGTTCTTGACATTTATATATTTATTGCTTAAAAATTTTTGAGTTATTTTTAATTTTTGTAATGTGTTTTTGAAGGATTTTAGCTTTAACAAATTTCCTAAACTTTTTATAAATCTTCGAAAATAGTAAATTAATCAATAATTTTCAAAAACATAAATTAAGAATTAATTTTTAATTCTCTGGTCTACATTATTGTATTTCGTGGGTTCAATTCATACGTGGGTATTATATATTAGTGATTTGGGATCAATTTTGAACACAAAGTCTTAGCCAAAAAGCACTTTTGAAATAAAAACTGCAGATGTATTATGATAAAAATAATTTTGACAAATATTAATAATTAACATATAAACCGAATTACATATTACGTTTATCAAATAGCTAGTGTTCAAGTGCATTTCATAAAGTTACATTAATATAAATTTTTAAATGCAAACTCATTTTTATTTAAATTTTTCAATATATTAATACTAATTTTCATTTTTGTAAACTGCTCACATAACTTGCTTATAAAATTCCTACAGGCTAGTAAATATTTTAAATTTGCATCATTATTTTATTAGAAATACAAAAATATATTCTTCCTAGTTTGTTTGTTTTTGAGTTCTTTATCTTAGATGACATATTATATTTATTTAATAATATTAACTGTCATAAAGAAAATTTGAATAAAATATATTACATTTATAAAAAAAAGTTTAATATAAAAATTTAAAATAGGTTTTATCTAGCAAAACAGCTTATTATTAGCCATATAAGTTATTCCTTTTTTCTTTATTTACAATAGAAATTTCAACAAAAATATCATTAAATTCTAGTTTAAATCTTACTTATGTATTATACAGCTGGTTTAAAACGTGAATAGCTTACAGATGAATTTTATTTTTTAATGTTTCATAAGGAAGTAAGTTGTGTGTAGATGTTCCTCAAGAATATTATTGAGGACAAACTGAGCAAGCATTTAAACAAAAATAAGTTAAGTAAAAGTTCTAATTTAGTAACACAGATTTTCCCAAGGAAATATAACTTAAAATACATAACTGTAGCAGAAGCTAACATTAAGTGCACATAAAGGTAAGTACAAATCATTTGCTCATCATTTTTAATGATAATGAAGTCTAAGAGATGTAAAATATATATAACATAAAATGTACATATTTGATATTATAATAAATAACCTCTTGATATCTGGCATATTAATTTAATTATAACATAAACATATTTTCCCAAGGAAATATAACTTAAAATACATAACTGTAGCAGAAGCTAACATTAAGTGCACATAATGTTTGTTTGTTTTGTTTTGTCGCTCAACGGTCATTTTTTGCACACGAGGGCTAATTATTAAGTGCACATAAAGGTAAGTACAAATCATTTGCTCATCATTTTTAATGATAATGAAGTCTAAGAGATGTAAAATATATATAACATAAAATGTACATATTTGATATTATAATAAATAACCTCTTGATATCTGGCATATTAATTTAATGTAAATAGAATAAATTAGAGATTTAAAATTAAAATTTTTTAAATTACACAAATATGGTTTTGCATAAATACAATCAGTTTTTTAAATAACAATTGCGAAGAAAATAAAATTGTTGATAGGAAATAGATACTTTTCATTCTAAATTATGAATGAGTTGTAAGTTCTTATTAAAATAATGATATTAGTGCAGAAGAACTTTACCATTAACACTTTCTGGATAAAGCAGAATATTTCTTGGCATACACATATTTTCTTCATTTTATTTTTGACGTTCTAAAATCAACGCCGATGTACGTTGTTCAAAAAATCAACATTTAAATTTCTTCTATAATATATGTCTATAGTAGACAATAAAATAATAAATCTATCATTGGGAAAAACAATAAATTCCCGTGATTCACTGTTGATTAGTATATAATTTACAAATAATCAATTTAACTATGAGAAGTTGTCTTTCGACTCGTAAATTTCGTGAATGCCTAGATTCAAATATCACCTCGAATTTTATAATAGTAATCATATGTGCCTAAATATTTTGAATTTTTCTTTAATATTTCAGTTAAATTTCTATTGAGTAGGGTTAATATTGTTAAATATACTCTAGTGTGCAACAATTAAAAACTATAAATTTTAAGTAAATAGTCATGAAATTGCGAAAAAAGGTTCTTGTGATCAATATAATGAACACTACTCAATGAAAAAGCTATAATTGTTCAGAAAAAAAAAACGTTATTGATAATGTGAGCACATGCAAAACGCGTGTGGTCCTTGCGCGGAGCTTAAGACCACAATTAGAAGGGACTGAGAAGCAATTAAAGACGGTCTTTGCAAGAGAAAGTGAGTTTTTTCGAAGTTGGAAGAAACTACTTTTAAAACGTTACGCCCGAAAGAATGATGAAAAAGTTGATGGCATAGTATGAGCAACGCAACAAAAGAGCTAGCAATCAAGAAATGTGTCATTTCATACGTTTGAAATATTTTCGAAACCATACATATAACTATTAGAAAGGATGATGGTGGCAACTTCTGGTTCATAACCGCAAATGACGAATTGTATATCATCCTGCAAGCAAAAAAAGTCTGAAACTAGACTTCAAGCGATATTGTTCAGCAATTGTATACAGTAACGTGGCAATAATTATTCCCTGATACATTTAAAGGTGTCAGGGCTTACTCTGCCCTGATACCTTTAAAAAAGTGACATTTTAACACGCTATCCTCAACAATGCATCTGTCTTATACTTGAATAACATTACCTCTTGTTAGATTATTGCAAAGGACATGAAACTCGGTTATCTCATCAATGAAGCCATGCTATTTTACGAATAAAAGACGTTTCGGTGTCACAAATACTTCAGCTCAAGCTGATTAGAAGATAAATCGAAACATGATTTCATCTTAGTACTGTCAAGGAGAGAGATTGGCACAGCGATCTTGGATTTCATATGGCGAGCCATTATGCTAAACGGTATTATCCATACTTTCGTCAATGATTTTGTAACAGAAATTCGTATTGTAAGGTGCCATCTTTCTTCATGTGCATCTGTTCCGAGGAGCTATTGGAGAAAACTTGGTTATTATTGATATTGGCACACTAGATTCAAACTGTTTAACTGTTGCTAGAAGAGAATGTCTCACACAAATTCCTGGTCCCTCGCACTTCTTAGATTTAAGTCCCATAGAATATGAATGAAATGCTTTAAGGCATAATTACACATAACAGAGAGCATTTAGCAAATTACAAAGTTGATAATCGAAGAATGAACACTCTTATCTCAAGAACTATTGAATAATCTAGTGTTGATTATGAAAAGACGTCTCGAAGCAAACTTTTCAATAAGAGAGGGCATTTTCTATATTAAGAAGTATCTGCTTGTTGTTATTCTTAAGCAGACAATCACTTATAATGGTACTTTCAGTTCAATAAAGTGTTCTTTGCTTGATTCCATACAGTATACATTGTATTCATCTTTGAGCAACTATGTTTCCATTATCATTTAAGTGCAAAATGTTGTCTCTCATTTCTGAATTTCGTGTCTCTCAGATGATTCCTCAAAAAATGCACTTATTACTTAAGTTTTACGTTCATTAGTATAATTTAGTCAGCATATGTTAACATAATCGGCAATAATTGTCTTATCTAATAAAAAAATACGTTATTTTGTTTAAACAGCTTTTGTTTTTTGCTAAAATTGTCCATGTTGAAATAATAAGATGGAAAAAATTGCAGTGCTATTCACAAGTCAAAAACAACCGTAATAAATTCACATGTAAAAAGTGACTTCACATATAATGAGCAGATTATTTGATAAATACCCGACTTTCATAAATATAAACCTCTTTTACACTGGCATATGAATATTACACTGCAACAAAATTCAATATTTTCATCCAAAATAGTTTAGATTTAGATATTTCATTATGGACCCAGGATATTTAATATCAATTTTGTTAAAGCAAATTCATCTAAGCCACTAATTCTAATGCCACAAGTTAAAATAACTTATTATTACCATTTTAAAGCACCTTCAAGTAATATGATTTAAAACGTTTGACTTGTATTTCTTTCAAATCAAAACACGGTAATAATAAATAATAATTTTTCTTATTCTCTAATACATTTATTTCCACTTGGTCAAATAATGTCTTTTCATTCTAAATATTACCTTCTCTTATACTTTCAAAATGATTTTTTTTTCAATCTAAAGTTTAAAATATTTATATTTAGTAAACACATGTTTCATCAACAGAATTATTTTCAAAAATCTTTTTAATGTTAAAATATAAAAATAATAATTTTAACTCGATATTTTCTTTAGTTACTACTCTCTTATTGGAATTATGTTAGGAATAAACATATTGTTAATTAAAAACCAAAATTTCGTCAAAGATTGCGATGTTAACATAATTAAAAAAATGAATAAACATATTGTTAATTAAAAACCAAAATTTTGTCAAAGATTGTGATGTTAGAAGAGTCCAATATTTTCACCCAAAATAGTTTAGATTTATATATTTCCCTGCGAGTTTTCATTATAGATCTAGGATGATTTTTCATTATGGATATTGTTGATTAAAAACCAAAATTTTGTCAAAGATTGTGATAATGCAGTTTGCAATATTTAACAAAATAATGAAATAAGTTAAAACATATGATGTTAAACTCGTAAATTTATTAGCAAAAAAAATGCTTAAAGCAATGTGTACACTAAAAATTTGCTCACGAGATAGTTTATGTAGCGTTATGTACTTAATTTAATATATATATATATATATATATATATATATATATATATATTAAATTAAGTACATAACGTTATATATATACCTATATATATATATATATATATAGATAGATAGATAGATAGATAGATATAGATATAGATAGATAGATATAAACGAATTAACATTATTTTTGGTTGCAGAAAGAAAGTGGTAAATAGAAAGAAATATTTCATTTTATAAATGAAAAAAACTTAAAAAAGTATCAATGATAATTTTATTGAGATTTGAATATTTTTATAATGTGCATAAATGTAATAACCCATTTAGAATATCAAATAATGATTTTAATTAATAAAACACGATTTTCTTTAAAAAAAATAAGAAATTTTATAAAATATTCAATAATGTTTCAAATATTTAATGTTTTAGAGTAATATTTTATAACAAACTACACATTTTCATGAATTAAATGCTCTTATCTTTCATTTTGAGATCAGCCTGGCTTTTGAAATATTTAAGAATTCATCACTTTTCACATTTCGGAATGAGTAAGTCTAAAAACCTTTTCCCCTTAAAATTTAAAAGTGTAATAAATAAAGATCTGTTTAAACTTTCTTTTGATATTTCACATGATCTTCATTTCTGAATAAGTCACAGGAAAGAAAAATGGATAAATTTCCAGATATTCTGGTCGATTTTTCATTTCTGTCAAAGTTGAATATATAATGTGAGAAGATAAAGTAGATTAAAGAAAGAGGAAGACGTTATACACATACACATCAGCATTTCTGTTGCTATCTTTCTAAGCTGTTTTATGAAATAAGCTTTTTAATCTAACAATTTTTTTTTTAATTTTTAGATGCATGGAAATGAGAAAATAAAGTGTTCCTAAGAACAGCAATTCTTGAAAAGTATGCAAATATTATAATTTTAATTGTTATTTATTGAATTAACACACATTAGGTATAATTAACTTAAGAATCCGTGTTAAAATTAATTTGAAATATTACAGTTTATTATTTACATGACTTACGAGGAATAGTGCCCTTATTCCTCTTGTATAATTTGATGAGGCATATATCATAATTTGATGAGAAATATTTTTAAAAATCAATGAGAATTGAAGTAGCTGAACTTATTTAAAACAAATCTCCAAATTATTAATTAAAAAATTTATAATGTAATGAATATAGTTGTTATTTATAAATAGCTTTGCACTAATAATAATTTATTGTATTATTAATGTCTCGTTGCATTATTATTAGAAGTTGTAGTAGGATTTATAGTTGCGCGCTAATAAATAATAATTGAATTTTTACGTTTGTTTCATTACTCATAGATATTTGTGGTCCGGGTAAAATGAGTATCGTTCCGGGTGATCAGCGAATAAGCCCTAATTTCAAAATTAAATATCTCGACAACAAAGATCAATGGAATTAAATGGTAAACGATAGTTTATTAACAAAACTGTAAAAATGGTGACAGAAGTTTTGAAAACTTAGTTTCAAAAACCAATAATAGATGGCACTCGGCGCAGAAATTTGTTTCCAAAAAGAGTCTAAAACACAATAACGTCAAGCAGTCTTTGCAATCAGAACACAATTTCTTAGAAATGTTCACAGTTCGAAATGATGAGAGGGCGTAAATGAAAAATATAAACTTGGCACCACGTCTTGCAATGCCTTAGTGAAAAATGAATCACATGCATCACTAGTCACCGATTTGAGCAAATGCGGAATTGTTTCGATAGACAGCATCTTTAAATGCCACCCACAGAAAGAAGTCACAATGAGTCATATCTGGAGAATATAGAGGCCAATCTATTCCCGTGTCAGTGAATTATTAATTATATAAGGCAATTACTCCATTCCCAAAGTATTCAGGAAGAAAACGAAAAACTTTATCAGTTCGATGTGGTCGAAGCCTCATCTTGCATGAGCCAGTCTATTCATGGTGGACCTCCAACGCTAGTTACGTGCTGATAGAGTGCTCCAAAATCGTAACGTAACGTCATGTGTAAGCATTTCTCGTACGAAGAAGGGGACGATAATGCACTGGCGAGTACCACAGCCCAAGAGGTAGCTTTAGGCGAATCCAGTGGTTTCTCTTCACACAAACGATGAATTTATGAACCCCAGAATCTCCGTTTTTGTTTATTTACAGTGCCACTCAAGTGGGAATAGGTTTCATCTGTGAACCAGATACAGTCCACATCAAATGCTGCATTATTGATCATTGTAAGAATCTAATTCGCAAAGTCAACTCTTTGTCGCACAACTTTCGTGGATGCAGCATATTGAATTGGATTTTGTTTGAAAACAACAGAAGGCTACCTCTAAATATTTTGTGCATGCTCGTGTACCTTAAACAAGCCTCTGAAGCAATTCTTCGGATACTTTTCTTAGGATTTTGCTGAGCAATTCCACAAACATTATTTGCAATTTCAATAGTGACTGTACTGTATGCGTAGTCCCAACACTTCCCTTTCGATAAACATCCACGCTGTTAGTCCGTTTGAATTTGGAGAAGAACATGCGAATTTTCATCGGGTGCAAATGGATTATCGATACGATTTTGAAAACTGCACATTGTTTCCGCAGGACTATGCTCTAATCTGTGATACTCCAGTACCAAAAAAAATACAATTAAATAAACACGTTGTTTAATAGAATACATAATTTCAATATCTACGTAAGCCTCTTTTCACTATCCACATGTCGTGATTGCTTTAAACTTCGAAGCACGTTTTACAGGCTGTTGATAAGGAAACATTTACCCCACCTAATTGTTTCGAATAGTGAACAAAATAAAAAGATTGTTTTCTGATTTCAAAGTTATCTTGACTTTATTATTATTATATTTTTGACTCCTTTCAGAGAAAGAGGTTTTTAGCCCAGAGTGCTATCTGCTTACAGTTTTTTAAAACAAAATTTTTAAACTTCTATACACCAGTTTTACAGTTCTGCTAAAAACATACAGTTTACTGCATAATTCCATTTATCTTTGTTGTTGAGGTATTAAATTTTGAAATTAGGGCTTATTCGCTGATTACTCTCGGTACAGATATTAAAACATTGTGTACATTATTTGAAAAATGCAGAAATCAGTTTAAAATTTGTTGTTAAATAACCTTTTTAATAACGATACTTTTTTCTAAAAATATAAACTATTTAAGCATGCTGGGAAAATTTAAAAAAAATACATTATAAAAATTATATACAGTGTTTTTATCATTATGAAAATTTTAAAATATACATAATATTGTTATTTTGATAAATTTTTAACATTCAGAGTAGAATGAAAATTACGTTAAACGTAATAGGTAAAATATAGTTTCACACAAATTATTTTTATATATTTTACGAGAAATTCTAAATTTTCTATTTAACGGCAGAATGTTAGCATCTCTCGATATAATAGAGTCAAATGTAATTCATTATTACTTTCCTGATCCAATTATTTAAAAAAAATCTTGATTGTCAATTCAGATATCTCGTAAAATTCTATATAGATTAAATTGTTTGCATTACATTAAATTTCTTAATTTTTAATTAATAGCTATACAGTTTTGTTTCATCTGGATTAGTAAAGAGAAATAATCTTTCTTCCTTTTTTAACTTTATATATATATATATATATATATATATATATATATATATATATATATATATATATATATATATATATATATATATATATATATATATATATATATAATTAGTACTCATTCATTAATTACTATTACTGAGATTTTCTTTAAGAGACATGTGACAAATTCTTAAATTATTTATAAATTTTTGTAGTATCACGATATTATTATAATTAATTATCAGCATATATTATTTAAGAAGGGATTAATTGAGTAACGCACCTTTAAAATACGAAAAATATTATTTATGCTATACGATTTTATGATTCCCATTAACTCATTTATATATTATAAACATAAACAAATCAACCGGAAAATGTGTCATTTCAAAAAAAGTAATACAACTGAATACCAATGAATATTTCAAAAAATAAATTAGATATAATACGAGTATCTCTTAACCTAGTTAAAATGACGGAATGGATATTTTTAATAATTCACTATAAACACACAATAATCATTCATATATATGCTTAAATAATAGTCTCATATTTCTGTATATAGCTTATATACTATTTTTGTGCACATAAACATTGCGTTGAATTGCATTCAAATATGTTTTCTGTTATTAATTCACTTTTTCTTATAGTTTTAAAGCAGTAACTTCTTATTATTAGTTAATTAAAGATTTAAAACATTTTCTATACATTTACGTTACAGTTCTGTAGTACTTCATATTAAAAAAAAGAAAGTATATTAAAATATCACAAAACATAATTTATCTTAGAAGATATTATTTCATTTGAAAGCTAAATTTTAATTCAGTAAAGTCTGACACAGATTTAATTGAATAGAAAATATTAAAATATTTAATGGTCACTTAAAAAATGCTTTTAATATGAAATAGAGGCAAGTTCAATTTTTAGTATATTAAAGTGTCATTTATTTGATTCCTAAGATGCTATTTAATTGCAATATAGCTTATAAGTTATATAAAAATTTAACTTCTTACCCCTTCTTGTCTGGCTTTCGGGAGTAGAAAGTGTTGATGCTTTGAGCGTCAGTGGCGAACTACGTCCTTTCGCATTGACAGCATACATTGTAATAGTGTAGGCTGTACCAGGACTTAATCCACGGATTGCAAAGTCAGCTGTTTGAGAAGTGAGATTGAACAGCAAGCTAGAATCCGGTCCTCTGACTTCTGTCTGGAAATATTGATTAAGTCCACCATCTTTGCCTTCGTAGCACGATACACGAAAAAAATGCTCTGTTTCCTGACCAATACTGCAGTTGTGTACGCTAGATGGAGGCTCTGTAAAAATAATAAACTAATAATAAAATCATATATAATTTAAACACAAGCTTATCAAAAAGCACTTTTAATATTTCAAAGAAGGAAATTTTAACTCCTATCTTCTTATATAAGTCAAAATTTAAAGAATCTTAAGTACTTGAATTTCATATATTTGCTAGCTATCCGTCAAGTAAAACATAAATTATCAATGAAGTCATACAAGGTTTGCTATATTTTAATTATTTATTTCTTATGTGATGCTTAAAGAAAAATATATATTAGTTTAAATTTTCATTTTTAACATTGTTGTTTAAATTATTTGAGATTATAAAGATATATAATTTTTGTGTTTGATTTTGTTCAAACTAGTGATTATTGTAATACACATTAGTTTCTTGAATAAAGAATAAAGAATTTTTCATTTCATCAAAGCATCTCGAATCAAACTTTCATGGATTTTGTACACATTTTTTAAAAAAAATTCTATTGCATTTAATTATTAATTACTTTAAATTTTGAAGGGAAGAAATAATATGGAGGAACAATGCATTTAAATATTTCTAAAGTTTGTTTCATGATGAATTTTTAATAATGACTATAATTCTATGAATATTTAAGTTCACATCACTCAATTTTCGGCCCATTAAGATTTATATTGTATAATCTAAATAGTAAGTATTTCACTATTAAATATTTGGCACTATCAAGAATATCTACCTTTTTTTTTAATTGAGCTAACCTAATATACTTAAATTACATCTTAATTGGAAATGAAGAAAATGGTTAATACACTTTGTTATTTACTTCAAAAAAATTATAATTTTACTATTTCCTAAGAAAAAATTTAATTGTGGTTAACACGAGAGTATGTTATCAAATATTCCTTTAGTAAATACTTGTCATTATTGCTAAGATTTTAAGTTGAATTCAGCTATGTTTCTTAGAGCATTATAGATAATTATATATAAATTTTATAGATAAACTGCTTTAAGAACTTAAAATGTATTTTACTGAATACAAATGAAGGAAATGATTATAATAATTTTATAAATTACATTTACAAAATTATTATTTTAAGTTTTTGTAAAAAAATTATTATCTTGAGGTCAAATAATTTATCAATAAATTCAATGAATAGACTAATTTTCTACAGTCTTTATTTTAATTATTTTTTTATTAATAAATTAAATTTAGCGGTAAGAACATTTCTATTCACATTACAAAAATTTACTGCACGCGTTAACTGATTTAAGAGTTAATGCGAATAGGGATACTTTTGGTTTAAATAGTTTAGCATTTGGTAAATTACCTGCAGGAATGACAACGAAGAGACAAGGCATCCGTTGCAGACCGACCCGATTCCTCCCCCAGCAGGAGAGCGTGCCATAGTCCTGTTCTGACCTGGGAATGTAGTGGACCACGCTCTTACGGCCGCTGGTGATGGTTGGAACGAGCTCCAGAGTACCGAATGAGCTGTTGAACTCCCATCGAAATGACACTTCATCAGGATCTGCCTCTACTTCGCATGCTATTTCGACAGGGAAGTGAAGCATGGCCCCATACACAGTCTGTTGGCCACTTTTGCAGACAGGAGCAACTACGATAAATTCAAATCATTATATACATGAGAATTTCAGTAAATTCTCTAAAATAGAACCTACATTCTATTCTAGGCACATTTTCAGGTAAATTTGCAGTGGATATCATTAGATTTTACAAATTTCCCGTTTACCTTAAAAGCAAATCCTCCAAAACCAAATTACCAATTTTAATTTCTCTACTACAAATATATATTTAAATGATTTACAAACATAGCTAATTTAAATGCTTAATTGGATCCTATATTTATGAACAATATTCAATCTCCATGAGAAAGGTACACACTTCTGGAATCGAAAGAAAACTTGCACATTTGCATTTGGATATTCCATTAACACTTAAAACCATTTTCGGATAATATTAACCTGTATTCTACAGCTACAAAGCTCTATTTCCCAAATAACAAAAGTTATAATGCTATAAATGTATTAGAATAAGGTTTATTAGTTATTTTTCTCTATCGACAAGAATGTCATTCCTTAGTTTAAATTGAATGTTAAAGCTACAAATGTCACAAGAAATGACACAAGAGAAATGAGATAACAACAGTAGCTGTTGAAATGAACAATATAACATATGAAGAAAAAAATTTAATAGGCATATGCTGCATACTTAATGTATTGCTAACTATTAAATTTATAAGTTAAAAAAATGCACATAATAAGCATTTACATTATACAATTTAACATTTATACATGATACATACGATGATGATTATTTTAAGTTGATAATTATTGTTAATTTGTTCATACAATCTGCGGTTTACACCAGAAAAATTAAGTTTGCTTAGAATTAAGAGTAAATACATGCTATCCATGGTATATCGGATCAAAATTTATGAGATCCATAAATGTGTTAAGTATGCAATTAATTTTTTTTGTGATTCCACGATGTAATATTATTGAATTATCGGAGTTAGAACTTTGCATCATGAGTCTTCTCAATTAAGGAAGCAAATTTATTAAGTTTTCAAGCAAAAGAAAAAGAAAATATTCTTACGGGAAAGGGAAAGTGTAATTTAATCTCTTACATGCAATAATTAAATCACGCATATCATAAAAGAGATATTGATTGTTTTTCGTAAATAAATTAATATTTCTTGAAGTATAAGGTCAATATTTTATAGATAGTAGTTTATCGATGAAGCATTTGTTATATAATATGACCAAAGTTTTCTACTCTGTAATCATTTCTTTACAGACATTAATGACATATAATGATAAATAAAACAACATTTTCACAATAAATATGCTAAATAGCTTAAAATCCGTAAAAAATGTGTACATAATAGCATTATTTAACAAGATTATATATTGATTAGTCGTCTGTTTATTGTGCGAAAAACTGCTAGGAAAATTTATTATTCCCTTACAAATCTAGTTTTTGTCTTTTCTTATGTTTGATGTATTCAGTTGAATAGTCTAGGTTACAGACTTAACTATAAATAAAATAATTGATCTATTCATAAACAAGTTTAAAATTTTATGAAAGAGAAAAATTACCATTTATGGCAGAGAAATTTTGCTTTTAGAAAGAGAAATGGTAAATTGATTTGTTTTAGAGAAAGTCACGAAAAAATTATTTCATTCAAGTTATTTATTATTTTGCTTGTTTTCTAATGATAACATACTGAAGTATTCCAATGTAATAATTACTTATGCTAAAATGCTCGAGAATAACTATATAACTTCTAAAAATGATGATTTAAGAATCAATATTTGATTGTTTTCATTGTTATTAACATCCCATATCCTGTTTTGTTTTAGATTTGATAGACACGACTTAAAATTTCACAGAGTGTTGAGACAAAAATTTGTTCCGACATCCCTGCTTGAATTTCTTCATAATTTATAGGAGAAGAGATTAAGCACTATTTAACATCATCAGAAATTAATAACTTCATGCTATTCAAATCAATGAAACCTAATAATTTTTTAATAGAATTGATATAAAATTGATTAAAAATTTATATTCAAGGATTCTTTTGTATTTTGTTAAAACAGTTATTCACATAGTATTCCCATTTTCAATTTTGCAAACAATCAAGTATAAAGAAAATAATTTTTACTTATTATAGTTTTTTCTATAAACATACTTAAGAAAGACTTGGAAAATAATATCTAAAGCATTATAATTTCAATTCAACATGGCTTTTAAAGAAACTTCTTGAAAATTAAACGAAATCAGACTCAAGGAAACCATAAATAATTAAATGGAATGAATATTTAATACATCTTTATGAAAAAAAATTAAAATATGATTTTTCGACTCAAAGGCATTCTTTTAAATTAAATTTAAATTTTCAATATAATTTTTATATATTACCGTTACTTTTACATATTACAAAGCTGAAATTTTAATGTCCACCATTTCTTATAATTTCTGCTCTTCTGTACCAGTATACTATATAATTAATTACATTTGAATAATTAATATGTTTTTAAATGCGTAAATATACATATCAATTTTAATAATAATTAAATGTGGGTGTAGCAGTGAAATTTATATTATAATTAATTAATTTGTTAGTACAAGACATTTAAAACATTAAGACATTTTGAAGACACATTTTATTTCAAGCAAAAAATGTTGTAAGGCAGTTAATTTTAAATAAATTGTGTTCATACCCCATGAGAAATTTTTTTTAACAAACTTTATTTGAAACCTTTATACATAATTATAAAGGCATTATCTCTAAAATTATCCATAATATATAAATCCAACTGCTTCAAATAATTATAAATGATCGGTAAGAAAGATCAGCTCAACAAAAAAAGTACAAAATGAAGTTTCAAAATAATTATGAAAGGCAATTTGTAAAATTTTTCATAAAGAAATTCCATCTTTTTCAAAAAATGTTTCTGATATGGTTCCTATAAATTAATGTTCCGATTTAAATATTTCTAATTATGTGCATAATGTTAACCTATAACTTTATACATTAATCTGTATAAGAAAACTAGCAAAATGCGTGTTTAAAATTATTTACTTTTCTTAATTATTATCTTCAAAGTAAATTTATTTTCATAATATCTTACTTTATTCTTGTAAATAAAATTTTTGTAACAAAATATGAAGGAAAGAGAAAGAACAGAAGAGTGAATTATTTTATTTTATACCTATAATAAATTTTTCATTAATTCTGTAGATATAAAAATAGAAACTATATATACGTACACACACACATAATATATATATATATATATATATATATATATATATATATATATATATATATATATATATATATATATATATATATATATATATATATATATATATATATATATATATATAGATATATATATATATGCCCTTAGATTTTATAAATGTCATGGGTTTACACTGTACACCTTGCTTAGAGCATGTCAAATAGCCTCTGGCATTATTGTCGGAGTGACAAACACCTATACATGTAACTTCAAAATACTTCATACCATGCAAGATAAAACTTTTGAAGGAGTAGAACTTAATATTTGGAAAGGCAATATGCACACTTAAGTTTATCTTCGAGTATAATCCTTCTGGAAACAAACCCTTGACTTCAATGATGAAAAAACCTTTGATAAAAATAAAATTTTTGTTGCAGACATTAATTGTCATTCTCCAAGATGGGGATACAAGCAAACCTATAAACCTGGCAGAACTCGTGAGATTTTTTGGACTCTACTGCCACTACAGTCCACACAACAAATGGGCAAACTTTTTTCTCCTTTAAAGGGGAATGAATTATCCCCGACCTTGTAATATCCCACTCAAAGTTATCAAATAAAGTTTCTGTCAATCTACTTACTTGAATCCTGTAGTGGCCATGACCACAAGATATTGAGAGTGAACCATTCTAGTAAGACCCAACATACCCGATGCCATTAAGATATGTACCCTAGATGGAATATGAAGAAGGTAAATTCGGGAAAGATTTCCTCCCTTACCAATAAAATCCTAACAACTGACAAATTTAACTTATTTAACCCTGACGTTTGCAACGATTTCATTGGGGAGGCTATTAGAGCATGTGCTCAGGAATCCATTCTTAGAGGAAAGATAAAAAGATTTAGACCTTTCTGGAAAGATGAACTTACAGTCTTAAGGGGAAAACGTGATGAAGCACTCTTGAAAGCTGAGATTTCAGGAAACACCACAGATAATTTTGCCCTTCGTCATTCAAAATATGTCCTTAAAAGAGCCATTAAAGAGGCCAAAATTAAGCTTATTAAGAAATTGATCCTCTTTGGCATCAACAGCCATTTACTAAACTGGATAAAATCCACACTTTCTCAAACAATGGATATCTTTTAAGAACTTCGCATAAAATCTAGATTTTAGAAAAGATGGTGCTTGGGCCCATTGCTTTTTGTCATTATTAAACAATGAAAATAATTTAAGCAAAAATGAGTCACTTATGAGCAATGGAAAATTTTTCAATAATAATGAAGAAAGGGCCCTGGCCTTTGTTAAGAATTATGTGTCAGTGTGCAGGCTGCCCCAGAAGAGGCGTGCTCCACTGATTAGACTGCCACTAGTTGGCTGTCTGAAACGTAGTGACGAACACCTTGTTAACAACGATTTTACCCTTGTTGAACTTTGCAGAGCAATGCACGAGGCCAGTGGTGGAAAAAGCCCTGGGCCTTAAGATCTTCCAAGTGAATTATTTTTAAACTTAGGTGAAAACGCAAAACAAACACTCCTTTGTTTCTATAACATTATTTGGAAGACTCATGCTCCTGCCGAGTGGTAAAAATCTACAATTGTCCCACTCTTAAAACCACAAAAACCAACAGAGAGCCCCTCTTGTTATAGCTCAATTTTTTGACAAACGCAATATCAAAATTGATGGAAAGAATGGTGATGAATAGACTTAACTTTTATCTTGAAGAGAAAAAAAACTTTTATCTGACTATCAGTCTGGTTTTAGAAGGAAAAGAAATACCATCAAACAAGCAGTTTTCCTGTCCCAATCCATCAAGGATGGTTTTCATAGAAATCAATCTACCTTGGCAGCTTATGTGGATTTCAAAAATGCCTACGATAGAGTGTGGCATAAAAAAGCTTATTGAGAAATTGATTCTCTTTGGCATCAACGGCAATTTACTAAACTGGCTAAAATCCACAGTTTTTCAAAGAATGGCCAGGGTGAAGTATCAAACAGCCTTTCCCAAATATGTTCAGCTTTGTAATGGTTTACCACAGCGTGCAATCACAAGCTGTACACTGTTTAATGTCATGATCAACGATCTTATCTACAGCCTATCTCAAATACCTGGAATAAAATGCTTGGAACTTGCTGACGACATAGTAATTTTCACAACTGGTACCGATACTGATACTTTAAACACCAAAATTAATGAGGCTTTAAGGGTCTTAAAGGAATGGTGCTCCGAAAATCAAATGACAGTTAATGTTGACAAAACAGTAGTCAACTTTTCACCTTGTCCACTAAGGAACCCCGGATTTCTCTCAATTTTAATCAGCAAATCTTACATCAAGTGGATTCCTATCGTTACCTTGGACTTATTTTAAACAATATACTTTCATGGAAGAAACAAGCAGAAGAAATGATGAGAAAAGGCACCGACAGACTAAGGCTTTTAAGGAGACTTTCTTGTATTACCTGGGGCTCCTTTTCTGATGCACTTTCCACCACTTATAAAATGCATGTTTAACCTGTTTTGGAATAAGGGGGAGAGCTCGTTGCCACTGCGTCAGAAAGTTGCTCTAAAATAGTATTACATAACTCAAAATAAGGCTCTCAGGCTCATAACCGTTGGAGCTGGCTCTATCTCAGTCACAACAATGGAAATCCAGGCCAACATTAGCCATTGAAATTAAGAAGAGAGAAAAAACTTTTAAGGCTTTATGAAAAATCCTGGGGACTTGAATTAGAAAATTGGATTATATCGTCTCCAAATTAAGACTAAAAGCTCATGCAAATTTTTTGTCCAAGGCTGAGAGTCTCAAAAGGAAATACGCCCTGACATTTAAACCTTCCCACCCTGTCAAATTTGAGCCTCCCCCTGATCGTAAAATCCAAACCTTTTTCTTCACAATCGGCACTTTAGAATAGAAGTGCAATGCTAACCCAGAGAATCTTAGAACCCATTCCCTAGAGACTATCAATACAAAATACTCAAGTGTTGAAGGGCTCTACATTTACACAAATAGCTCGGCAACAGGAGATTCAACTGGAGCTGGTGTGTACTGCAGGGGATTTTTTGAGGAATCTTAGACTCTTGTGGGATCTGAGGCCACAAACTTTGATGCTGAAATTGAGGCCATAAAGTGTGTCATTGTGAATCTTCTTGGACTGAGCTCTCTTCTAAAAAAAGTGGTCTTTTTTATTGACTCCCAATATGCTATTATGGCCATCACTTCATACTCAATAAGCGATTCATTTCACGTGGAAGAAGCAAAATCACTCTTCAATCATGCCATTTTCGTTGAGTGGGAGATTGTTCTTCAGTGGATACCAAGCCATTGTAATATCTATGGGAACGAAAAAGCAGATGACCTTGCAAAGAATGGATGTAAATTGCAACAGCCGGATTTTATTCCAACATACCAACAAATCTGCAATTTAATCAAAAACAAATTCCTCAAATACCTTCATAATTCATATAGCGAAATTACTAAAGACAAGGCTTGGGGTTCCCTGTTGAACTCTCCACAACCAATGTGTTTTACACACTCCATTTTCACAGCCAATTTCAGAAGTTTGACTGGACATGACTTTCTCCAAGGACACTTAAGCCGTATATGCGAGGTCAACACGATCTACTGTACCCTGTGTCCTTCAGGAGCTTTTATGGACTTTATTCATTTGACGAGCTGCCCTGAACTTTCTCTTTTGAACTGTTTACCCGGAATCTTTTATAATAAAGCTTATTTTAATTGGGCTGCCAGAGGACTCATGGCTGATAAGGCAGCTGTTCCGACGTAGGATAAAAAAATTTTAAATAGAATAATGAAAAATTATTGATAATTTTAATTATATTTAATTCAATTTTAATTAAAATTATAATAAAAATTATTTAAAATTAAATGAAATATTAATAAAAATAAATCTAGAAAAAGTATAAAATATAATGTTGGCAGTGTAAATTTTAGACATTACTTTCTTTTCAAGAAGAATTCTGACAGAATAATGTAATTTAAGTTCCCATCCTCTATGGATATAAGGTTGCATTAGCTGAATCAAACAAGACTTTTCAAACTACTAATTCACATTAATCAGTTAAATCTGGGGTTTGAACTTCTAATATCCGGTTAAGGAGCTCAGTATAACCTATTAGCGCAGTAAACTATCTTGCCCAAGTACATTTGGAATAGCCGATTAACGGGATCGGGAAACTGTGAGAGCTAATGTAGTTTGCTTAACATCATTCTACGGTTCATCAAATCATGGTTAGATAAGTCACGCAGCATGGATAGGTGCATTATTATCCTAAAATTTCCATCTTCTGCAGGAAACAATATTTGCACCATAGGATGGATCTGATGAGCAAAAATTTCTATAATTCATCCCAATCAACCTTCTTTTTAAAGCTATGATAAAAAAGAAACACCACGACATGATTGCCCATCGATATGAATCATGATTGACTCACCTCAGTTCTTGACAATTGGAAGGAAGCAGTCATGATACGTTTATCCAGGTGAGCTAAAACCAGCAAAAGTGTATGGCAAAAGCTTAAGAGTTTAAAACCATTGTAAAATATATTTAACATTAGCAACCTGAAATTGCACTTCTGGATTAGATGTTTTATTTATGAAGTTAACTTTTAATAGTAATCGTTGGCCTATGAAAATCGTGAAGTTGATTCAGCTCTGAGGCCATCTTTGCTGCATTTTTACTACCATCTTTTCCTCTCTTCTTTCACTTTTTCAAGTCCACTATATATTGCTTTTCTGAGCATAACTTATCATGCTGTGTGTGTGTTGTCATGACTTTAAATACTGTATTTCTAGAATAGCTTACCGGTAATGTATTTCAAAGCTTCAGTTATACATGTACCAACTAGATGGGCACCTGCAATTTGTTCTATTCCAGTGCTTAAGATGTCCAATATTTTACACTCTTCTAAAAATAAGTCTTAAGGCTTCAAAGTCTTCAATGCAGCAATCTCATATTATCAATATATATGTTTTTTTTCTATAATAAAATCTTGTATTTATGATTATATTTTGCTTACTACTTGTATATATACAATAATAACGTATTTTTAAAAATATTTGGCTTAATTGTTTTTTCATTGATTAAAATATGTCTGTAAAAGAAGTGACTCTTAATGTTGCTTTGCATTTTTGCATAATGCATGAGTAAATTTTTTCAACTTTAAAATCTAGTTAAAATTTTGAAAATTTTTATTAAACTTGGTATAAAAATAATTTCTAATTGTCAGCTAACTCATTAATAATTCATATTATTACAAGAAATTAACATGTTTTGGTAAATTTATAGCTATTATGTTTGTGTAATGTGTGACAGGTGGTTTGAATATAATTTATATTTGGTTAGTTTACATAAATGGTGTCATTCAAATTATTATAAACAGTTTTCTTGAAACTATTCTAAATTTAACATGAAAATAACATATTAAGAATTCGATGTACTTTAATTTCACTTTTCAGTTTTATTCATTTTATAAAGTGATTCTGTCATAATTTGCTGTAATAGTTAAGGATTAAATATTCCACAAAAGAATTAATAAATTGGGCTGAACATAGAAAATTTGACTCACTATATTTTGAATCTCCATAATAGAATTTAATTAAAATTTGCAACAATACATTAGAAAATGAATTAACCACACATGTCAAAATAAAATGTAAATTCACTTTGCTTTACTGCTAGAGTTATATATTTCACAAAATAAATTAACTAATACTTGTAAAGAAAGAATATAGTGTATGATAATTGAAAACGAAATTATGAGGCAGCGAATTTCAGCAAAGAAAAAAATTCTTCCAATTTTTCTACGGAGATGTAAAAAATTTAATTATACAAAAATATTACATCTCACAGATGTTGATAATCTATATTGCAGTTAATTATACAATAATGATAATTTATATAATTTTCTAAATTAAATTATCACCCTTATTTTACATTATAGGTTTATTCTCAATAAAAATTTATGTCAATGAACAATAGTAAAATTATATTAATTATCATAAGAATATAATATGAACCATATGTAGAAACGGGCTTCAATGTTTAAATGAATTTGCACATTTTAATTTACAATTTATTATTATGTTTATAGATAAAAATATTACATTGTATATAAAGTAAGGGAATATGCAAAAATGCATAGGTATGTAAAATAATTTTCATCTTTTTTTGACGTTCTTATAATCATGCAGTTCAATGATTAAATAATTTTCCTCACTTATTTTATTCTAACAATAACTTTCTCAATATTATTAAAATTGGAAACAAATCTTCCTCTTCTCAAATAGTGAGATGAAGTTCTGAAAATAATTCTCAATTTGCATTGGTTTTTATACAATCATATAATAACTTTCTTTGAATATTTAATTATAAATGATAAATATCATGAAAAATAAAACTTATATTTTTAATATACGAATTGTCATTAATATTTTAAGTCATGCTTAAGTACATTTTTACTTCACAAAGATTTGCAAAAAAAAAAATTCAAAGTTTTACGAAATAACCAACTAAGTTCTCTGCAGACAACAAAACTTTGAAACGTAGAAATTTGCATTCTCCACTAATTAAGACGTGCAGGTTGATTTAAATGTTGAGTAATGAATTTTAGCCCAGTCACACCTGCGAAGAAGGCAATGTATGTACTATTAAGTAACTAAGACGCACCGTACGTAACTGAAAAAAAAGCAACTTTTCCCATTCTAAAACTAAAGTCACGCAAGATTGTCATTAACAAAACTTATTATTAACTTCTCTTTAAAAACCTCACTTGGCTAGTTTTCCCTTTAACGACGAGTGTTGATGGTGCCAAGTGGTGAAATTTTAGTCTATCTTGCAACCATCAGTTTTCACGCAGATTCCGCGAGAAGGTTATTATTACGATGGCTTGCTGTAATTTACCACAATTTTTCTGCGGAGATTTTGGTTTTTTAGTGAATGGCAACGCCCGTGAGATTTTCGAAGTGAAACTGATTTTCTCTTCCACTTTTCCCCGTTTCATTTACATCGATTTAACAAATTTTCCGGTTTTTTGTGCATTTAATTACGTTTTATTACCGAAAAAGCTGTTAAAGTCTGGACATAATATTTCAAGCAGAAATGTTTACCATTAAATTAACGCTTTTTGGAATTGAAAAATATTAAATTTTCTCACACTTTCTTTGTTTCGCTTAATAGCTTTCATATTTATAGTTTTGTTGCTGGAAGTAATTATTTTAAGTTAATGACTTGGATTTCAGTAAATTAATCTTGACATTTTCCTAATTAAAGAATACAGTTTTAATAGTTTTGATGCAATTCCTTAATATTTTTAAAATAAGTTTTTCCTTTAATTTTTTTTGGATATCAGAAATTTATTTATCTAACAATATAATTTAAAAGGAAAATACGATGATTTAATCATAAAATTTGTGAATTATTATTGTAATACTTTTTTTGAACTATATGTGTGAATCTTCGGGCAGTAAATATACACCTTTTTTAATAATCAAATTGTTTGCTTATTATAGGATTTATTCGAATTGACTTCCAAGACATTACATTGTATATCAGAAAATTACAAAAATGCTTCTCATATTAGTGCTTAAAAATTAATAGTATTAATTTGCTTGAGTTAAGTAAATGAAATAATTTTCAACAATGATTTTTGCATATATGAATTTCGTTTTACGGTTTTGAATATAATTCCTAAAATCAGCAATATACGTTATTTGATTGAAAAATATTTGATCAATGCATACTTTTGATGCTTTCTTCAATAGTAGTTTTTTTTTAACTTTTTGGTCTAAACATATATACATTCCTATTGGAATTAAATCATTTATAATCACACGACTACTATTAATTAAATCATTTATATGTTTAACTTACATTGCACACGTAGGTAAACGTGGTTACTTTCACCTTGACCTTCACTGTTTGTTCCGGTACAGCTGTACCTGCCTCTGTTTCTTCTCTGAACCTTTTGAAGAACTAGAGATTGGTTACTGACGATGACACCAGCTGAGATATTAGTGACAAGCTCCTGACCTTCAAAACGCCAACCTGTTTCATGAACCCACGGTGATGATTTGATGTTACACTCAAAGTACACGTCATTTCCTTCCAAGATATTCGAATGCCTCAGCTTACTTCCAAGTCTGAGGCTCAGTTGGGGAACGACTACAAAATAAAAAAAAGAAAATGTATTATCTTTTAATTGAAAAAAATTACTATTGCTTGAAGATTCTCTGAAATTGACAGTAGCTATACTTAGCTTTAAATTACAAAGTAGTTTCAATGTCATATAACTGACATGAAAACAATGAATTTTCAAAATAAATAAAAAAAATATGAGGAGTTTTTCCGTCTTTTTTATAAGTGCACAATCATAATAGTAATTAAAGCATGGGAAATGTAGTCGCTAATTTACCAGAAGATATTGTTTTTGTTGGATTATTAAATTATTAAAGAATACTTGAAAGATTTAATAATAACAATTAAATTTTATAAAAACCTATTTAAAAGGTGAAACATTAAAATTCTTCCATTGCTCAAGAATTGTATTTTTATAGTATATTAATCATTGTTCTCGTGCGCCAGATAGGCTGACACATTGGAGTGCGCTGCTCCATTTTTCCAACTGAACCGTATTTGGTGTGAAGTCCGACTTCTTCAATACACACACATGCCATAGGGACCCGTTTATAAGGTAGGCAACCATTTACACCTCATTCACACACAAGGGAAGGACAAAGACAGGATAAAGAGAGAGAAAATACATCCATACCTGAACCGGGATTCGAACCCAGGACCTCCCTATCCGTAGTCAGGCACGCTGACCCCTAGACAACTTGGCTGGCATATTAAGCATTAAAATTATTTGATTTATATAAACTAATTAATTTAATTTGAAAATTTATGTGATCTTTTTCGAAAAGAATAAGAAATGCTAACTAAAACACTCAAAGTTGTAACATATTATTAAATTTCACGTATATTATGTAAAATAAATTTTCATCAATGATTTCACTTTTATAAAAATAAAATTTATCTAAATCATTTATAAGCAATGGTACATAACTAATTGTAAGAAAACTTTTTATGATCATACCAATGATTTCTCAGTTAGTATAATACATACATTATTTAAATAATGTTAATAGAAAAATATTTGGATTCTTTGATCATTAATATTAGAACAACTATTTTTTAAAACATTTCAATTGCTAAATAATAACTTTATCAATTATTATTTAAATTATTTTAAGTTTCTAAATATTTTTCACTAAATATTAAATAATTATCTATTTCTCCCATATTTATATTTAAAAAAATGCTTACATAATTTAAATTGCATCAAAAAACATTAAGTGCTTATAAGTTTAACTATTGTGGAATGCATATTATAGGTTGAATACATATAATTTAAATTTTGTGGCAATGAAAATAAAACTAAATTTTTGTATAGCATTTTAATCTAATCCAGAATATTCACAGTAACAGTATATAATTATTAAAATATAAGTAAAATGAAAAATGGGAACAGTTTTTTTCATCAATTTATAATCATACAGAAAAGCAAATTGCTGTATATTGTAATACATACTTCAAATTACTTCAGGTTAATGTAATATTACTTTTTATTAATATAATTTTTCTTGGATGGAAAATTGATAAAACTCTAATTCCAGATTATCAAGGAATATATTAGTTGTAATATTCATGGAGGAAATTCCATTATAATTACTTCCAAAAATATTTACTTGCATGTACAATAATTTGCTTGTATACATCAATTTACAAATGTTCACTTGCATGTGTAGTAAGCCTTAAGAATCCTTTTATGAAAGGAAATGTAAAAAAAAAAAAAAAAAAAAAAAATTGATCGTATATTTAGTAAAATTAAGTCGCATAAATTGAAAAAAAAACGGAATTGCGTTCACTGTAATTTGTTTTGTTTTGTCTGAAATTTATTTTCACTTTCGGAAAAATCGATATTAATATAGTTGAAAAATATATCCGAGTAAGTTCCAATTTAAAAGTCAAGAATGGAAGAAAAGCGCCTCTAATATTTCCTTATGAGGGCTTGGATGTGTCATGCTTTTTATAACTTTGTGATAAGAAATACACTGCAGATGATATTTGAGGTGAAAAAGCAATTGCTTTTCCGAGCGTCTCGCGACGTAGATCATTTGTCAGGTGCTTGCAAATTTAAGCTCCGCTGATGGCTTGAGTGCTTTAGCACACCAGAAAAGCCTGAGGAAAGAAAAATTTTATTGCCCTCTTTTAAAGAGAGCTCAGGGACATTGGAAAATGTGATTTAGGGGCAGAAAGTATATTTCCAGGCTTTTAGTTTGGCGCCAAAATCCCTCGAGTAATGACATCCCTCTACGGAGAAGGAAAATGATAATACAAAGGGAAAGGTCTGGAAGGAAGAAAAAAAATGGCAAAATTACAATACTTTAGTCGCAATCATGCCTAAAAAATATTTTGTCTGGCATGACACTATTAGCAAAGGGATAAAAATTGAAAATTTTTTACTAGCGTAAAAAGTATACCATAAAAATTGATCACACAAATGCACTTACGATAATTTTAGTTGGGGAAAAATAACATTTTAAATGTCTGCGTGAGAAGAAACATTTGTTTTTGTTTAGAAAACGTGTGTCAACTTTTTTTAGATTATTTCACATGTTTTAAAGTTTTTGATACAATTTTCATAAAAAAGTGGTAAATATATATTGAAAAAACAAATCAATGAACTTTTAAGTAAATATTAATTCAACAAGAGAGAATTATGTTTTCTGTTGCGTATCTATATTGATAAATACTGTTCTATAATTTTAGATGTGATTACTCCTTTGAATCATGTAACATTTTATATAATGCGAAAAAAATTATAAAATAATAAGTAATTAAGAAATTTTACGTTTTCTAATCCTTTTAAAAACACTGGAATAACGCTACATTATACATTCCCGCGAACCTTAATATTTTAATATTATTTTCAAACATTATTTTAATACTATTTTCTTATCAATAAGGAATAATATGTAAATGAAGCTCATGAGGTATAATATACATAAAAGAATAAACATCAATATAAATTTCAGCAGTATATTATAGAGGCCTTAATATTGAAGTCCCCTATAAAACTGTCCAGCCTTGTTCTTAATCTTTTTGGTATTTATTTTTTCGCAAAGTGATTACCAACCAATCCTACTAGGATCATTTACAAATAATTTAAGTCAAAGTAAACTTGCTTGGTGTGATTCCATTATACATCCGTAATCGGTCATTGAAGTAATTGCTAAGCAGTTTCCGTAAGGAAGAAATTTTGACTTTTAAATACATTTAATCAATAAATGATAATTATTATGTTTTTAATTTTAAACAAAATTTATTTATATTATTTTTTGTAATTTCTGAAAATTCATTGCTTTTGAGCAAAAAACGATGTAAATTGCAATTTTTTCTCACTTGTTATGGTGATTATTACGAAGATACATTGTAATTGTAAGCAACACATTTATGAATCAAAGAAATTTCAAATCGTATACATGTGGTACTCAACTTATAAGCCAAAACAATCCATGCTTTACGAAACTGTTTAAAAAATAAAAACAACATTTTAATAAATGAATCTATTTATCTATGTATGTAAGTATATATATATATATATATATATATATATATATATATATATATATATATATATATATATATTGCCAGATTAAATTTGATATCGAATATTGTACATTTTTTAATGAATTTCCTTTAATATTAGTATAAGAACTTTTAAATATAAATGTTTCCTTTTTCTACAATATATTTCTCTTACTTAAATTAAGTAGAATTAAAAAGTAATATATTTCGCACGAAAATCTCAAAATCTCATTTCTTATCACGCTAGTAAAATGCAACCACTCTTTCAATTAAGATATTTTTCAGAAAATACTTCTACCAAGAGATAATTAAGGATATTTTTTTCCTTCAAGGATTTGAATTTTGTGAATTATCCTTTAATAGCTTAATTTTTTCTTTGCAGGTTCTTTATAGTAACTAAAATCACAAAAGTAACTAATTCTTATGTTAGAGTGAAAGAGTCTTTGAAAATGAAATTCATTACCTACCGTTACGTCGCATTTTTACGTTAATGCAATCAGTATTACCTAGAATTAAAAAAAATAACTAAAACAGGTAATATTTTAAATTTTGTAGAGGATTCCAGCTATTCTTTTACATTAATTGACTGCAATAAATGTCAAACTCTATTATTCCGGTTACAGTGGTTGTTTAAAAAATGTGATTTATGGTAATCGGAGACTTTAACGTAACGATAACGATTTAGCAGACTTTTTCACGAAAGGTGTATTTAAAGTTAATCAGAATATTTTGTTTATCTTACGAAACCCTATTTTAAAATTGGAGTTTTAGAGCGCTGGATATTGCACAGTTTTAATGTTTCACCACTTTAGAAAGAAAGAATAATAAAGTTCGTAACGCAGTTAAAATTATCACCATCCTGTGTTACTTCCTTTTGCTTTATATTTCTTTCAAAAATATGGTGAAAGCAATTATAAATTCCGTTGCAATATATCAAACAAGCTTTGATGTTCCTGTGTATTTAACTTTTTTTAGCTGCTTAAATTACATTCCTGTATGCACCATTCATTGATTCTTTATTTTATCCAATAAATATACGCGAGAGTGTAAAGAGGATTTTTATTTCTAATTTTTGTGTAACCGCTTAAATTTATTTCGACAAAAACTATTTAATGGTTCATCTTGAAAATGCATTCTTCTTTGTTAAAAAAAAGTAATTAATGTAAGAAAACAAAATTTATATAGTCACAAAAAAGTTACTTTATTCCCACATTCATGGATTAATGATCTAAATTTTACACTTTCTCCTTTGTATTATTTATACGGATAAAACTAATTTATATCGTTTGAACTTGAAAATAAATATTTAATGTAATTCTTATGCTTCAAATAAAATGAATTTCCTTTCAGAAAAAAATAAAATTCATTAAGACTAACTTTTTACTTTTAAAACATTTCTATATTAACAATTTTTTGTTACATGTACATCCCTAATTATTAAAATGGCATATATATATATATATATATATATATATATATATATATATATATATATATATATATATATATATATGAATGCATCGAATGTATTGCTAAACATAAAAGCTATATCTATTCTTGAACTTTTCAATTTTTCTATCTTTTCTTGTATCTTTCAAGTTCACCCATGATACTTGTAATCTTGCTTTATATATTGTTACAAATTATAAATAATTATTGTATTTGTCTTAAAATATCTCAGGTAGATCGGAAATACTCACATTTTGGGCAAAAATTGCGGTATTTAGAAGTGTTATACGTTAAAAGCGGTTTTTCTAATAATATGGTGACTTGGAGATGTTTTGGCGAGGAAACTTGGCGACAATTGGCGAGATTTTTGGCAACTTGGCGAGAAATAGATACTTTTGGAAACATCCATCACCTAAGCTTCTAGGACCAATATTTAGCGAGATAGCCTAGAAGCTTCCAGAACCTTGGCGAAATTAGTAGATTTTCCCGCCAAATCAGGTATAAATACCGCAGCCCGACATAGTTTAAGTTTTGTGAAGACAGTCAGTGAGTGAAGACGATTAGTCATAACTGCTAGTCTAGAGAAGCTGTTCTCTGCCCGAGGTATTTGAGACCTGTGATTGGAAGCTGTTACTTAATTGTATCTGAAGAATTGTAGCTGTATAATTGTAATTGTTACAGCTGGTATATCTAGTGGAATTTTTTTCCAATAAAAGTCTTGTGTTCATTGAGTGGTTGCTTTATTCAACTCTCAATCCACACTGTATATATATATTATATATATATACGAATAAAACTCATTTATATTGTTTGAACTTGAAATTAAAGGAAGTACTTCATTTGGCGTAGTATATATATGCATATTTTGAGTTGTATATATGTGCATGAACTTATAAACATTTCAGTAAATTTTAAGGAAATTATAAATTGATTGCATTGTGCATGATTGGTTAGTGTCGTGTCCATTTGAGGTCAAGCCAAATCATTTCAAGTGCCAAAATTACAGCCTAGCCAATGTGTACAATTTTATTATCGTCGATATTTTCTTGAAAGGGAAATTCGTCAAATAGCCTGTAAACTTCTTATTATGGCTGGCCAGTTAAAAACATGTTTTGGAGTGAGCTCCTCCTCAGGGAAGTTCTTAAATGATTTGTAAGTTCTGGAGCCGTCTGTATATATTTGTAATCATTATACAGTATTGTTGATGGAACATGAAATTTCACAAAATTTTTACTGCCTATGAGTTCATAGGAAAAATAAACCAGAGACCATGTGACAACAATTCAAAATATATTGAGTAGCTCCATCATTGATCAGTTTGACTTATTTAGTCAACAACGAGCTATAAAATTGTCTATCATACCTTTGATGAATATTTAAAATTACATTGGTATTGGATGATGATAGCTTATTCATCCCAGCACATGAATCAGGTAAGGCAAGATGGCCAATCCACAGTGTTTCATGTTCTATATACGCTGACTCTCAGAATATTTTTAATTAAATTTATAACTTTTATATATATATATATATATATATATATATATATATATATATATATATATATATATATATATATATATATATATATATATATATATATATATATATATATATATATATATATATATATATATATATATATATATATATCATTAAACCTGAAAAAAATTATAATTAATTAAACTATTAAAATATACAAAAATGAGGTATCATACATGTAATAATAACAAAAATTCTGTAAAATGTTAAATGCATCGCTATTATTCATAATAATAAGAGCCTTGGAAAAAAATTAGTACAGTTACCAATAATTTATTTTAATTAATATTTAAAAAATATTTAATGTTTAGTAGTAATACATTTATATTAATAGAATTAAAATATTAAACATTTAATTTTAGTCAAATTTATGCATTGATTGATAAATATTCTTTACGTATGTAAATAAGGATTATAATTAAGTGGTAAAATGAAATAGTTTAAATTTAAAATTGCAAGTTTGTTATTTCTTAATGAATATAAGATGACTTTGTAACTTAGTTTTATATGGTTTATAAAATATTTTTCGGTGACAATGTGATCAATGTCTTATATTTTAGTTCAGAAAATTAAAAAGGTTAGGAAGACTCCATATTAATTGATGTATTAATTTATTCATTAAATTATACTGTAAATCATACAGTTTCACTAAGATTATCTTGGATAAAATCAAATACAATCATCTATTATTCAATATGTAAAATACCTTCTCCATCATAAATTAATAATTTTTCTTTCTAAACAACATTGTGATTTGAGAGAGCTGATAAAGTCTCGTGAGAAAACTTTAACAAAATTTCCCTTTCTTTAATTAAATGATAAATATGTTCCCTTATTAAGCTGCTGTAGTTTTTTTGGTAAATTATTAGATTTACTTTTGAATATATTTTAAGACAAAAAGAATGCTAAAATATCGGCAACTGAGACTGCTTAATTTTTCTTCTAATTTATTTGATATTCTCTGCTATAAAAAATTCTTTAAGTATACTCATATTTAGGAAAATCGATTTCATTTTTTTTATTAAAAAGTTCTATTAATCAATTATCAGTGTTCAGTAAAAGAAAATATATCAAAATAAATCAATACTTTGATATTTTAATTTACATCAATTACTTAAATGGTAAGAAAGCCTGAAATGATTTTTTACTTTGTAGATGAACTTAAATAATAAGCCAGGTATAATAAAATCCATTTAATATATTTTGATATTACTGTTTGAATAGTTATAGTTAAAAGTATAATATTCATTCCTACATTTTTCTATTTATATCTCCACTGATTTTTTAATAAAACAATTTCTTTTTAATGTGTTAAATACGTAGTAATTAAATTCCAATTATATAAAACTCTTGAAGCAAAGTTGTTCTAAAAAATAATAAAGAATATTTTCCTTTTTTAAGATATTTTCTTACAATTTAATATTTTTGATCAGTATCTTTTTAAAGATTATCAATATTTTAAGCTGCAAACAACATTTTCGTAAGTAAAATTATTAATACTATGGTTTTTAATGCAAATAAACAATAAAGATATATTAAAATATCAATCTGGAAAATAAAAATTAAATCGAATTTTATTCTTTATATCGAATAATATTAATTAAATCATCGAGTTTCCATTTATTTTAAACAGAACTTCTTAACCGTGGACTTCCTTTCAAGAAAATAGAAAATATTAAATTATTTATACAAAGAGTTTTTGAAAGAAAAACAAAACTTTTCAAAACATTTAAGAAGTTCCTCAAGAAAAATTGTACCTGTCTTCAGGACCCCATTTTTGGAACGAAGAATATTCCCTGGTTGACGATGTTAAACCTTTTATTTTTATTTTTAAGAAACAGGAATTTTTCTATCTTTAAGAAGGGATCTGTTCTCGGGAATATTTTAATAACATCGAAAAGGTCGGAAAAGGATAAAACTCTTATACAAAGAAAACATTATTCAAACATTTTATTTATATTATTTTTTTACCCACTGCATGCGAAACGTATAACAAATTCTTTCTCTCACAAGAGACATATCATACCAAACCGTGCTCCGAGCTTGATAGTTTGGATTAAAGCTTTGTATACAGTACTTCTACTGCTTCCGAACAAGATTGCTCGTCTTGAGAAGTTTGGAATGAGAAATTCAAAGTTAAGTCGAAAGCAAACAGGATTATATTCAGGATGGATGTTACAGATATTGACAAAACGAATTTCCTTTGTTTGTGCATTCAAAATATCTGAGTGTTTGAATTTATGTATGTAGTTTATATACAATTCTATTTATTTTTGAATAATAATTCTTCTATTGTTACAATTTTATGATAAAAAGAAATATTCTCTTATATGAGTATTTTATCTTATTCCGAATACTATTTAGTTATGAATAATATACATGAAGAGTTTATATTTATTAATATATTAAGTATTATTATAAATACATTAATTAAAAGCAAAAATGGCTTAAGTATATCAAATAAGAAATAGCATAAAACATCAGAATTGAAAGTTAAGTTTTTCTTTGTGACACCCTCATTTTTTACGATAAAATAGTTTCATAATTTAACATTAATAAAATATATTGATGAATATTGTATTCATTTTAGCGCCTATGAAAAAATATAATATTGCTTGCAAAAAATGCACTCATACGAATTAAATGAAAATTAATCAGCTATTTATATTTAATTTAATATGAATTTACTTGGGGTTACTTTCACTTCTTCAATTAATAGTAAACGTTTTTATTATATTACCGCAATAATTGTTTTAGATTTATTAACAAAAATGCTTTATTCCTTATAAGGAAAACTTAAAGAGAAGAACAAATTATATTGTATGAGTTTCTTTTAATAAAGAAAGAGGAAGTTCTCATTGTGATACTATCTGAAAATGACATGAGGAAACTGAGAATGCTACTTACAGTGGACTTCCATTTTCCAGCCATCTTCAATCCCACTTCCGGGAATAAGAGGATTCTCAGCTCTACAGATGATGAACTGACCGTGGTTTTCTGGAGTAGGTATAAAAGAAAAGACACTGGTTTCCGCTTTCACCACTTCTTCGTGGGCGTTTTTGAAATTTGATCCCGTCTTCTTCCATGTGACATGAGCCGGAGGTCGAGAACCTTGAGAAGTACACTTCAACTCTACTCTTTCTCCGGCAGAAAATGGTTGTCGTGGCTCACTAATTTTAACAGTGAGAGGCCGAACTGAAATGTATCAATATATTTAAGGGTAAATTGCAATTAACAAATATATTTTGTTCATTAAAGTTATTTAATCATACCCACATGAAACTTTTTAATATGCTTGATTATCAAATGTGTTCTGATTATATATCATTTAATTATGCAATTATGTTTGAGAAATAATTGTTAAACAGACTGGAAATAACTATATAAAACTATTGCGGTAAATATAAGGGAATTATTTATGTAAGAAAAATATTTGAAGACTTTATTTTCAACACATTAATACAATAAGTCATGAAGCTGACATTAAATTTTATACTGAAAATAATTTCAAATGTGTTTAGTTTATCTCTATATTAAAACATTTCATTAATATATATATATATATATATATATATATATATATATATATAATTTAGAGGACATTTTAATATATGTTTTTCTTTTCAAAAATTATCGATATATGTATTAAATTTTCAGTAGCATTTTTAAACTCAATCTTGGAGTATACTAAGTTTTTAAATCAAATCGTGAACTAAAAGATTTGCTCAAAACACCAAAGAACAAATTTCAATGTCAAATTCAAGGTTAAGTGGATCTTATGCTGGAAACCAATAAATTAAATAAATGCATTAACATTTTACGGCAAACGAAATATTTCTTTTTCTTGAAAATTCGTTGGTTTAATCATATTATTCAAATGGATGATACAACTAACAACTATTTAAATTAATGTTCCATAGAATTAAAAAGAATATAATATAAAGTAATGTTATAAATATTTTTTTATTAAATAATAAGCAAATGGTGAATCTTAGTTTTTCTTTTTCTCAGACATTTGAGTAAATTATATCACACAAAAATAAATAAATATGTTATTTATGTTTTGAAAAAATAGAGAGAACTTTTCATAAAAATAGATTTCAAACACATCGACTATGCAAATACTTTTATCGTATTTACTGTCCAGCATTATTAAATAATCCGAATTAACTGATGACATTAAAAAATGTCAGCAGATAATTTTGATTATGTTTGATAATTAATCAAACCTCTTTATTAGGATCATCTTTTTAATGAAAATTAATGCTGAACATGCGTTAAAATTCTATCATGAATTAGATTCAGCTTCACAAGAATGATATAAATTTATCAAGGCACTTCATATTTCTAATGATTTTCTGTACTTAGTTTATTTAATGATAAAAATAATACCAATTTTGAAGATATTTTTGTTACTTATTTTATTTTTTATTTTTATTTATTACATAAAGTTTGTAGAAATGCATTCATATATATTAATTGTGAAGTTATTAGTGTTATTTTAAAGTCAAAACACTTTTTTAGAATTATTACGTAATTACTACAGTATACAAAAAATTTACAGTGTACTATATTTAGCTATATAGAGACCATATTATTATTTGAATTTATTTAACTTTCCTTATAAATTCTATTTTATTAAAAGTAAATTTTGTTTTCAAAGTTATCTGGATCCAAATTTAAGTTATATCATAACTTTATTTTTGAAAACTCGTTCAAATTCGGGATGAATCATTTTTAATGTGATCATTTTAAAATAAGATAACTAGTCAAAATATGTTATTATGAAATCACACTTTTTTGTAATTAAACTGCTGAGGGTAATATATTTTGTGACTGAATTTTATCATTTTATGAATAAAATATTCTGACTTTAACGGAGAATTCGATTTCTAAAAATTAAAATTTAATTCTATTTAGGTAATACTCCTTAAAATATTTAAGAACGCATAATAAGTTAGCCGCTTTTTGAATTTTTTTTGTTCTTTATAATAATATTATAGTGTCAATAAATTTAGTTTTTATATTATAAAAAAATGTTTGTTTTAATACTCATAATTGAATAACTATTCAAATTATTAAAGAAAGTATAATTTTTGACTAAATATTTTTAAGCTATAATTTTACAAATAAAACAAAATATACTCAAATTGGTTTGATTTATAATCATTTCTTTTAAAGGAAGAAATGCTATTTTTTAGTTCATAATGTCACCAAAATTCATAAATCATATTAAAAAATAAATTTCTAAGGAATCTTACTTATTTTATCTGAACTTAACATGGAATTTAAAACAGGAAAATAATTAAATACGAAATGTCACTTTGCAAATTATTAACGTTTGAAAAAACATGATTGGTCTTTATAAGAGGTCATTATTTATGTATATATGAATAATAAATAGCTTCCTCTGTATTAAACGTCTTACAACGATGTTCTTCCAGCGTCCCTGTCGTTGACAATATGAGAGAAAAATATGCATAAGCAAAATTAAAGATACAAAAATTCATATCAGCCAGTATTTGAAGCATGTCATTTAAGTATTTCCATAATTAGTTTAAAAGAATCTACGAAAGACATTATTAAATTTTTGTGATCTGGAACTTTCCGCTAGATTACGCTTTTTATGTACATTTTGTTAATAATTTCTTGTTGGAGAGAGAAAACTACCGTAGAGCGTGTTTTAATGGCAAGAAAATGCGCTTGTAATTAAATGTCATTTTGAGTTTAATCCAATCAGAAAACTCTCTTCTTTTATTTTAAAACTTTAAAAAAAGAATGTTTAATATTAAAAATATAATTTCAATGTATGCTACTTAAATGTCTTAATTCTCAGATTTTAAAAATTTGCCAACATATATTAATTTTTAAATGAGGTTGTTATATTAATTTAATGTTTAAATAAAAAATAATTTTAAAGAATAATTTATCTATTAAATTTGTTCAGTATATAAATTTTTGTATCATAAAAATTATTTTATTCTCTACATACTTTATTGAGATATATAGTATTCTGATTTTATTTATATTTCAAAATGGGTATATTAATACATGCTTTTATTGTTTTTCAATTTTTTTTCTTTTTACAAAAGTTGACAAATGATTACAAAGTATTTTTAACTTACTGAAGTTATCATTAAAATCATAACTGAAATTCTAAAGTTCTTGCATAGGAATTTTAATTTGTTAAATGAAATTATACTACTTAATCGCAATAACTTTTACACACGGAAATAAAAATTTTCTAATATATGTGAATAACTACTTTATACATTATTATGAACTCTAAATATGTCAATAAAATTTAGTAAATATATGCATAATGTGCCGTAGTTAAACATTACCAGAGCTTTGAACGAGAAGCAGTAAAAACATGCATTTTATTTTACATTTTCTTCAATGTGGAAGACTACTATACATTTGTAAGTATTTTTTTCTTATGTTTCTAAATGTTAATTCACAAAATCTCACATCTTGTCTATTGTTGAATTTATATTTATAATTAATTGTATTCATTCATATTTAAACAGAATTCAAATCTCATATATGAAACAGAACTTAAGTTCGAAAACTCATTCAACGATAAATACAATTCACAATAAAAGGATGTATTCTTCTGATATCATATATGGAACACGGTTCTTCGAAAAATTAAGAACGGTATTGAATTAATAAGGATTTGTTACTTTAAGAAAAAAATTTTGGTTTTTCAACATTATAATTATTATACAATATTTTTATTTAAAATATATTTTCATTAATTAGAATTTCAAAAATCACATAATAGCATTACGTACACAAATATCTAAATAAGTAATTATTAATAGTTCAATTTTATTTAAAATAAAATGGAAAAACAGTTCATACCTTTTTATTCCAAATTATATTTAGCTCAGTGTTATAATTATTTGATTATGAATTAGAAGATATTTATTTCAGCTAATTAAATTCTTAAATTTTTAATTATATAAAAATTATTTTTAATAAAAATGCTCTGACATACTTATTAAAAATTGAGTTGTTTTTTTCAAAATTTCTTCTAATACTTAGTTCAGTTCTTCCATACAAATCAATAATTAATTAACAAACCCTAAATTTTGCCACAGATGGTCTTATTTAAAATATTTAAGCTAAGTGAGACAAGTTCATTTTGAAATAAATAAATTTCAACACATAAATAAATATAATTTTAGCAGTTTTGCGACACAAAACATTTTATCTAACATAAAATTGAATGTTAATATGAAATTTACATACACTTTCAAAATAAAAAGTTTACTATAAATCTGGTCTAAAAGTACTTTGCTTGTCTTACCATGCTTGCCAATAAAATTGACTACTGAATCATAAGTACAGAAAAGAAGCAAACCTCTCAAGAACTCTTCAATGATAAGAAGATATTTTGACACATTCGAAAATATTTCTTGAGATTTATAGCTTTGAATGACGTTTTTTAAAATTCGGATTGTGATGTGATTTATTGGACAATGATGTGACTAATTCAAGGTATAAATAAAACACAAACTTAAATTAAGCAAATATAAAAGCAGGACATAATTTTAAGTAAAAAGTTTAGAAATACTGAAATTTATTCTTTTATTCTGTCTAAATATTTAGAATAATTTAAAAGGAAAAGTATTTTATATTTACATTTATATATTTACAAAATACTAGAAGAAAATGCATTTTTCAATAGAATAAAATTCAATAGAATTTTTCTGAATTAGTCATAAACGGCCCTAGAGTATTGTTTGACGTAATGATCAGTATCTAAGCGATTATTTTGGAAAAGTCATTGAAGACCATTATTTTTGAAATTTTGTTCCATTTTCTGATCATTTGGTTCATTTACTTTGAAGCAATTAATAGTGAGTTGAATGAACAAACCAGAGAACACTGGTAGAAGCGCCGTTTTATTTTCGGTATGCTAGATTGGTCAGGAAGTGCAAGCCCTTTTTATGTTTTAAACAGCTTTCTTTCCCTGCACTGTTTTTTTAAGGTACAATATTTTAAAAGGTAATTAACAAGTTTCGAAAACTGTACATCAATTTTGAGAACTATAGTTCTCATCAGTATTATATGCAATAAGAAACTTGTGCACTTTGTATCATTAAAAAATATTAAAATAATAAAATATGGAATTGTTTTCGTAAATTTAAAATTTAAAAAATATTTTTTTCCTAAAAAAGAGACATAACTGCAGTATGATAAAAAATATTTATATAATAATTTCAATACTATTTTAAGTAACAGTCATATTTTGTTTTATATTAGCAATGTTTAATTTAATATTGAATTATAAAGTAAAACGAAATCAAAATCGAAATTATTATTACAAATTTAATGCTAACTTTAAATAAAAGAATGAATTCAAATTGTAATTTAGTAAATATCGAGTAAAATATTGGTTTCATTGAGATTTAATTTATTTTTTGTAATTTCTTTAAATTTTGTCTTTAAGTTCTTTTTTATATTGTAACTCTACCTTAGAGATCCTTTGTTTTCACTTTTCATGGAAAAAAAAAACACATTATTGAATCATAAAAAATGTTTAGGAAACCCCTTATCTCATAAAAATAACAAATTTGAAAGTAGATTTTAAGTAATTTTGATTTATAAGATAAAAATCAATCATGGGTTTTACTAGATACTTGTAGAAAGATATATTATTTTTACAGGTCAATAATATAATGACCAAGAATATCTTGATGATATTCCGAATAAGTTTTAATGGAAGAAATTCTAAGCAATGCTTGATATAAGAGTACTGTATAAAAAATTCTTAATTCTGTTATAAATATATTTACCATAAAGAGATGAATTCTTTTATTTTAGATGTGTAACAAAAACTGATGTAACCTGAAGAAAAGTGACAAAAACAGATTATTATGACGGTACGATATTGCGTTCAATGTATACTTATTTCATGTCTCATAGCAAATATTCAAATGGGGAATGGCTTCGATTGCTTTTAAATATAAGTATGCTTAGCTTTCATTCACTTCCTTTAAAAGTACTGATAAGTGACTAATAAATAATTTTAACTATAAATGTTAGGACTACTCATTAATCCTCTTAAGCTTACTGAATTATCATCAATTTTCGATGAAGGACCAAAATGATATTAATTTCCTTTTTTTATTTAAGAAAGCTTTTGTCCTTTATATTTAGAAGTCTTTCAAAACTACACAATTCTTGTGTTATAACAAGCTAAAAAATAATTAAAGACGTTATCCTTTTAAGCGACCAGAAAATTTTTGTTTTTATAATGCTCTTGAAATAGAGACGGAGAATAAAAGTTAAGATATAAAATTTGCCATCATCATTATCCTTTTATTGTTGCAAAGGGTGTAATTTATTTTCTCATTATGGGTAACTTCCATTTTTTTTTTTTACTGCCATAGGGATTTTTAAAAAAGGAAGTAGAACGAACAGAATTACTTTCTTGTGAATAGCAGAGAACAAAAATAAAAATCCTTATATTGCTTTTCATCGTTTTCCGTATTTCCGAGAAGAGAAAAGAAAATATTCAAAACAGGAAGATTTGAATGGCATTAAGTCCTATTCAATGAGGTATACGAGCGATATAAAATAAAAGAGATTGATCTAGTACCTTTTATGTTGCGCATGTACTTATTCCCTTTGGATCTCGTATTTAAATTAGCTGGGACATGAAAATAAAATAGAAAAAAATATTATTTCTGAGAAGCATTGTTGATTTATATTTCGGAAAATTTTCTTTCAACCTAAGTTTGAATATGTATTTCCATTTCAATTCAGTTTTGCTATTTTGGAAACATTTTACATGAAAAACCATTGTTTCTTAAATTACTGCCATTCAGGGAAGAACAAAATCATTCTTCTGTTTATCAAAGTGTCATTCAAATTGCAAATTTTAGACCAATAACTCATTTTATACAATAAATAAGTACATTTTTATTTATTTTTATTTTTTGTATTTGAAAGAATTATGGATTACAAGACATTCTTAAAATTTGAATATTTTCAGAGTGGTTTGTTTTTTAATAAAAATATTTAAAATGAGTTAGTAGTTTAATAAATATATATATTAAAACACTTACATGTGTGTGTGTGTTGGAGATTATTCTTAAGTATGCTTATAATGATATGTCCGAAGCTTACAAACTATTTTGAACAGTAAATTTCTAAGTAAATCAACGTACTCAAAAACTACTTAGTTTCCATATAAGAAGTAATGAAAGACAGTTAACACAAGAAAATGAATTGTAAAAAGAAAACGATGTTCATTTAAACTATTTCTCATTGTCTACACATAAATCTAAAAAATAAGTATATGATATTTGGTATATTTTTCATTTGTAAAATAAATTCACTTATGTTTTTTATTAGGTATTTTTAGAAAGGTATATGTTTTTCATATGTCAACAGTATGATGTGACCATATTACCTTGATGATCCTCCCAATAAGTTTTAATGAAAGGAAAAGAACATTCTAAGCATAGCCCTATACGAAAATACCGAATAAAAATACTTAATTTTGTAATTTTGTTACGAATAGAGTTGCTATAAATGGATTAATTCTTTTATTTTAGACGTGTAATAAAAACTGACGTCATTTTGCTTTCAGAGTTCCAAATATAAATTTGAAAATTTTCCTTACAATTATTACGATTGTTAAGAAATATATATACATATATATATATATATATATATATATATATTATATAATATATATATATATATATATACATATATATATATATATATATATATATATATTATATAATATATATAATCCAAAATTTTGATCCACGATATTATTGCGAAAAATATCACTATCAAATAATGATCAGTAATAATAATGTAGAGTCATATTTAACTCAAAATGAAATTGCATGAATATTTTTATGAATAAAATAATTTTTACCATATTTATTTAGATTTTTATATGTGCATTGTGTCTAAAATTACATATTTTTGCATTTGTTTAAAAAAAAAAAAAAACTACTCTAGTTCAAACATCAATTAATAATTTTAAATAACATTAAATCATTTCATTTCAAAGCGAACGAAGTGCTAATTTTCTGTACTTGTTTTAATTTATTAAAGTTTCAAAAATATCTATGCTAATTAATATTTAAGTCATTCAGAACTACATATTGTGTTTCATCTGTTAGATATAAAGTTTTTGTATGGATTCATGATATTTCACAAGAAATACTAAACATCAATAGTTTTTTTATTTTATGAAATAATTAATTTTAAGTGTAAATTACTTTATCCTATTAAATTATCATTGTATTCTATGATATAATAGAATAAAAAAGTTCAGCTTTATTTTAAATTTTATGCAAAATACATCTTAAGCTAGTAAAATTTCACGATCTTTCTTTAAGAAATCTTTACGAAATCTGAGTTTACTCATTGATTTTATATTTGAATTTAGAAATTGAAGGTGTATACTATATTTCAAATTATAATAAATGATTAGCAATTGTTATATATAAGATTATTATTATTTGAAAATTATATTTCGTAGGTCTTTAGTCTGAGTTTAAGCATTTCATGTTAATATTTAATTAAAGAAGCAATGTTTTCATGCAATGCAAACATTTTACCACACAATCTGTTATGAGCAGTTATTTAAAAGATTACAACAGAGGAAACTGTTCGAGATTGATCAACTTGTAAACACAATACGCGCGTGACAGGAAGTAGAGTAGACATTAGTTTGCCGAAAAGAATCTACTGCACCCCTTATTGGTTGCTATTGTTAGACAAGGTCATGCGTTATAGTAGGCTTGCTTATTGCACAATCTACATCTCACCGAAATCAATGGAAACGTAGATGACACATAAAGCACTCATGCTTTATTAATGGTACAAAATTACTTTATTATTAACTTAAAACAGAGATTTACATAATTATTGTGTTAAACGAGCTTAAATATGACTCACGGTAAATCGAAACTTTCCTCCAGTTAATTCAGATTTCTAAATTTCCACGATTTATAAAAAGTTCTCGCTCGCTATAAGCATGCTCCCAATCATTAAACACCTTGATGGGATAAAATACGTTATTTTATATTTTTAGCATGTTTATTTTTAATATGATTTTCATAATATAGATTTCATTTGAGAAATTTGTACTATTTGAAGTAATCTAAATTTGCTTAAAATTTATCCTTCAATGAAAATAATCATTGTTATCTACATATAATAAAAATTAGTACAAAGATTAAAATATTATTCATTTTTATATGAGCTTTCATTATTTCATATACATTACATAGAAATTAATAATGAAATACACATATAAAAAAATGACATCATTATTTTTTTCTTGCATATTATAGCTTAAAGTAAAATACATAGCTTAAAGTAAAATTAACAGGAAGTACTTTGGTAACTGTCTTTAAGATAAATAATTAGTCGTTAATTTTTTATTTCTAATGAAATCATAATTCTAGAACCGGTTCAGTTTCTTAAAGATAACATTGCCATATGTTTTTAAACAAATATTAGAGTTCAAATATATTAATTTGTTAACTTTAAAATTAAATTGACTACTTATAACAAAAATATCAATATAAGTTATCAAATTCTCAATACTAATATATGAGCTTAAAAATTCAGTTTTATTGTGAAAAAGATTGGTTTTAATCAGTGTAAACTTGTTAGGATAAGTTAATTTTGAAACATCATTAATTATGAATTATTGGAAATATATATATATATATATATATATAATATATATATATATATAATAAAGTATTCGGTTGGAAAAAACAGTAAATTTTTCATAAATATCAAAGACGAAGATTTTCATACAATAATTTATAAATTTTTACTTCATATGCAAAATAATATAAAAAGAATAAATTATTTATTAACTTTAAACTTATTTTGTAATTTTTCCCTGTCAGAATTATAGATGCATTATTTTTAATGTCAAACGGTTTTAATATCATTTCTTTCTTTTATTTTATTACAATTTAAATTAAGAAGCAAATATTTATAGAAAGTAAATTAAAGTGATTTCTGAAATTAAATTCGAGATAACGTTTCGTCGAAGTAATTTCGCCAACATCATTTCCATGTATAAATTTATCATTCTGCTGAGCATTCATTGAGTTTTAAGTAAATCTAAGTAATTCATTAACGGAAAATAAGTAAAAAAAAATCACCTTTTAAATTACAGCTATTTTTAATTTGCTTTGCAACTTTTTTAAAACATAAAAAGTTATGAATATTTTAACTGAAAGAAATTAAATTGATTCCACATTTATTTCTATTACATAAAATAGTTTGCTTGTGTAAGAATTTTTTTCATTTAATAACCGTATGATATATATCTTGCAGATCGATTAAGGAAAAACCAGTGAGTTATAAGTATATTTAAACTATGATTACTCTAATTTCAATTATATATATATATATATATATATATATATATATATATATATATATATATATATATATATATATATATATATATATATATATATATATATATATATATATATATATATATATAATCGCAAATTGTATACTTAATATACATTAAATATTACGTTGTTCGGTTTCTTATTCATTTGTTTTAAGGAAACAACGTACAAAGTTATTTCAAAAATAAGTTTGGTTTTCATCATTGGTTTGAAAAATGTGGAGAAAAATAAAATAGAAATAAATCAAAAAAAAAAAAAAATCATTCATGTTTCTGATACCAAAGACTTGCAGTTTATCGTATGAAAGTTAGTATGAAAAATAGGTATGAAGGAAGTTTTCTTTGAAACATCTGGGAAACATTAATTCACATTTGAAAGAAACGGAGTAATAACTTAAAAGAAAGAATATCATTTCAATCTTTTGTAATGTGCCTCTTTTCAAAAATGTCTGCATCATGGATAATTTGACTAACTCATTTTCCAAGTGATAAAACTATCGATTTATTTTTACTTTAAAATTTTAATACACAGATATGATTAAATGTAGTATATTCGTTCCTTAATTTTGTTAATCAACAAATCATTTATTTTAAAAAATTCCATAATTATAAAAATACAGAATATAAGCTCCACAAGACGTAGTTTTATTAAGAATGGTACCAGTTATTTTTTTATTTCAAAATTATGTACACAATTAGAATGATCATAATTAAGTTTAAAAACATGAGGTAACTTTAAGTTTTGTTTTGTCAGATTGTGATAGAATAACAAATGCATTTTCATACTTTCTAGTTAATATTTTCATAAGTATAACCTATGCTTATAATTTTAAAATTTAGAACAACAAGTTTCGTTGGGTATTACTTCACATTGAGTAAATGAGCATACTTATAAACTGAATGCTCTGAAGATCATGCAAGTAAAGGGTTTCTAAAAGTTTAACCTAAAGATTTACCAATAAAATTGTCAATGTCGTAATCTTTTTATATACTACCTACTTTGCTGTTAAGATATTAAAAGTTAAAATTCTGCATTTACATCTTGAATATTAAATTTAAATAATTCTTTAATATTATTTATTGTATTTTTTTTAGCAAATCCCCAAAAATATGTTAATTTTTTTCTTAAAATGTCATTAGATATGATTTTTGTGCAAAGTGGATTTTTCTACTAAACGAAAATAATTAAAAAATGTGCCTTAATTTTTTTCCATAGTATAAAGGCTTATTATAAATCTCTCCATGCTCATTGATTATAATTATTTTATAATAAAAAATTGACCTAACATTCTTTTGTGAAATAAATTTTCTTGATAGAATGTTTTCGAATTCAAGTTGCAGTTGAAAGCAGTACACATAAGTAAAAATCGTACATTTTAATCAATTTTCTTAGATACGTTTTTGATATATATGAAGTCTATGTTTAGCCTATGAAGGTTTCTTCCTCTTCAATTGAGAGTCCTTCAGGAGTATTTTGAAATTGGTCCCTCACCCACTTGTAAGTTGATATCAGTTTGTTGCCAGCAAGAAAGTACTTTTTAAAATTCTTTGCTAGGATTGCTAAATGATTTTCAATGGTTACAAAAACATCTTTTACTTGTTATTCTTCAGCCTTGTAAGTTTTAATACAATCATTCAAATTTGCAAATATTATCAAGTTTTCTTGCTTTAAATTTCTATTCCATAATTACAATTTCCTACAAAAACCATTAACTTTATAACTCGTATCCAATATATGTGTATTTCCTCCTTGTAGTTGATTTTAATTTGAAGAACTCTCTGGGTTTGTTTACGTGCTCACTATGAAGCGTTTCCAAATGTCGTTTAAGTTTATTAGGTTTCATGCAGTCCGCCGTCAAGATTTTTGAGCAAATTATACACAGGGGCCTTTCTTCTTCATTTACTTCAGTAGTAGTTAATCCAAAATTTAAGTATTCTCGAGAATATTTTCTTGATTTTATTTTCGGACCCACGCTCGTCTGTGTGCTTGTTGATGCTTGTCTATCATCTAATGTATGCTTACAACCACTTAAAAACTTATCCATGATTCTGCATAAATCTGCTGTCGTGAATATTTAATACGAGGAATTGATATTACACGAAAATATATATAACATACACATTCAGAATAAATTCAGTAGCGATAGAAGGATCGACTCGAATGAGATGGTCTTTAACTGAAATTGGCGTCATAAAACTTTCTCCTCCTCCCTATAAGAAAACATTTGTTCACATCTGCGCACGCTTCTAACTTAACTTTTAAGCTGATCAGACAAATCGAAACTTCTCGCGAAACCGTGAGAATTCCCGACATGGCGGGACGCAAGAGCAATAAAACGGCATAGGATTCTTGTATTTTCAAAGCTGAGGATAGGTATTGCAAAATGTCAGTAAATTTCCGTATTCTTGGTAATTTGTAAAGTTTAAAATTAAGATAATAGTGTAGGTTTAGTGCCAAAACACTCAAGATATATTATTATTGTATACATTTTATTGTATGCGATGGGGAGTAGGAGCGCAATGAAAATTATGGTTGAAAATTGGGCCGTGAATACTAAAAGGTTGAGAAAGACTGGTGTAAAATTATAATATGTTAAAATATTTAAAATAATGAAGACAAAAAATTAATATTTACTAAATTCAAATTTTACGAAATAATACTACACAGTCTGTCATTGAACATTGAAAATACAACACCAAATAAGAGTTGCCAGAAAGTGGCGAAACTCGATAAGAAGAGAGAGACAGCAATGAACAATATGTGATATGTATTTCGAAATGACATATATATATATTATGTATGTCTATATATATAGTGAGTATATAGAAAGAGTGTATTGTAATGTATAGAGAGAGAGAATAGGGTCGCGGCAGTAGGTTGTAGGACCAAGGTAGACGACGGTAAACGAAGCAACAGTCTAGGCAGAGTCAATGAGAGTACGGTTCTTCATTCTCTGCCAGCCATTTTACCAAAGTGCTTCATTTGACGGAGATAGTGACAGGGTCTACAAATAATCCCAATTATATTCCTTACGTGTTCGATTAGTGAGAAATTTATGGAGAACGGTGGCAAAGGAACAGCTGTACATCTAGAAAGTATGTTAGCTGATACTAGCAATGTGTGTTCAGGCATTATCCTGTTGATAAAGGGCATTGGACACTCTCTGATTGTAGGGGAGTGTCAATGGCAGCAGCCCATCATCCACGTAACGTTGGGTTATTATAGCGCCATGCATATGAACTAAAGGTGACCTGGAATCGTACGCATAGGTACCCAAACATGATGCGACGTTTTCACGTGATACGTTCTTCCATAAGTGCTGCAGGATTGAACCTGTTTTCACACTCTGAAGCGACAACAGTCACCGAAGAAACAGAAGTGTGACTCCTTTGAGAAGACGATCTTGTGCCACCCAGTCATCCAAATCACTCTAATAAGGCACAATAAATGACACATGCGTCTATGATGTAGGTTAAAAGATATTCTTCGCTACCAACGCCATGAGAACAGGGCACTAGCAGCCATTTCAAGGTAAAATTTATGGTCGATATTGGAACATCCGGGTTTTTTTTTTTTTTTGCACATGCTACAGAATTTCATGATACGTGCTCAGCGGGGTTGCCACAGTTTCCAGACGAACACATCGAACCACTCGTGCTAACGGCATTCAGTTTACAGTGGCATATTTCAGACATTTCCCAATTATTTATTCCAACTAACTTCGACATAGTCGGTACACTGTTTCTTTGTGTCCAGGTGTCTGTCAAATACAGTTTGTCGTAAGAACTAGCCTACCTTTCTCAGTTCCATTTCCATGGCCCTCGTAAACTCGTGTGTCTACTGGAATAAATTCCGTTTTGAATGGCCTGGTATCCTTTGCGAAAAGAATAAGTTTTCAATCATTTTTCCAAGCATTAAAAATGGCGCGAATATAGCCCAATATGCCAGTTCTTCACCTTATATGTTATCCTACGTGCTCTAAGAAGATACGTATTTCACATCATTTACTGAACTCGGTGTGGTGCGTCTACTCTGAAATTTGCATAATTTTCTGGCCACTCCTTCTTGGTTTTGGATTTCAACGCCGCGGGTAGCATGTTAAGAATTTAAGATAATTTAATGAAAGTTGCCAATAATTTACACACATTTTTTATCAATTATTTAACAGATGGACTTGTATTGTTTTAATTATAATGGAATTTTAAAATTTCTAGAAATTAATAATAAAACATTAACACCAATAAGTTTTATTTCCACAACAATAGTAACAAGGCAAATTTGAGTAGTTTAGTCTTATTTATCTGATAAATTACAATATATTTTAAAAATAAATTCTGTTGTTAAATGAGTTTTTCTATAAATGGTTTTTAAGCAAATACATTTATAAACGATAATAATATTCAATCTATAATAAAAACATTAGTTTTGAAATCTTTAAACTGTTACTTCTTTGTTTCTAATAAAATGCATAAAAAATATGCTCTTAAAATTATACAATTAATTATTTTTTAAAGTGAACAAGATATCTAATGTTATAGTCAAGAAAATTAACTATTTTTTTATATAAATTATGAAAAAAAAGTATATAAAATGAGGTTATGAGAGAAAGCTTGCGTCTATTTGCAAAACAGATAATGCTGCTTTTCACGACCACGCAGGTAATAACAGAGAATATAATAAAGCCATTCTGTGAGCCCAGTCCGGACGTTATTAGGTACTTTAACGCTCCCATACAGGAAGTAGAAAATAAAATGCTTCTTTTCTCTTACCAACGTTAGTACACATATGGGGGATCTTCCAGATGGAATGGTAGCGGTAAATATGAGCTTCATGCTGGGCTTACATGCCTATCAATTATCCTTTTGACGCAGGCAAGCTTAATTCTTTGATATTGAAAGCTTCTGTTTGGACATCAAATATGACATCCAACAACCTCACATTTGCTTAATGTTATATAAATAATATCTAAATTATTTTTAATAATCACTTAAAATTATTTCTTTAATAATTAAAAAGTTAAAAATATGTAATTAATCAAATATTAGTATTAAATTTAATATGCTTTTATAGTGGCCAAGCAAAGGAAATTATACTATTTTTCGAAATTATTACTCATAAAATTATAATTTAAATTTCTTGAACAATCACAACAAAAAATAGGTAAAACTTAATGTGCGCACATCAAAATGTTAAAATATGATAATATTGTTGATTAAATATATGCTTTAAGCATACGAAAAGCTATGTTCTTACAATTTCATCATAGATGACACCCAACAACCGCCTATTTGCTTAATATTATATAAATAATATCTAAATTATTTTTAATAATCACTTAAAATTATTTCTTTAGTAATTAAAAAGTTAAAAATATGTAATTAATCAAATATTAGTATTATATTATTTATATATACTAATACTAATCAAATGTTAGTATTAGTATATGTAATTAATCAGATAAAAAATTGAGTTTAGCCTTGAGTCATATATAAATATGATTATTTAATAGGTACGTAAAACTATATGTCTCGCATAATTTAACAAAATGAAAATCACGTATACTAGATTCATAAATTTCAACATAGAATTTAATAAATGTGTTATTATGACAAAAAAAGATGATTAAAAAATTTAGAAAACGCAATGAAGTAAGTGATTTAAATTCCTAAAATAAAAATAAACATTTGTGCAAATTAGGCATTCATGATACAATATAGTCTAATAAAAGAAAAATTTATTATTTTAACTATTTGTGATTAAAATCCCTGCCTGTTAAGTTTTGATATAAATTTATTTATGCTTAAGTGAGAAGTTTACAATAATTTGAGTTTTTTTAACAAGTATTTTATAAGTTACCTGTTATTTTGTATCAAGATTCAAGAAAACAAACATATTTGTTATTAAATAAATGTTTATAAAATACCTTATATAACCAATAATTACTTCGATAATTTCAATTTTTGTGAAAGAAAGCGTAGGTTATGTCAGAAACTACATGTTTATTTCCCTTTTTCCACTGCTAAATTTATTGAGAAATCTCCTTAATCAGTATAAAGTATATTTTTTGGAAAGAAATTTAAAGGTATATAACAAAATGTTTGCTTATTTTGAAAGTTTTTTAAATGACAAACTTATGTGCATGCATTAAAAATAAATATACAATAAATTTATAAGGAATATATTTCTATTAATTGAACAGTGTCAAAAACTCTATCTGCATTTTTAAGCACTGCTTAACTTTGGGTCCATTTTTTATGAAAAACATTCTATCACAGTAATAAAAAAATAAATTAATTTACGCTAAGAAGGACGCATTGATTAATGTTTATTTGTAAAATACATTTTTCAGATATCATTATTTAAGCATGTATGGACAAAATTATAAAAGCTTTCTAACCTAATTTTTTAAGTGGCTTATACAAAAATCATTCATTAGCTACTTAATTAATCACTTTTTATTTATTCTTCTTATACGAGATTATTTTCATATTTCGCATTGATTGATTGATTGCAAAAAATTGTAAATAATCTACTTTATATGTAATAAAATTAATTAGAATGCATATATGTATATGTATACACACACACGCACACACACACATATATATATATATAATACATGTTGTTAAATGAATGCTGTATTTACTGTTATGCTGTATTTACTGTTATGCTGTATTACTCATGATATTTCCGATTTGAAAGCAGGAAATGTTTCCCTCTATTGCTTTAGTTCTACTATGCATGCATGGCTTTAATACTTATTGTTATTATAAGTATTCTATTAAAAATTTGATTGAACTTTAGTATGAATTGAAATGAATGAATTCGAATCAATGTGAACAGAAAATTTGAAAATTCAACAGAAATGACTGATTGGTATTTAAATAATCATTTGAATTTGTAGAATTAAATTTATAATCCCGTTACTTATTGGAATTCTTTTATAATTTTAATATATTGCTGACAATACAGAAATGGTGTTTGTAACAAAAACACCAATCTGTTAATTAGCTTGCAATTCAATATTTACCTTGAATGTAATAGATTAAATTACCTGTAAGCACATGTATATTAATTTTAATAGATATTGTGTTCATTGTAATTTTTTTGAACAAATTTTATTCTTTTCAACTCCTCATCATCACTTTTGGTAGTTATAGAATCTAATAAAATATAAGATTGTCATAAATAGTATAATTTCTAAGCTATTTCTTATTTTTTACTTTCTTTTTTATTTTTATAAAAATTAAAAACTATAATAGTATGTTAAGAATGTAAAAAATATTCATGTTCCCATAAAAGAGCAGTGACTATCACGAATTAAATTTGTTCCTAAAATAAACCTAATTGACCAATGAATTGTTAAAATAATTATATTATTTAAATAACGATTCGTATTTTTAAATGCATAACATTTCTTTATCTGTTTCTTTTTCAAATTACAATTAGCATGATTTTCAATAGATGTTAAATAATTATTTAGTTTTTCTTAAAATTAAATAAATATATTTCTTATTTTTTATTACATACTTGTATAGCATGGGATTTATTTATTCCTTCCAATTAAGAAAGTATTGCATTATGTTAAGACATATTTTTTATGTACACAATTATTTGCTTTTATGCACAAAATAATTTCGCAATTATTTTTTTCTAAATAACATGGAATAACATGCAATAAAAATAAACATATTTCTACATGGAACATCTTTAGTAGATATCTTCACTTCTATTTTTAAGGATTGTGTAAAATATTGCTAAAAAGGATTTATAAAAACAAAACTTATAAAATAATGAAATAAAACATTATAATATTTAAATAATTAACATATTTACATTTGTGCAATTGATGAAATAACATAGAAAACTGTTCATAACATTCTTATAAAAATGGACATGTGAGACATTGTAGATAAATTTAAATACGAAGAACTTTATATTGGAATGATAACTATTAGAGTATCTATCAATTTGCATGTTCTATTTACTGAAATGTTGGTATTATAATTATAAGACGATAAAAGCATTCTGATTAGGATTTTTTTTAATTAGCTAAAATAATTTAATAAAGATAAAATTGTGTTTACAATAGTTAACCGGTTATAACAATATTTATTTTTAAATTCACTAATATATTATGATAATGCAATATAAAAACAAGAATTATACTTATTTCCATTACATTGTTTATATACATAGAAATGTAATCTATGAGAATACATGAGGAAGCATATAATATGTTCAAGAATAGTTGAATGATAATGTGCTTACACTTAGAATGGGAGTAAATATACACTTACAATTCAAATCCAATGAGACTGATGTCTTGATAGGAGCAGATACATTATTGTTTGAAGCTTGACATGTAAATTCTGCCATAAGATCTCGCCTTGTCAAGGATTCTAATTGAAACTCATTTCTGACCACGTGAGATGACGTTACTTCGAAGGTGTCATCTATTAGAGCGGGTCCTCTCCACCAAGTCAGAGATGGTGCGGGTTTACCTAAATGCATTTGATATGTATTAACCAACTGTATTTACGTATATATTCCGATTTGTATTCATAATTACTATATTGCAGACACTGAATCATTATTCCATATATGCTCACGATTTTATTGTACAATGTGATGAAGGACATGCATATAATAGTTTCAAAACATGATACGGAGAAACTATAAGTCTACCATGCTTAATTTAATTCGTCGTGTACTTTCATATCGTGTAGAATCTTAGAATGCTTATTTTTATTTCCTTAAATAACTTTGTATAAATATGGTAAACATTTGGTGGGATTCCAAACGAATAATTAAGCTATTATTTCTGTAGTAAATATATTTATTTTTCTGTAAAATATTATCAAGAATTATTAGCGAAACATTCAAAGATTTAAATTGATAATGCAAGCGGCTAACAAGCGTTGCAATTAATAATTAACGGAATATGAATTATATAATTCTAAATCTTTGCTCATAACAGAATTAACTGAAATTTAAACTGCGTAAGAAATTATAGCTCTTAATTCTATAGACAAGTGCGTTTCTATGTTTTATTGATATTTTTCCGAAGTAAAGCAAACTTAACAAGAAAACAAATTTTAATTTTTATACATAAAATAGAAAATAACTTCCTATTACTAAGCATAGCAATCTAATAAGATATAATATTGTTATTTTTAAGGGCGTGAGTGTAATATGAGTACCTTGTGCATAAATTTGGGATATTCATTTAATTGTTTTCAATTATTTCGCATAGAATATATACATATATTCTTAGAATTTATATATATATATATATATATATATATATATATATATATATATATATATATATATATATATATATATATATATATATATATATATATATATATATATATATATATATATATATATATATGAAAATTTTATATATTGAAAATATAGTAAGGAAATCATTATGATTACCTTACTGTTTGTTTTTAAGTTGAATATTTAATAAATACATTTTGTTTTATTAAATATAAAAAAATATTACCTCCTCTACTCTCACAAATCAAATATAAACTGTCTCCTTCGTTATATGTGCGCACAACCCCCAGAATTGTTTTCCCATGCTCATCTTTGATTTCTGGTTTTCCTGGCGGTACTGAAAAATAAAATAAATACTCTTTAATACACAAGTGATAGAAAAATTACATTTCTCAAAAAATGAGTAAAAACAATTTGGATAAAACTGTTATAAGATGTCAATGAAAGAACTGTTCTCATAATATGATTTATGGGAATAAATATAAAAAATAATTTTACAATTTTAAAAATATAATACAGCTGTATTTTTATTAACTATTATTTTGAATATAAAATTAAGAAATAAGTAAATGAATGAAAGTAACTGAAATTAGTATTTATGTGATATTATTGCTGCCTTTAGATGCGTTAAGATTATAAATTTAATTCAGAAACAAGAGATTTAAGTTTATCTTTAAAATGTACTGTAATAAACAGATTGTTTTTTTTTTACTCCAGATGATTTTAATTATTCAATATATTTTTTTATTATGAACCACATTATATTATTCTAAAATTTAATTTGTAAAATTTTATTTAATATATATATACAACTCAGCTTTCAAGAACATGCAATATTTTAGAAATATCTTATTGTGCACTTTTAATTATTTTTCGATGTATTATTTAATATATTTTTAACAAAAATGTTTTGCAATCATATTAAATTCAAATATTTTATTTCATTACAAATATATTCAAGAAATTTCTTATTATGTATATTATATGATGTAATGTAATTTGATGAAGAACAATGTTTGTACATTTTTATTCTATAAAAAGCATGTTCCACAATTTTGAAAATTATATTACTAAATCAAATTTATATATTGAAAACTTTAATTTGTTAACAGGCAACGATATACAATATATTTTTGTCTATTTTAAAATGATTTTTGTTGAGACACATTCACGATAAATTTAATTTACATTTTTATTCATATGTTAAATTTTTTAGAGCATTTTTCCTTCCACAAGCTTTTACAAAATATTTTACAGACTTAAGATTTTGAGAAAACTATTTCATTATTTTTTATTTGCATTCAAATATTTGAGTATCTAAATAATTAAAAACAATTCATCAAAAATAATTCGAATGTGATACAAGCATACTTTCAATTTCTAAAATTTGAGATTCCAATTTTGCTAGATAATCGAATTTTAACAAACAAATTTAATTCCTTTTAACAAAACAATGTTATTTTTTAAAACTTAATTTATTCTTTTCGCTTACTTTCTTTAAAGTTAATAATTGGGTAAAATCCTAAGAGAGCCCACACCTTTGGCGACAAATTCAAAAAAGCGTTAAGATAGAGCGAAATTCCAGAAATAGTTTGGCTTACTAAATCTAGTGTATTGAAGAAAGTGTACCAAGATTGGTACAAGTCATAATTACCACCAACAAAAATCATTCGTGCCAAGGGTGTGGGCTTTGCTAGGATCCAACCAATAATTGTTTAAATGAGTTTCATAAAAATATGTATTCAAATGACAAGATAATGAGTGAATTGTACTTAACTAAATATTAAGGATTGGTTGTAATTGAGCAAATCTTTAATGAAATTATTTCGATTTAATTGAGAATATATTTAATTTTTTTACCAATTAGTTCTATGTAATTTAAACTACAAGCTCAAATGAGTACAACATACTGATTTTTTTCATTACATTTTTCCTTAGTTTTAACATTTTAAAATGTCGTATGCATTGAATCTAAATTAACTCTATACTCTATATTATTTAACTATTTTACATAATCTTTTTTATAATCATTTTAAGTTATAAAAACTAAAAACAATAACTATATACTAAATTGTTTACTGCTGAAATGTGTGTGTGTGTGTAAAAGATAAATTTTGCAAATAAATAAAACTTTAAAAACAGAAATATTACTTGATGGCATATAATAAACAAAAGTCAATTATGAGATAAATCTGATTATTAGGAAATAAAATTTGAGTTCTTAAAATAAATATGAATATTTTAAGAGTATGAAAATTACGTTCAGCAGAAAACTTTAATAATTTTAGTCAGAGACATTTTCAATGCTGTTCATCTCATTGACTGAATACGCTATGCTGTGTTCCCAGTTTATTCCCAGCTGCTTAAGAATCATTCAGAATTTAAGTCATACACTTATCAAATATTTTAACATTAATGAAATAAACTATCATCTAATAAATTAATTTAAGGATCCCATCAAAATTAGTATCTAGTTACAAAAGAAACAACTCAAATATCATCTACATAGATAACAGCAATTCTGAATCTAATCTTATGAATGATATGTATTTTTAGACATCACATAAAATATAGACATTTATTAATTCATATAGTCAAACAACAATTTATCAATCATTTCATTTATTAGAATTTGAGCTATATATTTTGTGGTTAAGTTAAAAAAGGCTTTCACTTTAAAGATAAATTTTGAGTTATTTATTCAAAACATTATTTTCCATTTAATAAATAATTTTATTGTCATCCTGATAGTAACCAAACAAAAGGGTTACATGACATGAATTTGTGCTCTGTATTACACTTAAAGCTTGGTACATAGCTCCTATAGCTTAATAATGAAAACACTAATAAATGAAAGCAAATGACTTCTCGATTAAATGAGAAGTATATATTTCTATTTCTGCACTAAAGAAGAATTTTAGCAGGAGTAAGAATTCTGGTTTTATTATTTATTTGCAGGTTTTTCTAAAGTTATTATTTATTTTTAATAGTAGAGGTGAAATGTCACAGAATGTATATCTTCTGATTGTTAAAAAAATATTTCGAAATTATTCCTACTACAAAATCGAAATGTGTGATTGATTTTAACTGATTTGAAGGGCTTTTATTTTTGCAGCATCTCTTTATAGCAGTGTCTCAGATTTGAAATAGATATCTAGGTCAGTACCATTATTTGATTTTCTTTTACAAAGCTCCCATTTGAGTATCATAAAATATTTTTAAAATTTATTCTGAGATATGTATTTTCATATTCTTTCTACATTAAATAATCTTAACAAGTGTCAACTAATTTAAATATTGAAACTTGATTTACATATAGATTCTATAGTAATTTAAATATTCCAAAATGGAATTTATCTATCTAATTTTTAAGACAAAATTTTGTTTTCGTTATTATTTATAAAAATTTATAGAATGAGTTTATATTCTGCATTGTCTAAGCAATCATGTCTCTCAAAATATGTTTTATAAAAGAATAGCATTTATTAGATGGTTTTCATCATAAAAAAGTAAAATGTGCTTCGTAAATGCACATTAGATTTATCAAGGAAATGTTACAAAGAGAATATAAAGGCTTTACTATAAATGATGATATCTCCATTTAATTTACATATTGCGTCAGACATGTTATAGATTAATAGAAATAAAAAAGGCAACTTTTTGCAATGTGAGATCTTACAATAAGTTTGATTAAATTTATTGATTTGGTGCAGTTTTTTTAATTTAAGGTTTTTTCTGAAAATTGATGGTGACACTTTCAATGAATGAAATTTTTTTCTTATCTCAGATAATTAAAGGATATATAAAAATATGAAAAACAAATCCTATTTCATCAAAACGCAATGTAAAGGATGATTATCTGAGACATTATTTATCAACTTGTTTTTCAAAATATTAAATAAGATGACAATTATCAACTTTCATCACTAATTCCATGCATTTATATATATATATATATATATATATATATATATATATATATATATATATATATATATATATATGTATATATATATATATATATATATATATATATATATATATATATATATATATATATATGTATATATATATATATATATATATATATATATATATATATATATATATATATATATATATATATATATATATATATATATATATATATATATATATATATATATATATATATATATATATATATATATATATATATATATATATATATATATATATATATATATATATATATATATATATATATAGATAGATAGATAGATATAGATAGATAGATATATCATATTGTATAATATTTTAATGTATAATTCTTAAAAAAATTAAAAAAATTCCTAAGAAAATGATGTGTCAAAACAGGCACTTGTTGATTTATTATCAAAAACCTTGAGAAAATTTCTCTGATAGATTCTCATTATGAAAGTATTTACGCTCTGGTGTATCACACTACCAATTTCACGCCTTTTTGATTTCTCAGCAGAAAAAGATAAAGCCTCTGATTCTTATTATTTTTGTTAAACTTTTATGCATCGACATTTTTAAACATCTTTTTTTGTAAATGAATTTGGCAGCAGTTATATAGTTTTTCTTCATTTTTTAGAAAGTGATAAATGAAGGTTGTGAGGAATGGTTAGAGGAATATATAAATGCACTGTTTTAAAGTATTAATTTTTACTTATATTTTATAGAAATGCTACTTAAATTAATTCACTGTTTATTTATAGTTCCGGATATAAATCAATGCAAATGAACTTATTTAGGTTTAGTGATCCTCTATGTAAAAAGATTCATGTATTAACATTTATTTTCAGATAATCTTCATAAAATTTTTAATTATAAAATACAATGAAAATATATTCGTTTTTGGTATTCAGAATTACAGAATATTTTTACAATTTTAAGCTCACACAATTTATATGTTAAATTCAGGAAAGATTATGTAGATAATAAAAATATATTTATTGAAAAATTCTATCGAGTTAAATTTTAAAAATTTTCGCAAAGAAATATTAATTTATAAATTAATTTGACAAAGATATATTGCAAGTTTTTAATTTTATTTTTTCATTTTTAGTTAAATCTTAACTAACTGTGCTTACGTCTTCACAATATGTCTTATATTTTGTTTCTAGTATATCCTGGTATTGTTTCGATCAAAGTGCTTTCTCTAATCTAGGATTTATGTGGATCATAAATAAGCTTTAATATATCTAATTCTGGAATGAATTTTAGCAGTAATGTTATTTATAGAAATCATTTTATATCAAAAACAATATTTATAGACTGAGTTTGTAAGATAAAGGATGTGAATAGCTGAATTTGGAGCTTAAAACATTCTATAAAAAGGACATTTTAACAACAATTTAATAAAAGAAACAATTATTTACATATTTTACAACACTTTTCAAGAACTAAAAAGACATGTTGCCTCGGAATAATTCTATGAATAAAAAGTATCAGAAAGATATATAAATATATATATATTATATATATATATATATATATATATATATATATATATATATATATATATATATATATTTATATATATATATATATATATATATATATATATATATATATATATATATATATATATATATATATATATATATATATATATATATATATATATGAGTTAAATAATGTTTGTCTGATCTTGATAAAACTAAATCTCTTTTAAGAAGTATAGATTATTGAAATTATATACATAAATTGAATTAAAATTACCTTATGATAAAGTATACAATTTGAAACAAATTATACCATTTAAATTATTATGCCCTTTGGTTAAAAGACTTTTCTCATGAATGCAGTTTCTTAATATCAAATGAATAAATGCCATTTAAATGTTAAAATGAAATTTTTGACATGACATTTCTAAGAATATTTTTAGTTTTCTTGTGTACATAAAGATATATATTAATTCTAACATCAGATACATTTTTATATGCGATTATAAAATGTAATATATCTGCTGAAATCACACCATTCTATCAAATAAAAGTGAGCTCTCAATTATATAATATCTCATTTTTTTTAAATATTAAATTTGGATATGTGAGTGAATTATTAGTATATTTGGTATTAAATATTTGCAAACTGTAGAACCATTTAATGTGTCTACTGTATTCTTATTATATATTCTAAAAAGTTTTCAAATTGAAAAGTTTTGCATTCATGTAAAAAAGGACTAAACTCATGTCTTTTAGCATTTTTAAGTAGCTAATTTGAATTTATTGAGTTGTTGGTAACACTGAAATAGTTAAATATATCTCAAATAAATTCTATGCCTACATAAACTTATTCACCATGAACCATTTTACTTCCCAAATGTTTGGAACATTACAAAATACTTTTGCTTAATCATTTACGGGTAAATAAAAATTACGGTGTCAAAGAAATAATTGAATTTTTTTTTAGATAACATATCGCATTTCAGAAACTGTTTCTTATTTTGTGCAAGCAATTTTTAAATTAATAAATTTTATTTAAATTAATTCCAAACTTTTTATCAATATACATCTTTTGAAATTGGAAACAGTATCTTTAAGGTAACAATTTATAGACACTGTTGTTCAGTGCGTTGACATTCGTATTAGAATAATTCGGAAGTGTCACCCAATATCACCCACAACAAAGATATATAGTGTAGGGCTAATGTGTTGATGCGTAACGAAAAAAGAAAACAAATGACTCCGAATATTGCATGTAAATATCCCCAATGAAGCATAACATGGTTATTCTATTAGCCAAATCAATGATGGCCGACTGATCCATCATTGAGTTGGCCTGTCACCCAGTGCAGTGATGCAATTGGATTTGTGAAATTGCCGACGAAAATTAGATTGTGTCGACGTTACACTGTAGCTTTATGCGTGCAATGGTTGTACATTCACATCAGAGTTGTTTAGTTTCATTCAACACGATGAATGATTTCCTGCAATGATAGTCCGAAATTTACTTAACCTGGATATCTATCTGGATTACTGTCAGAAACTAAATTGAATGGAAATTAAATTTAAATCCATTGCTAACAATAAACATGGAAAAACAATTGCTGTTTTTCGAATCGTATATCACTTCTTATTTTGTATAGCTCTTGCAATTGCTTATGAATTCACATGTGATGTTTGCCACAATGCTAATATATATAAAAATTCAATCAATCTATGTAATACTAATAATTTTACATGTTTAGTTACTTAAATAGTATTATTTTTATTTTTTTATTTTTTTAGAATTTATTCTTTTAATGAATATTATGAAAGAAGTAAAAAATATAATCTTCACATACATTCGTAATAATATATTCTAAACGCAATAGTTTAACATAAATCATCAACGGTATAACATAGTGCGAACATTTCATATATTTTTCAATAAAATAATCATGGAAATAGTAGCAAGCAATTAAAATGGCCTTTCCTTTCCTTTACCAAATCTATTTCGTGATTGCTCCAAGGGGGGTGAATCACTGCTAGCTTTAGTTTGAGACTTTTCTCGCAATGAGTTATTTCCGATTCCTCGAAATTTGCAGTCGGTCCCCAATTCTATTAGGAAATGTTACGCCTTTCATTAGCATGATGCTTGAGAACTCTCATTTTTGAATGTCGTGTTTTTCTGTGATTGATTGCATTTCCCAGTGTGATTCTCCAGTACATTGCAATTTCCAGTTATCCCTCCCGATACATTGATTGATGCGTGGCCGAATAGGAATAGATCCTTTATCCTGCCATTGCAAATTAATGTACGAAACCGTGCTGGATCGATATACCACGAATCTGGCTTATTCCCATGTCATTTAGTGATATGCTACTCGAACACGCAGCAATAAATTTCTCAACTAAGCTACCTCACCAATTCAGAAGAGCAACTAAAGCCCATCCAATTCTTTTGATACCAAAGAGATCACACGAAATTAGAAATTAGGAATTCTTTAACTATTAAACTATGCAGATATTCTAGGTTATTATTAAAAGTTGTGCATACAGTTAAGGTAGAGTTATGAATCCTTTATAACACATTCAGAAATTTTTATTTGTTCCTCATTATTTTCTATTCTTTAAGCAATTTTCTTGTGTATGTTGCTTATTATATTTAAATAATACTTTTCTATTATATATTTCGTATAGAAAACTGACTTTAACTGTATTTAAATACTTCATATAACCAAATTCATACCTGAACTATTTTTAAAAATTCGTATGTCAAATATTTTTAAGACACATAAATACTCAAGGAAAATTTGCAAATATATTAACAAATGAAATATATCAATGCTCACTAGAATTAAATTATTTGCAATGCAAGATAATTTAAAAGACAATCATAAGTTTATTTAATCTTAAAATATGCATGCTGATCATGTTTATTTGTATCTTTTAAATAAATTCTTATTTTTTAAAACTTTGAAATAAAATCAATAAATTTGTTCATACCTCTTCATTAAATAACATGCACTTTATGTAATTTGTAGGTTCAAGGTGTATAACTTTAATATATGCTACACTTGTAATTTTATCTTGTTTTATTGTTATTTAAAATATTTTTCATTAAAAAAGTTCAAAAATTCACAAATTGGCAAAAATATAAAGTAATTTTTATGAGCAATTGAGACAAAGAACATATAAGAAAGATTTAATTTCATTTATCTAAAAGTTAATTTAACACATAAGTTTATAAATGAAATTATAATTTAATAAGATTTTTACCACTTTCGTAATCTTGTATGCACATGAAAAAAATTCAGATATTGGAATTTACTTCGATGTAATTTTTTTTCAACGTAATTCTCGAATAGTTTTTTTTATATTTTATTGGAATGAGTATGCTGTTTTTACTATATTTAGCACATAACTTCTTTTAGTAAATCAGTGGCTTCAGTGTGGCAATTAATAATATTCTTATCAGATGATGAATTATGGATGTGTAAAATCAACAGATGATGTAGGATTTACGTTCCCATTTTGATATAAGAAGAATTTGCGTAAAATATTTAAAAATGGCACAGTTACTGTTTGGTTAATAATGCTGATGGTAATATATAAAAATATTTTCTATGTCAGAAATTTTAATATTTTGACATTAGGTAAAACCAAATTATTTGTCCTAAAATCAGAATTTTAATACGAAGTAAATAAATTAATCATCAAAAGAATTTACCATTAAAAATTTAACTTCAGAAAAACGAAAACAAATAATGAATAGCATAAGCATGATAGAGAGAAACTTGTATTTTAAGATATTAAAATAAATGGTGAATAAGTAATCACAATTAGTATGTAGATTGCTTCTACTTACGACATATGAGAAGAATTTCTCTTGAAAATATATTCGAAATTGTGATGATGTATATTATTTCCTGCTGAATAGTTATATATAATATGCAAACGGTAAATAGGACAAACATAAGTCACAAATATTTATATGTACACAAATATGTACTTATAAATTTTGAGATATATAATTTTAATTAATTTGTTTCGTGAAGTATTTATAAATATATATCTAATTACTCTGTAAATTATAAAGTCTCTAATCCACTTGATCTTAGATTATATATCACAGATTTGATAAAATAAATTAATTACAAAAAATATTTCACTTTCTATCAGCATATGTCGTAGAAATGTACTACGCCAAAATCAACATTTAATTAAATAGTTTCCTCTAGTCCGAACATAATGAAAGTTCATATGAGCCAGGAAAAAAAATTGGATATTTTTCGATGATGCGAAATAAAAAAAATACAGCAAAATTCAGTGTCACGAAATTTTAATTATTAAAAAAAATACTTAAAATAGGATTCTAGCATATGTAAATTTACAGGTTATAAATAATATGCTAATTTTTTCCTGGCCAACTTCCCTACTATACAAATGAAAGCGAATATGGATGTAACAAAACTAGTAACTGTCATATAATTCGATATTTTTGTGCACTGAGGATATTTTTGTGCACTGAGTTATCACAATCATAACACTTTTAGTTATCTACTATAAACGTAACATAAGCGTTTTCAGAAGTGCTATTATTTTTGAGAAAGAGCAATAGAATATATATATAATTAAAAGATGTTATCGAAATTTTTATTCTTATTATAATATTACAAAGATTTGTTAAATACTACATACTATAAGTGACTTAAGATATGAGTGAAAACTGTATTAGAAATATCTGTATTCATCCTGTTTGATATGGATCACAGGTTGATTGAAACAGCTTAATTCCTGTGTAATATTTAAAATTGTTATCATGGGCATATCGATTACAACTTACTTCTCCAATCAGTTGATCCTCCAGAATATTTCTAGAAATGATTTGTAAGAATAAACTATAAATTTGGTAACTGTAATTTAGTTAAAATTACCTTTCAAATATTATGATATATTTTCTCTTCATAAACGTATTTCTCGATTGAAGAATCAATTAATGATGAGATACTACACGTGTTATAAAAACCAAAAAATACCCTTTCTACACAAGTAGAGATTTGTGTTATATTTGTAAATTATATAACGCATGTTTCAGACTACATATTATTTATATACCTCAATACATGATTTTTGTTTACGTTTCTGCTATGTTTAAAAAAATATTACAGACTTTAATATTCAAGACACGGTAAAATTTATTTTTAAAATTAGGTAGTCACACACACAATGTTATTAATTCCTTTTAAATGAAATGTGGTGGCATCAGAAAAACAAAATGTTTTTGGGTATACGCTTGAAAAATATAATAAATTATTTATAGTTCTGATAATCTGATAATTTATAATCAATTATTATACAATAAAAATAAATATTGTGAAATTGTTTTTTTTTAATACAAAAGAAAATTACTCAAGTATCTTAGCATTATATATTCATTATAAACTATTCACTGTAAGATATATAAATATTTATTTATTTCCTTTCACTCAAACTAAAAAATACATTCATTATTTAACATAATCTAAGTCCTTTAGATTTCAATCGCATTGTATGTAACACCAGTTTTGCATGGGAATTCCTTTTCAGCTGAAATGTTTGCTTTAATGTTACTTATGAATGAATATATTTAACTATTACTTTAAAATTAATACTAAGCTGATATTTTTAAAAATGATTTTCTGTTTCTCACACACATTTTTAACAAAAAATCGAATTCTAAATTTTGAACATGTTCTAAGAATATTCTGCAAAAATATTTTAGATACATCACATGGAAGCAAAAGCAACAAAGTAAAAAGTGAAAGAGCTTCAGAAAAACGTGGTTACGTGCTTTTGCTACGGAAAGAAAACACCATTCGAGAACTGTTTTATGGCAGCTGCGGCCCTAGGCATGTTTTGAGATAGGCTGTTGCAGTTTCGTCGTAATTCTGGTCAGAGTGAACTTGAAGCCACATGAGACTAAGCATGATATGCAAGAAGTAAAAGGAGGCAGTTCGCGGTGAAGAATTTGATAGTGGACTCACTTTATAGAAGCATAAAGCCAGAATAATACGAAAGTAAAACTTTATTTTCACTGACATTTACGTTTTTCACGAGAATAAAATTAATCTCTCATCTGATATGAAATTTTATTCCTGAAATACATATTTATCAATGATAATTGAGAAATAAATCTATTACATTTTTTAAACAATTTAAATTTCAAATCTTATAGTAAAGTTAATTATCAACTATTGTATACATTTAGATTGACATTTAATTGCATATTCGAATTTTTTTCTTACATTGAAAAGATATTTGTACTTTTCAAAATTATGTGTAATTATAGAATCATTATCAGAATCAAAACTAATATTTTTTATTTCTTTTGTTATGCCGGTAATATTTTTCATAGTTTATTGGGATACATAATGTCATAAATGAAAATGATAAATATTACTATATTACATTTTTATTGGTTGTAAATATCGCAATAAAATAAACAGTACAATTATATCTATAGTAAGATGTACATAATATTTCTATAAACACAGACAAAATAATTTCAAATTTGGAAAAAAAGAAAAATACCTATTACAAAAGCACATAAAACAACTTTTCAAGATCTAATATTGATGTATTTTTGTCGAGTGTAAGAAATAAAATCGTTGAATTTACTTAAATGTTTGCAATAATGATTATGAACCATTCAACATTTAAAAATCCCTGAATTCATGAAATTAAATTACTCGAAACTCAAAAATCAATGTTGATTTTTTTCTTATTACCAGCTATTTAAATTTAAAATATTACGAAGTTTATATGTCTTCTGCCAGATAAGAAACATCACATATGTTTTGTGGAGAAGCAATATTATCGAAGGCTCAAACTATGCTTTCTAATCATCACTCAATGTAGTCTTCCTGATATTAAATTAAAGGGTAAGAAAACTTTTAATTAGTTATTTTAGTATGTCCCAGGCACGTGAGATAATATTCAATTTAAGGTAGAAGTCTGATAATATTACGTGTTCATATGTTGAAGTATCAATTTCTAGAGATTTCGTCTCAAAAAGATAAAGATGAGTTTTTCAATTATCTTCATAAAAGAGTTGTTATAATCCAACATCTGCTACATAAGGTATGACGCTGATTCTATTTCTCTTATATATTAGTGTTTCAAAAAGAAGAACTTTGTTCCATAAAGTATCTACTAGCTGGAAATGCTGCAGAATTTAATTAGAGTATGAGAAAAGTTCTGTACTGCATCTTTATGATAATTTTGTTGTTCAAAATCATATACTCAGAATTATATAGTACTGGAAGGTAGTGGGTAAATCCAATTTTTTTTATAATGACATATTAATATATATTTAAGACAGAAAAATCAAATAATGATTTTACTTTTATGGAATTAGTAACTTATTATTTTGATTAAATTTAATTCGTATATTAGTTAAAAATGAGTGTAAGCATATCATATTTTTTTCTATGCTGAACTTGAAACTAAAATAATTTAAAAGATTTATAAATTGCACAAATATATCACAATTTTTTAAATCATAGTGGTGTTTTCTTTCGTTCCAGTTGATATAGGATTCGCCAATTTATTACAATTCTCATTGATTTAAAATATCCGAACGTTTCAGACAACGTTTCATTTATGTCACGCAAAATTAATTACTATGTGTGTCTCGTGCTGTTGTGTTTCGTTGTCGCCAGTGTCCGAACATCATAAACTGTTCTTTTTTTCCACTTTTTTATGTATTTATTATTTATATCTTTTTTATTTTGTTTATTTATCTTATAGTTTTCTTATATAATATTTAAATTTTTTATTATATTTTTCGATATCATAAACTGTTCTTTTTCCCAATTATTTAAAATTTATTTTTGCTTTTTCCTTATATATTTTTGTTAATTTATTATTACATTTTTTATCTATTTTTCCATAATATTACTGAGCATTTTCATCATGTTTGCAACATTGGTGAGGTCATAGACGCAGCGCATCTTCCTCGCTTCCCTGCACTTCGTAAAATGTCTCTAGCTGAGCGCTATTGGGAAGCTAGAGACATGTTAGATTAAAAGAATCTGTTGCAGTATCTTTCTGTGTTATGTATTGTTCTATCCTTTTTGTTTATTTTGTTATAACTGTCTATAATCTGCCATTGAAAATAAAAAAAAAATTCAACATGTGAGCTTGCATTTTATTAAGTAAGTCCAATATTGTTATTTACTTATCTCTTTTACCAGTTGTTTTGAAGAGAAGGTAAACCCAATAAAAAAGTTTTAATTACTTTCCAATAATACTTTTTTAGATTCTTTTATACCATTATGTGATTAAAAATTTTCTAAAACGTGTATTTTTGAAACTTTGGAAAAATATCCGGGTTAAAAAACATGCGCTTAACCTGGCGACGAAAAAAGTTGCAATGGTTGTCATAGGGAGAGGGAGGATATCCTTCTACTTCCAAAAATATTCTTAAAAAATGAAATTCTTGGTTAGATTAGGATACGAAAATAAACTGTTTTGTAGCTTTATGCTCATAGGCTGATACGCATTGAGTAAGATTTAATTTTTTATTTAATCTTAAACCAAGCAAAAAGTTCGAATTAAAAGTTAAACGCTGCTCGTAATAGTAAATATACAAAATGTTTTTCATGAAATTCTAAATTAATAATAGTAATATTTGTAAAATATTTCTGTTAAACCTTAAGATTAATAATTTCCTTAAGTTAACAATATTTTTTTTAATTTTTTATTAGTTTTTTCGTAAAATCTCACCAAATATTGAATTCCATTGCAGATCATTAAGCTTATATAGTTTGCAATAGTTCCATTTCTTTCACTGTATAGTTTTTCTAAAGTTTCTTTATAAATCTTTTACATCAAATTTTGTTACACAGTTTATGAGTTTTAAGAAATTTCATATATCCTACATCTATTTTTAGCAACATTTTCAACCACAAAAATGTATGATCTTTCCACATACCTGTTTGAAAGTGGATACTACCCGATGCCCATTTCAGCAAGCTTACAAATATCCATATTACATGATATCGATATCTACAAAATTCTACACTATTGATATGAATGGTAGAAGTTCACATTTTAGCTAATGAAGGACTCAATCCAAATTATGCCATTGATGATGTTGTCACAACTATTTTAAATCTTTTAAGAATTAAATCTTTTAAGAATTAAAACTTGATGTAAAATAAAATTAGTTTTAGAGACTAAAATTTCTTTAGTTCAATTTACATTTTGATTATCCTGTGGACTCAAGTTGGATAGAAAAATAGTAAAGTATTTAATCATTAGTGTAATATTATTTTTTCTTATAATGTATGTTAACATTTACCATAACTTTTTATGTATTAAAAAAGGAAAGAAATAATGTAGTACAATTTATTGTCGTTATTTCCGCCTTGATATTTTATTACAAATAAAATATTTTTCTGTAAATAAAATCCTTATAGTTGTTAACAGTATTGATTTTTATCTCGTTTGACTCGTAAAATTTTCATATGTAGTGAAATTTTAATGCATATATTCTAGTGCAAGTTATAATCTAATAAATTTTATTAAGACTTAAATATATACAATAAAATTTTAATTGTTTAAAACAAAATAATGCTGTACAAATTTTAAGTTTAAAATATAAGATAAAATGAAATCAATTTTTAAAATAGAATATTTTTAACTCATTATACATATATATATTCTTCAGTGGCTTTTCCTTAATCAGATGTTAAAATATATTATTTGATTTCGATAGGAAAATTTCGAAAACTTAATTAGGGACGCATAATTTTATGGAAAATATTTCTTTAAGAAAAAATTAAGTTAATGATTTAGAAAAAAAATCGTAAATACTTATTATTAAAACTAATATATTAAGTATTCTATCAGAGATATGCTCATTGTATATAGAAGAAAATTATTTGAACCATTCAATTCTAAAAAGCGGATAGAAATTTTAATTTGGAATTATTGAAAAATAAATAAATAATTTTGTATATTAATAACATAATTTTGGGAAATAAAAATGTTTTCGCGTAAAATTACAGTAATCAAAATTTTATTTTTATTTGATGGCAAAAAATTATTTTGTAAGAGAAACCGATTTTTATCTGTAACAGATAATCATTCAAATGTTAAAGATTTTATTCTTGGATAAGTGCATATGCTATATTTAATTGATTTTAAACCACTTGAAATATAGGCCACATCTAAATTTAAAAAAGAGAGTAATATTTAGAATAGATGTCTTACCATTTTAATTTAATTAAACAGTGAGTTGAGTTGTTTTGAATATTTGTAATGTCTTAATAACTAATAATGACTGTAACATAGTAGTATAGTAGTGTTCAAATAAAAGATGTTGTATTAAAAACAGTGAAACACAATTGTTATGTATGAAACAATATTATGTCTGAAGTGCAAAAGTCACTACAGCATATAATTTCTGAAAAGAAAGCTTTATCATGTGATCTTTTTCGCTGTTATTAGAGTAAGAACTCATGATGGAGGTTTGATGACAGGCGAACTGTTCATAGACTGTATTTCTAGTACGTGGAATAAGAGGTTAGGAGCTCTTCATCACTCAAAGTCAATGATTTTTCTTGGTGATTTACGTGGTCAGATTTAGGGATCAAGGAAACCAAAAGAGAAGAAAGGAAATTGTAAGTTAGTGTTAATTCTTGATGGAATGGCACGTTATTGCAAAATGTCAGCATATGCTTAGTTCCTTAATATAAATATAGTTTAAAACAACTCTATATAGAAATTAAAGATTACAAAGACTTTTTTTTTTCAAAATAAGACTTCTTATACAAATCAGAAGTATGTTTAAAATTTTCACTACTGATTGAATGATCAAAAAATGTATGTGCTTATACTCTTATTATAATTTTAAGAATGTTTATATATAAAAGAAAAGAGAGTGTGAAATATAAGGAAAATATAGAAAATGAATATATGACAAATTTGTGGTCAATATTATTGTAAATAACACATGAATTAATATTTATTGAATAAAATTAAAGCACATTAAGTAAAAAATTAACAGCAAGCTGTTGGGAATTTTGTTTCATAAATATTGTTTTCTAGGTTAAATACATTAATGTATACTTGAAATAAACTTTTTGGCATAGACAGATGTTAATATAGTTTACATTTCACACCTAAAATAACCAATACTAACATGGGATAAGTACAAATCAGCAAATAATCAATTTTGGTTTTTAAGATTAAAAATTAACATTCGTTTAATATTTTAATCAACCATAAAATAATATGTTTGTACAAATTAGTGTTAATAAGGACGAAGGTTTATATAAACAGGTCTCACTGAATTTTTTATTTTAATTTAGAGTTTTTAATGCATCAACTTTTAAAAGCATTTAGTTCAAGTTTCTTATCAATGAAACAAAATAAAAGCTCTATCAGTTTCTATTATTAACTATGGGAGAAATAAACATTAGTAACAGAGATTAAGGCATAAGTTGTGTAACATTGATTAATTTTATGAGACAGGCTTGCGACGTAATAAATCCCTTGGCATTTAAATTCTGTCACGGATTCTTAATGCAATATACTTTATATAAGTGGTAACACTTAAAATGTAATTATATGCTTCAAAATGCTTATTACTTACTTAAAATTTTGACTGCTATTTGATAATTTCTAGTTTGTGCTTTCCTGAAATCTACCCTACATCTGTATTCTCCTTCATCTTCTGGTCCAATACCTGAAATCTCAAGAACTGCAGGTCTTGGAATGGTATTGAAATAAGCTCTCCTAGACAGAAAATCACTCGATGAATGTCTAGCTTGACCAATGTGACCTCTCCTAGCATCAAAACTGTATATGGGTGTCGCTATATCACCTTTGTACCAAAGTACTAAGTAGACTTCGTCACCGATTATTGGAGATATGATATCACAAGGAAGGGATAGATTACCACCAGATATTACTGTATGGCGTTCTTGTGGCTCTGTAAAAGAAATAACAAATATGTAGTGAATGTTTAAATAGAAAAGAATTAATTTTAATTTTCATAGAACAAAAATGAAATTTATTCACATAAATTACAATGATTTTTTTTCATATACCAGTTAAAGGTACAACAGCTAATCAAAAAATTGTTTTTTGAGAACATTTATTTTAAGTTACATGTTTGTTATTAAAATTTTTAAACAATTTAAAGATTTTCATAACAATATTTCTTTAACTTACGTTAAAAATTTAGTAAATTCATTAAAAAGAAACTACAAGACAACTAAGAGAAAGTTCTAGAAAATTTTCTCGTAGTCATTTTACATCTTACATTATACCCACAACATTCTAATTTTTATTAATTTTAATTATAATTTTATTTAATTATAAATGAAAGAAAACATCAAAATCTTTCACTACTTTATTAAAAAAATCTTTTAAATACCCTTACTATTATATACAAAATGCTTTAATGAGAAACCTAAGAAAATAAACATAAAATTTGAAAAATTTTAAATTCATTAAAAAGTTTTAAATTGTAATTCATTATATTTAAATAAAAACATTTCACTATGAATGAAATCATATTATAAAAATAAAGTATTCTAAGAATTATAATTTTTTTAAATATTAAGAAAATGTGATAATTTATCCAAATTACTATAATTTTAAATCAAATATATATTAAATATAAGGTAGCTATTTCCCTAACAGATTAAAGAGTAATTTATATTTAAGAATCCTTCTACATCTATCTACAAATAATTTAGAAAATGTATGACTATATTGAAAAGTTTACTCTTGCAAAGTTCTTTCCGACCGTTAAAATACAGAAAAAGATTATCATTTGTAGGAAATACTTTTTTTTTATTGTAGACAACATGAAATCCATTTTCATTTTGCAATCAATAAGATCATATTTTAATGATAATAAAAACAAACCAGTGACTTATAACTACAGTTAAGACTTTCTTTACTGTTAATCAAATCATAAATTAATTAGTTATGCTAATTACATAATCACCATTCCCTAATTACTTAAAATGTGACAAATTTATCATTTGATAGTTGATTACTTAACAAACGATTGTATATATTTTACCGCAGAGGCTGTTTTACAGAGATGTATTCAAATAATCTAATTGCTTGTGTAATTTATATGCTTGTGTAATTTTTTTTAAAAAAAAAACTTATTTAATCTATATCATTGTTAGTAAATATTTCAAAAAACATTTTAATCACTCTTGGACTTAAGACTTCAAAGTAAATATTAAATATTTGCGAAGTAACAATAACCAAGTGAAACCTATTATATGATAAACATTATCCAAATATAATTTAAGGTAATTAAAAGCATTTTAAAATCAATACTTATAAAATATTATGTAGAAATTTTAATAATATCCAGTTTAGTGCAAAATAATAAATTTCAAATTATTTCAATCTTCTATTTATGAAAGGGAAAACTAATTTATTTCAGCGATTAGGAGTTATAAATGCATCGTATAATTGATATAAAATTCGTTGGCAGATTTCATTTAATGCTAATAAAGCAAAGCACCTTCATAAGTGCTATTTACAACTTTAACTTGTGAAAAGTTATTTGGATTATAGTTTTGGTGAAGTAATTTTTTGTAAAAAATAAATATTCTGTGTAATAAAATTAAATTCATTAACTGATATTCATATTCCCTCTAGAAAAATATATAGAGCAATTTGTTTTGAAACATTTCCTATTAGCACGAAAAAATTCAGGCTTTGAAGAATATTATTTCTTAAGATAATGTATATATATGAATATATATATATATATATATATATATATATATATATATATATATATATATATATATATATATATATATATATATATATATATATATATATATATATATATATATATATATATATATATATATATATATATATATATATATATATATATATATATATATATATATATATATATATATATATATATATATATATATATATATATATATATATATATATATATATATATATATATATATATATATATATATATATATATATATATATATATATATATATATATATATATATATATATATATATATATATATATATATATATATATATATATATATATATATATATATATATATATATATATATATATATAATCTGTAAATGCAAATAGTTTTACAATTTTTTTATTTTGTGTTCTTAAAATTCCTAAAAAAATATCTAATATGAAAGTTTTCAAAAACAATCAGATTAAAATTGCTTATATCTTTTTACAAAGAGTATTTAAATTTAACAATCAGGCAAAATCAATGGCCATATTTCCAACTTAGAAATACTATTTCTTTTTTATTTTTTTGCTTCAAACAAGATTGCTAACATTTTCAAGAAATACCTTAAGACGATATATGCTTGGCATTGTAGATATGTAATACATTGTAGTCCATTAGAAAATATATTTCATTAAAAATTTAAGAAAAAATTCAAACAAAATGCAAAAATATGTTATTTTTCTCAGATAAAAAAATAGGTGTCAAAAGTTCAATTATAGGATGACACACTTGTTTTCTAAGTTAAATGATTTTTCTTGTGATAAAATAAAGAAAATGAGTAAATTTGCTTATTCTTTATTACTTTTTTGGTTTTTTTCTATGAGGAAATGTTTTACGAAAAATTACTTTTTTACTTTGACAAAAAAGAAAATTTTTAACATATTCATTTAATCTCGTTTATAATAAATGAAATATTCCTTATTTAAAGAATGGAAAATGTTATCAATATATATTATATGTATGTACGTCTCTGTATATATATTTGTAAATATCTTGCTTAAACGCAGAGAATAGTTCATGTATTGAGTTAAGCTTAGGATCATTTAATATCTAATTAGTCGAGTTGAAATTATCCTATTATCTAATGATATACTACAGATAATTCTAAAGTGATTATATGATTGAATTGAATTTAAATATCTTCCGATACTTATCAGTTTATTTTCCTAGTTAAAAATACTAATTTTATTTAGAAATCATTACAAATTCGATGCAATAATGAATCATTAAGGTTTCGGATTTAGTTATAGTAACATGAAACGTTAATTGCAAAATATCTTACTTTACCAACATAATTTTACAATCGACATTTTCAGTTTAGAGTACAAAGTTCTTCAATCTTCTGTAGGAAGTTAGTGAAATGTTGAAGAGCTGTTATTTTGTCACAAATTTGAATTTTAAAAGTTTTAATATTTTAACTATAGTAAATAAACTATAGAATTAAGTGAGAAATAAAGACGCTGTTTTTAAGCTTCTTAGTGTTTTATCTAACACTGACTACTGAAACTTTTCTTAGAAATTTGAAATATTTAAACTTAGTGATCGATTAATATTGAAAATTATTTTTACTTTGTCAATTATACTAAGAAATACATAGAAGGATCACTAGACACAGTTTCGATTCGAATTTATTTCACATTGGGAGTTTCATTTTACTACTTTAAATGTGTAATAATCGTAGAATATATTTTACATAATTATTAAAATAATATTTAGAATATGTTAAAATAATAATAAGAATAAGAATATATTAAAATAATTTCTGGATAAATTAAAAAACTTTGCGAGAAGAAATATGTTTAAGTACTTAAATAACTTTTTTAGTCATATTAATTTTGATACTAGACAATTTTAATGATTATTTAAAGGGTACACATATAATTTTGAAACTATTTTTGGTAAATTGTTTCATTCTTAATGCATATTTATATACTTATGAATTATCAGAAGGAGCCCTCATTTTCTTATTTAATATCATCATTGTAATTCTTCTCTTTTTTCTTACAGTTTGACGTCAAGTAGAGTGTGTTAATTGGCATTCATTTTAGACCTATTTAACATCTGATATGTCTTTGTCTACTGAAAAATCATTTCGTTGTCAGTGGATCATACAAAACTATCACAAAAACTGGCAATTGGTCACATTGACGAATAATTGAACAGAAATTTAGTAACCTTTTCTCTTTGTTTAGACATGGTTAGAAAGGAATCCGTATATTTCCCACCGTGGTCCAATCACTGCATATTGACGAGCTTTTTTCTGTTACTTTGCAAATACAGATAAGGCAGTCTAGTGCCCTAAATCTATTGGAAGACATTTTAATGTACACCCCGGGAATATATTCGGAAGAAGTTTTTACATATAATGACGCTTATATAGGTACACCAAGGAAGAAAACTACCAAGCACCTAACCCGACATACGAATATGCAGAAGATAGAATGCAGACATTCCTCTAAAGTGTTCAATTATGGCTGGAATCAAACCTGATACTTTATTTTAAGAAAACCCCAATAAAATAATTAATCTTTGAGCTCAATTTACATATATAAATTTTAATTTAATTAAAATCTCCTATTATAACTTATAGTTACTTGATATTAATATATTTCATTTGAAAGGAATTTTCAGTACAATTTTATTTTATTAAAATATAAGTCTAATTTAATTGCTTGTGGTGATATCGAGACATTCCATAATTACTAAAATTATGCTTTAAGAAATTCCTTTTAATATTTATATAATTCGTAAATGGAATGACATTCTTAATTTTGAATTCAAATTTTCATTTTTCATAATAATTTATAATATATTTTATTGTATGCCTATTAATTACAAGTTTATATATTTAAACTTTAATAACTGATGTGCCAAATTAATGCTAAAATGTTGATTATATTGAAAATGAAAATATATGAGGGCAATTTAATACAATACTAATTAGTAATATATACTTGATACTGTAAAATAATGCAAATAATGAGTACAATAATTTTAATATAATATTCAAAGTGTCATCTTTATTTTTCAGTTAATAAAATTACTAAAGTAAAAATTACATACATTTAAACATAATTTTGAATATGTATTAGTATATTTAACACTGAACAGTTTATTTTAAATAATTGAGGGCACTTAATAGAATCCGTATTAAAAAAGTATTTATTATGTAAATTCATCATTCATTGATCGTATGAATTCATGTAATTTTAATAAATAATAATTTTTGTTGTTTAACATGCAGTAAAAGACATGGGGTTACTAAGATTTTTAAAATAATAATAAAAATTGTTCTTCTTTTCAACGCTATTTTCATACAAGTTTCTTAAATTTTATATTAATGATATTTCATATCATCTATTTTAATTCCAATTACATAATATTATAAAACAAATACATAAATCTTAAGTAGGGAAGAGAAAATCAAATTTATAATTTAGATCCCCAATAGCAATATAACATGTGAAATGCACAAGTATATTGCATATTTATTTTTCTGTTTTTTTTTAGATTTAGGAATTAATTGTATAAATAACAATAAAAATTTGTTACATTGATATAATTACTTTTAATGCATATTTTATAGTTTATTAAAGGCTATTGGACAAATTTGTTTTACATATATAATTCTCAAACATCATATTAAAATTATAAGGTAATATTTAAGAGTTCTCTCAAATGTATTATCAAACATGGTATATATTTATAATTATATTTCACTCAAATTGATTAAATAAATCTGACACCATTAATGAAATAAAATAATCATTATAATAATTTATCATAATAATAATTGCAATGTTTTCAATATGCAATTTGAAAAAACATGAAAAACAAAATATTTTATGTAGTCTGAAATTCATTAATAAAATGTATTTTGATATTTTTTACGAGTTTTAATATTTTTCCTTACTTTATATATTCTTTTTCTGCAGTTATTAGTAATGTATTTATGTCTCGAAATTCAATCTTGCATCTCAAAATATTACAAATAAATTTTTAATTAAATTTATATTTCTAAAATTGTTTTTCTTATAAAAGCTTAATCATTCCTTCAATACGAAGCGATAATTTCTCCCAGATCACTTAAAGAAACATTAAAAATGTAATTAAAAACTTAAAATATTACACGCGATCATTCCTGAATTACACACAGTTAAGAAGATTATATTATTGGGTGACATTGTATAGTCCTTAAACAACATCCAAATAGAAATTCTGTCTTAGCTATCAAAACATCTGACAAACAGCTGTTACGATTGTGGATTTATATATTGGATTTAAGCCGAAAGATTTTCTGAATTTACTGTCAGTTAAGATATCGTATTCCGGTGAATATATCTACACAATTTATAATATACATGGGTCTGAAAATATTAAACAACACAAAATGTTTAATACTGCCTTAATGCGTAGAAAACACTTAATGCTGTTAGTTAGGTTTTTTGTTGAATTGATCATAACGGTTTTCTATTAATTGTGTTCCTAATTTATAGATGCGTAATAAGGTGGAAGTTGTATTAAATTAAATTGTAATTTGAGTGTCATTTAAATGTGTATATTTTAATGGAAAAAGTGCTACATATATATAGTATGATTGCTTTTTTGCAAAAAAAGCATGAACTTAAAATTTCAATTATAAATAGCTATATCTCTATAAAAATTTTCAAATATGTATCAACACTTAAAATCAGTTTAATAAAAATTTACGTATACGCATATATACATAAGCCAAAATTTTATTAAAATATAAGTGGCACTTAGTAAATATCATTAAGTAACATAACATTTTGGGGCTTTAGACTGTAAAAAAATATTGTTAAAACAAACTTTTTCTTAAAACTATAAAATGTAAACTTTATGAAAATATTTATTACTTAAATAAGAATGCAAATAATTCTTTATTCAATTGTTTATGTGAACAATAAAATTAAAGAAACAATTAGAATTTAAAAAAGAAAATTACCAGTAATACTTCAAAAAAAATCTCTTAAACTAATTTACACGAAATGTAAATGCAACCGCTTAAATTTATAATTCCAACAGTCAGAGGAAACATGAATTAAATTAATTATGAAATTTTATAATACTTAAATAAGTAGTTTTAAAATATTTACACCCATTGCACTAAGACGCCATATTTTAAAACAAAATCTGCAATATCGTTCTACGCTTCATAATTCCGAATAGCCTCATTTAATATAATTGCTTATATGAACAATAAAATTCTTTCGACTTGATTTAAAAATTAAAATATAAAAAGTGAAACTACTAAATATAATATAATTTGATTTAATAAAAATATATGAAGCGAGTAAACATTGTCGATAAAATTTATAATCTAATATCAACAGAAATATTTTGAATGAAATTAATTGTAAAATTCTATAGTACTTAAAATAATAATTTTAAATACTTTATCCATCTTAAGCTAACACACTTATACTATGATCAGTATCGGAATTAATCTTAAAATCTGGATTATTACTCTACGCTTAATAAAACCATGAACCAACTCAATAATAAGCTATATATCAATACTTCTATTCAAAGTTTCCATTCTTGAAAGGTGTAAAAAATAAGATCTCACACCCATACACACACCTCACATGGAATATATTTTTATTCATGTAATTCATAAAATACTTTTATATAAAATCAATTAAAAAAATTGTGTAAAGCATGAAGTTACCATAAGCATTTTCATGTTAAATTCTAAAAATAATCTGAAGAAAAATGAACCACTTCCTTCATTCAAGAAATTACTTCAGGCGGAATTATAAGACCACTATGTTTGAATTAGAAAAGCAAAAGAACAGCGGTCATACCTGTCACGGCGAGGTGCCAGAGAGGTCAACTATGCATCATCGAATTGTCCATCTTTGGATTTGGACCACCGCCAAAACTGGGGAGAAACAGATGATTATACTGCGTCGAACAGTCACTAGAAATTGTACATCTAATGAGTTGTCGTCGAAACTCTGACTAGAATGGATATACCACGATTGGCAGTGACGTATATATGGGACTTAATTTATAACTTGATTGAGATACTGGTCGAGCATAATAGATAGTTTGAAGATTTAATATTTACTAATAGATTAACAGGATTCGTTGAAGCACTCACTTATGAACTCATCGATATTAGTTGATTAGGGAAAATTGAGAAATAATTTGGCCATATCGCACTTGGTTTGTGACATTTTGTTGAAATTAAAATGGATTGATCGAGGAACATATATTACATATAATTAAAAATAATATTTGTAATTTAAAAAAAAACATTCGCTTAAATGTTCAATACTTTTAGAATTTTGGTATGAATATTAATTTGCCCATTACTCCCTAAAAGTCGACAGATAATCTACATTGAATATGTAATTCCATATATCATCAATCATGAAGGATATAAAATAATATGCATTTTTATTTTCTTATATGGAAATGTTTTTATTAATATTTATTATTTTACGTTTTTGGCAATAAAATAGAATTCTTATTTAACGAAAATAAAAAAAATTGAAAATTCATAGTTAACTAAGAAAAGAATTCTTATGATTGATTAATAGTAATTTCTTCTATTTCTCAATTAATCAAAACAGTTCAATTGTTCTTTTGAATGTATTTAAATTAAAGATATTCACAACTTAAATTCTACAAAGTTAACTGGTATAATTGAAATATTTAAAAAAAATTCCGTCAGATCGAAAAATAGAAATTTCATTGAAAAAAAAATGATATAATAATTTAGACTACAATAACTGAAATTTACTGTCAAAATTCTAGGGTATGTTTAAAGGATAGTTTTGAAAAGTTTTTTTTTTAATTTAGTATAAATATTTCAAGTTATTATCAATAAATATACATATCTCAAAGCAACTTTTATGTATATATATATACATATATATATATATATATATATATATATATATATATATATATATATATATATATATATATATATATATATATATATATATATATATATATATATATATATATATATATATATATATATATATATATATATATATATATATATATATATATATATATATATATATATATATATATATATATATATATATACATGAAATAAGAAGTCACAACATTGTTGAACGAAAATATAGCCTATAGTCAAGTTGAAGGATTTACGTACTACTAAGCACAGTACATTGATGTTGTAAATACAAGATACCAGTTTATAGTTTAATGATCAATTCGCGGATGCAAAAAAGTGCTATACACTGGAAAGAACAATCTCATCGGTATGCTACTTCTCATCTGTATGCTTCTCAATAGGACGAAAGTTCTAACTCCAGATAATCTGACAAGTGATTGATCAGAATAGTTCGCATGTACCTCTCATTACATTGATATTTAGAATGGTTAATTTAGTTTATTTCCTTCTCTATAAAAGATAGCATAGAAGTCAGAAAATACTTCAAAAATTTGATTGCGGAACCTTCGGTTGTATCAAAATTGATTTTAAAAGTGCTAAAAGTGCTGTTTATTTATGATTTCTAATTACATTCATGTAATAAAACCAAAATTGTAATTACATAATACCGATACTATTATATATATATATATATATATACTTATATAATACAAAAATATTGTTTTAATATATATATATATATATATATATATATATATATATATATGTATGTATGTATGTATATATATATATATAATATAAATATTAAAACAATATTTTTTTATTTACGTATACTAAAAATGTTTTTTTATAATATATTATGCTTATATCTCCTTACCATGCTTCATAGTTTCATATATTTAAACTTATGATATTTCTTGATTATCTTCAATTTTATTTAATTGACATGAGCAACTTAATGTAATGGAACTAGTAATTTCCTTCCAAATTAATGAAAGATAAATACAAATTTTAATATAACTAAAACTATTCTCTCTAAATTGGCGGCCAACTTGTCTAGTGGTCAGCATGCCTGACTACGGATAGGATGTCCTGGGTTCGTATCCCGGTCCAGGCATGGATGTAATTTCTCTGTCTTTCTCTCTCTATCCAGTCTTTGTCCTTTCTATGTGTGTATGAATGAAGTATAAATGATGCCTACCCTATAAACGTGTCCCTATGGCATGTGTGAGGTTGCGATGGTGGCTCACATCCTGCGGTGCACCCGGGAAAACGCCTCGGCGGCTAAGAGGTCGCTGTTTCTGGCCGGTTCCTTGAGTATCACAGAACATTAGATTAATAGATTATGTAGCAGTTGTAACTGTCTACAATCTGTCTGTGAAAAAAAAATTCTCAATTTTTAAATGTTAAAATTCAAATATCATGAAATTTCATTATTTATTATTATTTACATTAAAGCATCCTAAGTTAACTTTGACTTATTTCGGTAGAAATTTACCTGACGTTTTTGTTTCCAGGTTACATACATTTGGGATTGCCTTGGGGGGGGCTGTTCAGATATATACCTTTCTGAATCTATGAAAAAATATCTTGTTCTTGAAAACATCATTAGAAGCCTAATGCTATGTATAAAGCTTGGTATTCTGTATGTTTACAGCCATAAATTGCAGAAAATATGTTAAAAGTATCATCAAAATAGAAACTTAGCAATCTATGTTTTTGAATAGAAATTTGAGTAAAAAAGTATTATACACGTATATGGCAAACATAAAGACCTCATTTTTAAATATGAATATCTCGTAGGAAATCATTAGTTTTATAATGTAAATTCCTGAATGCATTTTATGTAATATTAGTTAGTAAAATATTATATAGTTACACAATATACAATGTTAAAATGCACTAACTTATAATTTTGAAATAATAAAACTGGAAATTCTCAATTTTAAAATTTCCTCTCATATTACAGAGTGGACAACTTAACCATTAAAGATCGGTGTAAGGTCTCTTAGAATGGTCACCGTAAATTACTTTCTGGAGGTAATTTTCATAGATAGTGAGCTATATTCACGGTAGCAAGGGAGAAGGTTTGAAAAGTCCTAAGTAATTACTTCGAGCACTGTGCAGATACACTACAGCTAACTTCCGCTTTTTAATAACAGCTAGGATTATACTGGGAAACTTATACTCCGAATCCCGTTGTTCTACTATTAGGTACGCGGTGTCAACCTATTTTTTTTTGACAATACATTGGAAGAATTTACTCATTATATTATGTTTTTGATTAGCAGTTTTTAATTTACACATTTCACTTTAATTTTTAAAATGTATAATGAATGTTTTGTGTTTATACATGAAAAATAGCATTTCACAGAAAAATAATTACGTATGGAACTGTATGGAATTGCTGTACAAATTTTACACAAATATTCCTTAAAAAACAAATTTTTATTAATTATATATACTCTTTTTTATATATTTATTATATTTAATTAACTGTAGAGGTACTGTATTAAATAATTATTATTAAAGAAAGATGAAATATGCCTTTAATATTGGAAAGTTTCTGTAATTCAAGTAATTAAAATTGATTATATGTATGGAAATATGTAATTGTTTTTGCGTAAATAAACATTATATCATTTTAGCTGCTGTAAGGGTGAAATATTAAAGTATGCAAACCCAAAATTTTATATCACTCGTCTTCTTAACAAAATTAAGTTTTCGGAAATGATGGTTGATAAGGTCTTATCTTTGATTAAAAATTAACATGCATAAAATATTTAGTAGTGTATTATTTTAATCATTTTCTTATTAAAGAAAGTAAGAAAATAAAAATGAAAGTATTTATAATTTATTTTTCTAAGCGGTGAAAAGTAAAAGAACATCTGTATGAATAAATGAAGCTGTGTGTCTGACATTTCATTTAGCCCGCGAGGAAACTGTCAACGCCGTTAATAAGGTCGGAGGGAAAAAGATGGTGAAGCACATCTGGCTCTCCTTGCCATTGAATTTATAAGATCATAAAGATCATTTCTTGAACGGACCGGTATTTTGATGACGCTCTGAAATTATTCATAGGAAATAATATTGCATTTTAAATAGTTGTAAAAGTTACTTTTCTGCATGTAAAAAAGGCAACCTCATTTTAGTTTTTTATTGTCAATTTAAGTGAAGAAAACAAAATCATTTTGAACTTGTTTGAATATAGTTTAAAAATATGAAACAATTATTTCACTAAAAAAATGTCCGTAGTTTTTCTCAGTCATAGTTTTCATTTTTATTAAGATTTTATACCAATAATTTAATTCCATAATTGTCATGAACATGTATATATATATATATATATATATATATATATATATATTTAATAAGATCAAATGAAAATGACTTAATTTTGAAACATTTTTCTTTAGTAATAGGCAGGAGTTCTTTTCTAATAACACAATTGATTCAATGAAAAATAATTCTGCAGTATTGTTTTCGTCTATTTTTATTTAGCATTTAAAACTTCAGATAATTTAACTTCCCATATTTTGGAAATGTAAATTGCTTTTATTTGCATGTATTTCTTATAGTCATTAAGTCAACATTTTTCGTTATATTTACAATTATGGTTAAAAACAATGTGTTAATAGAATTGCAACCATAAAAGCAAATTAACGAAGAGTTATTTTTAAAGGAGCTCAAATAACTTAAATGTGCTCGATAACTTAAAAGTAAAAATGTGATGGAGAATAAAAAATGTGAATAATTGCATTTTTAATTTATATTCCAAATGGCTTTCAATCTGATTAGAATCTACTTTATAGGATACATGACATTTTTTAAAAAATAAATATAATCAAAATTATCTAAATTTACATTTTAAACAAAATAAGTATTTGAGAAAATAAATAAGAAAACTTTATTCCTCATAAAATAAATTTGAAAATATAAATATAAAACTAAACATGAAAATTTCTCTGGCAATGTATTTTAAATTCAAGTATACTCTTTTCTCTAAATGCTTATTCTTGTAGAGATATACATCAAGGACTTACTTTATAAGCATACTTTAAAGCAGAGAGACATCCCCCCATTTCATACAAAACTATAACTTAAAATTAGCATTATATAATGTTTTAACGTGATATAGATTGTCATATTTTGAAAAAAATTACATTAAATTAAATAAAATGTAAATTTCATTACGTGACAGATATGGAAAACGTCGACAACTAATTTTTCAAGCATAAAAATCAATATTAATAAGTAAATTATCTGAACAATTACTATTTTTACTTAATTTGCTTATGCAATTAAATTTAATAAAATTTTCTGGTTGATTTAAACATTGAAAATTCAAACTCTAACAATTTGAGCTCTTGACTCTTAAAGCTACATATTTTGAAGAATTATGTAAACACGTAAATTTAACTACATATAAAATTAATTTTAATAATTAATTTATTTGAATAGCTATTTACAGATAAATGTTTAAGAATTATAATTATAATGTTTACATGACCAATTAAAATAATCTGAATAAAAACTTTTATTCATATTTTTCCATTGCTTACCATGAAGAAGTATTTTTACATTTCAGTGACTGTAATAAAGAATTTGAAAATAATAGACAACACTAACTAAACATAAAATATTAATTACAGGTAAATAAAAACTTTTTCCACAGTGAATATGAGTTTTCTCTCAGTTCAGAAAACGAAACTTCCTGCTCATTACAGAATATTTTTTAGCAGTCCTCATTAAGGACTAAGTTGTGACGATAAATGTTGAACTTCGATTTCTGTCAAGAAAACCCCCAATTTAGCCGACTTAACTACAGGAACAGATGTCCTAAAATTGCTTTTTCCTTCTGACTTGGGTCCGATTTCAAAACTAAAGTTTATGGATCCCAAGGGCAAAATTTATAACCAATGCCTGACACAGCTGTGGGATTTTTAAAAGACAAGCATACCTTGTTAAAACTGAAATACATAGTTCTCCCCCACTAAGATATTTTTTTTATTTTTTGAAAATACGTAAGAATATTGCCTCAAGCTACAAATTTATCTTTTTATAAAATATGAAATCTTGGACAATGTCTGCTGTAATCATTTATAAATATATATATATATACATATATAAGAAATTATTTTAATAAAACAGGTGATTCTGTGTAAGATCAAAGAGCATACTGTAAACACTAACCTAAATAAGCCTTCATCTTTGGTATGATTTTAGTACTTTTAGTACACACTTTCTTGCAAAGTTAATACTGATTTAATTCGCATATCTCGTGAATGTAAATAGAAAAATACTGTATATTATACACTGCATTCTTCATTTCAATGTTTTCCTGCATAACTAATAATTATATATATATATATATATATATATATATAAACCATGATTAGAAATATCATAGGTAAAAACTGAAAAATACAAGTATAAATATAAAAATCAATATGCGTAGCAATACATTTAGCGCGAAAGCAGCTTAATTACTTAATTACTAAAATATGATTAATAGTCATTTTTTAGTTTTTTTAAATTAATAAATCACCAAAAGAAGAATATTAAATGGAGACCATAAATTGAAAATACAAAATATAATAAACAGATGGAAATTATGTTCAATAGATAGTTTAAAAATTTAAAAGGAACATAGAATAAAAGGAAAATGGAACGAAGTACAAACATGGCCAGTTTTTTCAGGGAGTATTAACCACATTGGCACAAAGTAAGACTATTCTGTACCGGGTCCAGACTGAAGTCTTAAAGAAGCCAATACACCCCAAAGCCAAACTAAATTGTCAAACCAAAATATCTGACCAAAATAGAAGAAATAATCGTCAAACTTTAATATTAAATGTAATGTTGCCAAAATACACGATTAAATTTATAGTAATTAAAACCAAATCCAGATCCAAACCCAAAAGAACTGCCAATAAATACTAAGTGTAAACCAAATAAATACATGAATTTGAAGACTAAGTAAAAACACTGTTGGCATTTCAAGTTTCATATCAGACCTTTAAAGCTTGGGTATTTCTTTTGTAGTTTAAAACAACTCCTTACTTCACTCTTATAAGTGATCTTCTACAACCATAATGTTTAACTCTAACGGGATTGGATTTGGATTTAATTTTGAATTCTATAACTTTAATTTTATAAAACAATTTCTATTAATCACACACACACACACACACACACACGCACGCACGCACGCACGCACACACACACACACACACGCACGCACACGCACGCACGCACGCACGCACACGCACGCACACACACACACACACACACGCACGCACACACACACACACGCACGCACACACACACACACACACACGCACGCACACACACACACGCACGCACACACACACACACACACACACGCACGCACACACGTTTAACTCTAACGGGTGTGGATTTGGATTTAATTTTGACTTCTATAACTTTAATTTTATAAAAAAATTTCTATTAATCACACACACACACATGTCGTTTGTTTACTCTATTTGGTGAGGTGCTATTCTCATTGTTAATGATAGGATGACTGCGTTTCTCTAGAAAATGCGTCCAATTAATTAATAAAGGCTGGTGCATACAAAATAGGTCTTCCTAACAGTCAACTGTAAATTAAATGATGACTCATAAAGATACAACAAAAGAGAATTTAGGATCACTAAAATAGATTTTTAAAGATCACCTTAGGGAGAGAAAACTGCTTTCTATCTTTTAAAGCATCATATGATGTGCAAAAGCTATTATACTCTTTCTTTTGGCCACAAAGATTAAATTATCATAAAATTGGTCTACCAACGTGAAAAGACACAAGGAATAATAAATAATACAATAACAGAATTTTATACTCGTATTTCCAAGTTGTTAAAATAAATATAAAGAAAATGTAGAGTAAAGCTATACCAGTAAAAGTCATGATAATTTTACATAAGTTCTCTTTTCCGTGTATATATGTTTTATATATATAAATTTAAAAAAAACCATATTGTAATAAATCTTTTATATATCATATATTCAATAACTAGAATATATTTTTAAATCAAGAGAAAAATTTCACATTAGAATTCATTAATAAATGTAGAATATGGAAATATTTTAATAGATAAATTATTTAAATTTTTATATTATTTTTTAATATTTGCGTTATATTATCAAAATATTCGTAGTAACTTATTTAGTTCTTACAGTACGGAACGCATTTATAAATTTTGGTTTATAAAACAGTTTTTGGTTTAAAACATAAATTTTTGCAGCTTTCTATTAAATTAAATCAAATACAATTTTTTCATTTGTGAGGAGAGAAGACAAGTTCATTTTATAAAATTTATAAAAATGACTTCTAATATTGTGGATGATATTAAATGTTTATCATCCACAATATTAGAAGTAATAATGGTATAAAAGCTTGTAAACATCAGTGGTTTTTTTTATTTTACAAATGAAATTTTAAGATATATCAAGTTAAGAGTATTTATAATTTTCAATTAAAATCCTGAGCTTTGAACAATTATTATATCATTCGTGCTTGATTTTCATAATCAAATTGGAATATTCAATGTAAGTTTAATGGTAAGTCATAAGTTTGTTAACTAATTTCTCTTTATATATATATATATATATATGTATGTATTTGATTATATATATGCATATATACATATATATATATATATATATATATATATATATATATATATATATATATACATACATATATATATATATATATGTGTGTGTGTGTGTGTGTATACACAAAGATAGAAAGAGAAACAAAATATCAATATATGAAATGAAGAAGCTTTGTAAGATTTTAATGTAAAAATTTATTAATAATAACAAGTTGAAGCAGTGGTTTAAATAAATATTTCTTTGAGAATTTAATAATTTTTTACAAATTTAAATTCAGTACAGGATTAAGATGTTATACTATTTGAAAGTTTTTTCTGTTGTTATGCTATAAGAGATTATGAAGTATTTTAAGAAAAATTGAGGTAAAGTGCTACAAAATATGTTTCTACGTCATAAAACTGCGAAGGACAAAGACAGTTAGAATGTAAAATGGAACATTTTGTACCTTCCGAACTTCTTTTTCCAATGTGAGTTCATTACTTGTAAATATATCAAAAATTGATGACACTCCCCATTTTAAGTTTATTTTTTAAATTAATAATTACAGATATTTTTTTCGTTATTGAATCACACAAAATGTGCGCCAATTTACATATTGTATCTAATCTACAAGAATTTTATTTATATTGTTTTCAATTGAATTAAGAAAATGTAGAACATAAGTATGTATTAAAATTTACAAAGAATAGAAAAATAGAATTTTGTACCAATAAGCCAAAATAATTCTTGTAGTAGAGTGATAAAACTCTCTCTCTCTCTCTTTGTTAATTTATAATATTTGAGCTTTTGCTTCATAAAGAGGTATAATTCTGTATAATAAACGATCACAACAAATATAAAAAAGGTTTCTTTTGTTATAAATCAAATATGCTTTATGAGATTTACATTCACAAATTTCTTAGTGAAAAGTTATTTAATTATAATTTTTTTTATTTTAAATATAGTTTTTTTATTTATTCTTATAAGCATTTGTTTTTAAAAAATTGATTCATGCCTTTTTTAAATTTTTATTTATTGAAACTGAGACCAAAGACTAATATGTTTAACTTCACAATATAAATAAGGTTTAAATGAAAAATGCCTCAAAACAAAAAAAATACTTATTTTTCTCGCCAAAGTTTCAAATATGACTTCCCTCAGTAACATACAAATTCAACCTTTCTACTAACATACATCAATTCGAACGCCAATATTATTTTCTATTTTTAAAAAAACGTTAAACGTCTTGGAACAAAAATTTATTACTCTTAAGGCTTTGCAGATTGGTAAAAGAGGACCACAAAAACGCTCCGTAGCTGTACCATAGCTTTCCAAACTTCAAGCTACTATTCTACCCCCCTCCCCCACAATGAAATATGAGCGGCCAATTTTCAGACTCAGAAGCAAATATTTTTATTCTTGTTGACTTATATTCTAGATGCTGTATAAAGTAGTAGCGTTATCGGAAAAGGAAGCGAGAAACAAATAAAATATTTTTTTTTACTTTTTTGCAAGCTTTTTTCTGTAGAATGTAAACCATTTTTTACTTTGTAAAATCGATTTGTTAAATAATGTCAGATAGCACGGTAGAAGCGGGCAGCTGGTAGAGTTTTTGGCTAGAGAACTGAGAAGGAACTTCCTGTAGCACTTTTCCATGCAATGGGAAAAAATGATTTATTTATTTACTTATCATCGCTGAAATGTGAAAGAAGAGCTTTTTCTGTCACTGATGTGTTTGCGATAAGCAGACAGCTACATTTCGATTAAAAATTTCGACTAATAAAGAAAAATTTGAATTTTTAAAGGAAAAGTGTTTTTAAACTGTATACTACAAATAATTTCATAAAATGATTTATAAATGTTCATGTTAATAACTTTTGGAAATAAAAATATGACTTTCTCGCATTTGGAGAAAGAAATGAGCAATATCTGATGTGTATTTTTAATTGCTGTCCAATTTCCTTAATGTAAATATAAAATTTTAAAATAATTAATAAGAGGTTAAAAGAAGCTTTGCGATGTAAGTTTTTACCGGAGTGCATAATTTTACATAAATGCTTTGACATCTAGTTTTAAACCATGGAATGAGCCACCTAGAAAAAAATGAGCCTTGATAGATCAGTACAAGAATCGCCCTCTTTCATTTCATTCAACTTAATTGCTTGTTAACCTGACTCTCAAGAAGACACTTAAACAAGATATGGTTCAACGTGTGACGCACAAGAGATGGAAGATTTTGGGGGAGGAAAGAGCTGTTCCCGTTTTTCCAAAAAAAAATTGCGGCCCTTTTTAGAGGTCTAACTGTACATGATTGTTTGCGGGACCATCTCCATAGGATTGGAGTGGTGTTTTCCACGAACTGTGGTTTGGTTGACTCTGGTAACCAATGACTTTTGAACATTTAAACAACTAATAATAGTGTGGTTCTTTCTTAGTATGAGGGCATTGTTGAAAAGTATTGGAGAGCCCGTGAACTAATGGCTTAGGTGCTAATGTTCGGCATTTGTAAATAAAAAATAATAATGAGCCACCTAGTGTAAATTATGTCAACTTCCTTTACGCTTTTTGACAGAGTAATCCAACTCCATAAATGTTTCTACATTCAGTAAAATCCTTCACAAATTAATGACTTCTCTTTTCGTATTCTGTGTGTGATCTGATCTTCAAAATGAAACTTAATATGAAAATACATATTAAGTACATAATTATGAATTTTTCACTTAACCTTAAATTAAAAATCAAAAGGTTTTTCTACATAAGTGGGGACTGCAGCCCCAATAATTTTAGAGAAAAATAAACTTTGTGAATTAATTTGATTAGATATAAGATTAATGAATCATGAAAAAGGTGAAAAATAAATTATATTTTAAAATATTTGTGGAAAATTAATGAAAGTATTTCTGCTCCGTAAATAATAAACACTGTTTGATAAAGCATTCAGAATATTCATATAAACAATATACTAATAATGATTGTTTTTTTTCAATCAAACTAATCACGATCCAAGTAATTTTCATTGAATTTAATCAAATCAATATATATATATATATATATATATATATATATATATATATATATATATATATATATATATATATATATATATATATATATATATATATATATATATATATATATATATATATATATATATATATATATATATATATATATATATATATATATATATATATACACATTTGTATACATACACCAATTGTAGTAAAAGTTTATCCGGAACAATAATTTATATTGTAGAATTCCTCTCTTAAGAGAAAAAAAATTCTGTACCATCAAATTGCACTGAAATCAAAACGAATGACTGTTTAACAAAATGCACTTAAAAGATTATTATAGCATTTAGGGTTTGCAAAGTAAGTGTGAAAAAAAATATTACATTAAATTAAATTACATAATTTCCTTAGTAGAATATTGTTCGAGATTTCTTTAGTAGAATATGTGCAACTTTATATGAATTATCTATGAAGTACAATGTAAGTATTTTGAATGATGTATTTGTATTCTATGAAATATTTTTGTGAAAACTTTTCCTTACATTTTTTTCCATAAATGACAGGAAATGTTTCCGAGTATAAATGTATGACTATTTTTTTATTTATGAAATAGCTATGAAAGAAACATATATTTTAAAATAAAAAGAATTTTCACGAGTTGGAGACTAAATAATTTAAAACATTAAATAAATTTATATTTTTACTGTCTTCAATCCGTCTCTTTGATGCAAAATTTATTGAGTAGCATCATCAATATTGTTCCTATTCTTATTCTATGCTTTATTTTGTGTATTCCCAATTTTAATTCACTGATTATTATTTATATTGATAAAATTCAATGCTTTCTTTCACTTGTAAATGAGATTTAAATGATTTAGTAAAAAATTATATTTAAAAATTCTTGATAGTAAAAATGAAATTGTTTTGCACAATTTGATGTTGGAGCAGATCTTACTGCCAGCAGTTTTAGCTGTGGTTATCAACATAATGATGCATGGGATAAACTTGTACAAGATTTTATTATGCCGAATAACATTTTTCTTCCGAATAATCTAAACTCACCACTCACATATCTTAATAGATTACAACAAGGTTGGCTAGATTTAACTTTAGTATCTAATGAAAACTTAGAGAACACTATAGACTAAACTGTTTTAAAAGAAGAGACATTTAGCGCTAATCGATACATATTAATCACCCTTAACAAAGTTACCAAATGCTTGAATATACAAAAAATACAAGACCTCATATGGAAACCACGTCAAATTTTTAAATCTGATCTGTCCTTATACTCAAGACTTTCGAAAGTTTATTGATATAGCAAACACAAAAGCTAAACTATAAAATATAACTTCAAGACTACAAAGTTCATTTACCGAATGCTGCTCAAAATCGTTCAAAAACAAAGAATTAAGTCTAAGTGTTAAGCCTTCTTAGAGGTCTTTATCACTGGAAATATCACTGAAAGAACTCTATGCCATAGGAGAAGAATTCAACATGGCCAACAAACCGAAAAAACAGTTCTGTCACATCTATAAACGTAAAGTGGCTTCTTAAAATATATTAATTAGAATTTCAAAAAAAAATTCCTGGACATGAATTCATGGAAAAAAAATCATGGATGCCCTTTGGCAAGGAGAAACTTATGCGGACACTTAAGCCTCTACCAAAGGGTAAAGCCCGAGTATATGATGGAATAGATAATTCTATCCTTATGAACACATATAATAGCTTTCCAAACCTTCTATACAAACTCCTAAGCAAATGCCTACATCTATCTTAATTCCCCTAATGATTTAAATTGTCATATTTATAATATTATTTATTATTATTATTATTATTTTTTGTCATACTAAATCCCTACTTGATAGTTGGATAACGGATCGCTAGCAAGAAGAATGGGGCAGTGGAATAACTGGAAGAAACTTCACGAAATGAGCTACCGAAAGTTAGCAAGAAAACCCTTAACTGGACTAGGAATGAGGTATTTTTCCTTACGGGCCGAGCCCCATTTCCATCTTAGTTTTCCAAGTTCTGCATTTCTAATTCTAAAGACTGCACTTGTGGAAAAAAAGGCAACCCGTTCCACTTCTTGACTACCTGCTCCTTAACATTATCCTGGCATTTTGCCATAACCGGTAAAAAGTGGAAAATTATCTGAAAGAAGAGAATTTTAAGAAATTGTACAGTGAGAACGAAATTTAATAAAACATTTAAATTCCTAATAAACCATGAAAACTTAGTTTGTTGAATTAGAAACTCTACTACAAATAAACTAAGAACATGTTTTTCCGAAGTAAAACTATGTCTTTATAAATATCAAAAACTTTTTTGAATGTGATTCCTAAATTTTAATTTAATTATAACCAGCAACTTTGCAAAACTACAAATTATTATGTGTTAACTGTACATAATTAATCATCAACCCCATTATATTGTCATCTTGTTTTCTTTCTTACTATTAATGTTATATAAAATAATCATGTTCAACGTTTGTAAAAAAATCTTATAATGACAGTCTTTAAATTCTTTTTATATAAAAGTCCCAGCAGCTCCCATTAAACTGGTAACGCTCCTTAGAGTTAGCTATAGGGAAGTTTGCTGGTGCCAACTATTAACCATTTCATGTTTATTTTTTGAACAAAATTACAAATCTTAAACCTTGATTTATTTAGTTTCAATCTTTGTGTCAAGTTAAATTTTACATAAAGAGCTCCGTGATCACTTTTGCAAGTTTGTAAACTATTAAATTTATACTATTTCCTAATTCCGATTTCTGAATTCACTTACATAAGAAACTTGTATATTTGATTTTCTAGATCAGAGTACTGAGTTTTACAAATGTCTTGATAAGATACACTTTAATGTATGAGATTATTTAATATTTCTCATATAAGCAAATAAAATTTATCTATTGACAGAACATATAAAATTATTCCATGCACTAACTATAACATAGGGAAAATAATGCAATATCTGAATTGTATGGTACGCAATATCTGCCTTTAAAAAAACATTATTATGAGCTTTTTTTCTAAATTTAGTCAAACATTCATTTAAAATCTTATACATATACATTCTTTCATTTAACAAGCAATTTTGATTCAACTATCCTCGATACAATTTTTATACTTAACGGAAAGACTTGTATATAGAAACAATTATTATATTCAATACAAAATTTATATTATCGTTTACAACTCAGAACATAGAAAAAATATTTTCAGGATGTTTCTTTGTTATATTTTCAGATAACAAATCTACATCATTATTACGGGATAACAGACTAATCGAATATTTCAGTAAATCTTCAATCGATAAAATAAGATCAATTGGCAATACTGGTGGCATTCGTAACTTAATGAACCATTCATATCTCCAGACTATTACAAAGAAGTCTATCTTTTTTTTCCTTCAGAAGATAGACTGAACTTTTTTAGCATTTTCTTTCGTTTTTATTTACTGTCCTCCCGAAAATCCCGGAGAGAATCAAGGAAAATAAAATAGTAGAGCGAAATCTGATTTATTTTACGTCGAGCGGACGTGACACCAAGAAAAGGATATTTTGGAAAACAACATACACACTTGGATACAGAGAGAAATGTATAAAAGTACACAACTCAATGGGGGACAGAGTTTCTCTATTTTTGTTTATTCGTATTTTACTTTACCAGAACTCTATCTTTGTTGTTTCTTTTTTCTTCTTTTTTAAGCGATGCACTGTATATTCTTTGAGATCAAAACGGTTCATGTATTTCTTTCTTATTTTCTTGTTTTTTGAAATATAATTTTTTTTTGTATCTTGCTAACTTAAGCGAATTCGTTTTTATTAGCATTTCTTATACAGTAGTGATGAATTTCAAAATGGAGCAGAGTAAAAGAGTTTCATTTCGAATATATCTGTCGAGGCAAAATAATTTTAAAATTGTTTTCTTTTGGGTCATTATTTTATGTAAAGATATAAACAAAATACACAATTTGCTTTTCCATTCTAATATTATTATAAGATCCGTAGTAAGAAAGATTTTGATTTAATTTTAATAATAGAAAGAAATGTGTTACTACTTAAATATATATACACCTAAGCACATTTATTTATATAATACGCAAACTGGTGAAATGTATTTTGTTTTTTTATCTTTAAATCATTGATAAAAAGAACATTATTTCCTTCATTATAAAAATAATACTACAAAAAAATTCTATTATTAAGTATTCACTTTGATTTCTCTGAAAAACATAAGAAAACTGCGTTTGTTGTACTTAAAATTGATTTTATTTCATAATTTTTTTACAATTTCATTTAAAGTTTAATTTTGAAAAAAATATTTTAGATATTATTCTATATTAAATATTGCCGACGTAGTATATTAAAAGGAATGCTTCAAAGAAATAAATATTTAATTAAGAAATGTGAATATTATCTTTATTTACCAAAATATTCGCCTTCATTTTTTATAACTTCCGTGAAAAATCAAATGATTAATACATTCTAGAAAATAAATTCTTTGTTATTCTAGTGAAGAATTTGTAAATTACTTTTATACTTCAAAAATGGTCCGAAAAAGAAAATAAATCGTTTCTTTCTAACAATCATTTGCATATCTGTAAAAAAAAATGATAATCAGAAAAAACTGTAACATATTTTTGCTTTAAGCAATTAAAGTATATTTAGATCTTGTAGGTCAATCTTACACCTGAATAGTTAATTGGTTGATTGATATATTACTGATAAATGAAATAGGCTATATGACATAAAAATTTGTTTGTTAAAAAATACTTTTTATTGAACATTTGGGTACACAATTAAGAAACTTTGTAATTACGGAATAAAACAAATGAAAATGTAGTGTAATGCAGTAAAAAAAGTATTTTCATAAAAAAGGTTTTTAGTAGAGATTGATGGCCAGTAATATTGAATATCTTAGAAGAATTCAGTCAGTGCGGTTAATAATTATAGGCTAATATATTCTGTCACATCCTCTAGCTATAAGAGCTCTTTTCAGTTCTTGGAGAGTTTATGGGACTTCATCAACTGATATCTATAGAATATACCAATTGTATCAAATGTCCTCTATATTGGGTTTATCCCCAGAAAACCTTCTGCCATTTCATTCGTATGATTTTGTTCTCAAAAATGAAAGCATTTACATAGTTAGCGCGAAATGGCCTGCAGTTGTTGTCTATTAGACTGAAATCATTTCATATTGCTGCTGCGTAAGAAGCTGTAATATGTTTGCTGATCTCATCTCTATATCAGTGGCTGGTTAGAGCTGCATTTCGAAAGATATAGAAATCGGTGCATCCATTAATGAAGATGCAGCATAGGCTATCCCGTAATCAACACCGTGCCCGACACTTTTGTGCATGAATGCAAGATTTTTTGAAGTGATACGTTCTCTTTAGATAAAGAATTCGACAAATATCGGAATGAAAAAAATAGGACTAATTTCTGAAAACAATATTGTGCCATTCATTTCTTCTCCAGCTCATATGCCTTGTTTCCCAATGCCTTCAGACGCGACGTTGCTTTGCTGTTAACGTGATTGGCATCATTAGTAGGCCAGCATATAGCCCTGAAGAGTGCAAGTGGCTTAGGAGAGTTTTTGTCAAAACTAGTTAACTAAGAAGTACCGGCCGATTGAAAATATTGAAAAATAATGACGTTCATATTTCTCGGTCTCGAAGTCCTTAAAGTTAAATAATAATCATCCTTTAGGTGTCACTGCACGTCTACGATCTCGTCCTCATCTTTAGCCTGATTTTGCAGTCTCAAAAAAGTGGCTTAAGATCCTGAAAATCCAACTTTTGTGAAACTGTAATAGCTGTTTCTGCTGATTTTGATTGTGTTTATATTCTGTTTAACCGGGAAACTATCCTCCTCAAGCTTCTGATTCAGTTAAAGGACACCATTGTGACTTCACACTCATCAATATAATGTGGTTACTATACGTCAATTTTTTTTCTATATTCACTTACATTTAAGTTGAAAGTCAAATCTCCTTTACTGCTACTAAGGCATAAACTTTGATATCAAACTGAATATTTGCATAAATTGTAAAATTTTAAAATAAGAGATATTTTTATTTGTGACTATTTTCTTCCAATTTAAGCAAAACAATTTGCTCATATATTTATTTTAAAATTAGATTTTTGATATTTTGCAACTGTTTCAAAAAATGAACACAGCACCAAAACTTTTCATCCAAACATTGCTATACATGTGCTTTATTGACTTTATAAATTGAAATGTTACGTTGTTATTGAGTAATTTTACAGGGAAAACCCTTTGCCAATAAATAGAGATTTATTGGCAAAATTGATTCAGTGTTTAATCATTGCAATTTCTGCTTTTAGTGTTAAACAATGAATCTTATTATGACGTCAACTGCTCTTAATTGAACAGTCTTTCCTATTAAACGCCAAAAGTAATTTCTGGGAATGAATAACATATTTTTAAGTTATTGTTGTTAATTTGTCAAGATTCATTTGCGTTTCATTTTTCGGGATGTCCTTACCTTCAATTTTCCTTCTATATCGTGATATTCAAAGGAAAACATAATAATTCTGTAATAGCAATTTAAAATTTCAAAAGCTTCCAAAGTTGAAAGTCAAATCTCATTCAATGCTACTACTGCTTCAATATACTATTACCCTTATTCAGTTATTACAATGTTACTTCTTGATTGCTTTTTCAATCTTTCTAATTGCGTGTAAAGGATTCAGAAAACTTTTTTACAATGCTTCTTATAATTTGACAAGTTTATTTTCCTTTGTGATTATAATAATACTTCTTCTAGAAGCGTTGGCAAATTTCAAGGCTTACCAGCCGAGAATTTACCATTCTATTCTCTGTCGGTAACATTAAATTTTTTTACATTTAAAATGTGAGATCAAAAGATACCATTGATTTTTCAATATGATACCCTTTTAAGAAAATTATGCATTCGTCATGCTTTTACCGCATACTTTTAAAAGAAATGCATAAAGAATGCATAAAAATATATACAATATATCGCATGCCCCATTTTTAGATTTTAAATTACAACTTTATTTTTAAGTTTCATGACATTTTTTGCACATTTGATCTTTTTAAAAGGGATTCAATCATAGGATACAAAAATCACCAATCTGTTCATAGTTATTTATTAATAATTGTTATACTATATTTGCCTTCATTTTCTGATTAAATATAATAAATTATAGTATGCAATTAAAAGTTGGAATTTGTAATAAAATAAAATATGTTACTTTCTAATTTGTATTTGATATACTAAATCATTATTTATATGTTTACATATTATTTAACTTAATTATTACTTTCTTTATGTATTCAATTTCCTTAAATTAATATGTTTAATCTAATTAACAAATTTTAATTTAGTACTGAATTTGATTAAAGCTGAAATAATTTTAAACTTAACTCTTTAATACTTAATTTGATTCAAAACGTAAGATTATTGATTTAAAAATATAACACAGGCAAGTACACACATATAAATGTCACAAATATATAAAGAAAATAAAAAAATCACTTTAAAGGAATTATGATATGAATTTGTCCCCGTATTCGTTTTTTCGTGATTTTCTTGAACACTTAATTTTTCCTTGAACATACACTCCAAATAAATTATTTAACTGGAAATTCAAAAACCTTTCTAGTAGATGGATTTTATTTGTAACTGTTTTAGTATACCATACATAAAAAATCCATTTATATAAAACAGATTGAAATACAATAATATTAATTAAGACAACTTACTTAGGAACCAAACTGACTCAATAAGATGCAATCAGTTTTGTATAGCATTCTTTTTAATGGAGTGAAATACACAAATATATCTTTGAAAAAGTTTATTATTTTATTTGCATAATCAATATGATATATTTTCATTATATATTTTTGATATAGAATCACTCTTATCATTATCTTAAAATGTTTTGGTATCTTAGTTATAATTTTTCCTGTGTTATTATATTAAATATTTAGTAAATATCTTAGTTCTGAAGAAATAAGAGAGAATTAATTTTTACAAATTAAACTTATTGTAAAGATTTTACATAATTATTCTTGCTTACAAAAAACTATGAAAATAATAGGAGAGTTGCATTTTAAACAATATTATAATGAAATATATTTAACATTTTGAAAATAAAACATTACCTTAGATTATTATAAACAATTTCCATGAAAAGAAATAATAATACTTTTAATTTTCGACAAAAATGTTTTATTATACTAAAAGCACTTACTCCCACAAATAATAAAAATACTTTCTAGCAACTATTATTCATTCTACGAACACAAATAAATATTTTTTTCCTATTCACCGATAAAACACCTTTTATGTGATTTCTCCAGAACACAATATCTTCGAATATACTCACTGTATACTTTCTCTAAAACTCAGATAATACTTAGAAGGAATCTTGATGTGTTTTCCAATAGACATTACTTTTAAGGTGTATTGTCTAAGCTCTCCAAGACCTTGTTAGATGCATTATCAAAACGAAATGAAATATCTACGAAAAAAGAAATTAAAAGATATTTTTTTCTTCCTTACACTCTAAGGGAAAAAAGAAGTTACTTTTAGAGGAAACAGATGATTGTTCTCGCCAAATCCGAGGGACACGCAAACATACTAAAAGAACATTCTAACCAGTGGTCAGACTCTTGTTAATTTCTAGCAGGTATTTGTCTTGGCTCCCTTTCTTGATCTGACGTTGCCAATAATCTCCTCTAAGGTAAAAGAAGGAAAAGAAATAGCTTGTAATTCGAGGTGGGTGGAGAAATTCTAGTGCTCGGCTTCATTACAGAACACTGAGCTTATAGGATATTGTTCTTAGACGATTATTTGCTCTATTTATGTTTGCAATATATACTTGCTGGCAAAACATGACAGATAAAGATTGTATTGAATAGAACACTGTAAGGGCTTTTAGACTTTTTGTGAACGATTTATTTCCATAGCTATACGTTTACATAACAAACAGTGATTTAAAACAAATTAAAATAATAATTTGCAATTTATAAATATTGAGTCAATTCTGGTTAATTTTAGTTTTTATTTTGCTAATAAATTTATCAAAATCTGTAACTATTAAATAAGTAACTCATTTCTAGCTAAATAGTTAACTGAGTAAACAAGAAAATATTCGATGATTCAGAAAGAAATACTGTATAAGAATATAGTTGAGTAATTGAGTATTGAATTCAATAATATAAATATGCATGAATAAATGCATGATAAAATTATTATATTCAAGATTTTTGAAATAAGAATACAGCTCAAGATCATTGATATACTCCAGTAATATATATATATATATATATATATATATATATATATATATATATATATATATATATATATATATATATATATATATATATATATATATATATATATATATATATATATATATATATATATATACATATATATATATATATATATATATATATATATATATATATATATATATATATATATATATATATATATATATATGTATATATATATATATATATATATATATATATATATATATATATATATATATATATATATATATATATATATATATATATATATATATATATATATATATATATATATATATATATATATATATATATATATATATATATATATATATATATATATATATATATATATATATATATATATATATATATATATATATATATATATATATATTAAGCTGAAGCTTTTTTAGAAATATTCACTTTTTAAAATATAGCACAATTTCTTCTCACATGAAGTTTTAAGTCTTGGAAACAACTCTCTAAAAGGAAAGGCGTTTATTTATTATTGTGATGAGTTAATATGCTGAAGGAATTTTAAGTGACAGAGTAAACCAAAATTTTGCAAGCAAATTATTTTTCTCACTCAACCTATTAATATCACTTTATTGTTTGCTTTTATTGTAAACTTACTTCTCTGAAAAAGTCCAACAAGATGTGCATCATAAAATATCAAATTTTAATTTAGCATTCATGTTCGTAATATAGTAATTTTGCCTTAAATATACTACTTTTCAGGAAAATATTCTCACAAGTTTTCCTCCTTTTTGTGTAATTTTTAACATCGGATTATTACAGCTTAAGTTACAGGGATACTAACCATCAATTTATTAGTAGAAAAAGATAACTTCATCAGAAATACTCTTCTGTTTTACAAACAGTAAATATACTATAAATTAAAGTTAATAATGTACATTTTCCTGATTTTTTCCCGGATAATTATAAATGATAACATTGTTCATATGGTTTAAAAAAAACCAAATTATTTGAAGTGGTATAAATAAGATTCCAGTCAGAAAGACAATCAATTATTCAACAAAAGTGTAAAGAAAGGAAGTTATTTTTGTTATTTTAAACTGTAATGAATGTGATGTCCACTATATGTTTTTATCTCCCCTATTTTGATCAAAAAGCAGCAAAACATTTCTACATTTCTTTATAAATAAGCTTTGTTAACTGCATTTAAATAAATATTATTCTAACACTCAATATCCTTTATTGAAAATTCTATATGTATAATTTCCATGTATACAAAACTAATTTTGTTAAACTTTGCGTAGTTGTGATTTTAATTTTTTATTATGGAACTAAGCATTTTAATAATTCAAGTTATACTTATAAATGTATATTTCTGAAGTATATACGCGTGCGATTTCCATGTTAATAAATTTATTCTTGGTGTAAAAACAGTACAAAGTTTTTATAAAATTATTGTTGATGAAATTTATCATCACTTTACTAGAAAATACCATGCCCGACATTGAAACTACAACACCAAGAAGGAGTGACTAGGAAATTACGCAAATTTCAGGGCTAACGCACCTTGTTGAGTTAATCAAATCATGTAAAAGACGCAGCTCTCCAGAACACATCATATTAGATATAAGGTAAGGTATAAGCAGAGTGGGCAATATTCGCCATTTTTGCTGCTAAGAAAATAATCGTTGAAAGCATGTTCGTGTCTCAAAAGACGCCTGTAATTGCAGAAAACGCCAGGACATCGTGGACGGAGTCAGTTCCAGCAGACAGACCATTTTACGAAGGGCATGGTGATTGGACTGATAGGTCCTTACTGCAAGGCATGACTGACAGACACCTGGAAACGTCCACATTGCACCAGCTGTGGTGAACATGGTTGGAACAAGGTACGGTGGAATGTTTAAGGGGTGCCACAGCATCCAAAGTGACGTCAAAACGTGTGAATCGACGCGTCGGACTGTTAGTGGTGGCAGTTCAGCAAATTACATGTACAGAAAATCTACAGCATGTGTTAGACACTCTCCATGCTCCCATATTAAACAGAACCATTTCTCTTCGGCTGGTTGCTAGTGGTCTACATTCATGATATCCATTAAGAAGACAACCATTGACCCGACAGCACAGATGATTACGCCTGAAATGGTACGAATTAGAAGGATGTGGACGATGAAATAGGACAGGATCGACTTATCATATTAGTTACACTTCTGTTTCTTCAGTGATATGTGGACGATGAAATGGGACAGGATCGTCTTCTCAGATTAGTCACGCTTCTGTTTCTTCAGTGATAGCCGCAGTTTACAAGTGTGATATTGACGGGGAAACAGGTCCAATCCTGCAGCAATTGTGGAACGTTCCACCACGTGACAAGGAGGCATAAGTTTGGTTTCGCCACTGCGTACGATTTCAGGTCACCTCTAGTTCATATTCACGAAATTATGACACCCCCAATGTTACGTGGATGACGTACTGCGGCCAGTGATACTCTACTTTCAAGGAGTGTCCAATGCCCTTTATCAGCACGATAACGCCCGACCGAACATTGATCAAATCAACCAATATGCATTGCAAGCAGTATATCGGCTTCCCTGGATACCGTGGTTGCCAAACCTCTCATCAATAGAACACATTTAGGATATGATTGTACACCATTTTCAAACCCTATCACTAATTTCTTCAGAAGACACATTTTGGCAAATGGTTGAGAGGGAATGGAAAGTCATTCCTCAGAACACCGTCCGTATTCTCATTGGCTGTGTGCCTAACATGTTGCTTCGTGTATCATCGTTCACGTTGGTTCTAAAACGTACTGTCGTGACTCTGTTCTTGCTATGCATTAAGCATATCATTGCGAAATACATATCACTTATTTCCATCGCTCTCTCTCTCTGTTTGCCAATTTTCACCACTTTCTGGCAACTCTTTCTTGGTGTTTCATTTTCACTGTTGGATGATGTATCTTTAATCATTGGATCCATCACTGTTTCCATGTAGGTATAGGAACTCAGCAGTGAAAGAAATGTTTCTCTTTTATTTCTTTCCTTCACGGGTATAGGGGAGAATTGTTTATTTATGTAAAATAATGATAGCTTATGTATTTTTCAGATGTTAGTAACTAACAAATATTACTTTAATGCAACATAAATTATATTAAAAGTTGTTAACACATATTATTAATATACTTACTACTAAAACTTAGTAGTAAGTATATTAATAATATGTGTTAACAACTTTTAATATAATTTATGTTACATTTATGTTGGTGGTATATTTGTTTTTAAAAAAAAATTACATGTGAATGTACCAATGTCGAATCAGTTACCAATATGTATAACCAACTACAATTATAAATAACAAATATATTAATATTTTTATTAAAAATAATTCCCTAAAATAAAGAATTCTAATTTCTTGTGAATATCATTTATTTGAATTTATTATAAAAAATATTTTTTGACGAAAATCCATATAATTAGTAAGACTAGTTTTTTTTCTTCTTTAACAATATGAAGATAACTTTTATATTACACAGAATGCACGAAACATTATTTGACTAAATTTGATTTCTCTAGTTTTTCTTAGAGGAGAAGAAAATTGTGTAAGAAAAGATTTCTCATTTAGTATATTTCCCAAGAATAGTTGAACCGTTACCTTATTAACGGTGAACCCATTTTGAGACCGGATCCAATTAAGGAAAATTTTCAAGGAGAGTTTTATTTGCAATTACTGCAACAACATAATATATTTTTTTTTACGTCTTTTTCACACTCTCCAAGAAAAGGATTTTATTTTCATACTAATGGAATGCTGCGATTTTACATTCATTAGAGACATTTTTAATGAGAAAAATAAATGTATATTCTTTAAATATTAAATTTATATTGTTACATATAAAATATGGTGTTTTTAAAATTCTATTTAATAACCTATATTATATATTTTTTTCTTACAATTATATTCAATATTTTACCATTTTTGAAGAAAATTGAAAAATTAGTCATAGGAAAGTAACTACTAAAATGTATTATTAAAATACGCTTTTTATATGTGACGTGTGTTTAGTTCTTAAATTTAATTTTATAATTAAAAATATTATTTTCATATTATTTAATAGTATATATTTAGTTAGAGTAAATATAATTAGGCAATTTAATTCTTAATTTCTTTAAAAACATGATTTTTATGATTTTTATAAATTTAGTTTCTTAATTATGTTACTCGTAGTTTCAACATAATCTGAAACTATGAAAGTAGTGTATGAATTTCTTTTGTAATTTTAATTCAATAAATATAAAAGTGAAATGTATGCAACAAACAATAAACAAGAGGCAATTTATAATTGAATATATATATTCATTTCTTATAGATAAAAAAAACATTCAAATTGATATTTTAATTCATTTTAGGAAATTAGCATCTTAAATAAAAAAAAAACATTTTTCTGTTGAAAATTAAACCCGATTTGGAAAAACTACAATTGTTCGAATTATTTATGCAAATGTTTAACTTTCTCTCTATAGCAGTCCCACCATATCTTAACTATATATATAGCACTGATTTAAATATTAATTTGCTTATAATGGTATTTTAAAATAAAACGTCTATGTTATTAAATATTATAAAACCGTTAAAAAATAATTCATGCATTTGACGAACTTTCCGATGACTATTTTAGCAAATAAAGAATAAAGTTTATTTTATAGAATAATTTTTTTTTCTTTTCTAAAATATATTTTAAATATAATTTAACATAATCTTTACAATAAATTACAAGAATGTCACATTATTCTTGTCATAGTTCTCTCTATTTATGTAAATTATTGTTAAATTATAATTAAACGAAAATTGTCAATTATATTACATTTTCCTAATAATCAAACTGATATTTTAAGAATTGATTCTCTTAGTATTTCTATTTGTCAGCTACAATTCAAATTTTCAAATTGGGAAGTATCTGATTCAGCATAGATTTCTTTCGTTAAATCCCAAACAATTTAGTCTCGCTCTGGGGACAGAAAATAACTATCCAATAATTCAACAAAGACTTTTACGTTTCATTCTTCCCAAACTGGCCACAATTCTTAAAACGATTTCAAATAAAATAACAAAAAAGGAATTCAGTTTGGAAAATATCTTCGTTAAGGTAAAAAGGGAAAGTTAACAAAGCGAAGAATGGCAACTTGTTATTCGTCTGACCACTTCACTTCCCATCGCTTGACTAGATAAATCATTAAACATCTAAGGGACATTTATTTTTAGCTGTGTGCTGGATAGAATTCCGTTCTCAGTTCTTATCAGAGCTTTAAAAGCTAGCCAGTAAAAATCGAAAAAAAAGTTAAAAAAAAAAAAAAAAGATTTCTGGAAAAGGAATGAAAGAATGGTAAAAAAGAGAGAAAAAGTTAGACATGAACCGCCACGAAATTCAAAGAAATAAGATCTAATAAGAAAAAAGTAATGAAAAAGGACTTTTAAAAAATCAATGGAAACTAAAGTTGGTAGGACTTCGGAAATCATTGCTCCACCATTTTGATTTGCCTTCAGACCCCCTAGATGCGTTATTTTTTGTGTCTTTATCCTACAGTGTTTTCCAGTCAGTCTAATCTTCAGGGAATTTTTTTTCATTTGTTTTGCTTCTTCATCCATTTCGTCGAAGGTAAAAAAAAAGCTTCAAAAAGAACTTTTAAATGTGACCTCAGTTGTCTGTGGTGATCTCCAAATGTAACTGGAAAATAAAAATTGAAAATGTTTTTTTTTTCCTGAGCCCTGCTTTTTACCATAGTGAATTTCTCAAAAAATAGTGTTTAAAACTAGTAGAGTACAGTAGTTTTTCTTTACTTCTTCGAGAGTATTAAGGGTGCAACATTTATCATTTACTTATTTTATTTTGTCTTCAAAAACCGTTGCATAACAGTAAAGTTTTTCCAGAGTACATTCTAAGGAATACATTTTATCAAGCGTAAGAATATTTCTTCTTAATATATGAATAAAAATAATGCGTACTTAGCAAGTTATATTATAAAATGAAAGATTTCTTCTTTATGAAATATTGAATACAAAACATTTAAAGCGTAACACAATATTTATTGCTTTGTAAAGAATTTTTAAAATAAATAAAAAACAACTAGAAAGGGCAAATTATTTAAAATGAAAATATTTAGACAGCATACATATAATATTTATATTAGATGTAAAAAATTAAAGAAAATAATTTTAAATATCTTTTTATAAATCTTTAATATAACTGAGCATATATGAAATAAATTTACTTCTATCCAAGTTAATAAATAACAAGAATAATTTTAAACGAAAAAATTTTAATTTGGATAAGAAAATTAGAAATTAATTTAATTCTCATATACAGAAATGCAGTGGAATTCTTATTAATGAAGTAAATTATTTCATGAACTAAATACTCTATGCAAATCAGACTAATTATTAAAATTATGTTACTGATTAAGTCATTGCATATATATATATATATATATATATATATATATATATATATATATATATATATATATATATATATATATACACACAAGGTGTCCATTAAAGTCCCTTGTCACCCTCTTAACTTCGGAACGGCTGCTGCTATATTCATAAAAATGGTGTCTGGGTATAGTAAAGCAACCATGTGCTACTGAATAAAACATACTACAGCGCCACCTGTTGGAAAACAGCGGAGTTAGCATTAGAATCTCGAAAACGGAACGAGACAGAGAAAAAAAAAGTGATTTACAAAGTTGTAGAGCATCCTCGATTTAGTACGAAAAGGCACATTGTAGATATTAAAGTGAAGAATACAACGGTTAAAACAGGCATTCATTGTTTCGTGCTGTGACGTCACAAAACGATCTAAGAAAGAAAAAAAACGAAATAATTATAACGATATACTTTATTTAAGATGTTCAAACTTCTCACCGTCAGCTGCAATGCACAGTTGGATCCTCGCTTGAAGATTACGTTGCACACGTTGGAGCACACAGCGTGAAACGTTGGAACATGCGACCGTAATGCGTCGTTTAAGGTCCTGCATATTTTGTGGAGGGGACGCATACACCTGTTGTTTCATGTATCCCCACATGAAAAAGTCCAGTGGAATCAGATCAGGACAGCGTGGAGGCCACTCTTCGAAACAGCCATATCCTAGTATTTGGTTGCCAAATTCCTTGATGAGGTACTCCTTCACTGAAGCTGTCTTGTGAGCAGGCGCGCCGTCAAGTTGAAACCATAGATTTTTATGATTAAACAACGGTTCTCCACAAAATCGGGTAATACATTCTGTAGCAATCGTAAATATTGTGCACCCGTTAACATGCCATTGTAGAATATTGTGCCTATCAGCTTGTTATTGTAAATTGCACACCAAACGTTAATAGCATACTGCATTTGATGTTGAACGTTGACGAAACATTTAGGATTTTCCAGGGCCTAGTAAAGGGTGTTTTGCCTATTGTACATGCCATTCCGTGAGAAGCATGCCTCATCCGTCCACATTATATCTGCCAAGAATGTTTGCTGGACCTGTATCTGATTCATGGCGAAGTTGCACCATGCAAAGCGTCGCTCGGCATCCCCGTCCATTAAAACCTGTTCAGGCGTTGGTTGGTATGGATGAGCACCTGATTCGCTTAGGATTTTCCAAACCTAACTTTTGGAGAGACCACAGTGTTACTGATCTCTCTTACGCTGCATTTCGGATATGCAAGAGCATATGTTAATACCTCATCCGGTTGAACTTGCCGTCCTACCCTAGATGGTCTGCCAGATCGAGGTTGACTAGTAATGCAACCTGTCTCCCTTAAGCGTTTTACAACAGATATGATGGTTTGATGAGAAGGAGATGCAGGCCTGCAGGAAAACGTTGGCGGTACAACTTTGCTGCTGATCGTGCTTTGCGTCGACATTTACCGTACAGTAAAACCATCGCACAATACTCAACTTTGGAATACTCAGCCATGATCATGAGCATCAACTTACTAAAACCCCAAGAAGATGAATTTTTATAGCTGTCTCAGATGAACAGGAGTGACGTTTCTTACGTATTTGCATACAGCATTCAAAATGTTGGCGTTATTTTTAATACTTCCGTTCTTCCAATTTCGAAATTAAAGTTAAAAATTTAAGTACGAAAACGACTTTTTGTTTTTTTAACTATTTCACACGTACGATGTGCTACGTCACTGCACGAAACAACGAATGCGTGTTTTAGCCATTGTATTCTTCAAATTCATGTCTACAAGGTATCGTTTTGTACTAGTAATGCACTGAATCGAGGATGCTCTACAACTTTGTAGGTCACTTTTTCTCTCTATCTCATTCCGTTTTCCAGATAAGAATGCTAATTCCACTGATTTCCACCAGGTAGCGCTGTAGCCTGTTTTATTTAGTAGCGCATGGCTGTTTTACTATTCATAGACACCACTTTTATGAATATGGCAGCAGCCGTTCCGAAGTTAAGAGGGTGGGAAGGGACTTTAGTGGACACCCTGTATATTTGTAAAAAATATAATTATTCTTTATTTAAGATTTTCATTAAATAAAGAATAATTATATTTTTTACCAAATGCTTTTAAGGAGTTTTCATAAGTCAATTAAATATTTCCTGATTATTATTTATTACTTTTGCTGGTAAAACTTCAAAATTATTTAACATAAATATAAGTAAAACCCTTAAAAATGAAATGGCGTGGTTTTATTCATAAAAAATTGAAACTGATGAATAAAAACGCAATTAACTAACAGAATTTATTGTTATTTGTAAAAAAAAAAAAAAAAAAAAACCTACAATTTTATAATTATATATTACGAAAAGTTTTAAAAACTTACAGCTTTGTTTTGATATTTCCAGTATAATATATCAAGTCTAACAAAATTTACTTATCAAAATGCTGAAAATATTATTGCTCTTTATTCGTATGCTATATCCTCACACCTTTATATTATGAGATATATGGCATTTTTAGGGAAATAAAGTCAAACAAATTAGTGACGGAAAAAATACATAAAATATAATTGAATTTATCTCAGTACAGAACCTAGTTAACTATTCTCAGAAAAATTAAATCTATAATTGGTTTGTTTGTCTTTAATATTAAGAATACATGAAATTTTGAAAATAAAATTAAATAATTTCAATTTCGAGTGGAAGAAATTGATTGCGTATCGCTAAAAATAAATACTAATTATATGTAAAGATACATTTACTTTTAAATTAATTAAAAATATTTTATGGGTTCTTTGCAGATTCTTTGGTTACTACTATTTTTCATGTAAATATATTTCTCTCACCATGCAAACGCATTTTAATCACTTGAAATTTACAGATTTATAACTTATTTTACTTTTAAGACGATTTTAATGTTTAGTATTGTTCTAAAATATAAAATTTACAGTTCTAATAAATAAAAACAATATTAATAATATTTTTAACAAACCGAAGCACACATTTTTTTTAATTAACGTATTTCGGAAATATAATTAAGTAATGTTTTGTATTTGTGGTGTACATAAAGTTGCCTTTTTTTAATGAATAGTTAAAAATTCTTGCTTATTATAACAAGAAATTATTATTTTTTCTGCAAGATTTGGTTTCTGTAAACACACAAACTCAAGAAGCTTTTAAATATTAGATTAATATTGCAATTTAAGATCATATATACAAGACATGATATTATAGCAAGGTTATATGACTTATTGGTTTGGTTAAATCTGGATATTGTAGGTACAAAATTGAAATTTATATTTCGTGCATTAATGTGATATTTGTTCCTCAAAAAATCAATTAGATCACTTCGGAAACAGTAAGAAAGATACTTATTGTGGTTTTCAATCAAAAAACAAGTGAATATTTCATTTAAATACCTTGAAAATTAAAGAAACAATCACCATGTTAAATTTAAGAATAAGAAAACAAACAATACAATTTAGTATAAATATAATAATGAAATTTAAAACAGTATTATGAGCAATTGTATTATAATATTAAAGCAATTTACTAGCTGGAAGCAATTTCATTGACTCAAATATGAATACTTTAAATAAAATTCACACACATAGTAAAAATAAATTTTATAAAATATACGTTATTGATATTTAAAAGGGTGCAAATTAATTTAATTTAAAGCTATGTACTCATATAAATATATTTAGGACCTTTCCATTATACCACTGTACGATTATCACCATAAAGAAAAAGAAAAAAAACCATCTTAAATTATTGTTAAATATTATATTTGCACGCACACCGTGTATTCTTTAAAAAGTTTATGGCTTATAAACTGCGAAAAAATAATTCAGATATTTACTTTTTATAAACTAAATAATTAGCACTTATTGATAAAACTTATTTAAATGTCAATTATTAATTATTTAATGTTTATTATCAAATTTATTTAAATGTTTATTTCTGGCAAAAACTATTTATCAATCGCATCTTTGATCAATTTCGTAAGTATAAAATAATAGTAAATTTTATTCAATGAAACAAAATTAAATGTTGCTGTATTTGGTTTTATTTTGCCCTTAGTAATTTGTTACCGTAATTTTCTATTTAACATACGAAATTATCACCAAGTAATCTTAAGCACCAACTAGATTTAGCTTTGTTTAGCATTTAGCTTGTTTACCATTACTTATCACACTTAAGACAATTTTGACAAAAACATTTAATTACTACTTATTAGATTTAAAATAAAACTTTTAGCTAGTAAAATCAACTACCTATGTCACATTATTTTCGCTTCTCCATAAGAAACTTTTTATTTCTTTGCGATCATAAGAAAGGGTATAATGGAAAAGTACCAAATATTTTCATGGCAAATATAATCTGCAAAGTCTAAGGAATTGTGAGTATAAATCCAAACAAAAATATGCCTTCATGCTTTTTTGTAGATAAAAGCGAATTATTCCTTAAATTTTAGTTCTGCCAAAATTTAAGAGAGGAATTACATTAGAAAACTGTTCGTACCTCAGCATAGTTATTGAGGAATAAGAAGATCAAATGTGAATATTTTTGTGTACAAAACAAACACAGTAGCGATTGATATAACAGAATAAAATATTTTCTTGTCATTGAAATTACTTTAAAATAAATATCGAATATCATTCTGCATAAAAAAACTAGATTTGTGCATCATACGCAAAATTGTGACAATTATTTTAATTTATCTATTTTCAAATAAAATCATATTAAAATTATACATTGTATAAAAATATTTTACAGAGAATAAATTTGAGATTTTTTTAATAATAATATTGTGTGAGGTATCGAATAAAAAAATGCAAATAAAAGATACATTTTAATAAATTAGGTATAGGAAATTAGGTGTAGGGAGTTTTTATTTAAACTCTAATATGTAACTTATAACTGTTTGTGTTGAGCTTAGATTGAAATGCTTTTACCATCAGTAATTTATTCCATTTTTCAATATACATTGATAATTATAAGCCACAACTAGTTTTTGTCATATTAGTTTTAAAACAAATTAATTTCTTATTTTATACTGAATATTGTATTTAAATTAAAACACAAACAATCGTACATAAAACATTTTACAATTTTTGTTTCGATATGTCTGCATTGCTAAAATATGATAATACTTTCATTTGTAGTACTTATTCACTTTAGAAAAAATATAAATTTAGTAATTTATTAAAATATTATCATTTTAAAAAATGTATTTAAATTATCTTAAAATAGCGAAAACAAACACAAATTTTTATTAAAACAAAATACCTCTAAGCTCAATTTTATTAAGAAATACAAATTTCCAATGAATTAGATATCTTTAAATATAACAGAGAAGAAAATATTTCTTTAAATATATTATCTTAAGATTTTTTTTTATAAAATCTGTATTTATACTCCAATTATTTCTTCTTCAATAAACATTTTTTCAGAAATCAGTTGAACGTGATATATGTGTTAGAAAGTAATAAATAACTTTAGTGAATAATTGAATTAAATTTGCTATTAATAAAATTAATTAATATACTCAAACATGAAAATTTCAAGAGTTTCCTCTTTGATTTAAACAGTTTTAATACAAAAGAAATCAAGTGCTCTAAACTTATGAGAATGTACTAATTTTTATAATAGTTTTAAAATATTTCATACTTTCAGGGATCTCTTTCATAAGGCGCTTACAACATATTATTCAATCATATTAATTAATTACTTTTATAAAAATTTGTTCAAGAATCTAATACTAATTATAATCGATTCACAACATTTAATATTTTCAAGAGAGTAAAGTATAATTTAGTTTTAAATAAATTATTTCATAGAATATTAATCACATAGGATATATAAGAAATGATTCATTGGTTCCAACAAACTCTGTCAGGCGGTCAGAGTACCTGACTGGGGATAGGGAAGTCTTGTGTTCGAACCCCAGTCCGGGCATGGATATACTTTCTCTCTCTCTCTGTCAATCTTGTCTTCATCATTTCCTTGAATAAATGGGTTGTGAATTATTGCCTACACCATACCTATGGTATGTGTACACTGAGGAATTCGGAATCCACACCGAATATGGTTAAATTACAAAAACAGCGCATTCCATAATACCAGCCTAGTTGTGTCAGAAAACAACAACAATAATTAATTGCTGATTTAGGAAAATATATCTTATCAGCCTACAATGATATATTTTAAAAATCTTTCATAAAACCTGTAATATCTTTTCTATTTAAAAAACTGAAAATTTTCATTATTTAAAATGTTCTGTAAATACCTCAGTTGGAAAGCTTTTGCTATTTACGAAGGAAGAGTTATTTTAAATGATTTAACAAAAGCCTTGTAGTTAATAAAATGTGTGTACAAAGTTAATTTTTAATTTAAAATTAGGCATAAAATATGATAAATATCATTGCTTTATTGTTCAAACTATTCTGTTTGGTTGGACAACACTTTGTCTAGATAAAAACTTAAAATTAATAGACCATATAACTCATTAATTTGTTCATATGATTCAAAGACCGAAAGGAGTTATTTACATGTATGAATATAAAATAACATGCCTTTGTCTTTTTTTTAAATTAAAACGCTTGTGAAAAAAATATGAATGATATAAAATAGCAATTTTTATAAAACAATAGTTTATCTTTAATAGGAAATTTACCTTTTATTTATTTTCTGCAATATTTTAAACTATCATATTTGTCTTTAAAAGTATAGGTTAATTACTTCGATACACTCAGTACATATTCTTTGCCTAATTTCTGAAATATTTAAGTTTTCTGTTTTAAAATAAAATAAATTTATGTTATTTAAATATTTTTCTTGCAATTTCGGAACTTTCAATTTGCTCAAATATTGTCTTCTAATATTTGAGCAGTTTTTAATTAAAACAGTTTTTTTTAATTATTTTAATATATATGTATATATATGTTTTTGCTATACCTTTGGTTTTTTTCTACTATACGTTTCATACATCGTATTGGGTATAAAATTTCAAACATATGTATGCCGAATATTATAAATTAAACAAAGATAAACTCTAAAAGACGTATTTCCTTTTAATCAATTTAAATATCTGATTTCAGCTTAAAATGTATCTGTGTCGTATTGATATTTTTGTGTTGATTTTACTGAACCGCAATTACAAAATGTTTACCATAAATGTAAAGTAAGCTGAGGTTGAAACAATGACCTATTATTTTGAGATGTTTTCCAAACTCTGATGACAGTGCAAAGGTCCGATTTGTTTGAGGCAGCTTTTTATAAACTAGGCTCACTTCCAAGAGCATTTTTTATCGTCTTCAAACTTTAAAAGTGGCAAATTTCGTCATCAAGATTTGTAGCACCTTTTAACAGTTTTTTTCCCATTTACAGGACAATAATATTACATTAAGTATTCCTTACACATCTTGTTAATTATTAAAAGTAATATTTAAGTTATAGCGTATGCATTTATTGAAAGCAAAATGTTATTCAGAGCTCACTTGCTTTATCCTTACTTTTCAAAATAAAAATGTTGCGAGAAAATTCTAATACTTATCTAGCTTTTAAGAGGAATAATATGCTTAGAAATCTGAAAACAAAAATAAAATCAATACCTGCATCAACTAACAACAGCGTATATTTTGAAAGTTTTTGTGTTCCGATTTTCATTTCTTTCTTTCCTTTGAGCACAATGATTTCTTCAGATTCTGCATCGAGGTTTTTACTTTTCTTAAGCTTATTTTCCTTACGTTTTGAGCCAATAAGAGTAAAAGTGTAAGTGGCTGAGCAGTAGAGGTGGAGGTTTCATCTCGAACCTACTGATCCCTACTGAAATCTATGAAGTCAGTTTCTCTTTAAAGAAGATTTTCTTTTGATTTTTTCATCTCTTCTCTAATTTTTCTTTCCTCTCTCACTTTTTAAGAGGAACTCTGAGTTGCTTAAGAAAAAAAAATTGCGTCACAAAGCAACTAAATGAAAAGTTCAACGATAAAAACATAGAAGAAAGGAAGAGTTGGATCATAGTTTACATCATAAAAAGTACATTTCGTGCTCACGATTTTTTCCCCTAACAATTTTATTTTATAGTGCCTGTGGCAAGCCGGCTTACAGATCCATTGCACTAATGATCCAGGATGTAGTGAAAGAGGGGAATGTTTTTGTTTGAATGAGTATATTCCGTTTTACTTTTGAGATTTTTTTTTTATTTTTCTTAATGTACATATGTGTATAAACTTGAGAGGTTGTTTGGATTTTTGGAGTGGAACTTTTAATTCAAAAAACTACTTTTAAAAACCGCTCCAGGTGTATTCACGCTTAAGTGGTTTTTCATTATTTTTTTAACATATTTCTCTGACTTTAGACTCTCTAAATGCAAGGTGTGTTCAATATTTAAAAATACAAGTAATAACATTTTAAAGGAGAAACAGAATATAACAAGTTTCCATAAGAACAAGTATTTCTTTTATTTCCAAAGTTTTACAGTTTTCATTTTTTCTTCTGCAGTAACACTGTAAACGAATATTTTATAATTAATCCTAAACCATTCTAATTAAAAACAGTCACATTAAATCTACTGATAAATTACTCAAAAAATGGTGTGTATCTAAAACATTTATTGTTTAATTTGTATATACTTGACTAATAAAGAAATATCGTATGTTCTTAAACTTCTTTTTAAAATATTTTTAAACTTTGTAAACTAAATGGTTGAATTTTATTATGCTTATCACTTCTGTTATAGTCAAAATATTTTTGGTGTTAATAGTCAAAGGTTTGGCTTCTCTATATATTCATTTTATATACTTAAAAAAATTAAATCGTATCATTATATTGCAGCCTAGTTTACTTTTTTGGAAATATTACTTATTTGTTCAGAATAAATTTTAACATTTAGCCTAATAACATTAGTTAAATTTTCTTAAAGTAGATAATTTAAAACAAGGCACTCATGTAGTAAAAAAAATCTTATTGTTTCTTCAAGTTATGAAACTTTAAAATGTTTTGACAGTGTATCCCAAAGTTCTGTAAGTCACGTACCTTTTATCGATTTTCAATTTCTCTTCAAACTCAGTGATTCTCAAGAACAGATTCTGTATTTTATATAAAATAATAACAAGTGCATGAATAAGTAGTCTCAACATAGTTTACAATCATAAATTTTGAAGTTATGTATTTGTTTAACTATTTATATTTCTAACATTACATAGAACAAATACATTTACTGAAAAATAGTATTATATATTTTGCTTTGGAAAATCTACCATGACAAAATTGAAAACATTTCATTACTTCTTTTTATATTTTAAACATCTTTTTTATGTTGCTTATACTTTACCTTTTTCGGCCCTTTGTTTTTATCAATTCAATTTGTTAAGCACAACAAATGAATTCGTAATTGTCAGAATTCGTCTAGTAACTGGGTCGACAACTAAACTGACAACTTCCTCCAAAGTGACACTTACAAATATACGTTAAGCTAATTACAAGAAATAAATAAAGGCGATAATGTTTGACTTGTTATAAATTATGCCTGATTACTTCTGGATTCTAGGTTATTGTTTAAAAGATACTTTTATTCATAAAATGTCGATAAGATATAATATTTAAAAAATTTCATTAAAATATTTTAGACTTTATTCCCAACTAAGCTGTACTGACTTGTACTTTCTAAATAATTGAGATAAACGAAAATTTCTGCTTTGTGACTTATCTAAAAATATCATTTAAAAATGGTTAAGGCTTCAACTGATTGTAAAATGCGACTTCTTTATATTTTTAAATTATATTTTAGCTTATGAAAAAGGAAACATTACGAGAGATGAAAAATGATTGCAATTAAATAAAGAATTCCCATGATTCTGCATGCAACATTGGTTGCCGTATAGTTCTTTTATTAAAACGATATGCTGTGATAAAAAAATCGGTTGGATACAAGAAAGATATTAATTTAAGAAATAAGAAGTATTTTTTATTTGAAAACAGAGACAAAACTTTCGTAATTGAGAAACACTGTTATTACATAGCATGAAACTGGGGAATTAAATTGTTATCATGTGCAGTTTGTTAAAATAGTACGATACATGCCAACGATTATTTATAAAACTACTTAAGAAACAATATCTAAGTATGAAACATACTTACATGAAGTAAGTTTATATAAAAAGTAAAGGCAGTGAATATTTTTATCTTGGACATAAAGTAATATTTTATGCCATTAACCTATCGAATCAAATATTTTATCATCACTATAAAGGCTAAATTAGCTTTACTACATTTTTACAAAAGAAAGAATTTCATATTGATATAAGATGCATTCACGTGCATAGAGATGCACGTAAGAGTTCAGAGGAGAACAATATATTTTAGAAACGTCATGAACAGAAATACGGTGGTTCATAAATTATGTATTGCTGACTTTAACATCTTTAAACTTTTATTACCATTTGTTAAGAGATAAAACAATAACTAGATTAAAAACAAATGTTTCTGACATTTAATAGTTTGTGATATATGATGCATGCATTTAATGTATTTTTTTCAAGAATTGTGATATCAATGTATTTTTATCACAAACTTTAATCGTCTTCATTCGACTTGTACATCATTATCATCAATATAGCATACGTTTGGTAATAGTTACTATCTGCAATTTGACATTCTGATTTATTAATACAAAATTCTTAAAGAAGAATATTTTTATAATATTTCAGATATTTTATTTAATTTTTAAGGAGAAACTGGTTAGAAATTACCAGATGTTGTTTCAATCTGAAATTGATAAGAATCTTGAATCTAAAATGGATATAAAATTGGATATTTTAGTTTAAAATATTTAAACTTATCCAAAATACATGGTTACATTAAATTTTTTTATTAAAAATTAGAAATTTAAGAAAGACAAAAAGGTTTTTTTTAATAAAACATTATTGTATTCTTACCGTATCAATATTAACATTTCTGATTTTCCGTTTGGCTTTACAATGCAATTATATAAAATTTAGGAAATTGATTTATGAATTGATACTTAAAATCTAATAAGATTATCTTCCAAATTTATTAGTTCAAGGGAAAAAAAGCTATTTGAATAAAAAAATATTAATTAAAAATCAATCAGAAAAGTTATCAGTACATAATTTTAATCAGAAGTAAAAAAATAGAGTTTGATCGCATGTAACTTATATGCTATATCATAAAGTTTTACAAAAACACATATATAATTTTACTTATGGTGTAATGTAAAAGTTATACGAGAATTATTTTATTTTTCAGAGTATTCTCAATTAGAAATTTATTTTATTTCTCTTAGAAGTTTATAAACATACATCGTTACATTTTTTTTTCAAATTTGAGCAATAATCCTTTTCTGTTTCGTGTTATTTTAACAAAAGTGATAATCCTCAGTATTATATATCTATACCAATTCTTCTTCTCTTATTACAAGAAATTATCGGAAACAAAACTGAAGGGAAAAGCGCAATACCACATTTAACGTAAAAGTCAAGAACCTATTTCGCAATAAAAAAGAACAATGCTTACACTCCGTCGTCAGCTAAGGGAAATAGAGGAAATAGTTGAGGGTACATAGAGGCTCCTTCGATTATTCGCAGTGTTGTGGTAAGCTGGTCACCACGGGACCAATTTCTATCCGACGTGTTGGTAGCAGTTCTGTGGTTTTATTTATTATGTTGTAGGAATATTTCTCTCTTTTCCTTCCATTCTTTTCGATATTTATTGCTATCTATAGATAAAAAAGTAATTTATTAAGCTTAATTCATTAGATAAAATATCGTTATTTTATGACTCCTTCTTAACTTGTTTGTTTTTTTATCGACTTATAATATTTTATTAATACTTTTAAGCCATTCAAGCAATTGGCAATTCAATACCTTTTAATTTTCCTCAAAAATTTCTATTTTGAAAGTTATTCCATTAAGAGCATGAAAGATACTCCTTTTATTAAATGGTATTAAACTTAAATTATGAAAAAGCAAAATTTAGAAGTAAAATAATTAATATTTGTTACGAAAATAAATTTTTACAACAGTTTCAAAGTAAACCAAAGCAATTTAAACCAAAAATTCTTATTTAATTTAAATCACACGTAAATAACAAAAGTAACACTTGATTTAGGATATTCTATTCTCCACTTTTATTTTGTAACAATGTAAGGGTTTTATGCTGTAATTTATAATTCTACACGGAATTAAGTAATAAACAAAACTTAATTTAATGTTACAATTTGAAATAAACCAATAATTTTAGATTTTACTATTTTAAAACTGTTTTTATATTTTACATTAATTATAATTAGTTCGTTCACAAATAATATATATATATATATATGTATATATAAAGTTATGCAAGATAATAACTCAGTATACCTTAATTTTTGCTCAATTAAAAGTGAAAGTAAAACAGTTTTCAAAATGGTGCCAATTATTTTGTCTTTATAAAGACTTATTTAAATATTTTCCGATAAATTTAATAACTCTTGAGATAAAATTGTGAAACAAAATGATAATGCATCACTTTAACTTCCAAGTTAAACAAAAAATTATTTAAAAAAGAAAAAAAAGCTGCTTTTCTCAATAAAAGCTGAAATTTCATCAAATATACGCGATTGGAAGGAAACAGTATCGAATAAAATAATTCAGCAAACTATTTGGTGCATCGAAGAAGAAAGAATTCTGCGGTAAAAAGTATTGAAGGGCTAACCAACCGTATTTTACTAGATACGAAATGCTTGTTAAAAAAAAAAAAAAAGAATTTTTTGTTAAACGAGTGTAAATTGAAATTCCTTTGTTTCCCTTTTCTCATCATAAATACCTTTTATCGAACAATAGAACACCTGCAGTAGAGATATTGCTTTCTTTTAAGAAAAAATAATTTTATATAGAATGCTTTGCTTTTAAAATTAATTTAAAATTTTGAATTATTTTTTCGGCTGTATCATTAAATATGATTTCATTATTAACATGATTCTTCAATATCACATTTTAGATCAATATTTTCCGAATATTATACACAGAAATTACCAACTTTATTCATAACAATGCATTTTGTGTCTAAAACAAAGACACAAAATGTATTGTTATGAATAAAGTTACATTTATTTGCTTAAATCAAATCGATATATATCAGAAAATTGTATCAAACATTGTTTTATACCATTTTTAATAATAATATTTTTTTCTGAGGGTAATTTATTTAATTTAAATATCTTCAAATCACTCAATTTCTGAACAATTTAAGAACTTTATAATTAAATAGTCTTTATTCTTCTTGTTTTTATTAACACAAAATTATATACTGAAAAATAATAACATAAAAATATATCATTGTTAAGTACAGTAACATTTCTTTAAAATTGTTTTTAAAAAAATATACAAATGCAAGAAATGAACAAAACTTCATTCATTAAACAATAAAAATGATGGTTCCCATTCTTGAATCTCACATCTCGATTTCAGAAAATAAAATACATCTAGTTAAATACATCACTTCACGTATAAAAAAGGTGCGAAAAAAAAATACTGAATTTATTTTTATTTTTCAAAAGAATTTAATATAAATAAATCATAACAATAAAATAATATAATGACAAAGAAATCAATTTACTATTGTTCAATTTATTTTTTATATATAAAAACTAAATTCCAAAATATTCTTACAATGAGTAAATTTTTTAAGAATTCAAATTATTTTGTTCAGATATTTCACATTAAGGAACTAATTTTAAAAACCCTTAAAGAATTTAGAATTTTGAGAAAATAAAGAACGCACGAATGAAGCGCTGATACATAACACATTTAACTTAAAAATATAAATATTTTACTATTCAGAAGGGTTTTATTTCTTAAAATATTTTATTATTGGCATGTTGAAATGTTTCCTACATTTTCCGACTCTTTCTCCTCTCAATTAGTGAACAAAGTAATTACACTTTCTATGTTGATAGATTGTAAACTTTTTAGAATCTCAAAATAAAAAAATGACAATAAAGCTCAGAATTATGTTTGCTGACATATTTTCTCAACCAAAATATTGTCTTGGATAAAAATTTATATTTTAATAACCTAATATAAGTTTGTAACTCTTTTAAATATATTTTAAAATAAATATCTTATATAACATACTCAAAAATTTTAATTTTTTTAAAATGTTTTTATCTGAATTGTAATTAGAAAATAAAATCACAAATTAGCTTTTTTATTATATATCTTATCCAAATTTGCTTAAGGAAATCCTAATTTGTCTTAATACGTTTCAATATTTCACCAAAAACACAAATTACGTTGAACTGTAAGGGATAATGAATTAACAATGAATAAGATTTAAGACGATAAGACAACTGAAAAAGAGAAGAAATGGGTTATAATTCTATTCACTTTCCCATTTATAGGATTTTTTTTTATTATTATTTAAATATCACAATTTATAAATGTTTGTAAAAGGTACAGTATAATATATAATACTATTTTATTTTTTGTACTCTCATTTTGGAAAAAAAAACGAAGATTATTTAAAAATTAATACAAATTGGTATTTAAATGTTTGAGATAATATTTTTTTCTAAAACTAAGTTTAGTATGTAACATACAACTACGAATAAATAATGATACAAGAAGTATTTTCTACCATAGTTACCAATTAAAATACTTAATATATATATATATATATATATATATATATATATATATATATATATATATATATATTAAATTAATGTCTGCGCATTATTCACAAAACTGTTTATTCTAATTTAAAGAACTATTTAAATTAAATGCATTACCATCATTTGGCTGAATTTTGGAACAGTTACTCTCACACACACATATACTACCTGATGATTTTCCTCTCTACCTAAAGCAAGACTACAAAATGAAACACCCCAGGAAGTTCTGCACTGTTGGTGAAAATTAAACCCCCTATTCAGGATCTCAACTACACTTTGCATTCCCTCTGCTCTGAATACCGCCAACAAAACGTATCTGCACAATTCAAATCTCGGGAAAAAGGGAATTAACACTCTCTAGTCAGGAGGTCATATTAACTGGCGCTAAAATCTCGGGCTAACAGAATTCTTTGTATGGAAACAGTAGAGTCATGGTTGGAAATTTTCAAACACAGGAACAACATGATGCTTCTGCTGGAGGGAAAACTATCCAATAAAGATTGTAATCATTTCTCGGCTCTTAGTTCCCTAACAGCGTTTTAAATCTGGCGTATTAACTTTAATTCAGCATTAGCCTTCCGGCATATGCACACGGAACTTCCCTTAGCTGTCAGGGCATAAAGTGTTTACTGCCCAAGCGAGAAAGGCAATTTGTTGCGGAATTTAAGTCCCACCTTCCGCCTCTACTTTCGCATACTCATTAATGCTTGGCGTGTAAAGATCTCCAGCAAGTGCTTTAGTTTGAAATTAAGTCGTATAACACGCTGGTGATACTTAAAGTCTCATATCAGTGATGAGTATTTTGAGAGGGGTCACGATTCTATTCAAGATGAACCGGTATGAGCATATTCTGCTATTTAGGAAATGACATCACACCGTTCAGTTGCCCTTCTACATTTTCTAAATTTCGGAGAAAAAAAAAAGCATGCAGTCACTATTTCATTGAATAAATATAGAAAGTAATAACAATTTATCGAGTATGGCTTTATCGATGTCATGCTTTTCTTCACGGAAATTAACTATGATATTTATTCTGTAGTCGTTAACGTTTTGGAAGAGAGACATTTACCTTTTGGTTTTGGTAAATTTCCTCTCAGAAATGGCAGTTTGTTTTTCAAGTGTGTCTTATTACTTTCTTCAAAGGACAAATAAACTATTTTTATTGTTGAGGTATTTCTAATTACTTTCTTTTAAAAATGTGAATTTAGAAATAATAAAATTGAAATTTTCATACAACTTTTATATATATTTTGGAAAAAAAGCTAATAAAGTACAGCAAAAGATGTGAAATATGTGATCAAAATCAAGTATCTTGCAATTATATAAGAGAAAAATTATAATTTCTGTAATAAAAATTTAACAAATTAATGAAATTCAAACGAGAAATTTTTTTAATATTTGTAAAAAATGATAAATATTTAAAATTTTTATTTTTTGCATAAATTTGTAGCCATATTTAAGCAGTATTCAGCAGGCTTTATTAAGCTTATTATTAAGCAGGCTTTTTATTAAGTAAAAATAAACTATATTGAATATAAACCCTCAAAGTAATATGTGTTTCCTTAAATTAAGAATTTAAAATTAAAAAAAAAATTATTTCTATATAAAATTTATAAATAATTTTATTGTTTACAAAACTTACATGAAACTCTCATGCTTAATTTTAATTTATTAAATATTAAAATTAATTTTATTCTTACTTACGAAATCTCTAAAAAATGTCACGCAACTTTTCATGCAAATATTTATTTTTTTATTTTGTAAGTGCTTGGATCGCACGTGATAGACAGTTAAATTTGAAAATAATATTACATTAGATTTTTTTACTCAAAAAATACTATATAATTTAAAGCAACAACCTAATTATTGGATTACTGCATTTAGTGAATGCAATTAAACATTTAATATTTTCTACTACTGCTTTTTAAAATAAACAACATGATTTTGAATTTCGCAGAAAATATTTTTGTTTTAGAAACATATTCTTAAATACATCCTTGAATAATTCTAGAGTGATACAAATTCACAAATAGTCGAGTTTCTGCAATTGATCTTGAGATAATGTTAACAATAACTAGTAACTAATTGTTTCAAATAATAAATAAATCTTGAAGTCGTATGTTTGCTCAAATAATATTACGAAACAAAAGATTTTTAAACCTCATTTTATCACTATCAATTTCGAAACATATACATTATAAAAAAATTGAATAAACAATACGAAACAATGTCGTTTGTTTAAAAAATAGTATAATAAGATTATTATTTGATATCTACATTTGCAACTATTTTCTTCACACTAGCATCTTGTGAATTAAAACCGATTTTGAATCATAATAAACACCTAGTCTTTATGTGAGATTCCAGCCAATATACTGCTGAATAAAAAACGAAAGGGCTAAACATTTAGCCATCATAGCAAACCTTTTTCAATGACATTCTGTTAAAATGCTTAATAACAGAATTATTTCTGATTTTCCTTCTAAGAAAGAAAGTTAAATTTCCTCAGTTATGAAAAAATTAATTTTTTTTTATTAAAACTTTTTATAAAAATTTTAATAACAAAAATATAGTAATGAGAATATTTTCAAGGAAAAAAGTTAAATTTCAAAAATATTACGTAAATCTCTTCCAAAATATGTACTAAAGAATAAAAAATTCCTGTATCTGCATTAAATGCACTATTTTCGCAAAACAATGCACGATGCATAAGAGTTGTAAAATGTTTATATAATCACTTATTAAATGCTTTAAGTATTTAAAAATACAAACTGAATTTATTTCTAAACATTTCTAGATATTTGTCTTAATCTCGTAGAGAATTCTACTTATCTTCAAGTTTCAGTCTCAAATTTATTTTTAAATAAAAATTTAATATAGTTATCTATAGCATCATGATATTATTATTAAATGATTGATCAATCAATATCAGGTAACTAAATAGCATTGTAATGATATGTCATCACATTCATGTTAAAAATTAAAATCAAATGTTCAGTACTGTATCATAGACAAAATTATTCCTTTAGTTAAAATGAAATCATTTTAAATAATAAATTAAATTTTAATATCATAGAAAGCCAACCATTAATACACAATTTTCAATTTAATAAATTTCAGTTCAAATGAAATAAAAATATGGGTAAACTTAAAGTATATATTAAAAACTAAGGTCATTAATTTCGATTATAAGGAGTTCAAAGCTTTAAATAAAAAAAAAAATAATAGGGCAGTTATTCTCCCACAAAGTTTTACACATCCCAAAAACACTCAAAATTTATTTACAAGCATAGCTTATTAATCTTTTCGACGAGGAAAAGGTAAAAAAGTTTGCCATTAGTGGCATCTGTAAATAGTCTCTTCATCAATTCTTGTCACTTGTTAGAAAATGTTTGAAACAGCTCAATCAACTTCAAGCTGCTTCTGACTCTTCAACAAGTCCTCCATCTTAGTTAACTGATTTTTTGATAGAAAGTTGAACTTTACTTGCATTAGAAAATTTCAGATTTAAGAATGACATAAATTAAAATGAAATGTAGTAGAAAGAATTAAACAAGATATTTAATTAGATAATTATGTCAATCAATTTTTATTCATTGTAAATTTTATACCTGTTTATGTCAATAAATTTAATATCTTGCTTTCAATTTTATTTAAATTTCTTTATTTACCCTTACTATGAATATATGAATTATTTACTTACGTGAAATAATTATTTTATTTAATATATGATTACATAAAATAATTTATTGTATTTAAATGAAGATAAATTAAAATTTATATATTGGTAAATCACATAAATAGTAATAATCACTAAACAATTGTATATTTTAAGTTTAATTTAGCTGTAATTATACTGATATTTAACTAAAAAACAGTGAATATATAACTTACTTTTTATTGTATTATGTTTAATGAAACATGAAATGTATTAAATTTGCATGAGCGTAGTAATTAATGAATGAAATTATTATTTATCTTAGTATTATTATTAATATTATCAATTTTTCAAATCTTCTTTATATAGAGTTAATTATTTACATATATACTATACAAGACATTGGATTGATGTGCTTTGTTTTATGCTCAATGGTCACTTTTAATTAGATGGAGACTTACAGTTTGAAATGAATTTCGAAGCACTACAAACATCCAAGCTCATGGTGAGATATGAGCCTACGAATTGTTGATACGAAGAATGCTAACCAATATGCTGCCAGCTCAGCAACAAGGCATTTGTATTAAATAACACAATTAGTATCGATTAATATTAAGTTTCATAAATATTTTAACCATTTAAATATGACTTATTGTATTTCTTCTTAAAACCCATAGTAAAATTATTATATGTATTTTAGAGAATTATAAATTGATATATAAGCAAGAATTTTCCGGCATTTATATAGAAATCATGTGTTCATAAAGTTATCTTAATGAACAATCTGTGATTTTTGTTCCCTTTTTGTATGCAGAAATAATGCTTTAAACAATTACATTTTTATGTATACATATTTTTAAGTATGTACTCTAAACTAGACAAGAAAAGATATTTTTTAATATTTTTTACCGTTTTTCTAAGAAGGATTTAGTTTACAATCAATTTTAATTGAAATTCGAGTAGCAATGATACAGATATTTTGCTAGTAGTTTGGAATACAAAAAACTATGGTGTAAAAAGTCAAGCGCATTTCGATTAAAATATGCATTCCCTTTTGAAGCCACCTCAGACTGTGTTTCCATTCATAAATGTAAATGTGAACCTAATCAGGGATGATAATTTCACTCTCTATTAACCGACCAAAATGACGGCAAAACGCAATTTTGAAATGCAGAGACGAGGCTAACACCCTTTCCGCAATCAGCATTCCAAGACGACATCAGGGACGGCAAATCACTACAGGCCATCGAAACGGCCGCCATTCTCTAAACATACAAATTCAATCAATGCATCAGGTTCCATTGTGAATGCTTATGACCCTAAATTAATTAGTATCTAATGTCTTTGGGGGATACAGAGAGAAATAAAGATTTCGTATTCATGACCCATCATATCCTTGGTGACCAACTCATTAGAAAGTATTTCCATACGGCGGCCATTAGCTTTGCAGATTTCCTTGCTCTGATGCTGTCGCTTAAGTGTGCGGCTGCTTATTGTGTGTCTTCTTTCCCACATTAGTTGATTGAAGATTCAGACAGTGGAAATTAGTGACGGTTAGAAGGGTTGTCAGAGGAATTCGAAAAGTTTTCTAGACGTACCTGTAGTGATAAGAATTTAAATAAATTGAATCTATTTTGTTGGTAATTATATAGTTGTAATATTCGTTAATCTGATCAACTTATTAAAGAATATACATCAGCTATTAGAAAATGTGTTCATATACGATAAGCTAGTTGTATAGATATTCAGTTTTTAAGAAAATGCAGATAAAATTAATTTCATCCATCGAAATATATTTTAATTATTATTGAAAAGATATTAGGTATAGATGAAGAAATGTCCTTAAATCTGCAATAGAATAAAATAAATATTTTTGTATCTGAACAAAGAAATCCGATTGCAAATTAAGCTAATTGAATCATGCAATTAGGATTATACAAAAATATTTAACCACACACATGAATTAAAATCTAATGTTTATAATGTACATCAAACTGAAAAAAATACATTTTGCTTCTTTCTATGGACAATTTCAGTTTTGTTCTTTTATGTCTCGAGAGCTTGTGCAACTTGTAATACATATATATTTAAAGGGAGAGAGAATAAATTTCCAGATTTTTAATTTTCGATCTAAATCCTATTTCTAAAGTCGTCTTGTTTTTCTTTCTAATCTCCATGTTTAAGAATATACTAGATGGAGTACAATAGTCCTTTTACTTTCAGAAAGTTGAAAACAACCACAGAAGACCTATATAGGTTCTCAAGAGACAATCCCAGGCAATTAATAATATGTGACGGTGATGTCGGTTAATTTTGATATTAAGTACAATTCGGGTGCACCTTGAGACCTCTCTCGAATGTAAGTTTTTTCAGGTGTCCACTGAAGAATCGGGAAAGTGTTGTCTGAACATATCTGTTGCAATCAAAGGCAAGGGATCTTCTAAGACAATCTGCTTGATACCAGGGATGACTCGGGGGAACTAGCCAAATTTTCCTGTCAGTATGTCTTCTAATAAAGTACAGTTCAAGATATGTCAGAGAATTGGTAGCTGGTAATTGTTCTTCAGAACCCTCCTTCGCCAGAACGTCTACCCTCTCATTCCCCCATATATCAACATGCGAAGTAATCCACTGAAGGTGCACTACACAAAGTGATGAGACCTGCTTAAATTTGCTAAGAATGGCAATTCTGGTCCTATCACCAACTTTTTACCAGTTTGAAAGATACTGAATAGCGCTACGACTGTCAGTCAAAAACCAAACCAATGTAAGATCTATTAAAAACAAAACAGAGCTTAGCCCTTTTTCGATGCCTATAATCTCACACTTGATAACCGAATTGAATTCGGGATTTCTTTTCTTTATTTTGAAAATTCCATTTGTGCATTTAATGACAACACCACAACCAAAACGATAGTCTTCGCTTTTACTCCCATCAGTATAAATTAGGGTAGCTTCAGCGGGAATTGCATGCATAGTTTCAAAGGCAGGTTGTCGTAATAGAGACGGAATATCTTTTTTCTTGGACACTCGAGACGAAATTCTAGGGAAACCCTCATTTGGATCTAAGCATTGTTTCAAGGAATATAGTTCAACATTACGGTCAATTATAGCAGCATACTCAATTTGACTAAGCGGGCTATTTTTCTTAAGTCTTTGTTTATTACTCCAATACTGCAGAAATTTTGAAGTTCAATTATGGGAACCATATCCGAAAAGTTTATTATAATATTTCACAAGGCTGGTATTTCTTCTTAGATTAAGAGATTGATGGTCTGTTTCATGTAACGCAATATTATTCATTACATAAAAACTGCTGCGCAATCCAGCTATAATGCGAGAAACGTTAAGTTGAACATTTTCCGATTTCTGGAGATTGGTGGCAAAGCACAACAGTAAACGGGAAACCATATTCCAAGGTCGTATGATTGCTAAATGAGAGTTGTCAAACTTCAAGCACCGGCTCAAGAATCATGTTAAGAGATATATTTTAAAATAGTAAGTCGTTTTCTGCCTTTAAACACCAATACATCTACATTTTTGTCATTAGTGATCTCTGGATCGAAAACGAAGCTCAAACATTTGGGATGTTTGTTTGGGACGAGTCATGAAGCTTTCTAAGGTTTTTCAATTATGTAAAACGTCAGAAGAGCAAAATATCTATAATTGTATTATTATGAAAATGTACTGAATTTGACTTTAAATATTTGACTAGAGACATTGTAATATCTGGCTCAAAAATAATTATATTATTTTTAAAATATTATTTACAAAAATTAGAAATCACTTGAATTTTTATCATTTTGGTGTTAGAGTTTTACTATGCATATATTTTTAACAATGAATACATTATAAAAGCATAACATTTGCCTTAGTCTTTCATCCCTTCAGTAGGTACATAAATTGAATACCAGGCTTGCTTTGAAGCTAAACACTGAGTGTTACTAGGCTGACCACCTAACGAAGACATGTTTCGCACCTCAATGTTCGCAGTCAAGAAAACTGATTTGACAACTGAAGGCTCTATGAAAGTTGTCAAGTCACTGTGTTTAAAATATACAAGTATTCATTAAACTGTTTTGGATAATTCAGTCTAATAAAAATTACGATGAAAATACTTTGATTACAATTTAAAATTTCTTGCATTTTATAATATTTTCGAACATTTATATTTAAAAATTTAAATTATATTTCAAATAGAAGCATCGCACAAGTTACTGATATTAAACATTTTAATATTAAATAATGTAATCATAGCCTTTAAGCACGCTTTTCGTAAACTTGCATCTAAATTGTTGGCATTATGACCTTTAATATAGCTTCTGCTAGATTTCTTTCCAATTTAATTTGGCATTGCGTACTATTTCGGACCCAAATTTTCAAACATAAATTCAAACACAAATCAAAATAAACAGAGAGTAATTCCTGATTCCTTTAATCCTCATTGGTTAGAAAGGACCGTAGAGGGACAAACAGATGAAACTACATTTTGTAATACAATAAATTTAAATGATGTGTTCAAATGTCTGCTGGTAAAAATATGTGTTGATAGATTAGCTATGTTATTGGTTTTCCAACTAGTTTATCAGCATTACCATCAAATAATTCTAAAGCTAATAACTCAAAGTATTTATTAAATTGTTATTACCTCCACTTATCAAACTTTTAAGCTTTAACAAATAATTAAAATTTGTTTCAAAACAACTCAGTAAACTACAAATGATATTTTCTTACGTAAAACATATTTCATCATGACTGTCATGACTGGGAATATTTAAATATAGTCATTAAAAAGATATTTCAAAGTACATTTAGTATTTTTCAGGTCATACATTCTAAATTGTCTGATGCGTTTAAAAATAACTATTTATTCTGAGAAAATATTGTTTGGAATAAGATTTTTAAACATTTATGTTAAATTCTAAAATAAGCCTGCCCATAAGATTAGAAAGTCAGTAAACGAAATTTATTGTAAGGTAATTGAAATGTCAACTGTGCCTTGACATCTAGGAATACATATCATAGATAGAGAACAGCATAAATGTAAGAGAGAAAACCCAGAATTACTCGCCATGAAACAAACAGACAAACGCGTATGCAGAAACTGGAGGTTCAACAATCATCTCCCTTTGTTCATTTGTACCTAGGATTATTCTTAGGGTCTTTGGAATTATCCCTTCATTATGTTGTGTTGAATTATGCTTAGTATCTATAAAGGCGATAAAATAAGCTTAAAGAATAATTATTTTTTTTCTACATATTAATATTCGAACAGGATTACATATATATTTCTCATATAAATAATAATAAAGGATTTTATAACAGCTTATAAAATGTGTGTAATGCATTATAGTTAATAAATTTTTGAAATTAGTTTAAGAAAATTATAAAATAACGTAATTTTTTTAAACATTATTGTATAAAAAATTTATGTATTTTAAATTTCCTTTTTTGTTTTCCTTGAATAATGTTGATTTTTAGCATTATAACTAAAAATAATTTAAATATCTAAAAATATTTCAAAATTATATGTCATAAATAGCATCCTCTTTTTATCCATTAATCATTGTGATAGATTCAAACTAAGAGAAGAGGAATCGCGTTTTATATTTTTAATATTTTTCAGAAGACAAGAGTTGAATGATCTTCCAGAAAATGGTTGGGTTGTATTTCTTTTCATCATACATCATACACACCATCAACAAACAAGAACGAGGGGAAGAGATTTTAAGGGAAAGATAAATCTTGAAGTACTTCCAAGGGATTCTCTTTCAATCGTTACTTTTTATATATCTTTCTCTCCATCCACCCCTTTCATTTAACATTATATCTATACACGTTTTCTTTTTTCACATATGAATTCAGCTCTATTCATTTCAACCAAGCTTTTCCTTCATCAATATCGATCGACGAGCAAAATCACGTCGTATAATGCTAGAAAGAAAAAAAGAAGCTCTGAGCTGCAAATGAAATGTGCACATCTTCTTTTATTCCCTGTGCCATTTTACGACTGGAAATAAGCATGATATCTATACCGTTCCTTTACCTTTGGTGAGTACACATATGCATGGACTCATCCCCTCCATCTTCTTTATTTTCTCTTTCCATGGAGATGGCGGTGTTTACATTTGTAAAACTCAAAGCGTAAATATTCCAGCAGCGTTTCTCCAGGCATTAAAGGTTCGAGCAGAACCCAAGGAAAATGCTCATCCTGACAGTAAGAATGATAGATTCGCCAAAGCAGGCACGCTTCTCTCCTCCCAAGGAGGATGCCCCATGTATATCTCCTAGGCGTTAGAAGCATCATTCAAAAGGATTTACGTACTTCTCCCATCCACACTCCTTTCCTCCACTTTATTCTGAGAAACCTTATTCTACGTAAAGACAAGTTTTATCGAAAGAGGCTATGAAAGCATCGCGTTGTTAACCCAAGACCAAACTCTCTAATTAATGGGCTACAAACATTGTGAAAACCATCTGAAGAGATCGCTGTTTTAAAAGACAGAAAGTTTAGCCTGAAATGGATTGTCTTTGAAGCATTTCGATAGTTCTGGAATTTTGAGATTATTCCGTGTATAATCCATTCTCGTTGACGAAGGAATAATGAGAATGGATCTAGAATTCTGCTTAGAATTCCTTAATAAGAGTTGTTATTAAGCAATTTAAAGTATTCTGACTATTTACTACAACACAAGTGTTTTGTTATCAATATTATCAAGTACAAATCACTAAATTATATTTGTAACTCAAAGATTATGAACTTTCAGGGACTAATAGCGATTTGAATATAGGGCTATAGGTTTTATCGAGACCGTTACAAAGTTCATATTTGCATAAAATAAATAAAATAGTTTATAATTAATAATTAATATAAATCAAATAATTTAAGTAATTTTAGTAAGATAAACAAAATATCAATTATAAATTAAATAATTAAACAGTAAATTTTGTTACAACGCAATACTATTGTCTTGCAAATTGTATTGCTATAATTTAAATAAATTAATTAAACAGGAATATATTTTACTGGAAATTAACTTTAAAAATATTTTATAATAATAAAGACACATGTAAGTATTTTTAAACTACTAGTAACTAAACATTTTTAAGTTTTTTTTTGAAGAAAGATATGAAATCATTCTAAAATTTATTAAGCTGTTTAAATCTCTGAATAATGTAAATTATATCACTAAAAGATTCTTTAATTAATTTAACAAAAGGTAAACCTCATAATTTATATTCAATCATTTAAAGTTCCCCGAAAAATTAGCTTTATCTGTATAAATTATTATTGGTACAAATTAATCTTTAAGATTCATAATAAAAAGTTTGTAATTTAAATATAGATTCATATAATAATAAAAAATTAGGGATTTAAATATATGATATGATTTTTTGTGTCATTAGTATATTTTTTTAAATAATTCTTTATTATTTTACTAAACAAATGTGAGAACATGTAGATTAATCTGTAATATTTTAAACACGAATTTCAGGAAACTGAAAGGTGTAATGTGTGTAAATGTAAATATTAAAAGCTTAAAATGTTTTTAGTTAAACAGGAAACACATTCCCTAAAATTTAGAGAATATTTGTACCAATTTGTGTAGTTATTAAAAGATTAAATAAGCTATGAACTTTATATATTTAGTTTCCTTACTTTAAATAATTCTAAATAGTTCTTTCTTGTAGTATATTAAAATTTTAGTTATTTTTGAATATAGTATGTTATAATATGAGTGCATCCACTTAAAGCAGATCTTCCAATGCAAAATTTAAGCCAAATGATTTCCTTTATAATGATTGCATAAACTTTAAAAACGTAAGACGTGAAAGTAATCTTTCTACTTCTAAAAGGTAATTTTTACGCATTCCCTAATGCAATCAAAAATTATAGCTTAAACAAGATATTAAAAATTTCAAGTACCTGGGCACAAAATATAACTCACAATCAGAAATAATTTCATGAAAAACAGAAGAAATAAAACGAATACTTTTAAAGTTTAAGTAACGGAACAAATTCATCTCTATTCAACTAAAATCTTAATGATGTAATTAGAAGCTTTTTCTCGAAACAGAAAAATAATGGCAGAGCTTAAAATTACATCTCATAATAATAATAATGAATATTACAGATTGGGGAAAACAAAAATTTACAAATTGTATTGACATTTAATAAAAGTAATGAATACATAAAATAAATATAATTCGCTAATTTATGTAATATAATTTTACTATTAAATTTTCCATGCATAGCAATTGTCCTTGAAAAAATATATCTAATAAGTCTTTTCATTATATTAAAAATTTACAATTGATTCTTTTGATAATCAAAAATATAATTTAAGATATAAAAGTTTAAGATATAAATACTGCTATTGTGGAATTAAATAATTCTAAATTATTTCGTATTAATTATAAAATTATAACACTTAAATTGTCTAAGAATTTTATATAATTAAAGTTAGATTATTAGAATTTTAACATTAAAATTATTTTAAGAATAGTTGTAACTAGAATAAACTCAGATATATTTCCAATAATACTTTGAAATTTTATTCCACGATTAGGTTAACTGTATTTTTTCGCAGTTTTATGTATTCTCAATAATGAATGAAAAATCCCAGCAATCTTTTCCCAAAGTGCACAATGCTCTTTGTCACGATAGTCAATGGCTCGGTTACAATCTAAGATGTTCTGATCACGACAACTGAACATTTACCAATTCACCCAAGTGAATCTTGATGTTCAAATATGTAAAATATCACATAATAAATAAATAAATGAGTATATTTTGTGTGTAAAATACTTTATATATTGTAGTATATTGATATTAAAATATAAATGTAGACGACTTTTTGAGAATATCTTATGTTATGCTTTTAAACATAGTTCTTTTTTTTTTCTTTAATCCGCACGTACCACAAATATCATGAAATGCTAAGATAATTAATTACTTTTGCTAAAATATTACTGTTCTAGCTTTTTGTGAATTAAGAGAAAGGTAAAACTGATAATTTCTATTATTTCGTAATAATGAACTTGAAATAAGAAAGCAACTTCATTTTTTAATTTTAATTGGAAACAATGAAAAAGCTAATTCTCTATCATTATTTGTAATTTTAAGAAATTTTTTGAGTTATTAATATTCTTATGAGAAAATATTTGGTTTTGCACTTTTTGACAAATTATTTCATTTTACTACCTTAAAAAAATTTTATATAATAAAAATTAAAATATTGATCGGTAAATTTTTTATCGAGATTAACCTTGAAAAAACATTTTAAATGAATGCCATCATTTTATAAATACGAATTTAAAATTGCCTTTTCTCAAGAAAAAATACATAATGTGAAATTTATTTGATATTACTAAAACTCAAACATTTCTTTTAAAACAAGTTGTTTGAAGATTCCTTAAAAGTAAACACGCACACAATATTGTTTTATATACACAAACAATATTTTATGGATTAAAAACAAATGCATTTTAAAAAGCATTTTGAAAAATAAAATAAAATGGAATAAAAACAATTATTTATGCATAAATACGTGCCATTTTAAAGTATATTCCTTTGGATAAAATACGTAAGACTAGAATGTCTTGTAATAGAATTAATGTTTTTGATCACTTGTGCATAACTGATGAAATTAAAATGAAAAAATTTGGAAATAAGAATAAGTATTTATTAATAATTTTTATAAACTTTAGTAAAATCAACCTACTTATGTAACATAAGTTTCATTAAAAAACACTAAAAATGATTATTTAAAATTTATTTGTGAGTAAACATTAAACCATATAACATGATTTTTATAGAAAAATCTTCAACAAAAATATGATTACTTGAATCTCATATTCTTAAAAGTAAATACGTGAATATTCCAACAACAATGTAACATTTCAATATTCTTCTCTCAAGATTAAAAATAGAAATTTCAAAAGTCAAATACTTGGATGGCGAGATATTTCTCTTCTAAATATCTCATACCTTAGGCAATACCTTACTAAACATATCACGGACACAATTCCACCCCAAAAGGAATATAACTTCATCTGAATGGGGAGTGATCTGAAGACGCAGAACATCCATTTTCCTTCAATCCCTTCCCCTTTGCCATTCATTTTAGCATTGATCTAGGAAAATGCGTAGTGAAGGCGTTCGGCTTTTCGCCCTTTCTGCCTTCCCCTTTACCCTTCTACCCCCTATGGTGTGTAATGCCCGTAAAAAAAGATGCCAATTCGGACACAAAGCCCAGGATGAAATAGCTGGAGAAATATATCCTTGGACTCTAAGAACGATGGATGCTTTTGCTTCCAGAAAGCGCGGCCTACTGTCCAGATAGATCTAATCCGTGTGTTTACTGCGTTTTTTCTTCATTTGACACTGATCCCCGACTGAGACGATAGTCGCATAGAATATGAAATTGGATTTTCGTTTTTGATACTCAGGTGGATATATCTTGTAACTTAGGCTGCCTATTGTGAGTACATTTAATATAGCAAATCAGCCATGTATTTTAATGCACATCGTTTATTGTTTCAATTTAATCAACTTGGTAGATATGACTAATAGTATAAAGCATAAACTGGTTGCATTATATAATATATAATAAATTGATATATAAGAAATATATAACAAAGTGAAGTTAGACACTTGCAGCAAGAAAAAATATAAATTTATATATATGCTTTATATTCTTTATAAATCTTATTCTTTAAGAGTTTTGAATTTTGCATCCAAATGAAATACTACGCAGAGATGATTTTATTTTTCTAAAAAATATGTTTTAATTATATAACTAGTAAAAAATAATCAATCAAATCAAAGAACTTTTATTTTTGTAAATTTTAGCTAAATTTACTTTCAAAACGATAAATGCTACTATGGATTATTAATATAATAATGCGAAACCTAGAACCTAGAATTAAGTTTTAAATTAATTTTAATTTAAACTTTACTCAGCTAAAGTTAATTAGTAGATTGAACTCTGAAATTCATAAAGAATTAAAGTATGCGAGAAGTATACTGAGGCTCCTTAAAAGAATAATGTATTTGCATAGCAAAGATTTTTATATTTTTCATCAATTTATGATCCTTAGAAATTTATTTTTTAAAGAAATATTGATTTAGATCTATTGACAAATTTATAAAGATTATATTTTGAATTGTGTGTGCTTTTTTCATTAATTTGAAGATTTTAATTTAATGTTCAAATTAATGAATCTTCAAGTTAATCTTCAAATTAATGAATATATATATATATATATATATATATATATATATATATATATATATATATATATATATATATATATATATATATATATATATATATATATATATATATATATATATATATATATATATATATATATATATAAATGTGTATCTAAATATGAAGAAGTCTATGTTTATTCTTAGATTCATATTTATGTTCATTTTGCTGTCTATTTTATAATTAAATTAAAAGCATTTTGTATTCTGTATTCTATACTGATAATCTCCTATGCCTTTTAATATTTACACTTACAATCTATATTTTAAGTATTGAAGTATTTGAGTTTTTTAGTTTATATTTTTCGGTAATTCTAGTTTTATCAGCGTTCATGCTAAGTGAAATACCAAAATGCTCCCAATTTCGTATTTGAAAATTGATTTTTTAATCTTGTAATGTTGTCATATTTATGACAATTTTATTTTTGTTTTAATATACATGTATATTCACATGTAGTAGTTACTCAGAAAATTTATACTTTTTATCATCGTTTATAGTATGATAATTTTAGAAAATTTGGATTAAATGGCATGCCAACATCTTTTACTTTTGATACATAAATTCTTAAATGGTGCTGATATTAAATTGCTTGTAGTTTAGGTTTTTAGACTGAAGTGTTTATATTGTAACCGTTTTGGCATTAGTAAAGAAAGTATTTTTATTGGTGTTCATGTGTTTGAAACTTATAAGAATCACTTTAGTACAATTTTGAGTTTATACATTAAAACTTTAGAGTATATCATTCAATAATTCATATAAAAACTTTTCTTATTGTTGATGCACCAGCATACATTCCGGTATCTATATATAGCCCACCGTTTTTCACTACAAGTTAGACAACCATTCCAGGAAACATCCGGATGGGACTCTTCGTATGTTAGAAACAGGGACTAAGCAGAAGAAACACCACTACTAGTCATTTTACTCCTTATATGTGTCATTTATCTTGGAGGATATTGCGACCACTACATATTTAGTATTCCCCAGTCAACATTAACGAACATGATGTATTTTCGGTTATGCCTTGGATACTTGACCTGCCAATTCTATTTGTATCATTATATGAATATCATCATATTATAGATATCTTCTCACTTAGAAGACATTGCAACCACGTCATGTTTAAAATACTCAGCTGTTTTTAGTGAAAACTAAAGTTGTGTGCTCACACTTTTAGAGTTCCCTAATGGAAACTCATGGATCTTCAACTAAGCCAGACTTCTATCTCACTACGTTCCTTTTATGAGAACTAAATCGAAGCAACAAGGTCAATACGGCTTCATGCTGAAAGTGCAACAGTACAGTTCACATACCTAATTTTTTTTCTAAAGTTTAGTTCTAAAGTTTAGAAAAAACTTGTTATGTAATAAAAATTTATCTAGTAATGAAAATACAGAAGATAAAATTTCATACATGAAAAATGTAAAGCTTAGTAATGGAGAAATACAAGCTTTAATTCATGCAGGTAGCTCCTGTTGTCACTTTCAAGCTCCTGTTGTCACTGTCAAGTTTTCTGTCGCTAAAAACATGAAGTGAAGTTTGAACCTGTTTGTGATAAAAAAATAGGGTTTTAATTATCAAAAAGTCCCTACAATGGCTCCTATCGAAAGAATTGGAGCAGATCATGGAATTGATAATGTAAAATGCCGAGGCGTTATTTGTTACCTTTCTGCTTATAATGCTCATCCAATTAAGCTAGTTATCCAACGACTTAACATGACTTAATATCAAATACATCATTTACGTCTAAATATGGAAAGGAATTTAAGTCAATATTGTCAAGAAAAACTATTTAGTAAAATTTATCACTGAAAAAAAGAAAATAAATTGAATCTGCCTTAAAATTCTTTTAGTAAACGGAATAATTGAGAGAATAAGTAAGACGATATTGTCCACTATTGTGATATGGACCGAAAAATCTATTCAAAAAGAAATGTACATTAAAGTAAAAAAAATGGAAAGAAATATTAACAATATTGTGAATAAATCTCGGAAAAATTGTTTTGAAATTTTTCACACAGATATAAACGAAGATTTAAGGATGAAATAATGAGATTATTTGCTGACTGAGAGAGTAAAATGCTGCAAAATAAAGCAAGAAAAAATTAAAGCATCTTATAACAAAAAAGTTTGATACATTATCATTTGAACAATGAGAAATCATTGAAGTCATAAGACACTCAAAGTCAGCAGAAGAGTCGTCAAAAAATCAACCTTGGTATCGAGAATCAATAGTTGTCACAAATATACTTTTAAGTGATACATATGAAACATATTTCAATGAAAGTCTAATGGTCATCTATATACTACAGCATTTTATGCAAATTAGCTAAGAAATTGAAAAAGCTGGAATGAAGATGAAAATTTCAGTGAAGATACTGATGTGAGGAACCCGAAAAAAAAAGCAACAGCTTAAGCGAAATACGAAATCCTCATCATTATCATGAATCTATAAACTCATAGAACTTTACCTAATTATTATTTTATATTGTTTATCAAGTTAATTTTATCGTAATGTATTTTTTAATTTTTGTTCAACTGAGGTCAATTGAAATGGCAAGATATTCGAATGTAAGCAAATAGAAGTTACGAAGGCCAACTACTGTTTCCATTCGTAACTTCGAATTGTCATATGAATGTTGACTCCTATGAGTTTGACAACTACTTTCAGCATAGTATTTGTGATAAAGACTTTCTGGGAAAAAAGAGCATTGAAGAAATCGTTGCGCAACGCTGCAAGTTAGGAATATGTTTATTTTACTTTAATTTGTTTTATTTCCTATAAGCGACTCGTTAATGTTAAATTAATTGTATAAGAAGTTAATGGATGTGTACCATAATTTTCTGGCAATCAAACATTGCTTCTCGGAAACTTTTTGCCCAAACGCATTCGGACAATTGCTTGAGTGGATTTGATTTTTTTTAAATTTTATTGTCATGAAAAATCAGAATGAATCATGAAATAAACATCAACATGAACAGATATCTTTAGTAAATTTGAAGAAATATATACAAGTGGCTGTGTACCCCTTTCAATACATATATTGGGTAAAACGTAAGCAAGCAGAAATGTACTTCTGACTCCTCCATAAACTTACACACATATGGCTTGAAAATTTAGCGTCCTAAAGGTTTTTAAAATTAGCTTTATTCTTACAGATTACTGTCATAACTCTACATACTTCTGGTCACTTTCCTTGCTGTGTTTTGCTTATATTTTTTAATTTAACGTATCATATTTTATCTATAAATAAATAACTTGAAAAATTAATCATTACATTATTTAACATAACAATATTAGCTATTGCATTGCGCATAGTACATAACATCTTTTTGGTAAACATAGTTTAACATATTATATTTCCTTTGCGAATGATTTACGAATAAAATGTGCTTTTCCACAAAGTAAAATTTTCATAAGTTTATATGCTATTTAAGTAATTTAAATAATTACGTTGAAACTTTAAAAACGAGGCATGGGAAGCACCAGAAAAATCAGTATTGGCTGCTGTAATGAATTGTTTTTATTCTGCAAAAATACATGCAGAGTGTTAGATAATTAAAGAATTGTAAAAAAATTAAATTTTCATAAGCACTCCTTCTAGCTGATTTAATTAACTAGAAGATGTATTAATTTGATTATAATTTCGCTTAAAAATATTGCTTTAATTTAAATTGAATTTCTCATGAAATATTTCATTATATAAAAAGGAGTATAAATAATTTATTAACATATAGCTTATTAAATAATTACATTAAGACAATCAAATAGTTCTCAACATAAAGAAAATAGGAACTTTATTTGGTGCAAAATGTATTTTTATTTTATATAATTTTTTAAGAAATATAAATTAAAAACATATACTGTTGGAAAACTTCATCTGCAAACACAATTATAACAAAAAAATATTTTATTTCTTACTTTTTTACACTTGGCAAATAAACTTAAAGAACTGTTGTTCTTGTTTTTGAAAAATTTCTTTTACGAACTACACAAAGACTCTTCATAAAAAATTTACACCACCTCGTAAACTAGAAGCTAATTTATAAAGACACTGCTGGACAATGGAAAGTAAAACTAACCAACCAAATACAGACAATGCATCTTTAAATTTTATATTTATATGCACTACAATTATTTTATTGCATAATTTTAAATAAATTCCTTTAAATAAGTATGAGTAAAATATTTCCTTTTAATCCCAGGCATTTATTATTTATTTTATTAAATAGAAATGGGCTTCAAATAAATGTCATTTAGTAACAACATGAACAATGAAATAAATTATTAACTTCTTGCATGCAGTCAAATTAATCTTAATAAATAAACTTATGAATAGTTTTATATTGAGATTTAATAATTACAAAATCAAAATCAGAAAATTTTTTAATCTTATTTACAAATATATTTTAAAATGTTTTCATTGTATTTTTTTTAATTTAATAACTGAACACATGTTAAATGTATACTAAATCATAGTATGTTCTAAAATTAATAATATGTGAATTTTGAATCAAATAAATTTGAAACTAAATTCTTGTTAAGTAAATTTTGCCTTGTAAGCAATTCATATTTCGGATAAAATTATCAATAATTGTAAATGATTGAATGAATAAAACAAATTTCTTTAAATGCAATATCTCTTGTATGCTTATGTGTAAGGGACTCTATGCATCAGTAGAAGCTTTAATTACCAATAGTCGATCAGAGAAGACTGGTATTTGAACAGAATTATACATTGAATGTGAACTTAATAAGTGATAATAAGAACTCTGTTATATTATTTTTACAATTAAATATTTATATTAAAAATAAAGATTTTAAACTTTTTTCTGACATTAAAATTGTATTCTACCAAATATATAAACCCAAATAAAACTATCTTCCCAACTCTAATTGTCTGATTCATCTTAACAAAATCAAATAAATTTATAAAGTGCATATTTCAAAATGTTAAAATTATGATGCAAATTTAATTTTATACATATAATTATATTTTCCTCAACATATAGTTAATTAAACACAAAAACTTTTTTCCAATGCTTAGCAATTAAATTTATTTATTCTTTCGAAACTAAAGGAGATACAGTAGATAATATCTTATATCTTATATAGTAAGGCTTCCATGTGTGAGCTTAGAGAGTTTGCAAGTGCTTGTAATTTAAAAGCAGGAATAAAACAGAACGCCTCCAGATTTATCGTGCCATCCACAGGAGCTAAATATTGCTTGGAAAACATTGTTGATATGTCATTTTGATGTACCCTAACCACCATTAGTAAAAACGACGTATATGGCTGTGAAGATAAACCCAACCTTCTAGACATGAAAACTAAGTCTATACTAAATTGAACACTGTTGTCATGGAATATAATTACTTCTGCTTAAAGTTTTGTATCTGTGATTACGCCAACTGAAAAATGCATAAATATGTATTACTTATTTAAATCATCAACGCGTGATTCTAGATAAGAAATTTAAAATGTTCTTTAGAATATAAAAAAAAATCAACATTACCTTATTATCGATAAAATCATTGTATAAAAACATTTTTCTTTACTTATTATTAGAAAAATATATTTAAAACTTTTACATTCTTCAATTGTATTTCTAATAAATATGTTTGAAATATTTTTCAATATTTTTAATGATCCTATTAAGAAAATCTTTCACTTGCTAAGCCATAAAATTTTTTGTGAATAACTAAAAATGTGTGTGGTGTGTGTGCACAAACATTATTTTATATAATATTGGATTATTGACTTCTCATCAGTGAAGCCGCATCGATTTATAGCACATTTTTAAATAAAATTGTTGAATATTATAGGTTGTTGAAAAATATGGCATGTGATTTCGTGATAGGTAGTACTTATTTGCTACAATGTGTGAATTTGTTCTTTTTAATGAAACTAATGAATTCCTTAATAACAATATATATAAAGACATATAATAATATGGTGAAAACTTTGTTTGATAAAAATATTTTATTTTTATGTAAATTTGCTCAGTAAGTTAGAATATTAAGTTATTTATATACAGAAGACATTACATAGTATTTGATCTGTTGAATTATCAATTGTACTTATAAGCTTTTATATATATATATATATTTGCAAAAAAATGCATGTTTTGAAAAAGATATATAATAAGTATTATGTGTGTGTGTTTTGTAAGCCTTCAAGCCGTATTCTACGTACGATGTCATAATTAATTATGTGTCACATAGATAAAGCTTATCTGACGTCCTAGGTACTTTAAACAAATAAGAATTCTAATAAAAGGATTTAAGCATGATATCAACTGAAACGAAAAGAACAACCAATTTATGGTTAGCAAGCAATTTCCTGATGTATAAAAATAAATACGAAACGTTTTAGGGGATATTTCTTTATTGTCCTTTTGTCGAAATATATATGCCAGAAAATTTAGCATTTTTATAGCTACTTTTAACTGAATGAAATTCTTTGAAAAGAAAACATATTTTTACGAGATTAATCCCGATTACAACACCAAGAAAAGCCAGATATATTAGGGTAAAATTTATTTGGTTGATAATATATTATACAATGAGCAAAAATGTGTGATATTATTGTCTCTTTTGAAGTATGGATGATTATAGAATCTAATCCATTGTTTATCCTCCATTGTTAGATAATATGTACTGTCAAATGCCTAGACATAGAATAAAAGAGGCTTTGGATCATCAATCTTTGAAGAATAACAGTCAATGTGGGTTACATATATTATCATAGTTGATTTGGTGTAACAGGGGTTGGTACTTCCCTGTTGTGTTAGCATGGGCACAACTTTTAAATTGGCAGTATATTGGGAGAACCAGCAGTTTTGAGAAGCAATTGAACCTGATAGGTAAAAAACTCTTTAATACAATGTGCAGTATGTGGTCGCACATTATGCTCTTGGAATGTCACTGTTGGCAAATGCTAGAGATAAGGGAGAACCATAAGCTTTAATATCTAAGAGATGTAGCGTTGGTAGTTCAATGCACCGGTAATGAGTACAAGTCTAATTGAAATGCAATGCCACTCAAAACCGTAATACCGGGGGCCGTATCAAAGTAGTGATGCGTAATCAAAAGTTCTGAAGTATCTCTCAACTATGATTTTAAAATATGATCCAAGCATCGTGTTGTTGCGGCCGAAGCTGGATTTGTCTGTAAAGATACTGTCGCTGCATTTTCTTGATTATGTCCATCGTTCATTGCACCATCAGTGACGCAAATGCATGTGTTTATGAGTCAAGGATAGACAATGAACATTTTACAAATAATCTCCTCGGGTACAAATGGAGTTCAATAGTATGAACAGACACACAACGGGGCGAAAACAGAATGAATTTATCATGATAAGATTAGCGATGTGGTTGAGCGAATAATTTATAGCTGTTATGAGCACAATATGCCCTTCAACAGATAGTGTGAATTAACGACGTAGATGTAATCAGCCCTGATATTTCAGTATTAAGCTTTAGTCTTGGTACTGTTTTTAGCATTGAGTATTTTCATATAGGCTACACAATTGCTTGATTTTATCTAGCAGGCCCACTGTCTTCTCAGAGGGATATTTGGCAATTCATACAGACTATCGTTCTTTATTGTCGATATCGAAACTTTGACTCTGTTATTCCTATCAGACTAAAGCTCTTGTAAGTCATCTTAACATCAACAACATAATGTCTTTTAAGGCTAGATTGCATACATTGTGTGGCTTATTTACTTATCTCAACTGAAACAACATGGATAACTTTCTCGCACCCAACCCGATATACACTCACTTCCAAAAGTTAAGTACGGAGATGTAAAATGAAAAAATCAATAAACAAATACTGCTTTGATTGACACAAAATTTGGAGGAAAGGAGCATATATATTTATGTATAAAATTAAATCAGTAATTATATATAGAAAGGAAAAAATATTAAAATTGTAAGTTATTATGAAATGACATACTGGATATTTAAACAGAATTACGTATAAAAAGAAAATAAACAGCATAAAATAAAAAGGACATTAATAGGGTAAGTGATCCCAACTCATCTGTATACAATGTTTACACCTTGTAACCATGCTTTCAATTATGTGGTCAACCACCACCGAGGAATTAAACAATATACATTCTTTTTATAGAGCAGTTTCCAGCTCAATAAGAGTGACTTGAGGTCGGAAACGTGAATATACAGCATGGTCGAGAGCAATTGAAAGAGTTTCCATGGGATTAATGTCGGGCGAATATGCTGGTCATGCCATATGCGCAATCCCTTCAATCTCCAGGTAGTCTTCGATGATTTTAGCTCTATGGGGACGTGCGTTATCATCCATTAAAACATAAGAAGGGCTAACTGCTGCAGCGTACAATCTCACAATGGGTTCTAGAACTTCATCTCGATATCGGATAGCCGTCACAGAACCATGTTTAAAGATTCGCAGGTCGGTGCATCATTCTAATGAAATCTCCTGTCCACACCATAACGCTTCCGTCTCGGATTGCGTGATGTTCGGTGATGTTTTGCGGCTGATTGTGTGTTTCTAGTTCACGCCATACTCTTATACGCTTGTCATCTGGCTCCAGAGAAAATCTTCACTTAACTTCAGTAAACATAACATTGCCTTAGTCAGACATAGTCCAACTGATATGTTTCTGGCACCTCTTTAATAGTGCTCCTCTTAATTGGGCGGATAGATAAACAGAAACTCGAGGTACCTGGGCGTACAGTCCACTTTTATGTAATCTTCGGCGTACAGTAGTTGCACATATCACCTTACCAATGGACGCTGTAATTATATATGTCACGCTTGTGGAAGTCGCTCTGCGATTCTGCTTGGTCAAAATCGGAATGTATCGATTTTCAGCCTGGTTTGTAACCCTTGGATGACCGGCTACGAGCCTTCGGACAACTTTCTGTGTGGTTTGGAATTGTTTCCATAAACGTGAAATTACAAAATGATAAAAACCGAAGAAAAGAGCAACATCTGAGATTGACTCCCCTACTTTAATGCGTCCCTCAGTATATCAACGTGCAGAATCTCCCATTCATCTTCTGCAAGTTATAGAAACACGTATGTCTTGAAAACAAATTGTACGAATGTTTTTGACACCTATTATCATCACCTTCTGTAAACTTTTATAAAGCTAGTATCTTATGAGTTTGCCCTTTTTGCATACTTCTTGCTATTGACTCTTACTTAACATATTTACATACTTCCATCTATATCTGCAGCAATTTGCATCCTCTTCAATTCTGATTGGCTTCCGGAAATTAAGATTTTCCTGTCCGTGCTTGACTTTCGGAAGTGTGTGTAAATGCATACAGAAAGCAGGAGAGCATTATTCATCTCTAGTAGCTTCAAAACTGCTAGGACTCAAGATATTTCGCAATGAAAGACGGTTTCCTACCACTAATTTACGGGATGACCAACTCAGAAACCTGCTCGAATAATGTTCAATGTGTTTTACATAATTAACAAATTGGTTACATTGTTAACAAAGAAAAAAAAAACCGATTACATCGAAACGATCATTTCTCTATAAATTGGCAATATCTCCTCACTTTATATTGCACTTGCAGATAGAGCACAGCATTCCCCCGTGATATACACATGTGCCACAATGGTAAGGATTTGCATATTTCATCAATGTAAAAAATTGATGTAGTTTAAAAATTATTTGTATGTTTACCTCAGTGTTGCATCTTGGGTCACAAGCTCGATAGATTAAATTAATTATATAGAAAAAACTTGCTTACATCTGACTCTGGCTTTTGTAAACATGTAATATGTAGTTTGTTTTATGGAATGTTAAATAATTACTAGCTTTTTATGGTATATTTAACAATTTAATTTTTTTTTTTTTTTTTTTTTTTTTTTTTTACATTAGTCGTATTTTTTGGGTTTTCAAAAATGCAGCTGTCAAACTTTTCTCATGCACATTAGATAAAGTGTTACAGCAAATTTTCTTAAAAATTTTCCTCGAAATAAATTTAAAAACTTTAAATTAGTAAACTTTCTAAAGCCTAATTTTAGAAATGGAACATTTTAATTTAAATTATTTTTTAATTAAAAGATTGTGCATGAATCACTTATGGAAGAAATAGTAATTGAGTTTTATATATAGTGAAAATCGACAATTATTTAAAATCAACTAATATTAAAATAATAATGAACAATGAAATTTTCCTTTCTTTAGAAATCTGAAAAAATATTGATTACGTAGACAATATTGCAAAATTTGAAGTATCCAGTAAAAAGTGTGTGATGTATTTTTTTAGCTTAAACATACAAGGTTAGATAAATGGAGGGATATTTCACGATACGACATTGAATCTGTTTTTAATATTTTCACTACAAAATAAAAAAAAAAGAAGTATTTTTGCAATGTTTGAGTAAAAGAATATTTTTTTCCGTTATAGATATCCATTAAAATTGCGTTACGCGATGAAAACCTAATAAACTGTCAAACTAGAAAAAACCTTATGCTGACTTTTCTAAAGCAAACATGAAAGTAATGTATGAAAAAAAAAAAAAAAAAAAGGGAAAAAACACGTTCCTGCCGAAGTGGTTTCCAAATACAGACAAACCGGGACTCGCCAGTGTGCTCAATTTTATGCCGGGGCTGATGACGACCGGGGGAAAGACATGTCAATACCATCTGACGCCGCAACGACGAAACCCGACAAGAGGGTATTTGCTTTCTTTATTGTTGTTGTTATCGTTATTGCCAGTCGTTATCGCTATTACGCATGTCAAGCTAACTGCATTGTCTCTTTTATATTTTTTCCATTGTTTAGTCAGCAATAATTCGTCCCGTAACACTTGAAAAGAATAAAGACTCTTTAGTTAACAAAACTGATAATTGTCTACTGTATCTTTTTGTTGATATAGATGTATATTTTTGACAGGTGGTAAAATGTCGCAACATTGCATCAATGAATTGATTAGTTTCGTTTTAGTTTTTCAAGGAATTATTAACTCGCGGGAATAATGAATGCACTTACTTTGATTGTTTGTTATATTATGTAGCTTTTGGAATCCAAAAACTAATGGTAGTTTTCCTTTGTATATATTATGATTAAGTATAAATATTTGAAAAAAGTCTGGTTTTGATTTCCTATAGCATAAGAAAAATGAAAGGGATTGACTATTACATTGAAAAAAGTGTCTCGCCGGAAGTAGTTGCGAGACATTGACGAAAAATGGATACCCGATTCACTAGTCATATTTCTTCCCGCATCGATTTTTCGTTGAAACCACAGAACTGAATCACTATAAGAGAAATATTTCTGAAAATTTCATCACGTATGATTTTTCTCCATTTTCTATTTTTCTTTTTATATGTTGATAATGATATTAAGAGCAGTAGCGTACACATTTTATAAAAAGTTAAAATCTTTTTTATGAAATGCATACACTAATAATTCTGTGTAAATTTTTGGTTTTAATAAAAATTTTAAGATGTTTAGTTTTATACACTCCATGAAATAAACGTTCAAACATTTTAATATCCTTTATCAAAGTTATCGTTTGAATTTAAATAAGCATAATAATTATCATTTGAATTTAAAAAATGTTATTTTTAATAAAAAGTCCATGTATTTCCATGCATTGGACAAAATGTTATGAAAAATGTAGGTGAAATTTCAGTGTAAGTTATTTTGAGGTATGCGCTGGTATAAATATATATATCCTTTGAAGAATAACAATAAAAAATTTATAATTGCTTTTTCCAAAGCAACAAATGTTGCTTTGGAATGTAAGTTCTACAACAATTACAGTAAATAACATTTCATCAGTATTTGAAGTTGGAAAAACGCTACACGGATTTGAAATTCTAAGAAGAAATATTTTTATGCCTATTCAATTAAGAAATATTTAATTTCAAAAAGTCATCGCCTTATAGCGCGTTGGTCAAAATGAGAAAGCAAAATATACAGTCCATATTCCGTAAGCACTTTTTCTCATCTAATGTGACGACGTTTATAATGTAAGTTCTTTTACAAAACACATAAAAACTAAATAGATATTCGTTTATCTTCATTTTCTGTTTCAAATTAAAATAAGTTGACTCTATTTATTGCCTTAAGACTTAGTTTGAAATCTCACTTGATCAAGAATGTAAGACTCGCTTTTGTAGGCAGAAAATGCTTTCCCTTTTTTTCTTAGTTTGTTAAGTGCCAGAGACTAAACCCATATAGGTAACTTTGAATAATATTTATGGTTTTTCGTTATGGATCTTATAATCTAATAGAAACAAGTATCACCAATCAAAACTTTTGCAATTTTGTCATTGCAACAAAAACTTTTAAACTTCAATTTTATATAATTCTTGATGGTATATTTCAAAACACATTATACTATAATTTTTTATTTATTCAGTTTCAAAAATAGATGACGCTTGAGAATGGGGTATATTTTTATCAATTTGCATATATATATATATATATATATATATATATATATATATATATATATATATATATATATATATATATATATATATATATATATATATATATATATATATATATATATATATATATATATATATATATATATTATATATATATATATATATATATATATATATATATATATATATATATATATATATATATATATATATATATATATATATATATATATATATATATATATATTTATTTATTTATTTATTTATGCCACTTTATGAATAGACTGAGGCCACAGTTCAACCTGCTTAAAATATTTAAAAATCCGCTTGGTTTACGGCTTTTGAAAATATTTTTCAAAATGGCGACAATAAAAATGAAAATCTTCACCAATTTCAGGCCCTCATCCCGACACATAAAGTCGGCATCTATTTCTTATTGCCATTCAATGGATGGTATTGTTTCCAAGAAGTTACGTAATGCATAAATTGCGACCATATAAACATGTTGCTTAAATCAAGCAATATTCTTAATTTTGTGGACATCATGGGGCACTTTTCCCAGAAAAATACAATTTTCTAGTTTTATATTTGGATTAATATATTTCTTTTAATATGAGATAATATTCTAATTCTTTCTCAAACTGTAACATATGAAATTTCATGTTACATTTTAGAATTTGTTTACGTTTTTTTTTCAAAAAATTTCTTTAAAAATAACAGACTCCTTAAGAGTAATAAATAAAAATAACAAACTGATACTGTAAAAGTAACTGACTCCAAAAATGTAAAATCAACTAAGTAGTAATAAATTACTAATTTTTTTTTTTTTTTTTTTTTTTTTTTTTTTAGGATCATACAAATAATTCTTTTAAAATAACATTTCCGCCTTTCCTTTTTAAAAGAGACACTAAACTTTCTAATATCAGAGAGATAACATTAATTACATTAATAGCAGGGTTATAATATAATTCAGTGCTTATTTATATTATAACTTCCCTTTTTTATCAATATTATTTGCAACAATTAATGCAATTATTGCAGTGGTAATATGTATTTCATATCTGAATCTCTTGGAAAATTATCCTGGTTTGAAGAAATTATTCTAAATTCCTTTATTAATCAATACCGAGTCCTTATGAGTTTTTCGTTTGGTAACTTTGAGATTAATAGGTAAATGTTAATTTAATAATGAATGTTTCCCTACGAGCAAAATGTTCTTTCTGTATTCACAAAACAAATTTCACTAATAAATTGAATAATGATCAGATTATCAGATATAAATTTGATAAATGATTAATTTACTACTGAAAATGGTAGTAAAAATGAAAAAAAATTTTTTTACTTAAAATATTATCCACTTTATAGTGAAATTAGAAAGAATTAAAATGAATCTTCACTTATAAAATACTTTTAAAAACTGTTAATCAATATATATATATATATATATATATATATATATATATATATATATATATATATATATATATATATATATATATATATATATATATATATATATATATATATATATATATATATATATATATATATATATATATATATATATAATATTTAATGAAATTTTACTTATGAATGCTTAATACTAAATCATGTTTTATAATACCCATTTAATCAATAACTGAAATAAATTACTTTTAAAACTTATATAAAAACTTTATTTATTATCCCTTTTAATCTAACGTTAAAACTTTAAGTATTGTTAAGATACATTAACAGATCATTAGTAATCTGAAACTGCTTCTATATAAAAATATGCTATTAGCAAAAAATAGTAATTTCCTTTTTTCTTCAGCAATTTTTCCTGATAGTTGGTCAATGTTTCATTACGTGAGTTATTAGTTAATATTTAATTATATTCGATTGAACGTGTTATGGAATTATGTCTATGAATTGGAATTTCCACTTCCGAGTCTAGTCATTGTGAATATCAGGTGTTGAGTAAATTTAAACGTTGACATTGTTCTCCAATTTGAATTTTATTCTCGAGTTGTAGTTTTTTACAGAGTGTAAAATAGATTACAAAACGACACAGCATTTTACAACAAAACTCGATATAAACATCAATTATTTACTTAATGTACTGCTGGACAATTGCTAAGGATAGATAGCACTATCATCCATAGCAACTACAAAATGAAAGGCAGCAAAATGCGGAAAATTAAAATAAGTACGAGATATAGTAAGAAGAAGTATGCGTATGCAAATTTTTTTCCCAAGTCTGTTCATCACGTGATAGCGTTCATCAGAGCTTTAAAGGTTTTGACGCGTATGAATAGTTGTTCTTTCAAATCAAAATTTTACAGGAAAGATTTAATAGACGAACTTGAAATTTTTTTGTATTATTTCCCGACATCACTTAGATGATTTTATGCGTGGCCAAATTATTGGAAAGATCAAAGAAAGGCGAAATATAGACGCTGCACGAGAGTTCGACATCGAACACAGCGTTGTTTCACGGCTGTGGAAGTCATTTAAAACTACTGGAATGTGTAGTAGGCGGCACGGAAGACGTCGTGTTAGAAGTACGACGTCTGCTGAAGACAGATATATCGTCCTAGCAGCAAAAAGGAACAGGCGCACCGCAGTTCAGAAGGTGGCAGAAGGTTGACCAGACAACACCGTACTGCCCGTTTGCCAGGCAGGACTGGGCATACGTACTATTCTCAGATGAGAGTAGGTTCAGTCTGTCATCGGATTGTAGACGCCAACTGATCTGGCGCGAGACTGGTACTGCTTATCGTTCAGAAAATATCCAGGAAAGGGACCGATATCAGACAGGACTGTTCAGTCCAATTGCGATGCTTACGACACCATTGCAAACGGGCAGTAAGGTGCTGTCTGGTCAATGGAACACACACAACAGGTCTGCAGACGTATAGTCCTCCTCCCCTGAAACGTCTGGCAACAGTTTTTCGGTAGATTTGCTTTCCTGAGACAGCTAGAAACTGATTTGCCACCTGCTGAGCTGTGGTGCGCCTGTTCCTTTTTGCTGATAGGACGGTATATCTGTCTTCAGCAGGCGTCGTACTTCTAACGCGACCTCTCCCGTGCCGCCTACTACACATTTTCACCCTTCTTCGATCTTTCCAATAATTTGGCCACGCATAAAATCATCTAAGTGATGTCGGGAAAAAATACCAAAAATTTCAAGTTCGTCTATTAAATCCTTCCTGTAAAACTTTGATTTAAGAGAACAACTATCCAAACTCGTCAAAACCTTTAAAGCTCTGATGAACGCTATCACGTGATGAATAGACGTGGAAAAAAAATATGTATACGCATACTTCTTCTTACTATATCCCGCACTTATTCTAATTTTCCACATTTTGCTTCCTTTCATTTTGTGGTTGCTATGGATGATAGTGTTATCCGTCCTTAACAATTGTCCAGCATTGTATAATATAAAGTATCCATCATTAGATCTTAACAATGATTATAGTACTCCATAACAATGTTGGTCTCTTTGTATCACAAAGCCCATGAAATGAATAGAAAGTGCTGTGTTGTAGAAAGTGCTAATTTGAAATAAACTAAATTATATGAACTTCATTACATAAAAACAATACAACAAACAAAAAGCAGAAGTCAGTTTGCTCAAATTAACTAATGAAAATTATTTTAATTTCTTAAGGAATGAATCTTTACTAATAAGGTGTATACATGAATCATTTCTTAACTTTCAGATATCAAAACAATAAATATTTCAAAGAACGACACCTTATTTTCCAATTCACTTTATCGCTGAAAACTATTTTGTTTTGTGATAGCGAATTCTTTCCTTCGATATATGTTACATATTCGCAAATTGATTTTACAACAAAGAATCACAAAAACACGTGAAACACAATTATTTCAATCTATAGAGTATAAATATATGTTATATTTTTATTAGTAAGATCATTATATATTAGATTAAACTGAGTAAATCTGATATTATTTTGCAATTTTGTTTACTAGATGACTAGGAAAATTGATGTAATAATTTATGAATAAAATATTGCTCCAAACATTTATAATTTATGAACGTATGTCACATTAAGTAAGACATTAGAACAAAAACGAATTCCCACTTTACGGGAAAAACGTGTTGGAGCCATTATTTGCGTGTGTTGCGATATAAAACGCTTCAAGTCCTCCGTGACTACATTATACCAAGTTTTGACACCGGCAACTGACGTAGACAAAACGCCCATTGGACAAATCAAAAGCGAAAATGTTTATTATAAAAAATGAGATCGGCCTTATACATGATATGCATAATAATAAACTATGCATGGAAATGTTTATCAAGATAGAAACGAGGTTCTGAAATAAAAAAATTCACTTTTTTGTTTCGAAGTTTACAAAACACGATATATTGCACACAGATACTTTTTCGACGAAAAACTTTTTCCACAAAATAAAGGATATATTTGTTGCATAAAATAAAATGACAAGCTTGCACATCTGCTTTATGAATAAATTATTGATTATCATTCTAACATGATGATAACAATAAGGATTTATGTTTCTTATTTGAATATGTTTTTTGAACATAACATATACAATAGTCTCATGATCCTATTGAAGTTTAATGATTGCTGTAATATATTTTCTTCTTTATGTAAATATATATATATATATATATATAGCATTTTGCAATGTTTTTGTATACTACTAAAATCTACTAAAAGACTCATTTAGTTATCATATCACTAAATGAGTTTAGTAGATTTTTATGGAGCTTGTTTTAAAATAGAATCAAACGATTTCGGAAATTTATAATTTATGACTAGTAATTATATCGGAAGGATTTTAATTTTGCAGTTGTAATTAGAATGATTAGAGTAATTTGAAAAAAAAGATTTGTTTGATTGGTTAGCTGTTTAACAAAATAAGTTATAAATTACTTCAGGATATTAATATATCCCAATAAATATAACATATCCTTAAACAAAATTTTAATTATTTTAAAGAAAAATTAAGTTCTCGAAATTAAGGAATATGAATGTCCCTTATTAATAATTCCTAAACAAACAAATGTTCAGAAAATAATCAAGAAAAGATTTTGAAGAGAAATGTGTCATATATTTTGTGTATTTAAAAATTATTGTTTTTAGAATTATTGAGTATCAAATTATTTTTTTTTCCATAGGAATTTACAAAAAAAGTTTAAAAAATAAAAACCCTTGCTTTGAATTTAGTTCAGAAAATTATTTTAAATATAGTATGTAAAACATTTCTAATCACTAAGGTTATCTAGAAAATCATTACAATAATTTTTATTATGATAAAAATCCTTGTAATTGTATAATCATTGTAATTGAACACACTAGATATATTATTTTCTCTAGTAGTATTAAATTGTTAAATACTATGAGAATTTTTGTTAAATTTAATTTTGAGATTAAGCATTTGAATAAATTCAAAATTCTTACAAAATTATGTAATATATGACATTGAAAGAAATGAGGTACAAACATAATATTTAAATCAAAAAGTTATATTAGACTTTAATATTTTATGAAGTAAACTTCTTACAGATGAATGTATACAAATTATTTATCAAATGCTCAATCAAATGCTCATTTTGCAAATAAGATTATTATATTTCAAGTCTCAATAATCTATTAATCTATTAATAATGTAGTTTATTAAATACATTTTTTTAAATTTAAAGGGAAAATGTTTCATAGAAGATGGAAATTTTACTTTACTTTTTGTAATTATGTATATATATATATATATATATATATATATATATATATATATATATATATATATATATATATATATATATATATATATATATATATATATATATATATATATATATATATATATATATATATATATATATATATATATATATATATGAGGAATCAAATATTCAATGTTAAATTGCTATTTTTGTTTATATAAAGATTAAATATTTTACTTTAAAAGGGAATAATTTTCTCCATAAATATAATGTGCATTTTCTCCATAAATATAGTTTTTCAGTATGTGAAAAAATAAGCAATAAAAATTAATATAATTTTAAAATATGCATTTGACGAATAGATTGTACCTCAATAATTTGATGCAATAAATAGTAAAAGAAAATACTTTTAAATGTGGTATTTTTTTAAGGAATAGTACCTTAATACTCATAAATTTAATAAAATTTCCCTTCAAAGAGATTTGGTTCCAAAAATTGATAGATATTTATATCATAAAATTTTCATAAAAATGTAACCAAATGTGTTTATTCAATTTTCATATGAATACAGTAGATACTACATTCGTATATTTCCTTTTCTATTAATTTCAGATCGCATGTTGAGAAGTAGTTTAAATATTTGAATTTTTTATTTGATTAATTCAAACTCTTAAGAGAGGCTTAAGAATAATGTCATAGGGACATTTTGTGGAAGAATCAGTATCTAAAATGCTACTTTTCAAGGAAAATCAATAGAGAAACTCTTATTTCTTTCTCAGCATTTCGTCAGAAAGAGAAAAATTTAAGTAATAAAGCGAAAGAAAAAAATTATAAAATTACTTTCTTTCGTAACCCCTTACCGCTTTTTTGGAACAGACTTAATGAGGTAAAGCATTCGTTAAAGGCGAAAAGTCTTAGATCCCAGTGTGCAAGAGCTGAAGAAAATGACAAAAAAATTCTAAATGGTGCTTAGTTACAGTTTCCGTCTTACCAAAATTATTGATGACTTCCCTCTCTGCAGTTACTCTTTTTTTTCTTTTTTTAGTTACTTAATCTAGGCGAGAATATCTTTCGCGTGATTTGCAACGAAGTAAGTCCAACGAAACTGAAAAAAAAAGCAATTTTAGGGCCATTTGGTGGGTAAGGTCTCTCTGGGTTAAAGAATTTATTTGGGAATTAAAGTTTAAGTTTATACATTTGTTGCTTAAAAAATGGATATGTGGTAAGAGAAAAAAAAGCTTTTTGCTTAAGAAAATGAATATTGTAAGTTATTTGCAGTTTTAAGTGATTTGACTAATTATAACAGCTTAAACAAACTTTTCCCAAGAAGTTTGGCACCGGTTTAATTTGATTTCAATTTGTTTGACTAAAAAACTTATCATTGGAACAATATTAGATGAAGAAGAAATAGTATAATAGTATTCAAAGGAAATGTCTTATGTCCGTATGTTAAGGAATCACAAAATAAAAGAACAGATAAACAAATTACTCTTTGAAATTTTATTATAATGAATAATTGTATAATGAATACATTTACTTAGGTGTATTAAAGTCCTCATGATATTCTATTGCTCAACTTATACATTTTCTAGGCTTTAATTTAAAAAAAAAAAAAAAAAAAAACATAGTTGAAGAACATTTTATTTTTAATTAGAATATTTGATAATGTGTTGTTTTTATAATTAAATACATATTTAACTATAAAATCCAACTTTTATGTTATTAAATAATTTTATTCACTACAGTTCTTTTTTCTTTTTGATTAATAATAATTTTGTAAAACTGTATTTTAGCTGAATTCTTATTAAAGAATTATAATTTTAAGCACACATATAACATTTATTAAATAAGCAATATACAAACTTAATTTTATTAGTCTCATAAAAATGTATTGTTATCAAATTTGATACATTTTCAAAAAGTAAAAAAAAAAAAATTATTAATTTTTAAATAGCATTAAATGAATCTAAAACTGAATAATGGTGAATGGATATTCATAATAATCTTCTTGAAAATATAACATTTTGTTATTCATCAAAAATATAGTTATATGGCTAATTAAATAAAATATGATATATTTGACTAAGTTAAAATTTTACTTTATTAATACACAATTCATGAATATTATTTTAATTTTCAGATTTCAAATAAAAAATTGGTGCAATTTAGGAATTTTAGGCATAAGGAATTACATTTAATTAAAGCATAAGAAAAATGCATAATTCATATAATTAAATATTTATATCATATAGCATGTTATATAAATAAGAAGCTTCAGGGGAAAATTGAAATTAAAAACTTCAATTTAAATATTTATACTTTTCATTTATTCACTAAATACATGCAATAAAATTGATTTGATTCGTAAACCTTATATTGTTTTAAGCAATACAAAGAAAATTAGTTTTAACAATGCAGGATCTCACTTCAGTATCCTTGCAGATTCAATTATAAAAACTTACAGCAAAATATTATTACGTTAAGATGACATAACAACGTTCTTCACATTCATAAACTTTTTTAAACACAAGTTCAAACCTAAGCTTTATTATAGCTGCACTTCACTTTTAAACTTAACTTTACTTCGAATGTAAATGAATGGGATGGAACTTAAGAAAATTCTCATATTTAAGTAAATTTTAGACTGGAACACACACACATATGGTTTTAGAATTATGAGTAGTTCCAAGAAAATGCTTTAAAACGTAAAATTCTTAATTTTCTTATTTATAAGTAACATTATAATTTTATTTTTACAAATTTATGTAAAGTTCATAATTTAATTGAATGTAACTTAGGTAGATGTAGAAAATGATGGAAACAAAATAAAATTATTGAGAATAATTCTTACATTTTTCCTATTATTTTGATAATATTTCTGCGTTATGGCTTAAAAAAGATTAAATTACATAAAACATAACTAATAAAATGAAAATATCCCTTGAAATTCATTATTTTGTGACTTTTCACTAACAAGAAGTACTTTCACAATGATGGAGGCAAGACAAATATGATCGAAACAGAAGTAGAATATTGCTTTAAAAAATATTTTGAAATGCAATATATTCTGAGAAACTGCGTATATCTTGAACATGTTTCTGAGATAATTCTTAAAATAGCATTGCGATTCTTGGAAAAAAGTACCGAAGTATTTTGTATCTGTAAAGATACATTTGAGACCACTGGATATGACAAACCCCAACAGAAAACCATAAAATAACGACAAAATATTGAACTATATCTTATTCGCTTTTCTTCCTTTCAGATGGTAAGAAAATACATATATGTTACGCTCCTTTTCCTCCGAAAACTTATCTAAAACTTACGTGAGCCTCGTAAAAAACTCTATTTGCTACATGTTCTGAATTTAAAAATGCCATACTTTGAAAAATACGGACAACCTAGTGCTGCCATTCTGTAGCTACTTTTATTTTCTCGCTTAGTTTGTTTTTAAATTTCGTTGCAGCTTCCACTTCACCATTAGATTTCCACAAACACCTTATCTATCGTTTTATATTTTAGATCTGAGTTTTAGTTTTAGTCTCTAGAGAATAAAACTACAAATTTATTCTTTAGCATTGACCATTCATACTAGTTTTATCGTCTGAAGCCATAAAAATATTTGCGATGAAAATTCTGCTATTTTTAATATTTATATCATTTAATTTTTTTTTAAAAATAAATAATAGTTTTTTTTTTTTGAAAATTTGATACGCTGTCAAAATATTTTACTAAAATAATCTTCTGAATTAAATATATATTTATTATTTAAACATGAGTTGATATCATATGCGAATATTATATTTATAAAGAAATTATAAAATAGTTCCTTTAATGGTTCAACTAATGATAAAAAGCAATTTATCTTCATCTAACTGATGGTAAAATATACCCAGTTGGTGCAAAAAACATATGGTGTGAATGTAGTACAGTGTTGAAATTTTAATTCCAAATAAAGAATTAAAAGGGTTATTTTGAATTTAAGTGTGCTTAAAATATTAATAACTTAATTTATTTACTAGAATGGATTTAATCATTTATATACACCATAAATTTGTTTATTTTTAAATAAAAGTTGCCTTGCAATTTTTAATCAGAAAGGCTGTAATATAATATGTAATACATATATACTCATACACAAGAAATCTTTATATCTAATTTAATATTTAATATAAATTTTACTTTACAAAAATATAAAATCTTAAAAATTCATAAATACAAAAATAACCAGTTATCTTTAAATGAAGAACTATTTCCAAATCCCATCAGGATAAAAAGTACCATGAAAATATAAACTTATTATCGATATGAAAGCATAAATACATTTATAAAATTCAAAAATAAATTATCTAATTATGTATGAACATTTGAAGATGATTTTTGAACGCTTATATCAATCAATGATTGATGAAAGAAAATGTATCATTGTATAATGACCAACCCAACTTCCGAAATCTGCAATGCTGTTAGTGACATTCATAAATTTTGAAAAAAGAAAATTGTAAAATTCTCAAGCACTTATTTTATACATGAGCGTGAAGAAACTAGAAAATGCGAAACAAAACTCCAGCTAATGGACTATTGATAGGATAAAATGGAACCTTATATTTTGAAGAATGTGATCATATTACTAAAGAATGATGAGGATATGGCAATAGTGTGAAGATGATGCAATTTTTGATGTACATCAGCGCAATTCACACTGAAACTCTTCATAAGTGATTTGTGCATAATTTAAGAATAAAAAATGTAAAGTGTGTCTCAGCTTTGTTCAAAAACATACATTAGGAGGGATTCTTGGGAATTCTGGATTTTTTTAATGTGAATACTCTAAAAAATATTAAGTTAAAAAAACAATTCCTTTGACAATAATTAAAACGAAAAATAAATCTTATAGAATAAACTAACTAATACTAACATATTTTTTACTAAATAGGGATAAAGAAATTAAATTCCATTTTTAATTTAAACATTTCAATAGAATCGACATTACACTATGTAAATTGTTTTATTATTTATCTGCGATGTCCAGTAAACTATAACGAAGTAGATCGAGCTTCAAAGAAACAAAATAGCAAAACAAAAACTTTGCAATGCAAAGTTCAAATATAAAATATTTACATTTCAGACTCAATTTACTAATAAATGTAATAGATTTTATTATCTAAAAAGAAAGGAAGTTGTAAAATATTTTTAAACTAGACACAAGAAGATGCGTAGCATCAATCAGTCATATTGTGAAATTGCTAAAATTATTATATGCTTGAAAAGGCTTCAATGAAAATAACTGTATTCTTACTAATAGTAAAATGCTATAAAATCGGCAATGAAGTATTTATTCAGTTTTACAAGATTAAAAAACTGGGTCATTTTTAAATGCTAATCCTATTAAGAAGATGAATATTTTACTATATATATACAAAATAATTACTCTAAATATGAAATTTACATAAGAAATACGCAATAAAATAACTGTAGCGTAAGACATCAACAAACTGACAAATGTAAATATCCCATTTCACAGTTTTGTGTAAGGGTAATGTGCATTTTTTATGAAAGTATATTTGAATGAATGTATTTTTGAATATATATTTGTATTTGCATCATATTAAACCATTTATCAAATAATTAAACCAGTTTTATACTCTGTTGCTGTTGTTTATCCCCCTAGTGTAGGAACGCGTACACTAGGCTCAAAAGACACCGACGCCCCAGATCCTTCTATTTCTATAGCTACCTCCAGTATGAGCCAAGATAATTAAAAAAAAGTGAGCAAGACTGCGATAGAAGAAAGAGGAAGAGAAAATCCCCTTTCCCCCCTTCAAAAATCTGAAACATTTTAAAGGGCCACTTCTAATTTTCACCAAGTATGATTAAATAGGCTAGGAGCCACTTCATGACAAGGACAGACCATAATTTCCCAGTTGATTGATAAGTAAAATGTTGGTTATATGGCATTGGTGAATCGGTGAAAAATGTATCATAGGGAACAATTGCTGTCTGTTTATGGAGGGGATTCTCCAATAAGTAAGATCGTTTAAATTGTTCAGCGAAAGATCACAGTCATTCTTAACGAGTATATCCACGATTTCATTATCATACAGCTTAACAGGTGAAGGAATCCATAGAAAGTAAACAGATGTTTTCAATCCAACCTCGCAAAGTAGTTGCAAAATAACTTAGTCTGGAATATCAAATATTTTTGGCCAGTTTTTTAAAATAAAATATCAGTATTTCTATTAGTCAAAATTCAAATGATATTCTTGTCAGTGGTCATGGCATAATTAAGAGCTGTTCCAATAGCTTTGATCTCCTGTCAGGATTAAGATTCTGAGTGTACTTTCGTCTTCAAAATTAATATTGTCAGTGAAAACACCACTTCTGTCCTAAGGTATTGATGACCAAGTCTTCAGATGGGATACAATTAAAAAATTTTAGCGCCAACGCCAACTATCTTAATAGGTCAGGTTCTACCTGTTTATTTTCACGGAACTTCAAATTATCGTTAAAATTGACTTTCTTCAGAGACATCGTCGGAGACAATCATAATTAAAAGTGGTAGAAGAAACAACCATAAAATTAATAAAAACCTCCTTCCATACAAATTCCAGACAAAGGTCTCTCCTTAAACATTGGTTACTCTTCAACAATTTAAAATGAATTAAAATTCTTGCTAAAAATCTCCAAGGCTTGTTTTATGGCCGAAAATAAATATTAACATTTTTAATTTATCAAAGGCTATTACATATTTTAACACAAAAAAGTCGTATGTATAAAAAATTGGTTACATCATTTTATTAAAACAATTATATTTACCTTCAAAATAAATATCTTATTTCTCAATTTTAATATGCAGCAAACAAATATGTGAGTTAACAACTGTAAAATTTTCTACACAATACATGTTTGTGTGTAATGTTCAAATTTCTTTCTATATTATAAGCATATTTCGAAAGAAAAACCCTATCTGTGTTTCTGACATGAAATTCAAAGAAGTTTGAAGGAAGTGATACCTAACACTGCCGGAAGGGAAACCTCTTGTTCAATAACATGGAAAGTATTCAGTAAAAAAGGGAGAATGCAGCGTAAAAATTGAATCAACAGGAATATAAAAAAAATAGAAAACGGAAATGCATGTTTCATACATTTGAACCACAAACGGAGAAAAACTTTGCTGAACATTTTTTAGTATATGTATCTGTGTAAATTTACGTATATTTACAATAATATTTCTTTAAATTAATTCAGCAATTTTATGTGTTGTAGGCAAGAAAATTTTAATCCAATGCATGACATTTATCAAAACCAAATTTCAAACTGTTTATTTCTAAGGCAATTGTCGAAAATAATTTAATTATATTTAAAATAATGATTCAGGGGGTTGTCAGGAATCCCATTGTTTAGTGTTTTGCTATTTTACTTATTATATTCTATAATAACACAAGTGCATCGTCTTTTTAATGCTCTGTTTATAAACAATGCTTATGAATTTTGTATTACTTAAAATAAATCTAAATAATATAAACTATAAAAAGACTTTTTTATATGTTTAAATAATTATTTAAAAATATTGTTTATTCCTTCTCTCCCTATGTTGTTGTTGTTCTCGTGTGCCAGCTAGGCTAGCAAATTGGGGTGTGCTGCTCCATTTTTCCAACTGAACCGTATTTGGTGTGGCATCTGACTTCTTCACATGTCATAGGGGCCCGTTTATTAGGTAGGCAACCATTTACACCTCATTCACACAAGGAAAGGACAAAGATAGAATAGATAGAGAGAGAAAGTACGTTCATGTTTAAGCCGGGATGCGAACCCAGGACCTCCCTATATGTAGTCAGTCACACTAACCACTACACAAGTTGGCCGAACTTCTCTTTCTATAAAAAGATTATAAAAACTTTTTTATGTGTTTAAATAATTATTGAAAAATATTGTTTATTCATTCTCTCCCTTAACATCATTCTGCCTATCTATTATAAATATCATAGGAACAGTATTTCTCACGATAACTTTTTAAACATTATCCCTATAAGATTGAAGAACTGTGATTTTTAAACAAATGTTTTACTTCTGCAATAATATTCATTCTTCCTACCTAAAATTAGTGTCCAAGTATCCAATTTAATTATCATGGAAGCTAATTACAAATTACAGTCATGGTTTCTACGCAATGTGTATATTATAATCAATCATTCTTAACCTGTAATAAAATATTAATAATTCTTTACTTATAATAATATATACTTGAATTCTATATTAAGTATTTAATGAAGTAATAAAAATAGATCTTTAAATACATTACAAGTTTTAAAAATATTCTACTCTAATTGCAAATAACATTTAAAATCATTTCAATTTCATTATAATGCAGAAAATTAAATTTTATTATAAGATAAAGATATAATTTTTTCCAAAAGGCTAAGTTTTACGACTTAATAATAAGCCTATATTAAAAGCAAGCATATTATTATTATAAGTAATGATAAAATAGATGCATTTCGATTGATTAACAATAATTATTAGGAAAATTAATCGCGTGCGTCCAAAATGTATTGTACTGCCATTACTTTACTTTTCTTTAATGTAAGCTGGTTTAGAAATCAATGTCCCCAAATATTGAGTTGTAACGCAAATTTTCATCCCCATTACTTAAATAATTATTAAATAATATGTAAAAAATTTATAAATACTACTAGAAATAATAAAAAAATTAGTGTTTAGATTAATTATAATTTTTTTAAACTATTACGATTCAAATAAACAGTCTACCACAAAGTATGCAGAAACAGAAGCAGAAGCAACAGCCACCAATTTTTTTGAGAAAGAAATCCTTTACGAAGAAGCGGGAAAGTGTAAAAATTCAAAATTTTGTAATTTTATGAGTAATTTATGTTTTTAAGTTTTGATTATTAATTTTCATTGGTGATTTTACATAGTCTAACAATGAAGTAGGATTTGCCTACCTGATTCATTAAGCTGGAAAATCAGAGGAATGGCAATGGAGGTTGATGCAATCTTATACTGATCAATGACTCAACGCATCTCTTGTTGAAACCAATCATTATAGCAACAGTTTCAAGAAGATTATGTATGATAAAAGAAAGCAGTTTCCTATATTTTTTTAATTAACAAAAAATACAACTGAAGTAAAAATACAAATCAGGAACAGAAGCATCTCCTACTACTTTGGTTTAAAGGCATTAGCACGATGTAGGTCTCTGTATAAGATGACAGTTTTGTATGTTTTCCTTAACAAATGACAAAGTTCCTTGGTGGGTTGGACAGGAGATTAAATTTCCTTCACCAGCCAATAATAGGCTCCTTTTTTTATACTCAAAAGATGGATTCATATTAAAGAGTAATTCTGAGAACATTACATACAACCAACAGTACATTTTCAAAGAATATATTTAATGAAGAATTGGAATCGAAATTGAATAAAAATTTCTTACAGAGATCACATTGACCAACAATTGCTCCATGTACAAACTGTGAAAATACGTTTACCTGATGAACGTCAAGAAATATGTCATTGAAAATATTTAGATGTAAATTAAATAAATGTAGAAATATATTTGCGAAAAACACAAATAACCTTTCATACGTTATGATGTTGCAAAAATATTTTTTTCACAGATTAGATTTAAATAAACCAATGATGATAGTTTTTCAATCAACAAATATAGTTTACAAAAATATTTAATATTTCATAGGTTCATTGATCCTTATTAAAAATTTTTTTCTTTTAACTTGATAACTATATGAAGTTTTCTTTAGATTAAAAAAAGATGAAATTATAGTTACTAAAATGCTGAAATATATAAATTGAACTCAAAGTTAAGAATTTTTAAATAATATAATAAGCGTTCTGGCACGAAATATTTATTTTAAACTGTGAGATATTCATTCTGCATATATTGAGATCAAAGTTAATAATTTATTAAAAATTCAATTTTCATGAAATTGCTGTTTTTCATTAGCAAATGAATTTTATGCAACTTATGTGAGCAGTTTATTAATTATAAATTAGTTTATTAAATGCATGAGTTAGAATTTTTTAAAATGTTGTGATTTTTATTTATTGAAATATATCTACATTTAACATGTTGCAATGATAAAATTTAATTTAGAAGTAATTTTTGAGTCTTAAATGAAAATAAATAAATTATACCTGAGATATTTTATTGAAACATCACTAAGATTAGATTGAACTTATTATATTTTGTTTACATCTTCAGTATTTTTTAATAAAGCTACATCAAATTAAAACTTCTATTTTTATCTAATATAATTTACTGAGTTTAAGGACTTCATTTGTTGAAATATTTTTCTTCAAAAATTCTTTTATTCTAAATTTTTTGCTAAAATCGGATATTTTCTATAAAATTAAATTGGATTTGATTTAGAATGTATTTTCAACTAATGCTTATATATATATATATATATATATATATATATATATATATATATATATATATATATATATATATATATATATATATATATATATATATATATATATATATATATATATATATATATATATATATATATATATATCAAAAAACTGTTCTGAAAATAATTATATGCCTTAAATTATATATGTATGTAATATGAAATCATAAAAACTTAAATTTTTATAATTGCCATATTTTTACAATTGAAATTACTAGGAAACTACTACAATTAAATTATTCTTATAAAGCTGTTTATTCAATTTAAATTGTTTTCATAGAAATATTCCCAAATTAATCTAAAATCTCATATATGTAAATAAAACAATATTAAAATTGTTCATCTTTATGCGTAGCTCAATTATTTTTACAATTATTATATTTTATTTTGTGTTCTAAATATTTCTTTCTTTTAAATATTACATATAAACATTTAATTTTAGATTTTTTGAACGTCTTATCTTAAGATGGATGGAATTTATTTAGGCATACAATATATTTTCAAATTACCATTTGAATTTATATTTTTTTTATTTTTAACTATAGTTCATTATCTTATAGCAAATATTAAATTAAAATAAAATTGAAATTGAAAATTAAGATTGTATTGAAAATCTTTTTAATAATTTAATGACACAAAATCTAATTTAAATGAAATAAAATAGATAATCAAATTTCACTGATATTTAAAAATTATTAGTTTTATACTGCAATGTAAAAACAAATACTGATTGCTTTTGTATAGAATTCAATCACTTTTTCATACATTTTTGATATATCATTTATTTCTCCTTATGTGTGTATATCTTCCAGCAAATTTTCTCGCGTATTCAATGCAAAACACTTCCACTTGATTTATGACGCATATTCTGAAAAAAAAGTGCTCACCATTCAAGAAGCACTAGAAATGATCAGCAAATGTTTTCCAGCAAAGCGTTCATTTTTATTCATCCTTAAAATATCTCTAACACGTGTTTCGTTTTCCCACGCCTTGAGGAACCGGGAAGTCAAGTGGAAAGGAAGAACTAAGGATTATTCAGTTTGACTTGGACGGAAAAGAGGCTCCAAAGCCTCATAGTTAGGACGGAATAAATTTTCCTTCGACGTGTAACTTAACCTCTTTGCGGAAGGTAGTAACTGCAAATCTATGTAAATCAGATGTTGGTATGCAGTCGTTAAGGGATGCCTGCCTTGCAAAGTTTTCGCAATATTCTCGTGAACATATTGAGATACAGGCGTGACTATTAGGCTATGTCGTGCATGCCAAGTTTACCACAGACCCTCCTTCTCAACTTATCTGCAAGTGATGTTGCTGTGAAGTTTCTCTTAATAGAAGACTTTCGAAGGAATGAATAGGGAAGTAAGATGGATGTCTTCGTTTGTTATTCTTCTTGGCGTTATTGTTGAACGGAAAGTAAAGTACATGAATGCTTAAATATCACTTCAGTGTTAGTAAGAAATCATTACGCGAAGGAACTTTTCTGTTAATAAATTCTGTTGTAATAATTCACATCTCTCAAATGTAACTATAATTTAAGCTTTCTTATGAAAAATAACATGTGTTTTCAAGCGATTATGCTTTTTAATAGCTAATAAGATACTAAAAAAACGAATCTCATGCTGCATAAAAATATTTCTGAATTTTTTTCAATGTGTGCATGATTTTATATTGATAATCACATTATAATATTCTTAAATTACAAGCATACAGTATAAAAGTGTTTTTTTTTATGTAAAACCTCATAAATTATCCAAAAGTAACATTTTCTAAAAATAAATTTTATATTTAATTTTTTACGCAAAATATGATTATTGTAGTAATAAATGCAGCACAGCTACTATAGTAACAGTATATACTACAGTAGAAAAAATCATAGTATTTGACAGTGAATTTATCATTCTAGTATAAAATAATTTTGAGAATGACTTCAGTATGTGACCTAAGTATCATATTGAGATTTATTTTCAAAAATAGAACGGGTCAGTTTCTGCCAATTTTTTTACAAATTTCATGTAACTTGAAAGATATTCCATTTAATAATATTTAACATAAAAAGTATTATTTGGCTTAATTTAAGTTCTTTAATTTTTTTTTCTTGGAATTTTATGACTATTAGACTCTTTTTCCTTGTGTACACAGGATATTTTCTTATTTTTAATCCCCTGAATATTCTGTAAAATATTGTATCTCACAACTTTTATTTTATGCAAGATTGTGAAAAATTTATATGAAATACAGGCAAGTTTGATGCGGAATTTCTAAAAATTTAAAATATGTAAAGTTTAATTAATAAATAAAAAATCACTTTTAAATATTTAAAATAACATGAATAAAAAACTTAATTCTCAAATGTTATTGTATTTTTAAACATAAATAATAATTAAAATTTTTTTGATGATTATTCGCTTGAATTTAATTATTACATTACAATATACTATATAAATTTAAAAATTTTGTATGAATCACATTTGTCTTTTCATTATTTCCTAAGTATTATTTTCAGTGTTTATGTTACAATGTTGTACACGTATGGATGGATAAAAAATCATTGGATAGATTTGATAAACACTCTTAGTTTCTTGAAAAATATTATGCCTGAACAACATCAAAGCAGAAAAAGTTTAAACGCAGCATAATAATTTAATTTTAAACTCAGAATAAATTTAATATTCTTTCTTTGTATAATAATCAAGTTAATTTATCAGATGAAAACATACAAATGTTGACATATAAAAAATTCCTGAAATGCAATAATAAAATAAATTTTTAATGAATGTTATTTAAATGCAACGTAAAGCTAAATTTTTGGTAATTTAAGACAAGCTGTTTATGTTTCTTTTAAAATTGAAACGTTTTGTTTCCTTTTTTCCTTAAATTGACTCGAATACATTGTATACAATATTTATTTTAATGTGCTTTAAATATTATTTGCCTACAATAATACAATATAACAACAAATTGTATTTATTTTGCTTATTTCAGTTAAAAGTACTATTTTCTTGACAAGAGAAATATAAACAAACAAGTTTCTTTCTATAATCTTTGTTTGTAAGAAAGCACTTTGAAAAATATGTGCATTGTTAGATAAGATTACTTTCACAAACGATTTAATAGTTTACAATGATATAAATCTTATATTATATGAAGCATTTTAACTCACTTTTTTAATATAGCCTGATTTTTATATAATGTATGCTATATAAATATTTCAATTCTTTTTTATTATTTTATCCATTAATTTTTAACTGTGTCATTTTATGCAGACAAATATATTGTAGGTAAATAAATATCTATTTAATATAATTGTTAGAACATAAAACTGATGTATTTTAAAACTATTTTTAACATATTTCCGTCTCAATGAATGCTTAGCAATGAAATAAAAAAATACAGTTAGCAATTATTATGTTTATATTATTAGTGTAAAATAATATTGCGTAAAGAAAATACCTTTTTATTTATTTTAGGGAGTATTAAATGAGGCATTTAACAAGATCATCTTATTGATTTAAAGTATCATCTTTGTTAATGAATTATAAATATATCTTTACGCAAGACTAACGAAAAGAAAAAAAGAAACATTTGAGAAAAAATTAAATTTTGCATTTAGAGAGGAAAAACAAAATTTAGAAATAGTAACATAAAAATATATAAACATATTTTAATATTATCAAATAAATAAATAAACACCCGTTCTGCAAAACCAATAATTTATACTACTCCACTTGAAACATATTATTGCGCAAATAGTAAGTTGAATAGTACCTTCTCAAAGCAGTATAAAATTCTATGTTTCTGTTGAAAGTGTATATAAGTATTTAGTTATGCATTTAAATAAAAGAATGCATTCGTAATTGAGTAATGCATTCCAATCTGAAAATGAAATATTTTCTTTAACAGACAGACTCAGGGGCTTTTTCTTGTTTTAAAAAAAATACACTATTAATCTCTCATTAAATAATATATATTTTTGAATTTTACACAGTTTTTTAATAAAACATTTGTCAAAATTTGTGAGCCTTTGAATTGAATAAGAATCTAAAGATAAGGAATTAGTTAATGATTTAATCAAAATTGAAAGAAGAATTATAAGGAAGATATGTAATATGTAGTAACTAATAACTATCCTCCTTAAAAATGTTTATATAATTAGATATTGGAGAATCAAATAAAATAGAAGAAAACTAGATGTGAATATTATTGCCTATACATGCTCGACTTTTTTAAAGATACCGAACATCAAATGAATGCTCCCAAATACAAAGTAATCAACACACCTTTTCAAGTGTTTGGTACATACTTATAACATGCTAAAATACAGTGATTCTCAACATGTGGGGTGGGTTGTGTCTCAACATGGTTTCTCATATTTCAACATGTCTCAACATGGTTTCTCATAGAAATGCACGCCTCCCCCCCTAGGTGGAGGCGTGCATTTCTATGAGAAAATGTTGTTTAAAAAAATTGATTAAGAGACTGGAAGGAAAGAACACATACACATACAAAACAAAATACAATTCAACATATTTAATAATTAACTGATTTAATTTGAATAACTTACTAAATTAAAGACATTTAATAATTATTAGTGACTTCCTTGGGCCTATATTTCAGAGCAAAATATTTCGAAGGGGGATTTAATATTAGAAATAGACACTCTCAGTTCTTTTTCTATATTTAGCTGAGATCTATGTTTTGTCTTCAAATATAGAGGACAAAATGTAGATCTCAGCTAAATATCTGTTATAATACAATCATTCAAATTTGCAGACATTGTTAAGTTTTCTTGATTTAACTTTTAGCTTCCCAATTCCAATTTCCTATAAAAAGCATTAACTTTATCACTCGTATCCAATGTATGTGTATTTGCTCCTTGCAATTGAAGATTCAAGTCATTTAATTTCACGAATGTGTCGAACACATGTTTCTCAATTTCATCACAAATAAACTATCGCGAAAATTCTCAGCTTCCGGTTTGTTTTCCTCTTCTAGTAAATCGCGATTTCTTCTCTTAATTCATAAACATGTTGCAAAAGCTTCTCTCATGATAACCATCTTTCCCCGCAATAAAATATTGACGTTGAATGTAATGCACCCATGTCTTTACAAGATGCGGAAAAGGTTCTTGATTTCAGAGGTCTCATTTTTATATAATTTATTACGTTTACAACCGTAGTTAACACAATATTCAAAAAAGGGCTCATTTCTTTGGAAGCCAAAGCTTCTCTGTGGATTATGCAATGTGTCCGGACACACTGTGGCAATTTTTGTTTCACAAGTGCTTGAATATACTTTGGAATCTTCCGGACATAGAACGAGCCCCATCGGTGCATAATGCGACGCAATTTTTCCATTCTATGTTTGCCGCGTTTCTAAAATCATTTAAGATAGCAAATAATGCGAGGGTTCTTGCTTTGAGTTCTAGTGGTTTGCAGAAAAGTAATTCTTCTACTACTGAAAAATCATTGCAAAATCTAATAGAGGCAATGAAATGACAATCTGTTTTACTATCTGTTGTCTCATCGAGTTGTATTGAAAACAATTTGTCAAGCAAATTTGACAAATGCTGACACTCTATATCTTAAGCTATATCAGCAATTTGACGGGCAACGGTATCATTTGAAAGAGATATAGACAGCAATTGTTTTGCAAAATTATCACCAAGCATAATTTCTACAATCTGAATTGCGGCAGGCAAAATAAGCTCTCCACCAATGGTGTGAGGATTTTTATATCTGTGGCTATTTTATATGAAACTTTGTAAGAGGCAATTAAAGCTTTTTCGTTCACAGACAAAGTTTTTTTAAGCAAAGGTTTTTGCTTTTCATATGATTTTAATTTTAATTTGAAGAATTCTCTGAATATGTTTATGTACTCACTGTGAAGCGTTTCCAAATGTCGTTAAAGTTTATTAGATTTCATTCTGTCAGCCGCCAACATTTTTGAGCAAATGATACATAGGGGCCTTTCTTCTTCATTTACTTCAGTACTAGTGAACTCTAAATTTAAGTATTCTTGAGAATATTTTCTTGATTTTAATTTCGGTACCACGCTCGTCTGTGTACTTGTTGATGCTTGTCTATCGTCTAATGCTCGCTTACGCCCGCTTAAAAATTTATCAATGATTCTGCATAAGTCTGCTGCCGTGAATATTTAATATGGTGAATTGCAATTACACGAATATATGTATAACATACTCATTCAGATTAGATTCAATAGCGATAGAAGGATCTACTCGAAGAAGATGGTCTTTAATTGAAACTGGCGTCATAAAACTTTCTCCTCTTTCTTATGAGAAAACATTTGTTCACATTTGCGCACGCTCCTAATTTAACTTTTAAGCTGACCAAACAAATTCCAGACAATTCGAAACTTCTCGCGGAACCGTGAGAATGCTTGACATGACATGACGCAAAAGAAATAAAAAGGCATATGATTCTTGTTTTCAATGATGAGGATTGGTCCTGAAATTGTCAATAAATTTCCGTATTCTTGGTAATTTTTAAGTTTAAAATTAAGGTTGTAGCGTAGGTTTAGCGCCAAAATACTCAAAATACATAAATACATTATTATTGTATACATTTTATTGTATGGGGTGTAGATTGTTGGTGCAATGAAAATTATGATTGAAAATTGGGCCGTGAATACTAAACGGTTGAGAAACACTGTGTAATATATATATATATATATATATATATATATATATATATATATATATATATATATATATATCTTTTTGTAATTTATCACATATGCGTTAATAACAATTTATGACGACTTATTTCATATTAAATTAAAACTCTAATAGAAAATACAGAAAAATGCCAAATTTTTCAGCACTTTAGGAATGAAAACGAACAAAAAAAAAATTCAAATATTATTATATGCACTTACGTATAGTATAAAATTGCTCGATAATATACACTCAATTTAACAACCACTTACAAATAAATTTATAATTTCATACAATAATTAAATTATCATATGTAAATATCCTGCAAAAACTTTACTACTTTTTCACAAATTGCCACTGTTGTTTTAGTGATAACATGCTTACCAAACATATTACATATTTTAATTCTAATGTATAATGAGGAAGCTAACCTAAAATTAGATTATAATCCTACCCAAAGTTGCAAGAACCGCATTATCTTTGGACTCCCTCTAATAAGGTAATTCCCAAACCATCGCCATATTGCTAATAAATAATGCATAAATGTGTAGAATAAACCTCTTATTTTAAGTCAACACAACTCCATGCGACTGGGGTTTGAAGTCGACAAACAGGAACTAATTCAAAATGCTGATTGCTTTAAGTTCTTAAAATTAATATAATGTACGCGGTACATTTCCCTTATATATAAGTTTATTTATATTGCATGCAACATAATTCATCAGGAGTATATCAATATTTTATTGATGAACTAAAATAAAATAAATTATATTAAGCGAATTTATTTGCTTATCTCATTCAACATAGAAGCAGAACAAGGTAAAATGCATTATTGATCACTATGTAGAGTCCTTACAAAATATTTCATTAAAAATTATTTAGTATATATTTTTACAAGAGTAGAAATATCATAACTCTCTACATCTCAGAAGAATCATCGAATGCAATAGAGATGTGCAACAATGCAACAATTATTTCTTAATATAAGTTGTTCAAAAATTACACAGTTAAATGAAACTATAGTTCTGCACAAATCACAAGATCACATTTATATAGAAATTATCTATTTAATTAAAAAAAGATAATGGAAAATGCGTACTTTTTACTAATAATAGAAATTTTAACTCTGCTTTCGACTAATTAATCCTTTTTATAAAAGGGAATGTTATAAAAAAATAGTAAATAAATTACAAATTTTTCATGAAAATAATATATCGTAATAACTTATGAAACTTAGCACATAACGGTAAAATAACTGTTTTGATTGTAGATTTGAGATTCCTATAAATAAAATGATATTATAAATTTAAAATTATATGGAAAATAACGTTCCTTATTTACTCTGAGTTGAACACATATCATATGAAACCATTTTATTAAGCACACTGGTTTCGTAAGATTAAAAATACTACTCTTGAACAAAAATTGAAACTCTTATATCATTTATACAAATTATGTAGCTATTTAATGCACCATATATGGTACATTTAATAAACTAAGAAGAAGTTTGGTCCAAAATTCTCTTAAACTAAAGCAATCTTTGTAAACTTTTTAACAATAGTAAAACAAAGTTCTTTATTCTCCATATTGAAAATAGATAATACTTTATATACGTCATTTAAAATTTTGAAGTAATTGTTAAGATGCATGCATTAGTATAACGTGATATTCTATTTACATCAAAAGTTACAAAAACACAGTTGACTCTACAGAGTTTTCCTTAACTCTCACGAACTCAAAAAACAAGTTCTTTTTCAAACAAGCAATAATATATACAGAATGAAACATTTTGTAGAAAATATTTTTGCTACGATTTCAATGTATAGAATATATCAATTATTTTTAATAAGTAATAATTACAAACATACCTTTAGAGTTAATTAATGGTCTGATTTTCAATGATCAAACATTTGACTAGTCGCAATCAGTAAATGCTAAATTTATTTAACTTTGCCAATACAGTAAGATTTAACTATGAACTTATATCAAAATCTAACACTTTTATACAACAACAAAAATTTTTTACGTAGATAAATGTTACACAGTTTACAATAATTGTTAGATATTATACACTTTCATTTCTAAAGTCTTATTAAAATGATATTTAGAAGATTTTTCCTACGACACATTTTTACTAAAAATATTTTTGTTTTATGTTTTCTTCATTTTCATTTCAAACTTTGAAAAAGTATAAGAGATACATTTGAAATTTACGGGTATTATAAATAGTAAGCACAATTAACATAACGTATTTTAATTCAGTATTCAATAATACCTGAACTTTAGTTTCTTTTTTTTTTTTTTAAATAAAAGAATGAAAACATATTACATGTATTTTATATTAAACAAAGAGCACCATTAACAATTTCAAGTATTTTATATGAAATAATTTATAGATAGTTTAGTATAATTTGTCAATGAGAGCATTAATGTACTGAGTGCAATATATGGGTGCAATAATGAGTGCAATAACTTACTGCAATAAATCATCGGATAATACCATATATATTCCTTTTTTACATGGTCATTTTAAAACCGCATTCCAAGACTTGTAAGTGGACAACTTAACTGTTTGTGTGCTTATAATGTGCAATATTTAAGATTTCAACTACCATAAATGATACATAATAAAGTTCTCTAATGTCGCAACTAAAACTAAAATGATTTTACTTAATGCTAGCTGCTACTGTAAAGAAGGAAGGCAATCCCATTTATAGTTATTTAAATTTTTTCAAACAATATTTTGGTAATTACAGCAGCAATAGTATTTCATTCAGTTTAATATAAAAAAAATATACAAATATTAATGTACTATCAAAACTAATGTCATTGTTATGTACTATCACATAAAACGATATTTATTGCATTTGCATTAAGATGAGAGAAACAAAACAAATTATATGAACTATGAGGATTTACATAACATAAATGAAAATATAAATTCCTGATGATCACGTTAAAATTAAATTTAGTTCTTCCATAGATAATGAAAACTAATGATTTTTATTAATATATATGATTAATATAATATTTTTAATGATTATTTATTTTTATTATATTTCTCCTGTGAAATGTATTCAATCCATTAAAGAATCACTCATACGGTCAGTAAAAGACTATAATAAAAGAGTAATTTCACGTCTGTGATCGCTGTGAAATTATATTTACAGTATAAAATTATTATTCTTAACAAGATATATTATATATTATATATATATATGTGTGTGTGTGTGTGCATATATATATATAACTAAAAGATATTAAATATTTTTCGCTTTAATAATATACAAAGAAATTATAATGTTAATTTTATACATTTTATTTCAATAGCAAATTTATTGCAGAAGGATTATTCATCTCTTAAATATTTATTTCTTATTTATACATTTTTCTACGGGCTTCTTAAATTACAAGCACATTTCATTAAAACCTCACATATTTTTAAAATCGTTCCCCTATAGCTATAAAATGAAACATTTTTTACTACGCAATAAACAAAGTCTTCTTACTCAGTTTGCATCAACAACATCAAGTGTCTCAAGGAAACGTATTTTAATATAAAATATTTGTATTTTTTGTACGTATTTTAATATAAATTATTGACTCAAATCTAAAGCGGAGAATATGTAAAATGTTTTGCTTAAAGTTTTGTCATGTTTCTCAATCTACATTGATGCATCCTCTTTTTCTGATTAAAATATTTATAAATTCTCAAAAGCAACTGAAATAATTTTAAACTTATTCATTCCGTTAATTCCTATATCTCTTTTTTTAAAAATCTCTCAAAGGATGATTCTATAAGTTATATCGTAACGTCAAGAGGTTATGATATTACAGAGAATTTATCTGAATTATCGTATTCTAACCAGTACAGGAAATAAAAATAAATTCTCGTGCTCATTTAAAGCAGAAGCATACTCATTTTATTTGATTTTATATTATTATGATATTTATTAAGTGTGTCATTTTAATTATAATTTCAGTCAATAACGTGTGTAATGTCAATAGCGTAATGAGATAATAAAATGTGTATAATGTGCAAAAATCAGAAAAAATACAACATAACAAATATTTGACAAAATGAAATGCCTATAGTCTATATATTTATCATTAAATTTTATAACTTATTTGTAAAATACATCCAAAATACCAGAAATTAAAAAAAGTTCATAGACTTTAATAAACGCTCATATTTTATATAAAGTAATTTGAAAATGGAAATTGTATTAATTGATTTATCTTATATAAAATTACAAATAATAAGTCATAGAAAAATATTTTTGTAATTTTTGACCTTATGCTGTCATAAATCTTATTAATCATGAAAATTATATTTTTTTAATGTTCATTTCAAAAACTAATAAAAAAATAATAAATATCAAATTAATTTTTTTCCATATTAATAAGGATAAGCATTTTATTTTAAGAAATTTCCCTCTTAACTTTACCTTGACGATTAGAATCCAATTCAATCTTTGTATATTTGACACAAATCGATTCTATGAAATACAGAAGAAAGTTAACTAAATATTAGTAAACAATATTTAGGTGTTGTTAATCATGATTAATTTGAATATATGATAAATATGTCGTTATTTAATTAAATAAAATACTATTAATATTTAAGTGAGCATTTCAGAGAAAAACTGTCAGATTATAAAGAATCATCGCATAAATATTTAAAATAAGTTAACAACTTTCATATTTATGGAATTTATATAAATTGCAATACAAATTTATTTGATTAATATACATAAGAATGCATGAAACTATTCAATTGACAAAATTGAAAATATCATTAGGAGTTCATTTAAAATTAAACGTAAAAATCGAGGAATAGAATTGTTGCAATTTCATTACTAAACAATAAAGTATTAAAGAATAATATTTTGAATATAGTTATATCTGAAAATTTTAATACCCTATAGGTTCACATTTATACGCTTTCATCTGATTGATTTCAAATAAACTTAATACTTTTCGGTTAACCACTCTCAACCCATGAAAGAATTAAACATTTCTAACCTAAATAATAACGTAATTTATTTCTTTATTTCTTGACTAAAATAAATAAAAATGAATTACCTTCCTCTTAAATATAATAATTGTTATACAGAAACAACTTCCTTATTAATTGCTTAAATTCATGATAAAATCTTTCTTGTTAATTTTATTTTTATAAATTATTAATTCCTGATAATCAATTTGCTATATACATACATACATATATATATATATATATATATATATATATATATATATATATATATATATATATATATATATATATATATATATATATATATATATATATATATATATATATATATATATATATATATATATATATATATATATATATATATATGTTTATATATATATATATATATAAATTTGATACTCAGAAGTTTATGTTAAAGTCATATAAAAGGCGATAATTTCGAACAACGTGAAAAATGAAAACCATAATAACATTGATTGAATTCCGGTATTCGGTACAATGTAAATATTAGGTGAGTGTGATTCATTTTTCGATGTAATGCGTGACTTACTAACAAATTATTGATTTGTTCGTAAATCACGCATTACCACTTATTAAATAACAAATTGTTCTGAAGTTGGTTACGCGTAAATGAATAATATACTATTTTTAAAAATGATAACTACAACTGCACTAAAACATTGATTATCTTTTAATTTTTATGATAGACAAGCTTATGTAATACATTTAAAAAATATTTTTTTTGGCTTTTTAATAAAATGGAATTTTAATAATCTCAATTATTTTTGATCATCAAATATAAAATAATAATATATATAAAAGCTTTAAGTATTTCACATTAGAAATTTTATTTCAAATTAATCATTCTATATATAATGAATTAACATTATTAAACTAAAGAATGTAATAAAAACAATTGTGAATTCTTTTAATAAATATTTTATTGATTCTTGAACTTATATAGATCAAAACAGATTTCTTTAATCAAATTCAAATAGCTTATATATACGAGGGTCAGTGAAATTTTTGACATACCACTAGATTTTTAAAGTTATACTTAAAAAATTTTAGGCGTGTTCAAAGTAGTCTCCTCCAGCATCAATGCACATTTGTAGCCGAATTTTTAACAGATTAAATGCCTCAAACCATTCATTTATTGGAATATATGAAAAAATGCATTTATAGCCACATCAATCTCTTCTTCTGTATGAAAATGACATCCACGTAAGTTCTAATAAGATTAAATCTTTAATCTAAAAAGATTGAAGAATAACCAAAAGTCGCACATAACTAGATCAGGTGAATACGGTGGATGTTCGATCACTTTAATTTGTTTTTGCTTAAGAAACTCAACTGTAATCCGGCTGTATTTGAAGATGCATTGTCATTGTGAAGCATTAGTCCCCTGGCATTCAGTTCTTGTAGAATTTTTGGAAGACATTTAGTGGTATACCAGTTTGCTGTTACTGTCTTCTGTCCTTCCAACTTGATGGCTTCGACCAATCCCGGTATGTAAGTTTCATCACCTGTTTCAATGTTAGAAATGATGCGGTGGCTACCATCATTTAGCAATTTAAGAGTTTCTTAATTGATTCTGACACGCTCATCTTTTTGGAGCTCAGTTAGATTATTGGGGAATCCATCGGCAATCAACTTTTTTCATATGTAATTCTTCACGAATGACTTTGTGCATGACATGGATGCGGATCCAATGTATCACATGCGGATTCTTTCTGTATCATTTGATAGGTACAGCGATTATCATGCATTAACATTTTTCGTATGGCAGACACATTATCCGGGATTGCGGCCGACGGCGGCCTTCCTGTGTGTTCGTCATCCTGAAGAAAATTGCGACCTCTTCTAAATTCTCTAAGCCATCTGAATACAGTTGCACGAGCTGAAGATTCATCACCAAATACTAATTGCAACCGTGGAATGCATTCTTCTTGATTTAATCCTGCCTTAAAATCGTAGAAAATCATAGCGCGAAAATGTTCTCTCGTGAACTCCACTTTGTCTTCTGTTTAAAATTTATTCTATTCTAAACAAGTGTAAGTAAGTCAATGATATTTTGGTAATGTATGAGAAAAACGTCTTAGAGAGGTTATTACGTAAGTGATGTGCTTTTCTCAATACAAATAGTATTTTTAAAAAATAATGGGAAGGTGCCATTAATTTTTTTTCAAAATGCGTAAAAGAGTGATTTGTGCAAAACATAATTTATGATCTTCTAATTAAGTGAAACTCAATTTACTTCTAAGCCAGTTCTTTGGGCATTAAGTAAATTGTGATATCGCATGTACTTAATATTTGTTTTAACCTTCCTTCAGTAGTTCCTAGTTTATAGAAACCCATCTCTGGGACACTCATAACTGTTGCCAAATTATTGCTATAATGATCTCCACCCTTGTAGACGTCAGGAATGGGAACGTGTACAGTAGCTCTCAATGAAGCAGCGAGGATATTTTTTGTATTCATTTTCAAAATTGGCTTGTACTTTGATATTGATTTTAGAGTTTATGAACTTTTGTTATCCTTTTAAGTTTTTAAACCAATATTTCTCAATTTATCCATTTCATTACTTCTTTACTATCGTGGCAACTGAATGTAAGCATATTTTGAAGACACATTTTGCATGCGAGTGCATCGCTCGTTTCCTTTAAGCGCAACAAGTATGAAAAACGACATTGTCTTCGGTAAGCATGCCATCATCATTTTGGCTTAATTCCTCATCGGCTATGATCTTATTCATGCTTTATTTAAACAGACTCTTATTTTTTTTGCCTAATCTGATTATTTTCACCTTTTTTTATTGTTTTAACACTTTCTATTTTTTTTAACTCCTCCTCTGAATTTGTGTCTTTAATAACATCGTTGAATATGAAACACGTTGTAAGCCCTACTTTAGCTTTGCAGCCAAAATAGGCTTAGTATTGGGTTCTTTTGATCCCAAATAATAAGCTCTGTTTTTCCTAAATAGTACTTCGTTCAATTTATGAAAAATAATTTCATAACTTGTACGCAGTATTTCTTTCCAGTGGTCAGATTTATTACCATGCATCCAAGTACAAATCGTATTTTTGATGTCTTGAATAGCACTTTCCACACTATCGTTATTTTGTGAATGGCGAGGCTTCAAAGATCTTCACAGATGGACGATCCTCACAGCTGACCAAAACTCCTTCAAGATGGTCACCACACTATTGGCAAATCCCATGTCAATGCCAAACTGTGATATAGATGGCGCTACAAGCAACGAGAATATGCTCACTAGGTTGTAGGTTACTTCTTCAAATATATTTTTGGATATTTGAGAATTACAAATTTTGTGCGATGATCTTGGTACATCAAATAAAGTTTGTATATTCTATCGTGCTGAAACTGAGAATAATAAGATCTACCTAACAATGGGAATTATAAATGCACACGAAAAGGCGATAGGTTCACAAATATACCCTTCTTAATACACTTCTGTTTTCTTGGGCAAAGTTCCCAAAGTGTGGATGTACAGTTCAATATCATGATATGTAACGTTTTTTATATTTGGATGAAAGTGATTTCAACATTCTATCACGACCTTCTTGTCCTCTGTGACCAAAAACAGTATAATACTGATTGCTTCATTAACAGGATAAATGATATCACTTTTATTTTCCATAACCATCACATCATAGTGATTCAAAAATCAATAATCCTTGGGTTCCTTCTTAGTAGTCATTTTGACTTTTTTGTACCTCATTTATTGTAGTAGATATTTTTGGTTAATAAAATGCTATTTTTTTTCAGCTTTAACTTAAATTTTTGCACAATTCATCGCCAAACTATTGTTTCGTGTCCATGATTCCTTCACTGATGCAAATCTTGCTCCTCCTTTTTCATACACACAGTCAAGAAATAATTTTTGTTGGACAAATTTAAATAAAATTTGCAAATTTTGACATTCCAGTATAAAACGTAAAGTTTAACTGACAAATGCTGCCTTGAACCACATTTTATATATATATATATATATATATATATATATATATATATATATATATATATATATATATATATATATATATATATATATATATATATATATATATATATATATATATATATATATATATATATATAACATGAATTTTAGTACAATTTAATGAAATGCACATTAAAAATTTTAAACTACGTTATAAATATATTCCTTATAAAAATTAATAAATTTTGAAAAAAGATCAATTCACATATGCCCAAAAATCAAACAAAAAATATATATTTGTTCAGAAAATGTCTCTGATTATTTAATTGTAATAGTTTTACAAAGTCTACACAGATTAAAAAGAATATTTGCAGTAAAATTTGCATTATTTATTTGTTATCTAGTTTGTATTATATAAAAATTTATTCTAATCTATTTTTAAAAAAAAAATATAAATATAGTATATTTGTTTGAATAATTTTGTATTGTAAATATGATGGGAATTTCAGTTATAGTTAATGATATTATTTTTTAGCAAAATATTTTTAATTAAAATTTAAACATATTATATGGAATTTAATGGAATCAAGATACTATTTGAAACATCTGTAATTTGACTTTTCTTTCTTATTTTGCTTATTTTATTTCATAATTTAATAGTTATTATAAAATATAAGAAATTAATGGCATCAAATTTAGCACTTAATTATTTTTGATAATATTGTCTCCTCTCTCATTTTTATCAAGGTATTTATATTTTATTAGCAGTTAGTTTATCAGCGTACTTATATTTTATTATAGTTATGTTTTATTAGAATAAAGATAATTAAGATGGAAACTATCTTATATTAGGTCTTATATATACATATATATATATATTTATATATATATATATATATATATATATATATATATATATATATATATATATATATATATATATATATATATATATATATATATATATATATATATATATATATATATATATATATATATATATATATATATATATATATATATATATATATATATATATATATATATATATATATATATATATATATATATATATATATATATATATATATATATATATATATATATATATATATATATTCTACTTTGTTATAACAGTATTTTAATGGAAAATTCTTTTGAACAGTCATGTCAAAATATTGACTAAAACTTCCTAAAAATTTTATTAATATAATGAATTTATTTTAAATGCAAGTGAAAGAAGTCTTACCTACTTTTATTGCCTTTAACGCAATGAATTGCAAATTAACTTTCAGTATTTATTTTAAATAATATAAGAAATATTAACTATTGAGTCATGAATGAGCATTAAAATATACTTAAAAGATTGCTCGAAAATTTATAATTTTTCTTAATCAAGGACATATTTTTAGCTAACTATTTTGTTAATATTTAAAACATTTATTTCAGAGCAATATCACCTACAACGTAACAAAAATATACACAAAATAATAAAAAAAGCAAGTGAAATTGTAATAAAAAAGTGAAGTTGTAATAAAAAAATCAAAGCAATTGAAAATTATTTCATATGTTTATACTCAGACAATTTCAAATTTTATTATTTACTTAACATTAAAAATATCCCAAATATTAGCAACATTTAGAAATTGTTTTGTTTGAGATTACTGATTACGTTGAAATTTATGATTGCTTCCTGAAACTTATTTAAGTTAAAAAAATAAATTAAAAATAAAATAAAAATTTAGCTTAAAATCTTCTGCTTTAAAAGTAGGAAAAATGTGATTTTTCTCTACTTTTATAGCAGAAGATTGTAAGCTAAACATATGGTAATAGTTCAGTAATGAAATAAAAAAATGACGTAAAACAATTTACTGTTATAAAATATATCATTATATATTTGAAAATAAATTTCATCTAAAGATTTTAGTCATTTAATTTTAAAAATAGTAATAAGAAGCTATAAATTTATTAGATAAAGGATGTATGTTGTAATTATGTTTTAAAGATCATGAAGTTTCCTTTTTATAAAATCTCTAGAAATTTATTATCAATAGTAATAAATTGCTTCTAGAAATCTACAGTGAAAGCTTTAAAGGCAAAGCACTTAAATATTAAATATTCACAGGCAAAGCACTTAAATATTTAAATGAAGTAAACATTAAGAAAAATATTGCTGCACAGTTGCTACGTTCTTCAAAAGCTTTAAATTTTCATTTACTGAAATCTTACCTTAATGCATTTTGTTGCATATGTTTAAATTAAATTTTATTGATTTATTTAAAATAATAATTAATTATAAAGTTTAAAAATTTTAAATTGTTTGAAATTGTTTGATTTTTAATGTTTGAAATGAGTTATTATATAATGCACCTGGTAAGCAAGACTAAATATGAAGCCAATGTTAAGATCTATAGCTTCAAAATTTCTACTGTACAATTCCCAATTTTGCTTTACATTTAAAATTCATCTTTCAATTTTTTTTAAATTAAACTTACTATTTATAAGCTATCTTGATTATGTTGGAATTTATGAAATATTCTTTGGTAAAACTGATTTTTGTGACATACTTTAATATGATATCTATAAACACTTATTTATTTGTGATTAACAGCATTTCTCAATTTTTAAATAAAAAAGTCATTAATTTGTACACTATATTTTTTCTATTCACTTGCACATACTTATTTCTTTTATAATAAATAAAAATATTCATTCCTTTTTACTATGAAATCATAATTGATCATTAATGTTTAAATATAATTGCTAAATTAAAGATGGTTATAAAATAATTAAATCAATTAATATAATATAAAATTAATTAAATATACAATTACTGTAAAATATAAGCGATGCTTTTATAACTAGGCATTTAAAAAATAAATATTATTTCAATATCCAAATGCATTGCTTTTAGCAAAAAATAAATGATTTTCTGATTTTTTGTCTGTTTTAAGAAAAATATAAGTTTCTATGAACAAAAGATGATTAAAGAATAGTTTAAAATAACAAATATATATATACACACAACATCATGTTACTGTAAGTCTAATAATTTGTGTTTCTTCCTTAATGATTTTAATTACAGAGAATTCTCACAATGTTTTTAAAAAAATTCTTGGATTTGTGGCTTATAAAGTATTTCCTTGTTAAGTAACTTATACTCTGAATAAATTGCACTTCAATTCATGGCTTCTAATTTAAAAAATTATTTGATCAAGATCTTACTGTGTGAAAAAAATATGATTAATGAAATTTTGAATGTAGAAGCATACCTAAAGGTGAGAAAAGAGACTCTAAATATACGTCTATATCATAATTTATTATTTTTGAATATTTTGTAAATGTAATTTACTATAACTATAGTTAAGAAATAAAACGCAAAATTTTAAAAGCTTGTTTAGAAACAGAGCATTTTCAAACGAACATGCCTCTTTAGAAAATAAGTAAAACTTCTGCTTGAAAATTCAATAATATGCTCTTAAAATCTCATTAATGGATCTTCCTGTCCTCATTTGAATATTCAAGATTACTCAAAGTTATATATTCAGCCATTTCCTTCGGTTCTTTTGAAGAAAAAAATCTTTCAAAGAAAGATCGAAAAGTACATTGTAACGGTAAGTAGTCGAGACAGTTTAGAAAGAGATTTGCATAAAGAGGAAATTCTCGTACGCTTCTGGAAGTTGAAACATACTCATCACATTCGATTTCATAAGCTTCGTTGGAGAATTGAGCAAAATTTTGATTTAAGTTTTCAAAATATAAGACGCAGATTAGAGAATAAAGCTGGAAAGCATCATCAGAAGAGAGTGTAAAATTACTGTTTAGAGAAAAATCTATTCCGGTTGAAAAATTATTTTCTTCGAGCAAAATTAAATTCGGGAATGTTTGAATCCTTCGAAGACGGATCCATATTATGATTTTATGAAATAATTTTATTTTAAATACTTTTGTACATGTAGATTCAAAATTTTATCAATATAAATCATTTGGGGATGAAAAATAAACAAAATAATTATATATATTGCCAATATATAATGCTCTATAAATAGTAAGTGAGGTTTTAAATCTGTAATCTGAATGAGTTCAAATGAAAGAAAATTGAAAGCTACAACAAAAGGTTAAGTGTAATGCAAAACGCTTTTAAAGAGATGTTTATTCATTGAGGATAATTCTTAAGATATTTGAAATTAAAAATTGTTCAAAAATTCTGATAGAGTAAAAAATCGAAAAAAACATTTGTTAATTAGGTTTAAAATAAAATTAAACAATTTTTTTCTTCTAGTGTAAATAGAAATGTTTTAAATAAATCTAATTATAATTTACAGCTATTGTAATCTTCCAATTAAAATAAATACACTTCGAATATTTAAAATTACATAGCAAATTATAAAACAAATATAGTAAATAATCTTAATATACCATGCATGTTTCAATAAATAATGATAGTAAATTAAGTAGATTTAACTTTGGTTATGCAAATCTCATAATTTCCCTCATTTTTAAGCATTTCTATTTAAAAATATTAAATAAAAATTTATTTATATTACTTTGATATGATGGAAAAGATAATTTTTAATTAAAGTTTCTGAAATAATTCTGTAAAATGTGTATTAAACTGAGTGAAAAGTTTATAGATGAAGTAAAATTGAAACTATTCACGCACATATCATAAATTTAGTTTACGATAAGAAAACGAATCAAATAAAAATTCATTTAAATTGTTAATTATAATTGATATAAAGCAGGATACCGAATGGCTTAACTTTAGTAAAGGCATTTGATTTATGTGATGTAGATCGTAATCTTAATTTGTAAATATCATTAGTTTCTCTAAATTGTTTAAAAGGAAAATATGATAGATCATGAATTTGAAGTAATTTTTTACTGAATATCTATGTTAAATAATTTAATTAAACTACCTACATCAAGTTAGTTTAACTAGTTCAAATATACTTTGAATAAAAATATATCAAATTTGCGATCTACAGCTTTTCACATAAAAAATATTTTTAATATTCGAACGATGCCTACATTTAGAAATGCATATACATATGTATTTCTTTTTATTCTATTAAAATATGCATATTGATATGTAATTATCATTAAATAATTTTATTATTATTCTAATAGGCATACACATCAAAGTCTAAAATTAATAAGTGTGTTATTGGTATAAATTTCTAACTATTCATTTTTATCAAGTGAAAGGCAAACATTTAAAATCAACTAGACTCCTGTAATTAAAGTAGAAATAAGAATTTCCTATCTTCCATCTTACTCATGGCTAACAAATGAAAAATGAAATATATGGTAAGAGGAATACTTAGCTAAATAAATATCGTCTTTAATTAGTAACTTAGCTTAAGCGCATACTAAAATCTCATATCAGTTTACTTAAGGAAGTTCTAATGCTTCAACATAAATTATTATCACATTAACAAGATTCACGTTTACTCCAGTTTCATTGTGATGAACTGTGGTGCGAAACACCCTGAAGGTGATTAAAGTTGAAAATTTATCGACAATCCACACTCTTGCATTAAGATGATCATTCTTAAGGGGAAGTAGACACACTTAGAAAGTCAGAAACACCATCTAATTCGTCAAGAGCACTCAAGAAGATGGAAGAGTAATTTCAGCTAATATCCGAAAGTGTTATGCCAACTTGAGAGTAAATTTTGACTTATCCAACAATAAGGCAACATTTTAGATTTTGCTGTGCTCTTTATAAGTGCAATACATTTAAAATTAAAGTGTCTGCATGTTTCAAGAATAGAATAATATAAAAATGAATTACTTTTTTTCTTTTATTTTAAGTATTAATTTCGTGGAAAATAAATTGAATAGATCCATTTCAAAATTGTGTTATTTTTATCAATATTTTTTGTTCACAATATTGAAATAACAACAGTAATAACCCTTTGTATAAATGTATTATAAAGTATCATGAGAAAATGTAAAAGACGTGTAAAAAATCTTTGAAACAAATTTTTGAAATAAATATAAGTATATAGAATAATATTTTAACAATGTACATTTAAGTTTATTAATAAACATAGTAATTAAAAATGATGGATATTTCAGAACATTTAAACATAATTAAAAATAAATTTGTTTTTATAATAAATGTAACGTTTTGTCATAATATGAGTTGAATCATTTATTATAAAATTGTATATTAATAAGTAATATTAAGAAAATCATACATTCTATCCTCGTTATTTTATATTATGTATGTTTCAAACAGTTCAGTATTAGGTATAAAAGAAAATTAAACCAGAAAAAATATAAGATCATACATTATAAAGTTTACATTTCCATATACTCACTATTACTAGCAAAATTTTATAAAATAGAGGAAATTTATTTATCGAAGATGTAGATCTATGAAATCCATTTATTCACGTTGCTTATTTACAAAGTTTTAAAATCCTAATACTTTTGATAATATATTGGCAAATATACGCAAAATTTAATGTAACTTTATAATGCTTTAAATCTGGGAAATTCGAAGATATAAATAAATAAATGCATTTTTGAAACACTCATTATCGCTGTACCAAAGATATATTTATTTTAACATAAAATATATTTTAATAAATAGAAAATTGTATATAACCGAAAGTCTTCAAATTTACTATATTAAACGTTAAAGTATTAACATTAGATTGGTTATTTTGTATATTTGTACATTAAATTCAAGAATTTTTTTATATATTTAACATTAATAATCAAGTAAATCAAAACTTAAACAAAGTTTTTAAGTTTAAAACAGTTTTATAGATATTATATACTTCAAATTATAATGATTAAAATTCATGCCTCATAATGAAGTGAAAACATTCTGTCAAGTGTGAAGCAATGAACGAATAAAGTATCTCAAAAAAAAAAACAAAAAAGCTTAGTTTATCTATTGCATTTGTTAACAAGTAATTTAGAACACTTAAGGCGAAAAACAATAAAAATGAATTCTGCTAAATATAGTAATTTCTACTTCATGCAGAATTAAGTAAAATCTTGCTTGACATGAAACATCCTCAAGAGAGACCTATTTGGAAAGTTTGGATCTTAAGTACAAATATCCTTTTCTAACAGTATAACCACTTTAACAATTTATTGGAAGACTGCTAAATTTTTGAAAATACATTAAAAAGACTTTGTTTAGTATTTGAGTGCATTCCATACATTTCATGTCCATCAAAATCATAGAACTATTTCATTTATAGAATATTTGCCAAAAATAACTAATAATAAATTAAAAACGTGACATTTGGTAGCACAAGGATAAATTTAATATTACACTTAAGTATTGCATATTCGGAGTTTTTAACATGAAATACTTTTGACTTATTATAAAGTTAAAAACTGAATATCTTATTATTTTAACAGTTGCTCATATAAAAATATCATCTCATATAAAATTTTATTGTAAGTGAAAATAATAATAATTTGTGTGATTGCGAAAAAAGTATTTTCTAGTTTTAAATTTCATTAAAATATGATAGTTTTGTAAAATGTCGACAAAAAATGAATTGAATATGGATTAAAATCGTTCAAGAGAATAATATGATTCTCATGCAATAAGAAATAAATTAATTATGTTCTTGTGTGAAGTATTTATTGGTGCAAATTTGTTAAAAGAATGTCTTAAAAAACAACTATCATAAGAGATTAAAAATTAAAATCCACTTCAAAATAATAGAAATTTTTTCTTTATTCATAAGTGATTTATAGCAAGTAAGCATATATTTAGTGATTTATAGCATCAATAGTGAAAATCATAATTTAGTTTCTTAATACAAATCAGCATTTCATTTTAATCGTAATTTACTTGATATAATTATCACAATTTTTCGTTACTTGTGGTTATAAGGAATATAAGGATAAGACTAGAAACAATTAACAATTGATTTCCTGAATAAGTGAAATATGTTAATGTGCTCATTTTTTAGTTTCATCAAATGGTTAAAACGGATTTATACAGTAAAATATGATTTTTTGAAATAATAATTTAGGATGTTATATTTTAGTATATAAGTACGAACAATACTTACATTAATGATACTAAATCATATTTGGAATCATTAATTTAAATATAGTTATTTTTATATCCACTTTAAAATACAAAATTACTGTTAAACATTGATAATAGTTGTGTGTGAAAATATTTTAAAATACTATTAAAAATAAGCTTGAAAAATGCTGATTAAATTTTTCAAAATTGCTTCTGTAATGAAGATATAAATTCCAAATGCATGTTTTGCAATCACGTTAAATTTGCGGCTTGAAATTTGAAAATTATTTACTAGTTATAAAGTTTTATATTATTATATTATTTTAAGTATATTATATCTGTTCTGGGATTAGAAAAAACAGTGAAAATTGGATAATAATGTAAAGGAGTTTTAAAATAAATGATATGAAAAAATATGTGTTTGCATACCAAAATCATATAAAAAACTGACAAATAATTAACACATATTTAATAAACTGAAATTATGAAAACTTTACTCTCCTTATTTTATAAAATGTGTTACGCTAAGAGGAAACAGATTCTAGCAGTAACTGTAATAATTTAGAAAAATTTTGTATTTAATGCAAAATTAAATATATATACATTGAAATAAACTTTTTAAAAATACTGAAAATAGAAATTTAAGTTAGCTATTTTGAATGTCAAAAATACATTTTCATCAGTTGTATCAAATATTCATATTATTAATTAACTTCATTTGAACACTATCATATTTGGATTGTATTTAAATGACACATAATAATATATACTCTGTTGATCATTTACTTAATTTTTGACATTAATTTTGGCTATTTAATTAATTTCTCTTTACTACTTGAATGAAATATTGAAAGAAAATATTATCTCAATAATTACTTTGGGTACTTTGTCATCAATGGAAGTAGGGATTTGCTCGACAAAAAAGGTGGAAAATATTGTTGGATGCATTACGTGAGGAAAATAAAGTAAATGATATTTTCTTCATTACATCAAAGAGAACATACCCAGCAGATAACTGCCAATGTTGCTCATTTTTTTCTAACCAATATTGTCATGTTCCCCTGAAAGTATGTACTTTTTTCGCTTTCTTCTTTGTATAAACATCATCTCTCTTATATATATGCAATAAATGATTATTTCCCTCAACCGCAGAATAAGTCTGTCGCCGATTGCAAAGGGACATCTTAAGAACTGTCACAGTCATTATAATAAGGCAAAATGACTTCGCCATTTCCGCCTCGCAAAGATGCGGTCGCAGTTACTTTTTATTTACAATGTACGAGGGTACATGGTACTTTGGGATGATGCCAAAAATGCCTTTCGCCGATAACGGTGGAGAAATGAAACTCATTTTTTTTTTACTTTTTTATATGCTTCAATATATTTCAGCATCATATTTAGGAAAGTTGATCTCGCACCTTGTGTATTTTTAATGTCATGAAAAATGTTGTAATTTCCTTCATTTGCACGTACTCTGTCAACGTATTTTACTAGAAATAAATTAGTTTTAAAAGCGAATTTAAAAAGTATTTATATTTACTCTAAAAGGTATTTATAATACTGTATATATACTATAGGTATTTATTTATATTCCATTAAATGCCAATTAAAATTCAACTCCTTATTCATTCTTGCTTTTAATATTTTTTTTAAAAAAATTTAAGGTATTAATATTTTAGCTCATTATATGAAAAAATTACATATGATATAAAGAGCCATTACAGATTTAATATGTTTTACGACTTAATAGTTTCTATATTTCTCGTAAAACTAAAATTAAAAATTTAATCAAAATAATTTTACATATTTCTTTATTAAAATCTAGTTTGTTAATCATTGTTGTTTCTAAATTTTGTCACAAAATAAAAATACTTAACATTGTGGAAAGAATTCAAGTATTTAATTTTAAAAATACTAAAATAATCTCTAATTTGAAAGAATATTATAATATCTTATAAGTAATAAATTTTATTATTGTTCATTTACATTACATTCATTCATATATATATATATATATATATATATATATATATATATATATATATATATATATATATATATATATATATATATATATAAAGCATGGTTAAAAATAAATGTAATAATGAACACAAAAATTTTACTCTTAGGAATACATTCACCAAAAAAGCAGCTTAAATAGATCAAAGAAAATATAATTAATCTTAATTGTTTTATAAAATCAATCAAATTTAAAATTATAAAGGAAAAAGAAGAAGAAATTGAACATATATTCTTTTCACTTTATTATTTTTCATTTGTTATTTGTGTATGTTTCATAAAATCATTTACAATTATATATATATATATATATATATATATATATATATATATATATATATATATATATATATATATATATATATATATATATATATATATATATATATATATATATATATATATATATATATATATATATATATATATATATATATATATATATATATATATATATATATATATACGACCATATGACGAATATAAAATTTATTAGCACACTAGAGCGATTTTTGTTGAGAGAAAAATAATTAAAACTAATTTCACAAATAGCTATCTCGACAGAGCTCAGAAAAGAAAACCAAACAAAAATATACTTAATCACGTGCACATTAGTTTCGGCCCTTAATAAGTAAGTTCCGCAGTAAAACTTCATATTTACATACTAAATTATTTATCTAGACCATTACTGTCGTATTAATTTGTCAAATTCTAACACCAAGCCACAATCTACTTGATTCTCTTCACACTTTCTGCAAAACACGTTGTCTTTTTTCTTGTTTTTTATGTATGCATGATATAGGTCAGAGATAGTCCTCTTCCTAATTTCCTTTTTTTTCAATATAACTCGAAAAACTCATCAAAGAAAGAAACTGGAGAAAAACTTTTCTTTCTCGTAAAAGGGCTTAAATCGTAGTAGCTCTTCTGCCAAGAATACGTTAAGTGGCGTCTAAATATACCCTGCTGGTATTGATTTCGCGGTTGCAGTGTACTGGATTTAGACTTCTCATTAATTTGAAAGGCAGGCGGACACTTCGAAAGAGAAATAAAAAAAATAAACTGACTGCAATTTGGAGTTTCCCTTTTCACTAGGGGCTAATAAATTTTGAGCCTACGAAATCGGCAGTCCCTTTTTTATACTTCAAGCTTATCTTAGAATATCATTGAGGTGTTCTGTTAGATGGAATAAAAAACATACATTTTATCTGTGAAAATTAAATGAGTTACAATATTGCCATCAACAGAATGTTATTATGGAATTTTTTAAATGTATTAATTATTCTCTAGATTAATAAAAATCTGCAAGACAGATTTGATATTCTAAGTTACAAATAAGGCACATGTATCCTTTAGATTAAGTACTGCTACAAAAAAAACTGCTTTGAAATTTATTCTTTAAGATTTAGCTCTGTTGTTTAATAATTGGAATTTCTATGAAAAAATGAGTATCTACTTGTGTTTTTATGTAGTGAATACTTTAGTAATTAATGGAAGATATGATACTTCAGCTACTAATTTTTATGTTTTATTAAGGCATTAATATTTATTACTCTGCTCCTTTATATAACTTATCTGATAAAAACAGGGAATCATTTTCCTACATCATAAAATTATTTTAATTTATAATACCATAATGATTTATTCCGGTGCAACCAATCTGACAGTATACAGTTTGAGGTATGTTGCCATGTAACTCTAATCTAACTTTAATAATGTACTATAATCAGTGTGATTTACAAGCATTATGAGTGGTAAACTTTGAGTAATCAAATTTTAATTTATGAGTGATAATATGAAATTTATTTAATGAATAGAATCAATGATACAATTATTCTCATGATTCATATGAAATTATTCAGTAATACAGTAAATAAGCAGATTTATTACTTAAATATTTAATGATTCGAACTGTATTAAAACTATCACTTATATACCTCCTGGATTTTATAGTTCCAAATTCGTATTTTGTAATGACAATTTCACTTTTGTTTTCAATTCTATAATAATTATTATTTAGACATGCGTCTTGTTAAATAATGCATAGAGAAATGCTAAAATTTGAGTTTTAATATTCAATAAAATTAATGAAGTTTTGACATAGATTTAAGTTCATTTCAAAACATGAAGAAAATGTTTAATGAGCTATAAAATCTATACTTCAAATGTCATATTTAACTGGAAATTTGTTTGCTTACTTTAACATTTCATTAATTTCAAATAAATTGAGTTATTATGTATAGTTATTATATATAATTTTTATCAAAATCCATTTCCCAATTGTGATTTTTGAATTAATAATAGAAATACATGCATTAACGATTTCTGTAAATTGGAAAAGTATTGCATACAATGGAAAACGTTTACAGAAATGCTCAACACTTCAATTAGAAAATAAAGCTTAAATTCAAAATAATTTTGGGTTTTTTTTAAAATTATTTCACAGTTGACTTTTATATCATATATATATATATATATATATATATATATATATATATATATATATATATATATATATATATATATATATATATATATATATATATATATATATATATATCTATATGTATGTATATATTCTTCTAACATCACAGATCATTTATCACGCGCGCGCGCGGAAAATTTAGAAATAATTAAATACACATTTATTAGCAACACCTATTGATCAAATTGGGAATCTTCCTTAAGTCTTAAGTGAAATTTACTATTTGAAAGAAATTCTTTTTTTATCAAAATTTGAATCAAATACTTTACTGTAAAGTACAAATCATTTGATTATACGAATATATATACTCATTAAGGTTCTCAAAACACGGTCCAAATGTTAAATGTATTGTTTTTGAAATTAAAACAATATTTTCCCTAATTTAAATTTTAAGCTAAATGTTAAATATAAATCATACAAAATGTATTTATTATGAATCAATTCAACTCTCGTTTAAAACAGTTATTTTCAGATCAATTACTGAGAAAGATGTTCCAAAAGTATTTCTCATTTCACTTAATATAAAACTTCTTCAGAATAAATTATACGAAAAGCTATCAGAAACCTATAAAAAATCGCTTAAACAGTTTTTATTTCCAAGCTAAAAAAGGAATAGGATAAAATATAAACATCAGAAACGACTTACCGCTTAAAATGGAAGACCAGCTTTACTTTCTAAATGCATTTATAAAATAGTTTCTGCATAGAAGAAGCTTTGTTGTTATTAAGTAAAATACTATATTTATCTGCGCTATAGCGGAAGCCGAAGCAATAATGATTTGGATCCATCCCTTTTCTGATAATGCTACCAGCATTTATGAATACGTATTCCTCCTTAAATAACTCATTGTTTCTCTTCCATCGTTGAGCCTAACCAGTTGAAGGGAACAAACTTCCTGATGTATATATCCACTCGTGAATAATATCCGTAAATATTATGCAAGAGAAGCTTTACGAGAATCTTGTCTATTCCCCTAGATTAAGTTCCGAACTTTTATCGAAAGTTTAAAAAGATACATATTATCCATTTGGTTGGTTCTAGGCCAATGCTTACTTTAACTCAGATTTTTTAAGGAAACTAAATAAATATATTTTTATGATCGATTGCTTTATATTAAAGAAAAATCTATTTTTGGAAATGTTTGAGGGTTTCTCTGCTCTATTTTATTATTTTAGAAGTATAATATTCCTACCACGTATGAAGTGATTTGTATTATATAGTGATTAAAATATTAAGTTCATTTTCGACTGAAATAAAAAAAAAATCTTGTTTTTAAAAATTGTAATTGATAGATTTTTAAGTATTATAGTCCAAACCTACATTAGCAAAAGTTTTTAAAAGTATAATACACACAGAAATATGTACATAAATAAAAGTTAGTACATCATTTATCTTTAATTTTTTGAATTTTCGATTTTTTAACTAAAATGACAACATAAGCTAACAAAAAACTGAATGAAGTATATAGTTTTAAACCATTAAATAGTTAATGATTATAATCATAAACATTTAAATTAGATAGTCACGTATTCTTAAGCATATTTTAACAAGAAATGACATAAATTTATTATCTTATGGACAGAAATTAAGGTTTTATAAAAGGACAAAGCAATGAATGGAGTCTGTTACATAAAATTGGATATTTATATTAAAATCATTGTGCTAAATATCAAAATAATTTCGTTTATTTTTTTAAAAGATGTAATTTGATATAATTTTTTTTCAACAATGAATGTGAAACGACTTTAATTTAGTCAATAAAATTGACATACATAAATATATTTCGCATAAATACACATAGAATGTGTAAATATATTAAAAGACAATAACATTAATGAAAAATTTCATAATATAAGATTTTATTTTTAAAGACCGTTTGTTACACTGTTTGCTTAAGTTATTTATTTATTAAGAACTCATTATTTATCATTCTTGTTCTTATATGTGTGTGTGTATCATTCCAAAGTAACAAATTTCTAATGAAAGCTCCAGTTACTTAGGAATTGAATTATACTCTCGTTGATAAGTCTGATAAAACTCTAAGTTGATAAGAATTTAATAATGCATTTCTGATTTTTGTTCCCTTTTGTTGTTGATTCTCGAGAATTGCTATATAAAACATATAATACACTACGGGACATTAAAATTGCTACACCAGGAAGAATTGCAGATAACAAAATGATATTTATTGGACAAATATATTACACTAGAAATAACAAGTGATTAAATTTTCAAAAAATTTGGTTGGATTATTTGATCCTGAGAAATTAGTACCCAGAACAACCACCTCTGGCAGTAATAACAGCAGTTATACGCCTGGGCATTGAGTCAAACAGAGATTGGATTGCATGTACTGGTACAGATGCCCATGCAGCTTCAACACGATGCCACAGTTCATCAACCGTAGTGACTGGCGTTTGGTGAGGAGCCAGTCGCTCGGCAACCATATTGGTGAAAGATCTGGAAAACGTGCTGGCCAGGGCAACAGCCGAACATGTTTCGTATCAAGGAATGTCCGTACCATACCGGCAACAAGCGGTCGGGCATTATCCTGCTGAAACGTAGGGTTTCGCATGGCTCGAACAAAGGTTAGAGCCACGGGTCGTAACACACCAGAAATGTAACGTGCACTATTCAAAGCACCGTCAATGCGAACAAGAGGTGACCGAGACGTGTATACAATGGCACCCCATACCATCACGCCAGGTGATGGGCCAGTATGACGATGACGAATGCACGCTGCCAGTGTGCGTTCACCACGATACCGCCAAACACGGATGCGACCATCATGATGCTGTATACAGAACCTGGATTCATCTGAAAAGATGACGTCTCGCCATTCGTGCGTTTAGGTTCGTCGTTGATCACACTATTGAAGGCGCTCTTGTCTATGACGCAGCGTCAAGGGAAGCCGCAGCCATGGTTCCCGAGCTGAGAGTCCATGCTGCTGCAAACGTCGTCAAACTGTTCGTGCAGACACTTGTTGTCTTCCAAACGACCCCGTTTCTAGACTCACGGCTCGTGACGTGGTTGCACGATCCATTACGGCCATGCGAATAATATGCCTGTTTTCTCGGCTGCTAGTGATAGGTGGCCGTTGAGATCCCGCATGGCGTTCCGTATTTCCGTCCTGAACCCATCGATTCCATATTCTGTTAACAGTCATTGGATCTGGATCGACGCGAGTAGCTATACTGCGATAAGATAAACCGCAATCCCGATACGCTACAATTCGACCTTTATCAAAGTCAGAAACGTTCTAGTACGCATTTCTCCTTCTTACACGAGGCATCACAACAACTTTTAACCAGACAGCAACGTTCAAATGTAATTTGTGTATGAGGAACCGGCTGAACAATTTCCTCATTTAAACATAATATAGGTGTCGCTACTGGCGCCTGCTTTATCTGAATGAGCTGAAAAGCTAATCATTTGCATATCACAGCACCTTCTTCCTTTCGTATAAATTTCACGTCTGTAGCATGTCGCTTTCTTGGTATAGCAAATTTAATGGCCAGTAGTATATATGCTGATAATTAATTATATTAATATCGTGATACTACAAAAATTTATAAATAATTTAAGAATTTGTCACATGTCTCTTAAATTATGTTATAAAATGAATAAATTCTTAAAACTATTTGAATACATCTCGCACCTGCAGCACAAATTTTCTTTAAAATTTTTTCAAACGGCATTTTGGACATCAATCAAATTTTCAATTTTTTTATTATTTTTTTTACTTTTAAGGTAATGCAGTAGGATTCAGAATAAATGGAACTCTGAGTGTGATATATTGGATGAGTATGGTGTATGAGACAATATCTCTCACCATAATTCATTAACATTCAATCACTGCAGAATGACACCCTTTCTGTTGAAAATCCATGGTTTCTTTCCGATTAATGACTCATTCATTTGCTATAATTTTCCACAATAAAAGGCTGCATTAACAATTTGTCTAGGTTCTACCTTTATTAAATAGAATACTTCACGAAACAGACTGAAGTGTCTTCTTGGGAAGTAAATCTGGCTTGATTGGGAAAGAGTCACTGCTTTTTGCGTTTTGGATTATCATATAGGACCCATTTTTTGTTTCCACTAATCGAACGACCAAACAGCGGTTCTTTAAGGAGCTGTTGAAGCAATATGTTGGTTGCGATATATTGATTGTCTTTGTTCTTTCCTGACATTTTGTAAAGGACTCAAACATCTATTCTGCTTATTTTTCCAATATTCTGTAAATCTTCCTGGAAGGTAGAGTTTTTCATAGTTACTCTATTGTTTAGCATGGGTGTGTTTCCTCAAATGTCCTTAGCTTGTCGGTATCTAATGTTGGTGATATTTCAGATCAACAGGAATCAGAGAGATTAAAATTACCGAATCTCTATTTGGAATGTCATCATTGGTATAAACAAAAGTCTAATGCACTTGAATAAACTTTGTAAATATTTTATTGGTAACTATAGCGATTGCAAAACTAAAAAAAGCAAAACATAGAATGAAGGATATGCTCTGCTGGTATAAGGCTTGATATTCCACCCTAAATTTCAAATAATAATAATAACAGTGATTTATTTCAAAGTGTGAACCAGCTGCTGATATTAAAATCTTAAAATGTGAAATTCATTTACACAAAACTAAAAGAAGCAGATGACATTAGCTGACTGGAGCAGAATAATGACAATAAATATCAATATGTGCAAAAAGATATTACTTTCCAGTTCCCCTATTATTTAATTTTCTTTACATAGATTAATATCCCAAAATATATTAACACAATTAACTGTTTATTTTACTTTTAAATAAAGATAGGAGTATTTGATAATAATAAAATAAATGGAATTTATGTCTTAATACAGATATATATATATATATATAAACACACAAATATATATATATATATATATATATATATATATATATATATATATATATATATATATATATATATATATATATATATATATACACAATGTGTGGGTAAAAATGTTTTTAATTAATGTATAATTATTCCGAATAATCATTTTTAATAAAACCTAACATCATATTGGTTTGCATTCTAATTCTGATTAAATTAAAAAGAAAATAACTAATGATATCGCAATAAATAAATATTAATGAAATCAATGAATAACTACCTTTCCCTGATTAAAATCATGAAAAATAAAGAGATGAAAAGCATTTTGTACATATTTGTTACACATTTCAACGCTTAACTTTTTACTCCCTTTTCTTAAAAATTTCCTCTTCACCTGAGAATCCTCTTCCTTAACATTTCCCTTCATAGCCGTGCAAATGTAGAAAAATCGATTTGTTTAAAAAAGGCATATCTAGTTTCACTAGGAGTGTATGAGTAAGAGTGTAAGGCCTCATTCCACAACAGAAAGAGGCTTGAAGAATGTTCCTCGGGTTATGTTTTCTTTTTTGAGGGGCTTTCGAAATTGATGGGAAAATTCTCCCTGCCTTTTCCAGAGCTCCTCAAATGGTATTAAGAAGCAAAAAAGAATAATAATAAAATAAAACAAAATCTAAAAACCTGCTGTATACATTTGAGGTATCTCAGTAATTAGTCATAAAGTAAGAAGATGAATTTTTCTGAAACTTATAGCTAGAAGTGTACTCATTCTGCTGAAATAGACAGGAGTGGAAGGAATGAGCAATACATGATTTTCTCAAAAGTAATTTAGCTGCCTCGTTTGCTACAGCAAAGTTTCATATAAATCATTCCACCTAAAGTTGTGTAAATATAATACAATTAAAAGTCTTACCATTCTGTACATTTTTAAGAATGTCTTTCAGAAATAAAATTTTGACAATGGTTTGGTTTAATTTGAGTTTGTTATTTAATGAAATTACTTAATTAATCAAAGGTTTCATTAGTACTTAAAATTTTTTAACTTTTTTTTTTTTTTTTTTTTTTTTTTTTTTTTTTTTTTTTTTTTTTTTAGAAAGTAACATCCAAACATACTTACTATTCCATAGATTTTTGCAAATATTTTCATAGAAAAGTGTTTTTTTAAAATTAATTAAATGGTTAAGATAATTTATTTCATGATATTTTTTTAAATTAAGCATATATTTTGATCGCTATTTCATCATGAATTATATTTTTCAAGATTACAGACATTAAAATTATATGTAAAGAGCCACTTTGATTTACTTGAAACATTATAGGGAAGAAAAATCTTTAACAAAATTGTAACTCATGTACTTATTTAGACGATTTTTTAATAATCTCTTTCTAATTTTAGGGCTATTTAACTTGAGAATTTTAAACAATTTCCTTACAATATGATTTAGAGTATGATTTGCATTACTTTTAGCCATTCACTATTGACAAGCAAATATAATTAACATAACTGAAGTGAAGCAATGAATGTTATAACAAAATTGAAGCATGTGTTTAGTATTTGGTTAAACAGTACAATTATACAAATTTGATGCAATTTGTTTTAATATTTAGGAAGTATCTTTAAATTCAAATTTTTGTACTTTTAGAAATAAGTTCATTGAAATTTTAGTTGACCTCAATAATATTGAAAAAAAAATTTACTTCTTAGAGAAAAATGATTGTTTTAAGAAAATTCTAACTTTAAAAGCAAAATATTTGAAAAACTTAATATGAAATATATATAATCTTCGTTATATGTTCTAAAATAATTTTATAATAAAATATTATAAAAAAAGCAGCTACAACAATAGCATTATCAATAAAAATAATACATGTATATTAAATTTAACTCAGGCATAAATTATATAAGATGAGAAAATAGAAAAAATCATAACGAAAACTACATTAAATATCTTAATTTGCTTTTCTAGAAGATTTAAGTAAATTTTAACTTTAATTTTAGTTTAGAATTTGTACTTCACAGTCACATAATTAATTGAGTCAAGAGTAATTTAGCATCTTATAATGTTCGCAAAGATTTTATTGCTACTATTTTATATAACATATTCGGAGTTTGCAATTTATGTTCCAGAAATATAGATGATAATAATGTTTCTAAAATGTCACTTAATAAAAATTTTATCTAAGCAGTATTTAGAGGAAATTCCAGAAATGGATTTTATTCATTTAGGAATACTTACAACCGTATATCATATATACTTCGTGATACGCTAAACAAACATTAATATTAAAACAGAAGTGATATAAAAATTAAAAAAAAAATATAAGACTTTATTTACTGCACCCTGATATTTGCACGAAAGGAATAAAAGTTAAATTTGTTACAAATATAACTTTCAGCTGAAACTCACTTGGTATAGCAAATAATAGAACAAAGAAATAATAAAGAATTTAATAAATTCAGAACTGTTAACTAGAAAGTTTCTTAAAACTAATCAATAAATAAAAAAATTAAAATTAAAAAATTACAGTTCGAATGCATTTTAATTTATAATTAATATTATGAAATTAAAATGCATCGAAAGAATGTGCAATTAGTTCTCAATGTGCAGAATACATGCAAAATATCAGTGCAAAAATAACTATGCATGCATAATAATGTAAATGAATTCAAATGAATTCTTTCAGTTTCACACGAATTAAAATTGAATGAAAAAATTTTTTTAAAATAATAAGAAAATGAAAAATTAATTTGAAAAGAGAAACGTATTATTTATTTTGCAAAATATTCTGATGTTATTTGAAAATTGAAAACTAATGAAGAAAGCTTCATTCACCATATGAAATCATAATATTTGTAGTATACATGTGCAACGATAGGTAATTTATGATAGCGATGGATATAAAAATATAGTGATTGATAAATCAAAACATGTATGTAACAGGGATCGAACATTTTTATGAACTTTATGAAACCTTGTTTTTTTCTCTCATTTATTTCATAAATTTAACTGCAGTGCGTCTGTTTTAATGAAGAAAATTTAAACTTATGATTCAAAATAATTTTAAAGTAGCTTAAATTTTCTTTAATATCTAAAAATGTTAATAAAATAGAAAAAATAGGTTTTAGAAATAAGTAAAAATCGTAAAGCGTAAAAAAAAAAAAAAAAAAAAAAAAAAAAAAAATAGAGTTTAGATTTTTAACAGCATGTGAATAATTTAAAAAATCATTAAAAAAAAAAAAAAACTTATTTTCTCGAATATTTCTGCAGTCAATACTTCTTCGATAAATAAAAACGTCCTAAAAAAGAAAGAATTGATAAATAAATAAATATCAAGGAAAGATAAACCTGTAATCCTGAAAGAATATCTGGAAACTTTCTTAAAAATACAAAGCAAAAGAAATCTAAGATTTAGGGCCTTAAAACCTTTTTGGCGCGTGATGTTTTTCAAGCAAATAAGAAGCAGGAAGAAACTGTATGAAGAATAAAACCTTCTTTTCTTTCATATGCACTTATCTCAAAGTATGAAATAAGTATTTGTTTTTACACTCCTAGGTTAGTTACAAATTTTTAGAAGTGAAACGCAATTTAATACAGCATTATTTTTTTTAAAAGTTTGCTCTATTTATCTCTGTATAGAGCACTAATGAAATCAACTTGGATGTAAAAAAAAAAGTTAAATATTTATGTAAAACTGAGATTGTAATATAATATTTAAGCATTATAAAATCATTTATTTCTAAATATTTATGAAAAAATTAGATTGCCACTTAAAATTGCAATTTCTATTATTTATAAATTAATTTAAGAATCTTCATTGCCAAATACGAAATTTATGTTTCCAATGTATTTTAAAAAATATATTTAAAGAACACATTGGTGCGTGTTTGTTAAGCTGTATGTTTTTATCAAAACTGAAGTTAACTAAATTAGTTTCGTCATAATATCTAACAAGCGTATTATTTTAATAAAATTATGCACTATTGAAATTAAGCGAATGTAATTGCATTTTATATTGAAGGATTATTTTTTTGCCACATCAAAGTGCAATATATTTGAAAAATTTCATTACAAATCTAATAGTCTATGTTGTTTGCATATATATATATATATATATATATATATATATATATATATATATATATATATATATATATATATATATATATATATATATCCCAACAACCTAGACAGACCTAGAATTCTTATGGTGTAAAATCGCATTTAATATGTATTACATCCTGAATTTGCTTAAACGTTTAATCATGAAAACAGAGAATATTTGTAGGAGAATATTGAAATGATATTCTTAAAGATATTTATAAAGTTATTTGAAGAATTCGTATGAATCATTCTGATTTCAAATTGAATAATATACCACACAACATTTAGGTTGAGATAAGGAGATTGCGTGTTCAAATTAGATGTCACATATGTATATATTAAATTGCAATTCGGACAAATTCCATTGCTTCAATAAGAAATGTATTTTACGTGGAAAATTTTATAGCTAGCAAGTAAACAATGTTTGCATCTTAAAGTAGTCTTAGACAGCTAACACACATTTGTGCTCCTTACCACAGTTTTTTCTTTTTAAAGTTAATTATTGGACAATATAAAAAAGCATTTCGTCAACTTAGAACATGACAGACACATTTTCATGTTTGGCAGTGATGATGAAACAATTATTAAGTTGCATAATATTCATCTTGATTTGGTGGATAAAATTGTGAAGAATTATTAATGTACAAATATCTGTCTTCGAGTTATCTTTCGAGCTGTTTTAGTATCATCTTTGGAGAAAACGTTTGTCATAAGCGTCTGTGGCTATTGGCTTATTTATTAATACTTTGCAATGAAATTCATTAAAGTTCCATTTAATTATATTTATAAAACTGGAAAACATATTTTTTTTTTAACTTTGTAATTATTTATTTTATATTATTAAGAGACTATAATCCTATCGAAACCTCTATTTGTTTCTACATGCCGTAGTTTGTTTTCTGAACATGTGTTTACGCAATGACTCTAGATAACATATTTAAAACACCTTATCACGAAAAGTTGTTTCAGTCATAGTTGGATAAACAAAGCAAACTCCTTCTAATTTACCTCCTTTAAAATATGTCGAGTGTGTTATTTTCAGTATTTGATAAAAATAAATAAATGTATCCATTTTCATTTCATATATATCATATTTCCATTACACATTTTGTATTAGAAGACGCTAATCATTCGAAACAATTTTCAATGTTTACAAACTGTATTTTTAATTCACTTTTATTCACATGTATTATTGCTATTTCTATATATATCTAAAAACCAAATAAAATTTTTAAAAAGAAATTCTTGTGACACTTTGGAATTTTAAAATTAATTAAGCAACTATTAGACGCTTGATTAATCACGTGATGCTAATTAAAACGTTTCCAGAACTAATGTAAGCTTAAAATATCTATGATCATAGAATAAATTATTGATTTTTCAGAAGTCCATATTTAAAGAGCCTTCTAGAATTTTCAAATGATCAATAGAATTTTAAATATTCTGTGTGTCTCTTAATTTCTTGTTGTCGAAATTATATTAAAATCGTATACTTATAGACTTGTTATAGACATGTTTTATAATGCATGATTATTTTATTGAGCTTTTCTTCCGACTTCATTCAAAGAATTATTTAGTTGTTGAAAAGCAGCTAAAATTTGAGCAAAATAAATTCCAATTATAAATAATTTTGAACTAATGCATTTAAATTAATACATATACGTTCAATTAGTTTCAAAATTATATTTACTTTCTCTTACTTTTACAAATTATTTTGACATATATAAGAGATTTAGTATATATATATATATATATATATATATATATATATATATATATAATATAATTCTTAAGCACAAATCTGTTTAATTATAAACATTAATTTATATGTCAATTAAAACTTCAGGTTATATATTTGATTGTTATTTCAGATTACTCGTATTTAAAAAAATAACAATCAATTGGTATGTGAAAGCAAATTCAAGGATATAAGAAAGCTGATTTGTAATTACAATTGTATAAATCAAGTTTTTTTTTTTTTTTTGTTTTTTTTTTATCAAACAAGCATCAAAATGAAAATTTCTTTTACGAAATTACCTGACATAAATTTCTTGAAAAAAGCCGAATTCATCCAGAGATTTGAACATCCACTTGTAATCACTTGATCAGCAGACAATAGAAGTTTGGAAAAGGAATTCTAACTTTTGAACACGTCAAAGCACAAAAACGTGTTAATATTTATAGGTTAGAAAGAATAAAAGAAAGGATTCCCCATTAGACAGCTGGAATTCAAAGCTGTATGTCACTGAAGAAAGAGAAGCTAAGGAAAGAATGATTCTCGGATGGAAAGTATTGATAGAAATGGAATTGGAGAAGTATTTGGAAATCCAGGACACTGAATAAAACAAGCTTCGAAAGAGGTTTTCTATGTCAGTCTATGAGAACAGTATAAAGCAGATTTCAGTTTGAAGCTATGGAACTGAAATCGAACTTCTCTTGATACTGATTTCCCTTTGAGAATAATTGAAAATTGTGCTGTTTAAGGAATTATTTTAAAATATGATACATCTCTTTATATCTAAATGTCACATAAATACATATTATTTTCCAAATATTTCTGATATTTTAAATAGTTATAATGACATAAATCTAAATAAATGCTTTATATAGAATAAATCCGATTGGATAGAATCGATCACAATTAAATTATAATTCTAAAATAACCTATGAAGAATATTGAAATAATATAGTTTTTCTTAATTAAAATAAATCTTCCAATTCTACATTATTTTTCGAAATTTGGTTAATTGAAGTTCTGTATACAGATGAATAACACAAATTGATTTACATATTTGCAAGTAAATTTTGTAGTCATTCCATTTCACAAATGTTACAAGCGTATATGAAATTCAACCCTACAACTATCAAAAATTAATTTTTAATGTTTTACCTTCTTTAAATGTAATAAGATTAAATTTAATGTATTCACAAAGTTCGACATATTTTTGCATTAATGTATTTTGTTTTAGTCGCTTGAAATACTTAAACCAAAATATTTTGTTTTTGCAAAATTAACCCTATATCTCTAAATGTTATCTCTGAGATTTGGCACAGTTGAATAAATATTTTCACACTTCAACAATAAAGTGTACTTAAATAAAATATTTAATTCTAAATATATTTCAATGACAAATATAAATTTATAATTGATTACAACGCTTTAGTCAAATCTAGTTTACGAATATTATATTTAAGCTGAACAATCATCGCTTTTACTTATATTGAGATATTAATTTGAGCATATATAATTTGAATTTCTATAGTTTGCCGTATAAACAACAATTTTGAACCCAGTTATCCTAAAATAAACATTTCCTCCATGTGAAATGCAATTTAGTTATTTATTTTATATAAATATTTTGAATTATTTTCTTATTTCACAACTCTGAGTCTTAATATATACATGTTTAACACAATATTTTTACACATCTCATGCTTAATACTGTATTTCTGCTCAATTTTATCTTTATTTCAGATTATTATATATCATAATCAAATATAGTTTAAATGCGTTTGCTTCTCAATATTAAAACAAGCTTTTTATTAAATGGTACTCTTTTATCATTTTTAAAAATTTATCTACTTAATGAAATTAATCCTTCATTTATTTATAGAGAAATTATGCTCTTTACTGTACATTTTGAAATTTAATTTTGACAAAAAACCACTGTAAAGTCTGCCCTTGTTTATTCAGACAGTGATATTTCAATATAATGTATTTATATTAGATATTTTCGTGCTTTTCATTCTTCATTGAGTTAATGAAATACTGATAAATTCGAAAATTTATCAGTAAAATCTTAAACGCAATAAATATAATTAGTTTTATTACACTTAATCTTCAAATATAAAAGATAACGCTTTTACAATGTGTGAATCGCAAATTCACAATACTAATATGTATTTTTACGACAGTATCAGTGTATTACAATATTATGTATTCTAATTCCTTAGTGGTTAATATTTTATTTTCATTAAGTAAATCTACATTCTCGAAATCAAAAAAATTATCAGTTAACTCAAGCTTTTTTTTAACATACCATCAAAATTATAAAAAAATAATAATTGAGGAAATTTTAAGCTATTTTTTTTATTTAATTATTGTTTAATTATTTATTTGTCTTCATTAATATCATTTATATTTGCATTACTAAATGTATTGTTATACATATTTACTTTATCTAGATGAAATTACTTTTAAACAGACAGTGGAAATGCATTATGCAGCATTACTTACGGTTATGATAGTAAATATACAAACACCCACGCACAGAAATACAAAATATAAGAAACTTATTTTAATGGAATCTGAAACTGTAATTTTTTTTCCGAATATCGAAGTGAAATCTAAGCAACGTGATGAAGTAGAAAATAGGAAAACGGCATAAGCTGTAAAGAGACTAGAGTAATATTAGTAATAAAACTCCTAGCATAAAAACTCATTTATCAAGTAAAAAAAAATGAAACCGGAAGAGAAATTGCTGCTGGAATCGAGGGAAATAAAACAAACTGCGAATCTTGGTAAGAATGTAAACAGTCAGAAGTCTCCAGAAAAATGATTTATATCGAGTTTCACGAAATGTTGCTCAAAAGTTCAAAGCATGCTGCAGTAAAAAGGTAACAGATTATACAGCATTGCTTTTATGAGTTTTAAGTCTGGAAAAGGTTAAAAATGAGCATAAATTGTACGTTGCGATTTAACTGATGTTACTAATGTGTTTTGCGCAGTTAACTATGCATAATATTTAACTATAACTTTTGTGAGTGAAAAAGTTATATATATATATATATATATATATATATATATATATATATATTTAAATATATATATATATATATATATATATATATATATATATATATATATATATATATTTAAATAATCTGTTAAAGTAACTATAACAGACACTTAATATTCTAGAAATTTATAAGAATTTTTAATACCAACTAAAAAGGAAACAGAAGAAATACATAGCAAAATATATTTTCTGCATTTTATCCTGAAATTAAATATTCAGATATTTTAACCAGTGTAAAATATATAATAAAGAATTTCTTTAAAATCTCTCTTTTGTCACCATTACTATGCAGCTTAGTTCAACCTCGTTGGTAATTGTTAAAAATAACAAAATAATTTAAGTTGAAATTATTTATTTCATGAATATAATTTTTATACCATCAAAACTTAAATTTTGAATTATATTTTAAAAAAGTAATGTCTCTAAAAATGCTTATTTGGTTATTCCTAAAAACTATTGAACTTTTGAATATAATTTACTCATGGCGAAATATTAATAACACTTTTGTATATATATATATATATATATAAATTTAATTAGTATATAAATGCTTATATTCATATAATGACTGAAGATATACACAGATAAATGGATAAATAAAGAATAATTATATGTTTATGAAAGTTAATTTTTGTGAATAATTAGCTAATGAATTTTAGTTTTTTGCAAAGATTTTAAGGTTTTTATCAAAAGTGTTCTACTTAATAATAGACTTTTAATGTATGCGTTTCAGAGTTCAAAATCTGTTTGTATTTATTCAGTTTACATGAAAATGAAATATAATTCATAAATACTTTGCTTTTATTCATCATTCTGTAACTAAGCAAAATTATTTAAATTCCTTTAAAAATATTTTATTTTTTATTTTATTTTTAAACTAAGAATATTTTTTCCGGAAAATTAATAGATTCATATAAAAAATGATTAAATACCATTTAAAATGTGGTAAATTATATCAAAATTAAGAGTCAGATGAATATATTTATATCAAAGTACATTTTTATTGATTTTTCTGATAAATATTAGATTATTTTATTGTAAAATGTTCTAAAATAAATAATTCAGTCTTAATTTTAAATTAAGAAAAGTAATAAAAATTTTTATAGAACTTTGTTCTCTTTTACAATTAGAAAAATGATAAATAACCCACTGGACATAAATGTTTTATTGTAAGCAAATTTTGAGTTTTTAAGTGTTATGATAAACTGCTCAAGTAAATATTTTATTTACAAAAGATAAATAAGAAAAAAAACTCATCGTGAAACCAGTTTTTTTTAGTTTGACAACAATTAAATTTAAGAACATTACTAATAAATTGTGTACGGATTTGTTAGTATTAAATTTAATTATTTTCACAACTAGCGAATTAAATTTTTTCCCCTAAGAGTCGACTTATTCGTCAATACAAATAATAAAGATATATTGAGTACATTAATACCTCTCATTTTTCCAAAATGATATTTCCAAGTTCTGGAGAGTATCTATTGAGGATAATTGAACTAACATGCAGTCCAAAAAATCTTAAATATTATTACTGACAGTACTCAGGTCTGGCGACAATTTCAGCCTATTTAGACCACTAATCCTTTCGCTCAGCAAGAATTGTTAAAAATGATTTGAATGTAGAATCGAATTATTGTTGACTAATTGAAAACGAAGAAAATGCTATAACAGTTATTGAATGAAACTTCCTATATTACTGCAACAACGATTTGCATGATTTTGTTTGTAGGTAGATTTATTAATCAGATGTCTTATCGAAACATTTACCAAAAAAGTGTTTCTTCTTCAGAATTTCGTATGCTTGGAGGAATTCTAGTGTAGATTATTTGAAATTTACTCTTTCCAGACATCACATGCTTGCTAAAGGTTTGATAATAAATCTTTAAAATTATGCAAATTTTATCACATTATAAAGCACTATTGAAATGTTGCAGAGAACTTCCAAACTATATTTTTCTGATTTGATTATTAACGACATACAAACAGAATTTACTTAATTTCATCCTGATTACTGTATAGCTTTCGAAACACACAAATATAAAAAATATATATTTTAATATTTACACCAAATGGATAGTATTCTTTTCGAAAAACGTTCCTTTTAATTTATTGAAACAATAAAAATATATCCATATTCGAAGTGCGCAAAATCCATGTAAGTCTATTTCCATACATTGTATTTTCTAAGATCATGGAATATCGAAAATGTGATAGTCGAATGTTCGAGTAACATCCTAATATACGGAGAGTATTTTGATTTTTGATTGGGTATATTCTAATACTAAATAGTGCAATCAATATTTTGGTGATGGCATTTTATTTAAATCTGAAGAATACAAGAATGCAATCTTATACTATTCTTCCGTACAAGTCTAATGTTTTATAACTCTCTTCACACATTTAAAAATATATTTATTAATGATTGCTTTATTTCTTGGTCTTCCTTGTTAATAAGATGATCTTAATTTTCATTTAAATATGAAAGCAACACATCTGTTTCATTCTTTTATAAAAACTTTGGATACTTAAAACAGTTTTAAAAAACTGTTTATTCTGTTTAGAATTGTTTTCATAATCCTCATATACTAGAAACGATGTACACCGAAGAGGAGATTATTAATTACATTTGTTGTAAATCAATTCACAAAGTGTTTGTTAGAGAATAAGTTATTCAACATATCAGAATTCAAAATATATCATTCATTTTTTGAGAATCATATGAAAATGTGAGCCTAATAGCAAAAAAATATTAAATTTTCAAGCATCAGTAGTCCAAATTTACAAGAGACTTCCATACATGGTAAAATTTTGGTATGGTTTTACTTTTCTAGAGACAAAACCAAATTAATTACTTCATAATAAGTTTGAATATAACAGAATATAATTACAGTTATTTACAGCCGCATATATACATCTTCATATTGTTCATACATTTTTCCTCAAAAATACTAATTAATTTTTTCACTATAGGTAAATTTTAAAAATATGCTTAAAATTAGATTCAAAGTTTTGTATAATAATATTTCATTAGTTTTAATTCATCAATAATCAATATAATATCAAAATCCTTAATGTTTCAAATATGTTTTTTTTTGTTAACATTGTGATTTTGATAATTTTGTAGACAGAAATTCATGTTTAAAATAAATTTAGAAAAATAAAAATTAGTTTCAGTTAAATATTAGTTTTAATATTTTAATGATTTAAATGATTTATATATATTAATTTTATAAATCCTTCTAAAGTAGTTTTTATCACTAAATTTAAAAATAAATTTTCAATAGCTAAAAGATTTCATTTAATTAGTAATGACAAATTGGGTATTAAATTTCTACTTATTAAATGTATCATATTTTAAAATGTTTTTGAAAAAAACTATTCAAACAAATTCAACAGAATTATTTCAAATGGCTGCTAAGCGATTAAAATAATTTTAATTGTTGTCACTTGATTTTCCCAAAAATTAAAATAAAATTGAATTTATAGCACTAGAATTTTTTATATTAATTAAGATCATGATTTATGAATACAATTTGTTTATAAAGAAAGAAATTCTTAATTATTATAATTATTTCTAATTAACTATTTTTAGTTAAATTTGTTTTATAATTGTGCTTTGAAGAGCATGCAAGCATAAGGGTACAATTCTCAAATGAAATTTTTCAGTTAAATATGCATTATTTTATTATTTTTGTTATTTAAAAGCTAAATTATTTTAATTACTATTTCACACTTAAAATATTGCTTTAAGCACAATCTGCATATTTAAATCTCAGCTTCCTATTTTATTCATTTACCAGGAAATAAATTTTAGTAGTCACTCTACCATGTTACATTCTAGCATTTAATTATTTTCCAAAATTTTATTAATTTATATTAATCTATATTTTTCATTGTGAGTGGATTAATGCTTCGCCTCCTTTAAGTATTTAAATAATTGGAATTGTTCATCATTTAATAAATATAAGAAATTCAAATTAGTAAACTCATTGAAGAGATTAAAAAAAATAAATTATTCTCTTAAGGAATTGACTAAATATCAATAAATTTCCTGAATAAATTAGATGTAAATATAGAAAATAAAGTCAAGAATAATGTGTTTGATTAAGTACTAAACTAATTAATAATCAACTATTGAAAATTAGCAGAAGGCCGAAATTTGTATTTTGATATTTTCTCTTCTTACGGCATAATATTTTTCTAAGCGAATAACAAATTATTGAGAATTAGCATACTTTTGATTATTCTTAATTTTATTTTTTCGTAATATTTTTTGCTAATTTATGCACCAGTAATTACTCATTTTAGCACTGTCAGCAAATCAGGTTTTTATTTCCAATTGTAATTACCAGCTTATCGTATATAAGCATATTTTACTTGAAATACACTCATTTTTTAAGATTATTTCTGAAATAAAATATCTTTTTAGAGATAGTTTCCTAAAGTTTTTACGGAAGAAATAAGTAATAATATTAAAATATTTCATTTATTTCATGAGGAAAAATTCATATTTACTTACATTAATAAAACTAAGCAATCTCTTTATTTGAGTATTAAATATAAACATTAGTTTATTATATTTAACCAATGTATGTTATTAACATTATATGTATAAAGTTTATTTACAATAACGCGTAAAAATATGTTTTTGTAAATAATAAAGACACATTAAAACAATTTTGAATTATATAATAATGTGAATACTTTGCGCTTGAAAGTTTTTTACTGCATTTTATTTTACGAAAATTATGAAGCGAAAATTTGATACTCTTTTAAAAATGTACCAAATTAAATCAAACTTTACTGTGCATTTCTATTTATGAATTTAAGACATTTATAGAGTACTTGATAAATTATAATTTAGTATTAGAGTATCACATTTTGCTAGAAAACTTCTGACTGGATATTTTACATCAGTTTGAGTGATTTCTTGAATATGAACACATATGTTGCATGTTTTTAAATTGCCGAAAATAAATGGGATTAGTTTTATCTAAAAATGCTTAATTCAAAATTACTATTTGAAAATAAAACTACTATTAGATTCACTAAAATTGTTTCTTCTGGAAATGTTACAGTAGATATTTCCATCAATTTTGCCTCGAAGTTTGAACTTACAGAAAATATGCCACAATCTTATACCTACCCACAAAGATCAAAAATTAGTTTCTAAATTTTTGCTTTGAGTTATTTTTAACTTTGAATGTAATATGTAACATTTTTTTAAAAATGAACCTTTTATGCTATATTAAAAATTTACAAAAATATTATATTGCCAACATATAAAATATTTCATTTGATTTTTTTATTTAATTTTTTTTTAATTTATAAGGATACTAATATCAATGAATCATTCATTTTAAATTTTATACATGCTTTAAAATAGAGTTAGAAACTATTTTTTGTAGTTGTAATTTTATCAATTATTAATTTTTTATAAATTTATTATTTATTATATAATTGATTTCTATTTTCTGGATGTAATTTTACTAACCATTTTAGATCTGTTTTTGGTTTGGTTTATTTGTCGCTCAAAGGTAATTTTTTGCACACGAAGGCTAACTAGAACGGTACCTACGGTTAAAAGTGGATTCCGAACCACTACAATAATCCATGCCAAAGGTGGGATTCAAACGCACGAACTGTTGAACTGAAGGCAAGAGCGCTAAACATTCGCCTGCTAGCTCGGCGATCTTTCGTTGATGTGTTTACTAAAGAACAGAATTTTAGATTTAGGAATTTCTGAAATGATAAAAGCACACTTACCATTGTTATTCTCAAAGTGGTCATTTCAAATTGTTCAGAAATAACTTTATAATTTTTTTTAAAAATTATTATTTATAAGTAATATTTTTTAAACTTTCCATACCAGTATGAAATGAATCTTAAAATTTTCTGATTTTTAAATAAAAATACATCAAATATTCATGCTATACATTCAGAAGATAATGTTTAACAAGTACCAAAAGGAGTCTTGATAATTTATTTATTTTGTATATAACATAAAATAAATTTTATAAAAAATGTATTAAAAGTATGCATTTCTAAAATAACAAATATGTTTCAATTTGGATTACTTAAATGTATATCTGTGTGTTTACGGTAAACATAAAAAATATACTTTGAAGTTTATAATGTCTACATATTTCAGTAAATTTTATTACATGCTTGAAAAATTACCTAGTTAAAATAGAGAAACTGAAAAGGAAAGTAAAAATGTATATATGTGTAAGCATTTGCTTTGTACAGAAAACTATTTTAACTCTATAAGCTAATACTCAGAATTACAGAAATTTAATTGCCCTGAAAAGTACTGAAATCGGCAATTTTGTTACATTGCAGACTAATATATTTCCATCTAATTTTGCTATCCATTCTTAATTGTAGCCATCACAATGAAATTTCTAAATTTCTAATGTTTTCCTGTATGAGAATGAGAAGCAGCAATCTCCAATGCTAACTTTGGTATCAATTATGAAACTTTCATTACATACTAGTCATTACAATGTTTCCTGGAACTTAAAGATCTTAATAAAATGGTTTTTTTCACCACGATTTCTCCAGAAATCCTTGTATTAAGGCAACTCAGGAATGCGGAAGACACTCCTTATGCTAATCAGATATTAATCAGTCTCATCAGAGAAAATCAATAGGGTGGAAAAGTTTTCCACCATACACACCCTACAAATTGTTTGCCTTTAAGGGAGAAATAGCGTAGGCAATCGAAACGACGCAATGGAGAGGAAATGAATTTTAACTCATTAGCCGTAAATTGTGGTATTAATTAACGTATTCGACGTGAAATTATTATCACTATCCGTTCTTTAAGCTTTTTAGCACTTAAAGCGATGAAAATTTGATGAGTCTAATCTTTTGTTAAATATAACTTAAGCCAACAAAATTTGTCAACAAGGAGATATTCAAATTTTTCTTAAGCAGGTCTTATCAGTGAAATACTTATTTATAACAGTAAAATTAATTGTTTAAGATGCTCAACGTAAACGTATTTTTCTTCATTTCAATAGGTTTTTGAATCTTTTCATTTAAGTAATTAAACGTTTTAAGAATAATGCTTCATAATTTAATTGAAGTTATGTAAAAGCATTATCACATAGAATTCAAAAGTTCACTTAAACTTTATTTTACATTAAGCTTCAACAGCTCTCACATTTTGTAAATCCGTGAACTAACCGATAAAACCTGCAGCTCAAAAATGTTTAATTGTATAGTGATTAATTGAATTTTAAAGCTTATAAAAGCTTAATATTCGTTTCAAATCAATGGATAGAAATTGAAAAAAGTATTAAAAATTTTAAATATATAAGTGATAATATTTGCGCATTAATTAATCGTTATTATGATTAAAGTAAGTAATAAAATTATACATTAAAAATACATATTTCTAAATCTTTAAAATAACATATTATAAAATATTCCATATAAAATTTATTTAAAATTAAAATCATGAAGGAGAACATATAGAGAATATAACAAACACACATAGTTAAAGTTACGAACTTCATGATTCAAATTTGAACATTTAACTAAAATAAACTTAAATTTCACAATTAATTAGTTTAAAAAAAAGTTTTTTTTAATTGCTAAATTGTAGTTATAGTGCGGTATAAATGTTAATAAAAAAGGTTAGTGTATTCTTCTTGGTAATATGCCTTATGCAAATTTATTAATGAAATTTAAATGATCCCTTGTTGAGATGTGATGCCAAAATTTGTGAATAACTGTGAAAGATAGCAGTGAGTAAGGTTGTAAACAGAAAGTAGTTATTTTAAAAAATACATGTAAAATGGTTTTGATCAACTGCTCATTTAAGCCAACCGATCTTTCTAGTTATTATAAAAATTTAATAATTGATAAAATATTCAATTTCCACATCATTTTTTAATAAATAATTATTAAAGTTATGGTAAAGAGTTTTCTGGTACATTTAAAAATTGTTGCAATATGATTTACTTAAAAGCTTAATAAAGTTTATAGAAATAGTCATAAATATAAAGATGAAAATATACTGAAATAATTAATTTGATATTATATTTGTTATATTTGCCTAGTAACTAAATTTAAAATTTACTTGTTACAGTTAATATATCTCTATTAAATAAATGTTTTTATTGAAATAATAAGTAACGATGATTATATTAAAATATCACACTTGATTAGAAAACTAAAGCAGATGCTTAAAAATGTATATAGTAAAACCGAAACGAGAATTATTTTAGTAATAAGTGCATTTTTACATACATAAAACTGTTGATAAAATTATTTAATTTTAGATAAATGCATGTTTTAGATTTATGATATTATCTAATTCGACTATATTAATTTAGAAAATGATCAAATGTCTAAAATATTTGAGACATGGAAAATCACTTATGAGAAAGCAAAATATGATAACACTGTTATGGTGAAAATAATTTTTTATTCCAACATAAAATACTTCAAAAACGGAAAGAAAAATTATATCATCGCTAATAATATATTTATATGAACATTATATTATATAAAAAATAAAGATTAATAACTTTATTAATCATGTATATATATATATATATATATATATTATATATATATATATATATATATATATATATATATATATATATATATATATATATATATATATATATATATATATATATATATATATATATATATATATATATATATTATATATATATATATATATATTATATATATATATAAAGTAAAACTGTGTGTTGTATATTTATATAAAATTAAATCTCTTAGTGTATAAGACTATATTGAAAATAAGAAATTTCATTACCCAAGTATAATTTACATTAATATGAAAAACATGCGAAGGACTTCTTTAGATGACAGACAGTAGAGACACTTACCTAGAAGAAACATTTATATAATCATTAAGTTTAATATTTTGATTAATCTTATCTAAAATAACAAATTTTCAAAAACTTATAATATCATAATTTCAAATAATTACAATTATAACAACATCATACATTTAATTATACTATAATATATTCTTAAAAATAAAACACTTCCAACAATAAAATTAATTAAAAATTAAAGTTCTTAAGACGTAGGAAATAAAATAAAACTATTATTTCTGAATTTACTTCAAGATTAATTGCTCTGTCAGTGATTTATATTCGATTAAAATGTTTGCACTAAAGTGATTTTTGTTGAAATTATTTTCAATTATTAATAAAAATAGCTTGCTTTTTTAATTGGCGTTTTAACGAAATCAATGGCTATGTTTTCTAAAGCTTACTTTTTAAAGGAGAATCTTAGAAAATTTGCCAACTATGTATTTACTTCTCTTTTTTTTTTCCTTAAAATATTATTCATTTTATTTATTTCTTAAGAAACACTATTATATTCATATCAGAAAATTTAGAAAAATACACTGAAAATACGCAAAAATTTAGGAATAATTATTTACGATGCAAATATGGATTTGGTTTAAATATATATTTAACTATATTTTTTATCTAAAGTTAAAATAATTAGTTTCTTAGTTATTAAATTTTTTGAATATTTAGAAAAATAATGCATTGCTTTAAGATAGATAAAAACATTTTCTAAATAAAAATATGTATTAATTAATATTATGTTGCACGCTCGCTGATTATTCCTTATAAATGTTGAGAAAAAAAACTATTATGTATTTCATTGTATAAATATAAATTCATCCTAACATACTATGTTTAATTTTTTTTTTTTTTGCATTTTGCTATACATTAATATAACTAACTGTTTGTTTATATTTATATTTTGCTCATGTCAGAAAAACTTTTGTGCTATTAAGGAACAAGAAATTTCGATAGTAAAACCATCAGGATTTCTTGTCTTTGAAACCTAGGAATTTTCTTATTCACACCACATCCAAAGCGAAACTTATATGAAACTCTCGGTAATGTTCCAAGAAGCAACTGGAACCAAAACCATGACTAAAAATCTCACACATATGTCTGCCTCTAAAGACCATTACTGGGAAAATAAGAATAGTAAGTCGTTCCAAGTAAATAGAATCCGTTTCGCATATAAACAGAAAGGAAGAGAGATTTGAAAGGCATTTGATGATGAAACGGATCATTAACTGGGATTTCGTGATGTCTTAGTCTCCTGACCATTGCCCTGCCTTTAACTGACCAGTACCTGCTACGCTACATTTATTCTCATGGAAAGATATATTAACCTATTCCAGGGAAATGTTCAGGAGACCTAAAGCGATAAGTGAAGCTCACTGTTAAATGCGTCCTTTAGAAATCGCAAGACAGTTCAGCTGTGGTTATTCGGCACATTATTTGACCTTTTCTAAGTGCTTTTATCTGAGTCATGAATTGTTTAATTATTCGAGTAATCATGTGTTCAATAAAAAGTAAGTTTTCAACATTAGTGGTCAAATAATATTATTACTACATAAAAATAAATTTAAATAAATTTGGATTGAAAGATTGTTAAGGGGTTCAACTAGAATTGTAAGCAAAATAACTAGTATAAAAGTATATTAAAAAGATAAAATATGAGTTTATCCTTGTATTTAAAAATAAATTTGGAAATTATTTGCAATTTAATTTTGGAAAATATTTTTAAAGTATTTAGTTTAAAAATGAATTTAAGGATAAGTAATTTTAAATTTAAATTCTAAATTAATTATTTTAAAATAAAAATTAATTGTGATAAAAACATTCATTAACATATTTTCTTTGATTAGAAATGTAATTTTTATCACAGAAAAATAAGGGTATAAATATTTTACTTAATAAACCATGATTTAATAAACTATTACTTTATATAAATATTCCTGTTTTTAGGGGAATAATAATTTTTCAATATATTTTACTACTTTTTATTTAATTTTAGTTGATAACGTTTTATTATTTTGGCATAAAAAATTTATTATTTTGTAACTTCTATTTCTAAATTTTTATTCAATTGTGTGTGTGTCAATTCAACGCATTTTCTAAAATCATTAGATAAAAGTAATGCTTTTTAACATTCTTCTGCATTTTTCTGCATTGCACATTTTTCTGCATAAATGACTGCTATTTAATATTCTCAGTCTCTTTTATCATTTTGATTTAATTTTTCTTTTCATTTCGTTATGAAATATTAAACTTTTTATGTATAAAAGTTTAAAATGAATTTATAGAGTATATGAGTTTGATAATGTATAAAATTAGAAATATAATAAAAATTTATTTAATTAAAATATCATACTGATTTAACATTTTTAAAATGCAGAATAAATTTTATATCCCTATCAAAAGGCAATAATTATGCAAATAAATGAGCAATTTAGTGAATTTTATTTGATTTTGCTTTTAACTTCACATGCATTGAATAAGAGTAAAATTACTATACAGAAATTCTCATTGAATTTTAAAGTTATTTGGTGTAATTGAAAACAGTTTTCAAAAATTAATGAAGACATTAAAATATAAATTCTGGATGATGAAAGAGAATATCCTTAAAATGCTTATTAAAATTGAAATTCATTAAATAAAGGAAAAAGAGAACACTAATTTATATTAACAATTTTTATGAAAAGTTTTTCTGAAAATAAAGGTATCTTTAAAACTTTAACAGTAATAAAACAAAAAATTCTTCTTCACTCATCGTCTTTTATATTCAGTTATAAATGCATTATAATAATGAATCATTCTAGGTATAAAAATGGATCATTAAAATATAATTACATACCCCTATTTTATTAGATCTGTAAAATTTGAGAGCATTTAGATGACATTCTACATTAACCTAAACGAATCATGTTTAATTGTACTATTAATATTTTATGACATTTTTTACATCTTAAGCTACTGAATTGTACAAATAAAGTCACGCTATTTTGCGTTTTGCAATAAATGGAATTTTATTTGTAGAAGAATATCATTTTTTTATTTTAGGTGGTTAATTCTGACATAGTGATAGACACTAAGAGCTACAAAAGAATAAGTCGATGTATTTAATTAACTATTATTATTAAGTGTACAATAAAGTAACCTCAAAGTTAACTGCATGTAGAAACAGAAATTTCATCCTTTTTTATGAGGCATAGAATGTTTTTTAGGGGTACATGTCGTAAATTTCTCTCTGGTATTTAACAGAAAAAAATGGGTAGAGATAAAGGATAAATATCTTCAGTCATTTGGGTGGGAGCATTTTTTGGTGGAAAGTTTTTTTTTTTTTTTTTTTTTGGATTTTGTGTAGGGCTTTTATTTTAGAGTGCTTGATAAAATACTGATTTTTGTGAAATAGATTTGTAATACATTTTTATTTAGAAATAGTGTCGTTATCATTGTCTTATATATACATCTTCAAAATACATTTTGCCATGTTCGTTGTCAACAGTTTCTGGAAGAGGAATGTGAGATTATCTGTTTATTCTCAGCATGAACTTTTTATAATTTTTTCCCTATCTATTGCTCGTATTGGTTACTTAAGATCAGATAAATCAATTCCTTTCAATAAGAGAAGTTTACTAATCTACAATTGAAGAAAAAATATGCACCTATTATTGCTAAATAACTTTCTATGGTAAGATGATCCATATTTTTATGGCAAGATGGTATTTTTATGGTCCAATGTAATTAGAAGCAATTATCATATTCATTCACTAATGAAGTATGAATTTTTATATTTTATTTTAATGATGACGAAAAGCAAATATATATCAGTAACAAACAAAATTAAACTTAAATTTAAAAGTATTCAAATTTATGTTCATATTCTAGTTAACTGGAACAATTGAACTTGAATATAAACGTAAATACTTTATTGTTATTGTTGATTTATCAGCTAATCATAATTAGTTATTCAATTTAATTGCTTTAAAATGGTAATTAAGTTATTTAATTTTGAAAAAATAATAAATAACTATAAATTAGTTTCAAAATTATTTGAATTTCAAATTATTAGGATTTTATTATTTCTATAAATATTTCCTAAATTCCATTCAAAATTAAACCGATATTTTACAATATAATACGAATTAATTTAAGCATTTTGTATGTTTAATTGCAGCAGTTTCATTAGCATGCTTAAATTGCAGATAGACCTACCCTACAGACATGAAAATTTTAGTTGAACGCGGCTATAGCAGAAAGTCACTTTGAATTGCATACCAGCCTTGGAACCCCCCATGTAATAAATCACAGCAAATAACTATTAGCGTCGATTTTAATAAGCCTTAGCTGGGCTTGTGCTCTTATCATTAACGTTTACGTCTCCCAAGTGCCCAAGCAAAATAGACTAAGTCAATTTCATCCCATTCATCACATTTATTCATTAATGTATTATTTTGAATAATTATAATTTGATAATATTTTTCAATAAATTTCATTTGAAATGGCACAAAATGTATAATGCCAAATAAACTAATCAAATAATAATATTAATAAATTATTTGTCCTAAGTGTTCAACGAAAGATTTCATATTTCAAGAAACTTTCAATATGATTTTTTTTAATTATAGAGCATCTAATTTTTAATAACAATACTATTAAGCAATAATGATGATTTATAAAAATAAATATTCATTTTAAATCACATATTATATGTACAGTAAAAATTTTATTATTCTGGTTAAATGACATGGATGGCAAAATATTTTATTTTTAAAATAGAAACATGTGTAAATATCTGAAATGTTTAAATTAGTAAATAAAAATCTGAACTTTTTAAATTAATATTTTTTTGAATGTGACATCTTATGGAAGCCTTAAACTTTATTGAAGTCTTAAATTATATTCCATTTTAATTGAATTTTCTTCTTTGACACATGCAATAGAAATGCATTTAGGTATACAATGGACTATTAAATTAAACAAAGTGATTAAATGAAATCTATCCATATTAATAGGTATACAATGGACTATTAAATTAAACAAAGTGATTAAATGAAATCTATCCATATTAATCGATTATTGCATCAATATAACATTTTAGTTATTTATTAGACATTTTTATTGGAGATGAGGAAACACTGTGATAGTACACTATCAATAATGGCAAATGGTACAAATTAATATCAGTAGATCACAAATAATCATCAAACTTGCTTTTGATTTTTGCACTCTTTTATATTAGTAATCTAACATGCAATTGGTGTAGGGAAAAGTAACACCTGAGTACTGCACTCAATTTACAAACCAAGTTATTTATTATAAGATCATTTAATTGATTCTTCTCAATCTTTTAAAAAATAACAATTCAGAAAATATTTGACCCACAATACTTCAATAGGAAATTTGCTTGATTAAATTTTGCCAGACAAAAAAATATTTGACAGTAATCATGCTTTTTCTTTCCTCTAAATTTAATTCAAAATTTCCTTATTTTTAATTAAAAGCAAATGTATGTAAATTTCAGGGTTATTACGTTCAAAGTTCACGTCATATACACCAACATCAACTTGTCTGTTGGAGATAATAGCTTAATTCATCGAAAAATGCTACCTATCTTTACTCAGTGAACGCCCAGTTACGGTAGTCTTGTGCAAATTCTTGCCTTTGTCATTGCTGAACAACAGTCAGTATAAGTGCATGAACCAGGCATTAGATTCGGAGGTGTAGATACAACAAAGTTTGCTGAAAAGTATTTTGAGAGACACTGAAGTTTGTTCCTTGGTCCATTTGGCAGGTCAGTTGATCAACGTTGCACGTCTATTTGCACGAACGCATCTCAGAAAACATCGTTCATCTCTTGGACTTATGACACAGGGTCCACCACATTTGCCCTGTCATTGACTTTGTACAGTCCCAATTTGCCATGCAAGGTATACTTTTAAAACGCAGGCAAGCGAACAGTTCAAAAGTTAACCATTTGGTAATGCTTCCACTATTGGTCTGCAAGATAATGATCATGTCTCTTCGGCAGTCTGATAAATCACATGATTCCTGCATAACGCCCTCGATTGTAATATTTTCCGAAGCCCTCACACAATTTATATACGGTCAATCTCACTGTGCTACCACCTGCTTCCTGTGATCAATCATTTGATGTCGACGTTAAAAGTCCTAGTGATCTGATTTATGTGAATGAATAAAAATTTTTGCGCAAATAAAAGTCCCAAAACTGACAAACAGTAGCCATAGTTAAGATTTGTCAGTTTTGGCGTTTAAATATTTAGTATCCTTAAATTTTACATAATATTCTTCACACATTAATGAGATTTCAATACTTCAATTCTTACTATTCAAATCAAATAACAGCTAAAGTTTCTAAGAACACATTGGTTCCTGCATTTGTCAAATGACCTTTCAACTAAATTGAAGCTAATCAAATGAGTTGGCACTTCCAGCTGTTCAAAAATTGATTACTTCTATCTGAGACCGGAAGTGAGAAAATCCAACAAACTATTTGAATCAGCAGCTTATGGTTTACTATTAATATTGAGCATTATTTCTACTGTGTGAGCAGTAATTCTCTCTCTAAAATACTGAACAAACCAAACATTTTAAGAATATTTATTCTTCATGCTTATATAATACATACCTATTAAATTATAAAAATACTTATAGATAATTATGATCCTACTATGAAATGAGGTAAAAATAAAATATGAATATTGTTTATTTAAATTTTACTTAATGGCTCTACATTTAATCTTATTTTGAGTTACTAAGGACTAAAAGAATCATTTTCTTTTGAAATCACTATAGTGAGCTATAGGTGCATTTTATTGATATTATATTGAAAATGTCATTTTACAATATTAATGAATTTTTTAACATGAAATGTATTTACTTCAATTAAAATAAATTTTTTTTCTCAACGTTGATGTTTTCCAAAATATAAAAAATATGAATCTCAGTTAAGTAGCTCTTTACTAAAACTGAAAATAATTTGAAAACTTTAAATCATTTTAAACGGCAATGAACCATAACCTTTCTGACTTAATCCATTTACTAACAAAGCTTACTTAACACTTTCCCAGCATACAATCTGGTGTTTATGAGCCATCCCTATCGGCATTAATTAAACTCTTTGTAGATTAACGAGTGAACTAAGCCGTTTGTGGGTAATTTCTCGTTGCTTAAATTTCTGTGTCAATTTCGAAACGTTGTAATTGGCGTTTTAAACATTGATTAACGAGGCTCGGATAGCCTATTAAGTATGTTCTTCCTTCCTGTAGTAAATTTTGTCACGCTTATGCATTTTTTATTTCCATTTTGCTATGATTCTGAGACATAATGCCACGGTTTCTGTATTAATTACTAATTTTTCTTATAATTGGATTCAAAATTTGAGAGGTTTTCACTGGTTCCAGAAGCATAATTAATCTGCTGAAAGTTATTATTAAATGATATTGGAGAGATTTAATTTGTTCAATAATAGGACAATTTTGTGTACATTCATCTGTGTGTCACTGCAACATTCTGTATTCTTTATTTCAGAATATTTTTTTAGCATGTAAATACATAATATTATAAAGTAGATATCATGTTTAGATATTTTAATATACTTATCAATACTTAAAATTAATCTAATTATTAAAATTGAAAAAAAAAATGTTCTTAGAAGCATCTTTACAATAGAAATGAATTATTTTTTGTTAAGTCCAATCTGTTATATATGATTTATCATCAAACAAATTTACAGAAGCATTATTAATAAGCCAAATTATCAAGCACTCAAGTTTAAAGAAAGAATACTCATTAATAAATCATATTTCCAATTTAGATATCAAAGCCAACATCTTCTTTTATCTATAATTTATAAGACCCAGTATATCGATAGGATTATTTGGTTATTCAGAAATTATTTGAAAAATAAGCTACATGTATGGTCATATAAATGTTATTCTATCTTTATTAAAATTCAAGAATTTTTGTTTATTGTGTTTTTTCCGCATATCCACTTACATAATATTTTATATTTTTGTCGAAAAATCTGCCGATAAAATAAGACTTTTAGCACAAAGAATGTTTAATTTAACAATGATATTATTGATTTAACGAATAAAATTTTTATGCGTAATTTATTAGTACATAAAATGCATATAGTAACCAAATATATTAAGTGTTAACATTTCACTTCTCTTTCCAAAAAATAATTACATATATTTATAATCAATATCTCACATTACAAATCAATGTAAATAAAATTAGTAAAGGGCGAAATTCACTTCTTTACATAATTCGCTTGCCATAACTCAGTTTTATTGTTTGGTGGAATGTGTAAAACTGAATATGCAATATCATTCATGGACATTAGCGTTGAAATTTTATGAAAATCCATAAAAAGAATGTATTTAATTGATTATAATAAGAAATGGACCATTTTTTTCTTAGACAATGTGCAATTTCATATGTAACTTAAAATATTTGATTCGAATATATCATTTTATATATATATATATATATAAGCATCATATATTTTAATATTTTTTTTACTATATTTTCAGTATACTTTATTTATCGTTAATTGAGTGAGAAATTTTAATTCTGGTTCGCTTAGTTATATTGTAAATTTGTCATTTTTTAAAAAAATTAAAAATTGTTTTTTTTTTCATTAAATGATACTATTTATTAAATTTTCATAGTTACATTTTATGTCAATTTAAATAAAAAAATGAAAATAATAGTAGAATGTTTAAGGAATCATTTTATGAATAAATAAACTAATCTAATTTCATCCGATGTTGAATATTCGACACAAAGAACAAAAATAGATACTGATTTAAACCTATAAATGCACATGACAAAGAAACGTATCTTATGTATAAGAATATGGATAAAAATTATAACATGTTATCTAAATAAATTTTGAAACACTTTGTTGGGTGTGTAATGCCAGATATCATCTCGAATTGGTCAACAGGTTGCATTTTACATGTGTATTTGTTCGGTAACTTTTAGGATATACAAATCTATCAAGTTTTGCAAAGATTAAAATTTTACATTTCAATATGTTTTTTTATATCTAAACCTAATATTTTGCATTACACACTCTTTCGAGCATGCTTTTGTTTTTTTCGAATCAAATATTTTTATTTTGACTAAACTCTAATGCAAAAAATTGTATTCCATATCGATATAAATATCCATGAAAGAATAACCTCATTATTCTATTTCGATTTTTTTTTTGTTTTTAAAAATAATTTTGCTAATTTTTAATATATTTTTCTTTTTATCTACCTATAAGAATTTTGCAATGAATATTTCCAATAAAAACATGTAATTTCACATAATGCATTATCCACATTTTCTGGGTGGACAATGACAATGTGTAATTGGCAATGAATAAAATTAATCTATTTTTTAAAAATATTGTAAAATGAAGTGTACAAATGGATAAAATCTTGCTACCTTTTTATTGCTTACAACGCAATAATATAAAAATGTATACTATAAAATAAGTATATTTATATTCTAATTATCTGAAAGTATTTTACATAATTTAATAGTTCATAAATATGTAAAAATGGCTGCAATATTTGCATCTATAGCTCTTAAAGTTTGTTATTCATCATAGTTATCAAATAAAAAAAATCATGTGATTTTTTATTAAAAACAAAAAAAAATTAAACTTGATTTTTCCTAAAAAATTAGTTAAAAATATCGCGCTCTCCACAAACGATCCCAATCAAGTGTAACCTTGGGATATCTAACTACTCCTGCCAAGACGATTCTTTTGCCTTAGAATATTATGAAACGATCATTAGTGAATTTAGTTACATATTCCTTGCTATCGATTCTGTCCTTCAGTCAAAGCAAGTCCTTTTTGATGGTGGAGGAAGGGGATAGCAGAGACTTAAATTCCTTACCTTTCCCTCGTAAAGTCCTCGGGCCAAGATACTGGAGCCTATAATCACCACTGGAAAGTCTCTTGGTGAATGATGGTGAGTAGACTAGTAAGGGGAGGAGATATTCTAGTTAGAAACAGTTAAGCCTCAACTAAGGGAAGCAATATACTGTACTTCACGCAATAATTGTGACAGGATGAAGTGAGGAATCATTATTGCTAAATTGAGTATAGAGAAACCCAGCTTTTATTTTTTCTTTTACGTCTCTTCGTAGAAATGATTTCTGAGGAGCATTATCTACATTTCCTGGAAAGAGGAAAAATCGATTTATCTATTTTAAATTGAGGTTGAAGTGAACGATGCAAGGACATGAACTCCCGACTTCTGCATTTATTTAATGAAACCTGTAAATTGGTATACACAGCATATTATGCATTTGAGTTGAGAATCACTTATGCATTAGAGAATAACGAGATTTATCTTCCAAGATAGAAAAAAAATAATTATTCACTCGAATTTCAATTATTTATTGTTTGAGTAATAAATTATGATAGAGTCTTTGAATATTTATTTTGCCTTTAGTAATAAGAAGCAATTGAAAATATTATTGGTTTAGCGATTTCATGAAAGAATATTGATGAACAGGAGAAATTTGAATTCATTTGAGAAATTAATTTAGTGCTTCTTACTTAATTATCCATGCTAACATTATTTTCACTTCAATCGTAAGAGTCCTTTTAATTTAGCACGATGTTACATAAATCATTTATACTGTAATATATTTAATAAATCCATATTTTATAGAATGGTTTTATTTCTACAAAAATAAATGTTAAATATTATTTTGTATTTATTTGTTATTTATTATTTTGTACAATACACCACTACTTTACTTTTCATTTTCTAAACTATTAAACTATTTCTTAGGAATTTGTTATTCATTAAATAAATGAATTATGAATAATTATAGCTAAAATAAGCATTTAATATGGAAAAGTATTTCTATAAGAATTTAATATACATAACATTATATTATATCACGTATATGACATTATATATATTTATATTAAAATGTATTTCTAAATATGGCAGGCGTGCAATCATAATCACTTCAAAGGAATTAGAATAGCTAGTATTTATTTTTGAAATATAAAGAAATGTGTTTTTTATAAATGATGTTTTTCTGATTTCTTAAAATTTAAATCAAGAGTTTATTTGAGATAATAGATTTTTAAATTAGTTAAATAATTCTTAATTTTTAATCTAATTAGTTGAAATTAAATAAAAAAATTAAGATAAGTTTAAAAAAATAATGATTTATCTAAAAGTCGATTTCTTAGGACAAAATATATTTCAATATTAAATGTCCTAAAGTAAGAAAATGATTCATTTGTATCTTTTTTTTCATTTGATGCTTAGATTTGAGAGAAGAATCTGAAAATATGTAAAGTAATTTCATTACGCATTAATTTTTGTGCAAATCGATAATAAGGGTTTTAAAATACTGATATCTACTGTTGAATAAAAAAAAGCTGAGGAATAAAATTAAGTGTGTGTCCTAATTATCTTAAATTAAAAAAAAGAAAAACTTATTACCAAATAAAGATTAATATTTAAAATTTAAAAAATAATAATTTCAAAAGCAGGAAAGAAAATGTGACACAATTTTATAACTTAAGATAAAAATTATGGAAAATGTAAACTGTATTTATAAATTTAAACATAGTTAAATTACTCTACAAAATAAGCTAAAACATACAACTCCAATAATATTCAACGCAAAAATTTAGGTTTCCTTATATTTGATTTCTCTCTGTATGTACACAAATCTATATTACATATATATTATCAAGAGAGTATCCCCTTCTCTTGAGAACACCGTTGGCAATGGTCATACCTGACATGTTATGAATGCCGATGAACGAATGGTCATAAAATCTCTCTCGTTCGCTCATTAATTAAATATAAAAGATAATATCTACGTACTTCAAGGCGATACAGCCTATCATGGTACTAATGATAAAACTCGGAAGCTAATAATCCTAAAATACTATAATATGGACTTAATGAGATACTGGAAATAAATCAATTTATAAATTATTTTTTTGAGACAGTATTTCCTTGATGATAAATGTTAGAAGAAAAAAGACAAAGCATAAGATTGGTGGGTGAGTTACAATAAATTACGACAGATAAATTTTTAAAATAGAGATATATTCTACAGCAAAACCACTGCCTGATATATGGCACAAAGTATTAAAATCATGTGCTTCTCACATGTTATTGAATCTGAATTCAATTTATGTAACGTACAATTCGGTGGATTTAGACTTGAGTCAAATCATTACCAGAGAACAGAGAAAAAAGTTCTAAAACAGCTATAGAAAATTTGTTATTGCCATTAACAAAAAGAGATTACTTTAATTGATTGATATATGAAGTAATTACAAACAAAACCATCGATACAAACGCTATTGAACAAATCCATTAAACCTGTAGTAGATGCGATGATATACATCAAAGGAATGGAATATCAATTTAGAATATATGAAAATCATTCCTGGAACTGATGGTTTTATATCCCAGTTAATTTAGTATTCTCATATGATGAATAAAGGTACGAGACGTTCCAACCATGAGCTGACAGTCAATATTTTACTTAGTTAATGTTATTAACAAGTTTGTACCATATGTTTTGTAAATATTCTGCACTGCACAACACCGGTAACTGGAGAGTTTGACTTCTTAAAAGTTCTGAGCAAGAAAAGAACATTTAACTTGTATAGGATATGCTGAAGTTCATTTGTTCTTGACAACACCTTTACAAGCAATAATGGTCAGTAACATTTTGACTGGCGAAACTTCTGAATAAGCAAATAGCACAGCTACACCAACTTGTTTTGTATCATTAATTGGAGAAATGGAGCATTTCGTACCTAAATGGTACATTTAAGCAAGCCGAAAGACCATTACTGAGCACTGGAAAATCATGCATATGATTTATAGTTTGTCTTTCATTAATATTTGTTATTGTACTCTGATTTAGATATATGTTATAGGAGAGGCATTAAGAAATAATAAAGAGAAATTTTATTTAAATAAGTAATTTATCATTGTGTCAAACTGTTGATCGCGCATAAAAAACGCCATGATACGGTACTTTATTCTATATATTTCTAAGATTGGATGGTGTATGAGCCTCTCAAACACTTATTGTTAGACACTGTATAACATATGTTATGTTAATCTACTACCTGGCATGCTATGAAATGCGAGACGTATGATTTATTATAAAATGCAGATGTTTAGGAAAATCAATTTGTGTAAAAATATCAGTTTGAGTAAAGTAAGTCTAACGTTAAAAACCAATTCACTTTTTGCACGTTTATCTATTTGAAACTTCAATATAGATTATGCTCTTTAATACTTAATTAAGGGATATGTTAATTGCTTAATTACCTCTATGAATATTATGTATCAATATTCATCACACATATCATAATTTTAAAAATATCAAAATCACTAAACTACATTAATAAAGTTATTCTGATGTCTTCTCACACATTTATTGCATAGATGATTTCTCAGATGTCAAAAATGTTTTATCACTATACCTAAAGGAATGACAAAATAAGGCTTGGAAAATTTAACAGAAATATCATACATAAAAATTATTAAATTTTAAATTGCATGGTCAATTAACGAAGATTGTAATTAAAGACATAAAATCATGTCATTCAATGACGTTAAAAACTATGTTACATTTTTCTAAGCTAAAAAGATAACTAAATAATGCTGTATTGATATGTGACCAAACATTAGAAAAGATAACAAACTTATTTAAATATTTTTCTATACTAGGTCTCAGCAATTAAAATGAATAATGAAAACCAATTCACTAATCTATCATTAACTTTTTATTTCTGGATTAAAAAAACAAATAATAAACGAGTTTATAAACACAAGCTTCGATAAATTATTTTCCATATTATTGAATTTAAACTTAGAACAATTAACAGCTGACTAATTTTACATTAGATAAAGTTTTTCGATTTTCCTGTTAAAGAATTCTATTTTATTCGAAAGTTTTGAAAAAAATATTCTTTTTTTCGAAATAACTAAAATACTCTCTAAGCGTGTTGCCTTTCTTGAATAAGGGAACCTTAAGTTTCCTTTTCTTTTCTCTATTGGGAAAAAAGGGGGAATCTTCCATCCATGTGAAATATAAGGGAGAGTGGAAATGCTTTGTGGAGTCAGCACATATCCTTCCGCTAATATATCAGCCGAGTGTCACCCCTTGTGTACCTTTTTCCGTCAGAATTGTCACGAAATCTTTCCCGCATGGATACTTAAGGGTGTGAGAGGAAAAAGCTGAAAAATATATTTATATCAGTGCAAGGAATACTTCTTCATTTTTCCGATTAGTTTATTGCTAAGAAAAAGAAAATGGCCAAATTATATGACTGAATTTTCCTTCCAAAAATGTACTGAAAGTAGAAAGTTAATCAACCTTTTGAAGACATGGAAATTTATATTCAGAGTGTATATCAATTAATTACACTCATAACTTTAATTTATGTGAGTTTAATGGTTTAAAGTATACGAAATCAAATTTGAATGCTATAATTGTAAGGGAAATACATGAGATTATTAGTAGACTTAAATGTTCTTATGTAATTGCATGATTGCATTTTTTCAAAAATATATTCATTTATTTTATATAATTTACTATGCAATATATATATATATATATATATATATATATATATATATATATATATATATATATATATATATATATATATATATATATATATATATATATATATATATATATATTACATTATATTATATTATATTATATTACATTATATTATATTATATTATAGGCCGTAGTAGCCTAGTTGTTAGAGTATCGAGCTTCCATCCGGAAGGGTAGGATTCGATTCCCAATGCCGTCAAAGACCTATCGAGTACATGTGATATACGTGCTCGTTTAATCTGTGGATTCGAAAGTCCTGTGGTCGGCCGCGTTGAGCAGTTACCAGTGGTGCAATGATCTGGAGAAAATTTCCTCCCCTACTCCAATCAATGTCAATATTGAGGGAGTGGATCATGTGGTGGTGCCATCTATCGGAGGATTTAAAATGAGTAAAGATGTACTTTCACCTTTGTGTTGCTCTGATTAAAATAAAAAACGCACCTTTGGGACTTAACACAAATTCCCTTAAATGAGAAGGAAAGTGATAAAAATAAGACGTTTTATGTAATTCCATGTTTTTTACTGATGTAAAGTGAAGGAAAATAAGCAATATTTTCCCCTATGTAAACAATAATTGATTTTATAAATGTTTTAGAGCCTTCATGTATCAAGAAAACCTGGTAAAATGAATTAAATCAAACTATTTGCAATTGTTTGAATTATTTGAGGTAGATTTAGTACACATCCCTTTTTATTATTTCAGTATTTTAACTATGAAAATTTGTTTTTTCCAAGATGTTACAAATTCGAAAAAATGAAAATCATGAGAATTTGCTGTGTACCTATGATATGAATGAATTGCGTATGAATATTTTTTTTAATCACAACCTAAATAAACAAAGGCACATGCAGTATATATTCAAATCGAAACACGGAAAATTTAAAATAGAATTGAGATAATACAAACAAATTCAGGCATTTTATTTGATTTCAATATAATCTTGACCTGATAGTTTTTTATTTCATATGATTTATTAATCTTACTAGAGTTATTCTTAACACATAGTTTATTAAGATAATCAACCACATAATCAATTAAAAAATTAATATGTATGTCAGTTATGAATAATTTACCGAAGAAATCTGATTCAAAGTACTTTGTATTTTATAGACGTATAAAGTGATCAAATACAATGAGTACAAAATTATTGTGATGTAGAAAACAAAATACAGTTTTTGTTGCCTATATTGATCAATAATAGAAACAATGATATTTAATCTCACTTTCGTGTGCAAAAGTAGCAAAATAACAGTAACTCACCAATACATTTTTAAATTCATGTTGTAATCAACAGTTAGATAATTTCCACATTAAATAAAAAAAACAAGTTTCAGATACTTTTCGAAAATAACTATTAAATCAATCATAATGGTTTCCAAATCATCACAAATATTTATATTTCAAGTTTGATTCGAATTGATGTTATGTTTAATAGAAAGTCAGAGCAAAAGCCATTCATTTGCCAGCCCAAGAATATCGTTATAAAAAGTAGATCTTTTCATTCTACTGTGTAAGAGTAGAATAGATAACGCCAAAATTTACTAATATTTTACTTCTTTTAAAATCTATGAGAATGATATTTTAGATTAGTGAAATCACTAAATATATATCTATTTTGTAGAACAAATATCCAAATATTTAGAAATAATCCAATTACTTTTTTATTAGTAAGATTTAAGTTTAAATTTGTCTCTTAAGTGAGATGATAAATGTTTATAAATATAAGGATGATTGGAAAGTAATATCTTTTTCTTGCATTAAATTCCAACGAATACTTCTTTTCATCATCCCTTAATTATAATTAGTAATAAAATCACACTCGTTATCCACCAGTTCTTGCCATATAATGTACAAATTTTTAATCTTGAATGATAAAAATCAATAGGTTTTTAGGTAAAATATCTCGAGATAGCATTTTGGACATCCTCCAAATTTTCAAATTTCTTGCTACTAAGTAAACGCTATATGGATCGGAATATATAGAAATTTGAGGATGTGATCTCGGGAAAGTACAGCGGATGAGGTGATTATTCCCATTCCATTTTTTTTTTCAATGTTCGAAATGCACCATGTGGTTTGCACCAATTGTTACGTTGCCTTTTCTGTTAACAATCGCCTGGTATTTTTCGATTAAAGATTGGTTCACTTAATTCTAATTTTCACAATACAGGTCTGCATTAACAATTTTTCCTGGTTTCAGCATTTTAAAGTAAACCATATTGTGGATACTTCTCTAAACACATTGAACCTGCTTTTGGATGTAAGCATGGTTTCTCTAGTGTATGATTCCTTTTGAGTGAGACACTGCTTTTTGCGCTATGAATTATCATATAGGATCCTATTTTCGTCTAAAATGATCAAACGCTCTAAACAAGGTTCTGTATGGTGCCATTAAGGCAATATTTTGCATAATATGGACCAATTAGCTATGTTGGACAGATTTTGGGGGACCAAAATACCTGTTCTGTTCATTTTTTCCAATTTACTATAAACACTGCTGAATGGTCCATCAAGGTTGGTTAAGGATGTTTGACATGGGATTTTTTCCACTTTTTCCCTTAGCATATAGTTGTCTAATGTCAATCGATCTTTCTGATCTAAAGGAGTACGAGTTATTAAAATTACTGGATCCGAACCTAAAGAACCTCATTTGGCATTTATAAACATTTAAAGCACTAGGATACTCATCGCAAATGTTTTTGGTCGAATTGTTTCGTTACTACTCAAACGAAGCTCCAAAAGCTTACAATGCTCGATATGCTTTCCTAGTATTTGATTGGACATTTCATCCAAAATCGCAAAACAATTCAACGATGAATTATTTAGAAGTGAACCAATAGACGGTATATAAAAATCAGACGATATCAGGGGTTAAAAAAGTCAGTTGCCATTACGCCAAAGTTAAATCAGATGATATCATCAACTAATGTGAGGAGACTAATGACAAATAACATACGCAGAACTGACATTACTTACTTTTTCCTAATATAAATATGCTTCAAAGTTTTGAATTTTCTTATAACGAAGCAAACTTTATTGGATAAATTTTATTTAAAAATGATTTTAAACTAGTGTTTTAACTGATCAATTAAATAAAAACATATTTTACTTTTTAAATTTGTAAAATTTAAATATTGAAACATATTTAACACTAAATTAAAATTTAATCATATTTTTATTAGCAAAGTAAATATACCTATATATATAATGATGTATAATAATATCTAATAACATGTAGTTGTATAAATGTTAATGATATAAATTTTTTAATCTAAAATTTATTTCCATTTAAATAAATCTGTAAATCTATCACTTTTTGTGGAATAAGAAAGCTTAGTATACTATTGAATGACTGACTTTATCTTCCACGTAAGAAAATTCGATATTGGTAGCCTTACGTGACGATCCAAGTTAATTTTTTCCTTGGCTTTCTTTATCAGATCTGAACTAAGGAGATGCGGTAAATTCTGTATTAAGACTCACTCAATTCGGCTTCCAGATATCAGTATCATTTATTTTAGCACGTACTGTCTCCAATAATATAAGATGCAGCTTGATATCTTATAAAATATAATTTATAGGAGTTCTTGTGTTAAAATTTGCATTCTCAAAATCGCCTTTATTTGTAACATCTATATCTAAATTATGAATTTTATTAAAAGCTACACAAATTTTATAAATTTTTTCATTTTTTCTGTATTTAAAATAAATTATAATAAACTAAGACATAATTATAAAAATTCTTAACAGTTTAAAATTTTCAAATATTGATCATAAATATACCTTTCCTAAACATTTTTTTTTTGTTTCTCTTAGTTTTAAAGATATCATATCCAATCACTATTAAAGTAGACCTAAATATTATATATCACATTTTTTATTAAGGATATGTACTATATTCTGAACTGTGAACTATCTATTAAGCTGTGAATTATGTAAAATATTAATAATTCAAGTGTTAAATAATATTTAAAAATATGAAAACAAATTTTAATATAACGTTAACAAATTAAGTTTGCCTCAATAAAAATTTGTGTTTCAAAAACTGAGCAGAGACAATATTGAGATGATTATTTTTAGAAAAACGTTTTATATTTTCAATATAAGTATTCGTGAACTATTTTAGTGCATCAGTTTACATTATTATTTGCATTATGACAATTTCCCAATAAACACACTTATCATAAAAAAATAGCATTTTAATTTTATTCCTCATTATCTTAAAAGATATAGTGAGAATACAATAAAAATTATCCTTCACAAATAAAGGTTCAATATTGTTAAATACTTATACTATGTAAAATCACCTTCCATTAAGATATTCAAATAACCGAAATTTATTACAGCCTATATAGATAACAACAGGCAACTTATAAAGAATTAAAATTTAAAATAATTGTCTAACAAATTAAAAAATGATAACCTAAAAAATCAAATAATGATAAATTTTTAAAGATAAATAAATCAAACAACAATTTAAAAATACAAACAGTGTAAATGTAATTATTTAAATTGCACTAGCTTCTTGAAAGAAAACATCAAAGAGAAAATAAAGAGTTATAAGAAAAAATACTAATTGAAATCATTTGTTAGAAATAATGAGCAATTAGCCAAATGAATTCTTTTACAATGATTATATAACCTCAAATGTAATTTTTCTCAATTTTTCTATCCTCGCACTTAAATTTGGTTTTCTTGGATTCTTACTCGACTTTAATGACTAGCACATTTCGAACTTATGCAAAGTTACCAGATTCATTAAAAAATGTGCCAATAGAATGATAAGAAATAAGATTTTCTAAATGATGGATAATCTAATAAGAAATTATTATTTTAAATGCTTAATATTCAGAAATCAAATTTTTTTATCCAAAAGAAATATCTTTTCAAAATTATAAAAGGCAGTTTATGTTTTGTTAACAATGAATCTTGTTGATAAATTTAGAATAAAATCTTACTATACCGGCCATTGCATTCTTAATTTTTGAAGTAACTAAAATATTTTTTTTCTTTATTATTTTTTATAAAACATTTAAATTATACAGTTTTATGCAAAAACTTACCATAGCATATTTAATCGCAATTTTAATCCTTTTGTAAATAAAATTATATAAAGATTTTATTCTTGAATTTCTTATTTGCTATTTTTAAAATTTTTAAAATTACGCGCTTGTTAGAAAATTTTTTAATGAAATTACAATTTAATAATTGTGATTAGATACCTAAAAAAATTCAAATGGATTTATTGGTACGTAAACGTAAATATAACAATTTTATGCAACTATTTGAAATTTAATTTATTTAATTTTAAGCTATTTAAAATGTTTCATAGTAGTAAGTGACGGTAAAATTCAGTGCATCTTGTTTTTCAATAATGAAGGATATCATCTAAACATGAGTTTTGTAGAATTTTCAAAATTTAACTTCATCCAAATTTGCGTTTTTATTAAAAAAAATTCGGCTTTAAAACAGATATTAAATTATTCCATTGTATATATTTCTTTTATTTTTGTATTATATTTCCTTAAATATAATTTTTACAAATTTAAATTTTGAATATAATAAAAATAATTTACCATAAGAAATAAAATCAGCATTTGATTTATGGAAAATAATAAAATGTTTTTATCTATGTAAATTTTTATTAAACTCAAATGTGAATTGTTTACTATTAATGTTTATTTAAGAATAAATTAGGGAATTTAAGCACTTTTTAACTTATATGTTTGAATGAATTTTAATTATTAAAGTTATAGCTTGAAAGACACTGTTTAGCAAAATTTTTGAAAAATGTTCATTTTGAGCATAAAACTTATATCTGTTAGTAAAATAATATAAATTTATTCCACAGAAACGCAATTTTGAATGAAAACCTAAACATTTATGGAAGTATTTTAGATTGTGGATCCGATAAGTTTACATAGATTAAATGTTACATTCAGACATTTTATTTTTAATACATTAATCCACTTTTTTTTACTTTGATCATTAGTAAATCAAATTAATCCAGTTTACATTAGCTTATAATTTGTGTAAAATATTTCAATATTATTATTAAGTAATGACACATAACTTATGCCATGATAATAAATATCATATGTGATTAAAAATATAATTGGTAACACAATTTTAATATCATTTAGTTACGAAATTCTCTTCTTGAATCATATGTAGCAGAATTAAGCATTTTCTTTGTTTTTGAGAATTAACTTTAATGACTTTATAAAATAGTTTTGTTTTGTTCTCGTTTAATTCAAGTCTTTACATCTAACTCCAATCAAAGTTTCATCATATTTAAGCTTAATTTTGAGTAAGATAAAACCTCTAAAATTTACAAATAGAATATTTTGAAATTTTTTGTGTATATTATAGACAGGTTTTAATTACTTTTTAAGCTACTTTCAATACATTTAGAAGTTATATTTAAATTTATAAATATACATGTACAAGTAATAGCACTTAGATACTTAGTATCGTTGTTTTGAGCTATTTTATGATTTTACCCAACCCCTGTAGACGTTGATTTTAATCATTATAATAAGTCTTATAAAGAAGTTAAAAGATAAATTGGAGCCATAAGAATGTTAAAAAATCTACTTTCATAAATACTTGGAAAGCAAATTCTGATGGCATGATTGATTTAGAGACTTTTGAGTAACCCTTTTACATCAGATTTAATTTTGATGAATTATAACCCTCAGAATAAATAAATTAATAATAAATTAATAATAAATAAATTAATAATATGTTAATTAAATTCAGTGTTATTAGGTAGTAAGTGGGAAAATAGTTATTGATAAAAAGGCAAGATGACGTTTAGAATCCGCAATCTGAGCATAAAAAGACTTAGCCAATTAACCATAAGCCTGTAAATAAGTTGTTTTCTAGGTGCTATACAGGTCCAGAAATTTTGAAGACTTGAATTGTTATCTAATCAGATGTATTTCACCTTTCCATAAAAATGAAAATAAAAATTTCCAATGTGTCAAATAATCATCAATATAATGTTTCATATGACTGATGAATGTTTCACAATCGTCATTCATTGAACACATATTGCTGGTGATGTCATTTTTTAACGTCATCTTTGCTGAGAAGTCGTCTCTAGTGAATTTTGTAACATAATACTTTATGGCTATTTTGCATGCTATCGTTACAATAAAGTGAAGTTGTTGAACTAAATATTGAATTAATGTCAATTCTTTCATTATTGTTTTGGCAGCGGGAATGTTTTCGGCATATTTAATAGAATCAGTTTAGTCTTCATATCAACATCTTCTCGTGAGTCACTGAAGTTATTCATTCAAGTTTGGCAATTAATATTGTTAACATATTTAAGGTAATAATCAAAAAGTCGTTCTGATTATAACGAATAAATTTTTCCTTTTCTTGAACCGTTTTGTGAAAATAAAAATTTCTTCGAGATGTCCCAACTTGCAAAATCGAAAAAATAAACAGTCGAAATATATATATATATATATATATATATATATATATATATATATATATATATATATATATATATATATATATATATATATATATATATATATATATATATATATATATATATATATATATATATATATATATGTATATGTATATATATATATATATAGTCTTTTTTGTTTATATAAACCGTTTTTTAGTTTTTTTAACCTTAGTAAAATTATGAATTTAAATCTAAAAATATATTTATATCACATATTATCTTCCATTTTTTACTTTATTTAATCATTAAGTTTAAATTAAATTATTTGAATGTATCTAAAGTAACTTCCACTTCAGGTAAATCTATATGTTTTGAAATATTTTTGTGTTTTAAGTATAATATCGAATTTGGATAAAATTTTCAATAAAAACCTTATTTAAATTAAACTTTTTAAGTGATTTAGATAATAATTTTGGTTATTTATATTAATTTTCAAACCATATAATTCTTATTCTTTTTAAGCAAAAATAATATGAATACTCATTTAATATTATTAATTAAATCAAAATATTCATAATATTTTTTAACAGATACACTAAATAAATTAATAATAAATGCACTACAGTATTCAAATCTAAATTTTCTTCAACTCTATTTTTGTGATTTTCATGAAGAGAATATTAAATGCAGAAATTTCTCAGTGAAACGTAATCTTTTTGCTAACTTCAAATTACTTCAAATGTTTCAGATATTAAATTATTCAACAGTTGCTGCCTCAACTCCAAAATTTTGTTCTTTTGCTGAGTTCATCGAAAAATCATAACTTGATACGTGATCAGAATTAGGAAAGTTAGAATTTATTTAACTTTCCTAATATATATATATATATATATATATATATATATATATATATATATATATATATATATATATATATATATATATATATATATATATATATATATATATATATATAATTTATTATCTATTTTTTCTTCAATGTGAATGTCTAAATATATATTGGATTAATTTTCATGTTTAATCAAGGAAGCAAGGAAAGGATGTATTGCTGTTGTAATAATACAATATTTTTTTTCATAGTAATTGTTAGAGATTTTTTTCCAGGCTTCACTAAACATAATATCATATTCATGGTTTAAAAACACTGGTAATGTCGGTATAATTAATAGTACACGTATACTGTAACTATAAACACTGTAGTTAAGCGACATAAGCTGTTGCTCATTTCTCTCAGATCGATTTGGCAAATAATCTCAGATTTTTTTATGCTTAAATTTTAATATAATATTATGTATTTCATAAAATTATGATAAGATTGGTTCTGGATTTCAATCAGTGTATGAAAATTTTGAGCTTAGAATTTTTTATTTTATTTTTAGTATTATAATTTACAAAAAAATATTTTAATAAAAAATTAATTTTATAACATAAAAATATATAATATATTCAGTAATTTTTAAAAATTTTCTTAGCATTTAGTTTATTTATATTGTTTTTATTCGAAAGAGCTTAAAACATGTTATTTAATTTGAAAGGCAAACATTCTGGAATTCCAATAAACACTGCAAAACATTTAATGCTTCACTGTCAAACTTAATTTTAATAAATTGTAATTGACTTCAATTAATTTCTGCTTTTAATGATTTTCATTCAATTTTACATTCTTTAAATTAAATGTAGTTTTTGAATGCTTATTTTTTATTATAGAAATTTATCCGAAAAGGACATTCTTACAGCTTATTTTAATAAGCTGTCTTATACTTCTACATAAACAGATATGGTTCTTCCTGCCCTAAAATTCTTATATTTTTGATTTTTCTATTTCTCTGAATTTTATTCCTTAATTTTTTCTACTTTTTATTCTGCAATCCTACTTTTTTATTTTTTATTATTAAATTTTGATATCAATACAAATGTATACGTAACTGATCATATCAAAATAACTGTTTTTTTCCTAATCCCAGCATGTGAAAATTTGAGTCGATTTTATATAGTAACTAGTTCTAATATTGGAATTAAAACACCTTATAAAATATATATTTTTACACAATTACAATTATAACTTTAATATAATAAAATATCTATTAGTTTAGGATGGATTTTTTGAGACAGAATAAATAAAATATTTTTCTGTATAGTTTACACTGCTAATAATTATGATTCTCAATAACCTCATATTTTCACTGTACGGAAAAACATTCTCATAAATTTAATGATGGTGATGACATTGAACTTGAGTTGTAAATGTAGCATATTCATTTGAGAAGTTACCTTGTATCAATTTTATGCACTTATAGCGTCATTGTTCTTTTATAATTTCCCAAATATATGGAACCGAGGATTTTCTATGATAAAGAAAAAGGTTTACATGTTGGTCTTCTTTAAAATTTTTATCTACCCCAGTCTAAGTTTTTCGTCATATTATGATTGATCCATATTTATGACATTCTGACCATAAATATGACATTCTGCCACAAAGTAAGAATTTATGGTTATTAACCATATATTCTTACTTTGTGTCAGAATGTCATATTTAGGATTTTATGAAATTTCCTGGATTTTTATATTTATATTAATGAGTTAATTATGATCTAAGCTATTCAATTTATATTTAAAAATTTTTGAAATTTTGTCAGCTATTTGGTAGCATAGCCCTATCCAAACTTATTATTATTTTTATTTTGCAATTAGTTTTCATCCGAGATTTTACATCAATCCTGCATCGTCCAAGGTTACAAGTGCATATCATCTTAAAGAAATTTATGCACAGTTTTCATGTTGATATTTATTGATATATCCCAGCAAAATCATCAGTTTCAAATAATTAAGTATGCTCATCATAACTTGAATTCCATTTTTCTAGCTTTTATTAATTATATAATACCAGAAATGTAATATTTCTGAATTCATAAATCTGTCGTAAAATCTAATAATTGTCTAAACTGAAAAAACACAGTTTACATTTAATTGTATTCACTTCTTACAATAAGTATATAAAATGTTGGCACACACAATGTCACTTCATTTTTAATAAACTTCCCATTATCAACAGATGATCATATTATAGTTGCTGCATTAATATCCAGCCACTTTATATATACGCTGAATAACTCATAAACATTGATTAATTGATTGCTTTTCTCCTCGATTTAATCATGAATATTTACGCATTTTCAAGCCTTTTAGCTTGTACTTCGTAGATTATTTGATAAAGATTAAGTTATATCATTTTAAAGTTTTATGTTCCACATTGCTATTCAAAATATCAGATTATTATCAAATATATCTTTTGTTATTTATAATTCTCTATAATACTATATATACATATATATATATGTATATATAGTATTACATTTTTTAAAGTATTATAATTATCATCAATGCTTTTAGGAAAAAAAATATATTAAAATAAATATTTTAAAAAGCTGTGTACTAGGACATACTTTTGAATGAAATTGCAAATTTGTATTGATTTTTTTAAAAAGTCTAATAAGGCAATATTGCTTTCCATTAAGCATGGAGTTGAATGATTTCAATAAATGCTAATGTGAAATAATAGTTTTTAAAATATTACGAATAAGAATGAGCTTTATAAAGACTTAAATAACAGATGACCCCTGATTTTGGTGAACATAGTGAAGAAAGAGACGTTTGTATTGTTTAAAAAAATTATTTATGCTGTAATCTAATTACTTTTCTGCTTTTACATCTCTTTTTTTCTCTGCCTTCTTTTATTATATTTTTTCCTCTCATGACTTGTTTTTGATTTGTTATGTAGTACATTTGTTGTACCTTCAGGCGCTGTGTAGTATTTTTTCATGCAAAGGGAGATATTTTTGTTTTCTCAAATAAAAAAATATTATTAATAAAATTTAATAATAGATCTAAAATTGTGATCGGGTAAATATCATTGAAAATACCACTAAAGCAAAATAAATTGTAGTAATTTAATGTAATAAACATAAGTTAAATTAATGACAACTAAAAACTTACGTTTAAATCTTCTTTTGAAAAAAAGATTACTTTATATTATCGATGTCTTTTTCTCATCTCTTTTGAATGCTTCCTATTCCGGATGCAAAGGAATTGAAATAAGTACTTCTTGCCAGTTTCTCATTATTGTTATTTTCTCATATTTCAAATCTACCACTCATTAAGTTAATTCTTTAAAATTCTTACAGGCACACTTTTATTGTAAGGGCATTTCATATTAAAAGTGTAATATTTTAGTGAAAAAGTTTCTTCTAGATATTTTACTAGACACAGATACAAAAATTATAAAGCACCAAAGTCCTTGTCGTTTATAATTCTAATATAGTGTGATAAAATTCAAGAGAATTTTCATTCTAACCTAATCTGGCAATTACTGCATTTTATAATAGCTTACATGCCAAATTAAAATGCACACTCCATAGCCATACATCGCATGTGAAACAAAATTAATTGAAACATCTGTAATCGAATTTGAGCTCAAGTGGCTCCACACCGATGCCAATCAAGATCAGCAAAGCGAACTATCATTTTCTGAGAGTAGGGATTGTTAGGGTGACCACGCATTCTTCCTCATAGAGTGGCTGGATGTTTGTGGATTAGAAACGTGTCCATGTAAACCTAGAAATCCCAAGACCTTCCATTGGTGTGGTGTTGGTACGGAGAGGAGGGTGCCAGCTTAGATGTGATTTCGTCACTTGAACATGGTTCAATATTACAAAGTGTTTGTGGATGGCTGAGTATTTCAAACCCTTTAACCTTAAGATACAATCCATGACTCTCTTGCATCGCTATGTATAAATATATGTAATAAGATTTAATATGTTGTTTTATTTTCCAAAAGAAAACTTATACATAACAAATTTAAAACTGATAAAACATAAGCTAACTTTTACATTGTTTCTAAATAGATAAAAATGCTTTTTTCACTTATTTTAATTCATTAAGCGATTTGAACCGCACAATCTTGCAAATTCATATTTGATGATATCTCTTGTTTGAGTTTGATGATTGATCTATCACTTATAATTTTTGTATATCCATTAGTCTGGAAGAAAACATTCCTTATTCTCTGCTTACTAATACATTTCATCACCAAAAACTTAAATTTCTGTAAAAAATATGAAATTTATATTTTCGAAACATCTTAACACAAACTTCAACGATGAAGCAACACTTTGCACAGTGTCAGTATAAATATCGCAAAATTACTTAAATTTTCAGATTGCTTCGTAATAAGTTGATGTAAATGTTGAAAAAATAAATATAAAATTTTACACGCAATAAAATAATTAAATTTATTAATAGCGAAATGTATGACTTATATTAGAACTACAAAAAATATATTAAATTACATTCACAATAAATTGCAATTAAAATAAAAGCGCGTTTTTACAAACCGCAGGCACCTATTTATACGAAACAGTGTCTGATCTTTAATTGGTTTCCATAAATTATAACTTTAATTTGAATTTATAAACAAATTTTTTTTGGAAAATATATTTCTTATAAACTTATTTTTCTGCCTTTTCGCTTGCGTTTATTTTTTTCCTTCTAATTATTTATTTTACTTTTTACAATTGGTTAAAACTTAGATCAAATTGTAACTTCAACATTAAGTATTAATTTATCAGAGTAGAGTAAAAAGTAATTTCCATTCTAAATTTTAAATTGTTTGAAATGAATATAAAGAAATTATTTTTCCTGAATCCTAGAGTTATTTATATCAGCAGATTTTGAGCTATCAATAGGCGCCAGGCTCAAAAACTTTTCCCCTTGGAAAAGTTGCAACAATCCCTGTGGATTTTTTGTAATCTAATCTAAGTTCCAACTTTGTATGCTTTTGATATTAGTCAATAGTTTCAAGAGAAAATACCATAGATTGTTCTTTAAAAGTTTAATCGTGTCTTGGATTCACCTTATAAAATATATAATTAGTTAATATCTATATAATTAGTATAATAATCTATATAATTAGTTAATATATTCATTAACAAGACGCAATGTATTTTGTTAATTCATGCTTGGTGTGATAGTACTGAAGAATGACATCTATGTTTTTTTTACCTCTGTGTCACGTATTAAATAAACAACTGTAACTGAAGAAAGCGTAAAAATTTATCTGATCACTTGAGTGAAGATCTGTCACTCATTAATGAGCTTTGACAGAGAAACGTACTACTCTTTGAAATTATAATTCAAAACTTTGTGAATGAGGATTCAGATGTAAATTGTTCATAAGATCTATTGGAGGATCGATTGAGAACGTAAATGAAAGAAGACTTTTAGATATCGCATGCGAAAGAAACAACTTTGTGTCAGCAAAAAAAGAAGAATAAGAAGAAGATGAATGATAACAAAATATAAGGTATTTTTTGAAGAAAAAACAATGAAAAATGCTGTCTACATAGTAAAAAATGTGCTTATAAAAATTTGATTTTGAAATTAAGAAATTAAGAAATTGGTTATTTGTGTGATTTGTTTTTTTCCACAATAATATGAAAGTAGTATGAATATTTTTTAAATGTGAAATTGTTTTGCACGTTTTTATGTAATGAATATTTTTAATAATATTGTTTCCATAGACAACAGTATGGTAAGAAAATATTTTTTTTAACACCAAGCATTTTATTTTTTATTTTATGAACTTTCAACTTTAAGAATTACTTTACCGGCTCCTACGTGTTCGTAAAAAGAAACGTCTGCTATAGATAACATACAAATGATAAAATATTAATAGTTATTACATAAGTATTATAATATCATTTAAAAAGGGATAGTTGAAAACTGCATGTTAAACAGTTGAATTTTCTTTAATATTATATGATTCCAGTTTACATAAAAATACTCATCTAGGAATAATTTTAATTCATAAGGTGAAATACATAAGAAATATTAATTCATAAATCGTAAGAAATCCTTAGATATAAAATGTGATCATATTGAATATTTATCTTCATCATATTCTGATAAATTAGGCTCATCAGTCGTTTGCTATGCATATTAACATCTTAAATGGTGTGCAGCAGTACAAACTTTGACCATAAAAGAATATACACAATCTCTATCTTGAAAGGATATTTGTTTTAAATTGACAATGTTTGCTAACTTCTAAAGTAAGAAGATAATTATTATTAAGTAAGACACACGCTTAACTTGCCAGTCATTCTCGTTATACTGAGGCTCAGAAAAATTTATTATTGTGATACATTTAAGAAAACAGTAAAATTAGAATTATGATATTAAAATTAGAATGTGTTTTCAACGAAGATAATGTACAAAATTCTGTTGCATAATATCTGTTTGAAAAGAGTTTTTTTGAGATTGCGAATAATGTTGTTAAGAAGATGTGTGTAAACCATGTTAACACACTGGATGAAGATTATTTAACTAGTTAGTGTATCTTGCACATATGTATATTCTAAGAATAGTGTGAGGAATTAAGTGTGGTTGGAATTTCTGAAATCAGAAATAGGTATAATGCATTTTAACCTCAATGATCACAGAGGATTGTTGATGTTGAAAATGAAGAAGAGTAAAAATATTTTTACGAATGAAAAACGTAGATGTAATAAGCTGAACTCAAATTGCAAAATTGTATAAACGTATTAAAAAAATTATTATATTTTATGAATTAATTGTATTTATTTATATTCAGCTTTGGTAACAATAATAACAATTTGTTGAGCGTTATAAGTTGAATAATTAGTACATTACAAATAAAACTAAGACCACTTTTCTTTCATTTTTCTGTCAACATATTATATAAATATATATATATATATATATATATATATATATATATATATATATATATATATATATATATATATATATATTACGATAATGAAAAAAGACTCAAGGAAATATGAATATTATTTATTTAAATGATACAAAATTGGTTCAGCCATGTAAGAATCAAAATAGCTATGTAAAAAACTTCAGTTTTGGGATATACATTTAGCAAAATAATTTATTTTTAGTCATAAACTTTAACACAAAAATTATCTGTTTTTACTAAACTTTTATAATTAAGTAACTCCTTGAATAATACTATTATTATTAAAATACTTTTGACCATATATCATAATAATGGAAATAAACATATGAAAAAATATAATAAATGCATTGAAACTTCTTCTTATGTGCCTAAATACAATTTTAAATTCATCAAATAATAAGAAAAATCTTTTCAGTCACGAAAGTTGAAATTTTTGATACCCTTTTAATCTTATTGCCATAAGAAAGATTAAATTTTGTGAGTAATGTGTGTTTCCAATAAATTTTTAAACATTAATAAAATTTCTTGAAATGTCTCTGTAGGAAACTGATTCATTCATAAAACATTAGAAATTATACATTTCAATAGAAAAATTTCGTCTACAATAGTAATTTTTATTTTTAAAATATTATTCCAACTAAGAAATATCTTTAATAATTAATGTGATATTCAGAACTATCCAAACTTTTTTTAATATTTCTGGTGAATATTAAAAAAAGTTTAGATAGTTCTGAATATCACATTAACTATTCCGGATATTTACTAACATTTTTCTTTCTAACGAATAATAAAATTGATATCATTACAAAAATTAAATTCGGATTACAAAAATTGATTTCGGAATATCAAACTATCTATATCTATTACTTTTTAATTTGAAAAAAATTCAATATTAATGAAATTTGATAAAGAAGTTTATTATTTGGGCATTTTAATTCAAATTTTTCTGATCACATTGAATTCTGAAGTTGATATGTTACTTGGAATGTATATATAAATTTGGGAATTTTTTTACTCAAATAAAATACCTATTTCTGTAACTATTATTTTCTTCGATTCAGATTTTTTGAGCAAGGCTAAAAAAGTAAAAGCAGTAAAAAGAACATCTTTCCAAATAAATGAAAAACTAAATCAAAAGAAAACTGAAATATAATGATCAAATCGAAGCAATCCACATTAAATGTTTGTTCAACAAAATATTTATATAAGATATCATAAAAAAATAGATGGAACTATTAGTGGAGCAAATTGGAAAGAAATAGTAATAGATGTTTACACGCAAGTAAACTTGATAAGGCTCAGCATGAAAGATATCCTTTGGGGAAAACGATAAAGCTTTATACGCCTTCAGGAACATAATGTATAAGGCAAGAAAACAATAACTCTGAAATCCACGAAAATAATTCCCTACTTGACTATACAGTCTCTTTATTCCCCTCTGAGTCAGTAGGTTTCTCCTCATAACACCTGAAAGCTTTGCCTTAGAGCTATTTAGGCCTTCGGAATAACCACCACTGGAATAAAAAAAAATAGCAAAGTGAATAAAGAAGAGAGAGGGAATGTGAAGAAAACAAAAACAGCTTTATTTTTTCTCTTACTTTCAAACTCAGTGTGCCTATATGCATTGAAAAAACTCTATATTTATATGTAGGTATTTTGAGACTAGAGCGTGTCAGTATAAAAAGGGGAAAATGTTTTCAAAAGAAATTCTGCTATACCAGCATGCTTTTTTTTTGTGATCGTAACTGTAGAACACCATCAAACGAAGGCATCCATTTTGTATTTTTACATTTTCCAGCAAACTGAATGTAGAACTTTAGCACCTTTGCACTTTTTTGGATTCAAGACTTTGAAGTGGATATACTTTAAGATAAGTAGCATATTTTAGAGCTTTTAAAACTGGTGCTGTTATTTTGTCTCAAGGCATAAAAGTTAGAGCCGGGAAAACAAAAAATATCGAACCAAAATTTTGAATTTTTTCCAAAACAATTTCGAGTAAAGCTTTTGAATTTTCTCCAGGGCTTAATAACAGGAATTTTTAAAAATTTGTTGCTTTAAAAAGAGTTATATAGTAAATAGTCGAAATTTATCGCCAAACATCCTTAATAATTTTATTATGAATAAATTAAGTTCTAAGATAAAATTTTAAATTAAATTATTATATGACCTGAAGAAAGTTTGGGTAATTTTATAAGAGATTGTATCATTACCTTTATGAATAAAATATACAAAAAATATATGCAATTAAAAGAAATTTTGAAAAATTATATATATATATATATATATATATATATATATATATATATATATATATATATATATATATATATATATATATATATATATTCGTTAATTGTATCTTATAAGTTAAACCTTTTTACTGAGCATATGGCACTTCTTTCAAAAAAATTTAAATTTACACTATCCCTGTTGTGGAATTCCAAAATGTACATGACCAATTGTGGTTAAGGAATGTTGAACTGATTGCTGATATCATCTCGCACCACTATTCTTTACGAATGAGTGACCAGCATTCTGTTCCCTTCTGAGGGGTTTAAGTTCTCTTGAGACTTTTTATGGGTGAACTATCCTATCTAGCAGACGTGCATATGATGTTATGTTTGGTCGTCACGCTAAGAAATGCTCATGTGTACAAATAAAAAATTTTCTTTGAAAATACACGCTTTATTTCTTTAGATATGATAGCTAAAAATATTGTCTCGATAATTTCTTTTCTATCAAAATATTTCAGACCATTATGAAAGAAAAGTAATGATTTTTCGTACATATACTTCAGTTGAAAACAAAGTAATCAGTTCCCCGTTTAATTTTTTTTCTCTCTTGTTACTCGTGTGGAAAGACTTGAAACGCATCGGTCTGGTACTCATTCTTAATTTCCTACCTTCTGAGCCTAATATGTGGCAAGAAATTACATCCTTATATATAGGTATTCCTTCTCTCCAAGATCATTACGCTGTATTTCTTTCTTTTGTATGGAATTGGCTTAAATTAATGAATCCTCTTAAGTCAGGAAATTGCATTTGAGGAAGAAGGAAAAAGTTTACATTTCAGAGTCAATATTCCCCCCGACTGTTTTGGAATTTCATTAGCAATAACAAGTAACTATAATGAAGGTTGCAAAAATCGGGTTGCATAGCAAGAAAATGAAGAATATTTTAGGAAAGGGGTGTAATCCTAGATGATAATTATTTCTCTCTATTCCATGCTGTAGAGAGTGCAAGTTATAATTATATAACGTGAAGAAGATACCTTAGTTTAATCAAGTAAACCTATTTTTTATAGCTTTATCGATTTATTATTTTACTCTGTAAATCTTAACGAAATTTTATTTAATTAGAGTAATTTTGAAATTATATTGCCTTAATTTCCCATTGGTTATAGTCAATTTTAATGCCTTTTTTTAAACTAAAAATTTTTATATCTTTTCTATTCCCTTAATATTAAAACTTACCTTTAGACATTCATTAATAAAATGGTTTAAGCTATAAATCTAGTTATTAAATCTTGAAGCATATAGATAATTTTATTACTAAAATTTCGATTGCTTAATTGATTAAGTATAGATTAATAACATCTTTATATGTAATGATATATTACATAATAGTACATTTTAAAACGAAATATTTTTTATTCCTTACAAAAGAAAATGATAAATTCAATAACATAGTTAATACAAGGAAATAAGTTAGTAATATCTTGCAGTAATAATTTGTACATTAAGTCACTAAATGTCCTTATATTGTTAAAACTGCAGATTGGACAAGAATAAAGTTCACAAACATATTGTTATATGAATGCAAGTCTGAGAGTATAAATGTTTCCTTCAAATATTTCTTTGATAATTTTTTTTAATTAATTAAATAGCACTCATATTTGCCTGTTAAATAAAAAGATAATTTTGATATAAATCATTTGCTTAAAATGAAATTAAAATTATTGTGTGTGTGTGAGGAATTTTTCTTATTTCAATAAAAAAGAGATAAATAAATTTAATATTCTCAATACTTAATTTTGTAGCATCAGATTGCAGAACAAATTTTTAAGTATGGCAATAATCTTCAAATGCTATACAGTCTTTCGACTTATTAATTCAATCAATATATTTTACTTCATGCTACACAGAAACAAATTTAAATGATGACAGTTTTCTTACGTAAAATCTTTAAACAAGTTGATAAAAATGTCTTAACTTCACAAGCAATTTTTTATAATTAATATTTATTATAAAACCTCCAGGCATTCTGTGTTAGAGCAATATATATATATATATATATATATATATATATATATATATATATATATATATATATATATATATATATATATATATATATATATATATATATATATATATATATATATATATATATATATATATATATATATATATATATATATATATATATATATATATATATATATATATATATATATATATATATATATATATATATATATATATATATATACATATATATATATATATATATACATATATATATATATATATATATATATATATATATATATATATATATATATATATATATATATATATATATATATATATATATATATATATATATATATATATATATATATATATATATATATATATATATATATATATATATATATATATATATATATATATATATATATATATATATATATATACACTATGATGCTACTGCACTAAAAGAAAAACGTGCGTTCTGTAGTTTTATTAAATATGACCATATTTAATATTTATTGATTTTTTAGCAGAAATAGAACCAATTAATTTCTTTTATCAGTCACTGGTATCAAAAACGTCATTCAAATTACTTTTGTATGTTATTTTCATTACATTTTGTGGATATTTAAATGCATTAAAAACTAGCTTTCGTTTTTTATATCTGTGAATAATTGCTATTCATATTATTCTTAAAGGAATACTTACACGACAGAAAAATATTATTTTTCTGCGATTTAATCCCCAGAAATTCCAAAATTAAAGTTTACATTTGTATTCTTTCAACCTTAGAAGGCTGAATGAGAAATCTGTATTGAAAGCATTAGAGATAATACTTAATCTCAAAGAGTTCTTAATTTGAATCTCGTTTTCCATCGGGAGTCGCAAATCACAGAGGATTTAACTTGTTTAGTAAAGACATTATCCGAGGAATAAAATACGCACTTAGCCAAAAGATTTGTAAATGGAATGGTATTACTTTTAGGTAAACTAAAATGTCTATCCTACAATATAACATTTTATTAGTATTTTATTTTAAAATGGTTTCAATTCAAAATGTTTATTCAGAAGAGAATAGCTTTTATTTACATGTAAATGATCTGTTTCTTTATCATAATAAGTTCTGCATGCAAATCAAAATGTTTCTCTTTAAAATAAAGTTCATTTCTTTCGATATTTTGCTTTTTTACTGATTTATAAAAATGACCTTTTCAAGAAAAGGGAAAGTTTGTTTGTGTTTTATTTTTATAATTCTCATTTCAAGTTTACGTGATTTAATTTCTTTGTTGAATATATTTTTAGCAAATATGAGTGCAAAATAGTTGCTATAAATATTCAACATATAAAAATTATAATTAATTGATAGTTTTGAGTTTTAATTTTATTTGCATTTTAGTATGCAACTAAATAAAATGAGAAAAGTTATTAAAATTGTAAATGAAAGTACTTTTTTTAAAAAAAATAGTTTTAATTATATATCATTACTATCGGGGTGCGATATTAAGATTAGTAAAACATGCTTGCAAAAACGACATTTAATAGATTTTACTGTTTTAACCCCATTTGTCCACAGGAAATACTTTTGAAAATCGTTTCCCTCATTTCAAAATACTTCAGATTAGAATTCATTTTTGTCAACTTGATTTAAGTCTCTACCATGCAAAAAACATGTTTATCTATGATATATATCTGAAGTATAAAAATGTAAATTAGAGCCGTTTTTTAATCTAATTTTATCAAACTACACTCGCTGCTTATAAACAAACGATGTGGTTTAATTTTTAGATTAATTATTAGAAAAATCTGTGTGCATTGTATATATATATATATATATATATATATATATTTACAAAAAGCGCGTTTTTTATTTAAAAACAATTCCATTGGTAAGAAATGAGGTAAATGTGGTAAGATAAAAAATCTATTTTTTAAAGTTTCCAACCATGATTTTTAAAACACATTTTTCTACTTTTTCGTGGGGTAAAATATTCGCTATTGTTTTTCTCACGAAAGTACAATTCTAATTCTAATTCATTTTATTCTCAATAATTTGATAATGACACTAAAAGATTTTAACTTTACTAGATTTTTTTCATTCAAAATATAGCATAAAAGTTAAACGTCTTCTCATAGTCATATACAAGCTTCGTGTAAGCCAAAGATTCAAAATAAATATTAATCTTACTTAAACTATGAAAAAATTACTTTTTAATTAAATGCACAGCATATAGTTAAATATTTCAATAAGTATAGTTGTCTTGAGATTTTCTTGACAACCTTCACGTGTTATTGCATTCCAGGTGATAAATTTCGTTAAATATGAAACCATATTCGTGACATGGGCAAAAATTTAGAACAATTTTAATTACGCATTCTAAATAAACATGTATTGTAGAACTGATAAGGATATACCTCGCATATATTTTAATGTATTAGAACATTTTTGGGAAGATTATTTTTTTTTTCAGATAATATTTTTGGGAATTTTTTTTCAGATTTTTTTAATTATTTTGATTATGCTGTATCTAATGTAAACATTATTTAGACTAATTAATTAATACTTTTTTTATATATTACTTAAAAATATCACAAAAAATTAATTTATCTCCTTAAAAGTTATTTTTACGTATAAAAATGCTTTTAGTGAATATGTTAGATATAAGAGAATATCTAAATATTTTAATTCAAATTTTCTTAGATTAAATATTAGGTTAATGATAATTATTTTTAAAATTAAAATATGTTAACATAATTCGAAATTTAAATTCCTAAATATAATTTAATTAGAGCAACTGCTTTTCAAGATCATAGAAAAATATTTTAAAATGCCTAAACTCGCATGAGTGAGTTTCACATCCTAAACTTTAACTATTTCACTCAATTACACACTGTTTTCTCAAAAATTTTATAAGAGAGGCTTTCAAAGTGTAATATTTATCTACAGCACTAAATTGGCAGCCCCTTTCAAGTAAAACAATTTGAGACACATAGGAAATGTTGTGTTCTAGCTTTCTGTCAAGAGATATTACGTAGAAAATCTTTTAGAGAATATCTTTTATCCTGGCATTTCACGCACGAAATATTTGGAACAATTTGCCAGAAGTGCAAGAATGGAGGATTATTTGCATGAGCACCTTTAATAGGTGAGAAAGTGATCCCTCCTTCTCTAAGTTCTGTAAATGACATGCCCCACTTAAGTTGGAGTATCAGAGGAAATTTAGAACAAAGCATCGAACCATGCTGTTATTCATTTCATCGATTTTTCAAACAGTAAACTCATTTTCACTTTTTTTCCAGAAGACACTGACAGTCCAACAATCTGACGTCAGCAGTTAAATTGATTAATTATATAAGTGATACTCTGATTTTTACGAAATTTTTACGAAAATCATACTAGAATTATTTGTATCTAAATTACAATGAACAATGTTTTTTTTTTTTTTTTTTTTCAAATCAGTGCAGTAATATTTTACTGTAAATTACACTTTATAACTTTATTAATTGTTTTTTTAGGATAGCATAGATTTTATTTCAACGATAACATATTTTCTTAAAGAAAATATAGTTTTCCAATAAAATTTGTATTTCTAAATTCAGAAAAATATGCATAAAACATTAATTGGTCTATCCCAAATAAGAAGAGCAACATGATATGAGTCAATTTTAATTATTAAACATTTTGTTTTCATTAAGTAAAAAAAAATATATGTTCGAAGTTACTAAAGTATAAATAATTATGTATTAAAATGTATACTTCAAAGTATCTTAATAAAGCGAACATCCAATATCCCCTACATTTTTATACCACAATCAGATGATTAAATAAAACTTTTTTTTTAAAGTAAAGAAGGGCACTTTGCAACAGCAAGACCGGTAACTGCGACTCATTTTGTCTTTTCCTACCAGACATGTTGCGAACCTTGTCTAGGGGCAAACAGCATTACCCTAGCCATAGCCACCTCAAACCCATTTTTATGATGGGCCACATTCATATACCATCACCAAGGAAAGGACACAGAAACACAGATCAAAAGTAACACCCGTGCCCGAACCGGTTACGAGCCTGAGAACCACAGCTCAAGAGTGGAAAGCGCTAACCACTCAACCATCGGTCAAGTCAGGAGCGCTAACCACTCAACCATCGGTCGGCATCAAGCTAAACTTAAAGCTGGTATTTCTCTGTTTATACTGAACTTTTGCTTATGTGTAACTTTGTACATTACTTTTACGCATTGTGAAACATTGTTTCACAATATAGTTTTTAACTATAGTATATAGTTTTTAATACATAGTACAATGTTTTTTGAACATATATATAAATTACTATGTATATATATATATATATATATATATATATATATATATATATATATATATATATATATATATATATATATATATATATATATATATATATATATATATATATATATATATATTTCATACAAGCGTTATTTAAACTATCTTTAATCACCACAGTAAGTAAAATACACATGCACTTCTCATTCATTTAATAAATGTAAAATTAATCATGTTATATTTAAATTTGCCCATATCTTTCTAAAATAACTTTAGCAGCTTCCTTTATTTCAGTTTTTCTAAGGATGTTTAGTTTTATAAGGATACGATTATCTATAAATGTCTTTTGATTGAAGATTGACAATCAAGCTGATTACAAGCTTTACCTTAATCTTTTGGAAAGCACTAGTCAAAATTAAGTCAAAATGATTAATATTTCATAAATATAATTTTTTTGGAATTTTAGTGTGCACAAAATAGTTATGCATGTACTGATATATCTGGCTCAATTGGTACGCCAAATATATGCCACACATTTTTTTTCTATAGTTTTTTCTGTTTGCAGCAACAAATGAAAGGAGTTTCTTTGTAGATTTCAATATGAAATTAATATTTAGCTGTATATATATTCTTTTTTTAATAATCACTTTAAATAAGTGCCAATTATGTGTTTGTATCTCTTCTTTATATTTAGTAGTAAGAAATGCGTATGAATAATTTACTGAGAGAATTTTTCCTTGTATAATTCCTTGCATCTTTTCATTATTTTTGTATGAGGAATAAAAGTATATCATGAAAGAGATAATATTGTTTGTTGCTTCATTTAAGACTTTAGCTCCTATTGTATCAATAATCCTCAGTTTTCTAAGTTTTGAGATCAAATTTAAATGAAAATTGTTTTTCATGAAAGAAATGTGGCTTGGTCACTGAAAGATGATAAAGGTAAACAAATATAAGCATACTTAAGGGAAATAAAATTTAAAAAATTTCAAAGCTGCTATGTAAATGAAATATGTACTCATTTGAATAGTCATTAAGTGATACATTAAATTCTTTTGTAACTTTCTACTTGCGATAAAATATAGAAGAAAAATTAATTTAACCATTTTATGAATATAAAAGACACTCTAAATGTCATATCTGCAAAATATTTATTTCAATTTCATTATTGTCATTGAAAGGGCACTCAAGAACTATTACAAAATTATACACAAGAATAATCGTTACTTTTGTTGAAAATTTCACTAGAAAGTAAACAATATAGCTCCTTCAAACGTTTATAATTTAAATAAAAGTTGTATATTATATACATACATACAGACATACATACATACATACATACATACATACATACATACATATATATATATATATATATATATATATATATATATATATATATATATATATATATATATATATATATATATATATATATATATATATATATATATATATATATATATATATATATATATATATATATATATATATATATATATATATATATATATATATATATATATATATATATATATATATATATATATATATATATATATATATATATATATATATATATATTCATACTTATAGATTAAAACTAGATTCTGAATATAATTCTTGCATTCTTGTGAAACTCTGTTTAATATAAATAATGTTGGGCTAAATAATATGACTTTATGTGTTTCGATTATTTATAATAAAATTTAAAAATGCTGCTTCGAAGCGTTTTTTGCAATGAGTAGTTTATGACCTTCAATATAAATACAAATTTTATCAAGCAAATGAATTTTTCTTGCAAGATATAAAATACACATTTAATGTTATATTATTTTACCCCATTAATTGTAGATTGTACAACACAAATAAATATATTGCACTTCTGTTTTCTTATGTAATTTTAAGCAGACTTTCTTTTATCATAATGTCAAGTGTAAAAGCTAAGTAAAAATTTATGTAATCAAAATTAGGAGTTTTAAAGCAGTGCAAATAATTTTAAATTTAGTATATTTCCTTAAATCAATGTAATCAATGTTTTTAATTAATATTTTTCCTTAAATCAATGTATAAAGTATGATACTTTCGTATTTATGATTTAAATAGATATAAAAATAATTGTTTTGAAAAACAAATCATAAAATAATTGGTTCATACTTTACACAGAAATATTCTTTCCAGTTTCTGAATAAGAATTGAAATGTTTTCTCACTGTATATTCAAAGTTAAAATTTAATGAAATTAGACGCAAAAGGAAAATAGTTATAAATATTATCTACCAGTTTTAAATTAGATTTTTTATTTTACTAGAAATTTATTATTTAGACAGAACTTTAATAGAATATTTTCATTGCAAAGGAATTTGGCTATTGAGACTACTCTATACTTTGTGCCTTAGAAGTAAGTCGCTGTCTAAATTATGCTTTCAATAAAGTTTCCTTTCAGGTATTTTGTAAGCATTATATTCGTAAACAATATGTTATTTCAAATAATACTCAAAGTTTTCACATAGAAAAGTACACCAAACAATGAAATATTCTCTGCTTAAGCGCAACTGCTTAAGGAAATGGCTGACGACTAAATTTCTGACGGCAAAATTTGAGAGAGAAGTTTCTTAATATATAGATACTTACGATCTGAAGTTCATGAGTTATAGTCTTTTCCTTTTTATGCTTTACAGGATTTTCTATTTTATTGATGAGAAATAAAATATTGAAAGGAGAAATAGAAACTTTTATAGTGATTAAGATAACACAATTAATAAAAAATTCTTTTATAAAACCATTTTAAACTACTGACTAAATTTTATAGAACATTCAATTTTAAAATTAAATATTGTAGGATTACTATTAGCATTTTTACAAATTTTAGTATTTATGATGCTTAAGTAAATTTTATTTTGTTTCTGATCTGGTGTATGAGGTTTAGAAACCTAACAAAAAGTAACAAGTATTAATCGATTTAAACTTCGTATATAAAAAATGAAAGATTCCTTCAAATTACTCCACAATGGAGCTGATAAAAGTTGAATTCATCAGAAAAAGTATAAATAAAATTTTATTGATTTATAAAAATAAGATGATGGTTGATTTTATGCTTCCATATGCAATTCTGTCTAAAAATGGTATGCTTAGATGTTTTCCAAGTCTTATCTTCAGAAATTCGTAATTACAGACTGTTTTTTAGGAAAAGTTAACCTAGAGGACATTTACGAATGTACTTTAAACTGTCTCACAAAAACGTTGAGCATTTACAAGTAACAAAAGTCATGAATAATTTATGAAAATAAATAATCGGTATTCTTTAGTCTATACTTTTTTAATTATAATTTGAATAAAGTATTTTTATTAGAGATCATTTATTATCTGATGACTAAACTGTGCATAAATCTTACAACGTTAAAAAATATCAAAATAACAATTCCTTATCTCATTTTCAAACTAAAAATATAAAAAGTGAAATTATATTATGGAATTATATCAAATTGGTGTAAAAATATATTAACAATGGTGTATATATGATAATGTTTAGTATTTAATGACATAATATTAAGTATTTTAATTAAATTGTATGTATTTAAATATACAAAGAAACATACATGATGCAATATTTGTAAATACTGAAAATGCTATTTTAAGTTAGAGATATAATATTATAGCTTCGAAAAAATTTTAAACACACTGCCCAAAATTGAAAATGCAACACCTAGAAGTCGTTGCCAGAAAGTGACGAAACTCGGCTAACAGAGAGAGACATCAACAAGAAATAAGTGATCAGTATTTCGAAATGATATTCATTATACACAACGAGTACAGGGTCGAGTCAAAAGGTTATAAGACCACCGTATATGGCGATACACGAAGCACCACTTCTGGGCACACAGTCAATGAGAGTACAGATGCCTTTCTGAGGAATGACTCTCCATTCTCTGTCAACCATTTTAAAAAATACGTTTGCTAAAGGAGGCGTTGGAAGAGTCAGCAAATATCGTCTAATAATATCCAAAACATGTTCCCTTGGTGAAACATTTGGTGAGAATGGTGGTCAAAGAAGTAGTTGTACTTCTTGTATGGCATTTGGTTGATGCAAGCAAGATATGATCGAGTATTATCCTGATGTAAAAGAGCATTGGGCACCGCTTAAAGATAGGGAAGTGTCATCGGCCGCAGCACATCATCCACGTAACATTGGGCTGTTTCAGTGCCGTGAATAAGAAATGGAAGGTGACTTGGAATTGTACGCAAAAGCGTTTCAAACCATGAAGCCACTCTATCGTGCGGCGGGATGTTTCACAATTACTACACGATTTTACCTGTCACTTCGTCGATGTCACACATGACAGTCGTCTTAAAGAATGTCATGAGAGCAAGCCTCAAGCAATCAATCTACTTCAAATGGCTCAGCTTTATACAAAAGCATCCAGAGTTTCTTTCAATTGTTGCAGAATTCTGATAGACGTGCTTTGTGGAACCCGCCACAACCTGACTGTCATACGCGTCGATCCACGATCTGCAAACGTTCCACAGTTCCTTGTCCCCTCCCATCTTTGCCACGACCGGTGCACTGTGGACTCATCCTGGTATCTATCAACTGCAATTTGTAATAAGGACCAACCTATACTTCTCAGTCCGATCACCATGCCCTTCGTATACTAGTTTGTTTGCTATATCTGACACCATTGATAATAGCCTGGCATTTTCTGGAATTACAGGCGTCCTTTGCGACAAGAACAAACTTTCAACTATTATTTTATAAACAGCGAGAAACGCCTCAAATATCGCCCACTGTGGCGCATTTCTCATCATTTACGCAACTCGGTAAGATGTTTCTACCCTGAAATTTGCATAATTTCCTTACCACTGCTTCTTGTTGTTGCGTTTTCAGTATCGGGCAGTGTAAATAATTAGACGTGTTAAAGAATATATTAGTATTTTCCCCAGCTCTTATTGTTTTAATTATCTAAAATTTTACGTTTTTTGCATTATGTATATAAGTAATCAATTTTTCATTCACATTTTACGGATGTACATGATAATATAGATTAGATTATTAGTTCCAACTGACTTGTATAAACAGTTAAAAACAAAACCAAAACATTACATCACGAAGACATTTCTAGTTAAATAAAAATTAGTTATGACTATATATAAATATAAAAAACCTAGTTATGTTATTCTGTGGCATTTTTATTTAAATTAAATTATTTTGTTTCCTTTTTAGATAAAATTCAACGGCAAATTACGCGAAAATAATGTTTAAAAATATTTTGAGTAAATAATTGTTTACTATTTAACATATACATTGTACAAAAATTATGTAAAATTTAACTACACAATAATACTTTATAAATTTACTTAATCTTAAAATTGCTATTTAAAAAAAGAATATTAATTATCAGTGCTAGAATGATAATTTTAACAAATTGTCGGTATGAAAATATGCTTATTGAAATAACTTCAAGCATGTTTTGCATTACATATTAAATAAAAATTGGTGCTATAAAGCGTTTATTTTAATAAACCTAATGCCATTATTTCAAATTAATAAAATAATATAAATTTATAAAGGAATATTTATGAATTATAAAAGATTAAGGATATTAAGGAAATTTCTTTCCAATGCACGACTACAAGATTTTTCCAACTTTTCAGCTATGCAAGGGCTGGAATGTGATGGGAACTTATATAGTGGGGCCCCCGCTGGTGTGCCATCGTTGACCTGAAAATGGGTCATCGTAATTTACAAGTTGGGACCAACCAGAAGACCACCAGACTTGGCTTGCCTCACAAAAGATATTATTTCACATGAAGGACATTGCGATCACAACATATTTTACTTTCACTTTGCTATTAGTGAACAAGACAGACATACGATTGGGGCCAAATTCAAACTCACTACTCTCTGATAAGGAAAACGATCACCTTATCTAATAATGCGTACTCTGATGTAAATGAAATTTAAAAAAATATTTTGATTATAAAATTTACTAAGAATATATTTTACTGTGCAATCAACCATTTTAATACCTGATATTATTTCAACGCAATGTTAAATAGAATATTCTCAAAAAAATAAATAAAACAATTTTTTTTATAAGGGAGAAATTTATCCTACAAGAAAACATTTAATTATTTTACCTGCATAAATATTTCTACTATACCGAGTTTAATAAAATGAATACATTTAATAAAGTTAAAAATTTTCTACATAGAATACTTATTCAACGGATAATTGTAAAGGCTTCTGAAACAATAGAATCGCAAAAACTAAGTTACCGATGGATATTTATAATTCATGCTAACAAAAATGATTGGAAACATTTATCATAACCTGACTCATTTTACATTGTGGAGTTTTTTGCAAATAGATATATATTTCAAATACATCATGTTTTTCATTCACTCTCCTCTTTCAAATTTAGACAAAAGATAATAGCAAAGATCTACATTATATTTATTTAGAAATAAACAAACCATAGACAGATTTCAATCTTTATGTTTCAACATTATTTTCTTTACGACATTCCATTAAAAATATCTTTAAAATCCTTTTCGTTCTCTTCGAACATCCTTTGCTCTTAAGGCCAATTCTGAATGACGTCATTTTAAATGAATTCAAACTCCAATAAATGTGTGTGCAAAGCCCAAATAGAAACCTTCACTCAAACTTGAACGTTTCGTCATTTATAATCGAACTTTAAAGAATATCCCCCCAAACGCGCTTTACTGCTTCGTCAATGCGCTGAAGCGTGCAGTTTACTCGGCGTTGCCATAGAATCGATAGGCCGTTTCGAATTGAATTTCAAAGCTTCGTATTCAACGATGCAAAACGCAAACTGTCCAGAGACATACGAATAAGAAGTATAGGAATGATATTGTTTTTATTTCAATGCACGCAAAACTGAGACGTTTTATTTGCGTATTATGTATCAAAAATTCGAAAAAGAAAGGTGTTTATTGTTTTGAGTTTGTAAATTGATTTTACAAAAAATAATTGACTTCATTATTGGCTGATGTTTTATGCACTTAACAATGATTCTTAATTAAATTATCTAGAAATATAAATATAATTATTTTCAATATAAATATTTTCTACTCATTGATTTCAGGTTAACCATTTAATGCTGTATATATATACACACACATATATATACACATACATACATTTATCTATCTATATATATATATGTGTGTGTGTGAGAGAGAGAGAAAGAGAGAGCCGCCCAACTTGTCTAGTGGTCTAGACTGACTGCGGATAGGGAGACCCTGGATTCAAATCTTGGTTAGGGCATGGATGTACTTTCACTCTCTAACTATGCTGTCTTTGAACTTTACTTGAGTGAATGGGTTGTGAATGGCTGCCTACCCTATAAACGGGTACCTATGGCATGTGTGTACTGAGGGAGTCGGACTCCACACCTAAGTATGTTTCAGTGGGAAAAGTGGAGCAGCGCGCGCTCTGCATAATGCCAGCCTAGCTGGCACATGACACCAAGAACAACATATATATATATATATATATATATAGATATATATATATATATATATATATATATATATATATATATATGCAATCTTTAAGCGTAAAACGAGAATGATTTTTTTTTTTATTTTAGCAAAATAATTGAATAGAAAATAAAATAATTAAAACATGTTTTGAAGCAAACTTCTTTTTAATAATTCAAGTAATGAATAGCAGTTTAATTTTTTTAGAAGTATTTTTCACTATCTAAATATTTACTTATCAATTTTATCAGTGGTACACACAATTAATATTTATATATGTACTCATATTTATTGAAATAAGTAAATTATATTTAATTATGCAAAATTAACAGATATTTTTGGCAAAACTGAATATTTTTTTCCAAAATATTATGAAAGAAGGGATTTCTTGTCCTAATTAAATAAGTAATGGTACTTTCAGCAAAAACGTAATTCATTTCCTGTGATACGTCTTATACCGCTAATTACCTAAGTCTTTACAAGCTCTGAACAAGATAAATATATGAACCTGAGAGTTTCTACTTTCGTTGATACCAGTGAGATCTATATAAAAATAACTCTTACTAAGGACCAGTGGTCTAATTACATCCGCTCCCGGATCATGATTAAGAAGCAAAATAAAAAAAAGAAGTATCTGACCGATAAAAGAGAAAAAAATTGGCTGCACTGACAACTAGAAAAAAATCACCAAGGAATTAAAAAAGGACTGGTAATCTAGCATTGTAAAAATAGCCAAACTCTTAAGAATTCTTCTAAAGATGAGCCCATAAGAAATTTTACAAATGGAACTTTCCTTGTGAGTAGCAAATTGCCAGAAAGGAGAGAAATGAAGGAAAAAGGCCTTTTATTAGTTCGCGCTTGCGTGAAAGGAGGAATATTTCTTCTGTTACACAAGATAAAAGTGAGCCTAATGGTTCCGGGAGAGATCTAATCTATTGTATGCACTTTCCTTGGCCGTGGAATTAAACACAGTATGCATTATTCTCCTGGAAATGCTTTCGGGTTCCAATGATTGCCTTCTGATTCAACTACATGGCAGAAATTAGTTTTTTGATTTCACGAATTTTTAGAAATTGAGCTAAGAATTTCGATTTTTAATTAGTTAATTTTATTTCAGGTGTTATCTGATTCTTGAGTTTCAAAGTATTTTCAGAGGTAAATGGTAGATTTTTTTTTCAATTATCTCGCAAATGGGTACCTCACTCATTAAATGAATTATTTAAAAAAATATGTACATACCATAAGTTTTATAACATTGCTTTTAATCACAATATGTGCTAAATGAAGAAATATTTAAAAAAAAAAATTCTAAATTCTTCGTTTAATATTACGTTTTCAATTATTTAAATTACAATTAATGAATTTTTTAAACATTAATTTTTAATCCCAAACTGTGCTAAAGGAAAAAAATCGTTGCAAAATTGTTTTCCAAATTCTTTATTTAATATTGTGTTCTCAATTAAATGTCAAAATTCTGATTTTTAGTGTTAAATGAGAAATTCATTTTCAAAATAAAAATCTTAACTATTGAAGAAAGTCAGCTTAGGTGCCTCAACAGAGAAAAATATTTAAATGAATTAAAAATCAACCAAAAATGCTGGATATCAATTTCTCTATCACAAAATTTTAATATATAAATTAATATCTGGTATTTTGTTAAATAATTTTGCATAAAAAGAAACATAACTCAAAAATAAATTATGCATGAAAAATATTGAAAATTTACATTTTAAACACATATAAGTGCGGAGGTATTTCTTCTAGAAATTTGTTTCTTGCTAAAATTAATAGTAGTAACATTAAGCAAATATATATTATAATAGATTTAATGCAATTCAAGATATTACTCACAAAATTATTAATAAAAAATATAGATTTTTATTTTTCATTTTCTACAAAAGATGAATGAAACCTTATGTTCAATATTTACTGAACTTATATAAATTGTGGAAAACTTATTTTAGCAATAAGCTATTATTTTAAGAACATAAATAATAGAGCCTTCATAGAAAAAATAATTAATTTTTTAATGAAATCTTGATTTTAATTTAAATAAAACTTTTCCATAATCATTTCATATTTACAAAAATCATTTCTGCAGAATAATAATACTAATAATAATGAGCATTATTAACTTAAATTTTACATATAACTCTCCTTTAGTTACAAATTAAACAAAGAGTTTTTAAAGATATTGAAGTTCCATGGGATAAATTAATATAGTGCTTTCTTAATTTGTATTATAATAGAATACTGTCGCATTTATGAATGTAGATTAATCAATTTATGTTAGAAAGACTTGATGCATATGTTTTGATAAATAAAAAATGGTTGCAATATTGATAAACATTATTGATTGACAACAGACAGAAAATGCAGTTAGAATTACATATGCAATTTTTCAAAATTTCAATTCTTTTTAATATAATTATTTATAATTATTGTGTATATTTAGATAACTTCTAAAAATACTGGATTAAAACTTTTGAAAATACCCCTTCGAAAAACTGACTTATGGAAATCACATTTCCTTTAACTAAATAAATTCTCGGTTACTGTCTTTAAACTTCTGTAGAAAAATATATATTCTAATGAAGTATTGATATTTTTTAGTTTTTATATTACGAAAACAATTATCAGGCTTAGAATCAAACTTCAATGAGGCATGAAAATCGACAGAGAGATCTGGAGAATCTAAAAAAACTGTTAACTGCCCAGAGAAACAGCTACACTTTTACACCATGCCACATTTTTAACTACCGAACTATATGTGCTGATTTATGGAGAATCAGAACTTTGCCATCATTGTGTGTGTGTAGTAGATCTATACATGGCATGAAAACATTGACGAATACTTAGAAACCATTATAAGAACTCACTGCTTTATTTGATACGATTACCATAGACTCGACAAAAAATTTATTTTAAATTGTGAAAAAAAGTAGTTATTGTCTTTCATATCTGAAGAGTGTAAAAAGAAGACTGTAAAGTTCTGCAATAATCCTTGAGTTGCCCAAACAGAATAAGGACACACATACATAAATTCTACATACATAAATTCATATTTTTATCCAATGAGACATGATATTTAGTGACATAATATTTGTTGGGAAATTAACTGTGATCACATTATTTATCCGTAAAAATATTCATACGAAGCTAGTTTACTGAACATGTTAACATATTTTAGCTGTGCTAGTACGTCATCAACTTTAAGCGATCTTCTAAAACAACCACTGAGAAAAAATCTGCTAAATACATAAGAAATATTCCTTTAACATAATTATTTCTGAAATGCATATGTCTAATTTAGTTTTCAAGGATTCAGTGATTTTAAATTAGCTTTATTTCCAATATTAATGCATAATCATATTTAATTATAAAAATATTTAATTTTAAAGAAAATCAGATTCAAAGAAAGTTATTTATAGACATCTTATTATTAAATTGCTTAAAATATAAATAGAAAGATATGTTTCTTAAATTGATTCATATCTTAAAAATCTTCATATCAATTTTAAAAATTGATTCATATCTTACGTGAAACAAGAATTACTTGTTTCACGTAAGATAAGAATCAATTTTTAAAATTATTTCTGTTTGAAGAATTTTGCCTAAAATAATCTGAATTACAAATAATAAGATTAAGATGTTTCGATATAATATTCGAGAATATGAATATGTTAAATTAGGATTTATCTGTTTCATGTTTATTTATACCAATGTTTTTCGCATTTAATGAAAATGCTTATAAATGAAAACATGAAAGTAGGAACGATAAATACTACATTTAGTTATGTATTTTATGTCATCCTAAAAATTTATTTTAAGGATTTACATTTTTATTTCACAAATTTAAGAGGAGATTAAAATAAAAATTTATATTTCGTAAAAATTTATCACATGAAAAATTCAAACTTTAAATTGTTACTATGTAAATGTTTCGAATGATTAACTTGAATACCAAACATTTTCATGCGAATATTAAATATCTAAATTAAAAATACCTTAGTTCATTTGCATAACTAAACAATTTTTACAGAAATAAATTTCTACAATACATTTTAAAATTATTCCATAAAAAGTTATTGTTTAATTTAATCACTATTACGATAAAGCACAGCAACTTGTTGAAAAAGAGAGAACAATATAAAAACTTCTGGAACAATAAATATTCTTGCCTAATCTCAATAGAAATGTATTAAATCTTATAAGTAAAGAGTTCCGATTGGTTAATATATTTTTCCTCCACGATCGCATATTTATGTCGGATGAGAACAGCACGCCAATGAGACACGTATACACAGTGGTAGTGCACTTAATATCGAAGCCTATCAGTCGTTGCCAAGTAACGTTAGCTTCAATTGTATATGAACAGAAGCTACGTGAGTAAAATGATAGACAATTATTCCACTTCACTTCGCTGAGCGTATCAATGCTTTCTACTGAGTAACGGAGAATTATCCTTTTGTAAATCATAATTGCTGTACTGCAGAAACTCATCGTTTAATATCTACTCGAATGGAATATCGTATCCTGTACTAGTTAAAAACCAATTATTAATCATATAATAGTCCCGTTGTATTCCATTTCGGACTCTAAGAGACAATTAAACCCCAAATTGTTTCTAAAAGGGGTATTTATGGTGTTCTACACTGGACTTATTTCAGTGGCAAAGGTAATTTAACTCATTTAATTGGAAATAAAAATATTGTTCTTGAATTTTATTCAATTCTTATTTAGAATTTTTACTTCAATTTAATATTTCAAAGATAGTTGTTGTAAGAATAAAAATATCAAATGCTTCTCATGTTTGTTACATTATAGTTGTTAAGTAAATTAAGATTCGGAAGAAAAATAATTTTAAAAAATATAAGCAGGCAATCTTGGCTATCTTTCTAAAAAAGTAAAACCTAACAAAACTTACTTTTTTCGAAGAGGAAAGTAAGTTTTTAATGAGTTACTTGTGTAAGTACTTCATTAAAATAACTTTACTATATATATATATATATATATATATATATATATATATATATATATATATATATATATATATATATATATATATATATATATATATATATATATATATATATATATATATATATATATATATATATATATATACGAATAATTTTTCATGGTGTGCAACAATATTGTATTTTATATGAGGACATTACAAACGTGATATTGATTGACACAAACATTTTGCTGTTTGATACAAAAGTTAATACACATAATATATTATTACCAAGCACCCTTTTAAAATGTTTACTTGTTATCAATCAGAAGAAAAAAAATTTATTACTGTTTTATTTGTAAAACTTACAATTCATTGAAATATACTTTGAGGAAAATATTATCAAAATGTCAAGACAAAACGGGTTTTTAAGTGTCATAGAAACAAACCAAATCATCGTGGTAATCAACGTTTTGCAGAGAAATAAATAACGATGTATTGAAATATTATATGAAATAGTAGGTAATATATCAGAGTCTTAGTTCAAGAAGTAAGGATTACTATTTACTATACTTTAATCTTTACTGACTCTTCGACTTGCCTCTAGTGTTGTCTTGAAGAAATGACTGGTGACTACCTCTACTTTTGCCCCGTATTTAATGACATTAAAGTTATAAATTCTGCAGAAGATGACTTTTCGTTTGATTCTAGAATGTATTTGGCTGCTACACATAGACTAATGTTTGAAAAACTAAACTCGGGTTTAGGATAAAAAAAACTGATACGAAAAATATTAAAAGTCTAATAAAAACATCAACATATAAAAATTGAAAACAATACCAAAGTCACTGTAAACCGATCACTATAATACTACATAAAATTTTATTTAGCTTCTACGATAATTTCTCACAGAAACAGAGCTAATGATCTCAAACCAAATAATTAAAATAAGACTTCATTTGGATACCATATTTTCATGTAAGCCAATGGAGTGGATTTAAGATGTTGGAATATTTAACATTATATTCAATGCAAGATTACAATAATCAAGTTTTGGCTTCTGATTCCATGTTCTGGAATCAGCATTGGTGAATCAAAAGACAAATTTATCATTCAAAATTTAAATTGTATTTCTGAAATCTTTATAATCGAGAATATAAACAATTGATTAAAAATAGGACATCAACAGTTGCTTTGAAAATTCTTGTCATACTTTATATTGCTTTCAAAAATGAACTTCTTTGCTTATCATGATAATATTAATGCTAAGCACCATAATCTTGCTCATGTGGAACATGGTTACCTCTAGAATCAAATGTAAAACATCTGGTGAAATAATATAGTGTATAGAATCACTAACACACTTTCTGGTCGATTTGCCTCAATGACTAACATTTTTGTTTTAAGAGAAAAATAGAGAAAAAACTCTTCCTATGCTTTGAGTCCTTGCAGATATGCATGAGTAAAGAACTATTGTGAAAACTGAGCCTGCTTATGTTGACAAAATATTGACAAGTTCACTTTTAAAATGTAATTATTTTGTAATTTTATTTAAGAGAATTATTGCATTCTAGTAAAACATATGAGCAGCAATACTTTACTGTTTATAAACTCATTTTATTGAAAAAAATACGGCATTACTTCCAATAAATGTATTTCTTTCTATTCGCATACAATCAAACAGTTGCTTTGAGACTATTTAACGCACCATGTATTTTCCTACATTCGAATTATTCAGCTTCTATATACATAATTTGCAATTTCTTGTTTGCTTTTCATTTTGGCAAGCTTATATTCCCCGTCTTCATAGAAATGTGTATCTGTCACGCAATTGCTTAATTCCCATTTTATAATTAATTTTGTGTACTTACTAAGTTATAAATACATGGAAAATAAAATATCGTCTATTCACATACAGTAGCTCAGTTCTCTCTAATTTAACTATTATTTTAATACTGTTGTGTGTGTATGTGTTGTGGCTTACCCTCCAAATGTCTGACGAAATAAGAGAAGGTCCATCGGACTATTGACACTAAGGAAATCGAGAACCACATGGGATAAATGAGTATATATCCTCTTTGGAAAGTCGTTAACAGCTAAGGATGTGATTAGCAGAATCCTGCTCACTTTTAAATTTAAAGCAGAGTTAAATGATTTTCCTGCTTTTGAAATACGTAAGACTCCATAGTGTGACATAATTGTAGTATGAATATTAAGGTTCTAGGGGTCTGTCACAATTAAGGTGATTGAAAAGTCAGGTTCTTTCCCCGCGTACCAATGATGGCTGGGAGAAATAGTCCACCCTTTCGAAATTTCAGAATTAACTACAGACTGATGTTCTAAAAAGTTAACTGTTAAAGAGGAAGGATTATCATGGTTACAACCCTCCTTGGCCAGTCTATCCGCTTGCTTATTGCCATATATGTCTACATGATAAGGAATCCATTGAAAATAAACTTCATGAGACAGCTAAATGAGCTTGAGAAGGATAGAAGATATAGTTTGATCTGCAATTGCAATCCAGTTGTGGCGATGCTGAAAAGAGGTTCTACTGTCCGAAAGGATCCATAGGTCCCCAAAATCGCTTTCATTAAGAATCGCCTTCGTCAAAATCTTGTTCAATTTCAATTAATTCGCTTTCGAAGACGAAGGATGATTTAATGTCGCGAATTTTGATAGATAAGGTTTTCTCTCCCGGATTGTTTTAATGTTGTAAAATATAGTATTTTCTTATGCTGTTTTATTTCCATATACCCTTTAAAATTTAAGTGAGCTTTATATATTTATTGAATTTAACAATGAATTAAATCAAAGATTTATTACTAAAACTGTTATAAAAATCCTTTCTCAAAATATCAATATTTAATTATTTAACTCCACATAATAATATCGAGTGTATAATACACACATTTTAACTTTCATATTGTAATGATTTCGGCAACTCGAAATAGCACTGCGGAAAGTTTTTTTTTTTTTTTTTTTTTTTTTTTTTTTTTTAAATAAAAATCTATAGCGTGTGCATACTTAAACAAAGCACGCTTTTCACAAAGAATTCTCTTTGCAAATGGGCAGATATATTTTATGTCACTTTATCCTTCTCTATATTCTATCATCTTAAACGACTTTCGGAATAACTCTCAGATTTCCTATTTGTTACTTCCGCCTATATAGACGTTTATTCATTTCATTACAGTTTGTCTATAAAGTCAATAAGCCGTTATTGATGTAAAAGTAGCTTGGAAGGTATAGAATTGATAAGCTTTTCTTCTAGATTTTTTAAATCTTATGAACTTCCATTTTTAAAACTTTCATTCTCTGCGGAAAATTCATTTGAGAAATATTTAAGTATTGTATAAATTCAGTAGAAATTATAACTGATAATACCTTAGTTATAGTTAGAACTATTATAGTACTAAACCATTTTTAGAGTAGTTGCTTAGGTTCAAGTATTTTCACGCGTAAAGTGTTCAACATATTAAAGTTTTTTTTTTTGTCCATTACATTATTTTTTTTGTCCATTTTTTTGCCCATTTTTTTCAATTTTTTGGCCATTACGAATTTATAAAGTTTGTATGTACAAAATAAAATAATCAACTTCAAGTAATAACATTTGAAATGCAAATGAATGCAGATAAGGATATTTTACACATTTAATTATTTTTAATAATGATATATAAATAGATAACTTTAATTTCAATGCGTTAAGTATTTTCTCTTTTTGTAAATGATAATAAATAATTTCTATTTTATTTAAGTCTTAAAATAAGCAAAAGTTTACCTTTTTACTGGTCGTATGTAATTTCAATGTAATCTACAAACTTCAATCCACGATTCTCAATGAATTATTTTCATTGTTATTTAATGATCAAACAAAAATTCAAAAACTGAATTTTAAGATTTTATAAAAAGTTGGTAATTATTCAAATCAGCTCAATAACTTAAAGTGCAGCAAAAATCATTATACTTGTCTAACGATGTTGAAGCGCCAACATTTAAATTTAAGGTATTCTTAGTACAGCAATATGCATTGATATGATTATATGTGCTGCATTTTTCTGAATTTATATGACAAAGAACATACTAGCATGCGATTAACAAAATCATTAATAAACAGCAAACTTGGGAATTGGGAGATTAGTTAATTTTTTAACTATAAAACTTTATAAAATTTGTGCCATGATCATAAGGTGAAAGAAAATAATAGGTCAAGTTTGAAATCACAAATATACTGTTTTGAAAAATCATTGTATTTTAGTTTAAACATTTCTTCCAATTTGAATATCCAATCTTTAGATAAAAATTTTCCATTCATGTTTTATGAATCTCATGACATAATCAATATATAAAAAAAAGAGTTTTTGAGAAATGCTTTAAGTGTCAGAAGAAAATTCTCTAATATCACAAGAACATTTTAAGCAGATTCCAGGCTTATTGATTTCAAATTACGCCAGCATATATTTTTATTCTTTTAAAAATAAAACACGATAAGCACATATATGTATCTTTTAGAACATAAATACATATACTTTTAAATAATAAAATGAATATTTGACACATTTATGACAGAAAAAAGAGCATGTTTTCTAAATATTTCCTTCAAATCAAAATATTATCTACGGAACTCTTACTCTTATGTCGTAAATTCTACGCACAAGAAAAACAATATTTTAAAACGGCTAAAGGAACAAAAAATATTGGAACAAAACATTTCTATGGCTTCCATTAGCACGTGTTATTTTTACATATATTTATATATATGTATGGATTGAACAGAGGGAAAAAATATTTCTTTTAGTACAAAAGGGATAAAAATATATATTTATTTTCTTTCACAAAAAAAAATAAAACATCCTGGAGCACATGCATGACATCGATGGGAAAAGAAAAAACGATAAAATCGTTTATCACGTTTTTTGACAGGTTAAAAATTACGTTTATGTCAAACTCTTGCAGCAGTGAGGCTTAAAGCATGACAGAACTTATACATATTTCACGTGAAAAACAGGGACCTGCATCTTCAAAACACGTCTCACGGAGCACTGCATTTAAATATTTGCAAAATTGCTTTTATTATAAATAAAGAAATATGCTCCGTTCATTGCATAATCTTCACATTCGACATCATGCAGTTATTTCAATTGAACAAAGTAGGCTTTCGGATGTAAATCTGTTTCTTAGTTTGTTTAATATGGAAAATATACTTCTATCATTCTTGCCAATTGATTTATTTGTATGTGCAGCTCATTCCCCCATGTGTATTAAAATATTTCTTATTTTTAAGATAAATCAACAAAAATATTTAAAAGTGAAACTTTATTGATATTTTATAAGAAAAGCATAAGTGATAAATATTATATATTTATGTAGTTTACTTTTTAGTGGTACATTTTAATGGTTTCTATTTTTATACAATTCATAAATATAACTTTTAGTTAGAAATAATATTATTTGACAGTTACAAATAAATATTTATTTTATAAATAATATAGTAAACTTTGTAGTTAATTATTTTTTTAAATTACCTTATTTATATTTTATGTTAGAAGTTCCATTGAAATACACCACCAAATCAAAATAGAGAAGAGAAAAATATTTGAATTTAATGAATAATTTATGACAAGGTAGGAACAAAAAGTAACTATGTGTAATGTTGTAATGCGTATAATATGAGGTAAAATTACATTTTGAAGCATATTATGAATGGAAGAATATAATAACATTGTATGGCTATGCTGACTTCTTTTGATAAAGCTTTCTTTTAAAACAGGGAAATTGTGCATTATGGTAATCAAGAAACACATTAATCAACGAACAACTGTAATATAAAAACAAAAATAACTACATAATTTAGTTTTTTGTAGTTAAATACGTTTGATCTCATCTTATTTTGCATTTTCAACAATTTAAAAAAAACACACTGAAACATAGAATATTTTAAGCTGTTATTATTTTGTTTCCTATGTATCATTTAATTATATAAATCCCGCTTTTTATACAGAATTATTCATATCAGCTTATCAAAAAAGAAATTTTTCTTAAACAAGAAACATGAAAATCATGGTGAGAAAAGTTCTTTTAATATCGAAATGCGTTTTTTTCAAAATCATTCTAAAACACCAAATCAAACAGGGAGAAAACAAAAACTATTTTTGCTCTTCTGGATAAAAAAAAATAGTAACACATTTTATTTCTAGAATATATTTTTTCTCTTTTATCTTAAAAAATTTCCTTATATTATTGGATAATTTAGTCCTTTAGAGTACACATCCCCCTTTTTTCTTCAAATCATTTAATCAACAAATTTAATGGAATTCCTTACATCCTTTGAGTTTTTTTAATTAAAGTGTGTCACTTACAATTTTTTTAAACCTTTTCATTCTTCTTTTCATGGAACTTTGAAAACTAGCTTTAAATACAGTTTGTCAGTATTGTTTTTTGAAGTAGTTCAAGGCGGATGGTGTTTTATATTTATGGAATGATTTACATTTAAAATGTGATGTAAAAATAAAGCGTATTTTTTACCTATAATTGCAAATTCTTGAGTAACATATTTTTGAAAACAAGATAAGTCACAAATTATTTAACAACGTGGCTTTAACTGGGGACTATTATCCTAGTTAAAAATAGATATAAGTTACCATTGTTTTGCCTTTAAAACTAAGCACAATGTAATTGCGTTTATATATCAAATTTCAAAATAGATTTGTTTCTTAAGAAAAATTTAATTTTAACTTTAGTATATTAACAGCATCTTTTAATTTAACTGCACATTAAATGTTTTTCTATTGATTACCCTGATCATATAAAAACTACTGTGTTATCAACATATTCGATAGTATTTTGTTTCTTTTCAAAAAAGCTTAGATTAACACTCACATTAATAAGATATAGTGATCAAAATTGTGTTAGCAAATTAATAGTTTACAAAAATAATAATTATTTTAACCCAAGCTAGACAGAAAGCACTTAAGTCATTTATCTCCAATTTTTTTTTTCTTTTTTTTTTTGCAGAATTGATAAAATCAGTGAACTTTTTTTTTCCAATGGCAGATTACAACTGCAACAGAGTATATATTATCTATTGTTTCCAGATACCACGGAACTGGCCAGACACAGCGACCTCTTAGCCGCCGAGGCGTTGCCTCGGGTGCACCACAGGGGGTGGGCCACCATCTTACCCTCACACATGCCATAGAGACCCGTTTATAGGGTATGCATCATTCATACTTCATTCACACACACACACAAAGAAATGACAAAGACAGGATAGAGAGAGAGAGAGAGAGAAAGCACATTCATGCCTGAACCTGGATTCGAACCCAGAACCTCCCTATTCGTAGTCAGACACGCTGACCATTAGACAAGTTGGCCGGCAAAAATCAGACTTCTCTTTTTTTGAATCTAGTCAGGCAAAAATTATACATTTATAAATAGGCATTTGTATGTGTATATATATTGTTATTGTGGCTTGGTTGAAAGCAACATCAAACCAAATATGTATAAGTGAAACGAATAATGACACATATTTTAGTTCTACCAATGAAAATGTTTATAATGTCTATATATTAACAACTGTATTCATTTCGAAAATTGCGAAAATAATAATAGTTCAATATGCAATACTTATTTTTAATTCATATTTTATTTATTATATTAAACTTTCATATTTTCAGTAAGGTAATATACGCAGATGAAATCAACAAATAACTATTTAAATTTAGTGAAAAAATATCTTAAACAAAATTATTCAAAAATTATAATCTAGTATGCAAAAATATTCCATTTTGTAATGTGGTAAATGTACTTTTTAATTGAAAATTCTGAATTAAATAATGTAGTTCAGCCACACGATAGGAAATTAATTATGCAAAAATAAAGGTTACTTATCATGATATAAAAAATGTTCATGACAAAAACTTCTCAATTAAAAAAATATTTAATTCTCTTCTACGATTAGTAGTTTTTTTATATACATTCACAAAGTAAATTAATATTAATTGACTGACTAAACACGGCGATGTAAAATTTAAAAAAAATGTATATTTTTTGTGGAGTTTATAAGTAAGCCGTTAATTGAATTTTAAATTTTTGGCACACGTACAGTTAAAACAAAATATTAAATTATTTTTACTGCATTGAGATAAGGAGACAGGGAAGTATCCAAGTTATTACTAAGAAACAAATCATAGAATAATTAAAAAGATGTTAATTAATCATTATAAAAATGGCTTGCTTCATTTAAGTTTGCAGTTTTTCTGAACCGTGTTTCATGAAGGGATGTTTATTTTACTTTCGAAGCCTAATATTTAAATTTATGAAGATGTGTAAAAGTTCGCAAAATTCTAATTTTCTAAATAAGATGCATTTAAATATTTTATAAAATGTTATTTTGAAAACTACTTATTTTTGTTCTGTTAGTAATTTTGGCTTTATTTTATAAGATATAGAATTTCAATAGTACAGAATGCATATGATGTGTGCTTCAAAGTTTATCAACATATTTATTTAAAGACACGCTAAAATACATTTGAAATAAAATATTTTTCATTAATCTCAGTAAAATAATAGGTGTATATCTTTTTAACCATACGATACATTTGACAGGAGGTAAAAATGATTAAGATTGAGAAAACGTTGATAAATTAATGCAACAAGTAATAAGTATTTCAATAAAAAAAACATTATTTAGCTTTAAATTGAAGATTACTTATAACTGTTAAGTTGAAAAATCATACATGATTTTGAACAATATGAGGAGAAATAAAGCACTCATCGAGGTATATTATATGTGTGTGTGTTTTAAGTTATAAATTATACTGAAAATAGTTATAATTTATTATGATATACATTTAATCATGTTCCAAATTTACTTATTTAAATCAGAAAATTGTAAGTTGTGTATTAAAATTAATATTAGAGTATAATAATCACACACATTAACAGTAACAGTAAAGATACGTATTATATTTATGAGTAAATTAATTCCAATAATTATACTTATAGATTCCATACTTATATGTTCACTCATTGTATAATATTCATATAAATATTGAAATGAAAATAAAACAAAACAAAATTAAAGTATACACATTTAAAATTAATATAAAATTACCTTGATCAATACTCTATATAGAAGATAGTATTACAAGTATTATATTGAAAGTTATATTTTAATAAACGTAGAAAAGGACTATATAAAATAATATAAACAAAATATTTTAAATTGAAATAAATTATAATTGTTTATCTTAACATTGTTTTTTTATATACTTCAAATGTTACTATAAGATTTATTGACTATGTACTTACACATTATTTCCCGTAGTCATGGTCATAGATTTAAATTTAAACAATTAAACGTTTATGGAATTCCATTATTTTGGGTAAGTTTGAATGATAGTCTAATTAGTTAAAATGATGCATGTAAAATTTTTAGCATTAATTAGTAATTCAATAGGAATTAAGATTGGAAATCATAAGTCATCATGACCGTGCAAATATAATAATAAAAAAAAGTTATAGCTTCATTTCTAAAAACTTTGTGTAAATTTGCTCACTAATATGTATAATACACATTAAATTTCTGACTTGCTCGAAAATATGCATAGAGTAAAGGCTTGAGTTGTAATTTGACAGAGATAAAATAATGGGTGTTTGCCGTCATAAATAAAACATGCATCTGACTTATACTCAAAACAAGTTTTTTTTTTCTATGCAAATAAATAATATATGCAATAATAATGGAAATGTTTTCTTTATAACGAAATGTAATGTTTTGTAAAAAATATGCATTCTTGAAACAAAACCTTACTTAAGCAATATATATATTTCTCCCTGTATTTCCTCTCCCTGTTTTCACTTATTTTGCAATGGATGCAATGAAATTTTGCATGCTTTCTTATGTTCACCCAGTAAATATTAAAAGAAAGTATTATACCTTACACAAGAATAATGCTTCTTGAGAACGACACACAATGTAATTAAATATTTGCTGAGACATTTAACAAATAAACTGGTACTCGTATATTATTCTTATGCATCATTGATGAACCTTTGTGATTCCAATCAATTTATATCATTTATTTTACTCATGAGTACTTTGAATTTGTATGTGAGCAATCAATTTGGATGTATACTCATCATATACAATAAAAAAAATTACCTATATCATGAATGTTTATATCCACATAATATAGAAATATCTAATTCTAAATTTAATACAATCAAGATATATGATTTTACCATAGATAAATGTTTGTATATTCTCAAATATATTGCATTACTTTCAAATAAAATTAAACGCTTTCTTTAGGCATTTTTTTGTTTTTAAAATAAAAAAAAATATTTAAAATATGCAAATTATTATAAAAGATTATAATTCGTCAAAAACTTTTAAAATATGCTAGGTATAAAATATGCCTTTCAATTAACTTTATTTTTAATAGCAAACTCTTTTTTTCAGATTCTAATAACAAAGAAAGCGTAGAAAGTAAAATAAGAATTTTGAAAACTTTTCGTGGAATCTTATATTAAATTTTTAATAAAGTTTCTCATTTTACTATTAATGAAAAAGCAAATACTCTGTGTTTGAAAATCACCTTAAATGGTCTTATTAAAATACTTTGCTTTATGATTATTTAAAAAAAAACTTTTCCCGTTCAGAGCTGTCGTCCGGAATTAATCAGACAAAACAATGAGCTTTCATTTATAGTTTAGAAAGGAGCTGTAAAACACAATGGAAATCTTGCTTCTGTTAAAAATTTTAGATTTTTTTTTTCATTCATGAGAAAGTTTTGTATTTTGAGAAATCAACTTTTATTGGAGTTGTTTCCGTAGAATCACAAAAGAGAAGAAAGAACTTAAGATTCAGGAAATGATTATCCAGATTTCTTTCAACTACTTTTTTTAAACTTATTCGTAAAGAATTTTATACTTTGGATTTTTATAATATTTGTAAATAATAAATGGTGAAAATTTTTGAAGAATATCTGTAAAAAGAAAATAATATCTTGTTTTATATCATAAATTAAAGATGACGTTAGAGAAAATTATAACATTTATTTTTGAATAACAGTTTTAATTTATACAGATAAATAAGTACAATGGAACATTCTTTGAATAAATCGTAATTCAAATAATGTTATTGAATAAAAGATCTTTATTTTTTGGCTGAAATAATTTAATCAAAGTATTTAACTATTAAAATAAATTATATCTTGTTATTGAAACATTTTCAAGATAAAATGTTTAATAAATGTTAAATTTCAATGTAAATAATTATTTCTTTTTGGAATACATTTTTATTCAAATAAGGAATTTCTTTTGCATATCATCTGATTTCTTAAAAAACGAATTTTAAATATCATTTTAAAGGAAATATTGAAAATAAAAACATTTTATTACACTTTTTATATTTTTTTTACGATTTTATAGCAAGTATTTAATATGTAATTGATGCATATATGAAGACTTTGATTATTATATATACACTTAATTACAATACTCAGTTTTCTATACATTGTTTACAAATACAACTCAGTTTTTAAAAATGGTGTGCGCCATGAAAATGTTTGTGAATTTCTGACTATTGCGAATCAACAGATGTATTTAGTATATGAAGTTAAAAGGACCCAAACTAAATTATAATATTCACCATAATTTTCAAAAAATATGTTAAAAGTAATTTATGGTCATTTTAAAGTTCAAGGACAAACTGTTTTAACAGAAATTAATATAATCTCATGTTTCGTAATTTTGCAACATTCGAATACGAATTTTCTTTTTATCAAGAAATGAGCATATATTTTTTTATAGGAAACGGTTGATTCCATTACAATAGTATGTAACCGAAAAATGTTGTAGGATATTTTATATATATAAAACGATTTTTTTGAATGAAAATATATTTTAAACATCTCTTAAAACAAACTCTAATCACTTGATATTTTTGCAGAGTGTGTCGGAAGCTAACAAGCGATTAAAAACTATTTCCCCATTTACTAATATTAGACGAATGGAAAAGCAGGAAAATGTTACTGATTTTTTTCTTCACTTGAGAAAAATTCGTAAAAAGAGAGAGGGCCTTAAGGCTGTGATATGAAACGGACCCCTTAGATGTGTTTTATTTATTTATTTTTAAGATTTGGTGATTTATTGTTTTCAACATATTACACAATAGCATTACAAAGCCTGATAGAAATCATCAAGATTTACATTTGAGTAATAAATAGATTGTTAATAAACCTCAATCCTTATCTAAAAAACCATTATAAAGGTTCCAAAGTTTATTTTCTAAGAATGATCTCTCTCTCTCTCTCTTTGCTACTCACAAGTTAATGGTAAATAATCACGAGTTAATGCATTTTAAAAGTTGTATCTTCTGAACATGTCTGAAATAACAGATTAATCAATTCCAAAATAACTATAGCTTCTAGAACAAATATCTAATTTATTTTTTTTATTCATTGAACAAAATATTTTATTGTTTACATTATTTTTTTTAAATTTCATTGTAAATGCAATCAAAAGTGCCACCTTTACACACATTCACTTGTACATTTAACAAATGAGTTTCATACTGAACAATATGAAAATGTGATACAAAACGTTGTAGATCAGGGTACAACAATATGTTTCTGCTTATTTCTGAAAATTTAAATCGTAAAAATAGCCAATCATCTCGTAATTTTAAGCAACAGTCTCCAGATGAGGTTGAAATGTGATCTGTGGCAATATGCACTACTACTACTACTACTACTACGCAATGCACTGTAACCTAACTAACTTTTAGCACATATAAGTATCTTCGGGATGAAGTTCTTTGGCTAAATTAGGTATCCAATTTTCTAAATTTCGATTACAAAGATAATCTTTCTTCACCAGTCTGCCACCACTCATGAAACCATGTATTGTGGTAAAAACAAAAGTACATGTCTAATTACTTGATAAATACTGGAATTTAATAAAGTTAAATTACTCTAATTGCATACGATACAACTGATTATAAAGCTATGACATTTGAAAATTTCAACAAAATTAAATAAATTAAAATTTAATGTATGGAAACTCGATTTCTCAAATGTCCGTGACTAGGAAACATTATACCAATTCCAAGAAATTTCTCGAGTTTTACTGACACTAAAATTCCTTTTATCAATTTAATACTATTGAAGGACATATTGATGGAAAAATTTATTAATAAATATCTAAGAAGACAATTGTTTATATATACTTAAGACATTATGGTAGAAATTTAATTTCTTTTTACACATAATAATTTGTAGCTAAAAATATAAGCATATTATGAGTAAGAATCAAATGCATGTGTTATTGTTTCATATCTCTTATTGGTCATTTTATATACAGAGAGGTGTTATAAAGTATTTAAAAATAATCACCGTATACAAAGATTTCACGGAAGAATTTTCATAGGCGATGACTAACATTTATGTGCCGCAAGAGTGAAAACCTTGAAAATTTTTAGCATATATGTTGATGAACAAGCAATCAAGAACAAAAGCACAGTGTCTCATTGAGAAATAATCTACGATTGAAATGATACTCTTCTACATCAAAGTCTATTTATAAGTCTATTTTCTGAATATTTTTTATCACTTAACGAGATATTGATCCTATTTATTAATTTTTTTTAATGATGAAATCAATAAAGATTCGATTCTTTTTCTCTTTATTTATTTGCGAGCTCTTCTAATTGTTTCAAGTAGTATTTGGAATTTTACATGCGTAAGTATAAAGATTATTTTTATGGAGAATGAAAAATTGGATTTTAGTTGTAGATATGAATTTATACAGGAACTAAATTGTTTGGATAAAAGTTTATTAATATAAAGCTTGTATTATTTGAAATAGAAAAGTTAATTAAACTCACTTTTTTTAATAGTTGTACCAAGACAAATATTATCCTTATCTGATGTTTTAATTATCTTCAGCAATTACCAGAAAATGATATTTCCTAATCGTTAATGACATTAATTCTGACGGTAATGTCTGCGACACATAAAACAAGAAAAAAAATCCTTTTTGTTCAATGAATTTTTGATTTTATTTTAAAATATTCTTCTAAATTAGACAATGGTGCTGCGTAAGTTGAGATTAAAAATTACCATGCTTTAATTATTTTTTTCTTATTTAATTTCTCATTATATTGTGTCATAAGCTTAAATTTTTAACATTGATTTAAGTTTATGAATTTTTATTCATTTAATTAAGAACGTGCGTAAATAAATTGACATTAGTGTCTTCGAAAATTGACAAATTAATCTATATTAAGAACAGGGATTTTACTTTAATTTGATTTTATATCATAAAGCATATTTTTTTTATCATAACTTTTTAATATTAAGCACTATATTTGTAAAAGAAAAGACTTCAAAAACCTAATTTATATAAAATAGATATTGAGCTTGATGTTTCGCCATACAGCGTATCAAAAAATAAAATTTTGTCCAAATAACGGTCAAATTCTCCTAAGAGTAAATATTTTCTAATGCATTTTTTCAATAATATTAAATATGAAAAAAGTTATTTTCATGCAATTATTATAGAAAAGAATCCAAATTCTAAAAAACGCAAATAGAGGAAAACTTTTAATTACATATCCCAAAAAAAGAAATTTACTTTTAAAAAATTAATACGTTGTTTTATGGCAAACATGACAATCGCATGCTTTATCCATATTTTTTCAAACTTCCACATAAATAGAACATATATATTCCTTACAAACAGTGTTAGAAAATGTTTTAAAATGGTTTCAAATCATTATGTATAACCTATTTGAATTAATTGTCATTACTATTTTTATTAATTATTTATAATATTTTAATAAGACAATTACTTATACATTTCTACATTTATTTTTGAGATTAATAATGAATATCTAAGATTTGTATTCAGAATTTTAGGCTAAAGATTTTATTCAGAACATATTGGATACTTTAATAAAATATTCATGCAAATGCTTTGTAATCTAATAGCTAACCATCCGTCAAAAGAAGGAAGTTATGATGTTTCTTAAAATTGAATATTTATTGCATATTTGAATATACAACAGGAATGAAGTACTGAGTGATTAAACTCACTGAAAATAAAAAAACAATGATGACTTTCAAAATAGTATTATACAATAATTTCATAATTGCAAGAACTTACTTACTTATATATATATATATATATATATATATATATATATATATATATATATATATATATATATATATATATATATATATATATATATATATATATATATATATATATATATATATATATATATATATATATATATATATATATATATATATATATATATATATATATATATATATAATAACATGATTACACTTTACACCATGAATTAGTAAAGGTGAGATATGCAAATGATTCAAATTTCAAAGCAGACGCACATCACACGCCGCGCCTGTAGTGCCACTTCAAAACGCTATTTAAAGCTTGGTAGATTTCGACGATTTCAAATTTATCGATTGTGTTTTTTAATTTTTTTTATTTATTTAATTATTATTTTTTTAATAATCAATAATGCCTCGTACAAAACAACGAAAATTTTTTGATCAAGTATCCGTGTTCGATAGAGGAAGATAGTGGCCTACCGAGATTGTGGATTATTTTTTAGAGAAATTGGCAGTCGTGTTGGGCGCAACCAAACAACTGTAAGGCGGATATGTTATCGTTGTATGCAGGAGAGTGGGGCGAACCAATATATTCGATCCCATCCACCTCAGAACACTACTCCATGTGATGACAGGAAAAAGACGCATGGCAATGACGTATCGCTCAGCCACAACATGAACCATAGCACAGAACATTCAGTTTGCAACGCATCATCCAATGTCTGATCCTATGATTCGACACCGTTTCCATCAGTGGTCTATCCGCAAGAAGGTTTTATGCTTTCCTTACCCTTGACGCAGAACCATAGACGTCTGCACCACCAATGGTGCGATGAACGAAGGATGTGGACGCTCAGACTGAATGAAATTGTCTTCATTAGCGTGCACGTCTGTGTTCAACACCACGATGTCGCATTCGAGTCTGGAGACACTGTGGAGATAGGATGCTGAAAAACTGCGTTATGCATCCCTCCCACTGATTTTGTACCTGGCACTTTGGTATGGGGTGGTATTGGATATCACTTTCGTACTCCTCTAGGACGCATTATTAGGACTATTATTAGGACGCATTATTAGGACTATTATTAGGACGCATTATTAGGACTATTATTAGGACGCATTATTAGGACTATTATTAGGACGCATTATTAGGACTATTATTTACTCTACGCATTATTAGGACTTTAAATAGCTAGCCCTAAATCTCCGAGGTATTGGAGCCAATTGTTCTTCACTATCTTCTGGGTTTGCCCACAGCCAATTTCCACAAGATAATGAGCGACCACAGATGGCATGCATTTTACAAGGGTTCATCGTCAATCAACAGATTGGATTGCTTCTCTGGTTCTTCGGATTTTTTGCGGGTAGAAAGCTTGTACATGGTTAATCAACGATTGACCCAGATTACATCCCCAGCTGCCACACCAGATCAACTTTGGTAGCTTGATGAATCTGCTGGTTCTTATGCACCGCAAGAACAAATTCAAAGTCTCTTTGATTCAATATCGAATCATATGGCAGCGGTGATCTCCAACAATGGTGTCTGATCTGGCTACTGATTTCGGCAGTATCCACACTTCACAGAGGTCTATAAAATTAATCACTTGATACTGGGTCAACATGTTATCGTTAAAATAAATTTTGTTGTGATATCTCTCGTCTTTATTAGTGTTGCCATTTATGTGTTCAACAGTGAATTTTCATGCTTCATGATGATAAAAATCAGATAAAAAATAAACACTATTTTTGTTTTGTTTTTTTAAATTTATAATATAATCAGAAAGAAATTTTCAAATATTATGTAAGTTCATAAATTACAGCAAAAATAATACAAACAAATTAAAATTCCAGATTGGCATTTACAATTATCAGAAATTACATTGTATCATAGATATTGCGAAAACAGAATTTAAATATTAACTCGTGAAGTAGATATAGATTTAATTTTATTTTAATTATTACGATTGTCTCGAAAATTTCATGTAAGTGAACGATATTTTTTGAATCCTTAAACAGTTTGCTTAAACTTTCAAAAATGGTTTCCTTCTTTGTTAGCTTACAGGAAAAATTTCAACCTGGTTATCCTTAATCTTGTTAGGTTTGCCTCTTGATCTTACACTAGACATTGCCCTAAGGACTTTTAACGTTGTTCACTTTACACTGAGATTATCAGTAAATGTTCGTTCCATATTATTCTAGTTAATTTTGTGGATTTGATCAATTTTATGAATATTCTTAACTAAAGGTTTAACATATTTCTATACTTTACTACGTAAGACATGTATTATACTAATCAAATTTTTCAGAATTTTTATTTCAAATACTTCAGTAGCTTTCTTTTCCCTCACCATAGGTTAATGTTTATGGAAATAAGTAAAGCTTATTTTATTTAAATCAAATATAACAAAAGTTACTCTTCTTTTTATCAGAAAAATTGAATTTCAAGTAAATATTTCAGCCAAATAGATACGATAAGTTTCAAAATAATTTTTAAACATTTTAACACCATTTTTATCATTTTAATAATTAACTTCTGATTGAAAAATTCTAAAATAGAAAAAATCTTTTGAATCAAATTTAGAGCACTAAATAAAAATAAATCAAGCAAAATTCTCTTTCTATCGTAGTGCATACATTTTGTTTTCATTTCTCGCATTTATACTTAGCTTCAGCATTTGTTCTAATCAACATCCAGAAAAATGTTTTTGATGTTGACAATATTTTGAAGTTTAAATGCTTATTTTAAAATTAGGTTAATAAAATTTCAATTGCATGTTAAACTCCTTAAAACACTTGATCCTTTAAAATTGCTTTAAATAATTTAAAATAATTCAAAATTATTTATTGTTTGAAAACTTAATGTCAAAATTAAGTAAGATTATGGAAACGTTTTGAGGCATATATGTTTCAATAATGCACAATTTGCATTAAAAAAAGTGTCTGTTTTATATACTTCACAATAAATATGTTCCAAACGAGCTTTCTTGAAAAGTAAACCAAATAAAGCAAAATAAACTGTTATAACTCTCTTAGAAAACTGCAATTACTTAATATTTTGAGTATCTTAAAAGTAAATCAGAAATATATGACAAAAATAGCTTATAAGTAATAAGAGTTTCGAAAATTAATAATTTATTAATATATGTCTGGGCATAAATGCAAGTATCAAAATAGCATTTTTATTAAAAAGAAATTCATAAGGAAACCTTCTATTAGTGTTTTACACATAATATTTTCAACAAAACAAACAATGTTATTAGTAATTATTGCCAAGCTTTTGTCTGCTACAAATTCTAATATAATATTTGAAAAAATCTGATTCATGAATACACACCTCTAGTAAGAAATCAATCCCTTTCTCGTGTTTTAGAGAACTTTTTTGTTCAAATGAAAAGATATAAATTCTTTATGTGCATAATTTTTCTATACTCTCTCATTTAGGAGTATAATTTTTTTTATCAAATTAACAATTAAAAAAATTAAGAATTGAATTATTTTAATTTAATTTAAGACTGAATATTCAAAGTATTTAAGATTTAACCTTATCAGTATTGAAGAATTGCAATGATTTAAAAAAGACATCAAGCATATAAGTCTTATTTATTTTCCCTGAAATAATCAGAGCTTTATTGACAGTTAAAGGCATAAATATAAGGCTTTACACTATAATTTCGATTGATTTCTTTCTGAAAATACTAAAAAATTTAGTGATTAATATTTGATATTAATAGAATAAATTATGATATTTCAATTATAATAGAGTACATTTTTTACGAAATACTGATTATTAAACTATAGTATATATTTATAAAATGAAGAGTAGGCAAAATAGTTTAGAAATCCATTGTATGTATCTATATTTATATTTGTTACAATATTTATTTTAATGTGAAATAAAATAATAAATCCTGTGTCTTTTGTCTACTTACAAAGAAAATGAAATATACAAAGCGTGAAAGTATGCATTATTTTTTATTCAGATACACATATGTTAAATATAAAAAAAAAACACATGAAAAAAAAAGAAAATAATGAAAGTAAAACTTTTAACGCGAATCACATTTTAAACCGTTTATTGCATAGAAAAATTTTAGCAATTTATAATAATTTATAAAAATATCCAAAATTTAAAGTATGCTTTTTTATATTTATAAAAAGATATTAAATATATCTTAGTATATAGCATTTGAAAATATTTTGAAAGGTAATTTTGGGTATTTAACTCCACTTATTAGCCTAGAATTTTACCTATCATCGCCTTAATCGGTTTTACTTCATTGCAGCCGTTAATCCCTCATTTATTCACTTTAAGTAAAATCTAATTTTTTTTAATTTTTACCTTTTATATTATGATGCTTTATTCTAAGACTTTTATCCTAAACCTAAAATAAACTACATTTTGGAGAAAGTGGCCCTTAACCAGTTAAGAAAACATCATCTTGAGGATTTTATCTTTCATCTTCTCAGTACACCATAGTTTCCCTTACGAAAAAAACTTTTTTCCCTATTTTTCGCAACAAGAAACGTTTTCTCAAATCTTTCTTGTTTTAAAGGGATATTTAAAATCTCTTGGTGTCATCCAATTTAAACTGCTTAGTCCCTTTAATGAACCAGCAGAGGGTGGCAGGGAAAACCATCCAAAATGGATTAGTTATTGATCCATCTTCACACTTCACTTAATTGGAGAATGTGTAAAAATAAAATCCCGGATCTTTTTCCCTTTCCGGATAAAAATCTCCAAGACAGCAGCGAATGAAAAATAGAATCGGACACCATAGTGTGATGAGAGTGTAAGAGAGCTGCTTAGTCATTTTTGAAAGTTCTGTAATTGATCTCCCCGAAAATCCGATTAGCATCGAGCCGTTTAGCTGGCCGATTGGGGGAGGAAAATGAATTAATTCACTCCACTAAGTTTGCTTCGTTCGTGAACATGAGCACAATTTTTATTAGCAGACAAAAGTTGCAATTCGGATGCAAATTAGAAGTAGAAGAGAATTACTTTCTCGAACAGCACTTTATCAATGGTCCATTACTTGTGTTGACTTTGACTATATTTGTTTCCAATACAAATGATGAACAACTGCAAATGCTGGAATGCAAATCATCATTCAGTGAGATTTTATCCAAATTAATTATAATACTAAAAAGATTTTTGAAAAGAGAATCCATGTGATCAATATGTGTGTAATTAGAAACATATTTGTTTTTCACAAATAATTTAGCTAAATCATTAACTATTCTTTCAGAGCAATAAACTTAATTCATTTTGTTACTACTTGCGCTGATAAACTATTTAGATGAATTTAATATAGAAATGTAAAACTTGTAATCAACCAAATAAAGTAGTTAGAATTAAACACCTGCCCCAAAAAATTAAATTTAGTAAAATAATAATAATTAATGCTTTATTTTAAATTTAGCTCAAATAGTGATTTTCGTTTAATTTTGCAGGCAGTTGAAAAGCAAATGACAATTTCATTATATATATATATATATATAAGAAATTGTTTCCACATCTATTATCTTTAATAATGTTATAAACTATTTTTAATTTAGTAGTTTTTTTAATGTAAAGAAAGTACTTTTAGTAGTGAAAAGTAACAAATAACATTTAGCAATATCACTATTGAATGTATAACATCAATATTGAAAGAAAGTAATAAAGATTTATGTTACTTTAATTTTTTATATTTTTAGAAAGGAAAAGTAAGGTTGTTATTTGCTTTGCAACTGCATGCATAATTAAAAATATATGAAATTCTTGAATTTTTTTAAGAAACTTTCGTTTTAAATTTCGTAAGTAATTTTAAAAAGTAATGTTTACATATTTATTTATATTAAAATCATAAAAATATATTATATTGAAGTTGAAATAAATTATAGTCAAATTAAGGTTGCTAGATTATTCAATATTATTTGTAATTATACAGTTCTTGTGAAATTATTGAAATTAATTAAAATTGTAAGCTATAATTTAATTATAAATTTTGTTTATATAATGAAAATGTAAGGGTAAAACTGAAAATTTTAAAATAACGATTTTAAATTTACCATATTTATAATGCATATAAACAATAATATGTAGTTTATGAATATTCTATGACGTAAGAAATACAGTATTTTAATGTGAAATCTATGAATGTGTGAAATAAACTTTTATTGATATTTATAGTGTTATATTAATTTAATATGCTTCAAATAATATATATTATCTCAATAAACGTTAAAAATTCCTTAGAGTTTAATGTCAGATGAAAATGTTTATGGAACCAGTTATATCAAATAAATTTTAATGTTTAATCAATCGGAGTTAAATGAATTTCTTTATTGTGAACTAATCAGATCTTTATGAAAAGGAAAGAAATCCTTATGGTATAAGATCCACAATTCTTGTATGCATAATTTAAGAAATAGAATTTACCTAAATATTAGAATATTCCTTTTTCTGTGAAAAAAAAGTAGTTGCTCAGCAAATTGGTTTTGTTTTCGCGACAAATGCAATGAAGTTTTCCACATATTTAAAAAATTCAGTAAGTTTAAAATTATCAAAACGTCTTAATATTTTTCCATATATATATATATATATATATATATATATATATATATTTGTGTGTGTGTATGTGAGTGTTATTTGTGTGTGGTTACACTTACATATATCATTTTCAATTTTAAAAGAATTTTTCATAGTATTTCAATATTCTATTTTTTACTGCAAAATTGCTTAATTTCAAAGCTTTATTTATTAAAATTTGAAGGCTATAAACCCTATTTTTTATAAATGCGAGAAAATCTTAGTTTCTGCGATGTGTCTTATTATTATTATTACAGAAATCCCAAACTATAACAGATTATTTAGCGAAGTTGTTTATCATTCAGTGAAAAAAATCATTAATTTTCTTTAGGTTTGATTATTAAAATTATTATAGTATAAAAATTTTGCAGCGATTATACTGCAGTAAATATTATGGGAAAAATGAAAAAAAATGACTAAAATTAGATAAAAGTTGCATTAATATAATTTACAGTTTAATTTTTGGGGATTAAAACACATTTATTTAGAGTGAAACTCCTAAATATATTACGCACAAAAATTAAAATTTAAAATATCTTGAGAAATATTCAATTCTTATAACATAATGCGTTTATAGAATTATACACAATTTAATCAAATAATATATAAGCTAATCAAATTTTTATAAATATTATTTTTCATTTATAATGTAAGAAAAATTGTTTTAATTTGAGTAAATTCTGCTTTCAGAATGTCTGACAATAAAATGATGTTTATATTTGCTAAAAAGTTAATAATAAATGAAAATAGACTGTTAAATAAAGAAAATTCGAAGTTAGAGGAAAATAGTCTAAAATTTACATTAATAAAAATTAATAATCAGTAATTCAAAAGCGGCATCAAAGGAAAAATAGTAAAATTTTATATATCCATATATAAAACAATCTTTAAGAAATATGAAACTTCTTCCCTACCTACTTTATCGTCAAAGTATTTACATTTTATTTAAAGCTTTTAATGATTATTTTCTAATCAACCTGGAAATTAAAAAATTGAGTTTCTAATGAAATATGTAAATAATTCCTAATGGTTTTGTACTTAAAATTTAAATTCGATTTTTAAAATTGTGCTGTTTTTGAAATATTTATCTTAGTATCTTCTAAAATCTAATATAAGATACAATATTTTTCTTTCTTTATATCTTTATATAGCAAATAAATCATACTTTAATTCAATTTTATTTAAAAAAATTTAAAAAAAAATATTTGAAAATTATGTTTTTTGGAAATGTTTACAATAAACAAAGGATATTGACTAATTAAAAAAAATTGATTCTGTCTACTATTTTAATTTATATTCTGTACACAAATATTTTAAAGAAAAATATTTAAAGTTAAATAGAAACTTATCAATTTATTTAAGTGTTTGTAATAAATATGTAATTTTAGCTTAATTTTTCAATATCATATTATATTAAAAATGCTATGTTCTTTAAATCTATCTTTCAGTAATCAAAAATTATTTTTAAATAAAAATGCATTAAAACCATTAATATTTTTTACATCAGATTAACACTTAATCATTTTAAGTTTAAAACTGATCCCTAACCTAAAAATGAAAATTATTATTATCAGTTAGAGTTGTTTATATTTGCATTATTTCCTAAAATTAATAAATTTATTATTATGATTTAAAGACTTATATATTAGATTAAATTCGTGTGACACATTATTTATAAATCTGATTTTCGTGTTTATAACAAAGCGGTTTCTGACTGTATCATTGATTTCACAAACAATTCATATAGTAAGAATATATATGTGGAGGAATTTAAAATAAACTTTATATGTTTATTATAGAAGATAATAAATTTGAAATAGATTTAATTTTTGGAAACGTTTACTTTCAGAAATTCTTGTTTCAGGGTAATTCATGTCTATGGTTTAAATAAATACCTTAGGAAGTTATATATCTAAACTCAAAAATCCTGGAAAATATAATAAATACAATTTAAAATGGCTCATGCTCTGAAAGTTGCAATAAATTACCATTAATTCTCAGATTATAGTTTTGAAAGAATGGCAGGAACAAAAATAAAATAATGTATAATTGGATTTTTTACTCGAAATTTAGTATTCTGTAAAAAGGGAAGAAAAGAAGTGAAATTAAATGACGAATAAGCATTATTTATGCATTTTACATTATTTGAAATTCTCCCCTGCATAGCAAGAGTGGATGAAAAAAAAACTACTATTAAGAGGTGGCGATAAAATACTAGAAACTATTTTCGTAATTTGAGGAAAAAAGTGTGAATTTCGGATGAGCCAAAGAACAAAAAAAAATAAATAAAGATAAATTCAAAAAAAATATATCCTTGGAATGGGGTAATTTACGTGGACTATGTCCGCTTCACGATTCATTAAGCGTTCTCAGTATTAAAATAAGCTTGCATTTAATTTGAATTAGCCGACATTTAATTTCACTTCAAAAAAGATTTTTTTGCGTCCTATGAGAAACAGAAAATTAAAGTCGTGGAAACCGGGTACGAGAGAAAAAAGAAAAGAAAAAAAAAAAAGAATTGACACTTTATTCATTTTCTTTATGGTGAATGGCTCGTTTTTTCGTCATAGAAGGCGTAATAGAATTTTTCAGGAAAATGCTCAAACTTCAGTTTAGTGCCTCTTTTTCTGGTCCTTATATTGAAAGATGCTGAGTTTTTAGTAGCTGAGGAAAAGGCACACACGTGGGTTTATTGATTAGATCTTTACGGCTTTTTGTAATGCTTTTAGTTCATAATTTACACTTTAGTTGTTTTTTTAAATGAGACTCTTTTTATAAGTGTTGAATGCCAATAAAATTGGAAGAATTATTTTCTTTTAATTTTTCAGGCTTCATCTATGCTTAGTTACAGTTTTAAATTAAGGTAAACGATTGCATTTTTACAAGTCTATAAGTAGTTTTTGAGAAGTGAAAAAAAATCAGTGAATATTGTTATAGAATTTTTTGTTATTTATATTCATTATTGAAGACTTTAGTACTTAATATTTATTAATACGGCAATGTACAGTATTTATAACTGTGTGATACGTGCTGGTTTGAGATAAAATATGTGTATGTTTATAAAATAAAAATAAATAAAAACGTTACACCTTTTAAAATACGACAAAAAGCTTAAACGCTTAGAAACTAATCTATTTATAGAATAGAATGACGATAAATTTACTGTCAATCGCTTAAAGTAATCGTTATTCAAAAAATTACTTAGATATTGACAAATATATCTTAAACTGGCTTTAAATGTTCCCATGAAATAAAATATTTAGCATTTTATTCTGAAATGTTTGACGTGATAAAATGTTTCCGTCAGTTTTATTAAGTTATTACAAATATTTCGTAATTACAAAGTGTTGTAAAAGAATCGTATATTTTTAATATTACAATTCATATTGTATTGCATTATATTTAATATAAGTTTGAACTGATTTCTAAAGATTGCATATACTTTGTGATACGAAACAAATTAAAACTTTTTATTAAATATCAATTGATATATGATTATAATATCGAAATTATTGCTTTTGTTGTTTATAGTTTACAAGAATAATCCATCCTAAGAAATCAAGTCATACGAAATGTATCTATTATTGTTAATGACAATTAAGTATGAATTTCTTAAAATACAATATCGCTATTTTAGCAGCAAATTAAAATCTATTAACTGCTTTGTTTTCCAATAATCATTTTGTACTGAACTTATGAAAGCATTGGGCCGAAAAGATTAAGCAAAAAGATTTGCTCTATAATCTTGTGATATTTTAAAATACAACACTGTTCCCCAGAAGATAAGATTTATTGTATACATATATTTCGGTAATAACGATGAAATATTTATTTTTTTAAAAATAAAATCTCAACTTTCTAGAAACTATGGAAATATATTTATTGTTATCAACAGTAACTTATAGCAACGATCATGGTCAAGAAAATTTGTTGTAAGATCATGAAAATAAGTTTATTCAAATAAAATTGCTTATTTTCTCTTTTGCAAAGCTTAAAAGCAATTTTTACAACAAAGTATTTTTTTTCAACATAAACTGAAATATTAAGAAAGTAAGACTGTGCTTCAAAATAATTTATTTTAAATGCACTTATACAGTGCCTTTCAGAAGCTTCATAAAATAGTATGTGTATGTAATTTGTAAAAATACTTAAGAACTTCCAAGATTTATATAAGCAATAAAAGTTTATTCACTACAAAAATTGTCTGGTAGAAAGAAATCAGTTATATAAAATGAGACGAATAGGATTTGTGTAATAATCAAACATTTATGTTTTTTTATGAGTCATATAACCAACTGTATCTTAAAGAATTTAATTTTCTGAAATATAGAAATGAATGAATGTTGTTTAATGTCGTTATAAAATACATGTCAATAAATCAATTACGTTACATTTTACTCTTTCTTACAATTTATTGGAAAAAACAAGCAGTAAAATATGTCGTTAGATACTAATCAATTGTTAATAGAAAATAACTTTAATCATTTGTCAATTTCGTCTAGACAGCTTATGTTTTCAGTTTTTTTAAGATGCATAATCTTAGTCCTGCACTCGTTGCTCTATCTACCAGTTGAAATAACTTAGCATTGTTTTAAGCATTGGAAGTAAATGCCTTTCTTTTAATTTCTAATTTTGCCATTTCAGTTAATAAAAAGTACTATATGTATGGAAATTATGTAAGCAAAAATGAGGTCATTTCTAAAATTTTAAATTTTGAATAGATGTTTTATTGCAATTTAGAGGATAAATTGATGGAGCTTAATTGTACTTTTGTTATCAAAATAGTTAATTAAAATACGTTAAGTGGAATATAAATACATAATCTCCAACTAAATGGATTTTTCTAAAATATTGTTAAAACACGTCCCAATAAATAAAATTCAATTTTTTTAATTAAAATAATTTAGGAATTATAGCATAAATATATAAATTATATATATATAAATATGAGTAAAATACCAATGACCTTTCAATTATATTTATTCTTTACAGTTAAAATTATTCTGAATAAAATCATTGTAAAACAAATAATATTTAAAAATAACTGTATTTCAAAGAACTGATTAAATGCTACCAATTTTAATAGGATTTCAAAACTAGACTCCTTTACAGTAACCAGTTATGCGATATTTTTCCTTTGCATAAAGTTTTAAACTTTCAATGCAACCTGACAAATATTCTCATTTATAAGTTATTTGAAATTTTTCTTTCATGTGCTTCCTATTTTACTTTAAATTAATGCAACGTAAATATTTTCGTAAGCACTTCCAATAAGGCACTTCCATTGCTAGTCTGACGTAACCTTTTAATTAAGTTCTCTAACTGAACCATAATTTTTTGTGACAATACCTTTAGGAATAAAATATAATCGAATTAAGAGTCAAAAATTGTACGGAACTACAAAATAAATATACTTCACTCAAAATTCTTATCAGTTTGGCAACACTTCAACGACCTTTAACGGGTTTCAACTCCTGATCCTGGGCAACCACCTGAATATCAATGCATATTTCATCGTACTTGCTCAAGAATAGTGAAGAGGAAAACATTTATCTCACTTACTTATCATTCTTTGCTATTAGAATTCACTTGCTTCTCACAAATTATGCTGCTATCGCATCACAAATTACACTATTTCTAATTTCCACGTACACCGTTTGTGAAACTCCTAAGACCCAGGGTGAATGTATTTATTCCCCTTTTCCAAGGCACATGTTAAGAAAAATATATTTCCTTTGTCTACATAGAAAAGGCGGCATTTCGTATTCTAGTAAGCAAAAAAAAAAAAAAAAGAGAGAGGTCGTTAGTAGTCACGTGACTTCCCGAGAGAAAATAATAATATCTAAATGAAGATATTAAACTGCGGTGAAGAAAGGAGTGGGGTCGAGGGGAAGCAATTATGAAGTCATAGACGTCTGTAAATAAGGCATAATTAAAGGTAAAAAAAGTACTCGTTAATTTTCTGAAAGAAACGAAGATTAAAATGACTGCTCATGAATAGATGGAGACAACGATGCAAATTGTTAATAAGATACTTTAATTAAAATGTTACAAACCAAAGTTAGTTTTTCAATCTATATCATTTGTGTGTGAGACTAGAAGGAAAAAAAAACTATTTTCCTGAATACTTAATAGAACTATCTTTGGCGTAGTAGTTTTTCGAATTATTTTAATTCAATTAAGGGAATATCAATCTATATATTCTAAAAGCTTCAAATTCATGTTCATTTCATATATATTTTTAAATGAAAAAGAATACAAACTCTGAGAAATTATTAACATTATAAATTGTATTATATACATACATATTTATTTATTTATTTCAATAATATAAATTATTATTATTATGTTATTAATTCTTAAAAAATATACTGCGTATTCATATCAGTCCAAAAATATCCTGTTACTCAAATTAATCAGTATAAAAATCAAACGAAATTGTATAAGCAATTTATTTTAACTAAGCAAAATAGATATTTAACTGCGAAATTAATCTAAGCTTTATCAGCTCAATATATTTAAGAATAGATAAAATTTTTCATCTACTTTGCAAAACCAAGCTGCTAAGCATTGTGAAATCCATATCGCAAATATAATTTTTCAGGAATCAATTTTTTTCGCATTTTTAAAATTTAAGTATTTTTCAAACTGCAATATTTTTAATAAAACTGTGTGTGTGTGGAAAACAATCACATCCACAGTTTTAATTTATTACATTAATTAACTCATTAAAAACTCTAGTTATTTTATTTGAATTTCAAAATATTTTTGAATCATATATTCCAATGTAAAACTTAAATATGCGAAAAATGTTTCACATGAGTATTTTATTCATACTTTATGAATCACTTAATATTTTACCTAAAAAATTTGAAGGCCCTTAGTATACATTTTTGTTTCCAGTAAATTTATTAATTTTAATACTGTTTGAGTAACAAAATAAAATATAATCATAAAAAGGAATAGTATTCCAATGATGTAAATAAGTATGCTTAAATTTCACAAATTAAGAAATCCATATTATAATAAAATAAAATTGCAGCAGAACTTGAATGAAACATTTTTCATTAAATAAATATAATCAAATGATTGAATTGCGTATGAAATGTGTAAAAACTCTAAATGTTTTCAAATAAAATACTATTAAATATTATTTAACGGTTTAATATAATGAATTGATATAGAATATGTGTGCAGATTGATTTAAATAAAGATTCCTCTTAATTTATTTCAACAAAATTTTAATTTTGGCAGAAGACAAAAATAACTGATTGGGATTTTCTTTTTTTGTTTTTAACTTTAGTGATTTCTAAATCATAAAACTTATTACATGTGATAAAATATTTATCCATGTTTAAATTGTAATAATATTTTAGCAAATTATTCCTGCTTTGATGTTCATCTTAATGTTAGTTATTAAGTTAAGTGCATTCATATAAAGTAGGCAGGCTATTCACAAAGAAACGAAAACGTTTCCCCAACTTATTCTGTTGGCTTCAAAATTTCACAATCGATTCAGTCATTACAGCATTTTAGGAAAACTGATATTTTGCTCTATTGCTTGCAATTTTAGTTCACGTAACATACAGTTTCACAAGAAGCAATTACTAAATGCTCTCAGTAGTGTGGCGAAATATAAATCTGTTTTATCTATGAGACATTTTTAAAGTACTTAAAACGCAACCCTTTGCCCAAACATTTCCTATTCGTCGAGCAGATGATCACTATTCATTGTTCAGTAGGCAGTAAATATCGATACACAAAGTATAATGATGAAGAAATCGATGAATCGGCATGGCTCATTCTCTGTTTTGTTTACTTTTAACTCACGGCGTTCATGATTTTTCCTCACACATTCTGCTAGTTTTACTCAATAGCCAAAAGGGGAAAAAACGAAAAGATTTTTTCTTCATAATGGCTGATGTCACGACACAAAAATGGTCCTTTTTGTCGTTCCTCCTCAACCAATCACAGTTTTCAACATTGTAGATATGCGTGCTTAGTGTATACGCTGAAATGGGCGTGGGGTTTGACAATACCTCTTCCATAATTTCACAGTTTTCTGAAGAACTAAGGCTGAGTGTCTCTGTAAAAAACCAGGCAAGCTTTATTACCCTCTCAACGAGAAAAATGTATTTCATCGATTCTAATCGATTACTTGGCACTAGGATTATGAATAATGAATTATCATGGAAAAAATATTGTAATATGTGTTCCACTCCAATTTCTAACTTTTTAGAAAATGAAAAAATATTAGAAAAGCCATTTCTTTTGTTTTAGAAATATTTATCCCTTTACAATAAAACCTGGTTGTTCCTTGTTTATGAACTTAAGTATTTATATATCATAACAGAGCAGAAACACAGAAAATAATTAATATTTTCTTGCAAAATATAAGATAAACATTTAAGCATATGCATAATTTATCGTTAAATTGCATAATTCAATTAATTTAAAGAGAATGGCTAAGTATTTCATGAAATAACCTGACAAGTTAATTAAAGTATATAGATGATCATAGGATCAGTAGATGTTCTATCAAATAATTATTAATAGACCAAAAAAAAAAAAAAACAGAAAATATTATATTTTATAAATTAATTGACTATAAGCATCTAAAATATTTTAAAATACCATTATATCCATATACCGAGGATTAATTCTTAAATGTTGCGAAAAGCAGGTAATATAATTTATTGTTGTTCATAAATATATCGTCTGAAGTCTGTTTAAATGCAAAGTAATGAAGCTTACACACAAACACATCGTTGTAAAGCAGCTAAAAATGGTTCAAAAATGGATAAAATCAGTTAGAGCCGGTTAAAATATCTTTCGAGTTTTATGTTTTACATTTTAACGAGCAAGTACTTTTTATTGTATAGAATACTTAATTAAATAATACAATTCAATTATTTTATATACTTTAACTAACATGTATAGTTATTTTTCTGAAATAATAGTTATTCCTGAAATATACAATTTAAAGTCAGCACACATACACGCACACACACACACACGCCCGCACACACACACACACACACACACACGCCCGCACACACACACACACGCCCGCACACACACACACACACACACACGCCCGCACACACACACACACACACACACGCACGCACACACACACACACTCACGCCCGCACACACACAAGCCTGCACACACACACAAGCACACACACACACACAAGCCTGCACACACACACACACACACGCCCGCACACACACACACACACACGCCCGCACACACACACACACACACACACACACACACGCCCGCACACACACACACACATATATATATATACATATATGTGTGTGTATATATATAACAATAATTTATTTCCTTATGAATAATAAATTCAAAATAATGTATAGCGTGTTAAAAAGATTTTTTAAGAAGACGGTAAATTATTAAAATATTTTCAAAGTAAAAATATATTTAACTATTTACAAAACCACATATTGTTTTAGAGTTTTCATTTAAAAGGTTGTAAATTATTGTTTTTAAATATAGATTATGGTTTCAAACATGCTTATAAAACTTCTTTTGTTTATTTTAAATGATAAATGTGTAAAATTAAAAAATGATATTTTTAAAATTATATATAAAAATTTTAAAGTATGGTAGAATTTCAGCGTTACTTTAATCTTTTTTTCATAATCTTACATATACTTCACAATGAAATATTTCATTAATCTAATACAGATATAAAATTATAATGCAATTTATTTGTTTCATCCAAGTGCTCTCAATCAATATTTAAGTCGTGGTATGATTAAATAGAGTAATATTCTTATTATAATTTAAATTAACAATTTTCAAATTACACAATAAAAAAGAAATCAATTATGCATGAAGAATACTTCAAAATTAGCAAAATTTATGTTAAGCATCTCCCCTATTCAAGAATTATCAAATTAAACTCATTTAATTAAATTTTCCACTCACCGCGTTCTCAGATTTCCTTACGCCGCGTCATTTTATTTTCTCATTTACATGGAAAAAAATACGATTTTAATTTATTTTTATTTCTAATTATACTTTCGTTTCTGCCTGCTTCATTGTTCTTTTCAATTCCCTTTCCTTCATGTATACTTAAGATTTTTGAATTATTCACACTTTTTTGTATATTTTATGTATTCCCTCGATTTCTTGAAGAAGAAAACATTCAAAATGAAATCCTTCCACGTCTCATTGATTACATTTGAAGTATTTATTTAATAGCACAAGCGAACCATCATGTTCAATGTGGAAATAATTTCCTAACAAGAAAAGACAGTTTTTTCCCCACCCATAACGTTTTAAGGAAATTGCATAACAAAAGAAATTCGACCTCTTTATATTTCTCATCTTATTTTTCTTTTGATGTCTCATTCATTAAAGTTTAACTCATGTTAACAAGACTTTTAATGTATTTAATTTTAACTATAGAAACTATTTATACGTTCTTCTAGGAGTTTTATTATAGACTACATACAATTAAAATATAAAAGCTTTGATCACACACACGCAATCATAATTTTATAACATAACACACATACACATCTGTATATGTGTATCCATGTAAGTACATACGTATAATGAGAACTTGATGCAAGAAACTATTGAATATATTGTTTTGGTATTTGTTGTCAAATTGACATATTAAATGAAATTTTCGTTAAAATAAGAAAAAAATTAAAAAATCTTTCGTTTTATTTAATAAGCAAAGGGGTCATTTTGGAATGCATTTATTCCTCATTTGTTTTACATATTATACATTACATATTACGCATCTCTGCTTTATGTGCTATTACTAAGACTCTCTCTTTTGTATTAATCATAAAATTTTAACACTTTTGGAATATATTTTTATTGTAAAAAATGGTCAGAATATTACATAAAGGCATCTTACAAAATATCATACTATTAATTCTGAAAAATATATAATAGTATATAAAAACGTATTGCGATTCAGTTCAGAAATTTGTAATTCATTGCAGATGAGATTATTTAAAGGAATCTATTTCGTCTGTTTGAAGAAAAAATAATGAAGATTTTTAATATTATAATAAATTTTATCGTATCCCAGTCGTTGTACAATATATGAATTTTTTATATAAATACAAGAAATCATTCAGTATTTTATGAAAATTGTTATAAATGCTAGCAGTTTTAAAACTATCTACCGATATATTGTGTCATCACAATTACACAGTCTCTCCCATACTTTCTCTCCTGTATAAAGTTTAATCAGCATAATTTTCTTTCGATTAATACATTATATCCACTTTACTATAAAGAATTCATGATAATATTAATTCCAAATCTCAGTTTACAGTAACTTTACAATTTACTAAAAGCACATCAATGTTTATATGCACCATCTATTTCCCATGACATTTTGATTCAAAAGTATGAATATTCTTACAGTATTACTTTACTATTCATTTAAGTACTATGTACCTAAGTATAAATACTGATTCAAATAGCAAAAGGAAAAGGTTACATCACCTTCTTCATTGGAAAAGTACTGGATAATACAGTACGCTTACTTTCACATATTTATTCTGTTCAAGAGTTTTTTACACAGTATTAAGAAAAAATCAAATATAAATCACAATTACTCTTTCATAAGCTTGAATATTCTCTTACTGACATTTCAATTTTTTACAACTTTGTAAATTTTATATTATATTAAATTTTAATAATCTACACACAGTATTTCATCCTAAAATTCTCCATTTCTTGGACATTCATATAATTAATTTAAATTATAATAAACATATTCTAAATGAATAAAGTATTAGCAAATGTTTGCTTTGAAATTATTCAGAAACGTATTTAATGAAATTCTCATGAATGAAATTGGCAAAGGATCATTTAGTAAGATAGTAACAGGTTTCATTGTAAAGATATGGTTAATACTATCATTCTGAAGATATAAACGATAGCTAACTTGCACAAGGAATTGATCCCTGCTTATATTTAGTAAAAAATCTCTTATCATGCATGTTGCCAGATAATTAGCTTTAATATATTCAGAAATATATCATTTAAAATTCTCCACAACTGATTGCATTGTTCTAGCTTGTCTTTTAAAAATTTTCATGAATAAGTAAATAAAAATCCAGAACAGTGAAAACAGCCTCGACCGAACAGTTACTTTTAGATAATTAATGAAAATATTATAGACTGCATATTTTGTGCATTCAAACAAAATAAATTTGATTATTTATTTAATAATTGAGCTTAAAATGTGTCACAGCGCTGTAAAACATTAAAAATGTACAAAATATATTATATATTAACTGAATTCTGGAATTGAATACCATCAAATTTTGCATCGTCTTGAATTAATTAATATTAATTCTAATTCTTACGAAGTGTAAATACATGCGATAAATATTTTGTCTTACATAAATGTCGAGAATATTGCTTGTATCACATTTTAAATCTTAAATGATAAAATAATAATTGATTCTTTGTACGGGTTTGCAGTTGAATACATCCAAAATTCCTGTTTTTGGAATCGCAGAATCATGATTCTGAAATTTTAACTGATTTTAGAACAGCACATAGTTCTTAAATTACAAGATGCAGTAGTTAGTATCAAAGAATTTAAAATGTTTCACTGAATTTTACAAGATAAAAAGATCATGTAAAGGAATCATATTGAAATTTTCACTGAAAAGTACGTTTGTAATTAATATAATTAATATATTATAAATGGTTTTTAAAATTATTTTTTTACAACATTAATTATAATAAGCAATTTTAAAAGAAAGTTTCTTTGTTATACAAAAGAAAATTAATAAGTCTTAAAAAAAGCAATCACTATCGCTGAAGGTTTTTCTTACTAAAACAATCACTAAATACAACTCAATTTTAAAATTAATTCTTTTCAGTTAACAGTCTAATTTTTTATAAATGACATTGCGTTTTCCAATCTAGACTATTTTCAATTTAAATATTTCTATTATAACATAAATATTTTTAAAAATATCACATATTTAAATGCATGCATTCATTGCAGACCGTGTTTTTTTAATGAGCATTAATATTTTTTTCATGCACAATATACACAAAAATATAGCATAACTATTTAAATAAATTCTGAAAATGTAAAATAATTAATATTATATTAAAAGCATTTTAATAATTTGTTAATTAGCACATTAATTAATCAAAATTTAAAAAAAAAAAACTTTTTTTTTAACTTTGCAGAATATTTTTTTCCGAATTTAACCTCGGTTTTATAATATATACTGCAAAACTAATATAAATTGATTAATATTGTCATTTACACAAAAAGTGTTTGATATTAATTATTTCTCCAATAATAAATTCATGATTTGCCTCTAATGTTTATAATTAAACTTTAAATGCTAGAAACAAGACATTTAAAAGCATTTAACGTTAGCAAAAATAAATAGTCAATTTATTCCTCACACATACAATTTATAAAAAAAATCTAACCTAAGATTTCATATACAGGCATAAGAATTCAAAAATTAACGTTAGTTTTCTTCTGTGGGAGAGCATTTATTGCTGCTAAACAAATTATTTCGTCTAGAAAAATTATATTTTTCTTGACAGAAAACTGATTATTTGGCTATTGTTACATAAATCTGATAAAAATAAAGTTTAACGAAACATTAAAAACAAATAATAATTTATTACATTTTTAAATGGAATGTAATTACAAAACCAATCCAAAACTTTAATTCCCTCACTAGAGTAGAAAAGTGCCAATAACTTGATTCATGAAGACAAGCTGAAGCTAAGCGCACATTCGCGTTCGAATTCGCGGAATGCCGCATTTCTAAATGGAAGCCCTCCAGTATCGTTACACTGGCTATCCTACCCCACCTAGCCCCTTGAATGGGATATAATTCAGTGACGGAGACTTTCGAGTATTAAGTATATCTTCCAGAAAAGAGTCTTGTCCACCTCCTTGAGGGACCTCGCTATTGTACTCTAGTATTTCACTGCCTAATGAGGAGCTGGGGTTGACACCAGGCCGGTTGATGAATTGAGAACTTTGAGTGTAATTAATTTAAGAGAGCGCATTATACGATTCTGGAGAGTCTCCTTTTGAGACGCGAGAGAAGGAAATCGTTGGAATAAATGAAAGGAGATTTCCCTCCTCTCACTTCTCCTTCGCTTCCGAAAGGAGATTTCAAAGGAGTTTGGGAAATGGGAAAGATGTGGTGAAGAATGAAAAGGAAAATCAGTGTTCTGGGGGATGTTTTGCGTCCCTAATAGTGGTGTAAAAATTGGGAGACTGTGAAAGAGATCTGTACTGTCATTCTTGTCTTCGAGAAGTGTTTCGCGGGGAGGATTCATACAAGTGTTAATTTGAATAAATTCATTTAAACTAATTACTGCTTATCAGAAGAAGATACAAGAATATTTTATAATTGAAATTCACTCCCTTTTTAGTTAATGCAAATCCTTTATATCAAAACAAAAATTAATTTCTCTTAAGTGGAGCATTGAATTTGGAATATAAGAATGACACTATTTTTTTATGTAAAAAATTATGTGATTTAATATTTTTGTCACACATTATACTTTAATTTCCACGATGTTTATTTTAGAGATAAATTCACATTAGTTTTGAGGAACATAAATGTGTACAAATGAAATTAATTTTCGGAAATGTGATTATTTAATTTCTATGTTGTTGTCTTGTGCCAGCTAGGCTGGAAATATGGGTTGTTCTGCTCCACTTTTCCAATTGAATCGTAATTTGGTGTGTAGTATGATTTCCTCAGTATAAACAAGCATTAGGAGCCCGTTTATAGGGTAGGCAACCATTCAAAACCCATTCATACAAGAAAAAGAACAGAGACAGGATAGAGAGAGAGAGAGAATGTACATATCCATGCCTGACTCAGCATTCGAACCTACGACCTGCCTATCCATAGTCAGGCAAGTTGACCACTAGGCAGGGTGGGCAGAATTTATTTTCTATGATATCCTTAAATGTCTTGTAGTGGGATATCCCAGATGATCGTAAAATGCAAAGAAATAATTTAAATATTAAACTCAATTAACATTAATTTTCTTGAAAATATATTTCATAGAATTAAAGGAAATAGCATGCTTATATTTGATAATATACTAAAAGGTAATTTTGAGATTATAATGCTAAATATATATATATAATTAGTGGCTAAAAATTGTATAATATTGGTATTAAACAGGATAATATTAATTAAATTAATGCTTACAAATTTGTCATTTGAAATGGCAGTGAAAAATCTTTTCTATAGTAGAATTTTAGAGGAGGATTGCTTGCAGTATTTTTGTTTACTACTAGTGAGCATGACATGTCTGGTCTTATGGTCTGAACATTGACAAGAATCAAATTTTTATTTGGGATTTATTCTTAAATGATAAATTTTAGGGTCAGCTGGCATTGAATGGTGTATTGGAACCACCATAATTATAGCAATGAGGTTTTCTCATGGAGTCACTGAGGCATGTTCTTCTCTTTATGTAACGCGCCTGGAATACACGTGACAATTAGCTGAATTGACGTAAGAATTGTGCTGCAGTCTTATTTCCATATCTTTGAAATTTTACAGAAAGGTGATACAAATTTCTAATGTCTTAGATTTTATTGTTTTCATTATTTTTCCCAAATGAGACCAAAAAGAAAGAAATAGGCTCTTTTCCCCATTGTTTCTGCATGAACGAAATGTTTTTTTTATTTATATAGATATATATGATTTATATATATATATTTACAGGCATTTTTATTTAGAGAAACATACAAATAAAATTTAAATGAGAAAATAAAAATTTTAATATTTCTTCCTATAAAATTTGAAATCAAATAAACCCGAATGGCTTGTTTACAAATTGATTGTCCCTTTTCTTTGGAAATTTCTAGGTACTATTCCTATCCAAGGTAAACTTATTCATATGTACACTTCTTCCAGTATGGTATTAATAATCACTGAAAGAAACTAATATTAATTTAATTCTTTGGCAATAAGTAAAAAATATATATATATTTTTTTTCCAGATTTCACTATTATATCACATATTTATTTATTATATCTACTACTATTTTCTTTTTTATATTCACAGATTTCCCTAATAAAGGTATTTCTTAGCGTACATGGTTTATAACATAAATATGCCATTTAATATTATTCAAAATTTTACAAAGATAAACTCTAACTAAAAGGCCATAGCTTAATTTAATAATATTTTCTATCATCTTACTCTTGTAGACACCTCATTATTTCACTTCTAACATGCATTAAATATTTTGAAAATCTTTATTATATAATTCCTTTTAAAAACAAACACTCAAATATTACTCATCAGTCTGATATATTATCTTTTCATTATTTTATTTCACTGAAAATCATTTGATAAAATTTTACAAATTATATTAGCAAGAGACTTCTTTTTAAAACATTATTTAAAGAGTAAATTTAATAGAAGATTTTCTGAAATTCATGGCGCTGACAAGTGAAAAGCCATTTCTTATTCCCCGGGGTATGATTTAGAAACCTTTTTTGGAGAGGGCATAGAACCAAAGGAGGGATTTTATTGCCCACAGTGTTCCTTACATGGTTTCCCTAGTCTTTTCTTACGAGATGGAAAATATAGCATTATTATTTGCCTTTCGGCATTCCTTCAGATATGGAGTAGATAAGATGAAAGTACTGAGAAGCTAAATAACACTGATATTTTTATGGGATAGTAATGCTATATATTGCTTATGTAAACACTCACTAGAGGATATATTGAGCTTTACATTGTCTTCTTTCCATATATTTAGAAAACAATTTCTTTCTATAATGTTTATCACAAAAGTTGAGAAAAATAAAAATAACAATTTCACATTTTGTTGTAAATAATATTTTACAAATATATGTTTATGAAAAAATAAATTTAATAAATGTTTCATAAAAAAAACCAAGAAATATTTTAAACCCTCTTTCCTTAAATTTAGATTTTAATGTCGTTATCAAAATATAGTTTAAATATAAGGGATGCTTAGTAATGCTTATCTTTCTTCTTCAATGTAATGAAACATAAAAAAAAGTACAACATATGCCAGAGCATTTAAGTAATAATATATGCAAGAGCAAATAAACTATTTTTTTAAATATTTTATGGGCTTGCAGTAATTATCTTCTTACATGATACAGCATAAACCGCATTTTATATGTTTAAGAATAAATTTCTTAAAATTAATTATTCAAAATTAGAGAATCACAAACTAACATAAATTATGAAGGGGCTTTCTTTATTAAAAGTTTTTTATTACTCAGCATTAAAGAGTTTCAACCACTTAACAGTTTATAAAAGTTGAAAAAAACTGCTCTCCCTTTAATTTCTAAAATATATTAATTATAAGATATCATAGTAAGGTTGGTTGGTTTGTCGCTGGATGTCATTCATTGCACTTGAGAATTAATTGGACAAAGATCTACAACTTGAAATAATTTCTGTATATATATATATATATATATATATATGCTTATGTAAACTTGCTTATATATATATATATATATATATATATGTATTGCTTATGTAAACTTGCTTATATATATATATATATATATATATATATATATATATATATATATATATATATATATATATATATATATATATATATATATATATATATATATATATATATATATATATATATATATATATATATATATATGTATGTATATATATATAAATATATGAGAATTAAAACTCCTCACAAAAAAGAAAATTTACAAATGTAATACACATATTAACAGATAAATAACAATTATTTAAATAAAATACTGCTCTTGCATATTTAAAATCATTGAAGACAAAACTCCCCTTTCAGGATAAAAATATAAAAAGAGCGATACCAGCTCTGAATCTAGAGAATACAAATTAGATCTCCTAGTTAAGCCTTCCAATACCTAAGCAAGGTTCTCATCTGTGGTACTTGAAAAATAAGCTCCCATCCTCACCGACTCTTAGAGGAAAAGAAAAAAACAAAGAGAAAAACATATAAGAAGAATTAGAGGATACTTTTCCCCACCATCCCCCGGTGTCCTACTGGTCAAAGGAAAGATACGGATTATTCTCGACTTGCCGCATTAGCAGCAGGACAACAGCAAAGGACACCAAAAGGGGATGGGCAGGGGACTCGTAATCAGCTTAGCTCTTAGACGCTCAGGCGCCTGGCAAAAACTCGGAAGTCAAAGGGCTATGCTGTGGTCCAACGGTGTTCCAAGTCCTGCATGACAAATACCATTCGAAGGAAATCCTTTTTTCCCACAAATAACAAGAGAGATTGCCTTTCGATAATTCGATTACCACTTTGTGATTGACGTCATATCGAAAAGCGGGTTTTGCGATTTCGCATTTCTTTTTATCCCCGTTGCTTCTTTTGTGCTATTGATAATCAATTTCCTAACAGTGTAAGTGGATTCACGTATCAGTGTTTCCCATTCGACGAGGAAAGCTTAATTTTGATGAATGAAAGTAAAATAGGACATTTCAGCTATTACTAACAGAAATTGGAAACGTATATTTCCAATTTTTATAGGAATCTGAAGTCATCAAAAATATAGGTTAGGCACAGTGCTGTTAATCAAGTAATATAAACGGCAATAAATAAAATGACAAATTTACATTGTTCATTACTAATTATCATAGGGACAAGTGGTATTCCAAAGTTCAACGAAATGAACAGAAATGACTTTAAAATGCTTAGAATTAAACTTGTATATAAAAACTTCTTTGCACTATGTAAAGAATTAATAAAATACTTGCAGCTGAAACTTAAGAATTTATCTAAAATATTTGTAAAGTTGCTGTGGACTATTTAACAACTGCACAACGCTTTCGAATTAGTACATTATATCATGATATATCAAGGTATAAAAAAATAAAAATATATCATTATAATTACTTAGATAGTACAGTGTTACAAATATTATATTTTATATTGTTAAAAATTATTTATATATAATTGGGCTTCATTATATTTACTCAGAAAGGAAATACTTGGAATTAATAAGAGTTTAGCCGAGATACATTAAAACTATTTAGTATATTTAAATAAAGTTTTTATAGACTTTTTAATAACGAAATTTTTAAATTTAAAATATTTTCATAATCATGCAAATTTTAAGCATATATTTGCAAGTAAATCGCAAAATTCAAAGTAACATCAATCAGTCTAAGTAAACTCATCTGAATTTGGTACTAACTGTACGAAAAGAAAAAGTTATGCAAATGTGGCTATAAGTAGAGCTCTTTCAGTAGTTCATAACTCATTCTATTTCATGGCGTCCATATGCCAGTGTGATATTACATGCCAATGTCAGCTTGGTGAATAATTATTCCCAGAAAATAATTTAAATTTGCAAAACAATTAATACAGCCAATGTCCAATATATGACTGGTATTAAAAATATTCTAAAATTTAACTAAAGAGGCGGCTGTGCATATGCATAGTCTTGAAATACCTTATTTTTTCTATAAAATATTTCAATGTAAAATTTCTTACCTCATAAGAAAAATTTACATAAATTTGTCATAGATATGAAGAGATTTGATGGTGTACATACCATCTAAATGGTTGATGCACACAAGTAATCATAGTAAAACATTTGCATTTCATTCTTAATAGAATGATTTTTAACCTGTCATATCTTTGAATAATTTTCAAAGTGAAGCAAGGGCAGACAGCCTCAATTCTAATTGAAGTAGGATGACAACCGCAATATTGTCTCATAGCATACATCTATGACAAATTTAGTTTCGTGAATAAATCAATTTTTGTAACAGGTTCTTTGTTCCATTTTTCAAGGGTGAACTTGCATTCAGTTCAAGTGTATAATTCAATGGATTAAAGTTTCAAATTCTTACCCAATTAAATTTCAGGATCGCATCTCATTTACTGTAGAATTTTTGGCTAAATACTTAGAAATTTTTAGGTGCACGGCAATAACCATTTTGAAAAATATTCAATTACCAAATGCAGAATTTCAAATTGAGCAACATTTTTATATTTATGATCAGATATTCTTATAGATTTTTCTATTTTTAAAAAATAAAAAACAATAAGGTTACGTTAAAAATATGGGTATTATATGTAAATATTATTTTAATTCTCTTTTAGGCATTTATTTTTTAAAAATATTTCCTTTTTTCCAATCGAAGGCATTACCTACTAAATATGTTTAACAAGATTTTTTTTATAAAAATTTTCTAGTACATCTCATTAATAATGTCTGCACAATGACATAGTTAATTTTTTTCACAAAAGTATTTATAGGAGGGGCATAATTGTATTCTCGATAACAAAGATGTCGTTCCTTTTTTAAAGTTCTTAAACAAAATAAAAGTCCATAAAACTATTTTAAAAAATAAAGGAGGGTTTTAGTCAATATTGATAAATATTACTGTTGGACGAAGAAAGATAAAATATAACAGTGATATTTTTGGTAATAATTAGACGTGACCTGGTTCTTAAAACCGTACTCTTTGGAATGAGAATTTAAGAGTTTCTATCACGCTTATATTAAACATAAGGTAATAGATGATCGTTCAAAGACAAGTAAATCTTTATGTGACTTAGTAGAAATACCTTATGATATTTGGATTTATTTGCAGCTAAATATTAATCCCTAATAACAATGCAAAATACTGGTTTGATTTTACTAAAACATATATGTGATAACTTAATTATGTTTTCTTAAAAAAAAGAATTTTATCAAATTTAGAACTTTTTTAACTTATAATAATTCATTTTCATTTGAAATATAGCATTAAAGTTAATGTTTCACTATTTAATCTATTTTTAATAAAATTGTAACATAAAATTCTGTACTTTTAAAGTTTAATCAAGAAAGTTAACAAATGTGCTTGTTTCCTTGATGAGAGTGAGAGAGAGATTTTGATTTTTAATATCTGCAGCTTTTATTGAAATGACGTTTTCTATTTTAAAATGCCTCAAATATTTTAAATTAAGGAATTTTAATATTTATATTAGAAAGGATAAATATACGTTTTATGGTTATACTTATATCCATAATAATGATTAATTTGAATCCATTATTGTCATTTAGGTTGTGAATCATGTCAATAAATAATAAGACTGACCTGAAGCAGCCTATTTATATTAAATTCATCAACAAAATGACGAATCTTGAAATTAATATTTTAATATCAATTTTTAAATTTACCAAAAGCTAGTAACTGCCATTTAAAACAAATTCCTTAATTTTAATAACATAATAATTTTTTAATATTCTGAGAAAAATTTAAAATTTAAAAAATACCTAAATTATTATGATAAATAGGCCAAGTGTTGTAACTCACACATTGATTTCTGAACATTTAGTTATTGTTTTTGCATGAAGATTGATACATTTCTAGCTAAAAAAAACAATTATCAGATACAATAATGTTATATGCAAATAAAAAGTCCGAGAGAAAGTTGATTTTAAATATTTGAATATTTTTATTTTATACTATTTTATTTCGATTTTTATTGTAGTTTGCAAATTACAATTAAATTACACTGAACAAAAACTTTAATTACACTGAACAAAAAATTTAATTACACTAAACAAAAAATTTAATAATAAGTAGATATCTAAAACATCATTAATAAACAAGTGGGTAATGCTGTAAAACTAAATAGATGAAAGTAGTTTGAATTTTGAAAACTAAAAATGCTTCAATAATGATGAATTTTATAAAAGTGAAACTGATACCTATTGGCCAAATGAATAGAATAAATTTTTTAGTTGATAAATTTCTACAGACATTAAGCAACTGTACGCAACTGAACGTGAAAATATTTTGCGAATATGTTTTGTTAAATCTATTATACATAGATAATCTAAGAAAAATATTCATATTCCTTTTTTTTAATTTACATTCTACAACAGTTCCTATGAGAATATTCAGCTCTTACCATATAAATCAATAAAATAATATAAAGTAAATATCTCTATTCTTATTAATAATTTAGTAAATTTTCAGCTAAAAGTAAAGACTAATGATTCAATCGCTTAGTATTTAGTATTAAGGCAACTATATGACTATATGACTTTTTATATGAATTTAAATGCAAGACTGTGTAAAAATAAAAAAGATTTAAAAGCAATTCTTGCTATAACTTTTTTGGGGTAAAAAATGTAGAAAATTAATTAAATTTAAAGAAAATAAATTCCACTAATACTTTAGTAAATTAAATAAAATAGTTTAATATATCATTCTTATACATAAATTAAATCATGGTTTACTGCTATAAATAAAATTTTCCTATATATATATCCATTATAAAAAACATGAATTTTGACTATAATTGACATTATTTGAAATAAATATTATCAGCGAGATCATTTATGCTTACCCATAATGAATTATTAAAACTACGAGAAAACAAAAACTTGTTTTTTAATTTAATTACGTTAAATTGATAAATGTTTAATGTTAATTATTTGTTTGAAAATATGCTTGATACATCTTGATATTTAATTTTGCTTCGGAATTCAATTCTTCTCTATTTACTTTACCTAGGAATGAAATACGTAAAAATGCTTTTAATATATTTGAAGGAGGAAAATTAAACACAAATGCTAGATTTAATATCTCCACTATTTTTATTGGCTAGGAATTTGTGTTTGCTTTAAAATAAGCGTTTAATTTCAGTATGTTGAATAAGAAATAACCCCGCGGGGAAGCATAATATTTGATATAGTTACAAATTACTGGAAGCGGCATTCTTTTTTACAAACAGTTTAAATAATTATTCCTCTCACTTAGTTTAATTCAGAAGGTCCCTATTGTTACAAAACAAACATTAAGCAATAATTAAAATTGTAGCATGTTGCTCATTATATTGTCAGTATAAAATATTCAAATAAAGTAAGAGATAGTACTGGATCATTTAAAACAAAGAAAAATAACATTCATTTTGAACTCAACAATTTAAATCAGCACTTTCCATTACTTTGCTTAATAATATCAGGTAATTAGAGACAAAACTTTGGTTCTCGATTATATTCTTAAACAAAAATATTAAAACGTCAAGTTTTATTGCTTCTGATTATTTTCTTCATTTGAGTAACTTTTTCAATTTGAAGCTGAAAAGTTAGAGAACAGTTAAAATTGTTTTGATTGAGAGCGATATTTCGAAAACACCTAAGGGTTTAATCGATTGTTATTTTTAATTGATAATAAGAAAGATAAAATAAAATTGCTTAATTATGTTTAATGAAACTTATTTCTTTGATGTAAATATTCATATATCAATAAAAGAATATGATAATTTAGTCATCTAATGAAATTAATTTATCTAGAATTTTATAATGCCTTACGGCAATGGACGGAAAGAAATAAGTACATATTTAAATAAAAGTTTTTGCAAGGTTTAATACAACAGTTTTTAAATGAAATTAAAGTTTTCAATATTATTTTTAAATAATATGCTTTGATTACATTACACATTAAATTGTTTCAGTTGAAATTCTCATTAAATGTATTGATTTTCTGAACGTTCCCAAACGATATGTAACCAACTACTGTTTTATATTTCTTTTGAACTAATTTTATATAATTTAAACTTTTTGCCCATAACTACACGACAAGACATTTAGCGAAAATTCAAAAACAATTTGGGTAAAGAACAAAATAAAGGATTTATTTTTAAAAAAAAACGTATGGTAAAATTTTGTTTACCGGTAATTAATAATATATTATCATACACTGAACAGCCAAAACATTATGACTACCTCCACAGTGTGACCTTGATATTATTTAAATCTCGTATAAACACGTGATCCTATGAGCACGATATATAATTTAATTTATTCTGAAAAGTGTGTTCTTTGATTAGATGAGTGATTCATGGAAAAGTGTTGATGATCTAAATAACTCTGAAAGAAGAAAGTTCGGGATGACCTAAAGTCTCGAATGGAACTGGATATTTCATTCAATCACTTCATAAATAAATGGATCAGCTGTTCGTATGCTGTGTTTGAAGTTACTGTTGTTCAGCCAGTATACTTCCCTCTACCAAACCTTGTGTTGGATTCTACAAATTAAACAGAAGCAACTGGGTGGAGTCTTTTAGATTTTGAAGCAGTAATCAAGTAGAAGATCTTCAATATTTGACCTTTTACTCCCAGAAGTATAATTTCAGATGAATTGCATTGTGACAACGACATATTTAATGTTCACCTGCAGCCTTTAGCGAACACAATCGATTTTCACTTAAGCCTGTATTCAAACTCATTATTGTCTCAACAGACTTGACCCACTTACCATGCCACCGTGGTACTCTATGTCTTCGTAAGATGGGTAGTAGATCCCATGATATTGAATGTCCACACATAATCAACAACAAAATATACGGAAGTTTCCACTGTTCGTAATATAAGATAAGCTACTGGGAGTGATCCATTTAAAGACCAAATACATTGTGCATTTATATAAAATTGCTCCTAAGTAAGAGTCTGTTGTGATTGTCACTAAGTATTGCTAATCTAATTTTAGCAAGGGACATTCTGTGCCAATATCCAAAAGTTGAATCTTGTTACTCATCTCTCCGTCATTCATCTTCGTGGCATATATACTCACAAGGAAAGAAGTTTCAAAGTCGGTGAACCATGAACAGAGACACTCTTTTTAAGTTTTTGGCTCATCACAATTTGCATCAATCACTAATTGTCAATCACTTAAGTCAGCAGTCTCTTCTGTGAAAAACAAACTAAATCAAAAAAATTAGGTATCATGCCAAGAAGCTATCTGGAATGTTAAGTGAGTTCAGTGTCAAACTGTGTGGGTAATCATAATGTTTTAGCTTTCAATGTAATTTGCCTATGAATTATAGAAGTCCTAGAGTATTCTAAAATGAAATCAAATATTTTTTTTTTTATAATCCTGAAAGAATTATTTTGCGAAACCTAAATCCTATAATGATTATTTTTTAAGTTATAAAAATAATTCAGGGAAAACTGTTATTATTTTTAACTCCATTTAGAACAACTTAAGACATATAATTTTTAAAAAAAACTGAATCTAATAAGCAAGAAATTTTATTTTAAGATCATATTATAAAATTTATTTTTGAAAAATACTTTGACACATTATCTCATGATGCATAGTATTTTATGTTTTCTTAAATGGCTGAACTTAGTCTAACAAGAGTCTTATTAATTATTTTAATTTAGCTTTGTCACTAAGAATACTTAGAAAATTTTAATTTCATTCATATAAACTTTACATTTAATGACTATGGTCTACCGATTTTATTGTATTATTTAGAATTTCTTCCAGAATTAAAAAATAAATGTTTTCGAAATGTGAAACAATATTGTAATATTAAAGAATTAATTTATGATACAGATTATATTGTTTAAAATTAACTAATGTTACTTTAAACTATGTTTTTACAGAATAATTATCAGTGTATCAATATAATTTATACAATTCAGTATACCCCTTACATTTTCTACTTAACTTTCGTTATTGATGTTAAATAGAAACATAAAGCCATTTACTATTTTTATGGCATAAAATTTATACAAATCATTTTGCAATTAAATTATATTGATTTATTTTTTTATTAAATACTTAAATCAGTAAACATATTAACTTTGAATAACGAAATATTAATAAAACTAATAATTAAATCATATTTTGAAAACTGTGTAAAATTTTTAATTACAGTTTTATAATTTTTTCGAAACATCAAAATTTATCCTTAATCATCTTTACAAAGAACATTGTTAAAAATTAAGAAAACTTCATTTAAATTACTTGCTAGATATTAAATAATTTCAGTTTCACACAACAACATCTTGTTAATTACTGAAAACATTTAGTCAAATTAAAAAATAATTTCAGTTTCATTTTAAATAGTTTACTGATAATTTTATTTGTTAATTTATACATCAACTTTTAACGCAACAAAACATAGCTGTATTGTTGCGGTAAAAGTTGATGCATAAATTTTACAATTAAGTAAATTTAGTATTTAATTGTATCAATATAGAAAGATAATGTCCTGTTAATAAAAAAACTTATAAAAATGGTCTCTTCTTTTCGTTATAATAACATTTGCTCGCTAAATATTTGAAAGGTTCGTTAATTTTACATAACTTTCATAAATTCTTAATTATTATTTGAGGCTAATGAAGGACTATGCGATTTTAGAAAAGCTATTAGAATTTCTATCTATTCTGTATTTTCATGTAATCGTACTAAATTGCTTTGTTTACTATAAATAAATCTATTTTAAGGGAAGTAAGACGTTGTCGACATTGACAAATTTGGATATTTTGTACCTAACGGAAGTGTGTATTAAGGCTAGTATATATGATTTATGAGTTAAAGTATAGCATTTATGGAATGTACTGGTTATAAGCTTTCTAGCAAAATCAAATTTAAATAGAAACATGCATATATTTAATTTTTATGACTTTTTGAAAATATTACATTCATTACAGTTTTTTTAAAAGTAGGTTACCTTAAGGTACGCTTAAAATAAATTCTTGATGCAAATTTCACACAAAATTTGCATACATTTATTAAAATGTTTAAAGAATTAAACAAAGTAATTTTTGCAATATATGCATAATAACTTATACAAGAGCAAAATATGTTAAACGTTTCGAAAATTTTTCAAAAATTCAAAAAATTTTCACAAAAACTTTTTCCATAAAAATTATTTTTTTGGCAAAAAGCAAATTTTAAACACTTTACTACATGCACATAAAGTTCACACATAAGCACAAAAAATTTTAGAAGATTTGATGCATTAGTTTTTTTTACGAGCGTACCTATGTAATAAAAACATGCAATTTGAGAAATCTCAAAAAACAAAAAAAATCTACTAAATTCTTATTTTAAACAAAAATTAAAACTTCCCGGGACCATAATCTGAATCCATATTAGCCTCCAATGCCTCCCTCTTTCTTTTTTTTTGCCTTTTCAGTGATCTTGCATCTTTATTCATTTTTTGATGAGATGTTCAGCTTTTCGAACACGTATGCGATCGATTTCTTGCAGTGCGTCACACATATTTTTACCAGGAATAATACCCAGCTCCTTCAGCACCAAGGTTCGGCTGAGAACCCCTTCATTAAAACAGATGACTGCATCCATTACTCCGAGTTCTAAGGTTTCTTTTCCCACAAAAGTGTTCTTGGGAATCCTTTCCCACACACAGTTGTTGAAGGACTCATTGCAATTTTGTGTGCCTCCATGGAGGCATTTCTTCAACAGCTCTTTTGACGACAGGTCACGGAAGATTTTTGATAGCCAAGAGCACTGCTTCCGGCAATGAATGCTCATGGACATAATTTCCTCCTTGAGCAACACTCTTGTTATATTTACACCAACTCTCTTCCCCAGTAGGACATAGAGCGTGCTGAGGATTTCTGTCTGTTGAGAGTTTATGAAAATATATAGCCCAAACAGCTTTTGCCATTTCATCTACAGAGGTTTTAGCATTGCGACGGATAGCGAGACCATAGTACTTCTGCAAAAGTAAAATCTCAGCATCAGTTAGCCGACCTCGCCCAGAAATTGCCTTGCCGTCTGAGAGTTTCATCCCTTTGAATTCATTCTTCAAGGCTTTCAATCGTGAGCCCATTCTCTTCTGGACATGGCCCACACACTCTAACTTTTTCAACATCTGTGTCACCATACACTTTTGCTTGTTTGATTTTCAAGAATCCCTTTGAGTCGCCATCTCCTAAATATTTGGTATAGCGCACATTTCTCGAAGATATGGAACGATTGAAAATGCGAAAGACACCCTCTGTCTCCATGCCACCGCTTGGACCTTCGTAGTTCTTCTGGCAATCTTCGCAGCTCTTTTCACTTTTCTTGCATTTGAAGCAATACTTCGACAAGCATTCAAAGTCTATCACCTTTCCGGTATCCACACAAATAGCTGTCACAACCCCGTTGAGTGAAGTGTGGCCTCTCTTTTGCCACGAGCCATCCACAGATACAGCAATATCTCTGACATTATCATTAGCTTCAACAGCATTACTTACAGCAATGTCCATAGACTTTTACAGACAACTGTCAATCCATTTTTAAGCTGTCATTGAGCCTCTCAAATTTTCGTGGAGGAGGAGGTAGGTTCAAGATGGCACAAATTGTTTGTGCAGCATTTCTGCCTTTCCCTATGCAACGCATTGCATATGCCAGTCTAATGTTTATGTCATATCCTAAACTAGATATGAGGGATGTGCATGTTGTGGAAGAGTTTTGACAGACTTTGCAGTGAATGTTTATAAAAAGAGGCAAGACCTCTGCAGCTATGTAACTCTTCATTTACAATGAAAGACTCCGATGAATTGCACTGTTTACACACGAACATGTCGTTAATCAGACTGTTTAGAACTTTAACACTAATAATAATATTTACATCTTGAGTTGAATTATTTTCAAAGTCATCATTCATTACAAAAAAGAATTTTCAAGCTTTTGTTTTGAAGCACTCTCAGCTTCAGGTACACTGCTTTGATCATACTTCGTAGTATGTTGATTCTGATGTCTCTTCCTACTGTTGAAACTTCTCCTTCGAGGCATGATAAACAAACAATTGATAAAATTTAAACTCAAACAGAGTTATAGAATTAATTATAATAATTAATCAGCAGATTAAAAAATGAAGCAGCATAAATCGAACTAATAATCACAAGGCAAATCATAAAGTAAACACAAACAACGCAGCAAGCAATGTGAACAAATCATTCACACAGCTTGGAATTTTTGTTATCTTTAAATGTTAATGCCAGATTCAGAAAAAAAAAAATAACGGAGGTTATACAAATGATCATTTATTCACTACTTTTCTGTTGAATTGGTACTGCAATGGTCATATTTGAAACCGAAACTTTTCTGCAAGGGGGCGTGGCACTGTTTGTGTACGTTTTTTTTTCGATTATTTAAACCATTAAAAAACATCAAATAAATGAGTGTTATACATTTTTAGATTCAGAAAAGTATACTTTATTTAAAATAACTAAAATTGAAAAATTGATTTTTTGAAGGTTAATCAGGTCTTACTTCCCTTAAAGGTAATATTTATTGTTCATTTAAATGTTTCAAATCATGACTCATTGGAGTTATTGTGCTTCTCAAAACCAAATTAAAGGGCTTTCAAAAATGGTAAAGACACTTTAATATATTCTTTGAGCCTTTCAAACTGATGTCATTCAAAAACTATTAACTTTGTTTTTCACAATCCCAATAATCGTACAATGAAACACATTAGGATACAGGAAGATTATATATCACAAATTGTTGAATCATTTTCCTTGCTATAAAGTTGTGATAATTTTGTGACTTTTTCAATAAATGCTTTCAAACTGTCATCATAAATAATTTTCCAAAATTTTACATATCATACTCTATTCCCACATTTAAATTCACCTGACAAAAAAGCTGTCTGTTTACACAAACACTTAAATGTATGTTTAAAATCATGATGTTGTTGAAATCGGGATAAATCCAGGATCAGAAATCAAAATCCTTTCCTTAAAATAAAAACGTGCTTACTTCATGAATAATAATATTATTTCATTATTTATTAAATAGTTTTGATAATAAATGGATAATCTGATTTTAATGAATTATTTCTTTTCATGGCACTAATTATATAACATTTTGTTATATAACTGTTAAACACATATTGCTTATATTTTTATTAGAGAATTCAAAGGTAATTACGTACATTTGAGAAATTTATAAAAAAATTAATAATATTTTACTTCATATAAATATTTATGGGATTTTTAAATTGTTTCTAAATGTATCATTTATGGCTTTCTCAAATTATTTTAAAGGAGAATTCGCGTGACAATTCTTCATTTTTTTTAAAACAATTCTTTTGGAATTGTTTAATATTTATTTCGATGTCTGATTATTGGATATTTTTTGTTTTTGTTACTTTAGAGTAGGTGCATTCTTACATGATAAAATACTGCATTAGTGTGCGTGATTGTTTTTTCAAATATATAGATATTTAAAACAATAAAACATTATGTACAAGTAGGAAACTATAAACTTAATACTGTAATTATTTTTTCTTTGATTTAAACAATATTTAATAACCATGTTCCTAAACTAAGAACCTTTCTCTTATATACCGTTATTAGAATCATATTTCAGACCAACGATATTATTTTTAAACAAACACAAAAACATTGATTAATTTAAGTATTTCATGGTGTAACAAAGTTTCATAATGCAATTTTGTTAATGTAACAAAATATTCATATAAAGATTAAGTATTCTTTTCAACATTTAAAATTTCGTGAGATACTTAGGTTATTAATAAATATTAAAAAAATATCGTCACATAATTTTACAAATGAAACATATACATTTTAAATGCTTCTTTAACTACCTTATTTCTTACTATTTTAAAAACTTGAGTTATTTCCACTTTCACGTTGCCATTGAACAAAATGAGAATAAATATGCAAATTAATATATGATGTTGTTAAGATGCTATTCAGTTTTGAGTAGGAACATCAATAGTTATAAAAGCAGGTCCACTACGCATATTCACCAATCGGGATTCGTACAGTAGTGAAGAGAAGTGGACGTGTCGAATAAGCACGTTCTATGTCGTTTGCTTTAAGACTTCAAAATAGGCTTATCAGTTGCTGCATCAAGTAGAAGAATAAGTCTGCGCTTGGGGAAATAAACACTGTGAATAAACGCACGGCAAGGCATTAATTTCACAAATTCAGGTCGGGGGATTTGCCCTTCTATAATTAAATTAGTATCTGGTGGACTAGTTGTCAAATTATTCACTGTGAGCTGCTACCAACGAACCATGCGATCAGTGTTGATCTGTGCTCACAGCATTTGGAACGGTTGAAACAGGTATTGCAACTAAAGGATCTAGCGTTGGTTAATCACAAATTAATGGTCGATAACGCAAAGACTAATATCACGCTAGTGGTCAGGAATATCATACAGCGACTTGGTTGAGAAACAGTGTGCCATCCTCCTTATTCACCGTGCCTTTCACCATTAGATTACCACTTCTTCCATTTACTGGACAGTCATTTTCATGAAAAATCCTTCACCTGTGAAGAAGATTTATGCCATGCACTCAACTACTTCTTTGCATCCAAAATCCTCTAGTTTTACTTCCAGGGGGAAAATTGCAGAACATTGGCAAAAGATGCTGGGTTGCGATAGAGATTACTTCGAGAACTAATAATAGACTGCACTTTCTATATGTCATGTTTTTTACGTCATTAGAAACGGCAAGAACTTTTTTGTTTACATCGCATTTATATCTCCTCAATTAAGTAAACAGTATTGGAAACTAAAGATGAATAAAAAATTTATGATAATTAATGATCATATTGAAAAGTTTATTTAACAATTCTTTAGATCAAATATTAAAAATTGTTTCTAATTGAAGTTTAATTTTATATAGATACAATTCATAAAAATGTCTTGTAAGATAACCACGCACAAAAAAAAATATTGATTTTAATATATTAAATACTAATTCTGAATAGGATCAGTCATAGTTGGCACTCATTTAGTACCATGAGAAGTCACGGGAGAATTAAAGATAAATGGAATATGGATGGATATAATGAATGGATAAATGTTAGAGCTTTCATGAGCTACTTTAGACTAAATTTTTCTTCTGTTCTTTTCAATGTTAAAATTTTTGAAAATGTTTGCTTAAATTTTAACGATTGTTCTCATGTTATTTAGATCTTGTTATTATTTTAAACGCTTTCTTTTCTTTTTTGCTATGTCCTTTTGTGATATTTGAGTTGTTTCGTATTTTAGATTGTTTTTTTTCTAATGAAACCAAATGTAAAAATACATTAACAACTATTATAGTTTAAAAATTAATTTATCTTAAAATTGCAATGCTACATGAAAATGTTTATTGTAAACTAAAAGCAAAAAAAATAATTAATGATTGATATATATATATTTTTAAATTCAATTTACTTCTTAAGAAGTTTTAATAATTTGCATGCATTCAATATTAAATTAAAGTAAAAGGTACTAATTTCAAAATATACTCCATATAAATTCCTTACGTGAAACTTTAATATTGATCTCTTTTGAAGAAATTCACCGAATAACATTTTCTTAAATTCTTCCAAGTTTATGGAAATTTATCAAAGTTCCTTTAATCAACGGAGTGAAATAATTGGAATTTCTGTGCTCCCAGATTTAACTTCAATGTAATATAAACTCAGATACCTTAAGTTTGAAATTCAGAAGTAGATCGTGATTTTTATAAACCAGGGGCTACGTATATAAATTTTTTCATGAAAAATCTACACGTCTTAATACAAACATATAGTTAGTTAATCATTCAATCTTTGGCATTTTTTATTTTAATGGAAAGAAATTAAACATGATCTGCTGCAAAATTAAATAATTTTCGTAAATTATCATGAGAAATATTATTGAAATAAGTAAACGTGTAAAATTTTAAGTATCCATTCTCAAGGTAAATCTTAATATCATATCAGATCAAATCTCTTGGAATCAGATTTAAGCATAGCATGCATAAGTGCAAAAAGATTTCATCTTTACTTTCACTGGTGACGATATGAGATAAAATAAAACTAATTGAATAAATTGAAGATCACACACACACACACACACACACACACTCTTATTGAAAGAATACGTCACATTCTTTTGGATCTCAAAACTGTTCTTTTAAGACCTATGTGGATTAAAATATGATATTACTTTGATTACATATCATCAAAAACATGAATGTCTAATGTTTAATCGAATACATTTTTAATCTAATGATGTGTTGCGTTAAATTAAGTCAATGTCTACTGTGCAATATCTTAATAATATTTTATGTTTAGATAATTTTAATAAATTGACATAAGTTATGTGTTGATTGCATGTTAGCTGTAATAAATAATATAATATATGTATGTTAATTTCAGTTATTTAGTTTTTTATTTGCTAATTTAAAATCTATGAAATAAATTTTTAAAGATTTATATAAGAAAAATAATAAAAAAATATTTTTGGATATAATTTTAAATAGAATTTATGTTACGTAAGTGTGTAATATGAACTCTTACAAAGAACATTTTTTTAAAAGGAAAATCTAAAAACTGAAATAGAATGGCATTACGTGTACACAGAAATATTATTTAAAAATAATACAAATGTTTTCTGAAGAAAACATCGAAATTTTCTAGAATTATATTATTGTTAATTTAAATTAGTTTTGTTAACATTTATAGTAAATTATAAAAACAACTAGTTTCTAAATAGGTTTTGGCACAAATAACTTCTACTTCATTTGTAGCTGCTAACTTTAAGTTAAAATGCTGCGATTGCAAATAATTAAGAAGTAAAATGTTTTAGATTGTCATTAATTAACTTTCTAAGATTATTTATAGCTGATTAAATAGAAAAACTTACATTTAAAATATTAAAAAAACAATAATTGTTACCCTTTATACAAAATGTAATATACGTAGTAGAAAAGTTTGTAAATGCCATATTTATTATATTTATAAAATAAACTCCTTTTCTCATTCTTGTTTCTATAAATTGGAAATTAAAAAATATTTTAATATTTTCTTAACATAATTATTATCATTACAATGTACAAGAACTCAATTACAAATACTTCACTAGTAATTTTAAAGAAATTTCTTAATGATTGCACATAAAGGAATTGTTGATATTGAACAAAAATATAAAATTTGATTTGATAATAAAAGGAAATCATTGTGCTTACAATGATTTCCTTTTTCAACAGTATAAATTTCAAGTGTTTGAAGAATGCTTTTAATTTTTTATCTTTTTAACACAGACGTTGTTTCATAGATTTTGAAACTATTTTATATTGATTGATTCGATTGAGACCACAGTCATTCAGTCAGATTTGGTTGATGTATCTTGACATTAATTTCAGTAAACCAATTGAAAAATATATTTCTAGACATTTACAAAGTAAAAATATACAACCCATTAAAATACAGCTTTTTAGTACAAATAACTAAATCTATTCAATTAAAGTATAAAGATCTTACATACGAAAAGATGAAATATTTTTGATAAATCTTCTTGAGATTCAGAATTTTATTAAATTTCTATGATTTGTTTAGAAATTTTTCTCTCACGTTTTTCTAAAATATACAGTATTTTACGGGATTAATAACGATATTATTTACGAGTTGATCCGTTAATAATATCATTATTAACGGTTCAATCGATAAATTTGTGTGCATTTTTGGTAAATTTTAAATAATAATATAAGAAATAATATTTTAATGAATTACATACTCTTTCCTTAATTATCTATAATGTCTAACAATCTTACAGGCAGTTTTTTTATGACATTGCTTTAGAAAGACTCTAGTTTTGATGTGCAAAAAAAAAACTTGAATGTTCATTTTGTACCTACTGTTTAGAATTTAATTTTTTTCCCTGTAAAAAATCTGTAAGGTACGAAATAAGAAGAATCACTTGCAGAAACATCTGACAAGTAAGCAGGATGTGCAGAAGTTCTCAATTAAATTCAATAGTTCTTACAGCATTGTTTCAATCGTATGCGATCAAGCTTTAACATAATGAAAAAATTTTTCTTGATATTCACCAATCGTTAAAGATTTTTTTTATCAATGTTGAGTTTAAATGGCAAAGTCAGTATAAACTCTTGTATTAATCGTTTGATTTTATTGAAAAGTTCAAAATAAATTGGAGTATACATATTCCACTAAACACCCAAAGTAATATTTTTGAGATGTAAAGACAAATTTATTGTTGCAATCGGCTGCTTATCTCTATCTGTCCACGTTTGATTTTCTTGTGACGTTATGATAAATAATCCATTTTTCGTCACCTGTTATCAAAAGATCTAAAAATGGCCCACTTTCAAAGTTAAGATACTTTCTCAATCTTCTTTAAATGAGGAAAGACTGTTATATGAGATGATGTCGTCCTTTCTTCGCTCTGATCGATGTTAATTGTGGTTCTGACTCTTGAAGATTTCAAATATTGTCATCATAAAAAGTAAAAAGACGTTCTGAACAGGGATCATCATCAATACTGATTTTTACAACTTTAATTTTTTTAAATCATCTCTGGGCAGTACTTACATTAATAGTGTGTTCACCATGTAAACTATTAATTTTTATTGCTGCAGACCTGGCAGATTCACCAAACGAAAATAAAAAATGTAGCGCAGCTCATTTGTACTGGTAACCTATATTCATCTTTTATGGGTACTAAAATGCGTTCTATATTAACGTAATTTGTGAAGATCTCAATAATATGTTGGTCAAACAATAACATGTTTCAACAGACTAAAAAATACAATTTTTTAGTAAATGCGTTATAGTGAATTGAATTCCATGCATGCACTTGAAGTGCAATGTGTATATATACATATATATACATATATATATATATATATATATATATATATATATATATATATATATATATATATATATATATATATATATATATATATATATATATATATATATATATATATATATATATATATATATATATATATATATATATATATATATATATATATATATATATATATATATATATATATATATATATATATATATATATATAATATAATATTATAATATATATATATATATATATATATATATATATTTTTTTTTTATTTAGATTTTTTAAATAAAATTCCGTAACTGATTCCAATGTAAAAATCAATAGAGAATCAACATTTAATTAAATAAAAAATATTTACTATCTACAGAAAATGTGGTTTTGTTTTATTAGCACTTTCTGCAAGTGTCTCATATTTCTTTGCCATTCATTTGTGAACAATAAAAGGAAGCAATTTTATTTATCATTATTTACTTAGTGCTTAGCAAAAAGGTCTTTTTGTAATCTGACTCATAAATAACGAAGTATCTGACTTTTATTTGACGGATGTTTTCATCCAAAAATGCTGATGCCAAAGAGTATTCTATCCCCCCCCCTCTTTCATTTTGTCCTTTTATTCGCTTTTACTTATCTTCCCAACCATATATTTTATCGATGAGTTTATCATGAAAATTCACCTTGACAATATCCGCCTTTCTTCCAATATGTTCCCATATTTTAGATGTTGTAGTTTCTTTTTTGGGGTGTAATGAGAGTAATGGAAGTCAGAAAAAATGATGAAACCAAATCTGCAAATTCTTACGGACTTAAAGCTATAACTTATATTTCCATGTCAGATATTATGTATATATTCCCTATTCCTCACTCTCATCTGATTTAATTAAATAAATCATTTTTTTGTGATTTAAATTTAATAAATTACAGTTTAATATAATATATTTATATAATAGTTTAAAATTTGAGTAAACGGAATTAAAAATTCTTGTGTAAATTTAAATTTTTATTTGCACGATGTAGTTAGTATTTATGTTATATGTAGAATAGCAAATAATTAACTGTTATTTTAATTAGAAATATTTATAAAAATATTTCATTTTAAACTTTAATTATACTATTTTCCATTTTTTATTCGTGAATTTACATCAAATATGTATTATATATGATTCTATATGTTATATATATATATATATATATATGTGTGTGTGTGTGTGTGTGTGTGTGTGTGTGTGTGTGTGTGTGTGTGTGTGTGTGTGTGTGTGTGTGTGTGTATTATATAACACATTACTGTATGAATATCAGCTCTGCTAAGTACTGGTTGCTGAATGTTTTAAATGATAACTGATAAAATCTTTACTTGTAATTGGTTCTAAAATATTTATCAAATTTTTAAATCAGATAATCATATTATCTTTTCTTACAACTGCATCAGATTTAGAGCAATACAGATTAAATATTTGTATACATAAATAGATATAAATTAATCAAATAAATTCATTGAGTTTTTATTATTTATATCTGATTTTTCCTGCAAAAAGCATGGCAGATCTGCGTGGTAAAATAATACCGCGGAAAATTGCAATTTATATTTTTTATATATGTAGTTTTTGTAAATAATATGATATACAGTTAGTATAAATCAATTCACCACATGTGCATACTGCAAATTCTCTACAATAATCCCAACGAAAATCCAGCCGAATAATTAGCGTTATATTTTATCATGCTTCATTCTCTTCTTTATTATACATGCTTATCGATATTTTTATACGTTTTGAAGATCAATAAAGAATTAATTTCAAATTGTGTTGTTGAATATTTAAAATTTTTTATTCTCTAATCCTTGAAGTGGCAGATTGGAATCTCTCAAGCATAAATCTGTTATGCCTCAAAATATCTTTTAAGTCTGATGTCTAGAACGTGCATTTCAGACATAAGCTTTTAAATTCATTGATTAGATATAATGCATGTAAAATAATGATAGATTTTAAAAAAATAATTCACAGGATTTTCTGAACAACAGATGAGTGTTTCTTCCCAAATAATTTAACCTTAAATAAGATTGTCATATATATTTAAAAATTAATTAATCACTTGTTTATAATTGGAATAATTTACTAAGTATATACCAGTCCATTGAAATTTTGCACTCAAATTATATAAATACATTTATGCATAAAAAACTATTATAAAACTTCCATAAAAAATGAAAATAGTCTGTTTAATATATTTAAATACCTGCATATTATCATTCTACTTATAACTATGAATACGATAACAATAAATGTAATACGTTTAATTTTTCTAATCTTGAAGCTTGCACGAGCAGTGAATATTTTATATTTAATGTATTTACAAATAAAAATTAAACAATCTAATTTTGACTTAAATAATATTACAAAAAATACTTTGAATGAGCAATGAAACTGACACATTGTTTGAAAAAGTGTGGATAATATACGTTACTGGCTATTAAATTTGAGTTCTTAAGAAAAAATGATCTTATCTCGTCCAAAAACACATACAAGAAAGAAGAATGTGAACTGTTTAAATGATTATCATTTTAGCAAAATGATGTAAATGAATCAGACATTTAAAGAAGTTATTAAAAAAATGTGAACTGTTTTCTTATCTTGAAACTGCCTTATACATAAAGTGCTATTTACTTAGAAAAACCTGTTATGTTATGACTTATCAAAAGAAAAGCTCACCAAGTGTCTGAGTTCTATTGAGAATCAATTTTGAGGATTAACTATAAGTGATATTGCCTCTCATTATTGCCAAAACCTAACCAGTATCATACGTATATGAAATAGACCTCCAGTAGACCTTCAGTAAAAAATGGAAATAGAATCCATTTTTTACTGAAGGTCTACTGGACAGCATGACGAATCTCAATGATTTCCGGTAATTAACACCCTAGAGAAGAGACGTTTTGTGAGGCAGGCATCTTAAAACTGCACGACTACATCACGTATCATTAAATTTGGTCTATTTGCAGCAAGTCTACGATCAGCTCGTGCAATGGGAAATGTATATTTAGAGCAACAACTCAACCATAATTTAGGATTTTCTTGACGATGTTGTATAGAATCAAATAATGAATCACGTGAGCTTTAAATCAAAGTTATACACAGGAAGGAAGTAATCCCTTTTCGAATGAATCACATCTCTAATTTTAGCATTCTAATGCCCACATACGTATCTAAAGGCTGTGAGAAAAACCTTCGTAGCTTGATGACATTCGATAACTGTCAAGGTACACCTATATGGGTAGCCATTATGTACATTATACTCAAATCTCAATCAGTTAATCAGATAAATCCAATAAAGTTCAGATCGGTGGTAATTTGAATGCAGATGGATAATTTCTATAAAGGTAAAGATTACACTGTGTCTTCATTGTCTGCATGTCTCCATACTTCAATAATATAATACAAGGGTATGAGTTGGACGCCTTGTTCTATTTTACTCAATACCTATGATTGTTGTTTTGACATACACAGTCACCAAGATTTTGATTAATTAAAAATACCATTTTTTCAAGCTAAAATAGCATTTTCTTTCCAGCGGTGATGATTGATAAAGTGTGGCATGGAATTGAAAAAAGCAGGAGAATCAGTTGCTCATTTCTTCCACCCTAGTACAGCTCGAATCTATCCTAACCAAGTAAGACTCTTTTTCACTGCCAGTTGTGGCAATTATTCTACTAATTTCACATGTATAAAACATAAAATATACTACAACGTAAACAAGAAAACAAGTAATTTTGTTTTCCTGCTTATGTCCAATAAATATATTTTACTTTTTTATTTCATCAATTGTCTTACAATATTAAGTGGTAACATATTTTTATTTTGCTCACTTTTATAAAATCTTTTCACAAAGCAAAATAAATTTCTAGGAAATATTTCTATTTATTACAGTAACAATGATTTTGCTTCAGCAATTTTTCAAACTTTTATAAATTTATGATTAAGGAGAGCAATGTTAAAGTTATGTTAGTTTGTGTTACTTGTAAAGTATAATTAGCGTAATTATGTTGATGACTCTCCCTTATTATTGACAGGAGAAAAAAATTCTCTTAGAATCATATTGAAAGTAAAATATTTAGAATAACTTTCTGTACAACGGGTTATTTCATTTATTATTTATATTTTTTAGTCATTAAAATAAGTATTCTGATGATTCCAGTCGTTACTGTTACTACTGTGCTTTAGCTCTCACTAAGTTATATCATTTAAACATAATATTCAGCATAGTTTCTTCCTAGTACTTTAGAAATAACAAAGAATAAAATGTACTTCCTTTGTTTATTTCCTCTCATTCGAAACAATACAGAATAAAAGAAATGCGCTTACAAGTTGATCTACTTCCGCTGGCCTTATCCGTTTCCTCTTGTATACGTTATCATTCTTATAAATAATCCTTACTTTACGGAAAAAGGTTTCTACTCTTAAATATTTTATTTGTATGCAACAAAGAATTTGAATGCAATCTTTCATTCTTTTCAAGGTAAAAACACTTTATGACGATGAAGAATTTTTAACAATATAATGTATATCCGTCGATGTTGCTCATCAAATAAGTAATTCTTTCCCTGACTGGATGTAAGAACTCTTTCCTTAATACTAGGAATTTCTAATATACCAGTTTAAAATAATTGGCTTGACAATGTTTATTATTCACTAAATTACTAATTTATTTTTTATGATTTACATTCCTATAAAATGAAAATGGATAAAATTTAAAAATGAGTAGGATTGCAATATTATTTAAAATAATGGAGGGGAAAATAGAAATATTTATTTAAAGTATTGTGTGAATGGTAAGGTATATTTAAAATAAATTTACCAGGAGCATATTTATTTATTATAATTACTATACATTCTGCATTTGAAAAGTATAATCCAATTTTTAAAATCTAAATGGTGAATATGCAATTTTTATAATAGTTAACAAATATATACGCTACATATTTTAGGAAAAACCTTTTATTGCAGTTTTAAGTTTTTTGATTTACTAATTCAAAATAAAAGATATAGTTGGGTAAACATTTCTTAGTGGTTTGCAAATCTTCGCAAGGAAATTTTGAGAAGCTGAGATTGCGAAACTTATTTTTGCAAGTTTTTCGTTTGTAATATATAAAAATAGTAAAGTTTCAAATATGTAAATTGCATATGTCTTCAAAAGGTATGAAAAAAGTATCTTATAAGTTAATTTCTTAAGTTCTTACAGATACAGAATTTTATAACTGGTGGTTAGACTTGATATTTTAAACTGAAATATTCCGTGTCTTTAATATAAGCACATAGTTTTAAACTTTTTTTAAGGTATACTGTTATCGTTTACAAGATATATAAATCATGGATAAATATTATTATAATTATGATAGTAATGATAGATATTAATGATAGAATATATTTTTCACATTATTAATGACATAATATTGCTCAATGTACCTATTGCCTATTTTAATGGGGTATTTTCCCAAAAGAGAATTTACAGCTTCCTGATTTCTATCTAAATGTTATAAGAAATCATATTTTTAATCAATTGTATTGCCTCCTATAGCAAATTTTCTACTATACATCAAGTAATATGATTTTCTTGTTAAATGCACTCAAAAATTTTTCACTGCACTCATGGGAACAATTTTTTAAGTAAATGCAAAATAAATTTTGAAATCAGTATCGTAAAATTAATAGCTTCGATTACAACCACTACTGACTTCACGATATATTTTACAAGGCTCATCCGGAAAGAAATCCTAGGGCTCAGAAATATAAACAAAACATGATTACTCAGAAAGAGTTATTGCCAAAGATACAACAGCATCTCAGTTACTTCTTATCATAAAAACTCTCGGGATGGTATCACTTGTCCAACCGTGGGTTAAGCTTTGTATTTCAATTTCACAGAAGTCGGCTGCCTGGAAATGAAACCAACTTGTCACAACTGTCTGCGTGTCATCATCTATGGGAAAGTAACAGGAATTTCCTTTGGTGTAAAAATAGATAGAATTCATCGGAAGACAGATCGGGACTATATGGTGGATCGTCAAACATTTCCCAGCTAAAATGTTTTGTGGAACTTGCCGTTAGAGGGAAGGATGATAGTGGATTAACTAAACCCCAGTATTGAGTAACCCACGCCTCTTGGATGTTTGGATGGTTAAGTTCTTTAGAGTTGCACAGTAATGCTCAATTTTTTTTTATGTTGCTCCTTGCATTCAGCGGGGAAAAAATAAGAATCAACAGCTTTGAACACTATAATGAATTTAATATAAGCTATCCGAAAATTAAGATCGCAACATATAAAAGCCACACCCACAATCTACTCTACAATTACGTTTTCGGAGCCGTGATAAACTTATTTTCCGAATGGTTCTTAATAGCAACATCTTTTGAAAAGGTTTAAAACAGTAAGTTTTAGGAATATTTTGCTGCTAATTTACCCTTCGAAACAGCAATATTAAATATTCTTCGGAATATATTCACTTTTCGGCATATATTTACTGAAAGTTATTGAAATATATTTTTTTAAATTTTTCCATTCTAACTGAGCTAAAATTTAAAAAATAATAATAATTATTATATTATATACTATTGATAATTCAACATATATTAAAGAAGAACACAAAAAATAATATTTTATTTACTTAATTTTAATATATGGTATTTAGGTGTTTTAAGCTCTTTAATGCATAATTGTAACGATTTTGTAAAAGTTGTAAATAAAATAAAATAGTAATATCTTAAAAGGGCACTTCTAGAATTAAATTAATGTAAAAATATAGTTTTATTTCCCTTTTTAGTTTTTAAATTACAAAATAATTAACAATTTTTCAACTTTATGACTGATAGTTTTTTTTTCATTATTTATATGATTAAATATCTTTTCAAAAAGGTTGAATAAACTATTTTTCAAAAATTAAGGGGAATAAAATATATATTTTAGTACTGATACCATTTTTTTTTAAAAATTGCATTAGAAAATAACAGTTAAAATAAATTAATGATGACTATAAATTATATTAAAATAATTCACAAAAATTACTGATTATTTAAATTAAATATTATGTTTCATTCTTACCTTTTAAAATTAAAATACTTTGTAATTAAAATTTATTTTATATTAGATAAAAGTCTTTCGTTAACTTAAAATATGATTATGACATTACTGAATGAATTTAGCTTAAAACATTCAAAAATCATTTTATAGTTTTTATTTCACAATGAACATTTATGACAATCTAAATCAATTAACTGAGGAGATAATACTTGATGATTTTTTTTCAGAGAATTTCGTATTTCATATATCTTATTTCTTCTTCCTTAATAGCTATTAAAACCATTTTTATTTTATTTTTTGTCCTGAAACGATATTTCATCGTCCTCTTATCTTAATTAAAAACGCATGTGACTAAAATATTTGCAGCGTCTAATTTAATTAGTTATTAAACTTAAATTCCTTTTGAAGATGATCGGTACTCGTTATTCAGCTAATAAAAGTCATTATTTAAAATGTTACTGTCAATTAAATAACATTGAATAAATTCGTTTAGTACATTCTAAAGTTTTGCAATGTGGTATATTTATGTTGTCACTTTATTTGAAAATTAATTACATAAAAAATTAGTTCGTTAGAAAAATATTATGCTAATTGTTAATTGGATTTGATTAAATTTATTTAATCAACTTTTAATTTGAAGGAAAAACATTTTAAATACTTTAAATTTAATTATTTCCAAGGAAAAGTGTATCCCTAAACGTACTTTATAAAATTTGATATTCTCTTTGAAGTAATATTTTTTCTCTCATAATGTGGACTTTATTTTAGTGCTTTTAAATATTCATATCATAATAGAATAAAAGGCTAAGAAAACATTCAGGAAAATATAGATTATGTTCATTAGAAAATCAAATTATTAAATTCGACAATTATGATATTCAATTATTGAAATAAATGCTATGAATATTTATATAAAACACATAAATGTGACTCAGCATTCACTTATATTAAACACTAAAGAAAGATATTTTTAAACAAATTTTCCTGGTTAAAGGAAAAGAACATAATATGCAAATAATATGATTCTTATGTATAAGACTTCATTTTAGTATTTTGAAAACTTTTTGTTTTACCATTTTCTAGCAAATTGCTTTTTATTGCTATGATAAGCTGAGATTTAATCCTGAGGTCCTATATTCTTAGTAAATTATTGATTGCCTTGCACATACAATGTTTTGCAACAAAAACAAATATAGACAGTTGAATTTACTGTAATATACGATTTAATTTTTCATGAGAATTAAAGAAAAATATAAATAAAAAAAGATTAACAAAATCCTGAATGGATGCTATAAATATACATTAAGTGATTAGAGACATTTTCCTTTAAGCGGATGCAAAAGAGACAGTTCATTTCTTGTAATAAAAATCAATAAACCTGAATTATTATTTACTGGTTGAAATTCGATATTTCTTCATATTTTTATCGATAACTATTTTATCTAATGTTAATGTTTTGTACCAAATATATTAAAACAAAGTCCCCATCCACATTTCAGATAAATTAATTATTCACAATATACACTTTTGAAATTTATCTTACATAAGCCATATGGCAGAATATTTTACACCATGAAACATATTTGGCTGAAGAATATGACGCTATTTTAGGATGAACATTATTTAAAATACATTTATAATTTCCTATAAGATATATTCTATTAAGAGTAGCCAGTATAACATATTGTTTATTCTTCATAATGTTAAGCAAGGTAATCTCTACAAATAATATTTACGAATATAACGTGAAAACTGTTAACCTTGCTTAGTTAAATTCAAAATTCCTCATCTCTATCAATCAATCGTATAAATTTTCGTATAAAAAAAATTTCAAAAATATCATTTTAATACTATTGATTGAACTTTAGGTTGCAGATTATATGGTTATTATTATTTTATGATTAACTTTAATAGTAAAACTTGATGTAATAGTTTTGTTATGTTGAAAATAAATATTCGTGAAAATCATTTTTGATTTGAAAATATTCTTCATTAATGTTCCATAAAAGATGCAATAAATAAATAAATTTTTAATTACAAAGCAATGAAAATAAAATTTTATATTTAATTGCAATCTGGAAGTTGTAATAATCTTTGCATGAATTAAAATCTTCTGCTCCTACTTTTATTTGAAAACATGTAGGAGCAAATATACGAGGTTTTTTTTTTATTTTTATACTTTGAGATTAATCTTAAAAAAAAGAAAATTCTTTTTCACCAAGTAATTTTCATCAATTATAAGTTACGAGCTAATTTCTGCAACTGAAGTACAATTAATAATTAATTTAATTATTTAATATTGGAAAATTTATTTCCTGTTTCATTAAAAATTAGAAGTAATGAAAAATACTTTTGCCATTACAATGGTTTCAAAAATGCCTAAAACCCAACGGAATAAAATAGAAAAATAATGTTAAGTAAAAAATAAGTTATGAAATATGCATTTTAGTTTTTAATAATATTTTTGTGTTTTTGAACATTTCTACAAAAACTGTTTATTACGTCATGTGCAATCGCCGAAAATAAAGTTAATAATACATCAAAACATTTCGTAAGTAAATCAAAAACTGAAGATAAAACTGTCAAAACAGAAAAAAATATTCTTCTTATAAATATCATGAAAACTTTAAAAAAACGTCTATATCACATCAATTATATTAAAATTAATTTAAATTTAACTCTCACAATTTTTAAAATAATTTAAATATTCCATTATCTGACTCAATTCAACTGCATGATTCTCAATAGGACCAATAAATCAAAGTAGAAAGTCAAAATTTAAATATTTAAATATAAATGAAAATAATTACGACATACTTATTATAAACTTTGAAATGAATGTTGAGAAGATGATGAGAGAAAACCTTAAAAATAAATACGAGGGTCACTGTGAAGATTTTGAGATACAACTAGGTTTTTAAAGTTATACTTATAAAATTTTAGGTGTGTTCAAAGTAGTCTTCTCCAGCATCAATGCACTTTGGTAGACGAATTTTCTACAGATTACATGTCTCAAGCTATTCATTTCTTAAAATAGATGAAAAAAATGCATTTATAGACACATCAATCTCTTCTTCTCAATGAAAACGACGTCCACGTAAGTTATGTTTTAGATTAAAGAATAATCAAAAGTCGCACATAGCTAGATCAGCTGAATACGGCGGATGTTCGATTACTTTAATTTGTTTTTGTTTAAGAAACTCAACTGTTAGTCCGGCTGTATGTGAAGATCTATTGTCATTGTGAAGCATTAGTCCCCTAACATTCAGCTCTTGTTGAATTTCTGGAAAACATTTAGTGGTATACCAGTTTGCTGTTACTGTCTTCTGTCCTTCCAACTTGATGGCTTTGTCCAATCCCGTACTTCTGAAGAAAAAGGGCATGCATCACTTTTTTTCAGAGCGCGTTGTTTTTCACCATTGTCGGCGTGAGATCATCTTCAAAGACCCCTACTTTGCTTTATTGACGTGTTGGAACGTCAAAAAACGGTATGTACGTTTCATCACCTATTACAAATTTAGAAATGATGCGATGGCTACCATCATTTAGTAATTTAAGAGTTTCTTTACTGATTCTGACACGCTCCGCTTTTTGGTGCTCTGTTAGATTATGAGGAACCCAACGGCAAACTACTTTTTTCATTTGCAATTCTTCATGAATGATTTTTAAATGGCTGCGGATCCAATGTTAAGTTCCTTCTGTATCATTTGATAGGTACAGCGATTATCATCCATTAACATTTTTCATATGGGAGACACTTTATCCGGGAATACTGCCAACTGTGGCCTTCCTGTGTGTTCTTCAACCTGAAGAAATTTGCGACCTCTTCTAAATTCTTTAAACCATCTGAATACAGCAGCACGAGCTGGTGATTCATCACCAAATACTAATTGCAACCGTTGAACGCATTATTCTTGGTTTAATCTTGCTTTAAAAACGTAGAAAATTATAGCGCAAAAATGTTTTTGCGTCAACTCCATTTTCTCTTCTGTTTAAAATTTATTCTACGCTAAACAAGTTGAAATAAGTCAGCAAAAGATCGTCATCTGTGTTAAAACACTTTGTCTTTTAAAATTAAACCATATTTTTTATTTTGTAAATTTTCGTCTGCACGTATCTCAAAAATTTCAGATTAACCCTCGAATAATTGAAAAAAATTATGAAATAAATATAAAATCTCTAAAATATATCTTTAAATTATTAACTTATAAATTTTTGAAATATTGAGATTAGATGGACTTAATCAATTAAATTTTCATTAGATTTTCAAATGATAAATAAAATTGTATAAAAATAATAAATAATTATAAAATATTTTTGAAAATAACTTATATGAGGAAACATTTATGCACATATAAGTGCATGCATATGTAAACAAAATGGATATTCAATCCTTTTTTCATACGACATTTGATATTTGCTTACATATGCATGCATCCATAAAAAATTAAAATGTAGATATTACTTTTCTTGATGAATTTATACAGACTGCCCAATTTGAATATAACTGGAAGCATTTTTGTTTAATTTTTATTATTTTTTTTTTTAGATTTAAATATAAAAACGGAATAATAATTGTTATTTCAATACCTTTGAATTACACAACAATAATCACAACAATAGTCACTTAACTTCCAAACAAAATATATGCTGTTTATCTGAATAACAGAATTTCCAGCGAATATTAAGAATTCTAGTTTTTCATTTCATGTAGTTTTTGGTAGTTCACAGAAAATAAATCTATTAAAGTTTAATAACATTCTTAATTTTGTATGACATTTTGGAAATATGAAACTATGTCATTAACATACATGTGTCTGTATTATGACAAATATGTCACGTAAGTCTTTCTGTACGATATGATGAATATCACTATGAATGTTATGCTGTTTATCTGAATGACAGAATTTCCTGTGAATATTAAGAATTCTAGTTTTTCATTTCATGCATGACTTTTTCATGTAGTTTTTGGTAGTTCACAGAAAATAAACCCATTAAAGTTTAATAACAGTCTTAATTTTGTGTGACATTTTGGAAATATGAAACTATGTCATTAACATATATGTGTCTGAATTATAACAAATGAGTTACTGTAAATCTTTCAGTATTATATGATGAATATCACATTTATATTTCCAAATGTGACTCTAGTGTTTTAAATCATTAAAACTTAAATTCATATGTATTAAAATATCTATTATAGATCGCAAAACTTATCTAAAATATGTACCAAATAAAATTATCTTGAATTAAAATGTTTTTATTACTTATTTAAAAAATGTAGTTACATTAAAATGATGTTTTTTTTTTTTTTTTGTTTTTTGTTTTTTTAATAACTTTGTACTGCAATCCTTCATATAAAGTTATGATATCTCAAGAAACATTTAAGAAGTCTCCTTCCCAAAGCTTCATAAAAACATACTTTTTAACAAGTTTCCACTGTCAAGCCAAATAAAATGATATATTTAGTACCATTTATAAAGTAATTACCTTATTTTCTTCAGAAAATTTAAGTGAATAAAATTTTCTTTCATTTATCCAAAATAAATAGCATTTAACCGTCTTCAAGCGTTGTAAGTAAATAAATTTATGGCTATCAATTCACAATCTTCAAAAAAGAACAAATGCTTTCTTATGATGTTTTCTTATAGAAAAACATCCCTTTGTTTCAGATTATATCTTACACAAAACGTCTATTTTAATAAGAGAAAAAGAAAAAAATATAGAATTGAATTTATCATTATTTTTAAAAAGTAAATTTTTTTCACTTATTAACACAATTGTATACCCGAAACTGACCTCAAAATATGAAATTGTTGAAGAATAGAAATAGGCTTACGCTAAGCTGAGTAAGCCCGTTATACGCGTTCTCTTCGCTTTGCCAAATCTTGTGCAACAACATGATTTAGGACTTGCAAACCACAGCAGTTCTTTAAAATTGACACAGAAAAGAAGAAAATAAAGACGGGGCGCAATCTGACACGCATCGAGAATGTCTGCCCACAAACCATGAAGTATGAGAATCCCTACAACTTCCTCCAGGGACCTTTCAGACCCTATTTCTTGAAAGCCTTGAGGGGGAAGGGGGAATGGTCTTGAGAAGACTCCTGCATCATTTAAGTAATTGCGGCCACGGAAACCGACAAGGAGTAAATATGTCCTTAGAGACACGTTTTAAACTCTAAAATTATGGTAAGATAGATTGAATGGAGGTACTAAAGAAGCATATTTATACTTCGAAAAGGTAACTTTAAATCTGTTAGATAACACGAAATTTAAATGGATTTCTTTGTTATCATCCCATTCATTTAGGCAATTGTACCTTTCAAAAAACGAGTAGATATTTTTATTCACCATTTTAGGGGCATACCTTGTTATAAATTATATCATCATATATGATGTCACTTCTTTGAATGTACATCTTAATAGCTGCATATTTTTAATTTTCAAAAATATTAATAATATTTTATTTTGTGATGATTTATTCTAGAGTTTATGAATCTCTTTTACGAATTTATGAAAACAAAATACGTTTGCAAACATTCTGCATTATACGTTTGGGATTTCCAAAAATTCTTGTAAAGATATTTAACGAATTTTTGCTTTAAAATGCTGAAAAAATACGATAATGTGTAGACGAATCATTGAAACATTTATTGTTAAATTGTTATTATAATGAAATAAAATTTATTGGACGTTTTCGAAAATTATGAACATAAAAAAAAATCACTTACTATGTAATATGTGCCATTCGCATTCTGAATTCAGATACAAGTTTATAAGTGTATTATTAAGAATATCATGATTATTTCCCCTTTATAAATGAATTAAATATAGTAAATATGTTTATTTTTATATGAAGTTTTACGCTAGTTGTAAATTCTCCTTTAATGCGAATGAAATTATTTTTTTCTAAAAGCATATAAGTGGCATAATATAATTTTTTAAAAGTCAATCTTGAATTTTAAAATGGATAAAGGTAATGCATCAGCATTTTATCTTTAATATCACATAAAATGTCTTCTATTTATCTAGCATGTTAATTTGAAAAACTTCATTAACTTTCTAATTAAACTTGAAAACTAATCTTTGAAGCACATTTTTTTAGCAAAATCACAATTTTCCAAATACTATTTAATTAATTATAAGATCTCAATTACCATTTACTTTAAAAAAATTTCGAATTTAAATCTTAGTATTTTACAAAATGCCATAAATATTAGTTGTATGATTCAGATTATCAATAAAATTCTATTATAAAAATTAACCTTATTTTTTATTTCCCAATTTAGATTAATTCTGCCGTTAGCATATCTTCACTAGTATCTTAAATGTATTTACAAATTAAATATAGTTAAAACAGCTAACGGGTTCAATATTTTGCATGAACCTATATTTTTAATGAATTAACGAATTTCATAAATTTAGAGTGATTTTAACAAAAATATAGAAAATAAAAAGAAAAATTCCATAATATTTAATGATCTTTTAATCACTTTAAACTGATTTAATTTAGATACGAATAAGCTCATACTTTGAAATTAAAATCTTAATATTTTTTTAATTATTGTGAATTTTATTATATAGTTACCTTAAATAATTTACGACTTGATTTATATTGAAATGCAACTATTTGATCTAGAAATTATGAGAAAGTACTATAAATGGCTCTTATTTTAATAAAAATGTTTGAGCTGAGTTAATTATGTGTATATATTGAATATGAATTTATTAAAGTATATATATTTAAGTTCATATAACGTTAATATTATAATATTGTAAGTGTATTCAGTCAACATGTTGTAAGATGGAATCAAATATGAATAATATTTGTATTTCATTAAAATTTCGGTTAAATACATCATATTTTTTAATCCCAAATATTTACTTCGTGGTTTTGTTGAAATAAATCGTGTTAGTTAGTCTTGAAATAAATAACATTCTTGTATAAATGGAAAACAACTACAGAATTAAATACACATACTTTGTTCTGATGTACTCTTTAAATAATATTAATAAAAGAAGAATGTTATTTATTAATCAATTTATCAAATATTTTGATATATTGAGCAATAAATATTTATGACATTTTAAACCCTGTCTTATATAAAATGCCTTGAATTATATTTTAAGTGAACTAAAATGAAGGGAAAATGTCACCATGTTATTCATCACAGTTTATGCCTTGAATATTTTTCTTTACATTGATGCTTATACATTAAGATAAAGTATCATTTTAAAAAAAGGAATTATAAATTTCTCAGCAAAATATATTGGAGTAAAATATTTCATAAGGTAATTCCTATTATTAACATTTAATACAATTTTCAATGTGTAAATAAATTTTGACAAAGTAAATAAAATTCAAATTTTAATTATTTTAAACCTTGAGTAAATATTAAAAATTATTTTAAAGATATTATATATCACACTTTATTTCAATTATAACTTTTTATTGAGCTGATAATTTTTGAGTGACTATTTCAATAAATAATTTGTACATATAAATTTATAAGAAATAATAGTACTTATAAATAATAATAATACTTAGTTTCTATATAAAAAAAAATTAAAAAAATAAAAATAAAAAAAAACTTATGTAACATGTTACTGTGTTTCTAAATTTACTATTTTGAACCAAATCCTTCTTCTTTCATGATTCTTGGAACGTCTGAATAGTTATTCTCAAACAATGTATTATTCTGCTTTGGGCAAATTTCCGATCTAACGTGCCTTTACTGCAATCCATTCATTCGAATTGCTTTTGTAAGTTTCTGCACCATTTGTTATATTTTACATATCTTTCCCATTACTAACCATTCATTCGAAGAGCAGAATACTTACAAAACTACGAGGTGAATTCCGGCAAAGTTTTCATCGTGGGAAGGAAATAAATTTTTCTTTTTGAGTTCTATTGCCTAAGAATTATTTATCTAGTATTTCAATTCCTAATATAAAAGTTATAAATTTTTTTCTTATTCCTTAAAATCTGGTAAATTTTTATTGCTGTTCTTTTTACCACTTAGCATTAAAATATGCATATCAGTTTTCAAATATGATAAATGTTTAAAAATATGTCAATCTAATTATTATGGAATAAAAAAAGAAGCAAAACTTTTTTAAATATTAAATTAATGCATTTTGGAATAACTATAGTAATGCAAATATTTTTTTATGTTCCATTGAATAATAATTCCTAATATTATATTGGTTTTTTTACGCAAATTTTAAGCCTTAAAAGCTTTTGTTAATATCATCTACCAATAGAGTTAATCACAGATCATTATTTTTTCTAACATTTCTTACAATGCAAAAACATTACATCTTATTATGTATTTCAAAGCCTTAATATTATTTCAAAAATATTTTTTTTAAAGTAATTAAATATGTGCGTATATAATATATAAAATATATTATAAAAATTACATATAATAATATATATATATATATATATATATATATATATATATATATATATATATATATATATATAAGAATGTTAGTGACCTGTGGTGTGGACGATATTAATAAAAGTTTACGTCATATGTGATACAATATATGTACTATATTTTTAAATATGTATAATTAATTACCAAGATGATTATCAACGGGTGGTTAATATATTTCTCTTTTACAAAACATTTTGGAATTCCAAAAACTTGTATGATATTTATATGATTGAAACAGCGCGACAAATATTTAGATATAAACATATATATCCAAAAAATCATAGTTCCATAAATTCTTCATTTATTGGAAGCAAAGCTTCTTAATTAGATAATATTTGTTTCAGCAGTAAAATAAATCCAAAAAAATTGAAAATTAAAATTGTTAGTTTCTATAACTAACAAGAGTACTTGCAAGAATGGAGTGTTTACTTTTTCAAGCGTTAATCTTATTATGTATTAAATGTTTATATTTATTATAAAATTGTTTGAAACCTTTCAAAACTTTAAAATAAGTTATTAAATTCATGTAATTTTTAAATAATTTTACTAAGAGTTGATAGTATTAATCCGTTTGTGTAAAAAGGATGACATAAATTGATATATGATAGAAACTTAACATCAAAAATAAAAACATTTTTTGCCATAAATGATTTAAGAAATTAAGAAATTATTTGATTAATAAATTTTAGCTTTTATATTACTTAATGGCAAATACAGGTGTAACTTTTTTAGAAAGTGATTAAAAATAACATTTCCTTAAAATTATTTTTTTCATGAATGCTTACAACAATTACTCATTAAGTTACTCATACATTTTATTTAAAATTACAGCATTGTAAAAAACTATCCATACTTTCACTTTCTAGAATATTTATTATAAAATTAAAAGAAAATTGTTCTATGCACAAATCAACAATTCTCGAAAATTTTATTGATTGCATAAAACACATTTTATTTGTTTCGCATGGCATTTTGCCAATTAACACTAAGTTAGAAAAAACATAATTTTTTTTAAGATGAGAATTTAAAACAGCTATCAATATACGTAAAATTAACGACATATTACCATAACTATAAAATATACTTATCACTATAAGTTTAAATAGATTAGATATCGGTCTAAAGTATATATTTTTCAAGGAATTAAAATATCCAATTCACATAGTATAATTTAAGCAATTATTACACTGCAGAAAATAGAAATTGAATATCCAGAACATTTTAACGTACCTAAGTTAAATTTTCTTAAACCATTATGATGATTAGACGCATTACATTTAGAATTAAGTAACTTCTATTGTTTAAATAACTTATTGTTTCTTCATGAGCAAAGAAGTTTTAAAAATTTTGATTATATGGAAAATCTGTGTGATATTTTTCAATAAATAATTCATCGACTTAATTAATCTAACTTAATATATTAAGAAACAGCAATTTGAAATTGCACTTATTCATAGGAGAGTCGATAAACCAAAAAATAACATTATGAAGTGTACCGATACTTCACAAAATAAGATATTATCGTATTATTTCTGCAAAAATGAATTATAATACTTTCTTTATTATTACATAATTGTGTAGAACGAAATCCAAAGCTACTTTCTGAATCATTCTGCAAATATGTTTTATAGAAAATAAAAAAATTGTTTATTGCTTGTCTATAAAAAGTTAGTACTAGTTAGTTAACTTATTGTTTCTTCATGGGAAAAGAAGTTTTAAAAAGTTTGATTATATGGAAAATCTGTGTGATATTTTTTCAATAAATAATTCATCGACCTAATTAATCTAAATTAATATATTAAGAAACAGCAATTTGAAATTGCACTTACTCATAGGAAAGTCGATAAACAATAAAATAACATTATTAAGTGTACCGATACTTCACAAAATAAGATATTAACGTATTATTTCTGCAAAAATGAATTATAATACTTTCTTTATTATTACATAATTGTGTAGAACGAATTGCAAAGTAACTTTCTGAATCATTCTGCAAATATGTTTTATAGAAAATAAAAAAAATGCTTATTGCTTGTATATAAAATGTTAGTAAAAAATTCTCTTATAATGCTCCAGTTTTTCTTTAGTTATACATAAATATTGCAGGATTTTATTTAAGTAGCAGAATCATTTCAATGTTATACCGATTCTTGTTTTCAGTAATAATTTCTACAAAAAATTGCATCAATATTATTTTTATGTTTTATTTAAAGTGTTGGTTCTATAAAAACATGTTTTAAAATTATAATCAAACAGTAATTTTAATAAAATGATAAATTAATTTATGTTGTTCTAAATTTTAACAAAACTTATTGATTTAGAAAACCTCTGCAATTTCTTTTATGTTGTCTAATTGAAACTATGGATCTCAAAAGAGTATTTCTATATTGTTTATGTACTGAAAATAAATAGTGGATAAAAATGATTATATATTAGTGTATAAATAATTTCACTTATTTTCTACTGCGCTAAAAACGTGCATACATTTTAATATTATTTTAATGTCCAAACATATTATGTGACCATACCTCCTCTTTCAATGCCTCCGTAGACTTTTCCAGCACACGTGCTTATTACCCACTGGAGAATTAGAAAAAGAATTCCAAACATTATGGCAAAATCACACGGCAATAATGGAAGTAAGTCACAAGACCTTTTGCCCAAAAATTTTAAATTAATAAACCAAAAAATTCCAAAATAAAATTCCTTGAGAAGGAAAGAGTTTCGAGAAACACAAATTTCTAAAATATTGCACAAAAAAATTTCACAGTTCTCTTGAAGAAAGCCGGAAGTTTCATCCGGAAAAACAACTTTGTTCTAACTTTTCTCTCCGGTTTTCCCCACTCTTTTAGATCCCGTTTCTCGGAGCAGGACTCGTAGGTCCGAAGTGATTCCGAATTCCCCGATCACAGGTAGGGTTTCCTCCCTCCTGACGTATACCAACGCCCTCTACCGGCCATAAATGACACCTTCACCACCTTGTCTATTGATTCCAAAGCTGGTGCGTAGAGTGGGTGGATCGGTTAAGGATGGAAATTATTAAGAGTTTGTTTTGAGGTTCTGTTTCTATCAGTCGAATAGAGAAAAAAAAGCGACCTCTTCGATTTAATTGAAAGTAGATCAATATCGATAGCGTATGGTAATGATTGTTGAAGTCGGAATTACTTTTAGGTAATGACCACGATTACATTCCATGAAGCAAAATTCAGAGAAAAGATTCATTCAGCTTAAAAATCTTTCTCTGAATCTTATTTGGATGGTGTTAAATTGATAATATTTAATTTGATATCCGTAATTCTTTCATAATGAATTTTAAATAGTCTGGCAATTTTAAGTAAATGATTATAAAAATATTATTTTAGTTTATTTCCTTCAGTTTATAATAGTTTAGGAAAAAATGAATAATGTAACAGCAAGCAAATATTTGATATTATTCAGAACTGAAAAAATATTTAATTCACTCATTATTTTCTTATGAAAGAAAGAAATTTTAGGATGAAAAAATTTAAAAAATGATAGTTTTTCATTATTGTAACGGTAAATCATATTGATTAATGAAATATTGTCTTTATTACACGATAATGTTTTTATGAATTTTCATTGCGAAAATATAATTAATCAGTCAGATTACGTCACTCTTAGAACGTATTCCTAAAATTAATTTTATTTATATAATTTTAATTGAATATTAAATGCAAGTATATAAAATTCACCCTTTAGTTTATCCGTATTGATTGAGTTATAAGTTAGTAAATTAATCCAAGATTATTGAGAAGCGAAAATGAGATATAAATTTTAAACTCAAAATTTGGAATTTAATATCATATTTCAATTAAAACATGTGATTTATCATTTATTTGATTCCTTTTTGCATTGTAATGAAATATATCATGCATTATTGCTTTTAATATGAGTATATAGTTTCTTAACTATAATCTAGAAATCGGTTAATTTAATTAAACAGTTTTATTTCTTTTATAAAAAAAATTTATATCACGCATTGAAATAATTTTAATTATCTTTAATGTTAAGTTGAAACATTATTATTTTTCATACATAAATATATAAATTATTCTTTGTGGCCAATTTTAAGGAACACTTGTGTACTAAGATATATTTTTTTTAAAAAATTAATTACTTATGAAAGTTCTTATCGTTCAATGACAAAAATTAACATCTTCAGTTATTTACCAGTTATTTCTATGATTATATTCCTAATATATTTTACTTACTTTTTATGCAATTTGAATTAATTGTTTAATCGAACCCAAATAAAAGGATTTAATGAATTATATTGCCTACCGACAGACATGTCTCTCTCTCTCTCTCTGTACAAGGATAAATATAAAACTATTTGATATAATAATTTAACATGCATTAATTACAAGTAATTCCTTAATTATAAATAATGAAAAATGAAAGATTTAAAAATAGATATGTGCACGATGCTTCTAATTTTTAGCATAATTTCTGGAATACTTTATTTGCATTTTAAAATAAAAATTTCCTTTGGGATTTAATTAAGCACCTTGGTTTTTATTTTTTTAAAAGAATGTATTGTGTAATATTAGCATATTATACAAGCAATACTTCAACTTCTTTTTTATATATACTTTGCAATACTTTTCATGTAATTTCCCCACACTTTATAATTTTCATGAAAGTAGCTTTTCTCTTTACGGGAGTGATTTATTACACATTTTAAAAGCATTTCCAAATGCAGCCACATTATTTATTCTGCGATTCATTCCTCTAATGGCATGTTTCAAGTATCTGCTGAACATATTATCTCATAAATCATACTTGTTGCTTTATCTTCAAAACTAAAATTATTTTGATTTTTTTATTCTACTAGAGGAGGAACGAAATGAGAATGAAATATTTGAATTTAACTAAAACTTTTCTAATCTACTTCAGATTCTTTCACCAGATTTTTTTTTGCTTAAATATCAACCTGTTTCAACAGCCTTACTTAATAAATCAAAATATTTTGCTAACTGCTTTAAATAATAGTTTAAGAAATAATCTATAAAACTGGTTTGAATTCTGCAATATAATAAGCATCAAAAAGTTTATTTTTTCCAATAGATTTATATATAAATATATTAATTTCATATACGTGTCAAACCTTTAGTTTACATGTAAATAATCTGTTGATTGATATGGCGATTTTTAAGATCACTGATTCACTGTAGTTTCGGAGTACAGTCATTGTTTTTGCGTAGAAGATTTCAAGTTTAATGCTAGCTTTTATTGAAAAACGGGATTTAAATAATTAGCATCTCTTTTCAGCATGTACGTCTATTGGGTAGTAGTTTGGAAGCTTTCCGGATGTCCCCTCTTATTAGATATGAAAACAATTTACTGTGTATGAAAAGTCCGGAAAGAAATCTCTATCTAGTGGATCAAGTATCCCCTATACATAATGAATTTGTAGATATGACGTTCACTGTTGCACTCTTCAAAAAGAAAACATTTTTCATAATCTTATCTGAATTGAAAAACTAAAGTTGAATATTGTCTTCTTGATTTCTACATGAATATCTGTCAAAATACGTAGGGATGAAATTGAAAGTTATTACATATTAAGTGTTAGAAACAGGACTCTAGTTTAAATGGCAGCACCAAAGCTTTGAAGAAAAAAGGTTTTGCGTTCAATATTATAATTTTCATTTTCCAAAAAAAGGGGGGAATGTTACTTTTTGCATTCTTACGCAATTGTGTCGTGATGGAAATGTAGGAATTTCTTATTCGTGCGACAAATAAATGCATTAAACACAGCTCACTTCCTAAGAATAATCTAAATGTAATAAAACTCAACAAAGGATAAAAAAAAGTTACTTAGCACCATTCTTCTGTCATCTCTTATATGCAATTAAATTTATAATATAATTTATGTTAAACAACTGAATGCATTTATAAAACTATCAGTGAAGTTTGTTGCTTACTTCTAGAACAAATCAGTTAATAGTATTAAATAAATTTAACAATAATTTCTCTCCTAATATCTTGGGAAACTGCTCAAATGCCTCAAAATATTTATGTATGGAATATTTTATTATATGAAATCACTTAAAAGAGGGAATCATAATTTACAGAATTTTTAAGTATTAAAATTATAAGAAAACATCTTTTAGCTCAAATAAAAGTTACTACTAAATTTATAAAGAAACCTATCAATTTAGAAATGCTTTTGTGAATTTCCAAAATATAATGCTTAGTACATTTTCTTACATTTTATAACTTAATAAATATATTGTGGCATTGATTTAAAAATTAAATCTGCACCTCACAAGTATGTTTTTTATTCATTATAATATGAATAATAATGAGAAATATGTTAAATCAATTTGCTTTATTTGAAGATAATCCTAGAATGTAAATTGTGTGTGTTTATGTTACACAATACTTTTTTTAAATTCAGCTTCAAATATCACATAATATAAAGATATGCTTTCATAACTTAAAGATGCAAGATAAAACAATGTAATAAAAATATATATCCATTGTTAATTTAAGATTTTTTGTTAGGTACAGCTTCTAAACTGTTTCCTTTAAAGAGGGCATTTTATTTAGAATTGAACACTTATTTTTAAATGGTTTAGTACTTAAGATGACTAAAAATTATTAGTCATCTTCAATATATCCTAGAAACATTATATGAATTTCATTATCTTTTAATTTCTGTAAAATTTTTTCCATACATCTATCGAAAGTGGATAGATAGACTCATCAAATGATAATTAAAAAGAACTTGTAATTTGCATTACATGCGTGGTAAAAAATCAGATATTTCTCAGTCTTTTCATTTGTCTTTGTATTTCATAATATTTTGTCTTTACAAAAAAATCAGCTGAAATAATATTGTGTATATGTCTTTTTTTTATTATGTTTTTGTTAGGTACAATTTGGTAATCTATAAATGATAAATTCAGTCCTTTGAAATTTAGAACTAATAACACACGAAACAAATAAAATATTATTTTGATTATTCATTTTTTATTATATTTAGGAATTATTTGAACAAATTAAAATTAATGAAAACTTAGAATTTGCACTTAAACTTTATAATACGGTTCTATTTTTAAGAGGAAACTGAATTATAGATACTAATGTCATGAGAAAATGGCATATCAAAGATTTTTATATAACTATAATTCAAACATTGTATTTAAATCTGTATTTTAAGCAAATAAATTGAATGTGATAATAAGATTAATTGATATTATCAATACAGAAAAAATTATCATAAAATTATTGTTTGGAATTTGAAATGAGTAATGTTTAGCAGTACGTATTGTCGTAAAATATATTTTCCTAAAATATTAAGGAAATTTAGGTATTGACTTACTAAGGAAATTTAAAGTCAGTTTTTCATATTCATTACTTAAAAATATCATATTTGCTTCATTTAATTATTCACTAGATTTATTTCAATCTTTGTTTTATTGAAATTTTTGAAATATGTTTGATAATGAACAAAAACTTTGAAATACCTCTTAGGAAATAAATATCTTTATTTACAACAAATAACTTTATTTACAATAACTCATTCATTTTGATGCAGTTCAATATTCAGTATTGTATTTTTTAAGTGTAATCATTGAAAAAATCTTTAATTTATCTATATCAACTAGTTTTTTGACTGAATAATTTTGTTGCAAAATTGTAAAATATAATTGGTATTTTAATCATGTATATTACTAGCATGCTATCGTTTTTATAAGGTTACTTATCAAGATAATTTAAAAAAAGTTTTATTCAAACAGCATGACAGAAACTCAAAGCATTTAAATTCTCATCATTGTTTACTGTATAATATTTTAAAGAAAATATTTCAAATTAAAAACTACATAATTAAGCTTTAATAAAAAAAACAACAAATGATTTCCCACGATATAAAAATATTCAACAAAATTATTACTAAATATAATTTGAGTAATTAAATATGTAGCTAAGACATGCATTAATATATTTTGTTAAAATAAGAGGAATTGTTGAAAAACAAATTCTTCTTACTTGTTTGCAAACTTTAAATTAATAATATCAATCATACAGATTTTGAAACGTTTATACTGCTAATGAGTGCAACAAAAATGTTATGAGAATTATTTTGATAACAAACATAAAAAGATAAAAAAAAATACATTATATTGAAAGGTTTATTTTCAGTACATTTATTTCACAAAATTTTTTAAGGAGTCTAAAGGAAACTAAATTGAAACAATAGGTAATATATTTGTGCAACAATTTCTTTCAATCCCACAATATCGATATTCGTGCTCTTGAAAAACATGATACTGCTACTAAAATGAAACAATACAAAGTTTTACTAAAATGAAACAATAATAAGTTTTTAATTAATTTGCATTGTAAAGCAAAGGTGAATACCTCTTTCCGTTTTTGGTGTAAATAAATTTAATTTCAAACAAAAACTTACATACAGCTCTATTTTTTAATACAATAGGTTATCAAGACCAAATTTTATATGAAATCCATTTCATTTTATTTTAAAAAAGTAAAGTGTAATTGATATTTTAAACATAAATTGTTATTAACCATGAAATAAAAATCGTAAACATGGAATAATTAAATTTTAAAGATAAATATGGAAACAATTGATTTTTAAAAATATGGAATGAAGTGTGTAATTAGATTCTTAGCAAGTTTCATTAATCAATTTAGATTAATTTCAATAAATGATATTAGCCTTTTATAGTTATATCTCATTAAGTATCCATATTGTATTATTAAAGTTATTTAATGCTTATCATCCTTTTCTCACAATTCTCATTAAAATAAAGGAACATTTTTCTATTCAACTACAAGCTGCAAATATTTTGTTTTTTAGTGTTTTCAAAATATTAATAGTCTCTGCACCCCCATTTATGTTATACATAATTTACAATTTCAATCAGATGGTATTCTTTTATGAGAAAAGTATTTAAAGAAAAATAATTAGTGAGAATTCAGTTAATAAAACATTCTAAGCAATAAATAAATTTCATTTTTCATTTAAAAGGAACTGACAATTAATTTCTTTTGGAAATGTATAAGCATTGGATGTATTGTGAAAAACAAAATTTAATATTCAAAAATTAAATTTAAACATTTAAATTGAATTAATGAACAATAAATTATTGAATTTACAGAAATTAATTTTTTTTCTATTTTAATAGTGGGTTACAATATATTTATAATGCTTCTTAAAATTATTTTATTTTTCTACCCAATAAAATTACAACTTTTGATTACTCAGTTTTATTGCTTCATTTTTTTTAAGTTTAAGAATATTTTGATACGAATTTAAATTAATTTTAATTTTTTTTAAAATATTTTTTAAAGTTATAGTGATTTTGTATGAATAATATATAAAAAATATTTAAACATTTATTAAAAAATATAAAGCACAGTTGTCTTCAAAAATATCTTAAATATTTCTTAATTCATCACGAACCTGTTGTTGTGTGTTGAAAATTTTATAAGAAAATATATTTAAAAATACACTTTTTTAAATATGCCTTAATTTCTTAAATATATACCTTCTTAAATCTATATTTTTCTATTTATATTAATTTAAGGATAAAAATGGTTCACTTTATATATCTTGAAATTTAAGCAATTTCTAAAAAATATTAAAAAAAATTAACGCAAAGTTTCTTTTATATATTTTTGAAAAAAAATTAATAACGTCAAGTATTGAATAAATATATAAAAGAAAATAGCAGCCTATGAATTAGAATGATTTATTTAAATGTTTTTTTTTTAATCTTTTGATTAAATTTATACATTTTTTTTAAAATTAAATAATGTTGCATGTCAGTTTTTTGAAAACAAAGCTTTTGTTATTGATTACTTAGATCAATATATTTTACAACAGTCTGCATTTTAAAGCCATTTAATATATTTTTCATATAAATTGTGAACTAATTTGTGTACCAATTAATCATGGAACCTATTTTTATAAATTTACTTCCAGTGGTATTATTCTCGAAAATATAATAAATTTATGCATTTTTTCTTAAAACACGTATTGACCAATATGCGTATTTATTTTATCAAATACTTCAATTATTTTATGTGGAAATTAACAATTTATTTATGTGGAAATTTTAGCAATAATATAGTTCAAATTGCATTAGAATCAATTCATTTAAAAGAAATTTGTATAAAAACTTTTGAAAATATATTTTAAAGAAATTATATTTTACAATCTATATAAAAGTTAATATTATTTTAAAATTAAGTTGGAAATTTAAACTTTTTTTTAAATTATGTTTAATGTATGTGCATTATTTAAAGTATCCTGAAAATTTTCTATAAAACCAAACTTCTGAGCATCCAACAATATAATGCATTATTTATATATACAGTGATATTACTGTGTTAAAATACTTGATTTTAAATTTACGCTAATAATGAGTTTATTTCGCATGCTTAAAAAGTATTGTGTATCAATAACTAGTGCGAAATTAACTATTACAAGATAAATTATGTTTTGTTAAACATTTGTCAAAAGATGTATACTTAACAAACAGTTTTTAGGAAAAATATTTTTTATCTTATATTTCCGTTTTATTTGGTAAATAGACTGTAATATTTCAACTATTTATTTTCAATATAGACCTTAGACTCCTTTTTTGCTTCATTTGGAGATTATTAAAAACAAATTTATTGAATCAATTGAAAGCGGTATCAAAATTTATATCACCGTCCAAAAATATGAGGCAACTTTTTTTTCAAATAAAGGTGTCTTTTGCATTCAAAATATAATGAAGTAAATGAACTGTGTGTCAATATATATAATAATATTATATATAGGCGAATTTAGCCTCAGCCGAAACTCTGATAAATTATTAATCTGTCTTTTTCTGTTCAATATTATAGGAATTCGTAATCACACACGTTCTTTAAAATTTAAATTTTGTTTGAAAAGAAAAAAACCTATGAAGATACATTGTATGTTAATGTCATGAGCATCCTAACCCGTATCCTCTATTAAAACTTATAATTCTTACTATATATATATATATATATATATGTATATATATATATATATATATATATATATATGTATATATATATATATAAATATATATATAGATATATATATAAGATAAAATATGAAAAATATGAAATTGGAAAAACAGTGAAATATAAATAAGATAAAACATGAAAAATATGGAAAGAGCACTGAAATATATGAAACAGATGAAAAGAAGAATACATAGAGGCCACGTCTTCATCAGGAGGGAGATGGCCAGCTATGCTAAAAGAAAGAACACTCTTTTCTGACATGCTCGAAGGACAAATGTCTAAAGATCTTCGAGCAATTCCCCCAAAGAGTGTTCGTATTCAAAGAACCTAGGTTAAAACATTTGAATAAATTTCTTTTAGCATAGCTGGCCATCTCCCTCCTGATGAAGACGTGGCCCCTATGTATTCTTCTTTTCATCTGTTTCATATATTTCAGTGCTTTTCCATATTTTTCATGTTTTATCTTATTTATATTTCACTGTTTTTCCAATTTCATATTTTTCATATTTTATCTTATTTATATTGGCAAATCTTTCTTTAGCTGCTTTTGTGCTGGCTAGATTTCCTATTGTATTGTATATTCTGTATTGTATTTTTATATATATTTATATTCTTATATATATTTATATTTTTTGCTTTATAATTATATATATATATATATATATATATATATATATATATATATATATATATATATATATATATATATATATATATATATATATTGTGTAAAATATTTTGGTTTCGAATAAATCCTTAGTTATTTTGCAAAATAAAATAAATGGCAGCTATTTAATATTGCTGTTAAAATTTCAAGAACAAAATTTTTCAATTCTTAAGACTTAACCAACTTAACTAATAATTCAATTTACATATTTTAATTTGCTTTTAATAATCTAGATTTAGATTTTAAAAAAATTTAAATCTAAGCATCTTAAATATAAATGCATGAGAAAATTTTAGGAAAATATATCTGGTTATTTTGATAATTTAGTTTTCTTTTGCCATATTAATATTTATCTATTAAATGTATTAGTGAAATATAAAAATAATTAATATACTATGGGAAAAATTGCTTAAATTCAAAGCGAAATATGAAGAAAAGAGAAACTAGTCAAACTATTAGTAAAACCTTTCAGGCAATCAATATATTCATTCATATATTAAGAGTAATAGCACTTTATAAATTCCTTGAGAACTCTAATTCATTAAAATTCCAACTCTTTTTTTTATAAGGAATAACTTTTCTGTTATCAAATTTTTAATGCCTTGATTTTGCTTAGAAAACCAAGTAAACTTTTATAAACGTCACAACACTTAGCTCAATTTTTATTTTATTTATTTTAGTTAAGATAACCTTTCCCTGGAATACATATTTATTTCAAAGAAAATAAATAAAAAATTTATTTAACTGTAAATATTTATCTGAAATTTTAATTTGCTGCCAGTGAATATGCTCACAAAACAGTTCTGTATTTCTGTATAAAAATTAAGAGAGATAGTTCATTTCCAGAATCTACTTCATTAATTATTAAAGTAAAAAAGTTTCTTCAACTAAATTCTTTTTTGATTCTTTGAAAACATACATTTTGATTACACATTCTTAAGAAATTCAGTGAGATTCAGTTTTCCTTAAGCATTTAGTTCATCGAAAAGTTAAGTAAACTATTGCCGAAACGTAAGGTCTGGGCTAAAAATAAATGTTAGAGATTTACCCTTAGGCAAGATTCTTGAGAAATTTAATCAGATTTAATAAAATAGTTCTTTACTTATCGTGCAAAGGTTTACATACATGTATACATGAAGGTAATATTTATCTTCACGTATTTTTAATTCGATGATTTATTGATAATTTATTATGACTATTATGTATTTTATATAAAACAAGGATAAAGTAGTAATGATTTAGTAAAATAAATACATTTTTATTAAATCTGAGTATTTTTGATATAGCATATTTAATGATACATCCTTAGTTAACCAATAAGGAGAAAGGAATCTTCTGCATACTTTTAGCTCGTGTCAGCTTAGCATATACTGAAACAATATCCAATTCGACATTATTATATATTCAGGTTTAAATATTATAATTATTTTATATTTTAAATATTTAAAGACGAAATTCATGTTGTGGATACTCCCAAAATAATGTCAATAAAATTGGAATGAAAAAACATAATATTTTGAAAATATGCGTAAATTCGTCGCAATATCTATCTAAAATTCAAACAACTTAAAATTTTGTTTCCTGTATAAATTACAGCTTTTTGTGTTACCATTTCTGATAATGAAATTTCAAACAATTAATGAAATTTGAAAACAAAATTTAAAAATGTATGGTTAAAACACTCCTCTTTCGTCTTACAGCAGTATATTGAAATAAAAGAAAAGAAAACAGTAATGTTTTGCTAAAAAAGAAATGAAATTTAATGAAACAATTCTAGTTTTCTATGACGTATCTGAAACACAATTGAATCAATAATACCCAAAATATATTGATGCAGTTTTTCTGAGATGAACATATATTAAAAGTAAAGTTTCAAAGCGAGTAACTATAATCGTATTTATAAAATAAACATATATAAAAGCTGCAAAATATATTTTAATGCAAATAAATTTATGTTTTCTTCAGTCAAAATATAAACATTTTAATTGTAAACTAAAATTTACTTTTTATATAAAAAGGTACTTTTTATTCTTTTCACTTTTTTTAAAATATTTTGCATAAAGCTGAAAAAATATTTACTTTAAAATTTTATCTTAAGCTTAATCTTTTGTAAAATTGAAGAAATAAGTGATACATTAATACTTTTTTAAAAAATCAATGAAAAATATTGTTAAATATGGAAACTAAAAACATTGAATTAATTTTAACAAAAATATATTATATGTAAGAGTGATTGTTATATCAACAGTGTTAACTATGCTGTTATTTTTATCAGAATTCACCTATTTTTAAATCCAATCTGCCAATAAAAGAAACTTGGTGATTTATTACTTAAATTGTTAATTAAAAGTTTTTAGATAAGACCTTGTTCAATTTTTGAACACCAAAATGAATTCAAATAACTTAAGAAAAATTAAAAATCAGTCAAAAAGCATTAAAATTTATTCAATTACAAAATGTGCTCAATGTGTGTTTTATTTATATCAATTGTAAATTAGAAGAGCTTTATAATAGTAGTGCTTTATAGCAAAATTAATGAATGCACTCCATTAATATCGATTTTATACTATAAGCGATGTCTTTTTAGATCTCTCAGCTGCTTTCGACAAAGTCTGAAAGCAGAAACTGACCAACATTTTGCATTATACGGGCATAAAATCCAATGCACTGGTATAGATAAACGACTTTCTCAGGAGGAGAAATTTCAAAGTCAAGGTAAAAGGCTCATATTAGGTTTCCGATCACTCGTGGTTCTTTGGGGCTTTGTACTTCAAAGCATGGAGTGGAAAGTGCAGGTTAAAAAGATCTTCAACCCTGCAGTTCGATCAGGATATCAAGAAAGACATCGACTTCCGTTGCGAATCCCTGGAGATTTTCAAAGATTCGTGTCTTATCTTACGTCTTCTCATGCACAGAGACTAAAATTAACTTAAATCTTTCTCATGCCTGCACCAAGAAAAAACCTATCTTACAAATAAAACTGAAAGGTACCCAACCACACAGTCAATGAACTCACAACCTTAACTCCTTTAGCCTATACTGATGGCTTCACCGACTCTAATCTCGATAAAGGTAGATCGGAAGTCCTCGTTTTCGGCCCAGATAGTGATCAGGAATGCCATTGTATTCCTGTTGGGAAATTGCTTTCAACTATACTTGTGAGCTCGTGGCCATAAAATGCGCTTTGGAGATTTACTTATCTAAAGTATGTAACGGTATCATTATTGTTTCTGACGCAATACCCGCACTAAAAGCGATACAAAAGGGTACGTTTTAACTCAGTATTAAGTTTATAGAGCTAATACACAAAATTATTGCTTTCCAAAGATCCTACATCTTACTATGGATACCGGTGCACGTTAATATCCCTGGAAACGAGATGAACGATGAGCTTGCTAAAGAGGCCCGTCATTCTCCTCAGCCATTCAAATGTTTGACCTTCATGACGCTAATGCGGTTCCTATCCAAAAATTAACATTCCAGCTAGTTTAAAATTCTCCATTCTAGAATTAAACAGTGACCGAACCATTTCATATATAATAACCAAACTTAGAACACAACACTTGAAAAGCATGAGAATTTCTACTGATGGACAAAGGAATTACAACAGGCTTTGTTCTCACTGTTCGGATAACACCCTACTCTCTCCACAACACACCTTCAGCTGTCCAGCAATGCTGATCAAGCTTTTTAACATCAGCATACATGATCCTGTGAAGCTTCTTTTTACAGTTAAAGCTGTAGAGATTTCCAGGGCTGTCTTCGACAGCTTCGGGGAAATTTAGGGGTTTTACACGTATTCCAAGGACACGGCATCATCACTAGAAATGCTTTATTTTGCTAGTGATTTATAATGAATTACTGACGCATCATACATCTCACCTTACATTTTTCCCATTCCACGATTTGACACACTATTGTCTCCTAAATTCGGCTAGCAAAATCATAGCAAGTTGCATGATCTTCAGCACCATTTAGCATTTGCACCATTATGGATCTCACATGGGTACCATTTTAAATCGCATATTATAATTATTCGTACATTCATTCAAGGAATCTGCAACTCAAGTGACATTGATCATGCATTTGCAGAAAAATAAAAGTTATCGAAAGCTCTTTCATCTAGAGTAATTGCGACCTATTCTACAGTACCATTCATAACTGCTTTCTTCCCGTTTATGTCAGAACATCAAATTCTCTCCAGCCTCTTCCAAATTCATAATAATCGTCTTGCTATTCTTTAATTTGGGCTTTTTTGCAATTTTTAATGCTGGGCAGCTAAGTAGTTTGTAAAGATTTGACAAATATATTTTACGAGTATGCTCACTCTTTGTAAAGTCATAATTAAAACAACAAAATCTACCAAAGAATATTCTAACCTTAACTTCAAGTCTTCTATAGATTTCAATAATTTACATTGGAATATATGAAAACATTCATTAGATGTTAAAAACGTAAACTACATTTTTGTCGAAGAAGTCATTTCCCCTTTCATAAAATGTAAATAAAATGCAAGATAAATGTTCATAAAATATATATTTCACTTTTTATCAAAACTAGATAAGCAGAGGAAGATCCATAGAGGGTGAGAATACAATCGCTTTATTTAAAACATAATAATTGTAACGCTAATTATTCACCTTTATGATTGAAAGAGAAGTATATCTTTATAATATAACTAATTATAAAGATATACTTCTCTTTTCATGTATTTGAACAAGTTTAAACACTGTTTTGTGTATTTTTGTGCATAAATATTCGTGGCATCAGAAATCTTTCAATTATCAAAAAAATATAAACAATCGAGTTACATTAATTCAAATTGTTGATACCCATAGAATGAAAAAATATTTTTAGAAAAACAAATTAACAAATAAAAATAATTAGATATTTTTATTTGTATAAATGTTAGTTATTTTATAAATAAAATAACTAACATTTATACAAATAAAAATAACTGTTTTTAAACATAAATTTAATGTTATTAACTTCTCCTTTTTAATTAAAATTTATAAGACATATATCATTATGAAAGAATATAGTATAGCTGTTAGCAATATTTCCAAACGCTTAATTTACTCTTAAGTTGTCATTTATAATTAATAAAGATGTCTTTCGCAATGTCTGTCTTTCATTTAGACTGAAAAGACGCTATTAAACTAATATTTTCATATTTCATAAGATCTTTCTTAGTAATTAGGCTTTGATACATAAAAATACAATTTTTTGTGACAGGTCGTTAGTTGAGTTATTAAGTGAAAAATAATTAAAATTATGATTCTTAAATCTATGTGGAATAATCAAATTTTTAAAAAATGATTTTTTTTATTATTTATTAACAAAATATGCATTAACAATAATTGAAATAGGGTCTTTCCTATAATTAAAAAGAATATATTTGCTCGTATTTTATAAATAAAAAATATATGCTAGGGAGAATGCTTGTGAAGTGTTTTGAATTATATATGTGATTTCTTTAAAAGAATTAAGATTTCTGCTTAAGCAAATGATATTTATTCTGTAATTTTATTTAAAAATAAGCAACAGAGAAGGTTATTTTAAGTACATTGAATAATATAACATTTCATGTTTGCTGGAACATGATTCTTTAAACCTAGTACAGAATTCAGTTTAAGATTTTAGATTCATCATACTATAGATAACAAAACTACCACGATAAGGTATTTTATTATTTGAGAGCCTATATATATTTACTAGTTTCATAAATGAGTATTTATTTCTTTAATTGAATTCATCAATAATATTATGTTTTATTAATTTGTACATCGTAAATATAAGAATATTTGCTTTTAATCTATTCAAATACAAAATACTAATTTCATTATGTTTATCAACATTCAGGTTCATTTAAAAGATCCTGGGAATATATATTTGGCTTTAATATTATTTTTATTTAATTTTTGTAATAACGTGTACTTAATTTTGAGAATTTATTAGCCATTTAAGACAAATATTGACAGTTGAGCAAAACAAAAAAATAATTCACTTACAAATATGCAATTACAGTCCTCAAACATGATACTAAGATTTAAAATTGTAATGTTACTTTTTATTTGTTCTGAATTTAGAATTTACACATTATTAAATTAGAAGTCAGATTTAATAGTGTGTGATTTTTAAAACATAACCATGTTAGAAAATTTTTCGATATTTTTTACTTTAATTTATTATTTAATAATTCACTTCAAAATAAGAATATTTTTTTATGTTTTTGCATATTTTTTCATAAAAAAAACATTGTAAGTTATAATCTTATTGAAAATTAACTTCTAAAGAAAACAATCAAATACAATTTTATATCAAATTATATTGGAAATAATGCTTAAATTAACAGCGAAATCAAATTAATTAGCGAGCGAAACCTGATTTTCGAATCAAATTGTTGTCATATTTTTTGTAATAGATTTTTCCTTCATTTTTTCAAATTTTATATATTAATTCAATAATAATTTAGATACTTATACAGACTTATATTTATTTAATGTTATACTAATCAGAAGATTATTGTTTCTTTAATCTACATTTTTTCTATAGAAGTAGAAGCTATTTTGAATGCAACATATCTCTTTTAATAATTTTTTTTTCCAATGGCAGATTATAGACAGTTACAACTGCAATAGAGTCTATTAATATATTGTTCCCTGATACCAAGGAACCAGCCAGACACAGCAACCTCTTCGCCACCGAGGCGTTGCCTCGGGTGCACCACAGGGGGTGGGCAACCATCGCAACCTCACACATGCCCTAGGGACCTATTCATAGGGTAGGCATCATTCATACTTCATTCACACACACAAGGAAAGGACAAAGACAGGATAGAGAGATAGATTACATCCATGCCTGAACCGGGATTCGAACCCAGGATCTCCCTATCCGTAGTCAGGCAAGCTGACCACTAGACAACTTGGCTGGCTCTTTTAGTAAAAATACTATTTTTTACACTAACATGCTTAACCATTACTTTTAAACCACTTAAGAAATAATTATTAATGAAATAGAAGTGTCTAATACTCATATTTATAAGGAAGTGTCTAATACCCATATTTATAAGGATTTTAACACAATATAGAAATTAAATGTAACTGAAAAATGTTAAATAAAGTAAAGTTGTATTTGTGACGCAGTCATATTTAGATATTTCATTGTTTTGTACAGGCATTTTAGTCAGTACAAAATTAATTGTTTTATATTCAAATAAATTTTATTGAAGAATATCATTAACATTCAAAACTTTTATTATATATATAAGTTTCTATATTGTACAATGGTATCTGTATTGTAATCATTAATGTTAATAAAAGTATTTTATAATAAGAAAATTATAATTTGAGAAATAAAGTGTTTTGTGCAAAAAAATTCTTATTACGCCCAGATATAGATGAACTTCAAAATAGCTCTATTAATATACTCTCTAATCCAACAAATTATATAGTATTGGTTTAAAATAATGTTTTCAGATATGAAAATTAATCTGTCAATCTGTTTCGTTTGCTTCTTTACTGAAGTTGCACAAAAACTAGTAGTTCTCACTTCTGTTGAGTAAATATTTTCTTATATAAATTGATCTAAAAAGTATAGTTTGAGCTATTACATTATAAAGAAGGTTTCTTTAATAATAATGTTTCAAATTTTGTAAGATTTATATTGAAATTAAACCTTATAATGTCTAAAAATATTAAACCTTTCAGTATACCATATATATGGTTCAACATTTAAAAAGTACAATTGGTCTTCGAAAAACTAATTAATAGTGGGAGATTTTCTTATTTAAAATAGATTTAAGTATGTGCAAAAATTATAGTTACCATTAGTTATTGATACCAGCAATTTAAGAGCTAAAGCTTAGAGCTTTTTTCACAAGCTTATTCAATGAATTTAACAAAACAAAGTTTTCATTTTCTTCAGGGAAAGAAAAAAAAATATTTGATTCATCTTTGGTAACTGTATTCCTTTGTCTATAGAATAAATTTTTAATTAACAAAATATAAATTATATTGTTCGTTAAGCAAATCATATTTCTACACTTTTGTTGCTTTAAAATAGAAAAAAGCATGTTTGCGTTACAGTTATTATAGGAAAATAAATAAATTCATATCAATTAATATACAAATTACAATTATCATTACTCTGAAGTATTAGTTTTAGGTGTACTTCAATCTTATTTTACTACCAAAATTTGTAACATGTTTTCTTTTACTTTTCGTTAGTGCTTTAAATTTTAATCATAAATTTTCATTCATTATATCTAATATTGTTTCAAAACTTCTTTTTTTTTACAGTTCAAGTGATAATAACTAAAGAAACTCACTTTATTCTATATTTTGTTCTGCATTTTCATCTGAATGAATAAAAGTAATGTGTTTTTTACTAATTTCTGTATGTGTATAAATCAGTAAGAATATAATACATCATTAAATGTTTTGGCTAAAGCAGTTTTTATTTATGTAATTTTTTTCGGATTAAAACATTATTTCTATCATTAATAATTTTGCTCAGATAAAATCATTATTAATTAAAATAATAAAATCAAAAGATACTGTATATTAATTAGCATTATAATGATATATTGCATATTTTGCTCTCAGTCTTCAAATTGACTTTGATAACAATTTGGACGCATGTGCTTAAATTAAAGCATCCAGTTAATTGCTTAGAATACAGATACAAGACAATTCAATGACCCGATTTTAATAAACTATTTTACTAATAGTTGATACATAAATATTATTGTTATATAAATAATATAATGATATTATTGCTTTACTGTATTGTTTATTATTTATAATATTTATAAACAGTTTTGATAATACAAGTGAAATAAAAGATTGTAGACTTATTTATATTAATGTATATATTATTTTATATTTGGCTTCATTACGTTATTATTTTATTACTACCACATTGAATTATAACTTATTGATGCAAAATAAAGAATATACAAAAGACCATTAAAAACCAAATTTCACGTTAAATAGATTATGGGAAAAAAAAACAAAGGAAATATTTTTGAATTTAATTTATTAAAATGTAATCAGGAGAAAAATATTATTGAAAACATTAATGATGATTATTACTCTACTGAAAATAATGTAAAATAAATATTAATTAAAATCGCGAGCACTTTAGATTCAATATATATTATCTGATGAATCTCATAAGCATGTTTAACACATTATAACTGCCCTTAAGCTAAAAAATAATCTTTATATAATTTAGGTAAGTTAAGTTTTCAAATAAACACAAATTCTATACTATTTTCTTGACATTATCATTTCAGATAAATACAAAAACAAACTTAAAATGGTTTTAATTTAAACAAAATAAATAAATACAGAAATAAAATGATTCAGAAAGGTAAACTAGGCAAGAGAAAATATAATATAGATCCCAAAGATTGAAATTTTCACTCATCAGGTAAAGTAACATCGTAATTAACAAAAGACAGTAATCTATGTAACGTTAATAAAACTTGTGACCCTAGAAATATAAAACAGTTAAATATCCAGTTACATTGAAGTACCAGAATTAAGAAAGGACATTCTAGGTGAAAATCTTATGCTTAAATCAATTAATTTGTCTTTATCAGTTAATCTATAGTGATAAAATTATTTTGACAATTTATGTAAACCCTATTGTTTTTTATTTAGTATCGTGACTCGATAAATTGGGATGAGATATAATGTCATATAAATAGTTTAATACAGCATTAAACTCCTAAAAATTGACATATTTCTAAAACTGAAAAACATGTCTACCAATTGTAGAAGAGTTTCTTATAAAATGTTTTCACTCTGAAGTCAAAGGAATATTAATCATTTCTTTTTTTTTATCTCATTTCTATATTTATAATTTCAATAAATAATAAAACATATATAGTACCATAAAGTATAGCCCATAGTAAATAATTATTTTTATTTTCAATTTTAATTTTATTTCTATTTCATATTACTAACTTGAATGAGAATGCTTCACTTGCAAAAAGTTGTACGAATACCAAAAAACAATACTAACAACTTCCTACTCCTCATAAAAATTTTATTATTCTATCAGCAGTAATCAATAGAAAAGGAAGTCCATACCCAGGCTATTAATTCAATTCTATTTTACGATGACTTTAATGTTACGTGTCATAAATAAAATGAACCTAAAGCAGTTATCTGTCAAATAATAAAATATAAGAATATTTTATACATATTTAATAATTGAACCATTAGTTCTGCAATATTTATAATTATCAAAATACTTGGTATTTGACTATGATAGATAATTTGATTCCTTTAAAATTTAAGGACTAAATTGATATATTCAAATTTATTTCATTGCAAACGTTGATAAAGATTAAAAAGCATCTACAAAGAAAGAAGAGAGTGAAGATAATGGAATTTGGTTTGTCGTATGTTTTATATATGTGTACTATACATTATAAACTTGAAACAAAAATATTTTATTGACTAATAATAAAAATATATTTTTCCAAAAATATTGAGTCAACTTTGTAACTATTGAAAATCATACATAAAGAAAAATGAAGCAAATTTGGTGGTTACTGATGGTCCAGTGGAGTATATTTTATGAATTTACCAATTGTTAAACAAGTTATATACAACTCTGACATAACTGATGGTGAATATTTAGTATCCTTCAAATATATTCCGTAGTAGGAAAAAATCTTTGGATTCAACGTGCCGCAGAAGAGTATTTGGTAATTAGTATCAGTGCAAAACTTGAAAATATATCACAGCAAGTATTACAGCAACAGGATACACTTTAAAAAATTCTGAATCATGTTTATGATTTCTTTGGCCTTTTATATGTTTTCTGTTTCCACTTGTATTATTAAAATACTTGGTTAGTTTGAGCCAGACTCGTTTACTGCTTATGTTGCGATTGATTTTGTTTATATTCACATAAAGGATGGCTATATTTTAACTAAACCTGTTAAATAGACAGAAAATAGCATTCGTGTAGGGGCAAATTTCAAATCAATTAGCAAATAATATCAAACACATGATAAGGATATTCCTAATGTTTATACAGTAGTAATACTGAGTACTGGAGATTTTCTTAAAAACACATTCTCAACATGCATCCTGAATCACTTCAAGGCCTTATTGTACCTTAATTTTTAAACCTCTGATTAAACTATTTTACTACCATAACAAACTCATCAACCCAAAATAGATTAGTCTGTTAAAACAGATCTTATTGTCAAATGTATGCTGTAAATAAATTTAATATCACGTGAATCTTCCTCAAAATCAACATTAGGTACACTTTCCAAAATTCCATCCATCAAATATAATTTTCTAGCCCTAACTATCCTGAATTCCAATAACATTTTAAAACTTTGCCCCATTCATCAAATATATTTGATATCAACTTCATTAGCTAAAATATCAATTTCATCATCATACACGTCATGCAAAAATCAAAAATTGCAGATACTAAAATGTTGCTTCGCTGTGTCTGAAACTGACAAATTCGGGTATTTTATGTATCACTTTCATCAATAGCTTTATTCTAGAAGCACTTATAATGAATACAATAGTTAGTTTAATTTCTATGCTTTTATTACAATTTTATTCTGAGAAAAAATAATCGAGAGTAGAAAGTGTTTCCAGAAAACATATTCCCCTTACGTTGAGCCTCAGAATGCGCAGCAAATTTAAAAATCCATCTTCGCCTTTAAAGGATTGTGATAGAGGATATATGATTCACCCCAGGATTCTCCTGTTGTAATACTAGGTTAAATTACATTTAGAGAGGTAAACATACATAGGATAATAATTAAATGACAAATATATATATATATTTATTTATATATATATATATATATATATATATATACACATATATATATATGTATATATATATATATATATATATATATGTATGTATATATATATATATATATATATATATATATATATATATATATGTATATATATATATATATATGTATATATATATATATATATATATATATATATATATATATATATATATATATATATATATATATATATATATATATATATATATATATATATATATATATATATATATATATTGTATATGAGACAGAATTAAGAAGATTTTTTTAATGTTGGAAAAGATTTTAAATAAAGATATCACAACATTGTTAAGAAAAATGAAATATCTCTCTAATCAATACTCTAAAATATGTGTCAAGAAATTACGTATGGATAATTTTTAATTGTTATATCATCACATTTTTCCACATGTATAAATCTTAATTGCAGAAATCAACTATTCATTCACAAATACTTTAATTTAGACATATTTTCTGATTTATATTTTAGTGAGAGAATCTATAATTTAGATAATTTAAAAACTAAAACTATACATTATCCAATCTCCAAGATCAATAAATCAATATCATTGTATGCAAATTCAGTAATATATCACATAAGAATGTTTTTTGTATAAAGTGCTTAGTATTAAACAGTTTTATTATCATTTGCAAATACATAATTGCATTCCATATAAATTTCATACCTTTACAATTTTACAAAACTGTTATAATGTGTTCTTAAGGCATATGTAAAATGTGTAGAGATAATCTATGCAATCGATTTTTTCAAAAAAGTATAAAAATATTGATGTTTGTCAAAATATATTTAAATCAGTTTCAGTTGAGAAATGGCATTCCGTTTCAAACATCTAATTATTTATTTACCTTAAGAGATGTATTTAGCATTAAATAGAAAAGCATTAATAGAAAAGTACTTTTAATATACTGTTAGGAAACACTAAACGCTTTTTTTTTACTTTCATTAGTGTCATTAATAGGAAAATATGTAAGTATATATAAAATTAGAGCATTTATAAATATAATTATATATAACTATCTTACACAACAGATAATAATAATAATACAGTTTATAATACTAGTAATATAATAAATAATGTTATTATATTATATTAAACTATTTCAATCATACAAATTTTATTTAATATTTTTATTATAAGTTTAAAGAAATTGTATAGATAAGAGTGTATTGCATTTATTTGTATTACAGTTTATACAGATAAACATTTTTTTATTTTTAACACATAATAATGTAGATTTATATCATTTCCATTATGATTTTCAGTTGTGTTCCAAAACATCAATTATTCAATACATTTGTGCACCTCAATTTTTCCTTAAAATTTAATTAATGATGTCATAAAGTGTACCCTACTTCTTCTATAGTAATATATGATAATATTTTTTTACTATACTAATTCGAGCTAACATTAATTGTAGTAATAACCAAATTATATTTATGAACTAAGATAATTGTATAAATGCTATACTTGGTGTTTTTAAGTAGACAAAAAAGCATAATTCAAATCTATTTTCAGTTTCTTAAATTTATTTAAAAAAATAAAAAATGTAAACTAAAAAGCAACAGATTTTTAAGGATTACCTACATTAGAAATCTGTGTTTTCGATTTACTTTAAGATATTTGTAATATAATTAAGAAATCTTGAACGTTTATTTTTATTTACTTCTTAAACATATGATTTATATAATCATTCTGTTTTCCAGTTAAAATTGTCATGAAATACTAGATAAATATTACTGATTTTTATTACTCTGAAGTATTTAAAAAAATCAATTCATAAAATAACAATAAGGAATTTGAATTTCATAAAACAAAATATATTGTTTCAGTTTACATTTCAAAAATAAATAGAATAAGTATTCCACAATAAACTCAGTTTTTAAACCCATTTATTATAAAAAATGGAAAAAAAGTACAATAAATTTTCATAGATTAAAAATTTCTGAATTGATAACAGAATTCTGGATTTTATATGAATTTGAAAAAGAAAACACTTTAAAATTTTCATTACGTTAAAATATACCAAAAATTATGTCTGTAAATTGTCTTCATGAGCAAAAATCATGCATAAAATTTGAAACATTTTTTATACTACTTGTCTAATTTTTTGAAAATTTAATATAAAAATTTTTTTGAAACTTTAACATAAAACACTTTTTATGCTACTTTCTTCTTAAAATACAACAAAGTTAGCACTTTTAAATACTTTTAACTGCATTATGTTTAATATTTTTTAAAAATTGTAAGAAAAAAGGTTTAATCTTTGCTATCTAAGTTTTATCGGGAGTATAAAAGGATTAACATTTTTCATTAAAAATCTCTTATCATAATGTTTGAACATTAACTCATTTTTTGTTAATATATGACGTTATCCTAAAATTAATTGAGAAAGAACATATATTGCATAGTTGTTAAAATGCATCATAACGTAATGCATTTAACTCAAAATCCTTACAAGTATAATAAATACCAACAAGTACTTTAGGGTTGTTATCAGAATTATGCTTTAAGCAATAGATTAAATTTTAAACCTTTTCAAACATTAAATATTTAATCTTTGAATATTCGTACTGAAAGATGTATATTATTATTGAGCTTACATTTTTTTGCAAAATATCAACTATTTTTCCCAAATTAAAATATTCATTTTTTGAATATATATATATATATATATATATATATATATATATATATATATATATATATATATATATATATGTATATGTATATATATACACGAATATAGTAACTTAGCAGGGATTTACGATACATTAAACATTTTATTGTAATAAAATATGCCGCTAAAAAGGGTTTTTACTCAATATACATGCCTGTTTTTGACCAGAAATCCATAGTTTCTTAAAGGAGACGTTTTTCAGAAGGTATTTATGCAGCATCTGCTCGGTTCAATGTAACGCCAATCATTAGCATCTGTAATTTAGTATCGTATCACAGCGAGTATCGTAGTTGACTGCAGCGTGTTCTGGATAATGATAGTAACATAACAGTCTAAGTTAAAGAAAATGCCATATGTCATGCAAGTATGTCATTGCTATTAGATAAGAAAATTCGATTATCATAATTCCGTAATAAATGAGGAAATGTTTCAAATTTCCTCAAAATTTAAATTTATCGAGATTGAAAATTAACGAAGCTAAAGATTGCAAAATTGGCAACTGATGACACTTTCTCTTATGAACTTAGTTTTTGAGATATCTACAAAAACAAATGCAACTGTGTGGATGTTGCAAACATATTGTATGAGAAATATACCTAAGTATTTAAGATAAAACATAATTTTATATAATGATTCATTTCTCTATCACTATATATCTATTTACTATACATGTCACTATAGTACTTGTATCCTTGAAGTACCCTTGTACCCTTGGATCTATAGTACTTGTATCCTTGAAGTACCCTTGTACCCTTGGATCTATAGTACTTGTATCCTTGAAGTAATCTTTTCTGAGAATAAAACTTTAAATTTTAACTTAAAAATTCTGGTCCGAATTATTGTCAGTTTTTAATATTCATCTACCGATACAAAAACAAGTGCATTCAATCGTACAGAACACTATAATGGATCACTTTCAAAGAAATTAATAAACTACATTGAGAATTTGAATATTTCTCAAAATCATGTCAGATTATCTTACCTTTAATTTGAAAAGTGCAGGAATAATAATTGATAATCATAGCCATGAATTTGAATGATATATACCTAATTTGCATTATAGACAGTGTTTTTAACTTGTATGCTTTTCTTCAGAAAGATTATCAAAAGAAATTAAAACTTTAAACTTGGTTATGATTAATCGATAATTTTTGGAAGCAATTATTAAATATTTTTCCCTGGCACTTTAAGAACCGAAATTTAGTAGGCAGTTACTGTGAAATTATCACTTTGGAAAAAGAATCAATAATGGAGACAATTGAATCCGATAAATGTAATTATATCCTGATTAAAAACAAAGATGCATATTGAAAACAAAATATCTACGTATTTTTTATGTTTTATAAGAAAATTTCTCATTTATTTATTTTCGTAGTTTTTCAACATATGATGAATTACTATCAAAAACTCCACTATTGTAAAAATTTTAATTGTTTTTTATATTCTACTGAAAATTTCCATCAATTTTATATTCTAAGCAAAAAATTCCAAAATTTTCTGAAATAAAATGTATCTTAAAAAATTCAAAATCTTAAATATTTAGTAATGGTCGTCATTAATATATTATTGAACAATTGTAATTTGAATATCTTTGTACAGCGAATAAAATATATTAATGAAAATATTCAGGTAGAATAAATTTTTATTCAATTGAATTTAAATATCTAAGTTCTTAAAAGCATAGAGTTTTAATCACTAGAAATACCTTTAATATTTAAGAGGATTATAAAATATTGTACATGTCTTGTGAAATGTTCGAAAACTTTTTGAATCCACTTAGTATCAGTATAACTTTAACTAAAAATGTAAAGATTAATTAAATATTGTGGTAGTAATATTATTTATATTTGAAATTAGGTCATTTAATTGTGTTAGAGACGTAAAAGTTTTAGCTGGAAAATTACTTTCATTAATATATTTTATTATGAAACTAAGTTAAAAGCATAAAAATAACAATATCTTTTGGTTTATAATAAATTATTGAATTATTTTTAAGAGAAGATATCCTATTTATTTTATGAATACCATAAAACACAATCAATTTTAATTTTTTAATTTTTGTTATTTTGATTTTTTGTAGTACGTGATATTTTTTAAATGAATTTGTGAAATTTTGTTTGTTACTTAGGTAGTCTATAATAAGCAAATTAAAATCATTTTCTTTAATTTTTATGTGTTTTTCTAATTCAGTATTTCCGTAGTATTCTTATTAAAATATAAAAAATAAGCAAAAATATTTTATATGAAATAAACAAAGATAGAAAATATTTGCTAATAAACTCTTCAATAGATCCTTAACAGCTCCCAATATTTCTTTTTTCATTCCTTATCATTAATGTATGAAATAAAATATGTTGTGAGTTGCTAAGGAAATATCGAAGAATTTCTTAACAAATAATTTCTATCATGTTGACATATATTTAGAAGCAATTCTACAAAATGTAATTGTTTTTTAAATATTTCTGGTTATTTTGATGCTAACACTAATACGTATCAGTATTTCAACTTGGAAATTTAATTCAACAATTATTAATATATTTCACAAGAATACACAAAAGTAATTTATAATAAATTTCTTCAGTATTTGTTTACATTATATAATTATTATATCCGTTTTATATCTAGTGTAACACTCATACAATTTAATGCAAAAATGTAAAAATCTAAATTTACTTTAAATATCTTGAACTTAAATGAATACAATTACATAAATTATAAATCTAAAATTTTTGTTTATGGACTATATGTATAACGCATTTTTGTCTAAAATAAGATATTTTATTTTTTTAACTAAAACTAGTTTAACTTAACAGCTTCTTTCGGTATAATAGTTTTAACTTAAATATTTTTTCATTTTTCACATAGTTTCTATCGGGACATATTTATGCATATGCTCTGATCTTTTATATAGGTACAACTACTAAGAAAACTTCTCAGAGAAAATTTCCTGCACTTTTGTGTCCAAGTTTAATAATATATATTTTAGAGATTTTTTGTTGGAAAATTACTCTTATTTGTTAAATTAAATATCAAAAAACTGCTTGCTCAATACCTAATTTATTTGCGTGTATAAGCAATAACATTATTTTTAAATTTTTAGATTAACCCATAAGTCTATTGGCTTTTAAAAGTAAGTTATAATTTTGTAATTTATGACCAACATATTTTATATTTTTGATATACATGATGCATTTATTTATTTGAAAACAAGAGTACATTTTTAATGACAATTTATTCACTTTTCTATTCACAGAATAATGAAGAGTTTAGATTAAAATACATTACATTTTATTTACCTACATCTGAAAAAGTGTTTCCTTCTATAAAAATACATGTTATTTTTTGTGATTTTATAATTTCATTTTATTAAACTATACTTCCAAAATGTAGAAAATTGTCCATTTGATTTATAGATCAATAAACGTTCTGCTTTCTTAATATTTTGAACTTATTTAACATGTATTTTAAAATTAATAACATATATATAAACTATTTCACTCAAGAGGCAGAGTAAGAAGTTTATATTTTCTCATTTATATAAATAATGTTATTAATTGCAAATCGATAGATTCATTTCATTGTATTTTTAACAATTGCATCTAGAATATAAAAACAATGGGAGATGTTAAGCGAGTAAAAAAAAATCAGAAACTAACTTTTATTAAAAAGCTGAATTGAATGTTGATTTTATAACTTTCGACGTTAAAAAAATATACAATCAAATCATATATACATTTAATCTGAAACTTATTTGAAAGCAAATTCTCCGGACTGTCATCTTGTCAAATATGAAAATATAGACAGTGTTATATTCACTTTTTATATAAGTCTATTTTTATGCATCAACCAATCATGATGGTGTGTACTGATCCAAAACACAGTTTTTGTATACAAGCGGAAATTCAAACCACTTACTCAAAAGTGAAATTTTGAAAATAGTTCAAACGCAGAAGGAAGCAGCAAACTGTATTCTATTACTTAACTGCGCCACAGAAGTAATTTTATTTCTTTATTATTTTTTCTATAAAATTTTTCAACTTATTTTTATCTTCACATTGAACTCGAATGGCCCTCGTCTATGCATTATTCATTTGAGAAGGGGAAACGTAAATGTCTGGTAAGAAGAGGAGATATCTGCTTATTTAATCTATGCATTTATTCAACAGAAAGAAAAAGAAATGTAAGCTCTCCAAAAGAGAATGCTTTGATGACAATTGTGAGAAATATATGAGAAAGAAGTGAAAGTCAGTTAGATATTCCAAATATTTATTTTTTACATCTTTATCTAATAAAATGTGTATTTTAAATTTTCTTTTGTTACCAGTAAACATATGTCTGAGATTTGTTTCCATAAAATATGCATTTTCCTTGCTTTCTAAATTTATTATAAGCGTTTAAATTGCAAATCATATAAATGCTATTGTATGATCTAGAATTTAAATAGTCATAGTCAATGGCAATACAACTAAATAATAACCTGCTATTTTAAGGCAGAGTACTTCAGTATTTTTATTATTTAAAATCAATATTTTCTGAATATTTAAATGCATCATATTCTTTAGTTAGATATTAAATATTTATTAAAATGTACAAAATGTATAAAATATTCCATTCTTTAAAAAAAAATTACCTATATTTCCTTCATGATAAATTTTATTTTTTAAATAATTTAACTTCATTGTCAATAACAAATTTAAAATGTATAGATATTCCAAAATTTACCAATAATTTAAATTTAATATGCCCTTACTATTCTAACTGCAACGATAAATCATTAAAAATAACCATTTTATAATGAACTACTAAAGACAAGGGAAATAAAAAATAGTTTTGCGTAAAAAATCTATATACTCTTAGATATCCCTCATTAGAGATTCATAAGGAAACACCAGTGATTTTTTGTACTCAATAGTTCAATCAATCTCAATGTTCAGATCAATTAAACTGAAGTTGATAGTTTGGGACAAATCTGCAGTTAAAATTCTGTGAAGAAATGTTGCAAACAAATCAACATTGATGTAAGAAATAACTGCATAAGCTCAAACCTTTGAAGCAAGAAACATAATTAAAAAAGATTGTTATTCTCGCAGTTTCAATCAGAGAGGAAAATATCCTCACATTACTGAAGAATAAAGCTCAGATAACAAGATTAGTAATCCCATAAATTAAAGAGAAATTAGAGCGCAAAGGTACAGGAAAGAGCTTCGCTTAACCAAGTGGTTATCAAAGCCGACAACATAATGACACAAATTCTGATGAAGAAAAAGTATTTGTTCTTTTACTTCAGAAAGTTATAATTAGACTATTTAGAATGATATGAAAAGGTTACAACTGCTAGGGCTTTGAATATATTGGCCAAAATTACCTTTAAAACCATTTTGTGAAAAATACAGTGAAAATCATGACTCTGAAAGTTGCAAATTAAAGTTATTTTTCTGTATTTCTTCACCAACATTCCAATCAATCACCCAATCTATTCCAAAAATTGTATTTATAATAAACGTCTAATTTAATAATTGATATCCAAAAAGCATCAAATTAATTGCACTTTGATTTTTTAAGAATGAATGCCAACAATCATTTGACAGCTAGAGTGATTTCACAATAATTTATACTCAAGTAAACTTAAAAATTTCAAATAAATTTAAGGAAATCAAATCCATCAACAAATTCTTCTACAAGTCAGATTTGAAGAGCATGATACTAAAATTTCCATAATTGAAAAATCCGATATTCTTAACAAAAATGTATTAGTATTTCATTGGCTTGAAGTCACAGAACTTCGAATACTAACAAAATAGGCATCAAAGTTACAACAATTGATTTAAAACCAATCTTGGTTTATACAACTGAGACAAAAATTACAATAAAATTCCAAGCAGATTCCAAGCCATTTAATATCATGTTAGCATACGATCTACCATTAAACTCATATTCAAATGAGTGCATAGTAAATATAGCAAATGATCTTTCTCTCACTCTTAAAGAGCCCGAAACAACAGTCAGAATAATTGAAGCAAAACATTTCCTTATTAAGCAGATCTTAATACCCACAATGTTAACTATGGCAATACAATCTTGCTGGGACACCAAAATAATGATATTCAAGAGGTGAACTTATACAAGATTTAATAATTGCTGATAATACTTTTCTACTAAATGACCTCAACTCACAACCTCCCAATATTAACAGATTACACCAATATTAGCCTCGTCCAAATTGGATATCTAATTAAAACTTGACAAATACCGTAGATTGGAAGGTTCTAGAAGACAAAGCTCTCAGATATCATTGGTATATTTCCATTTTTATTAACAAAGTAACCAAGTGATAGAATATAAAAAATACAAAGCATCATAATCACGCAAAATTTTAAAATATGCTCTGTTCTCATATTCAAGACTTTCAAAAAATTTATTCATTCAACAATCACAAAAGATAAAACAGAAAATGTAACTCCAAAACTACAAGGAAAGATTTCCGAATGTTTCTCAAAATCATTCAATGTCAAAATCAATGCCTAAACTATAAACTCTCTTGGGAGTCTTTATCACTAGAAATTAAAAAGAAAGAATAAGGACAAGGAATTGTACGAGGATCACAAAATGAAAATAACAGTTCCATAACATCTATGAAAGCAAAATAGATTCTAACAACAAATTAATTAGGACTGTCAAGAAAGCTAATGGATAAGTTTCTGATCAATAAAAGAAGACATATTTAGAAAAATATACAAACCTTTTTTTAACAATATTTCCCCTTTTAAATTTTTTGACCATCTTTTAATAATGAAGTCTTTCAAATAGACACATTAAGCAAAATCCTTAAAGACCTCTTCCCAGAATCTCCAATTCCTTTATCTTTGCAACTGAATCAGTTTGGAATGATATCCTATTCAGTAAGAGATAACTTGCCCGAGCAATTAAGTCCCTACCAAGAGGTAAAGTGTCCTGTTATGGAATAGATAATTCATAGCTTAAGATCATACATGCCGGATTTCCATAACTTCTACACAAAGCCATGAACTGATGTTTACAGTTTTTACACTTTCCCAAATATTTCGAAACAAACATCCTCATTTTAATCTATAAAGAAGATAAAAACAAATATGATTCACAATGTTAATTATCAATAGTTTTCTTATCCCCTATTCCCACTCTTTTAGAGAAAATGACAGCAGAAAGACTTAAACTGGGAAACTATTGCCTATGTTAATAATAATTGATTTAGCTTTCTTCAGACAAGATCAGTGATCCATGTTCTTAATACACTCATAAATACTATTAACTCCCACAGAGCTGCCAAATTACACATTGCTATAACCACATATTGATATTAAAAGAGCCTCCAGTACAGTTCAAATAATTACATAAACAAAATACTTATTCCACGTAAAACAAATCCTATCCTCCTCCTACAAACATGATTGAAAAACTATTAAAAGAAAAACAACTCCTTCTGGTGTCTTTAATATTGATAAAAAGTTACAATTCAAAAGGAAGGCAATACACCAGAATGAAGATAAATGAAGCACTTTTAGTGCGGTTAACGATGGAAAATCCTCGTAGCCATTCGGTCTAGTTTTGATTTCAGATGCGTAGTCTACTCAGCCATGTATCTCTTTTGGAATAACATGGATTTAAGCCTCATATTTCTTCATGATACCTGATTTTTTTCCAAGTGGAGTCACCATTGCTACCTAGCTGCCTCCCCTACAAGCTGTCCCCCTAACCAGAAATCTTTTCATTGAGCATAACAAAATTTTTTACATAGTCTTGCAAATTGCAAGTGAAGTTACATATTTACATTGTTAGTGCATATTTCATTATTAGTTACAATTTTCTTCTATATACAATTATAAATTTTCTTGGTTAATTACAATCTTCATGTTACAAAAATAAGTTTTCTTAGTTACCATACAATTAAGAATAGAATTATTTATATAAATGGGTTTGCCCCCTCCCCAGTTGGGAATCATTCGCATGGATGCTGCTTCACAGAAATTATTTTTATGTTATTTATACTCATTCATCTAAAGAATTAGTAAAGAAAATTTAAAAATAATTTATTTATAGCTTTAGTTGATATTTTTTATTTTTCATAAGGGCTGGTAATGTTGTTTATGAAACAAACATTTAGTGGTCACCCACCAAAGTACTCATGAAAATCCGCAATTTGGGTCTACCGGGATTCGGGAGGGGGAATGGTTTACTAATTGCATAGTTTACATTTCGTGTTTAATAATTGTCTTTCTTACAATACTCACGCATAATTCGAAATGGTAATATATTCAAAAGTTCTTGAAGTACTGGGCTTGAGTCGGGAAACATTGTATAACAGACTGAAGTTTATGCATTTTGAAAACCTATAAAATACCTGCATCGCAACCTTTCCAGTAAACATTTGGTGAGATAGTCAAGCATATATATTAGTCCACTCTTAACATATGCCCAATCGTACGAAAAATATAAGCTATTCCAACAATAGTAGATAATACCAGATTTAGTTGAGTAAAAATCCATCAAGGTACAGAATAAAATGAGGCAACTGACATACTTGCAAAAGTTTTTTTTATTGCACTATTAATGATTCTTTTCGTGTCATAACATTAATAAATTGTCATATCAAATCCCTACTCTACAGCTGGATAAACAGGAGGAAGAATAGAACAGGGGAACAATTGTAAGAAATGTTCATGAGATGATCCTGGCATAAAAATGGGATACTTTTCTATAAAGGCCATGGCCCTTGTCAAGACTCAGACCACGCTCCCCCAGACGATCCAGAAGGTTCCACACATGAGTCAGAAAACAATTCTTAAACTTATCTTTTTTTTCTACAATTAGTAATGGTGTATAAATGTTTTATGAACTTAATGAAATATGTAAACTCTGTGTTTCGAATTATTTGAACTTCTCGAACATTATGAGACTGTTTTAGAAACTTTTTGAATCCTATTCTTTTTAGTATCTTAAAATCTTTTTAAATTTTTTTAACCTAATTGCTTTTAAAATCTAAGGTTCTTATTAAACTTACACAAACTCCTTGCCTGTATATAGTTATCAACTGTCGTATTATGCCATTTTTTCCTTTTCAAAAGTAAGTGTTCATACTATTTATAATATTGTTTTCAATGTATATAATGTTTTAATGCCATAATTACCCTAGAAGTTATTAACTGTCTTTTCATATATTGTAAATTTTTCCCCATTGACTTTTCTTTGTGTCAACATGTTAAATTTTATTTTTAACTCAAAGAAAATATCTAATGCGTTTGCTTGATGTTGAATAGGGCTTAAAGCTCCTTAAAATGTTTTGTAACATCTTGCTACCACTTTGTAAGCAAAATTTGTTTGCCTTGTTAAATGCCACGATATGGCTACCCTCAAGGACCTCGTAGAGGTTTGGAGCACACTAGATGTTGGGGAAACGGCACCCGATATCCTACACTCATACATACCTATTGGGGAGTCCGGGGTCTCCCCAATAGGTATGTATGAGTCTTGAGGCTCCACATACATCATTCGAAATATTGCGTCTGTAAAATAGAAGGCAACCCATTCTACTACTTGGCTACATTTCCTTAACGTTATTCTGGCATTGAACCACATTTAGTGAATACTGGAAGATTATTTGAATTTTTTTTATTAAGAAAATTTTTAATTTATTTTTATTTTTAAATTATAACTTTTTTAATTAAAATACATTACTTATTTTTTATTTTTAATTTATTAAAAGAGAATTTTAAGAAACAATGCATTGATAGCCTAATTAAATAAAGCAGTTGAGTAATATTGATTAACCATCAAAATCTGGTTAGTTGGATTGGGGGCTTTCCTGAAACATAGATGAGTACAACTCTCCTTTTCTTGGGTTACTCTTCTTACGAGAAAAATCAGGTTATATTTCTGTAAGTATTAAAATTATTATAATTTATAAATAATAAATATTGATTATATGCAATCAAGCACATTTTGTAGAATTACAAAACTATCATCCTCATGTTAACTGTATTCATCATTAACCCCATGATCATTATTTTATCTTTCTTGTTCCCATTCCTATAATTATCTGTTGTCTAATTGCATTGTTTTATAATGTTATATAAAATGTTTCATATTTAGCTACTATGATTAACTATGTAATAATTTTTTGTATTATTATTTTTTAAATAAGAGTCCCAACAACTCCCATTAAACTATAAAAACAACACGGAGCTAGGTAGAAGGGTATTTTCAGGTGTTCACTGTCAACTCATACATTTGTAAATACATTTTACCATAAATTCTTACAAATTTAAAATGAAATAGTTTATATAGTTTTTTGTACTTAACCAAACTATAAAATACCTAAATATGTTTAATGTAACCATTAATTGTTATTAATTGTTTTTTCCTTAAAATCCATTATGTTTTAGGAGTTTAATAAACTATTAAATGCTTTTATAAGGCAATGTATATCCTTTTATCAAATAAAAATTAACTGTTGTAATAATTTTAACATAAAAGTTATTAAAGACTAATTGTAAATATAAAATAAAAATATTAACTTACAATATAGAATTTATAATTTTTTGCCATTAGCATTTCAGGAAATTTATTTTAAATATTTTTTAATCATTATCAAAGAATTATGCTTTTGTAGTACACAATTAATATTAATTTTATATGCGCAAATGATGATGAATTTACTTATTTAATCAATAATGCGCAAATTATGTATTTTATTTCTTTTATTGTAATATTTTTCTATTTCCTTTTATTCTAAAAATTAATATATTCAAATGTATGGAAAATATTCATAAATAAAATCGTGCAATTTATTTATCATATATGGGTAAAGGACTGACTTGTGTAAAGGAGTGACTGAGGTAAAGCGATTGACTTTTGTAGAAGCATTGGAAAACTATGATAATTTATTAATCAAATATGTTTTCCTTTATAATATATAAAATATAAATTAAGTAAAATATTAAATTTTTTTACCTTATTTCATTATCATTTGAATAATTATAGAAAATATTTTCTATTGTTAAAATTGTGCTTAGTTTAATGTATTAAACTGAAATAGATTTACTCTGAATAATAAGAACATAATCAATTCTTCAAATATTTTGCTTATCAATGCAAATTACTTTTGCATTGTCTATCTCTACAAAAATGCTGAATTTACAATTCAACAAAGAAGAGTAAAATATAAAACAAAAGCTAAACCTGCGATTCACATTTTTAAAAGGATATCATTGTATTCTGCAAAATGAAATATCAAAATACAAGAAAAATGGATTTGCAACAGTTTGATACGTAGAGCAATATATCTCTTCGGCGTGGATCTGGCAACAGAAATCTTTATCTACGATTTTTCCTTTACGTAGAAGGTATACAGCTTTCTGAGTCTTTTATTTTTTTCGGATTTCCTAGAATGTATTTGACTACGATCGAATGTGCAAATTCCATTCTGTCGTAGCCAATTGGTTCCATAGAGAGTAAAAAAAGTTATGAGGACAAAAAAGTTAAGAATATTGAATTTCTTTGCCACTAACTTGACTTCAATTTTGAGAGCGACTGCAGTATTTGAGATATTTTATGTAAGTTTTATTTATTAACATTGTTTACTTGAAAAAAGTATTTTTGTATTGTTGTGTAAATAATATACTCACATTTATGATCTCAAAAATTATCGAATAAATTATAATCAGATCAATATATATATATATATATACAGAGAGAGAGATTAGATGGATAGATAGATAGATTGATAAATATATAATTCTAGATATTTAGTAAAAGATAAATGAATTATCTATCAAATGTGAAATCTTTTCAGTATTTCAAGGATTATAATGATGCTTTTCAACATATACGTTTTACAATAGAAAACATAATATTTTAGTGTTTCTGATAAAAGATTAATACTAATGATTTTTATTTTAAGTTCATTTCATTTTTAAACAATTTTCAAACACTAGAATATGTAGAATAATATATGTTAAAAATTTTTTGGAAAAATAAAACTTTATTGGTTTGCCATTATATAAGCATATACTTTTCTGTATTAGTTAAACTACACCCTTCATTTATTAAGAATGAAAATTGTAGGAAATTGTTTATTGAAATCTGATAAAATAAATATAGCAATTTAGTAAAGGTTTCTCCAACCCTTCTTGATCAGTTAATTTTTCGCGTGAGAATTTTTTACTGAAATATACTCTAGTTCCATTAAAACCATTAAATTTATCATAAATGTTGAAAACTGTAACTTTACCTTACTATAGGGATAATTTCAGGACACTATTATTCGCTCCCAGTTGCGGGGCAAATACAATGATTTAGGTAGTCATTATCAATAGCAATCCAATATTACATTTAGCTAAAAATTCAAATATAGGATTGCATGGTTTAATTCGGCATTTTAAAAACAAATTACAGCTCCTTATTTAAAACGAAATCTAATTTCTGTTAAATTCATCGTTACATTGAATCTGTAACATAACATTGAAGTATCCTATTAAAATAAATTATTAAAAATATATTATGTAATTTGTGTTTAAGAATTAGAAAATCATATATAATTTATACTGATAGGAGTAAAGTCTAAGCTCTCCGCAAAAAATAAATACTTCATAAATCACAATTGATTACAATTTTAGAAAATAATGTATGCTCTGATAATGAAGATAAAACACAGTTCTCTCTCTTTTCATTGAAAATAAGAATTTTATGTTCTCATGAGCATTTTAAAAATTATAATTATATAATGTGATTAAGGATTTATATTTTAGAGCTTTAACATAACGGTTAAAAATTTTAAAATGAGATGCAAATGCATAATCGATTAATCGATTCTTAAATTCAAACAATGAACAAAGAATTTTCTTTTTATATAAAACACAAACATAAAGAAAATTTAAACAATGTGAAGCAAATGTTCTTAAATTAATCCTCTTCTTCAATTGTTAATAGTTAAATAATTTTCTAGAAATATTGGCTATTTTTGACACATACGTAGATATATATATATAAACCCCGCTCTTTCATCCGGAAGAGCAGGCTTCCAACCTCCCTTAATAACTTTTAATATATATAAGTTACCATGGCTGTCTTAATTATTTGTTATTTAAGAATAAAAACAAATCCAATAAAACATCTTCATGAAATAATTTCTCCGGTCCTTAGCTTTAAATGTAGATACATATAAAATATATATCATTAACTATAAATTTCATGGTAAAACATAGCAATATTATTTTCGTTCATCATCAAATATTCACTAAGTATTAAAAAAACAAAATAATCAAGAAGAAATTACTTCTTAAGAAAATTACATGTTTATTCTTAATATAATTTCAATGAATATTCTAAAATATTTTTCTGTAGTTAATCTTTTTCTTTTTTTTATTTAAAAGCTTTTATTTTTTTGAGAATCTGCAAGCAATTAAAATATTTACTTCACTAACGACTATTTTTAGTTAAACATGTTTCAAATTTAAGGTATATGAATGCACTTTTCTATGTCCCTATTATTTTTTTTCCTATTTGAATGAATATTTCATAAATTATATTTTATTCTCTATTTTACTTTAATAAATATTTTAAGTATTTTTTGTCAAAATAATAATTTGAATTTTTAAATTTTAAGGGTAAACATATTCATATGGCTTAGTAAAAACTTAAGCGTTATCTCAAATTCCTTAGTGATATAGGATGTTTTTTATTTTTATATTAATATTGAAACTCAAATATGAAATCAAAAAATTTAAACATATTTCAGCAATTTATGCTACAAATATTAGTAAAACCAAGACCATTGTTCCATTTCTTTTTAATTGAAGCATGCACATTTATGCATTCATATATTTTGATGATAAGATGCAAAAAGGAAATGAGGAACTAAGTATTGCAAAACTTTACATGCAGTAGAAATTTTATATTATTAAAGGAAGTAACCCATTTTCAATGAATGCAACATGAATTACATTTTATTTGCCTTGCAAAATCAATATCAATGCATGGCCGTTCTATAATCGAAACTCATTTAGAATGTTTCCTGCACTGCAGAGGAATGTTCTTCCGCTTAGAATTCTGTCTTTCCTCAACAAATACGATAATTGGATTAATACATAAATTGAATTTAGTGAGTCTTTATGTGAAACTTTGGTATCTATCCTAAACTAGATGATTTTCCACGAGACTCGTTTGACAAGGTATGGATCTTCTTAGGAATACCATACAGTTTTCTATAAATAGCTAAAAAATCATGGAAAACATAGTGAAACTGTGAAATATAATGCATAAATTAAATAATATTCACAAATATTGATACATATAAGTAAAAAATATCCACACTCACAATACTTTTAGGAATTGATGAAATTATTAATATATGTTTAAAGTTTAAAGTTTATTTTAGAATTATAATACTTGCTAGTAATGTTTTAATTATAACTAATTGCAGATTTTTCTGTTGCGAGAATATTATATATGGGATGCAAAAATAATAAGTTCCTTACTGGTTTCAGATTTTATTTTTCAAAATTAGTATAATTCACCAACTGGATAACAAACGTCCCAATAACAAAAGCCGCTATATTTCAATTAATTGACTTATCTTATAAGTATTACTTTTGTGGTGATCCATTAAATTATATTTTCAAGAAATAATCATTAATAGTGCTAAGTGTTATATTGTGCACTTCGTTATAGCTGTCAAGGAAACCTATGTCAGATACAGTAGAGAATGCCTGCACATTTATGAAGAGAACCAGACAGGCTTGTATCACAGATATGAGTAATAAATTTAAATTACCGCAGTGATAAAGTTGTTATATAATCGTCTTTGGTATCAGAGGGTGTTCATTTTTGTTACTTTTAGTTTCATGTATATGAGCAAGAAAACATATATGCTTTTGTAAACCTTTAAATACATAAATTTGTGAACCTTCTTTTTTCCTTTATGTTTTATATCTAAACAGTTCTATAATATTTCAGGAAATCTTTTTTTTACATTAAATCCTTTGTACACACTTAGTTAATTACAATTTTTCTATAACCATCAAAATATTCTGTTATTTTAATGGTGCATTACAAAAATAACATTCAAAATATGTTGAAGTAATTGAAAGAAGATATTTTCCTAAAAATATCCTTAAATGAGAGAAAATTGTTCAATTATTGAGATTTGATTTCTTGTAGTATTAATGAGACTTAGTTTTAAATAGTAAACAACTTTTTTTATTCTTGGTGTTGTATAATTTAAGGCTGCTCATTTTTGTTATCAAAAAACAATTAAAGTAAATCAAATTTTAGGTTTTCTTTAAAGAATCGTTGGAAAACTGCAATTTTAATTTTAAAAAAGGTTAAACTATAATACTTTTTTTTAAAAAAATTGATTTCAATTTGTTTATTTATATAAAAGAATTTTCAATGGTGGTTTAAAAAGAATATATGTCAGAAAAAGTTCTAAGAAACAGATTCGAATTTCTAACGCCTGGAAAACTAGAACATAAGTTAAATAAGATGTTTATGCATTTTAAGAGAGCTATTAATAATGTTTAGAGTAAAGAAATTTTCAGGAAATGTAAAACATATGGGAGTAACTGTTTCATATCTGAAAATCAAATTGTTACATAAAATATAATTACATAGAAAGATTTTTATTCGGAATTTCTAATTTTAGATTTATTTAAATCTTTGAACATAATTAATATTGCAAAGTATATAATTTTGATATATTTCTACTATAACAATTCACAAAATTCCTCTTTTTTACTGACTATAATATTTTAAAAGTTAAAATTCTAATATTACATTTTCGATACTCAATTATCTTGCTTTAATATAATTTAAAAAAGGAGATAAAATTGTTATAGTTTGCCTTTTATTCTTAAAAATTAATTTCAGTAATAAACCCCGGTTGGTATTAAAATCATATTAGATATATTCTTAAACTTCATTCATATTTCATGTTGAAGGAATATTTTGGGTTATGTAGTAATGTGTATAAATAAATTATCTATTTAAAAATATATTGTAATGTGTAGTAATAAATTGCCTGAATATCATACACAAATTCATATTTTAATATTTCTCTATATTTCAATGTTTTACAAACTTGTTTTAACATTTATTTGTAAACTTAATTTAAAGTAAAATTATTCAAATGTACTTTAATGTGTAATATTGCTTAATTAAATTAATTTATAGCAGTTAATTTGATAATATAGAGTTTTATTGAATCTTTATATATTTAAACTGTGAATACTTATTGAAGCATTAGGTTGTTATTAGCATATTTATTTTCCTTTTAATTATTTTAATTTAAATTTTAAAATTCAACCACTTAGTTTGGTGTATTTTTTTCATCATAATATAAATCATGTATCATATAAATCATGAATCATTTTAAATATATTTTCATATAATGGTCAATTCGTACAAAAAAGTAATGCCTTTTTTGTAGTTGTCTTATTTTGCTTAAGGATTTATTGTGCAGATAATATTATAATGAGAAGTAGCTTGAAATGATAGTTTAGAATAAATTTCTTTTTAAGTTAAACTTAAACAAACTCGAACCAACTAATGTTTGATATTTATGATTAAGCTTTATTAAGTGCATTTGAATTTTGTGTTACCATAAATAAATAGTTTATATATGGTAATAAAAATATACCATTTATAAATAGTTTATCTTCTGTGCTTGTTTATATGAATTTTTAATAAAAATTATTATTCAGTACAATTTTTCATTTGCTGGAGTGACTTGGTTGATTGTGGCGTCATTCTCATTATTGGAATGTATTACGCTTTTAACCCAAGATGTATCATATTCTCTAAAGTTGATTGGAGCACTTGAAGGTCGTATGCTCTTCAAGTGAAATGATTTCTTTGTGGGTAGCAAGTCAAGTATCATGAAACCACCTGCTTGGTTCCTCTTTCTACCTGACGAAGATATTATATATACAAGAACCCAACTCTGATCTTACAAAGAAGTATGCTGATGCAACAACAATTTTTCATTGAATTTTATATGATTGTATGAAAATGCGGCACCTATGTCACATAATACAGTATGGAAAATTCTGGATTTTTTTGTGAGACGTAGAAATTTTGCCTAAGTTATGTATTATGCAGTCTCTCGATGACATAAAAATACAAGGATTCCTCAAAATAAAATTTTCTAGATAATTCTTATAAGTTACCATCTCTTTGATGTAATAATAACCAAGTTTCCTGATAAACAAGACATGACAAAAAAATCTCCAAATTCAAAATTTGGCATGCTGAGTTATACGGTATCTGTGCCAAAAAAAAACATAATTAAACAACTATGTTGTAGTTCAAAATAATTATAAAATATTTTCATTTTAGGAATCTTTAGCATTGATATTTAAATTACGATAAAATCATTTTAACAATATGTGTTACATTGATAAACATTTTGTAAAATATTGATATTTTCATTGAAATACCGCATTTATTTTTGTACATCTTTGCATTTTAAATTATAAATATGTTTCAAAGGTACTTTCTTGAATTTTTATTTTCTTTTATTAGAATCATAAGCTAACGAACTTATTTTTAAAATTTTAAAAAGAATTTCTCTTATTCATTTTTTAAATAATCAAAAGACTTAAATCATTTGTTCTTGTATAGTATTCCGTATGTGCTCATGGTTTGGCATATATTTAATTATTTTATTATCATATATTTAATTGCATGATAATTTTGTCACTTATTTGTTAAAATGTAAAACTTAATGTTTTGCGTAAATGCTTAGTTAATTTTAATAAACACATTTATATTCTTATAAAATTCCAATACCAAAATCAATGTAAAGACTATGCCAGTAGTGAGCATTTAAGGACAACGCTGATTTTATAGTTTCTTATTCACAAAAAACAATTTCAGTAATTATAATTTATTTGAATAGTAAAAATGCTATAATTTAATTAAAGATTAAATTTAATAACATTTATGACGAAGTTAAGAAATAACAAAAACAAATATTCTCTTATTAGGAAATGATACATTTAATATTTTACTCATTTAATTTTATTTTTAAATCAGTCAATATTATAAAATCAAATTCCAAAGAACATATTTAATATCATATGGTTTGTCACATTTTTAATTTTTTTTTACTATAATTATTAAAAAGTTATCGAGTAAATGTTAGCATTAAGTAATATTTTCAGGTATTGACAGTCCAGTAAAAATCTTAACACTGTTGCGTTAATATATCCGATAATAATTAAAACATTGGGATAGATTAATATTAATAAGACTATTTTATCTGTGTGAATGGCTTTTATTATTCTGATGATAATTCATCAATTATATACTTTTAGTATATTTTGCCTATAATTTTATTCTTTCTGGTGAAAATAAATGTGCTTGTATTAAAAGTTTAAAGTGTGTAAAACTTATGAGAAGTTTGGTTCCTTTTAAATTTCTAAAAACTTATCTTTTTCTAAGAAAAAAAATAATTGAAGTTGAGATACAGATCTTTTTAACTTAAGCAGGAAAAAATTTAAGATAGTATGCTTTTAAATGTATTTATTAATAAAATAAAAAAATAATGATTTTCATCCCTGGTTAAATGGCAAGAGAGTGTCGTTAAATCTAAAATTACCAGTTATATGGATTTGTCTATTTACGTAAAAGTCTGCATTATAATTTGTGTGGATTGAATATTAATTAATGTTAAGACTGCTTCAACTACATAGTGTTTTAGTAATGCATTAAAAGACGAAATTTAAAACAAAAAATAATTAATAGATTAAGATATTTAATATCAGCAACTCTTAGTCACAATCATTATGCAGTAAAGTTTTTATTGCTTAATTAAAGAGCCTAAGAGATCTGGTTGGCTGAAAATTGTTACATACATTTGTTTACGAATTTTATTAACAAAATATAGTTAATTCATTTAATAAATAAAAATATGTCTTATTTTCTTACATAATATTCGTTATGTATATTTATTTTATATAACATTCTTCATTATGTATACTGATTTTGTTCAACTATGCAAATTAATTTTAATCTTTATTTGAAGATCTCTATATGTAAGATTTCAGAAATTTAGTCAGTTTTCTTAAAATTTTGTACTTGATTAAAAAAATTAAAAATTTACAAAACGTGGTAAGTGTTATATATGTTAAAAAACTACGCAAAGCAATAATGTTTAATGCATTGAATAGCTTTCAGGCTTCGGTGTAAATAATATTTCATTTAGTCTTAGCAAGAAAATATTTAAATTATTACTTAACATATTTTTTTCATTTAGTTCAATAATTTCAATTCTTAAGTTTCTAAGAAAGAAAACAAATATATTTTATTCGACCACAGACGCATATAAGTCCACACGATTTAAAAATTAGAGATTTAAGAAAAATACGATCGTAATCAAAACAATTAATTTATTCTTAATATTCATTAAGATTTGTAATATAAATTATATTAGGAAATAATCATAAAAAAACTCACTTATAAAGTTTACGTGGGCATAGTTGGTATAATAATAAAAATTTCTTTGTACACTAAAAAACTGATGCTAATTTTCTGTTTGATAAAAGTGCAAATGGCAAGATCATTCAATACAGATAAGCTGCGTATTGAATAGAAAACAGTAAGGATGTAAATATTTAGGGTAGATAAATTAATTCCAAAGAAAAAGAGACAACGATTCCACAATTTACTAGAGATAATTTTAAAAACTGTGCACCTTTCTGTATTTGATTATAAGTTTTAAGCATTGAAGTGATTTGATTTTGTACCATATATTTTTTTTATAAAAATTTAACTTGTCTTCGTCTTTTTAGTAAATTCACTTGGCCCCTCTCAATGCATTATTCATTGGAGAAGAGAAAACGCAAATTTCTGATCAAAAGAGAACAGACTTACTGATTTATGCTATGCATTTATTCTGGAAAAAGAAATCTAGTACGTGCTCTCCAAAGGAGACTGCATTGATGACAATTCAGAAAAATATAAGAGAAAAATAAGGAGACGTTTAAATAATCTAGATATTCATTTCTTTAACCTTGCGTGAACAACGTGTAGACGGCCGCATATGGTTTCGATTTCTAAAGATAATTTCCGGTGTTTTGTTTTTCAGAAAAATGTTATTTATTCTTTTTTAAAAATTTGTTTTATCATCCACAAATAAATTGTGTAAAGTTGATTTTTCACGGCAAAATGAAGCGTTTTGAATCTGTTTATGCAAAGAATTATATTTTTGGAGAAAATATTTCACTAAAATAAAAAGATATTTTATGAATCTTTTAAGTTAAAATGTCCTTTCAAAATACATTAAAAATATTTAAAATTTAGTTTAACAAAATGAGATATTCTACTAATTCTTTAAATATTTGTTGGGATTTTCAAAGTATTTATATATAATATTTATTAAGACATAACATAAAATTACTCATCTCTGTTTATATCTATTCTTAACTTATTACCAGAAAAATTAAAGAAAATTTATTAATGTTAAAAGAGATTTTCTACGCATTTTCATATTATTCATAATTTAAAATAAATATTTGTATAATCTTATGATGAGAAGATGTTTATATTATAAATAATGTAACTTAAATAAAAAAAATGCATTTCTTTCATTTCTTAGCTTATTAACGAAGATTTTGAATTTTCCCTTAGTGAATATAACTAAACGTTTATAAAAATACAAGTAAAAATATATTAAAAAATAAAATAATTTAAGTTTACATAATTTAGTATGCTGTTTTAAAATGCCACTGTTTGACTTTAAAAATGTAAATTGTTTTGAAAAATAAATGCGCTGTACTATTTTATGTAAATTATTCAAATCCTATCATAAAATATATTAATTGATTAAATATTATTTTTAAATTATAAAATTTAAATTAAAAGAAATTGTTTTAATTTAGCTGTGTATTATTTAATTAGGATAAGAAACTGTCTACTCTTATTAAATAAATTTAAAATTATGTTGTATTTTGCATTTCTTTATTATTTTCGTAAGTAAAAATATAAGTTCATTTTTATTTACAAGTGTGTTATGATTGGTCACTTTATTTAATAAAAGCTCTCATTTATCATCTACATTTGTTCAACATTCAAAGCTGTAAAAATCCTATAGCACCATCAAGAATTTCAATGCAGTTATAAACTATTATAACAAACCTGTAAATTTATACATTTATTATCAATGCGGTATATATAATCTGTATTTTGTAGGATTATAATTATTTAAATACATCAGATATTTTTCGATTTATTAATAGCGAGTAAGATTTGTTTTTCATAGATTATAATAATCAAGACCATTAATATATTAATTTCTACTTTCATTTTTGCTGGGTGTTTTCATCCAAAAATTCTTATTGGAACCTACAGATCTATCACCAAACTGTGAGCACCAAAATCAGAATTCTGAAATTCTCTTAATCTGTGACATAATGACATACATATTAATTCATAAGTCAAATAATTATGTGGTGTCAAATAATCAACTTTAATTTATTTTTTTTATATACTTCAAAAAATTTATAACAACAGAAACCAAACTTTTAAAACAGTCTAGTAAGTTAAAACTACTTTAAATAGTTTTTAGTTGATATATAAATTAACATTTTTAAATATATTTTTATATAGTATAGAAACAATTGTGTTTTTGCAAATATATTTATTTTTTTATATTGTTATGAACATCGATAAAATGTATTGTATAGTGGAAAACTCATCAATAAATATCATGCAAAAATGCTTTTGTTTTGGTAAGTTTAACTAACCAAAAGTTATAAAATTAAAAACCTTTCAAGAAAAAAGAAAATTTGAAAAAAATAATAATTTAAAATAGGTACTGACGTAGACAATAAAGTAATTGTAAATATCCTATAGAAAGTGTGAATTTAACAATTTGATTAACGAAACATTATTTCTTATTGGCGTAGAATTAGCTTCAGACTATTTTTGTTAGGAGTTTAGATTTTAACTATGTTTAACGAGGAATTAGAAATACACATTTCGCATATTTCACTCTTATTAAGGATATTTTGAAAACAAATTGGGCTATTCATTATCATTAAAAATCTATTGGTTTTTAACAAATGAATCAAAGAGTCATTAATGCACAACAACAAAATTTAACAGCTTATTTCCTTAATTTATTAATTATTATATGAAACATAATATATCAGTATATTCTTATAAAAACATGATGAAATGAGTTGTCTGTACATTAAAAAAAGTTCTCTTGGAGAGGATTTAAAAGCAAATCCTGAATAAATTTACTGAGTGCTAATACAGTTTTTAAAAGAAAAATAGAATTTAAAGGGCATAAATTGCAAAATTTTCTTCCAAAAATTATAATTAAAATTCAGGATTAAATAGCACGGTCATTCGAGATAGATTTCCAAGCTTTGTTAATAATATATTTTACAAATTTTAATGAATTTATATTTTTAATGAATATGTATTTTTTAATGAATATTTATTTTTAATGAACCTATATTAATGAATATGTATTTTTTTAATAATTTAACGTATATTTTAAAATTAGATATATATTCATGGAAACCACTCAAAGCTACATAAAAGAATGAGATTTATTTAAGTATGCAAACAAATGTTGCTTTATCTATATTATTGAAGTTTTTCTAGGCACGAAAAATTTATAAGGGAACAATTCTATAATTGGACAAATATTTAGCAGATATTTAATTTTTTATTTAGCAGATATATTATGTATTTATATTTAATCATGTGATACATAAAATTAATATAATTTATGATATTTTTTGAACTACAGGTGTTTAACAAAAAATGATAATTTTAAGGCTTATAGATCCATTTTAATAAAAAAAATATCACACAAATGCTAGACTTCTAAATTTAATTTTTTTATCATTGAATTATTTGTTAAATTTTAAATGAGGATTAAATGTATGAGGTCGAAATAGCATTGTATCCAAAACTACATTATTTACAACTTAAAGCATATGTTTGATACAAATCTCTATTGAAAATGGGAAGAAAATAATATAAGTTTGCGTTCTACATAATCATTTTTGCATTTTAATTTTATTTTATAGTTTTGATGATAGTATCTTTGGAAATGGATTTTTAATGGACAATGAGATAAAGGTGTTCCCATGCCTGTTAAAAATTTATCACTTTTATAGCTTCTTTAGACTATACTCTTTCGTTATATATTTTTTATATAGTAATATTTGAAAATAATAGTTTATTAAAGTATGTATGTGAAATTTTCATTTTTAAAGAACATTCATAAAATAATTTAGTATAAAATTAAGTATAAAATAATTTTAAGATAAAATTAAGATAATATAAAATAATTTTAAGATAATATAAAATAATTTTAGTATAAAATTATTTTAATAATTAAATTATTAAGTATAAAATAATTTTATTTATTAATAGAAAAATGCTTCAAATAATCTAAGGTTATATAGGAAAACATGTCAACCATTAAGTTCAATTTTAAAAACTACTTTGTCTTATACTTGATAGCTTAATAATAATACTGTATACTTTCATCTTACTATCACAATCAACGAGTTAAAGAATATTGACTTAAGTCATCAAATTGCTTCTGTAATTTTTATCATTGAAATGAAGTTTTATTAAATTTTAAAAAGAATTTTGATATTATCTGGGATATAAAACCAATGCTGAATAGAATATAAAAAAATAGAGTTTTACTTTCGTAAAGATATTTTGCTGTTATTTTTTATTTCATTACTTAATAATAAATAAGTTTGCATTATTATTAATAAAATTTTATTTAATCATAAAATTAATATTATTATTAATAAAATAAATTAATTTTTTGTTAATATTTGTTTTTAATACCTATAAATACTGGAATGAATACCTATAAATACTGGTTACCTTTTTAATACCTATAAATACTGGAAAGAAATAATAATTTAAAATAAAAAGATAGCCTTTTCAAATCTACCTTTCATGAAAACTTTAATACCTTTTTGTTCCAAAATATTGTATTTAAATTTCATAAAGAAACGTTTTATAAAACGTTATTGAGAAACATGTCAGTATTAGATTCTCGTAAATGTCAATAAATGTGCAAAATGTCGTAGTAAATAGTTTACATATATACACCAATTTTTAATATTCATTTGATGATAAATTTTAATATATTAATAATCAAAAATATTTTTGCATATTCAAATTATCTTCTGAAATAAAAATATCTATATGATCAATATTAGCACAGAAAGAGGAACTTTTTACAAATAAGTTCTATTTAATCAGATCAAATTCTTAATAAAACAAACAAATTAATTTTATGAACATAATATTAACGTTAATTTCATTTTTTAAATCACTAAAATAAGCAGTGATTTAAATAGTATATTCTGTGTGGAGTAATGAAATCAAGAGTCATGCTGGTATAATGTTGCACATATTACATAATTCTTTGAAAAATATATCGGGTTTTGACATTAATCTCGTTAAACATTCCTTTAATTATAATGAGGTAATTTTATATATATCATAGGAAACAAACCTTACTTGCTTCCTGAAATCAATATCTATTCACGTCCGTTTCAAAATCGAATAACGTTTCGAATATTTCCTGCATAAGTATATAGGAAATGAATATTAGTCTGTGCTTAAAATTTTGACTTTCTTTTAAAATACCATAATTGGATCATGACATAAAATGGAATTTCATCAGACTTTGAAAGAAACTTTGGTAATTATTTAAAATCAGTCAATTATTTTTGCAATTATTCAAAATCATTTTGTTTAAAATGCAAATGATTTAAAACATAAAGCTAATATATAATTCTTCTTTTAATAATTCGATAAGAGATTTAATTAATAATATTAAATCCAAAACATTAGATAATTTTTGAATGGTTATAAAAATAAAAATGTAAACATATAGAATACTGTAAAAGGTGGAATCACCTATTTTGATAGAAATTAATAGTTAAAAAATATTTGGGTATACAGAATAATATTACTTGCAATGTTATTCAGGAAATGGTACAGAATAAATTATAAATTAAATTCTTTAATTTAGTATGTTTTTCATTGCTCTATGATGGAATATAAATATTCCTTACTGTGCAAAAATATTTTTTATTTATTCACTGGTTTGTTTTAAAAAAATAATTCTTTGAAAAGAATATTTTTGATATTTAAATACATAAAAACTATGAATGTTTCACAACTGAATTTACTAATTGACAAAGCGCTATTTGTGATAATATTCTCAGGAATAAACTCTATTTTAATTCCCAAGTTTTTTCATTACAGTATGGAAAATATAAATATATAAGTTTTGAATTTTAAATGTTTGCAAAATCTATCATCAAGTAACTATTTTTTAGTTTTGTTACTTTTAATTGATTAGTTTACTAATGCAATTTTTTAATATGTTTACTGGAATATCTTTGAGTAATAACATAATATAATAATTTGCCAAATCTTATGCAAAAGTTGAAAGTGCTTTATTTTGAAATCTGTTTAACAGATGGATATATCGAAAATTCACGAGGTTACTTTAAAAATACGAGGGTTACTTTTTATTATTAATCGCTTTAATTATAAAAAGTAACCCTCGTGTGTCTAATAATTTAAACATAGCATTAATTTTAACACAGTAATGAATAATTTTACTACGCATTGAATAACCTTATTAAAAATCTATTTACTCTATGCAAATTTTCATTCTCTATTTGTAGAAACTGATGCAGATATATCATTTTGTAAAGTTCAACACCGTAATCGCAATATGTCTACTTTTAAATTATATTTAATAAACAATTTTGCCAGGAAATTTTATATGAAGAAAGAATATGAGACTTTTGATGATTTTTACAAAGGTGAAGCCTTTAAATTGAAAGTTTTTCTATAAAAATTCTTCTTGTACTTTGCAGTTGCTATTGTTTCGAAGCTTTTTAAATTCATTTTATTATAGACAATTTAAGTTTAAAGGATGTACTGAATGATGTACTTGAAATAAACAGAAAAAACAATGTGTTGCCTTCAATAGAATCTTAAGGCTGATGTTAAAAGAAATTAAATTTGTACATTCATAGATAGCACGACATGACTGAAAATTTTATATTGACTATTACATTTTGTAAAAATTTTAGAAATCTACTATGTCTCAATTTAAGTAAATGAGTCTGATGAGAAACAAATATATATAATTATGTTTTATAAATAATTGTAAGCAAAATAAAACGTAAGCAAATCTAATAAGGAAATGTGTGGGGTGTTTTCTAAATTCACTTTAAAATAAAAATATATATTTAATAAAGCACTAGTAAATATATATCACTAATATTACACATTAGAAATATTTTATTATGAATATCTTAAGACAAAAAATTATTTTACTAAATAATATCTAAAAATTTACATTTGAAAATGCAATTCAGTTAATTATTGGTTATCTTTGATAAAATGTTTATCAGGGGCAATTTTCTGGTCATAATCAAATTGGATTATATAGAAGAATTTTTAATGAAAAATTATTCTATTATTATAAGTGTAATTTGAATATTTGTATCATCATACCAAATTTTATAATTATTTACCATTAAATAAAGGTATGTCATTGGTGATAATATCATATAGAACTCAAGTAACTGTATAAGTAAAGACATCCCCAATAATTCTTTGAAAAGAATACTTTTCATTATTGTTTTAAAGTATACAGAATTAAAAGTTTATCAGTATGAATGTCCAAAGATACCTTAGAAGAAACATATTATACATCCTGCAAACTGGAGAATTATGTATGAAATAATTATCTCTTAGTGATATAATATGGATAAAATAAATTATAAATAATGTACAGTTTCAGAATCAGCAAATAAACAAGGTGTTAAATACTATAACTATCTTTGTGATACACACTCCAGCTAATTCCAGAAAATATATATATTATTATTTTATAATTTCCCCTTTGTTCCAATTTGAATCAATTAGAGACTAATTTAGGTATTTTATTGAGCTTCATTCATAATGTTGTACTTTAAAATATATATTTTTTTACACAGCAATCAAATTAAGATTTATCAATATGACTATAATAAAACTGGAATATACATCAAATATAAATTTAAAAGCTACAATTATTTACAATGAAAGATTTAAAATCCCTTATATTCTTTTTAAAAGAATTTTAAGTAAATCAATTATATACATTTACATAAAACTTTAATAAAAATTAAAAATAAATTTATTATAATTAATTACTGAACATATATATACATATATGTATGAATTAGTATATTTATAATTCTAATTATATTTTAATAAATACGAAAATTTCAAAAAATGGTTTTGCAAAAATTAAATTCAAACATTCTCGTTTAATTGCTATACTAATCTTATTTACTTATGTGTCTACATTTTATATCTAAAAAAATGCAAAATTTATCAAGTGTAATTAAGCCTTAAATAAATTCTTGCTTCCATTAAAAACTAAACTTATCATGAAATATTACTTACATAAAATTATATCATTACATTCATATGGTGTAAAAAAATTAAAACATTTACAAGCATACTTAATTACTTCAGTGCGTTTTCTATAATTAATATTTTATCTCACTAATTAAAAAAACAATATGTACTTAAACATTATTTTACTAAGTGAATGAGCTTAAGTATCCTTAATAAACTTGTAAACTATTAAATTAAATAAACAAGTACAATATAATTAATTAGGAAGGTATAATTAATGAATATATAATTTCATATTTAAATACATTTTTGTTAAAAATATTGAATTTTTTACAAGCATTCCTTAAATTTCATATAGTTCACATTAAGTGAATATAATTTAGGCATTCGGTTTGTAATAATTTATATAATATTTCTTAGCAATCTAAAATTATACCAATAATTTATACATAGATCTAGCTATTTCCTACTTTATACCAATTTTTAAATTGAAAATGAAAATAATTATGCGCGAAGAAATAGTTGATTTGCTCTTAAAATATATTTGTTTTAATTAAACATTTTTCAAATTAATTAAACGTTTTTCAAATTCAAAATAATTAAGTCATAAAAGCAATTAATCATTGGTGAAAAAGACTTTCGATATTTTCTACTTAGAAAAAATTTAACCGTATAATAGTTTAATAATTATATGTATATCTATGTCAACCAATTATTATAAGCACTTATTAGTCAAATATTTTCCACTCGGAAAAAATTTAATATAAATTTGCTAAATATTTTTACAACTCAGAAAGTGTATATAAGACAAGAATTTCACAGAAATGTTATACTAACGGTTTTGAAAAGCAGGAAATACATGATGTTCAGTATTAAAAGGGGTATCAATTTTAATCTTAGATTACTTTAAATTATATTATTTTAAGTAATTATATTACTTTTAAAAATATTTATTTTTATTTCGAAAAATTTCAAAGGAGACTAAATCATTATTTTTTGAAGAAAACTATACTTAAAATGTTATATTACTTTTAATTTCAAAAATAATTTTAATTTATTATAGTTTATAGCTAAAATAACTAACCTTAAAATTATCCTGAGCTATAAAATTTACTTGTTTACATTATCTTCCTAATGTTTTGTTAAATTGGGTTCCTAACCCCTATTTAACTGTTTACAGACTTTTAATTAAAGTATATAATTACACTTTTTTGATTTACTCATTCAAATACAAAAGCGTACTATCATACTTCGTATATAAAACAAATTTAATTAAATAATTAAAAATATTTAATTACATTTTTTCATATGTACATACAGAAATTAATTTTCGTTAAACGTAAAATAATTTGAAACTTTATGGTAGCTTATTGTTTACAGCTTTCTATAAATTTGTTTTTATATTTGTTTGTTAAATGAATATTAATGAATATAGTATTCACACAATTAATTTCATTGAATATCTACTATTTTCATAATCATAATATGAAAATTTGCACTGATATTTTGAATAGACTTTGTGTTCGTCGTGTTTATTGGTGAAAATTGAAAATACAATTTATCTTATTTCTTAATGCTTTAAAAATTTGATTGTTTTGCATATTTATGATTTATTGTTGAGTTTTAAATCATATAAATAGCTTGATTTTAAGTTAGGTGTAAAGGATATCATTTAAACTTTAGCTGGAACAACAAGAAGTTTAAAATTTTAATACCATATTAATTCTTCATATTTAGATTATAATAAAATCATCCTCATTGTTTGAAATTAAAATGAAAAGTGCTTTTGCATTCATTAATTTTTTTTATATTGCAATTCGCTGATTAAATTAAACAGCAGGAAGAAGATTTTAATTTTTTCTTCATTATCTTATAACTGCCTAATCACCAATTTTTTAGGAATAGCAGTGCAAAAATTTAATTGCATTCTAAAATTGTTTTGATATACCTAATCAACAAATGCAAGCTTTTCTCTTCAAGTTCTTTAATATTAATAATTAAGTAATACATAATTAATATAATTTTAAAAATTGAAAAGTGCAGAGTGTGTATTTTAATCATTTGTATATAAGTGATTTCATTTCTTTCTCCTTTCTGGTTTAATTTAAATGAAAAGAGCTTTGAAAAATAAGATTAGATTATAATTTCAGTGTTTCACAGATTTTCTATTATATTATAAAAATATTTTCCATAAAAATCTTTTTTATAATCACTTTTAGGGCATAAGTTCAATTGATTTTGTTAAATGAATATTTTTGATATATTTTCATTTAGTGATGTTATTATAATTAATGTCTTTGTTTTGTAATTTATTAGGTAGTTATATAATAACAAGTACTAAAAATTTTAAAAAAATTAATCTAACATATATTTTGGCAAGAAATAGAATACAAAAAATAAAATAAACTGTTTTCAAAACTGAAAATACATGTAATAGGTCAGGGTTTTTAATGAGTATGCATAATTCATCTATCAAGAAATTTAATAAAAATTAATGTTAAATAATCAAGAAAAAAAATAACAATAAAAAGAGAAGCAATGACCGCATTTATAAGCTATAAATTCCCTTTTTTATAAAAAAGAAATCATCAAATTTCAAAATATTTATTCAAAATTAATTTGTGTTCATATTTCAATGAAATAACAATATAGAGAAACAAAAAAACTACTTAATAGTAAGTTCCTTCTTATTATGTAATAGTTATTTTATTCGTTTAAAACACAATAAGCCAAAGTTCTAAATTTAATTGAGATGTTGATATAGATAGTAAATTATAAAACAAAAATTAATGTTTTCCATTATGAAGTAATAATCTTTGTTTTGAGTGTTGATTATAGATTCATTGATGCAATAATTCTTAAAATATAATAATCCTACATATCTGTAAAAATTAAGTATTTTGGCTAAAATTTAAATATTTAGTTTTACTTGCGGAAACATTCTTATTGAGTATATTAGAATATGTAAAACTTCAATTTTCCACTCTTTCTACAATATATTTAACATTTTTTACCTGTAATTTTATATAGATCTTAAAACAATGTAATAAATAAGAGCAGTACTTAATTATAGCAGCAGTAAATAAATTAGACTTTATTCAAATTTGTGATATTTATCAAAGAAAATATTAAAAAATTGAGAAAATTTAAAAAAATCCCATTTAGAACTCTTAATTGCTTTTTAAAATAATTAATTTAGAAAATGTTTCTTTGTCGTAATACATTATTTCAAATTAGTTTGGTATGGTATTTTTTCATCGATTTACTGTTCTTTTGTACCATATAACTCTAATTTCCTAGATGGTTTTTCTTTATATATTTCAATCTATATAAATTTGTCTTGAAATAAATGCATGATTCTCATTTTTTGATTTAAGATACTATTTTTCATAAAAAGTTCTAAAATAATTTTTGTAGACTTTTTCTCATCGTTTGTATTTAATATAAATATTTCATGTATATATTTTGTTTCTTAAATCAGATCTTTGGCAGAATTTCCAATTTTTTTACTTGATAGGAAGAAATAGCTACTATTCTTATTCTTTTTATTATTAGTTAAAGGTATATTTATCACAATTAAAAGTCATTTATAAAGAAAACAGTTCATTTTTCCCTTAAAGAAGTGAAATGATTTCTTCCCACACGTGAAATATTGCTTGTATTACATTAAACAATTCATCAGCAAAAAATTAAATGTGGTTATTGTAATCTCCATTCCAGTGCTATTTTTTTATTTTTAACGTTTTATAAAATATTTTATCATGTTATAAGATTCTTCTTATTTATTTCATTCTATTATTTTAATTCAATGAAAATTACAATTAACATATTTTTTAGTCTGCTCAAATATATAATAACTTGTTATCTTATGTTACTTTTAAGTTTGTCTATTCTTGGAAAGTTAAATGAATTTCTACTTGCATTCATCATTTAGTGATATTTTTTATACATGTGTATACCCACAAAGTTATTTTGATATTAATTTGAATTATTGAATAATCCATGCTGATTGCTATACTTTCAATAAGCATTGTTGTGTGCTCAATAAAGGAATTTTTGAATAAATACAATAAATAACAATGGGAATCATCTAGATTTTACTTTTTTCTTCTTCTTCTTTCTTATTCCCTGGTCTGAATCAGACCAAGTCCATGACATCTTTCGCCTTCAAAGAATTGAGTACAGCTCCAGGCCTGTAAAATGTTCGCGGCTTGAAAAGCCAGTGCATTTCTGTAGGTGTTCGGGGCAATATTTGTTAGTATTGCACAAATTGCAGGTGGAAAAGAATTGTTTGTCCTGAGAGAACCATAGAGTCATATTTTAATATATATAAATCTGTATATGTCTTATATATATTCTCGATATATCTCTGAATAATACCAGTACATATTTTATTAAACTATTTCCTTTTTTAAATTTATATACAAAAATTGAAAAATACCTAGATAAAAATTATATAATAAAAAACGTTTAATTACTTATACGCTGTGTCATTAATTTATTATTCATCAATTAATAGAGATTTAATTTCTAAGAATTATTTTATGGATTTCTTCCTTAATTTTAGTTTTATTTTATTATTCACTATTTAAATATTTGCTTCATATATTATAACTCATTTAAAATTTTAAAATAAATCATCTATTTCAAAAAAGTAACTTATTTAATCATTTTGTTTAAAACACAGTTTTATTTTGTCTAAAATATATTTAACAAATTTAATATTAAAAATACACAACTTATTTTAAAACGAAGTTCACAAATTTTTGTCAACTTTGTTGTAAGGTGAAAAGGTTTTCATTAAAGTATTTCTACTCCCTCAGCAAGGAAGCATTCGAATAAATTTCATATTTTTCCTGATGAAATAAAAAATATCCAAATCATTTTTATTTCAAGACTTCATTTTGCAACGATCACACATCACACCTCATATTGTTCTGCAAAGATATGACTCTCGTGACAGACGTATGAAGGTAAGCTCTGAAAGAAAAAGTAATACAAAATTCATTTTTGACATAAAAAATCTCGTGATGAAAAGGTTCAAGAAATATAAGAATATCTTACCTTCATCAGCATTTCAGCTCTATAAAATAAAACGAATAAAATTGTTATAAAATAATTAGTTTGTCAAAGAAATAGCAAGAAATTATATAATCCTTTGAATTGAATATGTCTTTTGAACTCCAGTTTTATGTGAATTTATTCTCAATCTTGAGAAACTAAAGCACATTTTAAAAATAGAATAACAATGACAAGGAACTTTATTGTATTCAATACTTGTCATCAGACATCCACTTTCTTACAGAGAAAACTGATTTATGCATTGAAAGAATATTTTTCCTATGAAAAACAAACGCTTTTATTATATACATGAATGAAATTGATTTAAATCCTTACTATAATTTGAAAACTACAAAAATATATTTAAAAAATAATTAATGATACAACAAAATATTCATTTTTAAATATATATATATATACATACATATATATATGTATATATATATATATATATATATATATATATATATATATATATATATATATATATATATATATATATATATATATATATATATATATATATATATATATATATATATATATATATATATATATATATATATATATATATTTAAAATGAATATTTTGTTGTATCATTAATTATTTTTTAAATATATATTTCTTTTTGTCAACATGTTCATAAGAGAAAAAACAGCTTTCGTCGTCCGAAGACTGGAACTCCATAAAGTGGAAGTTTGTCTTAAGTCGATGTCCTTTAATGTTAGCTGGGAATCGTAATTAACATAGGATTGAAGGGACTCATGAGCGAAAACAGCCACGTAGAATTTTGAATTCTATATGACTACCGTAGTTCAGTTCAACACTTTGACCCTTATAAGGGATAAAACCAGCTTATATATCCTTCCAAAAGTAAAGCTAATTTCTCATCAGCACAAAATACGTTTTCACATAATTTATCTTTTACCTCAAATCTCGCATATTTAAATTTATTCTAGAGAAAAATGGACCAAAACAAAAAAAGATTAACACTAATTCAGAACAGGTACAAACTCAAAATACCAGGACATTTCATATCTCTCCTTTGTGACAGGCAGATCAACAAATAAGTACTGGCAAGACCCTTAGACTAACAAGAATTTTCATACCAACAAGACCTTTCAAACCAACAAGACATTTCAAACCAACAAGACCTTTCAAACCATTAAGACCATTCAAGCCAACAAAACCTTTTAAATTAGTACTGGTAAATTGGGGCATGTTTGTCCCTGGATGCAGATCTAGTCTAACTCAGTCACAGCAGATGAGAGATTAAAAGCTGCAACAACAAAAGATTCTTTAAAACCGAAAGCAAAAGTAAATTTATGAAAATTTCTGAATATTTTGCTCAAAAATATATATGGCTATGATAAAGATATAAGGTTCCAAAATTAATAAATGCGTACAATAAACGACGATAGTTAAATTCAGTAAGTGATTAGAAAAATATTTTAAAACAGTCAATTTAAAAATATTATATCTTATTTAAGTAATTAATAACCAATAAATTTAAATTCAAACAATTTATATTACATTAAAATTTAAAACCAATACTGATTTTCTTTTCACAATTTTGAAGAAAGCCAAACACTCATAATATCCTGTTTCATTGTAAGAAAAGTTAATTTTATAATTGACTTCTTTGTTTGGTTAAAAATGATATGTACAGTTTTCCTATGACAATCCACATTGTATCACATTTGTTCAAAAAAGCAATTTTAATGAATTTAAAAGATTTTCTTGTTAATTTAACTAATATTTCTTCATAAAATATTTTAGCATTCTATGAATAGATATATCAAATGGATGTATGTATTAATTTTGGTACATTGGCTCATTATTTTAGATTATAGTATATATGACATAAATGTTGTTATATAAACATGTTGTTACATAACATAAAGAATAATTTATTAAATTTAATATTTAACAAAAAATTAAAAATTTAATTTAATTTATAACTTATTGAAGAGTTATCAAACTATATATTTCTAATAAAATAAAAAACACATTAGATGCTTCCCTGTAAATAATTTGCTGACCAAAAATCAGGTATCTCACTGTTAGAAAAATAGAGTTTTGTACCTAAATATTAGGAAAAGTTGAAAAAAGATGCCAAAAATCAGAAGGAATTTTACATCTTTCACAAAATCCAATTCGATACATAATGCTTAACTAGTTTAATTCAAAGAACTAAAAATTTAGAAAAACAAATTATCAATCAGAATTTTGAGACTGTTCATAATTTGCCCATTGAATTCATATTTATATTACATAAATAAATATTTCCTAACATTTATATCTTAATCCAATGGAATATTTTTTAATGAATATATTGTAAAATATTTCTTAACTCCAAGATTTTTATTCCTGTTGCTAAACAAAATAGTTATTTATACTATATTTATTTCTATTAATGTTATGATTTTTATGCAAATCTTAAAAAACCTTTTAAGCTTAAAGCAAATAGAAAAATATTTTCAATCAAGAAACGGATTATTTTTGAACAAAAGATTTCAAAATTCATAAAGTATGAATTCAATTGCAAATATTTCATACATGATTTTTAAATCCTTATATATTAAATTTATGATTATTTTTTGGGTAATAATAATATATTTTGATGCATTAAATATTTTATTACAAATAATAAAATCTTCATATTTTCAATAATTCTTATTCAAACATGGATATATTTAATGTATATTTGACAAAGAGTTGAGTAAATACTTACTGATATATTTTATAAGTATTTACATAGTTCTTAATCAATAATATACTTTAGATTACTAATATTTAGCTTACTAATATTTAATATATTAAATAATAATCAATTAACAACAATTGAAATAGTTTCTACAGTCAAAAAGTCAATAATCTCACAACAAATTTGAAATACTTTATTCACAAAATTCAAAAAACGCTATTATAAATTTTATCATGAAGAACAATAATAAAATTGTATTCATGTGTTATTAATTTAAAATAAACTTGACTTTCAATATTTAATAAAAGTATGGGCAAGATAAATAAATGGGAATGAAAACTATTCAACGTAATATCACGAAATTCTTGCGAAATATATGATATTAAATTTATATAGGAAGAGTCAGAGCATTTACTTTTCTGTCAGAAATGCAAATAAAAGATTATAATCACAAATATTTATAACAATTTAAACAATCCCATGAAGATTATTTACAATATGTTAAAAATGTATCAATATATTGAAAAAGTTTCTCCTGAATCCTTTTGAAAAAAATAGTTATATTTTCTATAAATTCATCAGAAAATTGTATCACTTCCATATTAAAGGTTTTTATATGATCTGAAAATAAAGATTACTTTTAAGCAATATCTTGGTTAAGAAAATGTCAAATGCAGCAATCAAAAAAGGGTAAAAATCAATGATTTTTAAAAATTTCATAAGGATCTGCATAATTTTAATTCTTATGATGTCTAATATAAACCACTTTGCACAAAATTTAAGGAGAAAAAAGGTTTAATCTCTATTGACTTTTGTTGCGAACATAAGAGGATTAAAATGTTTCTTCTCTTAAAACTTTCATTGATACAGTTGTGGGTAAATATATTTTTTAAATATGAGGTTGAATGGCATGAATTATTTATATCATTCACTATATATATATATATATATATATATATATATATATATATATATATATATATATATATATATATATATATATATATATATATATATATATATATATATATATATATATATATATATATATATATATATATATATATATATATATATATATATATATATATATATATATATATATATATATATATATATATATATATATATATATATATATATATATACAGTATGGGCGTATATATATATTGAACCCTTAACATGCAAAACTATCCTTTTAATATGAATTAAATTTTTTCTCAACAAATAACCTTTTATACCTATATTTTCAATGATAAATGAAAAATGTATAAAAAAAAGATAAAATTTCTAACCCCAATAATTTTTAAGATACAGATCAAAAAATCAAATTAATTTTTATAATATTTTATATTTGTGTATGGATTGAATGTGTTTATTAGTAAATAAATGACATTTCTTCATATTCACATAATTGATTTATTTTGTAATAGTTAAAGATAGTTACCAAGAAACATTTATTGAATTAATATTAATTGATAGTGACTTAACTTAGGGATATTTAAGATAATTTAGCAAATGCTACACTGAATTAAATTTCCTCAAATTGTCATAACATTATATTCAAAGCAATTCTTCATTAATGTGATAACAATTTTTGTCATAAAGTTATACAAAGTTGAACTTGATAAGATTTGTCTGAAGTTTTTAATTTTTTTTAAGAATATTTCATTGCCAAATGATATTAATGTAATAATAAAAAGTTAGTTTTTAAATATTGGATGATTTCATTGGTGATCAAAATCAGATTATTAATTACTAGGTGGAAAGGAGAAATCCTTTGCAACTGGTTTTGGAAACATATTGTGCAATTCCAGTGGAAAGTTTTCACAATCGACATCGCAATATTAGTTTGCCGTAGTAAACGCATATATAACGTGATAAATAAGGGATGATCAAATAAAAAGGTACAAGACGACACAGTGGGTACAAATGTAGACTTTTTTCAAAATATACACAATAGTCTTGAGCACAACGATCCAACTGATGAACAAGCCGCAGGATTCATTGTTCCCAGAATTCCCGTGGCCATGACGAGATCCAGTCTTTCACAGCATCCTTGAGTACATTGTCCGAGTTGAAGCGCTTCTTTTACAGGTGTTTCTTCAGTAGACCAACCTCATAGAAATCGCAGGTGACATGTCCGGACTGTACGTCGGATGGTCCAACGTCTCTCACTTGAACTTGGCCAGTTCCATGTGTGTTACTCTAAAGACGTGTGGACGCGCATTATCATGGAGCATAACCACACTCTGCGTGAATAGCCCCGGTCTTTTGTTCTTGATTGACCTGCGTAGGCCTCAGAGTTTCTCATAGTACACATCAGAGTTTATGGTTTTTCTGTGCTCGTGGAATTCCACACGTATAAGACTTTAAACCTTGAAAACGACGGTGAACAAAAACCTTTCCTGCTGATGGGACGATTTTGAACATTTTTAGGGGGAGGTGACAACTCATGATTCCACTGGTTTCTCACCTTTCGCTTTTAGAAATAGGATAACACCTTGCTGCTTTTCAATCGTCGAATATTGCAACATGAACGACATCCTGTCCTCATACGGACTGCTGCATCATTTGGACGCCGCTTTTTATAAAAGCCTCTGCTCTCTCCTGTGCACTCATGCGCCCAAGCATGCTACGATTCCAGTCAGAAACTCCAATCACATCCAGAGATGCCTCGCTACGTTCTCTCAAGGCGCAATAGGGAAATATTTAACTGTTACGTTTTTACATCGTTTCGTAACTTTTCATTTGATCACCCCTTATGATAGCATTTTGGACAGATCCGGTAAAAACAATGAATTCCTGTATTTATTTTAAATGTCCTCTAAAAAATCTATAAAGTGTCAAGTTGCTGTTATGCGCTGAAAAAATGAACAAAATTTGGAATTATATAATGACTTTTAAATATAACACATAGTTGTAACAAGTTACTTCAGAGTTATATAATTTCTTTGAAGTACAATTTTAATTGCATACGAACAAACTAAATATCAAAGTAATTATTTTCTTTCAATGAAAATATTGCATATTTTTTTAATTTTTTGGTAAGAATAGGGATAATTTTATTAATTCCTTTATAAGATATTAAATAAAATGGAATTACTTAAATATGTAATAATTTACAGACAAAGTATATGAGATATAAGAAAATACAAATGGTATGCAATTTCTATTCAATGTTCAGGATAAGGATTTTTCATTTAAAAGGGAAATTATTTTAAATACTGAATTCTAATTAGTGTTTATCAGATAAGTTTTAATATTTTCCTCATAATTCTCTACTATGCACTCAATAATTTTCAACAAGTACATGTAAGCATTTTATTACATTTAATTTAATTAAGTATTTTACTGAGTAAATCTAGTTAACAAACAATAAGTAAAATAAAAAAATTAAGGAGAGCAAATAAATATTAAAGTAGATTATTTTATTCGATAAGACTCTTCCATATATATTCTTATTAAAGTTTATTACTAATTTTTAATATTCATATAATGAAAATACGTCTCTAAAATATACTATGCGTACTCTAATTATTCATAGTAAATCACAAAAAATTTAGGGAGATTAAAATATTCTTAAAATATAATAAAATGATCCGCGCGTGGAAGAACTGCAGCAAAATTTCAACAACCAAAATTGAAATATAAGATAAATAAAAATATTCAGCAAATTGAGTACTTACTGTCATAAAAGTAGCACTTCATACAGAGCTAATATTTATTATCCATGTCAACAGCTCATACCATGATGTTACAATCCAATCAAATAAATCACGGTCTCAAACTTAACTGTGACATCCGTCACATGTTATAGATTAACTTGCGCTCTCAATTTAACTTTCGATTCATAAGTAGTTTCTTTAGGTACAAGGTGATTTACCATGTGTGAGAATATTTCATTTCCTCCAAAATTAGCAATAAATCAAAAACTGTTTATGTATACTTACAAAAATATTAAAATTTAAAATGAATGGTTCTTCGACAAGAACTTATTTTACTGTGGAATATTTGCTTTTCCTAAGACTAGAGATGAAGTTTGTAAATTAAAGTTGCCTTTCGAAAATTATTGGGTCAGAGTAAGCTCTCAGTAAGTGGTAGAAAATTTGTGAAAAATTGCATTAAATGCCAAAATTTTATTTAGATTTGAAAATGAGCCCAGCAATATTTTATGGTTTCTCATTGTTTTAAACGCGTTTCTATCATTGTTATCAATGTAAAATAAACCTCGTACTCATTGAATGGCAAATGCTCAGTTTGAAATTTATATTTAATTCTGGATTAGAACATCTTAGGTAAATATGCCTTAGACTGCAAATATTTTGTCATATAACATTTTTAATTTCAACATTAAATTATTGCAGGAAATGTATGATTATTATTAGTTATATTTCTCTTTATGATCGCACATCCAAAGACACAATATTTGTTATATTTAGCTGTTGAGTAACACGAACAGGAGGACTATTATAGAGAAAAAATGAAGCAGTTTAAAATTTTAATCTACTGCAATGAATGAATTGTATATTGTTGAAAAATAAGACAAATAACTTGAAGAATTTTAAGCATTTTTATGAATCTATTATGTAACTTGCTACATTCTACGCTTTTTAAAAATAGCTTTACATCCCTGTATATTAATTATTACAACATAAACATATATATTTTTTTCAATTTTTTAATTATTTCATAATTGTTTAATTATATCCACACTTATAAATAATGTGTTTTATAGGTATTAAGTCAATAAACATAAACAGTAACAATATCAGAAAAAACTGATTTTTAAAAATGTTATATAATATTTTCTAAAATATTAACCTATTTTGATAAAAAATATCTATCAAATGTATTTTATACAATTATATAATATTGCAATTATACAATAATATAAAAATGTGTTGTAATAATGTAAAATAATGTTTCATAGCTGTACAATAAATATAAAAATATGTAAAAAATATTTTTATAATATTTTCATAATATTTATTGTACAGCTATGCAACGTTATAAGCAACTTGTTAAGTAACGTTGTAAGGATCAGTGCTACTAATTTACTTGATTTCTATCTTTCCTGTACACCACAGAAGAAATCTATTGTAAGACTTCCATGTCAAGTCATTCTTTATTGTGTTTCTTGATCACTCTGTTTGAAGTAGAAAGTCTTTGGAAATCTTCTTTACTGGACTGTTCACACATGAGTAATAACGATGGAACTGGTTCTCCACAGTTTTCAAATAAAAACTTCTAAAACAATCAAAAGAAAAGTAAATTATAACAAATTCTCTATGTAAACTTCCCATAATAAGATATCCCTTATAAATCGATTAAGAAGGAGTTTTTAATTAAATAGTAAAGAAAAATCTTATTTTCGTCAATCACCATCACTCCTAATTAGTGAGCTGGTGTTTAAGGTTATCTGAAATACTAAGCATGATATTTGTCAATTTATGTAGATGCAACGAAATATACTTTTTTAATCCTATTTTCGTTTATGGTGGCAAATACAAAGAATAATTAATAGTGTACGAATTAATTTATAGTTTGTCTTGTATTATAATGCTAAATTTTCTAAGACTTGTTTTTATCCTTGTTTTTTACTTGTTTAGTATTATGATTTGAAATTGTGTAGTATTGTCAAGAGTATAACTGCATATCCTATTTGAATATTTTAATAGTATTGCTAAAATATTTTTGCGGGTAGCTGATCAATCGATGTAGGACTGTAATTATTAAATTAGATACATTTAATATCCTTTTATTCGTGTCAGCAAAAATTCTTATACGTTTTATTACAACTAAATCAAACTATAAAAAGAATATGTAGCACATTTTTTCTTTGTGATTGCCTTAGTGTAAACGGCATTTAAATTACAAATTATTATTACAATTATTGTAAAATTTATTGTTGTCTACAACAGTTTATCTTTTAAAATTATCTCATTATTTTAAATTTTGATTTCCATACATTTTAAGGACTTTCACTAATATGCAGCAAATATTTATTCTTTGAACTATCAGATCGTTTATTAGAAGTACTTCATCAATAGTATAATTAAAAAGATTTTTAACTAGCAAAAGATATTTAAAATGTGGTTCACATCTTCAGTTAAATTTTTAAAGCAAACAATGAATTTCTTGAAATGTCAGTAAAAAAAATCCACAATTGTAACATTGAAAAGTAACAGCTCTCGTGTTTGGAAAACAATGGGTAAACCAATAATGGACGTCAAATTGACAAGATTGAGGCACATTAAAAGTTTCCTAAAATTTAATGTTTCTCCACTGGTTAAGCAAAAAGAAAAGAAATTAAATTTGATAACCAAATTAAAAATATCATGTAATAATAATTAATTAACAACAAAACTTTCTGAAAATGTTCCAGATAAATAAACTATATGCACTCCGAGTATGCGTACAGCAGTAACAATTAAAATTATTTTTTATCACTTTTGATATTGAATCTATAAAAGTTGTTGTAAATATAAGAGTATAAAACTGCTCAGAATGATTATCTGCATTATTGAAAGAATGTCTAGCATAAATAAAGTATTTTAGAGAAAAGGTTCTGCTTAAATTATTGCTTAAAGATAATTTAGTTTCAGAAAATTAAGGTTGAAAGAAAGAAAAGAGATTTTTTCTGAAAACCTAGAGAAATCCTCTTAACTTTCGAGCGTAGGAAAGGAGCTTTCATTTATTGCTCCAGTTTCCTTGTTAAATATTTTGTCTAGTAGACTGCGATATATGAGGAGATTTTCTAGGAAAGAAACTTTACTTCTACCTGCTATAGATAAGATTTTAAAAACTCCTATGTATACCTTTGAATGCACTTTAAGACATACATTTTGAGTTTTTTAAAGATCACAAATTTCTAAATATTAAAAATCATAAAATAAATACTTAAATGCGTAATAGTTTTATTTATGATTTGTAGCAATGCCGCTCATAATATAAAATTATTGTTAATATTAATTAATAAAGTAACTGAAAGCACCGGAAATAAAGCTTGCTTGAGGTATATACTCACATAAATTAAATCATAATTGCTTACATGTAAATAAAATCATTATTGTTTACAATTTAGGATTTCATTTTTCTCTTTTTCAAACGCTTAATCAAAATAAAATTAAGTAATTTACATTAGTAATTATATTTCATATTTAAAAAGTGTAGTACGAAATGTCAAATTATATAAATCTAGTCTTCTTTTCATTGCTGGTTAGTACTGAAATGGTTGTTTTCTTGTTTGATTAAAAAAAAACATACTTTTATATTATAACAAATTAGGAATAAAAATATTCATAGTTATTTTCTTTTCAAAAAGTTTGTTATTGTAAACGTCAGCTATAAAAAACCTCTTCACTATTATGTTTTCATTCCCGTTTTTAAATAAGAAATTCTTTTAAGACGATATATTAAAAATTTTAAGATATTGAACAAGCCAAATTTGAAATTGCTGAGCATGGAATAAAGTTCAAAATTAATAAATTAGTTAGATATGATAAAGATTTCAAGGATTTATAAAGTGTTAGAAAAGTATTTCTGACCCATATTCATATTATATATCTATAAATATATGATCATAAATTATATTGATAGATATATTTTTTAACTTTGACATATAATTAAAGAAAATTAATTACTTTAATACTATTTCTCTTCACATTCGTAGTATTGAAGCTTATAGAATTTACTTAATTAACTTAGAAACGTCGAACTCAGTTGTTTGCATATATTTGTGGGAAAATGTGTTATTTATGTATCTATTAGTCAATTTATATAATATAATTATCTCATTTTTCATTATAGATGAAAAGATGTTATTTGTATAAGAAATTTTTTTCTTTCCATATTTCCATTAAATAATTCATGTTTTTCAGATGCCAAATAAGAGAAAAAAAATCTTTTATTTCCAACATTTTTTTGTGGTTTTCTGTTTTTACTGTTATTTTCCACACAATAGTATAATGATATGCAAATATTATATAATTTACAATAAAAATGAACATAGATTAAACACACATATTTATAAATAATCCCTTAATTTTGTTACGTATATATATATATATATATATATATATATATATATATATATATATATATATATATATATATATATATATATATATATATATATATATATATATATATATATATATATATATATATATATATATATATATTTATATATATATATATATATATATATATATATATATATATATATATATATATATATATATATATATATATATATATATATATATATATGTATATATATATATATATATATATATATATATATATATATATATATATATATATATATATATATATATATATATATATATATATATATATATATATATATATATATATATATATATATATATGTATATGTATATATATATATATATATATATATATATATATATATATATATATATATATATATATATATATATATATATATATATATATATATATATATATATATATATATATATATATATATATATATATATATATATATGTATATATATATATATATATATATATATATATATATATATATATATATATATATATATATATATATATATATATATATATATATATATATATATATATATATATATATATATATATATATATATATATATATATGTATATATATATATATATATATATATATATATATATATATATTACATATATTATAAATATGTAATTATGAATTGTTTGAAATATAATTTAGTATTTATGCGAGCTATATTTATTTCATAATTTCATATAAAAACTATTTTTAACTATTTTCGCAAAAACTGGCTTTTTGTAGAACCATTCCATTTATATTCATTTATAATTTTATCTAAGATATCTTTCTTAACATCAAATAACGGACGTTTTATTTGGGGGGGGCTTAGGAGATATTTAGATTTACTTCTTGCATTTCAAACAAAAATTTTTATTTTCTAAAGTGACAGGCGAAGAAAATTGTTTCTGCGGTATTTCACTTCTTTAAAATGTTGAATTTACAATTCCTCGCGTAAGAATAATACAACCCATAATCAGATGGAAGAATTCACATTTTTAAAGAAATATTGAAATAGCCAATAAAATGACGCAGTTAAAAAAACAACATAGAATTTCAACAGTTTGTTTCCGAAGGAAAAATTTCTCTTAGGCAGGGAATTGGAAACAGAATTCTTTCTTTCACGTAAAAACATATAAGGCTTTTTGAGTATTTTGTTCTTTAGTAAGGATTCTTGAAAAGTATTTTGCAACAACAGACTGTAGAAATGCTATTCTATTATAACTGATTGGCTCTTTGGAGAGATATAAGATTTGGGTCAAAAATATTAACAGACTTTTGAAACTAGAGTGATATCATTTTCAGTTACATTTTTCTATTCCGCAATAGTTCACATAATATATACTTCTTAATTTATTCATGATATTTATTTTACAAATTATTTAAATAAAATTTCATTATTTAAATTAAAGATTCATAAAAATACCATGTGAAAAGTTTAAGGTGAGTTAAATTTGTTTCATATTTTGTTTAAAAAATATATAAATTTAACTATCTTTCAATGGGTAACTATGTGTTCTCCAGTTTTACATTTGCTTTATAATATTTGATATAAAATCAAACATAAATCTAAATTGTCTCTTTTTTCTATATTTTCTTCTCCTATAGTTAATTCTATATTTTAGAGTAACATGTTTTTTAAATAAATTATATTTAAAGATCTTGTTTCATGAGACATAAGTATGACGTAATCAAGAATAATTATTGGAAAATTTCTTAAATTAATAATATACTGCAAAAATGTATGCAAAATTAAAGAAAAAATAAATATAAAATACCTTCAAGTGAAATTGCTTTAAATAGTTGGAAATTTTCCTCTAGAACTTGAAATTGATACGATCAAAAAATATTTTAAAAAATGTTAATAGCAAGATTACGATTAAAAATAAAAAAGAGCATTTTAGCTGTTGAAAAAGGATAAAAGGATAAAGTATTAAGTGAAGTGCAATAGTTGTACATAACATTTAAGACGGTAAAAGGACAATTTTACCACAGTATTTCCTGTGTGAAGTATGTTTCTTATATTTTTCATTTGTATTTGTTTATTCTAATATATATTGAACACTTTTATATTTGATAACTGTTAGTCTGTATTGATCAGTAATATATTACAAGTAAAGTATCATGCTTCTTAATACATATTACAAAGTTATTTTTAAGGTTGATTTATGTCCTGACAACTTTATGATAAATTAATTTGCTTAAGTAATTATGTAATTTGTAATTCTATGAAGTCAGTGTAATAAACTTGATAACAACGCATTACATATGGAGAGACTAAAAGCATTTTCCCATATAAAATTTTATGGTGAATTATCCCCTTTATAGTAAAGAGTATGGAATAAGTAGTTGGTAGTAAGATCTTATTTAAAAATGGTTGATGTGCGGCAACTGCTGTTGCTGCACAATAAAAATTAAAAATATGCTACAGAATTGACAGTCCATTTCAAAACATAAAGCGAATTTCTCCTGAAATTAAATCGCCTAAATATGAATGTAACAAAAGATATATCAATATACTAAACATTTACTTAGAATCCTTCCATCCGAATTTTAAGAAATGATTATCCTTTTCAATTATACGTTAAGAATTCATTAAAATTTAAAAATATTAATGAACCTGAAATAATATGTTCACAATATAAAACGTTTGCATTTCTGGTGTTAACATTCAAAATTATTTAATTATTTTGTGTTTTGCTTAAGGAGTAAAGTATATTCATCATTAAACAAATAAGCTCAAACACTTTTATTTGTGAATCATTTTATTCATTTGGAATAATAAAAATTTAATGATGAAAAACTCAAATGGAAATTACATTGGAGTGAATGAATTGCATATATATATTTTTATAGTTTTCATTTAAATGTGTTAGCAATGTCTTTATAAATTAACATTAATAAAGAAATAGTTAATAAAATATAAAAATTCTAAACATTCTAATAATCCACACACACTCCTTAAGCATTACTCATAAAATTATGCCCAAGAAATAGGTTATACAAACGATGCACTTGAGTTATTAAATTGCTTTTACTATATATATATAAATAAATAAATAAATATATATATATATAGATATAGATATATATATATATATATATATATATATATATATATATATATATATATATATATATATATATATATATATATATATATATATATATATATATTTTTAATTTTTTTAATTATTTAAACTTTTCGCCACGCGATTGCTCTTTATCTTTTTATAACTCTTAGGAATCTATAGAAATAACTAAAGCAAATTTATAAATCACAAATAAAGAATTTTGTATTATTTAGCACTTCGACTAATATATTTTATTAAATAAACAAAAATTATAAATTCACAAAAACAGGAAAATTAATTTATAAGCAACGCCAACAAATTTTAGTAAAACGATATTTTACACACATTTCGGATTTATCAGAAAATATATTAAACGTAAAGCAATATTATTAAGTAGAAAATACTTTAGAATTTTCCCAAAAATTGATGAAGAAATAAATAAAAATTGTAATTGCATTTCTTTAACGATCGTTCAAAACTTACACACTTATAAATACTTTTTTTTAAAATTAGATCAGGTTTTTTTCCCTGAAATGTACGATAAAATGTTTAATCTCTATTAACTTTTGTTAAAATATGAGATTGTTTCTTTTTTATTTTAGATTTTTTTCTACCATAATTATAAGTAAATGCACATTTTGTTAAAATGTGATGGTATTATAAAAATTAATGAGGTTTGCATTTTTATATTCTTATTTTTCGCTACATGTCAAAAATTCTAATAAGTATTACAGTTTCTTAATTTCTTATTGTTTAGAATTGATTAATAGAATATATAAATCTAAAATAATTACAAATTATCCAAACTTTTGATACATTTTGAGCAATAAAATTTTAAATAAATTTTTAAAGGACTGAATAACAATTTGTTCGTTTGGCAGCAAAACTAAAAATAGTCATAAAACTTTAAAAAATATATATATTTATGTGTGTGTGTGTGTAGATGTGTGTTCGTGTGTATGAGTGTGTGTATAAGTATATTAATAACATATTAGTAATCAATAGCTAATGTATATTGTAATTAAAGTTATATTGAATGGAAAAGTAACTTTCAGTTTAAAAATAAAGCATGGAAATCAAATGGTTTATAAACATAAAAATTCCGATTATGTGCATAAGTAAGACAACGTTAAGTATGCATTCATTTATACTATTATAATAAATTAAGAAAAATTCAGTCCAATTTTTGTGGTTATATAAGCATTTTCAATCTTAAATAGATAGCATTTAGCTTATGTATATGCATATGTATATTAATCTTTAATAAATTTTAAGAATTTTCATAATTTTGTACTCAATAATTTTCTGAATATGCAAAATAATTGATCAAATCTAACAGAAAATAATTACTTAAATATAAACAATTAATTAATAATAATTTATTAAAATTTTAATAATTGATAACATTGATTTTCAAAATATTCAAATTTAACACGAACATTTTTACTTTTTTGAAGAAAAAAAAATCAATGAAATCTTATCATTTTGCATTATATTATCATTTATCGTTCAAAAAATAAGAAAAATTCCGTATCAATTTAACAAAAATTACTTTTCGTAAGATTAAATATTTCACTATATGTGAGTGATTTCACTATGAGCATGTATATTTAATAATAAATTAATTTCAAAATTTCAACAACTGTATTGTTTAATATTTTCTATATGAATTTAATCGTCAGATAAAACATTATTAAGCATTACCAAAGAAGATATACAATACACTGATATTTGCCATTATTGTTGAATAATAGTAATAATGTAGCTATATATATATATATTAATGTTGTTATAAGAGTAATGTATGTAATATGTGTATGGTATTAAGTTATGTGTGTAATTTATAAAAATAATATTTTCATGTGCAATTGAAATAAAGAAATTAAATTCATTAAAAGAAACAGTTAGTAAACTTGAAAGTGAAGTATTTTTAAATTTAAAATTTTATTTAAATGATTGTGATTTACAATCGGATAAAATATATTATTAATATATATAGAGAAATGTTGTTAATTGAAAAAATATATACATGTTATTTGTGCTAGAAATCTATCAGGTAATATGAATATTTCTCTAAAAAATAATAAATATTAAAATTTATTAAATTTTATATAAGATGAAATACTATTTTAAATTAGATATAAAAAATACCTACCTAAAGAATAATAAAATATTTTTCATATACATTTAAATAAATGCAATATCATAAAAAAAAATATTTTTATGTCAGTAATTTATGAATAAATGCCAAATTATACATCTATTCAGGACAATGCATTTCAGGAAAATATTTTACTATTATTGTATTCTTAATTATAACTTTATTATAGATTCCTACATTAAAACTTTGTATTTTTAATAAGCAGAGGAAACTTAAAAAAATAAATAAACTGCTGTTGTTGTTATCACTCCAAACTTTTTTGAAATAAACGTCTTATTGTTACTTTTGAGAATGTTCGTTTAAATTTATATGGATAAATTGTATTTACTCTTAGTAGTGTCTATATATTCTTAGTAATATAGATACTTCCTTACATGTATTAGGTTGTTTTCCTTTTAATGGCCTAACTAAATTCATTTTCTTAAAACTTACGAGAGATTTTAATTTTCCAAAAATATTTTCTATTAGTTTCAATGTTCTATAACTCAGGTACCAAAATTGTCTAATTAATTCATTCTTTCTAATATGTTCAATAGGATTTTTAAACTCCTTTATATCAAATATTCTGTAGAATAAGTGATATGCTTCGATAAACTCTATTAATTTTTGTTAGCTGATACTCATTATCATAATTAATAAGTGGTTTTAAGCCCCAAATTTCTTATATACTGATAAATATTAAAACGCATTTATTTTACGACAAATTTTAAATTACTTTTTCTCATGACATATAAGTTAACGTAACATGATATTTAATTTTCAGTAATTTCTTTGGTAACTATTATTTAAGCTAAATCTTTTTGATTCATGTGAAATTTAAAACAGGCTTTTAAATTAAGTATGAAGATAATAGAATTATATAATTTTTTTATCTAAACTACATCTTTTATGTTTTTCAGATTCTGTAACTAATTCCTCTTTAATAACCAATATTGGTTTTCAAATCAGACTTATAATAAAAATATTTTTAGATGCATAAGTTTCTCTTAGGAAAAACTAAATATCATATTTTACAAATAACTGCTACCAATATGATATATTCTATTTAAATATTTTAAGATTCTCTATTTCAACCAATTTCTACATAGTTATCAATAAAATTTATTGATGAATAAAATTTATTGTTATCAATAAAATTTATTCAATTGTGAATTTCGAATGATTAAAAACATTTATTCTAATAAAGTATTTTTCTTATGGTAGTTTTATATTCTTTCATTAAATATTTTTCATTGTAATTTAACTTGATTCTCACCTACAAATTAAACATTAAAGTTCATATTAGAGTGAAGTATTATGATTCTAGATTAATCAATCACGTTTCGTTTATAAAACACAGATAAAGTGAAATTTAACTTAATTTTTATATTTTTAGCATTTCAGATTCTTCAGTAAAGGTTGAACATTGCAAATTTTAAAAATAGCAAGGAAGCCTTCAAAGCAATCAAGATCAAACAAAAGTTTCTTAGAATATTTCATTTATTCTGTATTAACTTGTATATCTTAGTTCATTCATCACTAATGAATGTTAGACAGGATATAGTGGACGACGTAGTAGTCGGACGTCGTAGTAATCTATTTTAGCATCCATCATGTAATTTACTTTCAATGCATTCTGAAGGCATAAAGGCACTTGCCATCAACTTTATTCATTAGTAGTTAATAATAATAAAGCACTTGGACTAGGTGGTATATAAAAATCTTATTAAACTTGCTCATCATATTCAAGCAACAATTTCCAGTTTCTTTTTAAAAAAATGTCATGATAGTCACCTGTTTGTAACTTGCTTTAATTCCGGCAAATTATCTTTCTTTATAAGATGAATAAAGCCCTAAATCACACATTGTTATATCGTTCAAATTGCCTTCTATCAACTATTGGGAAGATTGAAAAAAACTGAGCATGGATAATCTGAAACACCACTTCTATATCATCAATTACATCATTGGGGGATAAGTCCATTACTTGATAATACATCAACAGAACTTACCACTAATGTCGTAATGAATGAAATTCTGGAAAAAGAGAATGATAATGCATATATAGTTTTGTAATAAGCCTGAACATTCAAAATGCTTTGGTTTGCCTTCGGGGACTTGAAATCAAACAAACCATTCTATAAGACCAATGCTCAGCAAATACAACACACTTACTTCAGTTTTAAGTAAATAGGGAAATTATGGTCAATTCTGAGAGAAAATTAGCAAACAGGAAATTTATTCGAGGATGTTTACATGGATCTGATGATAGACAATTAATAGGGGATATTTTCTTTAATAAATCCTTTAGTAATGGATAGCAAGTCAACAAAACTATTTGCCTTCTCTGATGATGCCCTATTTGTGATAAAATGAGACCTCAGATCAGAATTCATATAATGATTTCATTTATAACTTCTCCTTGAAAATTGTGACTTAAATTGTTTTATTAATTGAAAATGTTTGATACGTGAATCTCGCATAGTTGAAATTAAAAAAATTAACCATACGATGACCAGGTAAATAAATTCTGTGGGACAAAATATCTGAAATGACTGGCTGGAAATATCCCATCATTGGTTCTGAAAACTCTAGGTACGGGATTTTATTACTGGTGAAGTGTAAATTTTTTATATTCTTTTTATTCTATCTTCAGCAAATCCTACCTTCCTAATTGGAATGCTCAAAGCTTTATTTCCTTATTCATGTATTTTTAAGTAAAAATTTATAAGACTGTATTTTGTTTAACTTTCTCTTTTAGACTTTTCAAGTATCTTTATAGTATACTTAATCATTTGAAGTTATTTAGTTTTTAAATTCCTAAAAAAAAATCATGTGGAGACTTTAGTTGACGACAAATTCTGTATTTATGATTATACAGTATATTTGGAAGCCGATTATTTTTGATAATGGGAATAGGAGAAACCCCTGAATATTTTAAGTATTTCTACTTGAAAAAATTTTTATTCCATTCTTTAAACTATGAGTAGGATCATAGTCCTTTCATAAGAAACTGACAATATATGGTAGCAAGACAAGTTTTTTTTTTTTTTTTTTTTTTTTTTTTTTTAATTTTAGAAGGGAGACAAAGATTTGATGTGAATTCTGTCTATTGTTTTATCCTTCACATATTATATTTTCATCACTGTTAATACTTATAGAAATAATTTTTTTTTAGCGCAAATTAATTATATATTTATCATTTTTAAGTAATAATAGAATGAAAGGAATATAAAAAAATTTAAAATTCAAACTGTCACTTCAATTATTTATTATTTTATTAATTAAAAACATTTTATACTTGGATTTCTCGAAAACATTATGCATGCATTTCGAAACAACGATACATTTCTGCAATACTTATGCAATTTATATTTAGAAAGAGATGACTAATTGATTATTAGATGTCTTTGTTTTATTTATTTTTGCATTTTTTGTCAATGATATATTAGTATATTTTCTGTAGTATTATATATAGTATTACAGCTCAAGAAATCCTAAATATTTGATGTCCTGGATCTTTTAAAACACTTTATTTTAAAGGTTTAACAAATATTTATGAGACTAAATTTTTGACAATATATCTTAATGCGCTTACTGTTACATGCAAAATTTGAAGACTTCTTATATTAATCACACACACACACATCAATTTTAATAAAGCAAATAAATCTTAAAACATGATCTATACTGTGGTAAATATCATTTAAGTATCTATATACAATAAAATATATGTTTTGCTAAATTATGAAAAAAATGTATGCATTTACATGGAAATTTTAGGTTTTACTATCTATTGCACTCATATTTATCTTTATCATTATAATCGTTTGATTCCAATTTAAATATTTTATTTAAATTTGAGAAAAGTGATATTTTAAAGTTAATTAAAATTATAAAAAATATAATAAACTGGAATTTTTACATATTTTTCATAAAAAAATCAGCCCGTCATCTAAATAAAACACTGGGATAACGGTGATAAACTTTGTTCTTACATGTTTCAGTGTTGTCTTTAATGATGAAAATCGATTTCCGCATACAAATTTTACTTTATTTAAAATTTTCTTATTTATAAAACATTTAACTTTATAAATGAATTTTACTCTTTTCATGTAGCAAGCCTGAAAATTTTCTTGTCATTTTTGCAACAGTTTGATTTTTTGGTTTCTCTTTGCAACCCTCGATTTGAAAACGGTACAGTTTTCCTTGCTGTAGTAAAAAAATGATCAACACCATCTTTACAAATAGCTTCTCTTGTATTAAAATACACATTCTAAATCCTAAGTCTATCTTTTGTTCCTATTAAATATTTTTTCAGACAAATTCTTGTCCAGTAGCCTTTTTCCACGGATTTTAATAAAGTACAGCAAACCAGTTGTGTATCAAATATATGTCACAACAAACATATATTTGTTTAAAAAAAAAAACTAAACGAATTCAGCATATTAACATTAAATTTAGCTTTTTAATCTCTTACTGACCAACTAAAATCAAAAAAATGATTCACAATAGTCTGTTAGTTTTATCAGAGCCTGTGTATCAAGGGGAATATTTCTTCTTTCATCACATTCTTTAGTGCAATAAAGAGAAAAAGTAAAATAATATCCTATAGTTCCGCAAAAAATCTAAAGTTTTCATCCCAACAGTATTGGCTTAACTCGGATAAATACCTTCAGACTATTCTTACCGTAATACATGATGAATATTTCATCAATGCTTAGATTCACAGAGTTGTGTCTCAATTTAATAAAATTATTATTGAGTATGTCATACAAGTTTTATTTTAATGTAGTTATTGCAATTCAATCCTTGGCATTTTGATATACATTTCCATTATCCAAAAAATATAAATAAGGTATATACGGGAACCTTATTTATACTTAGTGAATAATAGAATTGGTCTCGTTACATGAATTTTTCATCAGCCTAACCCCAAAGTCCTCAACATCTGACCAGCAGTAACGCCGACTTGTATTTGCATAATGAATAATATACATTATAAACTTCAAATTGTCGCTTGTAACTATTAACTAAGCAGATTTATAAACTATATTTTGAAAACAGAGGTGAGGATAATCCTTGGCTCCACACACACACATATATATATAGCATATATTTCATAGATTGCAATTCATGTTCAAAAAAGAACTTGTTATAAGAATGAATGAGCTTATATAAGAATTAATGTAGCTACATGTATTTGGCAATATTTATATACTTATATAATTTCATATTGATTTAGCAGTCCCGTTTGGAGCAAATACTTTTGATTACCGGGAGTCAAATGAATCTGTTCAAAATTTAAATATAGTTTTCTCTATCGACACTTACACACTTTTATGCGAGCACTTTGTCGTTCTGCATACCTTATTATATCCACAGATTCTGATAAATACGATGTTACTTTATAGGAATGAACTTCCTATGATTCACCTTGAATTCACACAAGAAAGGCTTAAAGATCTTGTGCGATACTAAAGTTTTCTCAGAGAGACTTAGAATTACTAGATTCTTGAACTCATATTTGGAATCAATTATAAAAAGGAATGGTATAATTTCATTTATAAGAAAATATATCTTTTTTGTAGATAATTTTGTGGCGAAAAAAACATATCATATCTTACTCAAATGTGGTAGATTTATTTAACGCAATTTAGAACACAAAAATTAAGCTAATTGACTCATGTTAATTGAATCATAGAAGCATAATCTCAAGCCATTGTTTCAATAAAGGCTTCGTTAATCCATTTGTTCATTTTTACATATTTTTAAAATATGTACGAAGTTATGAGTACCATTCTGAAGGTAATGGAGAGCATTCAGACTAAATATTTGTAATGGTTTAAATGTAGTTGAGGCATAAATAGGTAATTAAAAACAGTACATTAAATTCTATTACATCTCAAAAAATATTCATTCCTATCACCAAAAAGTATCCACAGTATTTATTGTTAGAGATGAATATTTTTTGTTAAAGATCATGCTTTTCTTTATGCACGTAATCGGATTTCCTGGAAAAGAGTACATGATAGATAATTTGGTTTTAATTAATGAGTTAAGCACATTTTATTTATATAGAATTGCATATTCTCATTTGAATGATGAATATAGTTTAAATATGATTCAAAATGTATTTTATATTTTAATCATTTATTTTTATAAGAAAATATGCTTAAAATAATAAGTATGTTGTAATAATTTCATTATCTATACTTAGTTCCAGCATTTGATTAATATTCTATTGTTTTACGAACTAGTATTTCCTAGTGAAATTAAGCTAGTTGACTAAAACGAAATCTAAACTAATGTTATTTGTGTTTTAATGTCGCTGACGAAAACTGTTTTCATTGAATTAAATTGTTTTAATCATCATTTAATATAGTTAACTGATTAGATTAATTTCTTACTGATATTGTGCCAGATATAAATATTAAAATATATAATATTCACTTTTAAATTCTTTTCAACAGAGAAAAAATTCTAGAAAAAATATTTTTACTTTTATTTAACTCTCTGACCCTATTTCGAATTCTTCTCCATACCATAAGAAATCTTTTGTAAATCAAATTTCGTATTCATGATTGTCATCCAATATAAACACATCTCGCTCAAACCACACATGAAAGCAAATTTCCGTTTAAATTTGTCTTGTCAAAATGTCTAGTTGAAGTGGGGACTAGTGATTTTTCCCCCTTAACTTTCATCAGGTCCTTACCGCTAGCTGTCTTGTCATGTATTAACTGTGTACGCTGTCATGCACTGATTCAAGCCGCAAAAAGTTTGAGCACACATACTAATTCAAACATTCAACTTCAATAATAAAAATTTCAAAAAATTTAGTTGCAGAAATGTTTGCTGAACAGTACTCCATTAAGAATATGTAAATTATATAATTGAAAATTGTGGTTTCAATTTTTTTATTTCATAGAGAAAGAAATTATGTTCAAAATAGAGCGTTGATAGTAATTATATAAGAGAAAGCAATAAATCAAATATTCAAAATACACATTTTAAGTCATGAAAATCTAAAGATGTATTTTTGAATGTGGATTTGCTCTTATGTAAAATTTGTTTATTTTGACTTTGCTTAAAAATAATATTGTTTATTTTGTAAGATAAATTATCTTACTTATTAATTGATGAAAAATAAGATTAATTTTAAAAGATTATTTACTATGCAATAAATTGATAAATAAAAATTGTATTATTCATTTAAATATAGCAAGTTTTGAATAATTTATATTTTTTACAAAAATATTCTATTTACTCTATATTTTTTTTGTTTTCAATTAAATATAATTAATTAAAATTTGAATAATAATGTTATCAAAAATTACTAAACAACAAAGTGACTTTCATAATAAAATGAGTATATTAAATGCAAATGATTTTTATAATGAACATTTTTGTATCTTTAGGTCTTTAAAAAAATTACGAAATCTGTTAAGTGAATTCAGGTGAACTATTCATCGGATTTTCTTTATTTTCATGAGCACTAATTGATATTATAAAATTTTATAGCTACAACTTTTTTATCACAATCAAGAGAAATAATCTTAAATACTTTACTAAATTTAAGTGGCTTAATGTAACATGAAAACAGAATACACCAAACCATAAAATTTTGTTTCTTTGAAATACCTCTGAAGATTATAATTTTATAATGTACTCACATTAATGTTAAAATAAAACACATTTATCTGTTTTAAGAAACTCAAAATTAATATAATCTAACTATTAAAGAAAAGAAAATCAATATGCATATGCTAGAAAAAAACCCTTTTTTGGATAATTCTAATATTTAAAACATTTAATGTATTTATATAATAACCGATTAAGCTAGAGTATAAAATTTATCAAGGCTATTAATTTGTATTTCCGTTACAGATTAATCAAAGTAAGAATTTGTAATAGACAAGAAATCTTAAGAAAAATCTAAATCCATGGTTTTTTCTTAATATGAGGAAAAGTTATTCATATAGCCGTTATTTTTCCAACCATTATTCCAGTTTTATGAAAAAATGATTAGAAGAAAAGAATATCTGTAGCTTGTTTGATATGATATGCTTATTTTGCTCTTTTTTATTTTGGAAAGAAGATATCAAATAACGTCTCTGGTTTTTAAATTTTCAAACAAAATCAGGGATAAATGTTTTGCAGAATTAATCAAGATAACTACATAAAGGCTCAGATAACTTTTTAATCTCATAAGGAATTTGGCTGTTGAAAATTTTTAATCCCATTTAATCTTTTTTCCATAACTTTTAAATCTAGGTTATTACATAAAAGGATTAGAAAGAGCCATCGTGGAAAAGATCTGTTCTGGTTTTCAATTTGAGAGAAATGCAGCAGTGATATCAGCTTAAGTTGTGGTATACCTACCATAAAAGTTGTTAACAACAAAGTACTTTCAGTTACGAATCTACCTAATTTTGTTAAATGGTTAAAAACTCTTTAGCATAATGGGACCACAAATGAATGTCGTTCTTTTATTTTTGGAATTTTTTCAAAACTTATAAGAAACTTAATATATTTTAAGGGTAATATTAATTTTTTCTTAATTTTGCAGTCGCAACTTCGCAGATATGAGTTTCATTTTCCAAAAATTGTTTGTTTATTTATAAAAAGAACTCCTTGTTAAATTTATCTAAACTATTTTGAAATTATATTTCTTTATACTACTTGCTCACTAAAGTAATTCAAAATAAGATATCCAAAATATACACAGAAAAAGTGCAGTATAACGTATCAGAGTCATAATCAATTCACTGTGCAATTGGAAACAATAACGGAAAAAGTTTCATTTATAGAATAACAGAAAAAAATACGCTTTATACGACAAAAAGCATGTACCGAATTTACAATGTCTTATGGAATAGAAAAAAATGTCTTGTTTCAAATGAAAATTATTTAATAAAATTAATTTATGTAGTACCTTCTCATGACAATTAGTGGATAAAACTTTCAAAATAAGAATTTTGTTTTTATTTCAGGTTACTAAGTAAGAGTTTCTACATATTATTTAACATTTAATAACTACCAGTTACTAAACTTAGAACAACAAATGAAAAAATAACATTATGAAATAAACATATGCTTAAAAATTTAATTTTAGAACAATAAATTAAATATGCAGAACATTTTTTAATTAAAAAATTACATGTAATTAATTTCTTGACATCTATAGTAGAAAGTATGCTTATATAGAATGTTTTAATAACAGAAATATCTTACATTGAAAATTTTTATTTGAAATAGTTTTTACCTTTTATATTCTAGTGTAATATCTGCGAAATTTCATATTTAAATGCGAAAAACTAATCATAAAAAATTACAATTCAGATTCTATTACTAAGTAAAGCTTAATTTAATAACTATATTCAATATTAATTCAAATTAAACTTTAAAATAATCTGGAAAGATCTTTATGTAGCATTTTAATAATCCTATTATTATATTGCTTACCTTTGGAATTTAAGTAAGCTTTCTAATTTTACGTAAATATGGATTAATATTTAGTTTCAGTTACATTAAACAATCTAATTAACAATGAATAATAATGGAATTTATTAAAATATATAGACTGTTAAAATTGGGAAAATAAAATCAAAAATGTATATTCTCAAACCTTGTAAGATTTGAGTCTTTCACTTATTAATAATATATTCGATTATTAATAATAACTTTCTTTTTCATCATGATTTTAAAAGGAAAACTTGTTTGTATTTTAATGAGAAAGAATTGTTTTTGAATGAAGATGAATTATTAATAAGAAAATAATATCTTCTAAAATGATGTGTGTAATAAAGATTTTATATGTGTTTATTAATTTAGTATTTTTCAAATTTCTTTTTTCATTATTTCATGTTAGCAAGAATCAGCAAGGTACAATTTTCTTAAATCATTATGTGTACAGTTTTTATTTAGATATAATATGAATAAAAAATGTTTTTTTTTAATAACTTTAAGTTTTTTTTTCACATAAATAAATGTATGCGATGTAAAATGAATAACTGATTTTGCAAACAATGGGGGGAGCATTTGTAAAAAACATGAAATTTAAAAAGTGATATAAAATTTAGATTAAACATGAAAATGCAATAAATGTTTCATGCAGAAATTCACATTTGCTTACGGAAGATAGCATATTGTGAAATTTAAGCAAAAACAATCTCTTTGAGTGATGCCTTCTCATTTTGGGATTAAACATCAAACATTTCAAAATATAAATTTGCAAGTTTGTAGCTTATATTCATAATATTAAAAAAATCAAAGAAGATTTATTGACAAAAAATACTTTTATTACATTCATTACATTTTTAATTAACTTAACAAAATATAAATACTATCAAAGAAGATGTGTATTAAATGTTTATCATTATTATCTAACTATTTTAAATTCATTGCAAGTAAATAATGCATATTATAATATTCTATTAAACTTTTCGTCCTTTATTAAAGAATATCAAAAATATAATAAATAAATAAATATAAATATAAAACGTTGCTAAAATGTCTACAAAATATTACAAATGAAAATGAATATCAATATTTAAGAAATTAATTGCAAACATTGCTGAAAGGGAAATTTCAAAAATTATATCACTTCAAAACACCACTATAACGCAAACAATGGGGATTCACTTGTGAAAAAGCAAAAGAAAGCACAGAAAGTTTGATTATGAATACCCATATGATTTGAAAGAAATGATAAACCTAGATAAAACCACACGCAAAATACTAATTTTTTTTCCAAGGACTTGAAAATTTTTAAATGCGTGACAATGTGAAATCAATTTGAACTTTAGAAATCGATAGGAACGAGGTTTCTTGATTTACTACAACGTAAACAAGAATATGTGAGATTTCATGGTTTAAATCAAATTCGCAAACCTCAATATTTTAAGTGAAGTTTGCTTATATTTTTTTAAATACAAAAATTTAACAAAGAATCCAATGACAAATTATTTTCACACTATATTAAAAAATATATATAAATAAAACTTAGGTTGAAAGAAAATTGATCTTCTGCATTGCAATCTCAAGTTTTTCTTCATTGCAATAAATAAATTTAGTCCTATTGAATCATGAAAATAAATATATAACCAATATACTGTGGAAAGATTAGCCATCAACAGCTCGTTTACAACAATAGATTTCTATTTAAGGTTATATTTCAAATTTGAAATAAGCAGAAAAATTTAATAAAAAATACAAAACATGTTTTTTAATAAGAGACGCAGAAAAGAATTTCGTACAAATACTTTGAATTCAAGGGATGAAATAAAATATAACTTATATAAATTATATCAATAATGTTCCTTAAAAAGCAAATAGTTTTATAGTTAACAGAAAAAAAACGAGAAAAAATATTTATATTATAAAGCTTTCATACGGGGTCCAAATTTTCTTTAAGTACAGCTACTATTATCAAGAGACAAATAACTTTGAATCTCTCAAAACCAATTTATAAGTCGAATACGCGAACAGCCATATTCTTTTATTTTTCTCAAACCATACAAAATCAGTATAAAAATGAATTTAGTGTACAAAAATTCCTTTTGATCATAAATTTTTGTCAAAATTAAATAAGGACCTCATAATTAGTCAGATCGACATCATTCTCAATTAGATGACATAGAAACTGTAAAAAGAAAAGCTTTTTTTTATTGAAAGAGAAGTGGTTAAAAAATAGTCTTTATAAGCTATATATCATTAAAAATTGAAAAATAATTGATTTAAAATAGAATCAAGAAAAAGTGAAGATGCAAGTTCAAAAATAAGATTTAAAATTGAAAAGTTACAAGGGGACTTAAAAATTCAATCATATAACGATAAAAAAAATATTGAAACAGTTTTAAATAATATATATTTGAATTATATTTTATTGATTACGCTGTAAGAGTTATTTTTATACATACACATATATATATGCACACACACACATACATGCATACATACATACATACACACACACACATATATATACACACACATATATATATACACACACATATATATATGTTTATATATACATGTACGGCCGTCCGATGATGGCTGAGTGGTTAGCGTTACTGACTCATCTGAGATTAGATCCCGGGCCCAGTTCGGGCATAGATGTTACTTTCTTTCTCTATTCCCTCGGTGTTTCTGTGTCTTTTCTTCTAAATAACTGCTAGGAAGATATTTCATATATTAGTACTTTTTATTCCCCTTCTGTAAGCCAAGTCACTTTATAGATGAAACTGTAAAAGCGCATTAGCAACGATACAATCCAAGTGACAAGCATTGACTGGGATCAAAATCCTGGAACTCCTTTTTTGACAATGTTATCATATTTAATTTTAATTTTTGGCAACATGAGAATTTATTATATTTTATTTTTGGCAACATTTTTGGCCATATTTAATTTTTGGCAACATGAGAATAAAACAAGCGTTGTTTATAAACTTTGTCCGTGAATATACGTGATTTAAAAATGTATGATTTTGACCCATCCTATAAACAGGTTTGTGGTAGTATGGCGCGGGCAGCGCTACTTGCCTCCGTGACTTGGTTCACAGGTTCCCCCCGGGGTAACCACAAATAAGTAGCAGTTTTTGTCGACAAAATAAGTAACATTTCGTGTTGTGGCATAGGGTTCGTCACTCAAGTGCCTGCCTTTGGAATATATATATAATATTTTTCTTTTTCTATATATATATATATATATATATATATATATATATATATATATATATATATATATATATATATATATATATATATATATACAGAAAGAGAAAAATATTAACATAATTGTTTCGTCGTTTCATTTAAATGTTGGATAAAGACCAAATTCATTATTCCAAAATCCATCCAAATCAAAATCAATTATTTTTCATACATTACTTACTTCGAGTAAAAATAGAACGCGTCTAAAATAAGAAGAATTCTATACAAAATACGTATTTTGCTCCTTATATAGTAAAGAAGTACATTTTTGCAGTGAAAACCATTTGAATCCTCCTTGAAATTGATCTATACAAGTTCTGCAGTGTGGTAATTTTGAGATGATGAATCACTCCGATTGCAGATATTACTCTAATTTCCGGAACAATAGCAAGAATTATAGATAACGTTATTCCACTCTTCCTTCTAACATGTATAGTCGTGGCCAAAAAGTCGATGAATAGCCCTAACTGGGAATGTATCTGTAATTTCATGGGCCACACATTGACAATACGGCATTATTGGCTACCCAACTTTGGGCCAACAGCAGACCGTTATTGTCAGCCCAGCAGTGATTGCAACTATTATATTGACGGAGCCAGTGAGGCAAGAAAGCGGTGGCCCGCTGCTGCACGTTACGTCTGACAGCAGTATACCGATGGATGGCCGACAACAATTTTCTGTTTGCTGGGTATGGCCTTAATCAGTTTGGCTATTATTTTGGCAATAACTTTTTTCTTTTGATTTCAGATGCACTGAGAAAATCAAGGCCAAATGTCTGACATGCTAATTAGGTATTTTGAAGGTCTCTTTATTTTGGTTAAGAAATTGCAATTAGGCGATCAATGTCGTATAATACATTTAAACACACGTATAATACACACACACCTCGAGACTAAAAGCAGCATAGTAGAGAAAATAATGATAGGTGAGTATTTAATTTAGTTCCATTATAACCCATAGAAACATCACACATAAATAATAAAAATAACAAATCAATAATACAAATACCAATTAACGAAAGTTTACCAAATCATCTGACGGAGCCAGATGATTTGGTAAACTGGAGATTGAAAAAATTGGAGAGTAATATTAATAGCAGAAGTATTAATAACAAAACTCTAAAATATTCATAATGTAAAAAAATACAATAGAAATTCCGATACTTAAAATGTGCTTGAAAAATAGCTAGTTAATAGAGAGAAATTTGGTTTATTAGAATTAACAATATTTAAATTCTTGCTTCATCTATTGAAAATAATTTAATTTTTTTTTTAAATTTTACTAGTAATAATTTCTTTTATAAATATATTTTCAATATTTTAAATTGTATATTGAATTGCCGAAATGTATTTTAAAATAGATTTAAGATTTAAAACTGGTATTTATTGCTTTATTTTTTAAAAAAAAACTATTTAAGGAAAATACTCAAAAAAACATTCTACTATAATATTCTAATGTAAATCTAATATGTATATATATATATATATATATATATATATATATATATATATATATATATATATATATATATATATATATATATATATATATATATATATATATATATATATATATATATATATATATATATATATATATATATATATATATATATTATTGGTAAGAAGATAGAATAAAAAATGGATAACCAGTCTAGAAAAACGCGAAATATGCAATTAAAATAAAGTTAAAATAACCTTTTTATTATTCATATTTATTTGAACTTATTTTCAGATAAATAATATACTTTTGAAATTAAGATTACATTAAGTAGGACCAAAATTTAATTCCAGCTTTGGATGTCAACTTTCAATATTATTGAATAATATGGATTAGTGTTTACTATGAAAGTATATAAAGTTAATATGTGTTTCATTTTTTTAATCTGTCAATTTACTCATTAAATAAAATTATTTATAGAAAAACTTCACCTTCTTGGGACACTTGCGTGTAATTCAATGCAGTAAATTTATTTTCGACTTTTATGTCTCTTTTTTTTATCTTTATTTGAAGATAACTTTCAAATTATTTGTTTTGAGACTAAGAATATTTAGATAAAAGCAGTATTTTCCCCTGAATGTATAGTTAGAAAAGTAATACCATCAACTCAGCTCTAAGGAATTTTAATTAAATGTCATGAGATATAGAAAATAATCCATGGAAAAAATATTTTATTTAAAAAATGCTTATTTTTTCACTCACAAATCTTTTAACGTCTACCAGCCTCACAAAAAAATAAAACAAGCACTTTCATTATAAGTCTTCAAAGAGTAGATCAAGACGGCATCACATCACACGCTTTCCTGGAAAGTTATAACTCACGTGACAAGCGTGTAACGGTATGTCTTGAATGAAAGAGTAATGCAGGAATCATTTTTGACAAGAAAAATCTCCATGATAAAAAGACTCGAACAATACAGGAATGTTGCCTGCTCCCCTCTTTAATCCAATGAGGCGAAACGAATGAGAGAGTTGCAGCATAATTGGTTTGTCAGGGAAAAATAGAGAGCAGGAAAAAGGCATAAATCTTTTGAATTGGAGCAAGTCCTCTGCACTTCAGCCTCGCAAGTGGCTTTCAGAGTCTTAAGTGAACTTTAAAAACAGAAGGATAGATGGCAACGCATTTTATTGCACTTTTTGTTTGTCATCATGGATTCATTCGCTTTCCCAAGTTCGAAAAGGTTATGAGATAAATTGCTTTGCATGATAAAAATTTTCCTTAAAAGAAATATAATTGGATAAATAATCTTAATATATTCTGTAATTTTTATCACATTAATTTTCATAAGCAAAAGTTAACTCAATGTGTTGTGTCAAAACAGATTTCTGATATATTCAAATAAATTCGATAATAGTTTATAATCAACAGTTTTCTGAATTTCGGCAGCCCTTAAATTTTTAATTATTACAAATTAATATTTAGATTATAAATTTGTTGGTAAACAGCAGTTAAAACATATCTAAATAATCTTATTTATTCAACAAGAAATATTATCAAAGACATATTACTGAAATTGTTTTTTCTTATTGTTATACTTTTATTATTTCTTGTAATTCTATTGTATACTTTTAGTAAATAAAAGCTTTTGATAGTCAAATTCCAATCACTATTCTTAAATTAATTATATTTTTAATACATAATTTAATCATTTTTTGCATGTATTTAAAAATCTTTCTATTGTTTTCAGAGAAGTAACTCATACATAAAATTTTGTTACCTGTTCATTTTTATTAAAAAATTCATGTCACTTTCATACACATAATCACTTTAATAATTAATTTTAATGATTAGAAAGAAACTCTCCTTTCATACATTTAATAATTATGGGAATGATAAAGGAACCCTAATATTCATTGAATATTTATTTTAAACTTCATTTATCTTCTTAAATTTTAATTTTAAATAATAATTTTCAGACACATTTCAATTAATTATAAATAAATTAGCGACTAAATTAGCAAGCTAAATATACTGAGTGCATAAATAATAATAATTAGCGCTTTTGTTTAGAAAAAATTTAAACATGTTTTTCTAAAACAGTTTAATGTTGCCTTCTTTTTTAAGAGATATTAGATATTGATATAAAAAATGCTTATAATTGAGTTAATACAAATATGTTCTTAAATATTCTTATTTTCACGATAAACAAAATAAATTCCAGTAAAAAACATATTCATTTAATTATTAGATCCAATCAAATTTAATTAGTTGTAATGTAATTTTCTTTTAGAATATTTATTTAATTACAACAAAACATATTATCCTCAATTTGTTTCACGTTATATTTGTTAAAAAATTTATCTTAATTAATGCTAGCAATAATATATAGAAAGATAAATTTTATCTTTCATTGTACAACATAAAAATGAATGTAACAGTAAAATAAAAATTTGCATTTTTATTTTATCATGCTCACTTATTTCATTTAAAATAATAAATTACTCAATCTTTGCCAAAACTAAACATTTTGCTAAGAGGAATAACCATCAATTTTTAAGTAATAAACTAAACAAATATGTAAGATAAATTAATTTATTATCAATCGCTCTCATATCAAAAATACTTAGTTATTGCTTGTTATGGTATTTCAAATTATAATACTGTAATTATAAAATCCCAATTTTACTTTAAAAGTATTTTTATAGACTCTGCGTAAATATATCTTACAAGCTACCTAAGTATCCTATTTTTAAAATTAATATTCTCATTATTTAAAATAACGTTCAGAAACTTGTTCGAATGAACTAGAAATATTATACATATCAAAATATTCATTTATTTAATTTTTTGGAAAGGGATGATATATTGAATTAATACCAGTAAACTGATGAAAATCTTAGCATAGTTTAATAAAATATTTTCGATTTCTATTAGCTTATCTTTTTGATATTTCGAAAAGCGTATTTTTCTTTACTCTAGAGAAATTATGACATAGATATTTTAGCTTATTTACAAAATAACAAGTAATTTCATCTTAATTAGATATATACACATTATAAATTCTAGAGGCATTTTCTTAAATATTTTTTATATTATTGAACAACATACAAATGCGCCGTTCCAATTAATTAAATGGAAAATTGTAAATTAAGTAAATTGTAAAAAACAATTAGTTGCTCATCATTCTACAGAAAATATTTCTCTTTTATTTGGGTAATATTATGGATAAAAACAGGAATTAAAAATACTTGGTACACAAGGGAATTTCTGGTTATCAATAAATTAAAGACAAATCATAATAGATTTAATGAAATATTTAAATGATTTTCTCGTACTAGTTTTCATTGCAAGTTATACACATAGCTGTTTTAAATACTAGATGAGACGAACTAAATCAATTAAAGAAAATGTTGAGCTACACTGTATTCTCAATTTTAAAATGGGATTTTTAAAGTGTAATTAAATTAAATAATAACGTAAAAAATTATACTTTAAATAAATAAATTCTTATGTTCCCGAAATTATTTGCATCAAAATTTACCGTTCTTTATCAACATTTAATTTTAGATGATAATATTTGTAAAATTATGTTGCTAAGTGTTATATTTCAGATAGTTCACAAAATATTTTAATAATTTATTATTTAATTGTATGAATATTTCTAAAATGTTTTTGATAATGTGCAATTTTTTACAGCAAATAAAATCACTTGATTGTCCATAATTATGCTGAGTGTGTTTTATTAAGATATTAATTCTTTAACACACAAATTCAAATATCTACATTGTATAAAAATGAATTATTTTTGACACGTGTAATGCAGAAATACAGTTATGAGTTTCAGTTCTTCAACATTTCCAAAAATTATTATTGGAAATAAGTTAAAATTAACGATGTATGCAAAGAAGTATATAAAATGATAAAAATTAAAACTAAAAGTGTTTAGGAATATGTGGAGGAAAGTTAATGTACAACTGGGGAGGGGGGTATTTATGCTTTAAAGTGATGTTTTCACTTAATGAAGTTTCAATAGAAATTGTCACATTTAATATGAGATTCTCCATTTTTAGAAATTGGATATTTTTATCATTAGAAGAAAAAATATCTATTACAAAATAGCAATGCAAAGATTTTCCGCTAACGCATACCAAAATGAAATAACCAATATTAGGACTATTTAGTGCATAAATTAAGTTTAATTTATTGTTCTTTAATACAGTTCAGGAATTTGAAAGATATTATAATTTTGAAAGTATTAATTAAAGATCTACTTCGCATCAAAATATTTTCTAAAAAGTGAGATTTTGTACTCATATAATAACAAAGCAAAATGTATTTCATCAAAATTCTTCATATAGTCATAATAAAGTATAATTTATTGCATTAAAACTACTATTACAGAATTATAAAATTAAAAATTTCAGCTTTTAAAAATGGATATGAATGCATTTATTGCTATTCTCATTTCTAATTTGAGATCCTACTTACGAACATAATTTTTTTTGTATCAAAACTAATAACAATTCTGCACAAAAAAAATCAAATAGTACATAAAACATTTTATTAATAATCAAGATTAAATTAAGTAATATAATTTTTAAATTTGATGACGAAAAATTCCTTTTTAATTTTTATGAATTTCCTATATATGTTAATTTTATTTTACATAGAAGTAAAAGTTAGTAAATATTAAAAAACAATATTTTTATTCTGCATTTTAAACTAACTTTAGAGCATAGCACATTTATGTTTCAACTTTAAGTTCAATTTTTATTATGTAATCTCAGCAAATTCTTTAGGTGAATAATGAAAGGAATAAGCTTTGTTCACTCTAATCATTAATATTAAATATTAGATGCTAATTGCAGTGTTATTGGCAAATATAATGAAAAATTATGGCTGATTTACTTAAAAAAATAGGTCATCGATATCTAAGCAAAAAGGGAATATTAAATAATATAATGTTCCTATAATATCAAAATGGAGTTGAAGAAGTCTGTCCTCAACCAATTTGTTAACAATGCTGGAAAATAAATATTATGTGATATAACAAATATAGATCAAGGTCTAATATTAAATTAAATAGTACGATCTTTGAATTTAAGAGATACGTGAAAAGTAATGGTAAAAGTTTGAATATTAAAAATAATGAATAATAATATCCTAAAAATCTTAAAAAGAATTTTCCTTCAACCAACTTTAAAATTCCTTTGTGTTAAAACCATTTATTAGTAAATGAATTTCGGTTAAAATCGAAATTTACTCGGTTGAGCTAGTATTATTTGAACATTCAATATGAATATAATTAAGAATAGACGAAAATTTAATTCAAATTTTGAATTTGAAATTTGAACAAGCAATACTTCCCAAGCATAAAGCCTAATAAATTAAATAAAAAGAACGAAACTTCAATCCAGGGAATCAAAATATATGGTTAAAAGTGTTATAATTTCATGATAGAAATTTGCATAGCTCATGTTATGGAATAATTATTGTTAAATCAAAAAATCTGTTTTACATTACTTAACAAAATTAATTGCGCTTAAATGAAAAATATAATCCCAAAATGATATTCTTGATTTTTCTTTTAACATAATTTTTCAACCAATAATATATAAATTAAATGCTCAAATTGATTAAGCTTTAACAAATGGGAAGAAAACTTCCTTACCGTATTTGTGTAAGTTTAGAAATGTAAAGCAGGTGGTAGTTGGAATACAAAATAAAGAAATTTATTAATAAATTCCTTCTTATACTAAATAAGCTATATAATAAAAAACGCTTAGTTTATTTACTCGTATTTTTACAACTATAATTTAATAAGTTTAATTAAACTTTAAAATTTTAGAAAATGTTAATTATTTATTTTATCAAAATAAAAATGTATTAATTATGATTTTGTATACTTACAATTTTAATATTCAATACTTAAGAACATTTTTTTCAATATACTTGATTTGTTGTAATATAATTTGTCATGATTTTATATATTAAATAAAAAATTATTTAATTATAGTCTAATATATTAAATAATTTTTTATTTAATATATTAGACTATGATTGTTTTTTTTTTTTGATAATTAATATTTTCAATACCCTTTTGTCTTTATCCTTCAATAGAATTAGCAAAATATTATTTTTCAATAAATCAAATTAAATCTTATATATGATTTAAATTTTTCCAATGGCCCAACCAAATCATAGCAAAACTATTTTGAAATGAAATCAATATTCATTATAAACTTAAAAATTTACACTCGACAATTTTAAAAGTTAGCTAAAACTCTGTAATATTGTATAATATTTTGCTCTGTATATATCAAATTCAACAAAGTGTTCATGGATAAATCAAATACTACTTTTTTCTGTAAATAAAAGAAATGTAACATAATAAAAACTTCAACAATTGTATTAACCGATTCTTATTGAATAAGAAAGACTTTATGATATGATAAAATTCATGAACTTTTCATGCAATTCTTTTTTATATTGATGATTTAAAAGAGTGTTTTAAGCTTCATCCCTTGTTGCTAAAACTCATACAACAGAATAAAATAATCCAAAAATTCATGTGTCATTTGTTACATCATTTTTTATACACTAGCTTTAATTACACAATTCAAGAAGTACATATTAGTAATTTTAGTGCAAAGATAAATTAAAATATATTTTGATACACTTTAGAAACTTTAAGTAAGCATGATTTTCAAAACATTTAAGATAAATAAACAGAAGTTATGAAAATCAAATCAGAAAATGTAGAAGGGAATTTATGACCCACTAAAAGTAATGCAAATATCTTATTACATTATTACACGTGAAATTAAATAAATATATGCAATACATTTATGAAGATCTAAATATTTCTTCCTTAATAAAATTACAATGAACACTTATTTCACATATCATATATATTATTTCACATAACATCACAGATAATGTTGAAATTGAAACCATAAATTGGCCTTTAATTTATGCTTGAAAACTAATTTAATGACAATTGCCATGAATACGCTTCACTCTAAACTATTAGGGTTCCATTTGAATAGAATATAACCGGTCAATAAACCAAATATAATTAAGTGTTTTTTCTGCTCGAATTGTTAGTATAATTATAATAAATAGTGAGGAAACGCAACTAGAATATCATGTTGACTCCCTTATTTATATATTACTACACAGATCAAGCCTCCAACTATATAATTATAAATGTTGATCAAATTTATTTCAGCACTATTTAATATTCACTATTTGTAAAAATATATGACATTTCTATGTTTCTGTGAATTTTCTGTCTTTGTTATCTTTTTTATCATCAAATCGTTCGTGTATCCAAATTTCAACACGACAATAATTGCCAATACGTATTTTTAGTCAACAAACTTTCACCATTTCTCTGGTAAGATTATTCTCTAAATCATTTACAAATAGAGTTAATCTTATTACTGTAAAGTAATCATTTGCTTAGAAAGCAGAGCTACATAATCAAATTTATCTTGAGTTAGAAGACACACGGGTTGCATTCCTAAACTCAGAATCCTAATTGCAAATCGTTATGGTATTTCTGTGCTTACTGTCAAACTTGCCATTCATTACCTATTTTCTTTTCCTTCTCAAATAGAAAAGCATTACCTGAACTCAACTGATATTCGTAAAGAAATTAAGTATAGTTAAACTTTGATTCGATCTCCTTGCTGTTTTTACTATGTTGTCATGACAGGTGTAAAACAAGTTATAAAATTTAAACTTCATTTATAAAAAATTAGTTTTGTAATAATTATAAGTGGATATTATAGTTTTATATATACATACAACCTATTTTCTTTTATATATATTATTATTATTATTATTATTATTATTATTATTATTATGCAGTACAGAAGTTGTCTTTCAAATAAGAAGCTTTATAATGTTTACAGTGATTGTTTTAATGATTTTATCAGATATGCGTTCTATGGTGTGTTATTTACCATTTTTTTAATCCTAATAACATTCTAGAACACTTTTTGAAATGTTCATAAGTAGTTTTTGTTCCTATTAATGCCGAATTCATCTCTTGAACTTTCCACAAGTTTACAGAAACTTTTTTCACGTAAGGAAAGTGTTTTCATTACATTTATTAAGCTATGAATAATTATTAAATTTCAAGTTTTTGATATTGGTTTCATAAGATGACTCATAACTATTAGTTTTTTGTGTGGAATATTGAAATTTAAGTAGGCTTAAATGTGGATAGGATTTAAGACTTTCAATGGCAGAAATAGAAACGACTCTTCCATTCTGTTAAATTTTTAAAATAATTAAATCAAGATAAAGCTAAAACAATTCAATAAATCACTATTTTTCAAACACAATTTATGGAATTATTTTGTTTTATCAAGCCTGAAACTGTACATTTGATGTAGTGAATTATTGAATTAATTACATTTTACTTTTATTCCCTAATTTATTTTCATAGCTATTATCAAAATTAAGTAAATGATCTGTATTTTGTTTGAAGTATTTGGTTAACAAATTTAAATTTTCCTTTCTATTCAACAAGGTTTTATCTTATTTTTTTGTTACCAATTTTATTAATTATAAAGTGTAAGAAAAACCTAAAATAGTCACACTTACTCAATTGGAAAATGTTTAAAGTTTAAAATGAAAAGTTGACTTGAGGAGAAAACACTTAATTCTGGAGTACTAAACATTCTTGTTACAAAATTGTTGCGAAATATATAAAATATTCATTTTTAATTTATGCATCAGTTGTCAAGGGAAGGTTGAAAAGTTTTCTCAGTCCTTAAACTTGCGATGGAGCGAAAACTCATTGTCTGTGAAAAATAATACATTAAACTGCTCTCTAGAAATATTAGAAAATATGTTGCCTTTAAAGTTATGTAACTTGTCTATTTCTTAAACAAATACAAGTAAATGATACTTCAGATTTAGAAAATCAAGCAGAATGTATTTGTTTATGGGGCAGTAACTAAAATTCCATATATTTGAGAGCGAATAAAACTGCTAATATTGAAAACAATTTACAATCAAAAACTCCATTTTGTTCAAAACCAATCGAAAAAAATTCTATTGGTAAATACTCCATCTAGGAGTACCCTAATGTTTAACATTGATCTAACATCTAAATCTTAAATCCTCGTCTCTAGATATTCTGCAAATACTATAATCATAAATAGTCCTTAGGCACTCTTCGCTTCATATTTTAATCCAGTCATTTGACTCCAGCACAGGAGGTTTGAATGGTTAACTAATATCTTTAAATACATGGTGTTGGCTTTTCCATTCGAGCAGATGCAGTTAATCTATTAGATTTTGCCACCATAACATCATTCAAATTAAGCCACTATTTCGAAAATTTGAATTTCCAATTGGTAATAATTACAAACTAAATGTCAAACAGTAATATTATCTTCCAAACAGAATTTCTTCTACTTAAACAGAAACATTGTATGCCTTTCCATATATAAGTCTTCCTTTATTGGTAAGATATATTTTATTGGTAAGGTAATATTTGATTGGTAAGGTAAATATTTACTTACATTCATATATCACTATTATTATATTTAGAAGATCAAATAAACATTTTATTCATATAAAATAAAGGAAATTTCACGTAATTATATAGATAAATTCATAAAGATAAATACTTACGTTTATATAATTTAACAATTGACAAATTATTTTATTGCCAATGATTATTCAAGGACATGTTATTTTGACATATAATATATATGCTAATAGTAGAAATATTCCTTGAAGATGAATAGTTATAATTATGCGTGTATAATTAGAAAATCAATTTATTTTTAAATAATGTATCAATAAAAAACACATTTCCATATAATATATTCAATTATTAATTATTTTTTTTATTTCATTAAACGTTTTAAAGATATAAACTAGCTTTTAATTCTTGTAAATATGAAACTCTATATTTTGTTACTAGAACTTTAATCGAATTCCTAAATTAAGAACATTCTACTTTTCTAAGAAACCATCAAAATAGAAAAATACATTCAAAACGTATGCGATTATATTGTACCTTATTCCGAAATTGATTATAAAAATATAATTTCTGTTATACAGATAAATATATTCAAATATTTAAATATGTTGATAGCATTTATTTTTTCAAGCATTCTCGATGATTAAAAATGTTTAATTAAAAAGGAAAATCAAAGAAAATGGTCTTTTCCCAAGCATAATTATTTATAATATCATAAACTTGCATACCAAACAGCAAGAGCTAATTATAATTTTTTCGAATTAATTAAATCTCATGAATATTGTTGGCACCTAAATGAATGGGAAAATTTTAATATCAAGTAAATAATTGTATTAACGAAAATTCATCTTCTTCTTAATATTCAGGAAATACAAAACTTCGTTCATTGAAAGAGAATTCAATTTTATTTGCCAAATAACTTATTTTCGATTGTCTTTAAAAAGCTTCCATATTTCAAAATAAATTTCTACAAAAAGTAAATAGTGGAAAAATTATTTTAATTTTAGCTATGGAAACCAGAGGGAATTTTAAACTTAAAAAGTGTTAACTCAATTGAATGAATGTATAGTTTATTTGCCTAGTTTTTATTGCACACTCTCACATTTTAAATTTCAAATCTATGATTTCTATTTTCCTTTTATTAAAAAATACTGAAACAAATTTCATCAGGTATGTCCCTAATATTATAAAAAATATTTGCTTATTTACACTTACAAAAAGCTATAGTTTAGTGTGAAATAAAAAAGCATACTGCAGGTCCTGGGTTCGAATCCCAGTTCGGGCATGGATGTACTTTATCTATCTATACAATCTTTGCCCTTTCTGTGTATGAACGAGGTGTGAATGGTTGTCTACCCTAAAAACGGGTCCCTATGGCATGTGTGTACTGAAGCAATCGGACTCCACACCAAATATGGTTCAGTATGAAAAAGTGGAGCAGCGCACCCCATATTATCAGCCTAGCTGACACAAGACAATAAAAACATATATTATTGAAAGATAAGTTCATTAACACACTTAAAAAGTATTAAATAAGTTTGAAAATTGAAATTACTGCTAAGAATTAAAAGGCAAATGAATATTTGAAAATTTCAGAAAAATGGCTTCGAAATTAGTGCAATAAACGTATTTATTTTAGTAAAAACAGATGTAAAATGAATCAATATATTACAATTCAGACCTCCTGCAAAAGATAGTGTATTTTTCTGCAAAAACAAATTGTAATTTTATGTAGAAAATTCTTAAAAAATCAGATTGATTCACAGCAATGGAGTAGTACAGTCGTTAAGTTCGTTAAGATGGTATAATTTAAAGCCACTACCATCAAACAAGGTAATAATCAATTGGAATCTATCTTTTGAAAATAAAAAATAAGTCATAATTCTTTTTCTCTCTTAATTCGTTCTCTGGAATGATTTCATAAACTTCGAAAGCATTCCGGGAACAAACATATCTATAATGTATATTATTGGTGGTCCTTCAAATAAATTACTGGTGACTGATGTCCAATTTAAACCATGCCATTTCTAAAAATAAATCGCAATCTAACAAAGATCAACATTGAAGAACATTTTTTATAATAATCATACAATTTTACCTTATTTGTAATGGTTTTAACTTATTTCTATAAAAGTTGTAGTTTCGTCCATTGTCTATCAACACTTTATGCAATTCTGAAGACTGCATTAGTACCAATATTTATGGATGTGGACTTCATGCAATGCATTCATAGGTTTTCAGTGTAATGATGTAGTCTTTAACGATTTTTGAATCCATAAAATGTAGAGATAGACAGAGTTTTGAAGGTTATGGATAAAATTATTTTACTAGAAATCAATAGTATGAAAAAAATTCTCTCCTTATATTAAATTTTCCAGAATTTATCTTGGGTCTGACCATTGCCTTAATAATGACAATGTGCATCTATGCTGGTTCTATGATAGTAATGAAATAATGGAATATAAAGTTATCCACTGGTAGAACAGAGCAGATTTTATCCTGATATAAACTCCGACTGAAACATTTAGAATATTTTAGACAGATTAATGATCATATGATGCAACTACCGAAAAGTTCCAGATAAGCAAAACAGATGTTTCTTGAAGAACAAGGAGCTTTTATGGCAAAATTATTGAGTATTATTTGTTAAGTACTTAAAGATGATATACAATCGATATAAATCATATCATTTTACCAGATCCCATAAGTATTTTGTTCTTCCTTTTCAACAGACATTTATTTTAACACCACTATCATTCTCAGAAAAACGTTACCTAGGTACTCTGTATTATACGTGTACAATGAGTTCTTATTATTATACGTTACGAATTTTACATTTCTCAATTGATATTTTGTAGAGACAGAATAAAAATTAAATAAGCGGATTTGATCAGACAGCAGTGTATCATGCTATAGAGAAATATTATATACATTTTAATGATGCATTTAAGCTTATTTTTAACGAGATTTTAACGCATTACTTTTGGTAATGTTAACACTTCCTAGAGAACAACCTAACATTTTAAGGCTACATTAAGGCATTTTATACCAACAGAGTAATTTGTCTTCCTGGAAACTTTTAATAAATAATGTGCCGTATTTATGTCTCTAAAAAAGAACACCAAAATATCCAAGTTGCCAACTCATTAGAGTATATAAAAAGACTCAGATGAAGCATTCATCTCCTATAGTTCAACAGTTTGTGGGTTCAATCCCAGTATCTTTCATTGTAAGGAATATCAGTTTTCTCCCCCATGAAACTGAAGTGAGCCTTTTACTATAGATATTGTTCCTATCCAAGCATAAGAATTAAATAGTTCACACAAAAGTAAAATTAAGATTTGGTTCCTTATTCCATTACCATCATTGTGATTCATCACATGACTTCTTTAAGATATTTAAGCTTTGATACTAAACATGTTGGGCAAAACAATTTATATCAGAATCATGTTATCACTGTTTGAAAGAAAGTAAAATGTGCGGAACCAGAAGTAATAGGCATTATTTTCGTATAATTAATGGAGAAATAAGAACATGATAGTATAAACTTTTCATATAGGTGTGAACATTAAAATAAGAAATAAATGTGAAGTTTCCAAGCCATACGCATAAAAACATACCAAAATAAGTGTGCTATAACTACTAAATTTTAAACATTAGGAGAATTCGTTCTAATAAAAATAGCTGTCCTTGCATTCGTTATACCCAGATTCACCTCTATAATCTTTAAAGAGTGTAATGAGACAAGTCACTTCGAAAATTAACTTCTACCTGTGACGATGCAAACGCCAAACGAGAGTTATTGGTTTATTGAATTGAGATATGGTTAGTTTTCTCGAGGCCATACTTTTTTGGTGTTGAAAATGTATAAGTTATTTTAATGTACCATAATCTTTCTTGATATTTATTAAAATTCATTTAAAGAACCTCAAATGATTTCTTGTATTTCTCACTTCAGGGCATTCCAAACCCTTAACTCCATCAGCTCATTTAATTTCTTATTAATTCACTCTCTCTTTTCAATATTTTATTAATTATCCTTTTACTTTCATAAATAACTACTTTTCCGTTCCATTTTTCACAATATTTATTTTTTGCCGATCATATCCAAACCGAATTTGCATATTCCTACATGTGTCATCGAGTTCTATATATGCACATAGTTGTATATTACTCTTCTAACAGTATAAATTTATTTCTATTAAAATAATACTGTTCACTTAACGGGAATATAATATATTTTTATGATACGTTTCAATACAATGTGGCATGTTGAATAAAATAATAGATAAGTGGAAAGGAAAAAGATTATTACGTGCTTAGTAAATCTAATAGGTCAGCAAACTTTATGTATTTTATAAAAATAGGCTTATCAAAAATAGAATTATTAAAAAAAAAAAAAAAAAAAAAAAAAAAAGCTGACGAAAAAGTATTTTAGAAGTCTAACGCTCAACAGGACACGAAGCATGACTCAAAGTTCTCTTAACCAAGAAAGACACAAATACCGCAGAGGGCATTTTTACACTTTCCGAATTCAAACGCCACTCTTTTTCACACATTCGACTACAAAACTCCGGTAATTTTTTTTTCTCTTCCTTATCCCGTTTACTTTTGTCGAGAGAAATTGGAAGTGTGAAAGTGTTGAAGAAAAATTGTTTCCAGGGGATTTTCCTTCCCCCCTTGCCTTTTGTACCATTCCTTTTTTTCTTAATCTTCCTTCTATTCTTCTGTCTATCCGTGAAGATTCCAGAGAGACATTTTTTAGGTCAGGCATCACTTAGCGGTGATTAGAGAAGTGTTGAGAGTTTTAGGGAGTTTTTTCGCCTTCACTCTTTCTACGAGTTGAGGTTTCTACTCTTTTTCTTCTTTCTCAAAAAACTACGAAAAATTTTTATTTTATACGTGGAGCTCCTTTCAGTTTTTGGATCCGTGAAAGTAAAGGAGAGTTTCGGTCACCTCAAACACCCTTCCTTCCATTTCCCAACCCTCTTGTCTGAAGGTTTCTGAAGAGACAAAAGATAGATTGTCGGGTAGTTTACAGTGGTTTAAGGGGAGGAGCTTTGTCCCATTTTGTGGTGATGAGTAAAAAGAAAGAAAGAACTATTTGAAGGATGAAACTGGAAACAATATATAAAGAATTTGTTAATCGCTTTTCAAATGATTAGAGTTTAAATGTTTCAATATTTTAAACTTAATATGATTGCAATTTTAGATAATAAAGATTAAAAGAAATCATTGAAAATTTATTAAGTAAAATTTAAGTTTAATAAATTAAGTAAAATATGAGAATTAAATTAAATATTTAGAAATGAAATATAATATTAAAATTAAGTATATGCTATAAAGTAATAAAAAATCATAGAACTATGAGCAAAAAACAAATTCCAAATTCTGCCCTCTTAAAAATTAGGAATAAGAGCCAAGAAATTTAAGTACATATGTGCTGTAATTTAGTGTGCTAAACAGTTTTAAAATAATCCACTTTTAATCCCTATTATCAATAGTTAAATAAATGTCATGAAGAAGAATAATTTAACAAAATATCGCATGAATAAATTAACATACGAAAATATACTAACATATAATAAATAAAGTGTAAAATATATTAAGAAGAATATGGTAATAAATTCAAGAAAATTATAAACATATGCAGTATAATACACACACGGACACATATGTATGCGTGCAGAACTCACAGACAGAGACACACACATATATATATATGTGTGTGTGTGGTGTAATCTCTTTTTTATAATATTGCACTACACTTTCTTAGATGCTTCAAGCCAAATTCCTCGTGTGTCTCTACAAAATAATGTAGTTTTTCATTTGACAAATGTGTTTGTTTCCTTAATTTAATGATATTATATGTTAACTTTTTTCTGCATTAATTAAATTTTAATAATTAATTATAAATTTGTAACATTTTGTTAAACGTTTTAAGCAGTGATTTCCAATCTTTGTAGATGAAATGATTGGGAAAAGAGAGAAATATTTTTTGAAATTAGCTAAAACAAGCTCAAATTAACTACAAAGTCACAGATAGTTATTGCTTGTTGATTTACATAATATTGTCAAACAGAAATAGCAGTATAACTAATTTTGCCTTTAATTCATTTATTTTACTTTGATTATTAATGAATTCCGAGACTTATATTGTATGTGTGTTTGAATACTTTAAATCTTGAGTCCTGTCTGAGCTACAGGTTCATTAAAATTCAAGAAAAATGACCTGAAATCATTTATATAATAAAAATGCTTAATTTCCATTATAATATGTTTCTTTGGTATTCTTAATTGAGAGCTACTTATATTCTTCTTTACATAAATGTTTAAAATCTTCCGAAAGTTCAAAACATTTCCTAAATTGATATTCATTAAATAAAAATTATAGTTTAAGTTCATATATAATAATATTTAAAGTATAGTATATGAATTATATAAGATAAAAACTAAAATATACTTTTAAAAATATAATAAAATAAACTTTACTTTTTTTAGCACATTTAAACGAGAGATTTTAAATAAATTAATAAGTATGAAAAGTTTATATGTGTTTATTACTTTCTCTGAAAGTTGTAATATATAAAGTAGAGAAATGATTATTTTGATAGTATATATTATAATGGTTTTGTTAAACAATAAGGAGCAGTACATTTTTTTGTGAACTAGAACGGTAAGATTTTTATGAATCTTAAATTATGTATTTTTTAAACATTAAAATTACTGTCATTAATACAACAATGAATAAAATCATAAAAATATATCGGCAATATTTAAAATAATATTACTTAAAACTTTTCATGTTCTAATATTTAAAAAATATCAGCTTTAACATTTTAAAGCCATTTCAAGGTGATAAATTCTTCAATCAACTACGTAAAGATATTTTTCTGTTTGATTACATTAAGTAGTTTCACAGTGTCTCCTATTGCAAGATTAGTGATGACTACTATCGATTAAATGTATGAGTATGTATATAATTAATGTGGGCTAATATATAAATAATACATACATACAAGTATATAAATAATGTGGGCAGTATATAATTAGATAGATCAACATTCCTTTTTCACATAATGATGCAAGAATGGTCATGTGAAATTGTGCTAATACAAGGGATAAGTTACAACTTTTAACCATATCAAAAACATTTTATTAAATATTTAAATATTTTGTGCTGCCAATCAAAGATTGAATACTTTCTTTAAAGCATTATTTAAATAAAATCGCCTAGTTAAAAATATCGATTTTACAAGGACGAATGTCTTATAAACACCATTAAAATATTTTATTCATAGTGAGATAAAAGGTTCAGAAATATTTTAAGAGAAGAAACTGCAAATCAAAGCATTATACATTCAATAAAGAATAAAACGTTTTTCCATTTTCATAAATCTTTAATTTGATTAATTTCTAAAGTTATAATAATTAGGAATTGATATTTGAAATTATTTTCATATTTATAAGATATTAGTTGATAAAACACAATTCTATGGAATAAAACTTCATGGTGTAGAATTTTCCGGATTTTTAACAACGTTTTCCATAGAAACTCTTACGATAGTAGTGAACATGTTTAAATATTTTCTTACAGTTTATTAAATATATATATACCACATACCGGAATACTATACTATACTTTTATATATATATATATATATATATATATATATATATATATAAGTATATCGATATAAACTGTACATTTTTAAATAATGAATCATATTTATGTTGACACTTGTGGCATGAAATTTCATTCTAAAATGTATAATCAATATAATCAAAGAATGCAATGAAAAAAGCTTAATGGTTAAATGATTTATGTTATGTTATATATAATATTGAAATGCATCTATAACATTCGCACGTTAAAAATAAAAATAAATCGAAAAATTGATATAAAAACTATTATAATGAAATTATAATCTATTATCTCTTTTGGGATATTCAATATTATTTTATTATTGCTCACTCAAAGAAGTTTTGAAAAAAATGCTTCTTTCAAAAAAGATTTTATCTTTCCTATAGGATCAATACTTTTATATTATTACTTTGTTTGCTACTCCAGAGACAGAAATGTCACTAATATATAAAACTTTATTGTGATCGATATCTATACATAGAAAAGATTTTTCTCGTGAAAAATTTTATGATGAGTAACGTTTTTGTTTCTATCTACTGAATACCTTTGATTTAATTCAAGTAAAATGGAAAATAGGATCCAGGTCAATTACAGATTTAAGAATAAAATTTTTAAGAAATCTAAGGAAAAACTTTGATAATTGGTGATTATATCAAGATTTTACCCACTGTTAATTGATGATTTAACTTGACAAAATATATAGTCTATTGTTTAAAATATCTTATATATCATATGATTTTATATTCACTGAATTTTTGTTTAACTAATTATGTTAGTTATTCGGTTGTTAATTGTTAAATATTGATTCATTCATTAATTTCTAGTAAAACGTCAATTTAGAAAAAAGTTTACATTCGAAATAATTTCATGTTTATTCTGTAAAGTTCGCGTTAATATTAAAATCAGGCTTCATTGATATGATTTCAAATTTTTATAAACTTTATACTCCTCATCACTTTTATGGAAAAAAGATTATCTAAATTATCCAATGGAATCAAGTTTCATAATAGCATTATTTCTATAGCCCATTTCTAAGCAATATATATTTCATTATTTACGTGTAACTTATTGTTGCTTTAAAGCACCTTCCATATTAAATGATTTCTAAATTATCTATCAATTTAAAGAATAAAATTTCTCATGACCATTTTGATTCCATCACTTCCTCTAAGCTTATTTTTACAGTTCTGCGTTGTGACAGAGTAACGCTATTTCTCAATGTTCTGCTTGTACTGTTAATTAATTCAGCAGTGGATTTAATTTCAGCCTTAATTTATTCCAACACAGTCAGCTATATTCAAAATAACTATTTTTAGTTAACATATCTAATTTCTGAGTGGATGAGCACTGTACCTGCAATTTTAGTAAATAATTTGAATTAAAGCGTTTATTTATTACAATGCAAAATTGAATTTTAGTGAAGAAATTTTTAGTGTAGATATTCTTTTCTGTAAGGCAATACAATTTTATGCATGTCTATCAATTGATGTTGATTTTAATAAAAACTGAAAATTAATCCCATTTGAAGTTAAAAACAGTGACTACATAAATAATGAGTTTCAATTTATCAAAAGTTTTCAAACAAGTTCTGAGAATTCATGTGATTTATAAAAGTTACTGGAATACTAATTAGGCTCCAGAACTTTTGTAAAGAAATTTATTTTTGGATTCCTTTGAACTATAAGTTTTCCTTTAGAATATTCCAAAAAGGGCCGACACAAGAACCAACAGAAAATTTCAAAGAAAAACTCTGCCTTTCAAAGAAAGTTAGCTTCGATACTCGAATAAACAGACTTTGATACTTAACAGATTATTAATGCTTCACTGAACTCTGCATCGATTTTTTGTAAGCTTGTCATAATTGTTGCCATCCCAGCGAGTGTAATTAGAAGAGATTTTTATTATGTTGCTGGAGTCCTATTTTTTTCTGAAAAATTTCTTTCATATAATAGTATATCCATAATTAGATTCCAATTAGGATCGCAGACAAAAGGACCGAATAATCAGTCTTAGGAGCTAAATTTCACATAAAAGTTCCACTCTTATTTTTGTTTTTCTCCTTTTCAAAATACTTTATAAAGGAAAGGTTCTTTTTTGAATTTTCATTTTTTCTTGTTCGATCCCAGAAAGGCATACTCATCAGCTGGTGCTCGTAATATACAAGCACGAGAAGTTGTTTTGAGACAACTGCCTGCAAAAAACTATGTGTTCTTTTTGACTTCATAAACAGATGGCCATCGATTTGTTTCTGACAATATCATGCTACTCCAACGTTATATTTTAATTAGAGAGTTTAAGAAATGGAAAAATGAATATCAGCATTCTAAACAAAGAGTAGTTATTTTGCATCATGATGTTAAATTCTTTCACTTTTAAATATCATTTGAAGGAAGCATGTGTTATGTGGCATAATTGTTTTCATATTAACTTACATAAATACATACTGTCATGTAAAATTTAATTTTAAAACAATTCTATATTCTAATTATTTTCCTATGATCAATGAACTATCAAGTTTCAAAAAATTTTAAGCCATTTCTAAGTTGCATTCTGCTTTGACATTTTATATAACGCCATCTTTTTCTTTCGGAATTACATATAAATTTGACGCTTCTGTTCAAATATTATCATTGATCAAATGAGAATATTTCATAGAAATTGATAGTATTGTTTTCAAATAAGATATCATAATTCAATAAAAATTTCATAATGTGAGCATTTGTATTTAAATTTAAATTTTTTCCTAAAGAATTTTTTTTATAAAAAGTTAAAGATAATAACGATCATAAATACAAACATACAAATTGATGTTGGTTAAATTGCTTATTAGAATTTAATACTTTAAATGGAATATTTTAGTTGGTAAATGGCAAAAATATTACATGCATGGTATGTGAAAGTTTTGCTCGAGTTTTCTAAAACCAATGTCAGTATTGCGTTAAGGAGTTTAAATTTGAATCTAATAAATGAATTGACTTGACAACAAATATCATCTAACTTATATTAATTGAAAATCATAATTTAAAAAATATAAAAAATTAATAATAATATTATTCAATTATTATCCATAAAAATATTATTAACAGTAATTCCCAAACTCCATCATCATAAATTTTAAGCACATACTTTATCAATAAGAATTTTCAGTGTATTTTCTTGTTTTCTGAAATGTTATATAATTAATAGCAAACTTTATTTTTGTTGAAAACAATTTGTATAAGTAGATTTCTATGACTAAAAAATATGTTGGTAATTATATGGTAATTAATTTTAAAGACACCATATTTTAAAATAATAATTTATTAAACAAATAAAATAATAAGTTTAAGGTGACCATTTAAAGATAACTTATATAGCACACATTCAAATAATGAAGAAAAGAGATTCAAATTTTGATTTTTATTGAGAATATGCAATATAGTGAGCTCATGGAGTATTTTATGATATAATACAAAGATTATTTAAGGCTTAGAATTTTAGTTTGAAACGTGTTACAATCTCATAATATTGTATCCGAATTCATGTAAACAATCATTAATTTATGTCAATTCTAAAATTACTTCAGCCAATGATACATCTATTTTATTCATTATTTATGAACTATTTATTTTCCGTAATATAAATATTATGAATTTCGCTTAAGGAAAATATATATATATATATTATATATTCGCTAACTTTTCTGAATTATAAAATTCCTTCATTTTGAGTACCTAAAAAACAAATAATTTATATATCTAATAATAATATTTTCAAGCTTTCTAGAAAAATATGAAGGAAAAATATTCATTTTATATTCATATAAGTTAACACACATTCAATAATATTCAAACTTTTTCCAAAATTCTTGATATTTTAAGATTAGAAACGTTTTTTGGTACTTTAAATTAAAAAAAAAATTAACGATCTATATTTCCAATTTTTTCTTAAAATTATATTACTTTATCTTGTAAAAATTAAGTCACAATCATAGTTACATTTTAGGGAGACATAATTAAGGAACAAATGGGGGGGGGGACAATGCTTTTCTAATATTTGAATTTACAGCTCAAGCTTTCAACAAGCAAAAATTAATTAAAATTTGAATCATATGAAATCAGTGTTATTAATATGTTCATCATAGTAAGTATTACATAAATTTAACACTATTGTGCAATGAAATAGTTAAATTCATTGCATATTTCATATACATTTTATTATCTCTAAACATATCATTTTTAATGTGTATGAAAGTTTAATTACAAAAGTTATTTGGAAGTTATGAGTTACAGTTACATTTTTAAAATTTATTTAATTTCAAAACTTATCTAGATTAATTTAAAATAGTCTTTGAATTAATGTCATAAAACAATTTCTTTATAAGCTTTGCATTTTATTTTTTTTTCCTTGAGCACTAAAAAATATTTCCAGGAATTCAAAATTTATTCTTACAGTAAATTAAATAAATTAAGAAGCTCTAAATTTTAAACCAGCTTATTTCACGTGACCTCGACCAGGGGAAAGATCCCTTCTCTCTCTCTCTCTCTTCATAGAATTTATAATTCCTTTTAATATTTTGTGTCATGCTCTTGTTAGCAGAAACTCACCTTATTTGCATACATCTTTAAAATAAAGCTTGGAAATTGAGGAAAATCCCAGGCAGAAGGTTTCCTCCGGGTCATGAGAGATGTATCTGTGCATACAGTTCAACTCTTTGGGATCAACAAGATGCCTCCCTAACAAAATGATTAGAGAAATATTCCACGACTGTGTATTCATGAAACATAATTAAATTTTGTATCAGAATTCTCTTCCTAATCAGAGTCCAGAATCGAATTTACATCCCTCGTGGGCAAATGATTTCCGGAATGATAACTTTGAAATTACAATAGCGTCGATTAGACTGATGACCTCAAGTGAATTGTAGTGAACATGTCTAGGGAAAACATCAGAGAATATATGCTTTGTGTTCGTGCTATATGTTGACAGATATTTTCTGCAAGTAATCTTCTTAATTCTTAATACATATTAAATGTGTTTCTGATTCCCTCAGTCAGATTACTTCAAATTAAAGATGAAACGGAATTTAAATAACATTTTCTGTGAGCAAAAATATTTTTCAAACTTTTAATTTCTTTCTTCTGAGTCTTTTAGTGTTCACTTTCTCTATCTCAATATTCTAATCTGGTAAAATGTTAAAATTTCATTAAAAAATTCTCTATCTTCAAAATTATTATTATTTAATCAATTCAAATAATTGTCAACTTTCATTGTTAGAAATCAAGAGTAATTATTTTCTCAAAGAACTTTTACTTGTAAAACAAATGCATTTCAAAACGCATTTTATTTATTTATACTGGAAAAATATAAAAAATAATAACAGTTCAAATGAATTCCCTGCATATTTATTTTTCAAAGCAAATAAATTTTAAAAGAAAACTTTCTAGCTTATTAAAGGAATCTAAAAAAAATATTAATTTTCACGTTTAAATATTTATTTATAATTATTTATAGAGGTAATTTCATTTTTGAACTAAAAGCAACATTAAAATTTAAAATAGTTAGAAATTCAATTTCTATTATTTATCCCACATTTTTGTTTTTCATAAACTAAAAAATATCATGCAAAAAATATTAAAAGATATTAAAATAAGCATCTCAAAATGCATAAAGGAAAATATTTGTAAGAATATGAAACATTTAATTAGTTTAAAAAAAATTTTGTAAACTAATATAATACTATAACATTTTAACATAAAACTGTCATAAATAAAACTTACAAACTTACTAACTATAATAACGTATTTTATATGCTAATTAGCTTCTGTTTATATTGAGATTTTAATTTTTGTCTGAAGTATTATTTTAATCTACAATAAAGAAATAAACCCATTTATTGAAGAAAGAGATGACATCACTTTTTGTACAGTAGATAAATGGATAAAAATATCTTTTATTTGAATTACTTCATTAATTTTGTGTGGCACTTAGTTTCCTAAAATTGACAAATTAATGATCACATTCGGAAATGAACATATTCAAAAGTGTAATTAGTAATATTCAGTAAGAATTTGACCCATATAATAATAATTATAAAATATTAAATTGTAGCATACGATATACATTTATTTATTGAGTAAATAAGTCAAATTAATAATAAAGAAATCATCATTTCAATACTTATTTATAAAGAAAGCACTCCGCCTTCGAAGATAATTCATGAATAAGAATTGTTTCAAACGTTTTATCTTTGGAATTTTCTATATAAGCGTATAAGGAAATAATAAATATGAATTTTACTTAGATAAATATAAATTAATATATGCTTGTTGTTTTTCTCGTTTATACTTAAAATATAAAGCATACAAATCCCAAAACCATTGTCATATGGAATAACTCAAATTATATTTTTCTAGTTCTCTTTTTATTTTGTATATTTCTCAAATCCATTTCATTCTTCTTCTGTATTTGAGTTAATAAAAATACAGCATTCACAAATGCCATAACTTTATAGATAGAGAATAAATTATGTGTGAATAATATTATATAAATATAAAATGTTTCCTTGTAAATAAAGAACTTAAATACTAGTAATTAAAGCAGTTACATGAGGTTTTAACATTGTATGATAGCAGAAGCATAAAGTACCTCTAACAATGATTGCAGGCAGGGGAACTGATATGCGTTTAAGCTTAATTGTATATCATTAGATATAATTATATGTTATTAGACATGACTGTTTGTTATTAGAAATTAGGAAACAGAGTCATATAGATCGTGAATTTAAATTGTGGTGAATTAAAAGCTTCATGTTAAATACCTTCTTTCCGTTAGAAATATTTTGTTTGAAAAAAAAAACTGAAATAAATTTTTAAGTATTAAGTGAAATCTTACAAAATGTTTTCACAAAGGTAAAATATTTTTAATCTAGTATTTCAGTGATTATTAAAACAAATTTATCTAAATGCTTATAATGTAAGTTATCTACCTAAAAATTAGTAGAAAACATTTGTCATGTAATAAACTTTATAGTAGTTCTCATACAAAAAAGTTAAGTATTTTTATAAACATTGAAAAATTATTATTACTATTTCCCTATAGGTGTATGTATAACATAATTTTCATATAGATACAACAAATTTTAAAATTGTGCAAATAAATCCTGGAATTTAAGGTAGTACATCTTACCACATTTTACTCATAAAAAACATAAATTGTTTCAATAATGAAAAAAGATTAAATACATTTTATTAAGTACATTTTATTAATACATTTTATTTTTTGGTAGCTAAACCTTGAATCTCAAACTTTATAATTCTTAACAACTATCTAGATAGACACTAATTACAATATGGTAAGATTTGAAAAACTGGTAAATTATATTTGAGGTAAAATTTCCAGTGAATTATATACTTAAAAAAATGAATTGTATCTAGCTTTTCAATCGCATATGTATCTTTAGAAAGATTGTAAAAATAAAAAAATAAAAATAAATAAAATGTTGTTTTGATACTTGCGTTAAATTCCATTATACAAAAAGTCCACACATGGCCAAAGTCCATTATGATAATCTGTTTACATTGTTTCTCATTCAAATTTAAAATGAATTGAAACCGATGGTATAAAATCTACGATTAACAAAACATGGTTTATAGTGGCATGGTTTATTTTAGCAAACAACTAAAAAGAATTCTAAAATCATTCTTTTAACAATAAAACAATTACTTAAATGAAAAATCTAAAAAGAATAACTCGCACAAATAACATCGTTCCCCATACGAAAGAAGTTAATCTTGCTTCAACAATAAATATATCTACATTCTGTCAAATCAGAAATAATGAAATTCTCTAACCAAATGGCAAACTAAATGAATAACGTAATTTTTGTAATTTGTGTGATATAATTTTAATTGTTGTTTATCTGACTCTAAGTGAAGTTTCTCTTGTTAATGTCAAAATCGCATTCTGTTTTGATATCTATATCTATGTATCTATCTATCTATCTAAAAAGTTTCCTATTAAATGCAAATACTTACAAATGATATTTGCCTATTTGTCACCCTATATCTTTTTTGAAATATAATCCTCTTTTTAAAAATAAAACATTATAAACTTTAAAATTTATATATAGTTTCTGCTCAACTAAAAACTAATTCCTATAGTTTTAAGATGCAGATACTGACTACAGTATCAGCTATGTACGTCGTTAACATTAAAAAAATTAATAAATTTTTGCATGTCCTTAATTTAAGAATTCACTTTCTTTATTAATAATGTACTGCTATGAATAAATGTACTGCTCTCACTACAAGTAACTGTGTGTGTGTTTGAATTTGAACTACAATATAAATTAATTTACTTAGTTTAATACAACAATGTATTTTCTTTATTCATTCAAATCAATCATTTACTTAACTCATAAGAAACTAATGATTTTTCTCTATTTTATTTACCAAACTAAGTGCTAATATATTTAACTTTACTTTAAAATATTAAACTTTCCCGTGACTGAATGGTTTCCAGTAACAATAATCTATTATATTATAATTATATTAAACATTTTACCAATATTAGTTTTCTAATTAAACATTATTGTTCTAGTTACTATAGGTCTCTACCTAAAATAATAACTTCTATCTTCAGCTTCGCTTAATTACTTATAGTCTTTATTTCTGTGTAAATTTTAAAATTATTCTAACACAATGCAAAAATATAAACTTTACATGTTCTAACACAATATATTGTTCAAAATGTAAAATTGTTCAATTATGTATTTTATTAAAATAAAAATTATTCATGATATTGCTCACTTAGTAAGCGTTTGACTATGTTTTCAATAAATATTATTAGAAATGATATTTTAGAATAATGTAAATAATATAAAAAGTATATTACAAAACATTTTAAGAAAATTAAATAAACAATATTAAAGCTATTAATATTAAGAATGTCATTTCAATGATACTAAAAAAAATCCACTTTGTAGAAGCTTTTTTTAGTTGATGAGAGAAGAAGGTTAAACAATGTAACTATTAAAGAACTAAGCTGTCACTGTAGAGAAGATTAACAAGACATTTTGTTCCATTTCCATTTTGCTGACAGTTACACTGTGGTTAACCATTAATTTTCATGATATATAATTTGCCCTTTCACTCGTATGTGTCCTATTAGCAAGTAACATTCGGAACTTAAAGAACTGAAAAGGTTTCTGAGTGAGTGAGTCAATGATCCAGAAATAGATGGATTTGTATGCGATAATCGTATTTTCAGTATAGTGGCTCAAATCGGAGAAAAATAATGCTATTTAATTCTTCTTAACGTAAAAAATACACTGCAAGTAAAATTAAAAATAATTATAGTGAAATATTCTATTGAGCAATGCTTTATATCAGTTTTCTATCATAGTATTTACTATTTTCAAATAATTTCAGTTATGTATAAATAGGTGATTTAATTAATGCATTTACAGATTATTATATGTGTCAAAAGGGTATAAAAAATTTGAAGGGCTCAGAATAATGTTAAATTTGGAAATAATGTTATTAAAAATAAAGTAAAATATATGTCATATGAAAAAAATAGTTCCAACTTTTTTCAATAGATGGCGATATAATATAAAAAGCATGCAAAAGAAATTATATATCTATCAAGGGTATGATTAAAAAAACTTATAAATATATTAGTTTTTTCTCATTTCACATCTGAGAAATATGTCATGACTACCTGAATGAAGAATCGTGCTTCACTTTAAAAATACGTTGGATAAAATGACTTATGTTTGTCTGAAGTAAATAATTCATAAATTCTCTTTTGTTATACTATCTAGTACAGAGGGGTACAGAACTGATTCCTTATCAATTGAAGAAGTTGCCCTAGCAGTGCAGAAAGAGTAAAATAATAATGTGCAACCCCTAGTGACGGGTATTTGCAGAATACTGGACATAACTCTGAACACGATATATAAAATTTTATGAAACATCTTGCATTACTTTCCATACTAAGTTATTCATGTTAAGAGTTCCTTCCTATTGACTAAAACAAGAAAGAATTTTGCTTTAGAATTTATTTCATTCGTGAAAGGGAACAATGAATGATCATGGAATATTTTTTGAGTAAAGATCAAGCCCATTTCAATCTGAAGCATTTATTTACATAAAATAAGCAGTACCATTTTATTCTGAAAGAAACTTTGTGTGATGCGTGTTTATAGCATCATTTATAAGTCTTGCTTTGTATCCTATACCATCACCAGTAAGTGCTGTGAGTAATTTTTGTTCAATATAGTCTTTCTGGATCTTTAACTGCATGTATTTGTGTATCAGATCATTTTTATGCAATACGGCTCCTCACTGCTCTTGCAAATCCAGTGCAGTAGCATCTGAAACAATTTAGTAAATACTAGAATAATCAACTGTTATTTTCCTACAGCTACATCTTAAGTCACCTGATCTTAATCCATGTGACTTCTGGATTTGAGCTATCCGGAGAGATACTAGATTCAGATCTCTGATTACAAACTTAGTTGAAATTAAAACACTTTTTTTGCAATACATTCTAAATGTGACTCCTGTGTTTGACAGTCGGTTGTGAACAGGATGTTTATTAAATTTAACTTGCTTCAAAAAACAGTTAAACTTATTGTGCATTAGTGAAATTTAAAACCTAATTTTATTGATGCATTTTTAGCTATTTATTGCCTCAGGATAATAAAAAAACTGATTATACTCATGCTTCTTACGTGAATTTAGTTTTTATGGCAGTTAAAATTGATTTTATAAAGTGTGATGTGAAGTGACCTAGTCATGCTCAAGTTCCTAACAATATCGCATCTGCATAGTCATAACCACTAAATATTATAGTTCGTTTAGGATCAGATTTACTGTACAGTCACACTTGGCGTGTTTTCCGGCGCAAAATTTGGCGAACATTTTTACTGGAAATCCGGCAAACTAGTGTTTTGGCAGCCCTATTTGTCAATTTTTCATATATATTTACCAATTTAAATTAGCTAACATAAAATTCAATCAAAAAATTTTATGAATAATTTAACATATCAACTTTATTATTTTATCCTTGATGTTTGAAATCTATAAATTTGCGTTTTTTGTTAATTTTGTAAAATTAGTTGAGCATATTGTTTGATACCAACAATGTATGAAATATTTGTCAATATTTCAGCCAATTTCTTCACGTCATTTTCCCCAATTGGAAATTCATCCTGTGGTCACCCTTGGTGACTTTTTGAAAATTTCGCCAAGGGTGACCGTATGGTAAAATGTTACCTTAGTTTAATATGTAATCAAACATCAGCCATTGTTTTACAATTTATTTATCCCTTGTAGACTAACCCATTTAAAGTATGCTGTTTACAATATCATCTGAGCTAAACTTTGGAACTCTTTTTAAACCAAATGTTCATCTGCTTCTTTCAGCAATACTTAGTTCAAATCTCTAAACATTCTGATCAGTAGATATTTTTTCTATACCGTTGAAACTTAATCTTTGATTAAAATCATTATATATATGTTTTTGAGCATGTTGGAATTTATGCCTGTTAGTAATTGTAGTATCAATACGTGTATTGTTCACGAAAATATTTATGTGGTAATAAAAAATTGCTATAATGACACGGGCATTCATTGATAAATTAAACAAAAATTTGACAAATCAACATTTTATGTGTGTGTGGTTCACGAATCCGGATTTTTAAAAAGAAGACTTTAAATAATGAAATTATTTTACAAATTTTTTCTTAGGTACATTAATAAATATCTAAACAATAAATTTTAGAACATTATTTATATGAAATTATTTTTCTTTTTTTACTATCAAATATAATGAAGAGATGTTTTAACCTAGAATAGAGAGAGATCATAAGATTAATTCATAAATTCCATTTCAAATTTTCTCATATTACCTGAATGTAACAGTGCACCAACAAATCCACAGAATATTAATTAGAGTTGGGTGAAAATTGATTGTGTATTTATTATAATTATATATTACATATAGGAGCTTGTAAGATGTTTTTCGTTTATGCGCAAGATGATTGATTCATTTTTAGTGTTCTAAAATGCTGGAAATGCATTTTAATGTATTATTTCTTGCTTTTGGAAAGGGAAGCAGAATGCAACATTCTCAGAGTTAATAAGAGCTTTTATTTCTTAGAAAGGTATTTGAATACAGGTTTTAAAATAATGATTGAAGTTCAATTGAAAGTCTAAAATTAGTCAATTTTATATTTAGTGAATGCATGATCTAAATTTGAATATTACACATTTTATATATAACAATATCTAATATTAAAAATTATTTAATCACACACACAGATTGTTTTGATTTAGAGTGATAAAAATACAGTGACTTAATAAAAACAATAAAGTTTTTGTACCTCAACCATTCAATTACACTCTTATAAGATGATTTGTTTATTGCTCAGTGGATATTTTTTGCACACGAGGGCTAATTAGATTGGGGACTACAGATTAAAGTGCATTCCGAACCACTAAAAACATCCAGGACCCAGGTGAGTTTCGAACCTATGACCTGTTAAACCGAAAGCAAGAGCGGAAACCATTCTACTGCCCACTCGGTTATTCTTATAAGATTTCGGCACATTTGCATTTTAAGTGCTTCAGAAATAAAGAAAGACACTAAAATATAAAGTTTTTTATCTAAACATAAAAATAGGTAAAACATAATTTACTAAAGTGTTTATTTTTAAATATTACTGTTAAAATCAAACTAAAATATGATTTTTATGTGGTTTATTTCATTTTACCAATATAATAATAGTCATGCAGAAAAAAAATTCCTTTCACACACTTAAGAACTACAATGTTTTTGTCAAGTGTCTCAAATAATGAATTAAAGCATCATTTACTACTTTTCTTTTGCTAAAACTCTTATTCCAGTATTTTTTTTTGTTAAATTTGGATTACAAAGCATTAAACTTACTTTAAAAATATAATTTCATTAATTAAAGAATTATTTTCGTGTTTTTATTTAATGTTCAAATATTTTAATTTCTTGAGAATTGATTTCTAATCTATTAACATTAAATTAATTATATGCAATTTCACACCTAACTTCAATTATGAGGAAATAAAACATGGAAAATATATATATATATATATATATATATATATATATATATATATATATATATATATATATATATATATATATATATATATATATATATATATATATATATATATATATATATATATATATATATATATATATATATATATATATATATATATATATATATATATATATATATATATATATATATATTAAATATTGGTCTACTAATTGTACAAAAGAATATATTATTTACATAATCAAGATAATGAAATGGCTAATTTATACCTTATGACTGAAATTCTTTATTAATTTTAAAATCTACATTTGGTCTTGGTGGATTTGGAACAATGAAATATTTGATAAAATTTGTCTTTTATTTATGATAAATAACAAAGCTATGCTTTAATATCTACTCTTAACCTTCCTTCTTATACTTACTAAAACAATGATGACAGTGTGTACCAAGCGAAGGAAAGCTGTTTGTTTCTGTAGTGTGAGATATGTGAGAGCCTCCCAACTGTCTGAACGTAGATCACACACCATATCGCAAAAGTGAATAGTTGTGATTTCAACCTGTCAAAACATCTCGATGATTGACAAATAGGGTAGTTCTTGATTTGTGGATATATTTAAAGTCAAATTCCAAAGCAACTTTTGGAGTTATTTCATTCTGAAGCAAAATTATTATTCATTAAGCACTCCATGAAAGGGAATCGCTTAGAGAAACAAGTATCACTGTTTATGATGAAATTGTCTCAGATGGGTGCATAGAATTTTATATCCAAAATTACTCTGAAATTCAAACCATTTAAAGAAATAAAATAGATGATACCTGTAAATATGAAATCTATAATGCAAAGAAAAAAGATTTTAAAATCTTGGGACAGAATTATGTCGCAGTATATCACTCATTCGTCGCAATATATCACTTTAATATGATATATATATATGTATACACACAAACACACAGGTGTACTAAAATTAAGAACCAAACGGTTTTTCTAGTGCAGCGAAAAGACCACGATTATGCAGCATCCTGGAGACTGTAAAACGTGATATCGGTCGTCCAGTCGTCTGTTGGAGATGTCTCACGATTTCTCCAGTCGTCATCCGGCTGTTCCTCTTTGCCTTTATCACCATATACCGGTCATTGACTCCGTTGATTGTTCGTGGACGGCCACTGCTGAAACTTAGGATAACTGTTCCTGTAGTTTAAAATTCTCTCCAGATTCGTGAAATGTTGCTGTCAGCGATTCCAAACTCCGCAGCCACACTTGTCACACTTCGACATTCCACAATGATTCGACCTCACGTAAAGTCGTCTAGATGCTGTCTACGTGGTTACCTGTTCAATATTTCACACTGATTAAGCAGATCTACGTCGTTTAAACTGATATACACCGTGTAATAGCTTTCATAGAAACGCTGAGCATATACCGCTAGCCTGCTTTATACCCCTCCGACATTCCCCTTTTACGTGATATTGCGTAATTTGAGTAAGCCCTTGCGTAGATTACCATAGTCGATCATCTGATTGGTCTTTTGGTCCGATCTACCTGTTTGTTTCACTGTTATGCTAATTTTTCCATTTCATGCTTAAATTTTTGCACACCAGTGTGTGTGTGTGTATATATATATATATATATATATGCGTGTGTGTGTGTGTGTCATATAAAATAATATATATATATATATATATATATATATATATATATATATATATATATATATATATATATATATATATATGCGTGTGTGTAATATAAAATATAATATAATATATATACACACATTTTTTCAAAATCAAAATTAAATACAACATTTTCAAACTATTTAATTATGTAGCATGTTTATTGTCAGAAAAGGAAATATACTTTACATAAATAAAAAATACGTGCAATCTAAACCTTAGCAGACACAGTCAATAAATTTTAGTTAGTCGCAGACTAATACTTCACCTTTCTGTTTTAACTTAATGGAGAAATATACTGATTTCTGTATCAATCATGTCATTTGAAACTGTTTTATTATTAGTATGTCTGGCCTTTCAATACTAGCCTGTCAAAAATGAGGACTGCTAGAAATTTACTTTAAATATATTGTTTTGGTGTCAATATTGTAAAAAATTTATAATTTGTGCTTAATGAAAAACTTACTTATATAACATGAAATTGTAAAAATCTAACGATTGAAAACATAACTCGACTTTATGAAAAATACACATTTCAACTATAAATATTTTTAGAAAATATGCTTTAAGCCTGTAATTAATGCCATGAGCTATGTTCTCTACATATAACATTAATTTATCCCTCAATTTAAGGTAAAATATTATAATATATTTATATAGTTATATAATATTTATATATCACTGAGATTTTACTTCAAAATTTGGAAACTATGAATAAAATATTTTTTTCAGATTAAGATTAACTTACATTTTTAATGAATTAGCAACTAAATTTCGTCATTAAAAAGTAAAAACCTCCAACTGACTTTAAAAATATTTTAGTAGAATATTTTTGAATATTTTAGTAGAATATTTAGAATATTTTAGTATAATATTTAGAAACCGCAACTGACTTTAAAAATATTTTAGTAGAATATTTTTAAAGTCAGTTGCGGTTTATGCGGTATTTAAAAAAATTATGTTTTTTCTATTCAAAATGCTTTAGACTTTCATAGTTGATTAAATCTGAAGTATGAATTGTGTGGCAATGAATACTTTCTTATATGTTAAAATCGATATTAAATCCCAACTTAGCGCTTTATTAATGTGTCCTCAATTTATATCATTTAATTTATTTTTCAAATTCTTTATAAAAAAATTGTCAAATGATTTGTCATAAACATTCTTTGTTTTAATGAATTTTTAGGTTATTTATAAAAATATGTTTTTTTTTTTTTTTTTTTTAAATCGGGTGTTTTTTATAAAGTTACATTATTAGCGAATGACTCCCCAATTTTTATTTTTAATTTGTTCTATTGCCTACTAGTGATTGTGTAAATTTAAAAGATAGTAATAAAGATTGGAAAATTTAAATACATATTTAAAAAAAAATAACTGAATACAAAAATTTTATAAACTTATAACCCTAGATTTATTTTTATAAAATTGAACTTTTTTAAATTTTCTTCTAAAGTAAATTTTTAAATAACATATAGATTAAATGTGTCAATGACGAAAAAATATATATTTTAACGCAATTAAATTTTTTTTGATAATACAGTCTTAAGAATGACTTAACTGACTATAACTGGAACACCAGGAGACTATTCAAAACAAAGAATTAATACGAAAAAAAATTATTATTGTATATTTTCAAATTATAAAATAGTTTTTCATGCACTTCAATTTATTAAAACTTTGAATAAATTAAAAAGACTAAGGAATTACAGTTTAAATGTATTTTAAAAAATTAATAGATATTTCCCATATATAAACAAATTTGGTATTCTTTTACTATTAGATACAAATTAGATATTCTTAAATGACAATTTTATTAGAAATTATGAAAACTTAAGATCTTATTTAAACTCTCCCTGAAGTTACTTGCAGAAATAATTAAATCAGAGATTAAATGATAAAAATAATCAAAGGTTAAACTATAAGTGAACAATATTTACTTTCTTAATCAATAAATTAATTGTTACTCTCTTACAATGTGATAAAATATAAATATTACATTACATTTTACGATCTCTGTATATATTCAAAGGTTTTCATTTTAAAAACATAATTCTCGGCATGTGGAATCTATCTTTAGTTTACACATATATCATGGTTACTGTGAAAATTATAAAACTGAAGATATAAATTTTAATTTAGAAATATACAGAATCACAAAAAAGTGATATATTTGTGTCAGAAGTTTCAACATTATGCAAATTAAACAGCTTCTTGATTAATGATTTATTTGTAGGCAATACTTTTATATTTTGATATATATTAAATAGATATTCATAAAAATTAGATTTACATTAATAGAAAAAGGAAAAAAAATAAATATACTGTACACAAGATAAATTGTGTATTAAACAATCATTGCTTAAAATCAATTTTTATTATAATTATTATATGTTTAAAATAAGTAACTGACTATAATGTGGAACATTTTTAATACTTTAGCTTTGTGTAAATATTTGTGCTACATTTGTTATAACAAATATTTTGAAATATAATAAAATATCAATAGAGACTGATGATTTTATTATATAAAAATATGCTCTCTTTCTTATCCAGCATTCATTTAACTCCGGATCTTTAATTTTTCTTTCATGCATATAAATAGAAATGATGAACACATAATGCATTTTTGCTCCATACGAAAGTAATGTTTCACAATATTAATCATAGAAGAAGCAGGTTGTCAGTGTGTTGAGATGTTAAGCAAGTCAATTTTCAACACATCCATTTGTTTTGGTTGTTCATTGCAGATTGCTGTCCATGTAACTCATTTCTTCAATTTGTCCAACATTTGATGACTCATATCATTTATTTGTTATTGTCGATGGAAAAATTCCTTGTGATATTCTTCCTTGCAAACTGGTGTGTGTACATTTTATTGTTTAAACACTTGCAAAATATTATTTTTTTATTACATTAATAGTTGTGTATATAAATAATTGTACAATGCTTTTGAAATATTATGTTTAAGAAATTCCAGTAATTTTGTTATTCTTTTCATAATTTCCTATTTTTTTTAAAGATTGTACATCTGACACAAATAATGTTAATATTTCTTATTTATTTATTGATTGCCCTGTTTCGTAATGAATAAGAGTTATATTGAGAATTAGTCTATAAGAGCATAAATCAATTTTTAATTAAATTGATAAAGTGTAATACTAATAGTAATATATATATATATATATATATATATATATATATATATATATACATAATGTGTTAATGTGTTATGCACATAGATTTGGAGTTTTAGGTTTTCAAGTTCCATTGAATTGTAATCGCCAAATACATTGCTTGGAAAATGTTAACAGTTTCTTTTTTATGTAAATAGTTGTACAAAAATAAATATATTAAGTAAGCAATCAGTAGTAAAAGTAAATTTAACTGATAAAATTCCTAAATATTAATATAAAAATTAAGTGATACGACTATTATTGTCAATTATTTTTTCTATTAACTATTTGATGAAATCAATGGATTAAATAACTTCTTGAATGGAAATCTACTACAAAATCAGCTACCAAACTATCGATTACAGTTTTATAAATAAAACTATTTGCTGAAGAAAATTTACTGTGGAAATACTATAAGTAAATTATAATATGTATTTAAATGCCTCTTGAAATAAGAACCAAAAATCACTATGCTTATTATTCATTTATTTTTCTATAATTTATTTATAACATTAATTTAGTTTGACTAATTATTTTCTAAAAAATGGGAAGATAACTTAGAAAAATTAGTTAATTAAATTCTTATGTCATTATTCTCATGCCAAAAACAATTTTATGTGAAAAATATTACAAAATTATCAAAAAAAGTATTGGATTTATTACTATAACCTAAACATTAATGCTTAATACGAAGAGCTTTTCAAGGAGTATGTCTTAAAACATTTCAAAAATAACAGGGGAAAAAATTAAATGCTTAATATTTTATTGATTATCCATCTTCATATTTTTTTGGCATTTTTGAATGGCAGGCACTTTGTGACTAATTTTCCGTAGTTACCCACTGAGCAACTGCAAACCAAGTTGACGGAGGTGAGTAGCATTACCCACGCCATATTACCACAAACCCATTTATAGGGTGGGCCATATTCATAGATCGTTTCAGAGGAATAGACAGAGAAACGCAGAGAAAAAGTAACATTCATGCCCGAAATCGGTATTCGAACACATGACCTACAGCTCAGATTTTAAGACCACTCAGCCATTAGTCTACTATTATTTTCAGGTATAAATTTAATATTTATTTAATTACCTAATATTACACATTTGAAATTTTATATAGCTTCCCAACAAGTAGACTATTATTGTTGTTGTTGTTCTCGTGTGCCAGCCAGGCTGGCAAATTGGGGTTCGCTGCTCCACTTTTCCAACTGAACCTTATTTGGTGTGGAGTCCGACTCCTTCAGTACACACACATGCCATTAGGGACTCATTTATAGGGTAGGCAAAAATTCACACCTAATTCAAGCACAAGAAAAGGATAGAGAGAGTGAAAGTACATCCATGCCTGAATCGGGATCCGATCCCAGGATCTCGATATCCGTAGTCAAGAACGCTGGACACTAGACAAGCTGGTCGGCTGAGTATTATTGTAATTTATTATTATGATTTGATTCATCGATGTAAAAATTACTTAATAATGTGAAAACTAAGAACATTGAATAATAATAATAAATTATAAACATATTATATTACTGATTCTTCGTACGTAATTATTCTAAACAAATTATACTCCAAAAATAATTTTAATCAATTATATTATTGCTGAAATTATAAATTATTGAATTTTAGGGGAATTAGGGAGCAAAACATCCGATATTTAAAATATATATTGTCTGTATTTAATTAATATTTTTCTCTTAGAAGAGAAGCAAATAAAGAAATTAATTAGCTATCGAAAATTGTGTCTTTTGAGAACTGGATGATTTAAGCACTTCTTTTAATTTCAAAAGCAAATCATCAAGTTTTAATTCAAATCAATTCAAGAATTTAAACTATAACAGGTTACACATTTTGAAAGTATATAGTGTTTGACTCACAAAACTATTTCTGAAATCCCCATTGTCTAAACAAAAAATTATAGATTGTTTAAGCATTTAGTTATAAAATGATACATTGAGTGTAAAATGTTATGTTATTATATAAAAAAGTAAAAGTAAGCAATCGTCTCAATTTTAGCAGATAAGTCTAAAATTTATATATAGATCTCTTCAATAGTATGCAAAAACTATTTATTAGATATAACACATAATCTATTGAGAAAATATATTACTCTTCTTGTAACAGTGGAGCCAAAATGTGCTAATTATGTAATTATTGCCTATAGATTTACTATTGATAAATAAAGAAAATTTCTTAGATTAGAAAATGGTTTATAAATTGTGTTTCGGGGGAGTAATATAACAAAATTATATTTTCCTGAAACTATATATATTTATGCAGCTATATATACATACTGGTTATTATAAAAAAAGAATTAAAATAGCTTAAAGCAATCTAAAAAACGTTTTATTGAACAAACTCTAAGAGCATCTTTCGTATTCAATCCTCTTGATGCAGGTAAATAATCCATAATAATCCTACTTCAATAAGAATATTTCAAAAATATGTATTAAAATTCACATTGTTTTACAGATTCATTTATAATTTCATCATGTATCTGTTTATTTAACAATGTGCATAAAATGTTACAACATAAGGATATTTACAGGACAGCCGATGAGCTCGCTGAAGATGCCCGTAATTCTCCTCAGACATCCAAATGCTTGACTCTCATTGACGGCAATGCAGTTGCCAGTTCGAAAACTAACTTGCCAGCAAGAGAGAGAGAGAGTTAAAAAGTTTCAGTACCTGAATTAAACATTGACAGAACGGTTTCAGCTATAATACCCAGACTTAGAACAAAATACTTAAAAGGCATGAGGATTTCTACAGATCGACAAAGGAAATAACCAGGTGTTGTCCTCACCACCCCGATAACACGCCTAACTTTCTACAATACACATATGCTGTCCAGCAATGCTGGCCAAACGCATTCACATCAATATACAGGATCATGTGGAGCACATCATGGAGCACACAGGATCATGTGGAGCACATCATGGAGCACACAGGATCATGTGGAGCACATCATGGAGCACACAGGATCATTTGGAGCACATCATGGAGCACACAGGATCATGTGGAGCACATCATGGAGCACACAGGATCATGTGGAGCACATCATGGAGCACACAGGATCATGTGGAGCACATCATGGAGCACACAGGATCATGTGGAGCACATCATGGAGCACACAGGATCCTGTGGAGCACATCATGGAGCACACAGGATCATGTGGAGCACATCATGGAGCACACAGGATCATGTGGAGCACATCATGGAGCACACAGGATCATGTGGAGCACATCATGGAGCACACAGGATCCCTTGGAGCACATCATGGAGCATACAGGATCCAATTACAGATTATTTTACAGATCCAATTTCATTTTACAGATAAACCTGAAAAGATCGTCAGGGCTGTCTTCAACAGATTCGAGACATAATTAGCGTTTCTGCATGTACTACATGGACAAATTATCATCATAAAGATATTTTTCAGATATATATATATATATATATATATATATATATATATATATATATATATATATATATATATATATATATATATATATATATATATATATATATATATATATAAATTATTCATATGATAAATCATTAACCACTGCAGTATTTAAAGCAAAAAATTGATACAATTCATTTGCACACATAAAATTATCTTAAATAATTATCATTTAAATTGGATTCTAGAGGATATAGTTTGTAAAATTAGTTAACATAATATATAAAATATTTGGATAAATATGAATAAAATATTGCTAATTTAAAATAGAAATTTAATGACTGATTCAGAGCATTATTTTTATCTAACGAGAATTTATCACAGGAAAAGTACAAACAAATGAAATAATTTGAATAAATAATTAATTTTAATAAATTTCCACAGAAATCTCATGAATATTATTACTACCTACAGATCCCGTTTCGAGAAATTGCATTCATTGCCATTAAGAAATAAATCTTATTTTTAATTAATAAAATATTTTTTTCAGATTTTCAAGAGAAATATTTATTACTTTGGTTTGATAAGTATGTAATTTTAAAAGTCTTTCTCTTTGTGAAGATAACTAAGTCATATTAAATATTCACAAAAATCTATTCCTGAAATTTTTATTGGCGAATTATTATGAATTAACAAATTTAACACAAAAATAATTTTCACAAAAGATTTAATTTACAAATGAAGTGAGAATTTAGAAATTTAAATATATATTAAGCAATAATTTTCATTTTAAAGAATAATACAAAAAATATATTTGATTGCAATTCAATTTGTTTTGTTTTTTTTAAATAACTATCATTAAAATGTCAAGGAACTGGGAGCACATTCTTGAAAGTATTTGCAGTAAATATTTTTACCCAGAAATAGGTGATATATTATTTATAAAAAATATTAATTTCATTCCTCTAAAAATTACTGAATTTTGGTTTGCTTAAAGTATATAATAATAAAAATTAAAATACTTTTTCAGTATTTTATTTCTTGTTAAAATCTTCAAATTTAAAGAAAAGGAAAATAACATATACTTCTTAAGGTAAATGTGAATTAGCAAAATATTATTTGACAGACTATTCTTTTAATTAACTTCAATACCAATTTTGTTTAAAATTTGAAGAAATCGCAAACATAAATGATTGAATTATAAGATTTTTCTATTTTTGAGAGCCTATGATATAGTCATATTAAGGATAATTTTTTTCACTTTTTAGTTCAAAACTACTAGTGGAGTTTAAATGATTATTATTACTCTTTTATTTATTTCTTAAAATGTATCTTCTCTAATAATTTTTTCAAGAAAACTCTACAAGAAAACTCTCTATTTTCTTTCTTAAAATCATTATCTATGAAAATCTGAAATATGATAATGATCCTACTTCAGGTTCATTTAATAAATTATGACATTTATTGAATGAAACTTAAGTATGATCATTTTGATACAGTGGATTGATTTAACAAATACATCACCAAAAATGAGTTATTATCAGTATTTATTTTTTTAATACTCAACTGCTTTATAAAATAAAATTTCTTATAATGAGCAAATTTTTACTGAAACGAAATTTTACATAAATTAAAGTGTTTGCTTTTGTTTTTGTGAAAAGAAATGTGTAAACAATAATAATAATGTAAGTTTCATTTTCTTTTAATTTCTACTAATAAATAAAATTGTACTAAACTTTTAAATAAATTACTTCAATAATAATAATTTACTTACTTTTTCAACCTCACCCTAGAGTTGAGGAAATTACATGCAAATAAAGATCACTAAATTTTTCAGGAATGCTTAATATAAAAATCCAAAAATGTTATAAGTGAATTTGAATAACAAATATGATTTTGTTATGAATCAATAATAAATGTTTTTTGCTTAATGAATCAATAATAAATGTTTTTTGCTTAATGAATATGCGTATTATTATAAACTGAAAATAATTTAGCTAAGATAGAATGTGCTGCTGTTATATCATGCTCGCCTACTTGGAATTCCTCTATTCACAAGCGCTGACGTGATGGCACTTTATATAATGGGGCATACAGTATGCGTGCCATTGTGGCCCAAAAAGTCGATGGTTTTTTCTTAACATAGAATCAAATACACTACAGAAGTCCAAAAGACTTAGCCTGTCATCCTCAGAGGTACAGTTTTACATGAAGAACGTTGGGATCACAACATATTTTAGATATATCGGCTTCCATTTGTGAATATGATGGATACATCGTTGGGTTGTGATTCGAAATCACCATCTTCAAATAACGAGAGCGTTGTTGACACCAATCACGCCACCACGAAATTAGACGGACAGTTTGAGAAATATTTCAATATTTGTTTCTATAGGCATAGTACTTGCATTAATGACTTTTGCAAGGAAAATATCTGCCACAAATGGGTGCTTAAAAAGGCTAAAGTTTACAAATCCAAAGTAAGATTGACTGACTGCGACATAGGATTCAGTTATGTTTAATCATAATTCGTTGTTATCCAAAATACTATAGTCCTTTTTAAAACAATGCTTGATTTTACTGTTTGAGAAAAATACCGTCGCTCACACCCAATGGTAATATGAGTAGAGGGATTATCCAAATGGTTCCTTAAAACATTCCTTCAACTCCACAGCATATTTCCATTGATTCCAGTCATAACTGAATACCATCAGGCTTATAAAGTATTGTGTTAAACAATAAATAAAACGTTTATGTTGTATCTAATGGACGTTGTATTCATGCATGGTTTGAAAGAGGACAGCCAGCTTCTGTTTTGCAATGGCATAATGCATGTAAACCTCGAACTTTGCCATGGAATTCTTCATTCGCTATTTATAAATATCTGCAGAAATTACTGGCATCTGTTTGATGACTCGTAATAAGTGTCAGTAATATTATCTGAAAGAATCATTGACCTCCTTAGAAATTTTGGAGTAAATATGAAAGCTGATTTGTATTCAGAAGAAAGACTCCATACAAATACTTAAAAATGTGGCAATGCATCAAATCATTTGAAAATTTGGACTTTAAAAAGTTTATATCTGCTATTCTTAAGTGCTACCATAGCCTATATCAAGTTTAAAATTAAATATGGTTACATCACTACATAGAATTTTATTTCAAAGAATTTCTGATTAACTATACAGGATAAACACAAATATATAATTCTCAAGTTTCATTAATTAATATAATCCTGTATTGTATTTAATTATTTTGGATATTGCTGTTATCTAATTTTTAACTTTCAATCATTTATATGATAGTTTTAGGTTCTATTACTTCAATACATATTTTTTTTTGCAAAATTGTTACATGAATATTTATTATGCAGTGATATAAAATATTAAATGTATGATATATAATGTTAAATGCATGATATTTAATATAAAATGTATTTGAATATTTATTATGATATTCAAATACATTTAATATGAAATTTCACATCAAAAGTAATTTTTACAATATTTTCATATTTGCTTACATAAAAACTCAGTTATAAGAAATCAACATAAATTTTAATTAGTCTGGCTTTCAAATAATATCAAAAATAACTAATAATAAATTTAATTAACCTCAAAAAATGGTTGCATTTATATTACTGTTCATAGGACAAATATAATCTTGATATTATCAATTATATTAATTGATTTTGCATTCTACTGAACCTTTGAACAATTTTCACTCATATAAAATATTGAGGAAAGCTTAGAATTTTAATAATTATGCAGCTTTAATTAAAACGTAAAGAAACCAGAGAGATACATGATTGCATTTAAAGTTTTCTGGAAATAAAGAAAGCTAGAATTAATCATGTACAATTCCATGAAACTAGTAATACTAAAAATAATATCTAATGTATATTAAGATAATGCGTTCAGTTCAATAAATTGAAACAAGTAACTCATCTTTATCTTGTAACTTATAAAAATATTAAAACCGCCTTATGTTTTGATGCAGTGTTATAAAGAAGAAAAATTAGTATTATTTTATTGTATAAGCTTTATTAATTTTCTGATGTCATGCATAAGTCTTGAGATTCATTAATGGATATTTTAGGAGAGAAAAATATGAATCCATTTTATAAAAATATAATGCTTTTTATCAAATATTTAGTTTGCAATGTTAACACCAAAATCATTTGATTTAATAAGATATAAATAGTAGTTAATAAAAAATATCTAAAAATGACACAATATTTTTACAACAATTTTGTTCATGTTATTTCCATTGTAACAATAAAAATGCAAACTATATATATATATATATATATATATATATATATATATATATATATATATATATATATATATATATATATATATATATATATATATATATATATAGATATATCTATATATATATATATATATATATAAATATATATAGATATATATTATAGTAGCTCAAACAACATTTTCTCTTGATGTGTTAATGTATAATGTAACTCCTCTTATAATATAATTTCTCCACAGCACAATATTATTTAGAGGACTGTAAACTCCTAATCGGTGTATTTCTCATTCCAAGAATCATCGGATAAGTTAACTGATCTGTGCCAAATGCTTCGACATAGCATGCCTATTCTAGTTTAATAATTCGCATCAGATATTTATTAGCAATAGTTCAAATTATTTGCATGCATCCTGGAAACCATCGCGCATATCCACAGAAGTGCTTAAGAGGCGGGTGTCGTTTGGGTCACGAATGGAATAGCTCAGTTTCTCAATTTGACTCTTTGGAACAAGAGTCGGATGGACAAGGGAAATGTTCTCACCAAATTTACAAGATTTAATTAAATTCTAGAACAATATTCTCTGATAATTCCTATGTATTTCTCTGGAATCAAAACGGAGATAGATGATACAATAGTTCTAAGTGGCTTTGTGACATTGATATAGTACAATTCTTAGTCTCTACTGGAATATCAAAACAATTTCGTGCTTCACGTAGCATTATGTTTACATATTTCTCTCTTTACCATAAATAATCTTCTTATAGTTTTATTTGTATTTAAGAAGATTTACTTTCCTCCTTTTAAACTATATCTTATTCTATTCTGGTAGATGTATTGGAGATTTTATTAATACCACTGCTTTCCATAAATAAAGATAGGCTTATTATAGATAGTTGAACTTTCTACCAAACACTTCAAAGGTATAAACTTAAGAATATAGTAAGAGGGATTCTGAAATATTTTCATACTTATTTAAAAAGTTTAAGGTCTACATATTTATTATTTTTGCATAATTAAGTATACATTAAGCAAAATAAGATATGTTCTTATATATATTCTTAACATTATCCATTCAAAGTAAGTAAAATGCAAATTCATTAATTTTCCATTTTAATGTATTTTGTATTTTTTATTCCACACAAGGCAAGATTTTTTTTTATCACATTTACAATTATGTCTCTTCAAATTTAGTGTACATCGTATTTTGTGCAGTTGATTGTGTGCGTATTTGTATTATTTCATTGAAAGAACCACTTACTTTTCTTCCAGATTCACGAAAAGAAATGTATGAAATAACATCACGCAAATTATTATGAGACATTTTGTAAATGTTATTAAAATGTATGCGGTTCATTTGGGAGAAGAATAAAACCTATTGTCCAGTTATTTGATGATAACACATAGCACTTATGAAGCAAAATTAATAAATTTTAAATTAATCAATAATATAAAGACTCAGTTAATAAGCGATATAAAGGTTACAAACATGATTTTGTAATATTTTTCATTTTAATTTATTTATTAAGTGGTATTTTATTATATTATATAAAGAATTATACCTGATGAAATGTGAGTACTTTGTTAGCTCAAAATAGACTATACATGTGTACTAGTGAGTACCTCCGTAATTAAATCAGGTTCTTTTACAATTTGTTTTAATGATATAATAAATTACCATTTCACAGGGACTTTACGATTATACAAACTATAATAATTCCAGCAGAGAGAGAGAGAGAGAAACAATTGCACATAAGGTTTCTTTCTTGCTCGCAATATTTTCCTCATTCTGTGGAAATATTTAAAGTTGAATGAGATTCACACACACATGGTCTGCCTGCTCAATAAATTTTACTAATAATACATTTCTCAAATCAAAATCGTGCACATTACAGATATTAAATTAAAATTAGTTAATTGTGGATAAATACATTATCAAAGGAATGAGATCCAAGTTTTCTTAAAACTCAAGGGCAAAGTTCACTCAGATAAATGAATGTAAACTGAAATGAAAACTCTTTCTTTTTACAGAGATATAAAAGAAATATTGAATTGAATTTAACATAAATTGATATAAGCTGGCAATAAAACATATAATTGATTACGAATTGTAAGCATAAAAAACTCATACATTGCAATGCCTCTCATATTTAATTATAGAATATGAGAATAAATGAGAATGCATATTATACCTTAAAAGTAATTTTAAGATAAACCATTGCATAAAATTAAATATGATAGAAGAGATTTTAGAAACGTATCAATACATAAATTTAATTTAGTTAGGGATTTTGTGAGTCAACTTAAGAAAATATAAAATGTTTAATTTCAGTAAATTAACTTTTTTATTAACTTTTTTCTGTAAATTAACTTGTAATTCAACTTTTTATCAATAACAAAAAATAATTTTTTTGATAGTTATAATCACAAATACTTACGACCTGTTCATGCTAAAATATTTTACATCATAACAAAATATTCCAAAAAAATGCTCTGAAAAATTGCATTTAATTTTTATTGTGATATTTAATCCTAAATATTATGTGTCTATAATTTTTTCTCCACATTTTTTTATTTCGTCTTTCAATACCAATCTGAAAGCCAAAAAACAATAAGAAATGAATCCACATAGGTGCTTGCAAACTTTGATTGAGAAAGAGAAAGCTTAAACTTTTCATCTTCTAAAATACTCGGCTGCTATTAACCAGAAGTTAAAACGAGAACTACTTCGGAGCGTATTGTTTGAGTCTGTTGTGTCAAACGTCGCCATAAATTTACTGGAAATACAATTCTTCAGTTAAAATCTCTTCAATTCTACTCTTTACAATAAGTTAATAATCTAGACATTTTGCGACAACTTCTTAGTGTAATTTGGAATATTCAGAAATGTTATTTCCTAATATACTTCTTGATTATATGTTTTTTTCTTTAAAATACCATTATTATAATTAAACATTTGTCTTCAACATATTTTTTCCCTTTTATATGTCTAAAATTTTATTTTAAAAAACTCAAGTAGAAGGATGATTAAAGTATATTCCCTTTTGTTATCTGAAAAACTTCAGCTTCATAAATGAATTTCATTTTAAGGGTATTTTAATTTTTGTTTAATATCTGGTTATATATGAATTTAACTCTATCACACTGTTAAGGGAAACTTTGCTGGCATGTTGGGTTGTAGGGCAACCAATTCATTTGCCATCATTGTCGTAAAAGAGGTTGAATCTGCGTAGTTTGCAAGCAGAGACCGGGCAAAAGACATTTATATTTTACCTTCTTCACTATGCAGCAGAAACATAATTTTATATGCATGGCATTTCAATATCGTCCAATTTTATTTGTCTAACTTCTATTAGTGCAACATAGATATCCATTTAGTTCAGGAATGTAACTTATTATCTTTCAGTAATGGAAATAATACCATTCCTTACGAGGATACAGTTTCATCGATATAAATATTTAATTTTATTGTAATTCAAAATTACTATGAATGAAATTTAATATTCTATTTAATAATTTTGCCCAGTAAATCGCTAAAAAATAAAAGTATATCACTCATGATTAATTATAATCTTTTTTGAGAATAATACTGGGATTAAACATAAAAAAAAAGTATTGTCAACATTTTCAACATTTTTTAAATTTTGAAACAATAATTCACTGTGAAAACTTCTCTGTTAGAAAATATCTAACAATGATTTCCTAATTCTGAGATATTAAAAAAAAATAAAACTAAATATCACCATATGGAATTTTGCCAGTACCTTAATAATACAATGTTAGCTCTAATAGATCACACAAATAGTTTTTTAACAACATTTAAGAAACCTTATTAATTTAAGATTACGAATAATTTAAGACATGTAGTACAAGTCTATTGACTATTTATCTAATAGATTATTGACTTTTTATTTAATACATTATTGACTATTTATCTAATAGATTATTGACTATTTATCTAATAGATTATTGACTATTTATTTAATGGATTATTGACTATTTATCTAATAGATTATTGAATATTTATCTAATAATTCAGCACATAGTGTATAATCACACTGTTAGAATATTACTTCAAATTATGATATTCTTATGTTTGCGTAATTAATTAACTCCAGTAAATCATGTAATAAAAGGCTCTTGTCAAAAATTTCTATATGATTCATGTTCTTGTTTTGCATGATAGACAAATGGTTAACATTTCCCATCAGATTAAAATATAATTATGGAATCAAAAAAACTAATAATTCTCTAAATAAAATTAATGAAAAATCAACAATTGCTGGAAAACAGCAGCTAATGCAATTTAAATGTTTGGACACAAACACAATTAATATTTTATAATTATATTACAATTAATAATTTGTAAGAGAATGAATTAGAATGAATCATATGAACAAGATAAAAAATTGAAGTTCAAAAACATTCTACTTTTTAATTGAAAATATATATCACATTTATATAAATGTATTTCTTTCTCTCTCTCTCTCTCTCTTTGTATATATATATATATATATATATATATATATATATATATATATATATATATATATATATATACATACATATATATATATATTATATATATACATATATATACATATATATTATATATATATATGTATGTATGTATATATATATATATATATATATATATATATATATATATATATATATATATATATATATATATATATATATATCGGTTGTCTATGCCCAATTAAATTTTATATGAAAAACTTGCTTTTTACGATTCCAAGTTTGCAAACAATGTTTTGCATAATATTATGAGGTAAGTTGTCTGGTTAAATTTTATTTAATGAATGTTGAAATACCAGGGCTCTTAGCATGGTTTTTGTTGATTTTAATATAGTCTACAGAAACAATTATATGTGCTTTGTGTTCTACTTGCTCAGTTTGATAATCACTGAACTCAACTATGATTCTGCATTATAGTTTCTACATTAATAATGTTTATGTATAATCAGAAGTATTTTGTTGGGTTCTCTTTTAATGACATATATATTGTTCTCAAAGTAATATTGGTCTGGGTTAGGACAATGTAGGTTTTAAAATCCAAATGAATTTCATAGAGACAACATCAGAAGATTATTCTGAAATATGAGTAAAAGGAAATGTTTAAATTATTTTTTTATTCTATTTGTTCAAGAAAAATATTGGGGATTGTGATATGTAGCTACTTGCTCTGTCTGGATGTAATTGGATAGATTGATAGCATAGAGGTGGAAAATATGCAATTCCAAATTTAAAAAAATGTATTGTTTTTATTTTATTTACATACTGGATGGATATTTGTTTTTATTTATATACTGGAATTTATTTACTTAATTTTGGAGTATAACCATTTAGTAATGATTAAAGTTTCTCTATAGGCATTTCTGTCAACAATTATTTTACTTACAATAAAATCTGTGACACGCACACACACAATCTTATGTCATTTAGAAAATTTATTTTTGATTCCTTGAAACATCATAAACAACTTTTTCATTTTTTTAATCCTTTTTATTGTAACCACTTAAATAGATGCAATCTTAATTAATTGCTCTATGGCATTTTTTCCTTTTTCTACAAATACTTATTTTATCAAGAATTCTGCAGTGTGTTATATGTTCATTAATATACAATGTGAAAAACAAACATTATATTTTTTGGATTTCTTTTAAGATTTAAATCAGAGATAATAAATTTATTTATATTAAAAAGTAAGCAAAACATTTAATAAATTTGAAACATACTTTTGAAATCGAAGTTTTAATTTATAATTAAAGCTCTTACCTCTGTAATATTAGAAGAATTATTGTATATAAATATTTGGAAGAATTTCTCTTTTTCATACCATTGAAAACATTTTATTAATTACAACATCTTCTATCGTGGCATTAGATGCGAAAAACCATGGCCTTTATCCTGATTCTGAATTACTGAATAAGAAATACCGTTTTCAGAAAGAGCTTTAACGTATCCTACCATCAATTACACTTTTAAAATCCCTATTTTGCATGAAAACCAAAGTCCTAAATTTCAGATTATTTAAAAAGAACTTCAAAAAATATAACCACTATGAAAAGTAAATTTTTACATGCAAATGATTTTTATTACATGGAAATAAAATATTCAGAAAAGTATGCAAATCTCATTTGTAGATCTTTCTGGTAACCTTTTATGAACTTATTGTCCAATTATCTTGCATGAACTCATAAAATATAACTTCGCTGTTTAATGCATGATGTTTAAATGAATTAATTTACAGAAATATCAATCTATAGGATTAATAGACTTTTATTTAAGCATCTAATAATGGATATTTAAACAATCACTGAGAGACCACTGTCAATGTGAATATTAATTATGCGTTAACAAAATTATTGTTCATTTATATGGAAGTTTAAACTTAAACAACATTAAGATAGTGTTTCAGACTGATATAATTTCTAAGGGGGATTAGCATGGCTTTATGTTCAATTTTCAACTGAAATGTAAATAATAATAAATTCATTTATTTATAATTCCTTTATATGCCATTATCATCAAGTCACTAATTAAAACACTGATTATTTTCAAAGAAAAGTTTGTCATAGGAGAACTGAAAATCATGGTGTTTTAGCTAAATTTTAGGAGATGATCTAAAGAAATTGAAGTTAAAATTTAAAAGAGAAATGATTTCAAGTGTATTTTATACAGAAATATTTAAACTAGTTTAATTTATTTTATTTTTGTATTTTAAAAATTAGTTTAAGCATATTTTTTATTTGAATAATATACTTTAGACATATATCTATTATTACAATTTAAATAATTATTTTTCCTCACTAACTTTACATTTTAGCCGCAATTAAAAATCAAATAAGTCCTTTTTATAATTTATCAAACAAGAAAAGATTGTATTTAAATGTTAATAATTATATTGTAGAGAAAATATATTTGAAATTTTATTTAATATAGAAAAATACTTCAAAAATGTAGTATAGAAATACGGCATATTTCTACGAATTTCAATGCATTTTGATATAAAATATATATTGAAGTAACATATTGCCAAAATATTATAATAAGTAGAATAATGAACAAGAAAATTGCCAAACATTTGAAATGAATGATATTCAAATGTATAAAAATCACATTTCAAGCTATTCAACAAACTAGCAGGAAATTATAAATAATTTCCAGCCATTTATTAAATATGATATGTTATATCTTAAACATGATTTATGTGTTCCAATTATTTTCTTATTGAACATTTTAATGCAACTATTCAAAATTAAATTACAGTATTTTTTAAAATATATTTACTATTTGAAATACGGAATAACTGCTTTGGAAAGTAAAATTATGACATTTGCCACAACAAATTGCAGTTTTTAAGATAGTGAAAAATCTCTAAAATCTTTAAAAATTTTCCTAAAATATATGCAAAAAAAATGAAGTATTTTTGAAAATTTGCTATTACAATAAATAACCTCTTTTGCTGCTTATTTCTTTATCGTACTTTTATTAATTAGAAATTTTTTTTTTCAAAAAAAAAATACTTATTTATTCAATTTTCGTTTTTGTTCTAATAATCATTTGATATTTTCAACTTATTTATCTATATATATATATATATATATATATATATATATATATATATATATATATATATATATATATCTATATATATTTATATATATATATATATATATATATATAAATATATATATATACACAACAAATTACACAACACAAATTGCCACAACAAATTGCAGTTTTTAAGATAGTGAAAAAATCTCTAAAATATATATATATATATATATATATATATATATATATATATATATATATATATATATATATATATATCTAATATATATATGTATATATATATATACATATATATATATATATATATATATATATATATATATATATATATATATATATATATATATATATATATATATATATATATATATATATGTATATATATATATATATATATATATATATGTATTGTGTGTATGTAGTGAAATTTAAATTGTTACGAAACCTATAATTTTCAATATCGTAAAGAACCATTCAGTGTTATGCCATTAATGCTATATTTCTTGAAAAAAACAACATATGATGCGATATTTTTTGATTAGATGTTATGAAAATCATTGGAATCGCAGTTCAAAAGAACATCATTGGTGATAGTAATGCCAGCTGCTATTATTATTTAAAGGGAGAAGTTATTGTAATTGAAAATATGGTAATTACTTTATCATGCTTTTTGTGTAAGATTTTTTTTCTATTAACATTATATTAATTCATAGAAGACATAGAGTGCCGTTTGATTAGTTTTCGGATTTCAATTGGTGAAGAATAGTAAACTACTGGTGTTAAAGAATATACTCCAGAGAAGATGATCGAGGGGGGGGGGAAATGCCAGCAACTGTGATGTTGAATGCTAGAGAGAATTGTGGGAAAATATTACAACCTCATCCCTTTCATTGAACCGCGACGTACATGATGATAGGTATATTGTGTACATAACAATAGTGAATTGTCCAGCCACATCACAAATTTCAGCACAAAAGATTCAGACTGTTACTTAGCATTTGGTATCTGAATTCACCATTCAATATCATTTACAACTGAGATATTCGTCTGCAACTCGTTCATGTCTCGTTTACCCATATTTCAAGATCACTTGCATTTGGGCAGCAAATGGTTAGAGGAACAACATATATAGAAAACTGAATTTGAACAACAATGATTTTAAAGACGAATCTCATGCCTAAAACACTATGATTGTCATAGTCGAGTCTAGAGATGCCATGAGGAGGGATTGTTGAATTATTATGTTTCGATTCATCGCCTCACACCAGTGGCTCCAATACAACCTACTGACTTTTTCATCATTTAAACTTCACCATTATATCGTCGTAATTTCAATGATTTTCTTATTGTATATCATGTTATTTGCCCAATAAAGTTGCCTGTAATATCTCGGGCAGTTTTAGTATTGGATTTTAGGGTATGAGTACAATGTACATATTATTCATATTTGTTATCATTATTATCATCGGCAACAATTGATGTTTTCACCTTGGTGTATCTGATAATATAGAAAGTGATCCAATCAATATGAATACACGATTCGTATATTAGATCAACTGATCTTACAAGTCATGTTTAGATATATTTCATTTTTAGATTGTTAACATTGATACTAAATTATAATTGAAAATACTTGAAATATAATTTTTTACAAAATAATTGTGATAAGATATATTTAACACCCACGAAATCTTGTTTAAGCTTATAAATTTCTTTATTCTTAAAATCAGAGAATATATTTGATTTATTTACATTCTTAGTCCAAAACAGTATAAGGGTATCTGTATTATTTTGGTATAATCGAGTTATTTATAATGCAAAGTTTAAGTAATGATTTTTTATTTAAAAAAGTACATCTTAAGTATTTATATCTCATTTATTGTTTATTTATAAAGTTGAAAGTAAATATTTTCTTCTTATTTACGATATGAAAATTGTTCTTTAAGTAAAGTAGCATTTATATCTTACTTATATGAACACACATATAAATATGATTAATTAACAGGCATATTAATAATGAGCAATTTCTAAGTAATGAATAGAAATATTCATTTAATCACAGATAAACTACAGAGAATAAATAAATATTATTACATAGCTCATAATGCAGAAATTTTATCGTGTTAATAATTTGGAAGCAATATTGATAAAGACAATATGAACACTACAACAATAAGATAGTGAGTAGTTTGTAATTTCATTTCGATTTTACCTATATGTATGTGAAATATATAAATCAAATCTAAAGAATCAGCAATTATATCAGCAAATTCATATTTTATTAAACTGAAGAGAATATAGTTGAGCAATATAATCTCTTAAATATATCAAATCACACATTGATTATACAAAATTATAGAATTATATCCAAACAAATGAATTTTGAACTAAGCAAATAAATATATTTTTAAATATTAATAATAATTTTTTTTCGAAATTTTAAGGTTTATTTGTTTTTAAAAGATTTTTTCTTAACAAGTTAAATAAATTATTTTAACTAATATAATGTAATTGAACATTAATAAAATATTCATTAAAATCTATTAATAAAAACACATATTCATCAACATAAAATTTCTGCTCTCTTTTGACAGACAACATAATAGAAAAAGCATTTTTCAAGTAAATGAAGTGTAAAACTCAAAGAAAAAAGTCAATTATATGTTTAATCAACTGAAAATAGCAAATATTTTTTATATTATTTACAGGTAATTGTTACATAAACAGAGACGTTGAAGACGAGTTTTCCTTCTTTATAAAAAGCTTATTTTCAAAATCGTGTAGTACCGGATTACTTTTAATGGAATTTGTGTTCTTCATAATTTTTATTTACTTTAAATTTAAAAAATATTATTTCTTTTCTTCTGAATTTTTGTTTACTTATAAAAGGAAAAAACAACTGATGTGAAATAAATTCTTTTGTGTGTGATAAATTCCTCTTTCCTCTTTGGAATAAAAAAATAAATTTTTGGAAAAAAGATTAATAAAAAAAAATTCTTCCAGGTTTTTGAATATGAAACAAATAAGGCATGAATATTCAATCAGTCTAAACAATAAACAGAATCTGAAAAGGAAGTTAAGTAAGTGAAAGAATTCGGAAGACTAACAAAGTTCTTAGAATTCTCTTAAACGCTCATATAATTCTAAAAGAAGACTAACTGGAAAAAAAGTTCAGAATTCAAAGAGACTATCATGGCAGAACCAGCTGTTCCAGTTCAACTTCCTAAATGATCATGGCATTACTTATTCTGGAATATTTCTTTCTCCATTATCTTCAACGTCGATGAAGGCAAAAATACTTTATGGCAAAAATTAGCACTTTAAAAATTTGCCTTCAATTACCATTGTTCTTAAGATTTTTCAAAAAAAACAATTTTCAAATTTTTTTTAAATGCTATATCTATATCATCAAGTGTCATTACTATATGTTGCATTTTCAATACTAAATTAAGAAATATTGTTTCTATGTATTCTTAAATAATTTATTTTCTACTTTTAAATTGGTAGAAAAAATTACTCTTAACTTATATTTAACATGACACGTACGTACCTCAGTTATGAAATTTTATAATAAAAAACAACACTATTTTATGCATCCATTCTACATGCGAAAGCTGTTTATCGTTGGGTTATTTATTAGAAGGTATAATCTCTAATAGCTCTTCAAAAAATAATCTTAACTTCTGTAAAATAGAAAATACATATCATAGTCCTGATTAAAGCGTATACATGTATATTGGGGTGTATCAGTGGGATATTTTTTCCTTATCAATACATATACTAAGCTCTATTATCTATGAAAAGGATTTCCATGTAAGCCATAAGTAATGAATCTTTAACTATATTAAGATTATGCTTGTCATATAAAAATGTAATTTGAGTTATCAATTAAGCGCAAACATAGTTTACACTAATTTGTAGACGAAATATTTCATAAACAAGCCGGATACCTAAGCAATACTTTTATTAATTGACAAGAAAAGTTTATTCTAAGTCATATGAACATTTTTTATTAAAAAATCACATATTTAAATTAAGAAAATATTTTTAAATGAGTAAGTAACAATATTTATGGTTAAATAATATTTTTTATCTTTCAAAGAAATATTTGCAGCCTAATCAATGAAGTCAGCTATTTGTTCAATTCGTATTTATTTCCATTATTTTGCTGTTACAGAAATAATCTATAAGTTAAAACATTTCTATCCCATTTTATTATATTCTACACTGCAAATTAAAATTATAATTTAATAAAATAAAATGCAGTAGTTGCACTTCTCAAGGCTTTTATAATTAACTAGGAACTAAGTTGTAGTTTCACTTACTTTTGTTTGATGTAATAATTTAATTTCCCTCCAATATTGATTTTTTCCCTAAATGGTGCAAGGGACTAATTTAGCCGATTATTAATACAAAATTTCTTATATTTAGATGATATAAACCATAGTTAGACAGATTAGATATGATATCCGTTATGTTTGATAAATAAACACAACAGGATAATTTTGTTATTAATATATGATATAATCTAACTCAAAGTTTTTCAGAAATAACGTGTCATTGTCCTTTTATTTACATGGAAAGAACATTATACAATGGTAAAAAATTTAGGGTTATCAATGATATTTGATACTTAAATATTTTTATATACATGTTATAACATTATACAATTGTAAAAATTTTAGGGTTATCAATGATATTTGATACTTAAATATTTTTATATACATGTGTTAGTGAAATATATCTCTATAAGCGTTTCTGTTTCTACACATATTTTATAAATACCTTTCCTTTTTTTACATTAATGCATATTTAGAAATTAAACATTGGACATAAATACTAAACATTAATACAATATATTTAAATAAAAGCTTTTAAAAAAGAAAATTTCTCGAACATGTGCACATAATTCATAAGGTGAATTTTTGTTTCATTTTCGAAAACTATACTTTAATTTTGCAAGCATTGTTTACCTATAAAAACAGCCAAATAGCAAACGTGAAATTTTATCTTTGAGAAAATTTAACTTCACTTTAACACTCAGACAGTTAAATTAATTTTTAAAATGTATCAATATTAATTATATAAAAATAGTGCTAATATTTTAAATTCACTAATAAATAGCGTTAATAATATGTATTTTTAATGTCACAAAATCTTCAATACATATTTTCTTTAGTTTTGGAAAATTAAACCTGTTTCAATCTATATATTTTAAATTATATTTTTTTCTATTTCACGCAGAAAGGGAATAGATTAAAAAGAACTTATTTTTTATCAGTTAAAAATCTTTTATCGGTTTTGGTAAATCTTTGTATGATAAGACTACTTGTATGATCAAACTCCTTGTAAATAACAAAATCTTATTTTGTTACAAAATTTTATTCTATTACTTATGAAGGAATCATTAAAATAAAATGAATAATTTCTGAAATTAAAGTAAAAAAAATGCATATAAATACATATTAAAATAACAGTAAACTTTGGTTGTTTGTAATGTTATTTTTTATGAATGTTAATTTTGTAATGTTATTTTTTATGAATAAATAAGGTTTTAAATTAAATGCATACATAATATAATTAAAATTATTTTAAATTTTTATTGATGGCAAACAGTAATGATTATGTAATTGTGGAGGGCTTAGTTGTATTTTGTTAAACATTAATTGATCATTCTATGAAAGAAATCGTTAGTTAAAACAAAAACTCTTTATTTTAAATTTATGTTTCAAATTATCACTATTATATAAAATAGATAATATTTGCACCCGAAAAGTAATAAGAATAAATTATTACGTGTTATTCCTCTTATTTTCATATCTGAGTAAATGGAATGCCCAAGCTTAAAGAAATATAAGCATTTACTGTCAATTAATTACTCCCATAAATACCTCCATTTATGTAATTAGTATAACAAATACATTTGTTAAGAGTAAAACAATAAGCAAAGCTGCAAAAATATTTGCATTATAGAATAAATATTTCAATGAAGGGAAAAATGAATTGATTTACAAGACAATTATTCAAAAGAAAAACGATAAATGTTCATCTATTGTATTATTTTCCTGTTGGTAGAAATACATAAGACTTTATGTTGTAAATGATATAAAACAATTATAAAATTTTATATTTGCAAAAGAATTAAATTGGAGGTGTAGCTTTATATTATAGTATAAAATGATTTACAGAGATTATATATAAAAATCTACACAAATTATCATAAAATTAAATTATATATAATTAAACAATTTTCACGATTTTCTTTTATATTAGTAATATAAATATATTTCAAATTTAAGTAAAGTTAAACTTTGAAATAAATGCAGGTACTATGTTCATTTTATTCCAAATTTATTTGCTTAATTCAAAGCTATAATAAGCATTTAGATTCTCAAAACCAGAGCTACTAACATATAACACTTAAGTCTTTTATTATGCAGTTAATATTTATATTTGCTCATTAATATTTTTATACTTTGGGTTATAATATCATGACTCTATATTTATTTAGTTTATTGAAATTTCAATTCAAATATTCTGTAAACATCGGGAATTTTTCGTCATTTAGTAGCAACCATTCAGTCAAACATTCGTGCTGTGAAATTGAGACTAAGTATTATTGTTATCACTCATTTTTAAGCAACAAATATTAAGTTAAATAATTTCTAAAATTAATGCATGGGGATAGTTGATAAAAATATGTCATGCATTTAATTTCCTATTTTGAAATTCTCCTTTTGAAAAATCATTAAAAATTATATAGTATGAAAAATCATTTTATTAAATTGTATGTTTCTTAAATATTTTCAATATTTGACAATACCTGATTTCTGACACAAGCCTCACTCATATTCTAAAAATCTCTATTTTAATATGTATGTTTTCTATATTTGATAAATTAAATTATAAAAAAGAGCAGTTTATTTTTATTTTTAAATATTAAAATTAATTTTATTTACTAAAATTGATGTTTATGTCGAGAATGTCTTTCTGAAATCATTGTTGTATGCACAGACAAGAATTGATATAAAAATTAAACCTATGTATTTGGTTATACTCATGCTTTCATTCCGAAGAAGGAATTTGTATTATCTAATAACAAGTATTTTATTATATAAAGCGTTTTAGAGAAAACAACAAAAATTGAGATGGCGTGAGAAAACTATTGCGCTGATTTTCTTCGATCTTAAAAAAAACACTTAAATGAGTATGAATATCTTCAACGACCAGAATTAAGAATTGAAAATAAAGACTCGTATTCCTTTGATTTCAGATGGATATTAAAAATTTAAGAGGCTGTTTTTTGCATAAGGATGCAGAATGTACCGAAAACGAGCAGTTAGCTGTAATCTTAGGTGAAATCCTTCCTGTAAAAACTATATACAATAAACGAGCAGTTAGCTGTAATCTTGGGTGAAATCCTTCATGTAAAAACTGTCAATCAATAGTTAATGTTATGTTTGATAAGAGGTAAGGAAGAAATTTAGAAAAAGATGTAAGAAAATACTTAAAATTATCAATAAATAACTAAATATGAAAGTTTTCTGTTAAGTTATTCATAATTGAGCTTGTCACCAAAAAAAGATTCATTAAAAATCCTTAAAGAAATCTGTAAATTCAAAAATAATAACCACCACGTTATTTTTACAAAAATTCGTAATTTATGAGGAAATATAAATTTTTTAGTCATGCTTCAACACTTTAAGCGATAAAATTTGTATGTTTGAAATTGGTATCACGTCAGCAATGATAAAAATATCAAATAAGATGATAAAATTGAGTGATTTGACTTCTTCAAAAATACAAGAATCGTTCGAGCCATAAGTTTGAAATAACAGACAGCCATCATAGTTAACTTTTACATGGTAAAATTCCATCAGAAATTTCACAAGAAGTTAATGCACACAACCACTTAAGACAGTGAATAGTTACATTTAGTAAAATGTTTCTTAAATATTTTCTTTAAAAAAACAAATCACAGTGATAAAACATTTAGTATTATCTTGACCTTTTAACTCATCATGACTTTCGCCGAATTTCATTCTAGAATAGGATCTACCTAGAGATAGGTTCCATTCTAAAATTGAAAAGACAGTAAATTAATTTTTTACAAATACCAATAAAGGAGTGATTTGAAGCATTTAATCTCTATAAAATATTTCTAATTTGAAAATACTATCTAGAATTCCAATATTTCACAAAAAATTAAGTTTAAATCCACTGTTTCGCAAAGCATTTCAGAGTAGTATTCATATTTAACAAAAATCAAATCAAATAAATTTATTAAAATAAATTCAGTTAAAAACACAGAAGTGATTGATCAGAATTTAAAATATTTTCTTTAAAATTCTGGCATTGTTAAAAAGCACATATGAAATATCGATGTGATGTTAATTTTGCAAATTGAACAGTTTGGGAGACTGGAAAGGAGAATTTAGTGCAAATTTAAGTTTTGCACATTTGTTTGTAAGTCAGACAACGCGTTTTATTAAATCAGTAATAACTCATATTCTGTGCATTATTATTGGCCATACATACATATGCAATTTTCAAATATTACATTTTTGAAGGTGTTATTTTTCTAAACCCATCTTATTTCAAATAAATAGATATATCATTGAAATATTTCTTTTGTTCATAAATTCCATGTGCACTAATTTGATTAAGATTTTATTGAGGATTCTAAATCTGCTATAGATGCATGCATAAATTTACATCCAACAATACATTCGTTGTTGATTATTTCAAATTGTTTTTCTCAGTATATACTAACTCCAAAACATACGAATGTAAATCTTATATTGATTCAAAGAACTTTAAGCAATCGAATTATTATTAAATCCAATTCCAGAAAGTTTCTTGTAAAACATGAAAGTAAAACAAATTGAACTTAATGAAATAAAAATATTTAATTCTAAATTATAACAGTAAAATGGGTAGCACTTAATTGATTATTATTATAATCAGTTAAACCCACACCATTTCCCTTTCCTTTGTGTAAATAAAACTTTTCTTTCAAATTCACTTAAAAATCAAGAATTATGATTGGATTTTATATTTTTGATATAAATTTTCAATAATTTTAAGTTTATCTTTAAAAATAGAAAATTTATTAAAATGTAAGATGTCATTTTCCTCATGTATAAACTTCCTCATGTGAAACCAACATAAAAGTAATCAATTACACATATGCTTATGAAAAATGTCTTCTGCATTTTGATGATAGAATATAAAAAGAAATGAATGTTCGATCAACTTGGAATTTGAAGCAAAAAATGATGTAATATAAGAAAACAAAATATGGGAGTTGATATTTCTTGCATGAGTTCATGTCTGATTTTTAATAAAACTTGAGCTGAAATAACATTAAAATTCAAATAGCATTATTATTTTAACTGTCATTCCTGCTTTTGATTTTAATTTTTAAACTTAAAGCAGAAATGAGGCATCTTTGATAATAGTTAAGATAAAGTGGTTAACTAATTTATTTTTCTTTTAAATTAATTCAATTTAGTTGTTAATAATTTTAATTTAATTAAATTTAGTTTTACATTAATTAAAGTTAATTTTTTGAATTACAGGTTTTACTATTCATTATGAAGATAATTAAGATTATTTCATGAATATAATGATAATAATAAAACCTTGTATTTTTATCGATATCCTTTAATGCAAAAGCAGTAATTTTTTCAGTTTTTTTATCATCTTAAAAGAAGATATTCATTACTTCGGAATTTTCATGCATTGGATATTACAAGTTCGATTACTTACAATCTAAATTTTATGCTAACACTTATAGAAGTTATGTATAGAATAAAGTTTTATTTTCTTTTTGCTATTACTAATTATGTAAATTGTACTTATTAACATTTAAAATAAACATACCGAGTAATATTTTTATAAGACTTATAATGAAAACAAAAGAATTTAAATTGACTTATGTTAAATAAAAATATCTTTAAAAAGTTAAATAATTTTGCAGCATTTATTAATATATATTTAAGACTTGAGAAAATCAACAATTTTAAATAATGCTATGAAATTAAGTTACTTAATAATTAGTCATTAAGTAAAAATTACTTTCATCATAATGCTTAATAAATTCTTTATCTTTTAAAATCCAATTTAGTTTATTTAATTAAATACTTTGTCAATAATCTTAAAAAAGTTTAACTAAGAATTATCGTGAAATATTAAATATAATTGAAAAACAAGTTTCTACGCATTAAAATTTAAATTATGTCTTTCGATTGAAGAAACTTGCATTTAAAGAAATATTTTCTTTCACATACTTATTTCTTAAAACATTTTTTGCACATTAAATTAAAGTATGATCATTTGATAAAATTATTACATAGGGGATAAAACAAGGGCAAAAGTTACATACCTTCATAACATAACAAAATTTTTGATACACATTTTACTGCTAAAGATTATGTAAGGAAATATTCATCAGACGCAACAATGAATTATATTTCAATTAATATTTAATATGAAATTATTAATTACAAATCAGTATTTTCTTTGGATTTGATAAAGTAAAATGTAGGATTATATAATTTGAATTTAATTATAAACATTTTAAATGCACCTTTCAACCTAAAACTCACATTCATACTTTAAATAAAGCTAGAAGTATTGGAAAATATTCTTAGTATACCTTGACCTTTACTTCACAGTATTTGAAAAACTTCCGATTATAAAGCTAAGATTTTTATGTAACTTTTTCTTAAAACATAGTTTATTAATGAGGTTCAATAATATGAATCTTCTATTATGTTTGTACTAATAAATGTTAAGAAAATTGCCATTTAAAAAATACTAAGTAGGAATTTATGAAAGTGATAAAGAGAGCTTAAAGTTAATCTCAGGAAGATCATTGCTGTAATACATGACTTAAATTATACATACGAATTATACATTAAATTATACATAATAGCTAAAAAGACAGGCTCATTTTAGCATAATTATCAAAATTGTAGAATGTAAATTGCAGAATATACACCAGTGATTAATTCTTTCTATTCTGTAAGCTTCTTTTCTTTTAAGATTGAATATATATATATATATATATAGATTCACATTAAATGCGAATAAATTTAAAAGTTAATACCACCATTTTGATTTTTAGTATTTTATTTCATTACGTAGAAATTAATTTTCCATTTGTTTTAAATGGTTTTTGACACAAAACTTTGATTTATTTTTTAAGTGTACAGCTCATTCAAAATATCAGTTAATAGTCCTTGAATTGTTTTTCCAGGCAGAATAACAAACGAACAAACATTGAATGTCCTAACTCATTTTAGACTTTCAATAGAATATTAAAATAAAATTCTCAAAATCCTAATATGTAGTTCAAAACATGCTATATATTGCAATTTCTTTTACATAGAAACAGTAATAGTATGATTTTATTACATATATTTCAGCTCATTTGGTTATAGGTAAAATAAAATATTTAAACTTAATCGAATACGCTTAGATATTCTGTCTTGGTAACATTGAAAAAGCATAATAACTGCATGGCCACAGTCTCTTGAAAACTCTTTAAATATTGGCTTAATTATGTTTTTACCAAACAAATTCAAATATCCTCCGGACTTTTATTTAACTGACATCCAAACAATAATCTCAAATAAATTAAACACAATTTAAATTTTGATGCCTATTAAATTCCAAATAAGTGTGTGTAGTTTTTCACTTTTCTCGATATTATTATTATTTAAATAAATAAATTATATATATATATATATATATATATATATATATATATATATATATATATATATATATATATATATATATATATATATATATATATATATATATATATATATATATATATATATATATATATATATATATATATATATATATATATATATATATATATATATATATACATATACATACATATCTATCTATATATATATATATACCTCAAATCCATATCAGACAGAAAAAATATGGTTTTTTAGTAACATGAATCTTATGATATAATATGAACACTTTCAGTTATGCCACTGTAGTCACTTCCCTCTGAAGAAGGTAATAGGATCGGTACTTATTTGTCATCATGCATATCTCATAACATTCTATATATATATATATATATATATATATATATATATATATATATATATATATATATATATATATATTAAGCAATTTAGATTCTGTTGATTCAAACTCTAACTGTTCTTCCTGGAACTGCCAAAATTTATATTGATTCATATTTTTGGTCATTATATTTCTGTATATTTTACAATTTTTCATTATTTTAGGCTGTATGTGAATGTTTGCTGGTGCTAGAGTGATTGTGTTTACGTAGCTTGCAAAATATTCTTAATCATAAGGGTAGAAATATAGTTTTTTGAATGAATCAAATCTATATATCTTTTATACTAAAATATCTATAAGGGAAGTTATAATTGAGATTTTTAATGCATGAATTATATTCATTACGCGAATCTATATAAATATCGTAATCCTAATGATCATTGTAAACAAAAACTTTTCAGGGATTAAATTCATAATGGTTGAACAAAGCAAATTGAAATTTAGATAAGGATACTTTAACATAAAAACATTTCATTTTAAAATATAGTATGATCATTGAAAGTTAATTTAAACCCTTAATTAATCTGCACTAATTTCATGTAAAGTTACTTGTGAAAGAAGAATAGTCATATTTTACTTCCATTGTTTAAACTTATCATCTATGCATATTTACTTATCATCTGTGCATAATTACTTATCATCTATGCATAATTATTTTATTATCTATGCATAATTACTTATTATCTATGCATAATTACTTATCATCTATGCATAATTACTTTATTATCTATGCATAATTACTTATTATCTATGCATAATTACTTATCATCTATGCATATTTACTTATCATCTATGCATAATTAATTGCTTTACGAAAAATATGCTTATGATATTGTCAGTTTTAATATCATTGTTTTTAAAAAATGATCCTGGTTGCAATTTTTCTAATTTTTCAAATGTATTACTTTTGTATATATGCAGCGTAAGCGTTTTCAAATTTCCCAATACGACACAGATTGAAAATTCCTAAAAACAGGGATGCTAGGAATTGTGTCTTTACTTTTAATACCTTCTTATTCAATGGAAATATTAATCCTTAATTAATTTTAAGATATCTAAATGTGTTACTCATTTTGTAATGAAAAACTGCATTTTGTACTCTAAAGATTAAAATCTGAAATTATAAACATCATTATTTCCACAAATAATAATTTCTCTCTTCAGGAAACACGTTTTTCTCTAGAAATCAGTCTCGAAAAGTCAGTAGGTATGAATTGCAAGTTTAACATAAACATGATAAATGTATGATTATTTTAAATATATGAATCCTTGAATATTTTAAGCTAGAAAGGAATTCATAAAATAGAATTTATATTACATAAAATAAATGTATTACAAATTAAAAAATGTTTTAAATGCAAAAATTTGAATGAAAATTAATTTATGTGCCTTCTTTTTCAAATTAAGTAGTTTGTAGTAATGAATATAATATATATATGTGTATATATATATATATATATATATATATATATATATATGTAATCATCAATCCAATAATCGCTCTACATATGAAATAAATTAAACTTTATATTATACTTTATATTACTTATTAAACTTTATATTACTTATTAACTGAAATAAATTTCTACAGTAAATAATTTTCAGAAATATAAATTCTGTTTGTTAAAACTTAAAGATGCATAAGTAAATATTCTATTTTCTCCTACATTTGCTTCTTTTTCCTTCTTTTCTCTAAGATTTTGCTCCTTTAATTAAAGCAAATATTTAATAGACTGCCTTAAGATTCATTTTATGTAATTTTCATTATTATTTTTAAAAAGATTAATTTTGAAAAAATGATATTTTACTAGGCTTTTATAAAAAGAAACATTAACTTTGATTTTTTATTAATAGAAATAAGTAAATTTTCTGAATGCATGTCATGCTTTTCAACAAAATCTCATTAAGAACTTAAAACAAATGAAGCAATAAATAGGATTTTTTTCAGAAATTTCTATTAATATTCTTAAAGAATGAGAATTTAATTTGATGAACAATTAATTACTGCTGATAAAAAAATCTCTATAGATGAAAACAACAATCAGACTTACACATAAATTTCTTTTTTTATTTTTTTGGTCAGTTTTAATTCTATGAATATTTTATTTATAAAATATGAAAACCATTGCTTTTGAATGAATATTTTAAGATACATTTAACTGTTAATCTTTTGAATAAAAGAATAAATTAACTTAAAAACATTCCTGATAAAAAATTCAAGAAATCTAATAATAAAATAAATAAGGCATGAATATTTAATCAGCAAAAGCAATAAATAATGAATACGATGTAAGCGAACTACTCGAATAATTAATTAATAGATTTTTTAGACTACAAATCTCCAATTTTCAAAGATTGAAATATAGGGCTCTAAAAAACTTGCCTTTTTTTCTCATGAAATATACATTTATATTTAGACTTTATTGAAAATACTTCCAAACATTTCTACTCAACAATATTAGTATTTTTAAAAAATTAACTTTTATTTGTATTAACTAATATGTTTGTTATTTTTTGTGTTACCTTGAAATTTGTATTAGTTAAATAAATTTTTTAATAACCTAGTTTTTCTAAAACATATTGTATTCATTTGCTATTTATTGTAATTAAAATTTTATTCTGAGCTCAATTCAGCAAGGATTTTTAGAAAAATTTGTTGAACTGAAGTTTATATTACTTTCATTAAAATTAAATTTCTTAGTAACTTTTATAGGCATGTAGTTCTGAAGCTATGGATTCATGGAGTTATTAATTTGTGTGTTTTAAATTATTTCCTTACACAGTTAATTCATATGTATAGAATAATTGACAATAATTCTTTAACAAAAGACCTAGTTTGAGTATAGAAGCATTCAAGAAGCCGTATACTTGAAAGCAAATATTTTAAGAATTCATTTTATTATGTTCAACCATTTTATTGTTTATGTAGTTTATTAATTTTCCAAGAACTGAAAATGATTTAATTAAATTAAATTTAATTTCATGCATTTGTGGTCTAGAAGTTTAATTAATATTTAGACATTTTAAATGTTTGAGCTTTGACTATAAAATACACTTTAATAGTTATTAAGCATTCTATTTTTATAAGCATTTATCCTGATATATTCCTTATTCAATTTCCTCGTATCCGGAAATGTTTAAAGGTTTATGAAATTAATCAGAAACACATACTTTAAGAATATCTATAGGTTTACGAAATTTTTATGAAAATTTCAGACATCTGAAATATGAAAAACAAATTTAATGAAGAAATTTTACCATATGAATTAGTCTTGTATATTTATATATTATTAGTAATATAATAATGTTTGAAATTTAAGGGAATATTCTGGTTAGTTACAAATGTAATAAAGGTTGTAAATTTAAATGTATTATATATTGAAAGAAAGAGATGCTTGTACACAAAATGTCATATGAATGGAAAAATTTTAAATATATTTGAAATAATAATAATTTTTTCTAATATTTATAGTATGTGATATATTACACATCTTATAGGGATTATAGTTATTAAAATATAACATGGTATGGTAGATATATTTGTATAATCTATTATTTTCTGTTTAGATGCAAAATTTATTTTTATGTATTCATTTCCATAAATAAGTTGGTTTTATGGTTAACTTTTGATAGTCAATATGCATTTTACCTTTATTTTATTTAAAGAACATGAAAATGTATGATAAATTTATATTGGATAAAATTCATTCTCATATTTTATTTAATATTCAAAATAACTTAAATTTTCTACACTATTTTGGTATATTATTTAAAACAGAACTCTGATGCATGAATTTGTTTCACAAACTGATTACATATTAATTTATTGCTTTGAGTCTTTCTGTGTATGTGTTGCTCGTGAATAAACTTCACTATCTCCTCAGAAGCTTGACTTATTTTATTATATAAATTTTCTCGTTAATTTGTATCTTGTTTCTCAGAAGCAATATCTGAAAAGAATATATGTTAAGAATCGCAATTTTTAATATACAATAATGACCAGACATTACCCAAGCATATTTTTAAAAAATACCCTTTGAAGCAACTCTTATTTTGTAGTAGTATGTCATTTATGAATAATCTATTTCCTAATAATATGATTTATTCATTTATGGTTATAAAAAATCAAATTATTCAACAACGTTTTCTTGCTGTATTTTTTATATGAATACGAAATATTCGTGAAGTACTTAATGACTAATGGAAAGAAATGAAATGAAAGTCCACATGGATTAAGGATAAACCAAAATTTTTGCTATTATGCAATTCAAAATTAATTTCTATGAAATCTTAAAACTATAAGTGTATGAAAAGTAATGACATATTGTAATATTTTTTATAATTTATTTATGATTATTACGTCTCACTTTTAGATTAGTCATCACAATGCTTAAACACACATTCAAATAGGAAAGAAGTTAATATAGTGTTTATCTATTGAAACTTATACAAATTAAATTGTTTTGATAAATATTATGCATGCAGCAAAAATAATGGTAATTTTTATCAAGAATTTGCTTTAAAATAATTTGAGATGAATCTTTTTAAACATTACTGTTAGTTAAAAAAGTAAATATTCACACATTATGTTTCTTATTAGTATATTTTAAATGGCTTAAAAGCTTTAAAAAAATAGGAATAAAATAACTTACGATTTCCTTAGTAAAAGTGTAAGTTTCTTAGTATTTCTTTATTTTTTGTAATCTATATAAATTTGATTTAATAAACATATTACAGCATAATATTGACATATAGAAATTTAAAAACGTCTTTAAAGTTTTTGTTAAAATATCTTTTCCTGAGCAACAGATAAAAAATTTTCAGTTGTATATAAATTAATTAGTTTCTAAATCTTAAAAAGCTGTACTTTAATTTCGTAATATATTGATATTCACATCATTTATTGTAAATTTTAAGTAAATAAATTTCAAAAATAGGTCATAGTTATTTTAATCAAACAGGTGCCAGTTTCAATCTTCCAACTGGACAAAGCTTACTTAGCTTTTTATCCCTTCAAAGGTTCGATAAATTGAGTAGAGACATACTTGGGAATTAAATACTATTTAGAATGACCCACCTAATTGTAATATATGCTTCGGACCCCGGGGCCTTCGGTCAAGAAAACACGTATGTGTGCCGTAGCCCTTGGCGCACATGGGTTGTGGTGACATAGATTTAGTTATTTTTAATTATTCAAGATTACTATAGAAACAATTAATTGGTTTTATTAAAATGCAGTAATTTTTTTTTATAAAAATTAATGAAAATGATAGTATTACAATTTAAATACTTAAATAAAAAACCAATTTCTTATATATTTTAAGAGAAGTAAACAAAATTAGAATACATGCAGAATAACGTGTAACAAATTTCTGGTTGTTCCCATAATCAAACAAAAATTATCAATTTACTGTGATTTGAAAAAGTACATTTTCTATAATAACAAAAATGAAAATTAGAGGTCCTTTTAATTTCACATATATAAGGAAGATTGTTTTATCCATATTAATATAAAAATTATATATTAAGCAAATTAAAAATACATGTAAAATAAGTGAATCTGTTTTAAGGAGCCTGCATATCTGAACAATAAATAGAATGTAACACGAATTAGCTACAACTGTGTTTCCAATGATAACAAAACATAATTGAAAAAAAATACTCTTTTTCTGTTAGTTCAAACACAAAAGCATATAAAAAAAATCCATTATTTTTCGTTTAAACTGTGCAAACATGTACTTATTTCTAATTCACAACCAAAATTCCATCATGAAAGCATAAAAGTTTTTGAAAGAAAAAATATTTTGCTAACTAAACTATATTTGCATAATCACCTGGGGAAAGAAAAACTCTCAAATTTATTCAAATAAAAGAGATGAGAAAATATGATTATATTAGGTTTGGAATTTATTTTTAATAAAAATATATTGGAAAAACAGATTTTTATAAAAATCTTTATTTTTGGAATAACCGAATGTCAGGATTTATTTTTCTTAAGTCTATGATTATACTTCTAAGAATGAACAATACTGGAAATGATTTGTTTTTTGTGAAAACCTTTTTCTGACAACATTTTTTTCAAATTTATTGTATTACCTAAAGTGAATGTGATTTTTTTTCAATTTATTCTCATTTTACTTATTTTTTGTAAGAAAATACAAAATTGATAAAAAACAGAAAATTATGTAAAAACAGAAATTGTTGAAACTTGTTAATTTTTAGATAAAATAAAATTACAGAATTGAGAAACATTGAATAAAATTTTATTGAAAACAATTCAACACAGAAATCATAACTTATTTTTTCAAATTAAAGTACATTTGTAAGAATTTTATCAATATATTTAAAGTTGTTTCAATTTTTAAATTGCAATGCTCCACAAAACTTAATTTTCTACTGCAAAGAAATATTACGTAGTTAGATTTTTACTAAATATTAAATGAACACAATCAGGAGCAACAGATCAAAATAAAACGAGTTATCGCATGAAAAAGAATAATAAATGCAATTCAAAGTATTGCCGAAAATTTTTAAGTAATGCGTTTCACAGTAACTAGGAACGAATATAGGAAAAATAATTTGGCCAGTGTTCCTGGATTATATTTGCGATTAAGGTAAAATAAGATTTTTATTGTATCTTCTACGGTATTTCGTAATTAACACGTATTCTTACGCCAAAGAATGGCAACTTTCACAAATGCTTATACTTGCAATAACCATCACATAAAAATGAATAATATGCATTGAAACTTTGGTTATTATTGCACTTCACTTTCTTCAATACCATTATAAAGCCTTAGAATATTGAAGTCTATAAATATTGATCAGTTTTAAAAATTTATATTACCATTATTGATTTTCTTTTCTAAATCATTTAGAGCAACCTTTCATTAAAAGAATTATTTTTTGATAGTAAATACAAAGTTTATGAGCATAATTATTCATATATAAAGATATAAACTGAAGTTATAGCAAGTAAGCATTTTCATAAAAAATAAAAATGACCCAATTTACCAATATCAATTAATTATATGTGTAGAACCCTGCGAAATTTGTTATTAATATCTAGAATTATAATAAACTGGAATGACATGGAATTCCAATATATTATGCATAATTTTCTAAAAATATAAAATGTATTTTCTTATTCAAGAAAAAGCTATGATTTTGTATACTCAGTATTGCAGAAAAATGAGTAACAATCATATGTTTTGTAGGTTTAAAACTTGAAAAATCTCATAAATTTCATTTCATAAATAGCTTTATGATATTTTTCAGTCTCATAATTTGAAATTTGAATTGTCCATATGTTTTTTTTTATTTCTATTTCATAATTTATAAATTTAGTATTCATTTTATTTTATTTTTGCGCTTAAATTAAAATAGGCTTCATTTTTTATACAATATTATATACAAAATATTTCTTTTAAAATATATTATATAATAATATTTGCTGGACAAAGATTTGTAATGCAATTCTTGAAGTTTTTATACCCGTTTATCAAGCATTAATGACGAATGTTATCAAGAGCATCACAAGATATACTAAGTAAATTGTCAAGATTGCAAGTTAGTATGCTCATTTATATTTTTGGATGAATATTTTTCAAAAGTTTGTTCTCATTTAATGATAAATTTAATAAAAAAATAATCTTAATAGAATGAAATATTCACTAGACAAATAAAAGAAAGGTTAACAACATATAGAATGATATGGTATTTTAAGGACTAATTTTTAATAGAAAAAATAAGGAACAAATAACTATTCTGTATGATTTAAATACTTACTGAATACTTAAAGGGATTGAAAATTAACAATAAAACCTATAATAAAAATGTCCATCTACTTCATTATTTCATTGAGCATGGTTGCTTGATTTTTTTTCTTCGTAGGGATGAATAGAACATAGAATGACAAAATCAATATTAAACCGAGATTATATGACATATAATGATACTCATCACAAAAATGAGTATTATTTTACTATACGACATAAAAGTCAAAGCTTGATATTATTTTAAATTTTCAAGGAAAATAGTTTGCTTAATGTTTGCCTTGAATCCGATTATTGTTCAATTAGTTTCTCATTACTTGCATCCAGACAAATGCGCTTATGGTCTAACAAATTAGTTTGCTTGTCTGATGATAATTAACGCAGTTAACTCTTTCACAATAGTTTTATTACAGGGGTGTAAAGTATCAGGCCTTTTTGTGGTGCACCCTGGGTAACGCAAAATCTGCTAGAGCTTTGCTGCACTCTCCTAAATTCTTTTTGATGACGGCCTTGAAAAATATTATAAACTGTCCTTCTAAGGACAATAGACGACTGAGAATTCTTCAATGGAATGCAGGTGGAATTTCTTATGAAAAGCGAACTCAACTCCAAATTACCTTGATGTCACATGATATTGCTGTTTTTATGATAGTTGAAACAAACCTTGTCTATAATGACTTAGTCAAATATAACTTCCCTAGTTATTACTTACAACTATTGCCTAAATCTAGGCGTAATGCTAGTGGTATTTTAATTGGAATTAAAAACATTCTGACATCTAGGTCTGAAATAATTAGCGACCTTTCATTCAATAACGGAGCGGAGATGGTCCAAGTTGATTTCTGGATTCATCAGAATCATTTTGAAATTTATAACTGTTATAACCCACCTGGAAATTCCCGTTTAAACTTCGATAACATTCAATTTTCCAATAGAGCAATTTTGTGTGGAGATTTTAATGCTCAAATTTCACGTTGGAATTATGGAGATACAAATAGAGCAGGAAGAGCTATGGAGGATCTCTTGGATTCCAGTATGCTTGAATTAATCTATAAAAACTCTGACATTCCCATTTATCTCCATGATAACGGTAGCACTACTAATCCTGATTTAACTTTAGCCTCAAATGATCTAATAGATGAAGCGAACAGAGAAATAATTTATGATCCTGGCTCTAGACATCACATTATTGTTATTTCTTTCCGAATAAGGAAGAAAACCTCTAATTAACGTGATCATTTTAAGAATCGATGGAATTTCAAAAAGGCCAATTGGAAGGCTTACCAGGACAAACTGGAGGTACTTTTTTTATGAACAGTTACTAATAGAAAAATAAATTTGGACTCCGCCTTATAAAATTTTTGTGAAACGATATTTTCAGTAGCCAAACGTTGGATTCCTAGAGGTAAATACAAATGTAAACCTTTTTGGAATGATGAGCTTACAGTGTTAAAAGAGCAATCGGTTCAGGCCCGTATTAAAGCTGAAAAGTCAGGAGATGCAGAGGACGTTAGAAACTGGAGAAAAAGTATTGCAGTCCTCCGTAAAGGAATTAATTTAGCAAAGCGCAAGAGTTTTGATATTTTTATAAATAATATTGACTACCATATAGACGGAACTAAGGTTTTTAAATTTATAAATAAATTGAAACGTGATGTCTCCCTTTTTCCAAGGGACCCTATTGTTTTTAAAGAAAAGACTGACGTTTAACAGGGCTATTTCAAATTCTTTTATGAGTATTTATGCTTTAAATCAACGTCTGAGTTGTGGACTTAAGAGAGATGAGTGGCAAATAAAGAAGCTGATCAAGAATACCAATGAGAATATTGGTACTAGACATGAAATTTTTAACAGAGACTTTGATCTTCTTGAATTAAGAGAAGAATTTAATTTCCTTAAATTACGGAAAAGCCCAGGCCTGTATAATATACACCCAGAATTTATTAAACATCTAGGATATAATGCTCAATTGACTCTTTTATCTATTTTTAATCAAAGTTGGAACTCATATGTACCTACCATATGGAAAAAAGCCATTATAATTCCTATTTTGGAAAAAGATAAACCTTCTGATAATATTAAAAGCTGCCAACATATTGCTTTGACTAGTGTTTTGTCGAAGACTGTGGAAAAGATGATTGTCTCCAGACTGACTTGGTTTTTGGAAAATAACAATCTTTTGTCTCATAGACAAGCTGGATTCAGACAATATCTTTCGATGGCTCAGCAGGTCTCTTATCTTAGTCAAATCATTAAGAACTCTTTAGGTAAACGCTTTTCTGTCTTGGTAGCTTTTATAGATTTTGAATCAGCATGTGATAAGGTATGGTGATAACGTACATTTCAGAAATTGCAGAATCTGGGAATGAGTGGTTATGAGATGTTTGAGTGGATGTTTGAATGGATTAGGAATTTTCTAGTACAGCGTTTTTCTGCTGTTAGATATGGCTGTGTAATTTCTAGTTTTAAACAGACTGAGACTGGCCTTCCTCAGGGAACGGTTATTAGCATGATTCTTTTTAATGTTTTTATCAACGATTTACCGTATATTTTAGCACCGTCGTTGGATTCTGCCCTTTTCGCTGATGACTTGGTTATCTGGAGCTGTGCTTCAAAAAAGAACCAGGATGGGTTGAATCAGATCCCCAATGTCGTTCTGATAGAACTGGAAAACTGGTGCCTAAAAAATGGTATGATGGTGAATCGGGGTAAAACCACTTGTCAGTTCTTCACTCTGAATAGACAGCCTTTTATCCCGAGATTGGTATATAAAGCTGTAGATATTCAATATAATTATTCTACTAAATACTTAAGTTGCACTCTCGATCCTCGTTTAAATTGGAGAAACCATGCAGAAAATTTGAAAAAATAAAGCCGTTAGAAGACTTTCTGTCTTGAAACGTTTGGCTGGCTCGAGGTGGGGCTGCAACAGAGAGCCATTGTTAACTACTTACAAATTATATATCGGTCCAATTATTTGCTATTGGTTGTGAAATTCTCCTCACAGCCCCAGAGAAAGTAGTTAATATTCTTGAGGTTTTTCCAGAACCATACACAAGCATTGCGAATTGTTACTGGAGGTGCAAAAACTACCCCTATTCTTGCAATGCAACTTCTAACCGACTTGGAACCTGTTCATCATTTTATTAAAAGAAAAGCGATCCTGCTGTACCACAAACTTTTCGTACTTCAAAATTATATTATTTGAACATATAAGTTTGAAAATTCTAATTTTGAAGTATGTAGTAAACGAGATACTAATATGTTCCTGTCTACAAAAATATTCGATGTCAGTTTTTGCAAAATATCGTTTTTGTCAAAGGAATGATTTGAAAAACATAATCCACAAATTGTCTTGATTTTCTAGAAATAATATTAATATAAAGTTGGTTTGAAAAATATAGATTAAAAAATTTGTAATGATAACTTTCCGTACTATTGAGAAGAATTCAGTTTGGTAAAAGCTTAGCTGATATATTATCATTGCATATAAAGCTAGATGATAACACACCACCAAAATCTTCCCCATAACTCTTCATCATAATTAGTTAATTTCAACATTTCTCATTGTTGCTGTTGCACCAGCATACTACCCTTTACTTCTCACAGTTTTGACAGAAGCTAAGCTCCTATAAATTGAGCAATGAATTAAAAACCCAAGACTGTGCTTTATTTTTTACCACCTTTTGGACGAATTATAGCTAATTACCACCTTTTGCATGAATAATAGATCATTTGTACATCATTTATAAAGTTTCTGAATTGGACTTATAACCTAAAAACATTATGCATATGCTATGCAACATTTTACATCTTGCAAATTAGCTGAATTATGAGAGAATTGCTGGATGTATGTTTCCCTCACACTTCACGAATTTTTAATGGACTTTGCTTAGACAAAGGAAAGTATTGAGAGTCAGAGTTCAAGAAAAATTTTTTGAGCATTTCAAGCACGATACATAGTTGTATTATCTTTAATGATTCAATGACATCAGAATAAAACTGCTCCATTGCACTGTGATTTTTTTACTATATTTATGGCTGTTTGTTTACCCACATAAAACACCTGAGCAACCCATTTATGCTTGGAGAACATGCCTAATATCAGGATTTTCTTTACCAAACCCTTGCACATTTCGAGTAAGTTAAGTTGAATTCTTGGTATTATGAGGTTCTGGCCAAACTCCTTATCTTAGAGCAAAATAGGGTGTACCATGAATCATCCTCTTACATTACCAGTTTCCAATATTCAGATAGCCATAGTCACCTAACCTGAGAGCATTTTAATGGACTTTTTAGCATTTTTGATAGAAATGGGTGGTTTTCTAAAAGACATCCAACTACGCATCCTTATACTCGACAATTCTCAGCGCATTGTTTAAGTTTTAAACTGTTCAGAAGGGTGACAATTTTTTTTATTTTACGCAATTTTGAGCCGTACAATTCGACAAAGACAACTCTGATTACGCTCTTGGAACACTGCGCTTAATCCTCAATCACGTTTTCTGAAGAATGAGTGTGATTTTTGATGCCAGCTTTTTAATAAAATTGATTTACTTGATTTTGACAACCCAGTGAGATTACCAGGGACATTAGCGGTAGTATACATTATATTCAAAATGTCCCTGCTCAACGGGAACTAAAACATTTTACAAATTGTGAAGTTAATTTTTTGCATTTTATTTCCTTTACTGTGGGCTTGAATTTTACATTTTACTTATACTAGCATTTTAACTAACTATAACTCACATCACAAAACATTTGCATTTTAAATGCCAGCAAATTCTAGTTAAAATTTGAAATGTTTCTAATTTATTGGACATATGTAGTATATGTGTGTAGTGAAAACAAATATAAAAATAAAATACAAAATTAATATTTCATTCATAGGTCCTATGACTTTTAATTAGCGTAAAAGGACTGTTTAACATAAAATCAAATAAATTGAACGTTAGTTTTACGAAAGTTACAATCGTCTTATATACGATCGCTTAAAAATTTTATCACAAGACTTTATAATCATCTTCATGTCAAATATTTTTTGACACCATGAGTATTTTTGAGTGAATTCCAAAACCGTACGCCATATGATTTCTATTTCCCCATCACGAAGTGCCAAGTCCAAGTGCCGAAAGTGGCTGTAAATTACTTCAAAAATTTTAATGAGAGAAATCAAAGGATGTTCCCACATACAAGTCATTTATAAAATCCTTCCATTTTTAAGTTTAGAACTTCGAGATATCAAGTAATTAATCTTTTCTATACTATGTAGATATTATTTTAATGTATAGATGCTTCATTTATCATGTCGATTAACTCTATTTTCTAGATTTTATTTTATTTTAATAAAAAAGAAGTATTTAATATGTAATGTTATAAACTGAAATGAATTTCTCATAAAATAAAAGTTAACACGATAAAAACATACTAAAGTAATGAAAATTTTAATGATTATGATGTACATTATCATCACACATTTTTCTCAGTTTCTTGATTTAAAGAGAAAATCCATTTGGCGAAAGAAATATTTATACATATTCAGAACGATTTATTTTAATAAATAAATTCTTCACGAAGTTGTTTTTAAAACTAAAATCTAAGATTTATTTTTCAAGGAAAAAAAATTAAAAACTGTGTTCAGATCGTACGTAAAAAAGAGATTGTTAATCAGTTTAGAAAATTGTTCAAATTAATTCTAAAGCATTTTCAATTATTCGAAAAATATATTTTCTTTTGTGTATTGTTGATTTTAAAATGGTATCAAGAATATTTGCTCACAGAAAACCATTATTTATTTCAAAATAACAGTTAAGTATTTTTTTAATATTTTAATTTAGATCAAAATGTTAATTTATATAAGAGATACGATTTTATTTTTTAATCAAGTGAGTAATCAAAATTTACCAAAAAATTTATTTTAAAAACAAAACAAGTTGCACATTTTTTAATAACTGATAATTAAACAAGTATAAATTTGCTTTGAAAAATATATTTATGCATTTTCTTTTACCGCAACACATAATCAAAATCAGAATGTGAGAAAAATAAAGTGTTAAAGAAAAAATAGAGAAGGAACAAAATCTTGTATCATCATGTTCAGAAAATATTTTCTATTTTATGTGCTTGTTAATTAATACGTTGATCTCGATAAAAAATAATATAAAAAATGTAAGCTTAGAAAAAATACAATCAAATACCGAGTATTCATTTTCACAAAAACTTTATTTCAATATCTTTTTTTATAAATTTAATTTTAAGTCAAAGTTCCTTTTGGTTACATAGTTGATTTGCTTATAAAATAGCAAACTTATGAGATTAATTTCTAACAATAGAATAAATTTAAATATTTAATAGGGAATGAAAGATTTGGTTTATTTATTCATAAAAATTCTTCTGAATTTTTTTGGTGAAATATAGCTCACAAGTACTCTATCAAACACCAAACGAAATGAAGAAATGATAAAATAACTGAAAACTTGAATTAGAAATTCATAATTTTTTTTCGGTTGTTTTCTGTGTCCATATAATTCAAAGAGTTCACGAAATAACAATCGAGAGTGCATTGTGGGCAATCAATGTAAAACAATACGTTATTTTGTAACTGTCTAAATATCAATTAAATTAATATTTTGAAATTATTTTTTACTCAAATATTTCATCTTGAAAAAAAAATTTGATTTTGTGAGAAAGATTTTTAAAAATATATTCGATTGCTTGGGTCCATTGCAACTTTATTTAAGAATTAGAATATCTTCATCACTATTTGTTCTCACAGTATTCTGTATTTACAATTTAAAATTTCTAAATTGAAATAAAATGATTTGAAAAATATAATATTTAATAATCTACGTAAACTTACAAGAGTCAAGAGTCAAAACGAAAAAATATTATTAAGCTTTAAAATAATTTAATCAAATTTAAAATACCCAGAAAAATATAAGTAGAAAAGTATCCTACCAAACATTTCAGATAAAATTTACATCTAAAGTATCATGGCATTAATAAATGCTTTATATTGTGTTTTTATTAAGTCATCTTTTTATTTGAAAAATTCAATCTCCAGAATAAATTTATTTTACTACAACTTAATCATATTTAAAATACTCAGTATAAAATATAATAAGAAATATGATATTAAAAATTTAAAAATATTTTTGCATCTGAAATTATTGATATAATAATAAGTATTTCGCGTGTAGTATTTTATAAAGCATCTTATGAAAAATATTTAATCTCCTAAACAAATATATCTAAAATACTTTTGAAATCCTAATTAATTTTTTTTTATGATTTCAAACTGAAAAATAAGACTTACCAGTAAAAACCTTTAAGAATAAACTACGAATGGATAATAGAAGGAGTATTTAATGACAATAGAATATATATACTTAGTTAAATTTATTAACAGAATCCGTAAAAGAATAAAAATGGCTTTATTGATTATAATGAGAATAAATATGTAATAATGATAATTTTAATTATAAGCGTTTCTGCAGTGCGAGCACAATCCACTTAAAATATTATTTATTGCACTAGCATCTAATAAAAGAAATTCTCTGTAATAGTATTTTAAAATTGGTTTGAATCAAATTTTTTTCAACATATTTGTAGTTGTTTTTCAAATAAAAATGTTTACTTGTTGTGTAAGGAAACTGATTATCTAATGTTTTTATTTTATGCTTCATCTAAGTTCATTTTTATTCCAACAAAAGGATTTATTTAATCCAAAGAATTCAGTCACACGAAAAATCATTACTTTTAAGATAAATTTTTAAAAGAATACAAATGCTAATTTAAAATTCAAAAACAATCTTCCTTATATTTGTACTAGTATTATTTATCTGATAAACAATAAATCAAATAATGATTATCAAAATAGATTGAAAATTGTTACCAATTTATTATATGATTATGGAAGTAATATGAACAAAAAATATCAAAATATTCGAATATGCAGAAGTAACATGAAAATATATTTGTGAAAACAGCTTTGCTTAAGGAGAGAGAGAGTAACAGAGAATTTATATTTATCTTTCGTAGTCTGACTAGAATGCTATTCATTGTTTCTGAGTTTGCTATCAGCATTTTCTTAGATTTGATAACAAATAAAAAATAAATAAATAAGAAAATAGGTAATATCTAATAAAATAACATTAATATTTAATTTTAATACATTCGTTCAAATCTGTATTTTAAAATTTTTATAAATTTTATTCGTGTAAAATTCTTCATACTGCATTTTAAACATAATTCAATGTTATACTTAAAATTTGGTTTTGTTACATAAACAGTAAACCAATGAATATTCCATTTAAAAAAATTAAAGGTAAAAATGGTAGAAATAGTAAAAAGGTGAGAAAAGTTAAAGTAATAAAAATGTTAGGCAAAAAAATGATGATTATACTTCATTCAGAATTCCACAGATTATGCAGCTTATGAAGAATTTTCTTTTATCGTGTAATTTTTAATAGCAGAAATTTCATTATTTATTGAATAAATCAAATACTCCTTTTTCTAAATAATTCAATATATATATATATATATATATATATATATATATATATATATATATATATATATATATATATATATATATATATATAATCGAACACTTTTTGAGGTAGTGAACATTTATGTCATTTGTTTCTTTTTTCAAAGAGAAAAATCATAATAATTAACTTTTCTTATCAATTTAATATTACTGTCTAATGAGTAAAATTTTTTAATTTTCACACATATAAAATTTATGATTACTGATAGATGTCCACACAATAGTATTTTGAGAAACAAAATCTGCTAGTCCATATCCCAAAATATTATCATAGACGGTTTCCTAATTGGCAATGTTTGATAATTCAAAACAACATCGGTATTACAGCAGAAATATTTCAAGTTAAATTAGTTTTTTTTTATTTGTTTGTCGCTCAACATTTATTTTAACATAGTCGCTGCATTACCCAGCATGCCAAATTTTGAGCTTTTTTTGGCGATGGAATATTTTTTCAAGGTGACAAATTTTGACATGGTGATGTAAATACTAGGGTTATCAAAATAAAATTTAACGCATAATTCTTATACGTCACCATCTCTATGACGTAATAAAAACCAAGTGGCATGATACATAAGAAAATACACCAAAACAAAAAATCAACAAACTTAGAATTTAAAATGCTGGGTTATACCCCATATGTAACATCCTTTCTTGTATACTCACGAGGTTAATTATAACCGAAAGTATGCCTTAACAATCAGAATTATTACAAACTTTCAATTAAGAGTATTTTCAAAATAAGGGAAACCAAGAACTTTTGAACCGAAGAGTTTAAGAATTCTAGTATTCAATGGAAAGAATTTTTTCAAAATTATATATATTTAAAAAGATAATTATTTCTTTCTACATAAGTAAAACTTCGGAAATTTTATTCGTTACTACCAAATTATATTTACTAATTCTTAAACAGTATAATTGAACAGTATTGTAAACAAATTATTTTAACAGTATTATAAACAAATTATATTAAACTTCTTAAACAGCAAATTGCTACCTTTTATCTCAAAATATTTTTATATAACGATTTCCTGTTTTACGATGCTCAATTATTTAAAATATAAAATAACGACCGTCTCCGTATTTTCACAGGAATATTTAAAGTTAAGGTAGAGTTTTTCAGTTTAAGTTTAGTCGACATTGTTTTTTTGTTTTAGAAAGTTATTTAAACCTGGATGCATAATAAAAGGATTATAACTTATATATACTTAAATATATTAATACCATTGCCAATATAGGAAACGTGTTTACAGTTATAATGATACAGCCATCTAGTAGTTTATGTTGCCAAAAACATAAAATAGCATACTATAGGCATAGTAAGAGAATTGTCGAACATTAAGTTAGATTTTATTTTGGTTGTTGTTCAAGAATCATTTTTACTCTTTATGCTAACAAATTCCTAACAAACATATTGTTCTGAAGAGAGAATATTTAGAATAAACTGCTAAATTAAATGTCAGAGTTTTAATCATTAGATTACCAGCTTGGCGTTCTGACACGTTTTATAAAAATAAGCTTACATAACAAATGGTATTAGTCAGCACAGTAAAATAAATTCATATCTAATTGAGTGTTTTCAATATTCTAAAAGAATATATCAGTACATTTTTATTAAAATATTTGTTCGAACTTTTGTTTATTAATATTATTCTACCTGATTTATAGTGCTGAGGTCTTACCATATTTATAATCGTCATTAACTATCAGCATTTCTAGTCCAGGAAATTATAATTGCCGCAGATTCTAACTAATATTAATAATTAGTTGAAGAAAGCATTGGTAGTTTCATCAATCAACTGCCCAGACATCTGTATAATGTTTCCTGAAGAACATCTTAATGATTGAAAAACATTTCATTTTGTTACATATGTGTGTTACATAATTAACTGCAATATTCTTCTTACGTTTACTGACCTTTTCATTTTTACATAATTTAAGGAGCGTTGTTATGCATTATTATTACACTTTTAGTAAGTAAAATATTTCTAACTATTTTGGAGAATATACATGAAATAAATGTACGTATTCATACGCATTAAAAAGTAATAAAAGTAATTAAAGCATTAAATTTTGTATTTGTGTGCACAGTTTCTTTGAATACGCTTGCTTTATAATATCATCGTAAAATTATCCCTTATTTTAATACTTTTTCACTAAAATACCCACGTTTTCTTGCTTTATTTTAAAGTAATACGGTATAATTTCAGTTTGGTTTGGTTTGTTAGTCACTCAACGATTATTTTTGCACACGAGGGCTAATTGGACCGGGACCTACGGTTTAAAGTGGATTCCGAACCACTACAAAGATCCATGCCCAAGGTGGGATTCAAGACCACGAACTGTAGATACAATTTAAGAAACACATCATTGTGAATTTGAATGTACACAGCAATGTGAATGTGAATATGAATGTACATTCTCAGAAACAATGTGAATGTGTGTGTGTTTTCCGGAAAAAATTCTCCAGTTCAGTAAATTTTAATTAAGGTTTAAAAAATTTTTTATCTAACATCATTTTTCAATTTTGTTTAAAAATATAAATTTCAATAATTATTTCTCTGTGTCTCAATAAAAATATATTCCCTTTGTTTAATGTAATGATAGTTTTTTAACAAGCAAAAATGGGGAAAACAATTTCTCAAGTGAAATGAATAGCCTTGGATTACAAATATATTTCGAATGATAAACAGACATGGACGAAGGGTATTCATTGAATAGTTAAACATTTCAAGTTCTTATATCTCTTTTCATGCAATGGATTAATTTCCTATTGTTGAAGAACTATCAGAAAAGAAATTACAAAAGATTTATAGTAAGAAATTCAAAGAAATGAAAAATTAAAGTCATTTATTCGAAAAATTTTATTTTAAGCATCATGTTTTATAATATTACTATTATTATAATTTGTAGCCATTTTCAAGTATTTAATTCGTTGTGGTGAAAAGTGAACTCAATAACTATACATAATGTTAAAGACATATTGTTTCATTGCTTAAAAATCTATCAGTATCAAATAGTCTTATGTACCAAAGACAAATATGTGTATTAAAATTTTTAAGGATATTTTGAAATAAATTCATTTAACATTTTAAGGCTTAACTTAAATATACAATAGAAAATGTACAGTAAAGATTCTCGAAAATTGCATATTTATAAGAACATGAAAAAATTGTGACGGCAGTTAAATTATCTTTTTAATGACATTTATTTCTTATTATATTTTATTTTAGGCATCAATTTCATTTCATCAAATTTTGAAAAAAATATTAAAAATATTTATATCTTTTGTTGAATTAGAAAGACAATTTATTTAAATTTGATATTTTCCTTTTGCGAATAATATCAATATCTCATTGCTACTCTATACTTATAAAATAATGTTCAATAAACAAGATTAGGTTATTTCAGTCAGATAAATAAAATCATACTTATTTATCTGATAATAGGAAGTACTAGGTTTGTCAAACTCATAAAATTCAGCATTAAAATTATATTATATTTTAAACCATTTCATTATAATTAAGTTCCATTGCATAAAAATGATAAAACAGGATTTTAATCAGTCTGGCTACCAACATTGGTTTGATTTCCGCAGAGTTCATATAATCCTTACATTTTGCATCCAGACTGTCTGGATTCTAATCTCAAGAGAAATGAATACACGTTGATTTTAATGAAACTATTTGGCAAATACAAAATAAATTCCTTAAATATGTCAGTGGAGATATAAACCAAAGATTTCACAAATGACTCAAAATTGCATTTATAATACAGCACTAATTTTAAAGTTGAAATTGATAATAAATACCCTGTATGTCACTAATATCTATTTGATATTTTCCTGAATATTGGGGAAATATAAATTAATATATTAATTTTTGTTATGTCAATTCATTTTTAATTTTTTATATCAAGTAACCAGAAGTTATCTTTTATTCCAATTTCAGTGATTTGCATAATTATTGAAATTTCTTATGTCTTACACACACCAAAATAATTGAGCAATGAAAAATAATAGTAGAATTTATAAAATCTTCTAATTCATAAAATGTTTTAAGAGTTTCATATAATTAGGCATATTATAATTTATAATCAAGCTTTAAAATATATTTTGGAAGTCTATTTTTACATTGAATCTTTATTTTGAATTAAAGTAAAACATTTAAAAATTCAAAACATCTTTGAAAGAAAATTTTTAAATATTATTTTATATTTTATAATTAATTCAGAAACCTTCAATATTTTTAAACTAAAATGTCTGAAATATTTTTTTAAAATTTTAAAGACAACACAATTCATTTTCAGATTTTTCAAAAATTAACTTTTACTGTAACTCAAAAGATCTTCGCGTACAAATTTTGAAATTCTTCTAATTTTCTTGTGTGATCTTAAATTTTGAGAATATGTAAACAAATTAGAACCAACGAATATAATTGAAACATTTAAATTAGTTTAATCATTAATAAAACGTATTTTTAAGTTATATTATGATCTATGATTTTCTTCAAGTTGTATTACTTAACTTAAAATATATTTATTCTAATCATTATTTTCAACATAAAAATATTGGTAATGCTTAATATAGTAATAATATATTAAAAAGAAAATTATAAGCAACTATTAAAAGCATGAATATGTTGTTTTTCATGTGAATTATTAATTTCTTATGAAGAACAAAAAATCTAAATTTTAATTCTTCCTCTTTACGAAAATACATTTGATATTCGACTTATTAATCTTTTAAAGAAAAACATTTATTAAATTTAATTGAAGTAGGAAATGGAAAAATAAAATAAGCAAAATCCGTAATAAATTGTTATTTATGTTATTCATAATGCTTATAATAATCGAGATTATGAAAAATATGTAAGTTTTGGGAGCAACAACAAAATTATAAACTAGAATAGACAAATTTTCATGACTGGAAATAAATTGAACTTGTCTACTTATAGCTCAGACGATTAAAATTATTGCACATGTAACATTTAGGCTAACTTAAAAATCAAATAAAAAAAATTTTAAGCATTAAATTAAAAGAAGACCAGTATTATTAATATAGCATGCAGAAGATTAGGTGAAATTTGCCAAAAATATCATGACCTAGAAAATTCGTAGAAAAAATATTTTTTTGTTAGTTTGATGGTTGGGACAGTAATATTTATTACTGGCATCATATATGGATTGAAATTTGAGATTATATTGAGTAGAAGATGTTTAAGAATAATACATAGCAGTACTATGTTTGTGATGTTGCCGGGTACAATTTTGCACATTCGAAAAAGGGGAATTCTGACGAGTTTTTGGAAAAATGGACTCTCTAATTCGTTATTAAATTCTACTTTATTGGTACATATACATTTTAAGTGAATTCTAGGTGGTTGAAACTAGAAACTTCAGAGACAAAGGGCTCTATGTCACGTGTTTAAATATACGAACTTTTAATTTCAGGAAGAAGCAATCAATGTTTGAAGCAATCCAAATAATTTATATTCCCTAATATAATATTGAATGGTTATTTAGCTGGTCAGATTTATATAATATTTGTCAATATCATTCTGCATAGGAACAGAAAGCAGCTATTTTGAATAAATGAGATAAACATTAAAAAAAACGTTAATCACAAATTTGATTAATTCAAAAAATATGTTTCATTATAATTTATATAAAATATGGTGGATTAAAAATTATTTAGTTTTGTAAATCATTGTTAAAATTAATGGTATTATAATTTATTTATAAACATTTAATAAGAAAGGCTTAAAATTATTGATATAAATATTTTGCATAGTTTAACATTTCTTGAAAACAATGTCTATATATATTTTATTTCATATATATTTGGGGAAACATAATTTTAATCTTATAACATTATATTTTTTATAATAAAAATCTTAAAAGCCACAGTGGTTTCTGTGATTTTTGTTATGTACCGCCATTTAAATCATAATTGATTATTAAATTGAACAAATTGCACATGTCAAATTTCTTTCGAGAATTTGCAAATAAAAGCAATGAGTTTTCTGTTTTAAAATTATTGTTGTTTTTGACAAAAATAATATAAGCATTTATAAAATGTTTTTTAATGCTTAAACTTTTCTTCACTGTCAACGTAGCATGTTTTGAAACTTGAGTACATCCGTAAAGTAGATTGTTAATAATCATTAAAATTACTAAATGACAATACATTGATCAATTTAAATTATTCTATAGAAAAATACTTTTAACATTTGGGTTATAATACTTAAACATAATACTTTTAAAAATACTTTTAACATATGTTCATGATATTTTGATAATTATCATAATATAAGGAAGTGCAAATAATACTCAAATTTTAAGAATTTATGTGTATTAAATTAAGTAACTTACATTTAGTTTTAATTAAGTAACTAATTGGTTTTAAATTATTTTACAGTCTTTATTCAAAAAATTATATATCGCAGATTCTCTATCGCAAGATAAATGAAAGAGCAATTCTGTAAGACTCTCTCAGATATAATGTTTTAATTGAATCTACTTCACTCATCTTATGTATGTAAATTCCTTTAAGTACAAATATATCCTTCAATTACAACTATAATTTTGTTTCTATTTGTATTATATTTTCCTTCTAATTTAGTTTCAATTCACTCATAAAACATTAAATACAAAACGAAAAAAAGAAGGAAAGAAATCTAATGATAATAATATTTGAAATGCAGATAAAATGCACAGTAACATTTCTTATTATTACTATATAAAATCTAAATATTCTTAGTTTTTCTTCGAATATTAAAATGAATTTCTTCATAAAATTTTTGATATACTGTTAAATCACAATTGCACTTCCTTAATATCATAGTCAGGAAATTGATTTCCGTCAAACAAAAATGTCTTATTTTGTCATCATAATAAGTAGATTTCTTATGGGTTGTTGGCTTACACTTACACATCCTTAACACGTATGCTGCTTTGCTTTCCATCAAAGAAAATAATATCTTATTTTGTCAGCAATATATCATAATAATTTCCTTTTCTTATGCGTCTAATAGTGCAAAAGATGAAAATACATTTCTCGTAAAAATTGTTTAGAATATAATTGGAAATTATATGAGATTACACAAAACAATTGCTTCTTCAAAGCTTCATACATTGAATAAATGAAGTAATATGTCTTAGAAGGTAAGTGAACAAATTCTTAACAATAAAAGGATGGATATTCATTATATATTATATAACTTTCACTAAATAAATTTTGTAAGTTTTATTCAAAAACTATCATTTTATATTTCCGGTGTTTCTACAATTGTAAGTCGTACAAATTTAAAAGGAATACTTTTCATATTCTTTTACTAGAACACCAGAGAGAACCAATACAGTACATATAAATGTTATATTCTTAAAGAAAGTCTCAACGAAACTGAGTTTCCAGTAAAAATAATTTGTTTGACGGTGGGTATTCATCCGTAAAAATATTCTTTAGAATTTTTATAAGAAATGTTTTTCCCACTAGAGTTTGCATTTTCAGTAGGTTTAGTAATGTAAAAAAAGCAAGATAAGAAACATAATTTACAATTGAATTTAGTTTTTTAAACTTTAGATATAAGGTCTTTTTTATTAAATATAATATAAAACAATTTAATATAAAACAATTAAATATATCATAGCAGTAATACATAGCTATGATATATTTAATTGTTTTATATTAATAAATATAAATATAAAACAATTTCTTATATCGTCTACATTTTCTTCTTTATTTTGTGGAATCTTTCCATTTTATTTTGATTTTTGGATTATAACCATTTTTTGTAAAAATAATTTTGATAATTTAATTTATATATTTTAGAAAAACCTATATATGTTTTCTCTTATTAAATGTAAAAACATATAATTCACGTTAAAAGTAGGAATTTCCTATTTTTAAAAGATAAATAGATAAAAGTATATAAGGATAAATTAAGTTCAATGTGTAAATAAACTTATTGTGTGTGTGAATTACACATAATTTTATCATAGCGAAAATATTTAATCGAGGAGAAATTTTCCATTTGATACCTATAATTTAAGAAAAATCAAACTACCAACTATTTAAACTTTCAGTATCATTCTTTATAATATCAAAAGGCAAGGAAGATTAAGTTCACTTCCACACTAATAAAATATTATTAAAGTTTCTGATCATACAAAATTTTTAATAAAACTTCAATAATATGTTTCTACAATGCGAAGTTAATTAAAAAAAAGTTATATTTATTTATTATATAAACTTATCTTTATAGAATTAAGCGAATTTAATTTTCTTTTAAATACTAGAAGGGAAAATTCTTTACCTAAATACATGTCACCAAGCGAATTCCCATTTATAGAAGTGATGGTTAAATAATATAATTCTTGAAGGACTTAGCTGTCACTGTTGAGATGGCTAACAAGACACTTCATTCCCCACTCATTTTCGCAGACTTTTCTTAGCTGTGTGTCATTAATTCCCAGGAAATGTCTTCTTTCATCTGTTATGATATTGATGAGAGGCAGGTAGTAATTCACACTAGTCTGTCCTTGACAAATAGAATGCGATTCCTCATAAGGTGAGATACTTTTATAAATCCAATTTATCTTTATTTATTTTGAGAATGCAACTAGTTAAAAAATTTACCCCAGTGATTATTTAAATTTATTTATAGAAAGTTTTTTATAAATTTATCTAAAATAATAAATTTATGTAATATTATTTGTCATTTTTATTTTTGTTAAGTTGAATTTGATATTTTGCCTTTCATATGAAATTCAAAAACGTGTAAAAGAGTACAAAATGATTCTAATTATAATGACTAGTAGAATCAATTTTGCATTATGATGTGAAGAGAAGAATAGTATATTAATTTTTTATCTTTTAATTAACAAAAATCGTATATCTTTATTCATTTTTATTTCATTTTACTTATTAAAATTTTTTATATATTTATGAACTCATATCTAACTCGTAAACTTGGTTTTGGTGAAAAAGCACTAGTTTATTCACATATGATAATATGCGCTGCTATAAGAATGCTTGGAAAAGTTTTTTTTTTTTATGTTTTTCAAAAAGAAAAATTAACAAAGTTTTTTTCACTGCCAACTCCCCATTCAGCCACGTGTTTTCATTATACGTTTTAACCAATTATGTATAAAAGCTTTTTTGTGGAAATGTTTTTAGACACAATAAAACAGTTTTTATTTGAGGCTCCATTAAATGCAAAAAATGAAATGCACCGTTTTTTATCATATTCTACTTTTATTTTTTTACTATTTAAATTATAAAAATAGAATATTATTATATCAAAGAATATATTAATTGATAAATTTTGAAAAAATGTTTTTATTGAACGTAAATGTTGAACTAGCTTATAAACTATTTTTTCTGTTAATTTTAATGTTAAATTTACACCATGTTGTGGAAGGTCTCCTGAAGTTGATAAAAGAAATAGTAATAACATTGATTGATTAAAATCAGCAAATAATCTCAATGTTGCTAAGAGATTACGTTTTTTGAATACAGTATTTCATGATTACGGGGAACAGATTGATTTTATTTAAAAACAAGACATACATGTTCATAACGCCTTTACAGAAAAAAATATCCTCATGGTCGAGAAAAAAAATCTTAAATGTCAAGAAAGTTGTCTACCTTTGAAGTAAATCATTACTAAGGTGAATCTCTTTAAATAAATATGTTCAAATAAAAGTCAAAAGAGCTCAAAACAAATTTAAGGTCTTTAGTGAATTTTTTCATGAAATACTGATTAATCAAATAATACTTATTTCTAAAACTTGAATAAATTTACCCATATTTGGAGTGACCGAGCGCTGAAGTAATTCTGTTCAGAATTCCAGCTTCAAATAAAAGATAAAATAATGGAATATATTTTTAAAAATGATATTATTCTCTTCTCTAAAATTCAAGTTCAGTCCTTTTTAGACGTTGTAGACTATACTGGAATCAATTTTGAAGAGTTCTGTATTCCTTTAATCAATTTGAATTTATTAAAAATTAGTTTTATTTCACGAGCATACTGAAAGAAGCAATAAAGATCCTAAATATGCTCCCGAACAAAAGTATCCCAAAAATATCAAAATAACATTGAATTAGAACTACTTATTAAAAGTTTAACCATGAATAAATTGAAAAATTAAATTCTTTACCCATGAAATATTCTCATAGAATTAACTTTTAGATAACAAACTAAATTATAAGAAATAACATACCATAATAAGAGTTGTAATAAAAATAAAAATATGAATTACAAAATATGTAAAATATTGAAGGGTTATATTTATATTTATTGAATGGTTCTATTTATATTATTTGATTTGAATTTATGTGGTTTCAATTACAATCTTCATTCAAGTCTAATTATTGAAAAAGAATAAAAAAGTGTATGTTTTGTGGTGCTCAAAAACTTAAAAATGAAACACCAAGTATGTGCTGCGCTGACGGAAAAGTAAATTTACTAGATTTGCGTTCATCAACTGAACCATTATTAACTTTAGTATTAGGTGAAACAAACCAATCCACATTTTTTTTTGAAAATTTATGAAAATACAATACATGATTTAAAATAACGCCTTTCGTAGCTACGAATATCGTTAGCACAAATTATATGCCAACAAGTATAGTACAAGGGAAAATTTATCATCATGCTGGATCACTACTACCCTACTACCCTTGTCAAATGATGATCACAAATATCTTCAGATATGTTTTATGGGAAATACTGATGAACAAATCAACAGAAGAAACCATCTGAGTTTGAGTACTTAACGAGAGATTGTCACTGAATTACAAAATTTGCTTCAACAACATAATGAATTAATTAAACTATTTAAAACCGAAATTGAACACATGCCATCTGACGAATACAAAGTAATAATAAAGACTGAAAAGAAAACTTATTGGTCAACATCGAAGACAATTCAACCCACCAACGATGGAAGAAGTAGCAATAGTCATAGTTAATGAAGAATTTAATTCTCGCGATATAATTTTGTATCGTAAAAATTGTGATGTCCAACAAGTATTAGAAACGCATTGTTCATATGATGCATTACATTATCCAATGCTATTTTGGCAAGGAGAGGATGAATATCATTTTAATATTACAATGAGAAATCCTACAATTAATGTGGACATTAACAGAGAGGTATGTGCTTTGAATTATTATGCATATTGAACTATAATTCTTAAGAATGCTGATAATGACAGATCAAAATGTAGATAATTATTTCACCAATACATTGTTGACATGTATACAAAAATAGAAAGGGAAAGAATTCTCTTATACGATTAAATAAAGTCAAATTGCGTCCCAAAGAGTATATCCATTTACGTGACGTAGTTGTAAATTATGGCAATTTCAGTAATTTGGTAAATATTGTCATTTTACCATTCACATTTACAGGCAGCCCAAGAAACATGCAAGAATATGGACAAAATGCAATAACGTATGTTCGAGCATAAGATCTTTAAGAATTTTTCATCGCATTTACATGCCACACAGCATGGGATGAAATGAAAGTTCTTTATTAACTGGACACACACCATCAGGTCATCATGATATTTTTACACGTATATTTAAACAAAAGTTAAAATCTTGTTTATATTTTATTGTCAAACGCCATGTATTTGGAGACACGCTGTTGGATATATTCTATTAAATTGCAAAAAAGAGGTTTACCACATTCACATATTTTAATATGGATGACAGAAAAGTTAACACCAAACAGAAATGATGAAATCCTCTCTGAAGATATTGAAATTGATAAAGACTCTCACGATACTGTCTCAAAAATAAGGATTCATGGTTTTTTACGGCTCAATATAATTCATTATGCATGTCAGATAGAAAGTGCACAAAGCGGTATCCTAGAAATTTGTTTGCTGAAACTGTTACAGTCAACGATGAATATTCACTCTATATGCGACGATCTATAAAAGATGGTTGAAAATCCATTAAACTAAAAGTACTCAACAATATTATTGATGTTGATAATATTTGGGTAGTACCATATTCTCCATTACTACTAAAAACGTATTACGCACATGTTTTCTGTCTAATCCAAGCTTTTTAGACGATGGTCGAACAGCACATTCAATATTGAAATTACCATTAAATATGCAGGTAACTGAAAATCCAACAGATAATATTATCAAATATTCTGAGAGGAAAAAAAGTATTACGATCATGTCAGCTTATGAAATGGGATGAATACACCATGGCCCATAAGAAAACATTGGAAGCACTAAATCGGACATTAAAATGTTTGAGAGGAAATGAGCAACTCTTTGGTGGTACACTCATTCTGTTAGCTGGTGATTTTTGGCAAATTCTACCAGTTATACCACGTTCAACACCATCAGATGAATTGAATGAGTGTCTCAAATCATCAGTGTTATGGCAGTATGTGGAAAAAATATATTTAAAGTCCAATAAGCGTGTTCAATTGCAACAAAATGAATCTTCTGAATGATTTCCAAAACAATTGCTAGATATTGGGATTGGTAAAATGGAAATGGGCAAATCAACACACTGTAATACATTGCCAGAACACTTATGTCACAATGTAAAATGCACTGATGAATCGGTTACCATTTTTGACAAATTCTACCAGTTATACCACGTTCAACACAATCAGATGAATTGAATGAGTGTCTCAAATCATCAGTGTTATGGCAGTATGTGGAAAAAGTATATTTAAAGTCCAATATGCGTGTTTAATTGCAACAAAATGAATCTTCTGAATGATTTCCAAAACAATTGCTAGATATTGGGATTGGTAAAATGGAAATGGGCAAATCCACACACTGTAATACATTGCCAGAACACTTATGTCACAATGTAAAATGCACTGATGAATCGGTTACCAAAGTTTTTCGAAATTTATCGTAGACTTATAAAAATAATCAATTGGTTAGTGAGCGTGCTATATTAACATCCGAAAACATTGATGTGAATTTAATAAGCTGTACAATTCAATATGAAATATCTGATGAAGAAACAACATATAAATCCAAAGATGCTGTTATCAATCACCATTAATATATTTATTATCCAATAGAATTTTTAAATTCATTGGATCTACCAGGAATGCTAATTGATTACTTTATCTTTAAAAATAGGTGCCCTACTCACACTTCTACGAAATATAAATCCTTCGTGACTATGCAATGGAACTACTCTATCACATCAAAAAAATTTGATGAATAACATAATTGAGGCAATTATTTTAAATAGGAAAAAAAAAGGAATGTGTGCTACTAGCACGCATTCCCATGATACCAACGGATACTCTATTTGAATTAAAATGTCTACAGTTTCCTGTACGGTTTGCTTTTGCATTGACCATTAGCAAAGCACGGGGGCTATGATTGAAAGTACGTGAATTAAATTTGATAAATCCATGCTTCTCACATGGGCAGCTTTACGTTGGGTGTATGAGAATCATAAATTTATCAAACTTAACTTAACTTAAAAACAACTTATCTTAAAAATAACTTTTGCTTTGAATTAAGATCATATGCAGATCATTAATTGAATAAATTAAACTAGAAACTCGTATTCAAAATTATTTTTTGTTGATTCCGAATTATTTCTAAAATAATATGCTTTATTATACTAATTGTTAAATATAAAAATTAGATGAAATATATTATAAAATATAATTTAAGAAATTATTATTTATATTTTTTTAAACATTTGTCTCTTAAATTTTACGTAAATGTTTCGTAATTAAATTAACAATCACATATACGAAATCTTTTAATGTATCTTCCTTTAAAGCATTGATTAAATAAGAATTCTTCCTTATTTCTTCATTATTTATATTAAGGAAAATAGTTTTAGTTAGATTTTGTTAATTATTTAGATAAATGTGTTAATCAACTGTATTAATTTCCATCAAAACAAATTGTTAAATTATATTAAGAATGCCTCTAATCTATTAAGAAATATCTAAATATTTTGCATTTATAAATTAGTAATATTTATTAAGTATTATTTAAAGAATTTAAATTTTTTATCATACAAAATAAAACATTTAAGAAAATCCAGTAATGTGTACTCCAATGATTATTTTAAATTAAAATTGTATCGAAGATAGTGGAAAGTTGTAGAATTTATGAGTAAATTCTGTTTTTACTAATTTTACTTATTTACTAATTTTTAGTAGTTTTAGTTGTTTTTACTAATTTTTAGTAGTTAATAGAAGATAGAAAATTGCTTACGTGTATTAATTATTAAACAGTATCTATAAAATAGTAAATATAATATTTTTATGTTTATCCACTAAATACATGATCCAAATTTACATTCAAAAGTTTCAAATAACAATAGTCATAAGAAGAATTTTACAGTCTGCTGTTTTCCCGTTTATTAATCCTTTATTGTCATTAATATATAAATTTCTAAAAAATGCAATATATATATATATATATATATATATTGCATTTTTATTTATATATATATATATATATATATATATATATATATATATATATATATATATATATATATATATATATATATATATATATATATATATATATATATATATATATATATATATATATATATATATATGTTGAATTCAGTCAATAAGAAATAGAAGTACAAGATATTAAAGAAATATAAATCAAATTCATACCTTAAGAATACAAGATAGCATTTAAATAAAATTTGAAAACAACAAAATAATCCTTTGGAGAAATGTGTATCTTTAAATATTATTTTTAATCTAGAAATGACATTTAATTTGAAATGTAAATTTATTTAATAAAATAATGATAAAGAATTTAATGTATATTCATGCAATTTCTATTTTATTCTCCATTCTCTAATCTGTGCATTATTTAACTCACATTGTGGAGACCTAAACAAATTTACTAATATACTTTTGAGCACAAAAATTGGTATTTAATCTAATCAAGACAAAAAGAAAAAATGCGTGTTATTGTTTGAATACTATCCGGACAAGGAAAATGTTTGCATACTAAATTAAATATCTCCAATGAACTATAAAATTAGTTGTTTCATAAAATAATCGGAAAGATTCTTATAATTAAAATCAATGTTTATATAGCATATAATGGATTAATGAAAATAAATTATTTAAACAAAATTAACATTGAATCGACAAATTGTTTTCTTAGACTATAACATCTAACTTATTACATGCAAAAGATATAAATGGTTAAACTTATTTATAAATGTTCATTTCTTAAAATTAAAATTGGATTTCAAGAAAATATAATCTAAATTCTCTGCAGAAATTTATTTGATTTAAAAACTGCAATAAAATTCATGAAATTTTTTTCTGTTTTATAACTAGAGATAAAATATATGCATAATTAAATAAATAATAACAATTGTAAATTTTATAACTTTTTAAACTTTAGATTTAATTAATAGCAAGTTTCAAAATATATGTTTTTTAAATCTATAATTATATCAATATAAATAAAAAAGATGGCATTAGCTTTCATTTTCAAATAAAATTAGTCAGTATTATTTTTAATGAGAATGAGAAATATGATTATACATTTTATTTTCCACCAAAAAGAAAAGTATTTTGAATAATAAAAAATATAAATGTTTCTTTAATTAACAGTAATTTTTCTGTACTTTAAATTTCGCTTAAGTTTCTTCCTTAATTTTTAAAAGTTAATATTTTTTGTTTTAAAATTGAATGCTGCATTTTCTCTACTAGAAGACTACAATTAAACTTTAATCAATACTTATTTCCCAGAAATAGAAATAATTTAAACATGTCTAAAATAATTGATTCCAACATATCATAGATATTATCATTTTGTATTATAATAATTTATATGCATGTTTTATTTATATTTTTAAATTAAAAAAACAATAAATATAATGAAAATACAGTAAATATAGTTACGCATTTATTTATTTTGAAAAATTATTACGATTACTTGAATACAAATGTATAAAATCTTTACATCTTTTTCATAAATGACAATTTAAAATGTGTATTTTTAAGTAAAAAATTCGTTTAATTTCATAACAGTTTAGTTCATTTATTTTAGAGACTTTTAAAAAATGTTTTGATAAATTTAGTTATCTTTAAATTATGATATTCAATAGTATTAATAATTTTTAATTTTTTAATATTTTTTTGAAATTTTGAAACAGCAATTAATTTTGGTTAGTTAAATTTCCGTCACTTGTTAGAAAATGTAAATGATTTCAAACATTAATTTTTTAGATTGTGGGACTCCACATTTCTTAGAGTAATATTGTTCATAAATAACTGTTAATATGAGAATATTTATTTCTATACAAAAATCTTATTGAATTTGATAATTGAAATCAAATAATTTGATATCTGCTTATCTGTCTTTCTTTAAGTGATAAATAATCTTTTCTTTAAGCTGAACACATTTGAATATTTTTAACTTTAAAAAATTTTCAAATGTTTCCATATTATCTACAAAAAAATTTTTTTCTAAAAAAAAAGAAAGTTCAAATTTTTTCTTAAACCACTGATCTACCAAATACTGCGTTGTATGAAATATATTGCAGTTTTGCTTTTATATTTATTATATTATTTTTATTATATTTATTATTCGTAGTCACAGAATTATTTTATTTGAAATGTTTCATTATTTTTAAGATTTCGTATTTTCAACAGATATGTTTTACAAGTATTAAACAAATTGAGAAATAAACACATGGTTAAAGTATATAAAAACTTAGGAATTGATATACAGTTTTATATTTTCTAACGAACTTTTAAATTTTTTTATATTTTTGACAAATTTATTTTTCCTAAAATACTTCATCAAAATCTGAATGTATAGATATTAATATCACGTGTCAGGACCAAACGTATCCTCATTTCTTCTTTTTAAATATATTGTCAAAATTAAACAAAGGGTGATAGTTAACTAATTTTTAATCTTTTTTTTCTTTCCGTAGACTTGTATTTTTATGAACTTCAAAACACTTTGATGCATTTTTATTTAGTGATACATCAAAATGAGTTAACATTGATCAGAATCTTCAGTTCTTATACTTTTTTATACTTTTTTTTTCTCATTTATGTAATAAAATTATATTAATATAAATCTATAATCAGATAAAAGAACTAATTTATAGAACAAAAGTAACATTTTCTTCATTTCTGATTAAATAAAAATTTAGAAGTGAATATTAATTTGCCTTCCTAACAGAATGTTTGAGAAAGATCAAGTCAAAAGAAAAAGTAATACTGAAAAAGATAAATTTATATCATAATTCTAATCTATAAATTATTCACCAGGGTCATATGATGTTTTAATCTATATTCTAAGATTTTTTTCATTAATTTTATGTGAAAAAAATATACCTTGCAACGTACAACATATAGAATACAATAACAAAAAATATGATATGTTGATGTTGTGTATATATATATAAATATGTAAATCATATATATTATATATATGTAAATTCACTACTTATAATATAAATTTAAATATTTTTAATTAATTTTAAAACGAGGTTTATAATGAAAAATCAACATTTCTCAAAGCCTATGAACATTTATATTGAAAATTAATAATAATTTATAATGTACGATTCGGCAATCAAAATTTTTCTAGAAAAGTATAAGACAAATTTAGTTTATATAAAAAAATAAGTATTTTAAAATTTACTAAGTTTGTTTGGTTTCTTTGTCTATGAGTGCTTTACTGTCAAAGACGAACATAATATTTTTACAATTTATTCCAATGCAAAAAGAGTTTTATATTTCGATTGTATACAACATAATATTTTTGTATTTGACTAAATTGTAAAAATATTTTGTTCGTAGTGTACAATTAACCATTCATAGACAAAGAAACCGAAAAAAACTTAATAAATTTTTAAGCATTTATTTTTTACTGGAAATTAAATTTATATTATATTTTTCTAGAAAACTTTTGATTGAAGAACACATTTATTAAAATAAAATTGGTTTCAGTATGATATTTTCAATTTAATGAATTTATGAATCGCTTTTTTATATACATATGTAACACATTTTTATGTGCATTGTACCAGGCTTCCTAATTTTATTGAAGAAGATAAGAACAGCAACATTTCTCCGGTAATAAAATAATAGGTATATAAAAATTTGACTTAATAAAATTCAATATAATTAATAAAATAAATTAAATATTTTCAGTAAAATTAAATTATGTTTTATAAAAATACTGCAATTCAATCTTAATATATTTTACAGATTTTATTTATTTATAAACTCGCAAAATGTCTAAACATTTTTTACCCATAACGAAATAAAAGTGTTTGAAAAAAGAAACTAATTTTATAATTGCATAATTTTAATTGAAATAACTTATACCGAATCTGATTGAAATAAATCTTAAGATGTAGCTTGTAATTCTTAAATAACTGCTCCGCATTAACGTTTGTGTTATTAATTGATTACAGCAATAAAATACATACTATTGCATTGACTTTTCTGATAAAACCAACCAATACCTGCTATTCACTAAAGAATAGCATTAATTCCTTTTAAATAGATAATGTAAACAAAATACATCAATTACATATTTAAATTATATTTACATTTTGAATAAAAAAACTTTCTATAATGATATATCTTTTAAAATTTGAAAATAGTGAGATGAACTTTAAACGCACTGGAAATTTCAATAATAATAGTTCAAGGATGTTGGTAAGAAAACATAATATATTTCCAAAAAATTATTACTTTTGAAGAGAGAAGAGTTTTATTATTTATGTTCTTAGTTAAAAGTAGCATTTAAGAAACATTTTATAGTAGTAATTTAATTGTTTACAGAAATACTAATTAGGAAACAAGATTAATTCTTATAAATATTTCATCTTAAAATTACCTATTTTAGAGGTTTTGGTCACATCATACAAAATTTGCAAATACAAATTAATTATTACATAAAATGGAATAGAATCCAAAAGTATCATCTAGTAGGGATCAAGTATATACACAGAAAAATTTCAATTTAGATCTGCAGATATATTTTCGAGATTTTACAATTTATGATTAAATTTATCAATGCTTTGTTAATTTTTATGCAACCTTAATATCAGTTGGTAAAGAATTGAAAGTATTGTTATTGAATGTTTATCTTTTCTTTCTAATATATTTTAAAACTTAAGTCTCCATGATGAAAATTAACTTTATTCAACGTTAAAGAAAAATGTTATTTATTTGCTTACATAATTAAATTTGAATCTTAAAAATACTTATCTGAATTCATATTTACATTTACGGTAAACATAGAGTGATTAAATTTCTCTTTATAAAAATATACACTTATTAAGTGATAAATTTTCAATAGTGTGTTTTTTAAGAATCCACTTAGTAAAATAAATGCAATAGGAACAATTATAACATAGACTTGATAATTTAATCAAAGCTTATTTCATTTTAATTTAAAATAAATATTTATTTCTTAAGATTATTTAAATGGAAATATTTTTTCAAGAAATTAAAAACTAAATTTTGAACAAGAAATTAAAAACTTAATTTCTTCATACTACACTTTAAACCAATAATATTATAGAATTATTTCTTATGTTAAAAATTATTAAGGACATTAAAAAAAAAGAACTTCAACTAACATTTCAACTTTTGATGAAAAGTTTGTTTAGAAAAAATCTTAACTTTTTAAAAAATAAATTTCATAAAATGCATTAAAATGCATAGTTTGAAATTTTTGAGAAAATAAGATTTTTTCAGTTACTTTAATTTATTTTAAGAAAATTGTGAGAAACTACTTTAGCAAAACATTTGGTGGTATGTTATTATTTTTTGGACATTTGAATCTATTAGAATTTTAGTCAGTAATTTTATAGTTAAAATTTTTTTTGAACATTGTCTTAATAAGTAATTTTAAAATTACATTAAAATTATTTATTATTTATGTAAATATTATTCTAAAATTGTAATTATAAGAAATGTATTTTTCATTGAGAAATGTCACTTTTTCTCCATGAAAAAGTTACGAATATATAAAATAAGAAAATTTAAGCTAATATTAATTATTAAGCTAATATATTATTAAAACATATGTGATATTCTTAGTCTCACTTTGCGCAATATTAACTCTGATTGATAATATTATTTTCGCAAAATATTATTTGACAAAGAGTTAAGTTCTAAAATAGTCATTTTGTTGATTTAAGGAACTTTTTTTTTCAGAACTAATTTTTCTTCAATTATTTGAATACTTTATTTAATAATAAATTTTTAAGTCAACAACAATTTTATTACAAGAAAAATCCAAGATTGGAAGAACAATAATAGAATGTAATTAGTTTAATGTCATTTTATTAATTTGAGGAGAGAAAAAGAATTTTATGGCTAAATCACAGTAAATGATATACTTATAATTGTATGTGTAATTAAAATGTAAAGTTAATCAAAAGGACTCATATTGGCAGAGCAAATAATTTTAGGAGAAATTTAAATAAAGTATAAAATCATTTATTTATATTTTAAACGTTCCATAAATAGAAAAACAGTAAAAAATTTTAATTATGAGATTAAAATTGATATAATTTTTAAATCTTTGTCTATTTCAGATATCTAAAATAAGAAAATATGTATTAAAGGAAGTAAAAACTTAAGGAATTTACTCTAAAACTTAATTCATAAAAAAATGCAAATTTAAAAAAGTACACCGTAAACTAACAATTAAAAATTTCCATAAAATTTTATTTGATTAAAAAATATAAGAAAATTATTTTTCATTTCTGTTATATTAAATTTGTGACAGTTCTTGACATAATTCATAAACTTTTTTAGTATGTTAATCAGATCAACAAGTAATCACAACTACTGATTAGTGATTACATATTTCTTATAATTCGAACATTTCCCAATAAAATTAAATTTTATAAAAATGTTTTTATTTATTTTACGATTTTTTAATTTTTTAAAGTGACTTGAATATTAAAAATACTCTCCATATCATCTGTAAAATAGACCAATATTTAATGTAAATCCAGTTTATATCAAAACGACTGCACTATTTATATTCATTTAAGACATTCAATTAATTAATAAAAGTGTACACTATTAATTACTGAGTTGTGTTACCATTTGTAATAAAATTTAATGTTAGCAACATTACGTCCACTAAGTATTTTATGGAAAATAATATGATTAAAACTATATTTAATATTTTATTACTTTCCATTAATAACATTTAAAGGAAAATGCAGCGTAATTATTTCCTTTCTTAGGAAATGAGTTTCAGAATTTTAAATACAAATTAAAAATTATTCCTGTAACCTTCTATTTACATTTGTTTTCTAATGCTTAAAAACCATCGCGGTAACCATCGACTTACATTTCTTTCTGAAACACAAGGTAGAAATATATGGTAACTAGCAATGATTTCCATTTGCTCAAAAATGATAAATTAAATTACATACAATATTTTATTAAATTTCGAAAAATATTTCCAGGTATAAATATCTTCGTCGATCTGAATAATGATTATTTATCTATTATACCCAAAGTTTTAGAGTTGGATATTACGTAGACCAGCTCAAAATTTTCAAAATCAACTTTCACTAATCCAGGATCACGTACTTGTGAACTCTACTTATTGATAATCATGGTGTTCTTTCTTTTCATGTTTAAATCAATTTAAATGAATAGATTTCAATATAAATTTAATTGTTTTTACATTTTAAAATTTGTAGACAGTTTTGGTTAGAATATTTAAAATATCAAATATTTTTCATAAATATAAACTTTAATCAATGGTTTTTAATACTTTAAACAATAAAAGGAGAGAAATAATTTTAGTTCTTTTATGAAATACATTGAATTTTCATTTAATATTTAATTATTTTACATAGATATATTTATTTTTCGAATTATATTATTACTCATCCTATTTATTGTTACTTATTTAATAAATAAAGGTATTTTGGAAAAATGCTTAGATAAATGAATATTTTAAACTTAAATGTTATTTTTGCATTCAAGAAGAAATAAATATGATGTTTTCGCAAAGCAAAAGGGACTAATTAATATATAGTTAGAAATTCCTTTTAAATTTTGTGATGTATAATAATAATTTAAAATTTAAGAATGCGTTATCACTAAGTAAGTCACAAAATACTGATATAATTTTTTAAATATCATCTAATGTCGCTAGAGAAAGTGATAGTTATAATATATTTTTTAAAAATCTTAATTTTAATAGCTTTTAGTTTCACAATATATAAATTTCGTATTTTATTTTCATGCATAAAGACAAGAGGGGGGGAATTCTCAAATCATAAAAAATTTATTTTTCTCTTCTAACTTTATCTGTAAATAGAGAATTTTCATTAATTTTGGTTTTCGATTATAAGAATTGGCTTAGTGTCTAAAAGAATTGGCTTAGTTTCTTTAATAATGCTTACATGTTTTTTTTCTCTTAAGAAACAATTAAAATTCAGAAATACTATCAAATTGTGATTGTAGCTTTATGTATATATATATATATATATACATATATATATATATATATATATATATATATATATATATATATATATATATATATATATATATATATATATATATATATATATATATATATATATATATATATATATATATATATATATATATATATATATATATATATATATATATATATATATATATATATATATATATATATATATATATATATATATATATATATATATATATATATATATATATTAGCCAGAGATATGAGCTATCTACTTTGTTGGCTTTCTAGATTTCATATGTCCCTCTGCAACTAATTAAATGAAATATTTTTAACTAATATATTTTAAGATATTTTACTCTAACTTCAGATTAATTTTAAATGTTAAAAAATGTAACAAATGTGTTTAAAATGTGTGATCAAATAACCAGGTTTCTAACAGACAAAATGTCTAATATGGATTCATCGTGAAAAAGTTTGTAATTTTATTCTCCCGATTTTAACATATATAATTATTATTCACATAAACGTAATTTTAATCATGAATAAATTTACTCAACTCATCTATAAAGTTCAATTAAATATAAAAGCCAAAATATTTTTCTTTATTATAGAGGATGAAAAGAAAATCATAAGGATTAGATTTTTACATTTTTCTCTTTTTGGTCTTTATTGTAAATTTAAAAGGAAAATATAATTTATATTTTCTCAATACTAGTACAAAAATTTGGGAGTTTATTTTTAAAATTTAATATTAAAGGTATATAAAAAATATTTTATATGAAATTTCAATTATATTTAAAATATATATAATTCTGAAAGAATTTAAAATTACATTTTTGTGCTCATTTAAAATTAAATATTAAAAAATTATTAAAATAACAATAAAAAAACCTAATATTTTTGAGAAAATTCATTTTGACTACTTAAATAATCACAAAAAAAATTACTTTTTGCTTTGATTTTGACTTTGCTTTTATAAAATCATTTCAATTAAATGCAAAGTTATTCATGAAACAAGAAAAAAGAAGTTTTTCTAATTCACATTTAAATCCCCTGAAAGATAAATTTACAGAATTTATTCATTCTCATGGAGAAATATAATAAGTACAAAGGTTATATTTTCAAATAATTTAGTTTAAAAAATTACGTAAAACATTTTTGTGTATTATTTCTTTAATAAAAAATTCAATTTTATTCTATTTTTTTTAATCCAGAAAATTTAAGAAGTGACTAAAGTTTCCTCCTATGTTATTTTATACTTACTTGTTTTGTTAAACTAAATTATGAAAAAGCTATTTTATAAAAAAAATATATATTGCCCATTAATTAACTCAGATTATTAATGGAAGCATAAAACTGAAACTGGTTGAAAAATTTTAAATATGAAAAAACTAAAATAAAATTTTTGCAAGTGAATCAATTCAATTTTTAAATTGAAACAATATATGAAATAGTAATTATGAAGTAAAAGATTAAACACTTAACTTGTATTCTTTCACTAAATAAAATTTCACTAAATAATGAATAACTAATATGAAAAATTTTTTAATTTGTTGGATGCAACAAATTAAAAAAATTTTCATATTAGTTATTCATTATGTATCTAAATTCTCTACCACCTAAATTTTTAATTATGACGATTTTAACATCTCTTAAATTTTATAATTTAAAACTACTGTAAATGTAAGATTACATTCAAACAACATATTATTAATAAAAATTTGTAATGTAATATTTTATAAATTTGATCATTGTTCTCGTACGAGTTACATTAAAATATCTTCAATTTATAAAAATTTCATTTATATTAGATTTATAAAAACCAGTGAATATAAAAAAATTATTACTTACATTTTAATAAACAGTATTAAATTTTTTTTCGTCGTACACAAAATAATACAATTTTCTACTCGTTTGTTTTTGTATTAATCATTTACTTAGTTAATAGCAAATTTAAAAATAAATTGACACTAAACTTATTGAAAAATAAGCAAATATAAAATAAAGTAATTTTCTTAAATTAATATACTTTATATTTTTGTTAGTACTGTTACATTCTTACTCAGTTATGTGAAAACTCTAGATACTAAAATAATAATTAATCTGAAAATTAAAGTAATTTTGGAAAATAATCTAAAAAAATTTGCCTTCGGTTGTATTATCTTCAATTTTTATCATCAAAAGTAAAGTTAAAAGATAGAAACTCAACGCCAAAAATAATATCTTTGAAAAGACCTCCATTAAAAAAAATTTCAGACATTTCCTTAAAAAATATTAAAATGTAAATCAATGCTAGCTAACAGGAAATTAATGATACTAAAAATATAACTCTATGTATTTATATATTAATTATTCTAAAAATATATTGGCTGCAAATTGTTGCTTTCATGGCTTAAATATCTTCATTAAATCTAAATTAATCAGAGAAAATACTAAAAATACTTTATATGAAGTAGATATGAGATCTGTGCTCACCTATAGATCTGAGAAGTGGATATTCACTAAATCCCTGGCAGAAGATTTAACTATTTTTGAACGAAATATTCTGAGAAAAGTATTTGGCGCAGTGAGTGAAAAGGAATTCTGGTGACTTTAACATAGTTTTGAATTGTACTCATTATTTAAGAATATATAAATGTTTTAAGATTTATTAAGATAAATCATATGAAATTTGTGGGCCACATATGACAACTGGACCTTTTATCATTAATTTATAAAATTTTCTGTCATAAGCCTTTGTAATTAGAAAAAGGATAAGCTCAGGTTGAGATGGATGGACTGTGTAAAGGTGGATTTTAAAATCCTAAAATGATTATTTGGAAATATATTGTAAAAAATAAATCAGAGTAAAAAAAGTTCTTATGAGAGTCTTGGCTCATCGGAGGCTGACTTGTCCATAGAAGAAGAAGGAAAAGAAAATATTCTCAGATACAAAAAGTGTAGTATTCATTTTTTTCCAGAAAAATAACCTGTAAACAGAAATGTTAAAACCAGCTAGTAGTATTTCTTAATATTTCTCATGAATCAAATTTATATTGGCTTAAAATAATATAATTTTTTTTAAAAATGGAGGCTATTGTCTTGAATAAGAAAATACTGGAAAATATCATTTATGAAAAATAAAATAAATATATTTATCTTCAAGAATGTTTAAAACAGTTTTGCATAAAATGCATAAAAGAATTTTGGTACTTCATAATAGCTGCAAATTAATAATATTATGATGTGTATAGTGCATTCATACTCAAAAGAATTGCTACGTAGATGTAAAATTAGAAATTTAAAGTTGTTTAAAATTCAGTATATTGCTTACTGTAGTATTCAATATACTGTTTATTGTAGTATTCAATATATTTTTACTGTAGTGCGCACTATATTGTTTACTGTAGTATTCACTATATTGTTTACTGTAGTATTCAATATATTATTCCCTTTAGTATTCAATATATTGTTTACTGTGGTCATATATTAACCTTTGAAAAACAGCGACCATTTTAAAATTAATTTGTGATCTTGATGTATTTCATCTTCTTGTAATCTTTATCATTAAAAGTAGATTATTAAGACGAACAATTACTCATATTTTTACTGGTTTTTGAAAAATTTTGGGAAAAGAATATAACTTTCAAATTTAAAAGAATTTCAAATAAAAATAAGTATTTGCATTTAACTGTAAAAATATTAAGTATTTTCATATTATTTTAAAGATTTTAAATTTATTTAATGGATGAGAATTTCTGAAATTATTTAACATTATTAAATTATTGTAATATCAGTCATGCTTTGTTACGATATTTACGATAAAAAAATTTAATTTTAAAAGTGTTTAACTTTAGTTAACACTAATATCATGCAAATGATTTAAAACTATAAGTAAATAAAAACATTAGGCCATTTGAAAAATTAAAACTTTCTCATTATTTAACTATTAAAAATATATTGTGAGGCTCCTATTTAATATTATTAGGCAATATAGGAAAAGAAATTATTCGAAAGAGATTTTTCTTTATTCAATAACAGATTTGGTATAAATTTATAAATTTAAATTACTTTACATTTTACATATCTATCTAAGATTGAATGTCATACTGCCGAACATCTTCTAAGAAATTTGGTCTTATTTTTATTACCTAAATAAAAGAGAGTTATTTTGATAATTTAAACGTGATCTAATGAAAACATTTTAATAACTAAACTTAAACATAAATTTCATACATATTTTTGAACGATACAATAAAATGAATGTAAAAAACACAGAAGTTTTAAATGCCTTATAATAGAAATACTAATATCGTAGATATATTAAAAAGAGTTTAAAAAATTATTCAATAAGCAAAAGAATTTACTCTCCATAAATTGAAATAAGAGGAATTTTTTTTAATTTTTATTTTTATTATACAATAGATTCATAGAAAATAGAAATTCATAATAAGAAATCACAAACAGTGAAAAAAGATTTTTTTTTTACCTGCTTTAATTTCAAAATACTATTTTCAAATTTTTTTTATCTATTCATAAGTTTTTGTTTTTATTTCAAAATACTATTTTTATCTATATATAAGAATTGAGGAAAACCTTCCGAGATATAAATTTTCTACTTTTATTAAACTTATCTGTCTCTTCCTCTCTCTCTCTCTCTCTCTTTCTCTCACCCCTTTTTCTTTAAAGAATGAAATTTCTAAAATATTTGAAAACTCATTTATGGAAAACTTATTCTTACATTTTTTGATTATGGTAACTAGAACATGAATATTCTTTCAATATCAAAAATAAGTATACAGTAAGGATGAATAGAATTTTAATATAACGTGAAATAAGTGACTTTCTTTAATTTTCTTACCATGCCTCTTACGTCAATCCCTTCGAAAACTAACCTGGAGTTACTAAAAAATTGAATGAGATTTACCATCGAGAACCAGCTGTTCCATTTGAAACTTAATTATAAAATATATATCTTGTTTTATTTTGGACATTCCCAAATATTTCCTATTCTTTTCAACATTATTTTAAAGAATGATAATCAGAAGGTTGCATTGAAAAGTTATATATTATCTATGACACATTATTTAAACACCAATTCCATATAAAATATTATTTATTCATATCTCTGTTGTGAACATTCTATAAATTATTATACTTAGAATTATACATTGTCAATTATATCTTGAATTTTCATTTGTAATATTTTGTAACTTTTTAAAAATATTACAAATGAAAATTTTCTGAACAGAATACTTATTTCTGTTCAGAAAATTTACATTTGTAAAATATAAGTTTACAGAGCTTTGGGGAGAAATATGACATAATGGGATTCAATTTTAAGCCTTTATTTGGTAGTAATTCCCCCAAAGTCAGAAATGTTTGCTGATATAGTTATAATTTTTATCAGATGACAAAAAGAAATTGACTTATTTAGAAATTAGTTTTGAAATAAAATCCCTTATTGTGTAAATAAAATAAATTGTGCTTAAAATATCATACCACATTACAAATAAATCATTTGATTCCGAAGATTAACAGAAATACATAAATTTCAGATTATTGTTGGTAAATACAAATCTCAGGTTGAAGATAATTCTATATATTTTTGGATATTTTTTAAATTAATTCATTTTGCTTAATTAAGAAAATATATTTTACGGAGGTTTAAAATGAACATTTGTTCTCAAAAAATTCAATTTATTATTCAATTTTCTAATTATTATTTATTTATTTTAAATAAAAGCAATATGTTTTTGGACATTAGGTAAGTTTTAATAAATACGAGTATAATTTACATTACCTTTTATGTGATATGATTTTAAGAAAAAATATACAGTGCCTATTTAATATTTTGTTTAATTTTCTAATTTATTTGGTTAGGAGAAAAGCAGCTGAAAAATCTACGTTTTTCTTTTTTTCAGAAAAATGTCTGAGATATTATGTATGTAATAAATCTCACATAAAGAATAATCATTGATAAATTTATTTTTAATGTTATCTAAGTATTCCACTTTGTAATTATTTACTTCCCTAACTTAAAAAAATTGAGATTTTTCATGTCCAAAAAAAAAACTTTCACGTGTATTTGATGACATAAAAGAAAATTTCTAAGCAGCTGTATCATCCTGTAGAGTTCAAATCGTGTGAATTATCAATATATCGTGTGAATTATCAATATATCGTGTGAATTATCAATATATCGTGTGAATACTATAAGCAAAGTATCAAATTTAAAAATCTTTCTTGCATATTAACAGAGCAATTCTTGTAACAATTTCGTATAGTTAATTTATTAATATGATAAATGGTATATTTTGTAGATTTGTAATATTTAAATTTTATTGTTTATTTTTCACTAAATTCAAGGTATTTTAATTACTTAAAAATATCATTCATTTACTATTCTAGTAAATGATTGAAACGTTGAAATAGCATAAACACAACAAAAACTATTTGTTTTAAGGATGTTTAGCTTGATGCAATTTAATACCATTAAACAAGTTCCAATAAAGTACTATAAACTATTTAATGGATGAAACTAATTTTGTTGATGAGTATATGAAGTCTTTCATAAAAATTATCCTTTTTAGTTGCATTTTCATAAAATTCCAATAATATAATGTAAATCACATCATTAATTGGGATTCTCAGAAAATTGCTCTTAAAAGCTTCAGCAAAATTTAGTTACCTCAAAATTATTATAAAAGACAAAGCTTGAAATCATTTTATAGCTGGAACATTTATATGTAGTCAACAAGTCAAATTGAATTTTCTGACTCGTATTCTCGCTTTGAAATACTTGACTTTCATGTTTTGGTAAAATCCCTTTCAATAGAATTCAAGTATTTCTATAATATAACCCAAACGCAAACTCTATAAAGAGGACTCATTTCATACTGAAAGATTTGTAAGATGAAATATCTTTTACTGATTTTGTATTTCAGCTATCAAATGAAGCCCTTTTATGTAATCCCTTGCTCATTTGTGGAACAATAATAGTTTAGCAGTCTACCAAGTATTTTATGGTAACTTTTATCATTTATATCAGGAACAATCCTACAGATATTCGTCAGACCTCAGTAACAACGTCATAAAAATTATTCTATAAATCTTTTATGAATTAATTAGAATTTAATGCAAATGACCAAAATTGATATAATTTAATCAAGTGAGATATCTTATGTGCTACAGACCTCATTTGATAAATGACAATATGTAACTGTAACTTTTATCATTTATATCAAGAACAATCCTACAGATATTTGTCAGACCTCAGTAACAACGTCATAAAAATTATTCTATAGATCTTTTTTGAATTAATTAGAATTTAATGCAAATGACCAAAATTGATATAATTTAATCAAGTGAGATATCTTATGTGCTACAGACCTCATTTGATAAATGACAATATGTAACTGTAACTTTTATCATTTATATCAAGAACAATCCTACAGATATTTGTCAGACCTCAGTAACAACGTCATAAAAATTATTCTATAGATCTTTTTTGAATTAATTAGAATTTAATGCAAATGACCAAAATTGATATAATTTAATCAAGTGAGATATCTTATATGCTACAGACCTCATTTGATAAATGACAATATGTAACTGTAACTTTTATCATTTATATCAAGAACAATCCTACAGATATTTGTCAGACCTCCGTAACAACGTCATACAAATTATTCTATAAATCTTTTATGAATTAATTAGAATTTAATGCAAATGACCAAAATTGATATAATTTAATCAAGTGAGATATCTTATGTGCTACAGACCTCATTTGATAATTGACAATATGTAACTGTAACTTTTATCATTTATATCAAGAACAATCCTACAGATATTTGTCAGACCTCCGTAACAACGTCATAAAAATTATTCTATAGATCTTTTTTGAATTAATTAGAATTTAATGCAAATGACCAAAATTGATATAATTTAATCAAGTGAGATATCTTATGTGCTACAGACCTCATTTGATAATTGACAATATATAACTGTAACTTTACTTTATATCAAGTAACTGTAACTTTTATCATTTATATCAAGAACAATCCTACAGATATTTGTCAGACCTCCGTAACAACGTCATAAAAATTATTCTATAGATCTTTTTTGAATTAATTAGAATTTAAAGCAAATGACCAAAATTGATATAATTTAATCAAGTGAGATATCTTATGTGCTACAGACTTCATTTGATAATTGACAATATGTAACTGTAACTTTTATCATTTATATCAAGAACAATCCTTCAGATATTTGTCAGACCTCAGTAACAACGTCATAAAAATTATTCTATAGATCTTTTTTGAATTAATTAGAATTTAATGCAAATGACCAAAATTGATATAATTTAATCAAGTGAGATATCATATGTGCTACAGACCTCATTTGATAGATGACAATATGTTTTATAAAACTTGCGTAGAGTCAATAATATATCGTTTTCTACTTCATATAAGTACCAACTTCCTTAATCTTTTAAATATTTGGATCCTGTACCTGTGATCATATAATCGATTGGTAATTGGCATCTTATTGCAGTCATATAAATTTCATCAATTTTTAAACATTTTTATTAAAAGATTAACAAAGCTAATCGAGTGTTTTACGCAAATGATTTGTCTAGCAAATAATTTAGGCAACGCTCTAAAGTTATCTCAGAATAGAGAGATATTAATTTCAGTAAATCTGTTTTTATACATAATCAGAATTTGAGAATTTCATAACACTTCTTACTCATTTACCTTTGTTTCTTTGACAATAATTTTGTAAAATGTAATAATTATATATCTCGTGTAAAATATATAATTTTAAAATGTTTGTTGAAGAAATATGCTTTATGTTCTATCGTGGCATCCAAATTATATTAACTTAAATTTTATTAAGAAACACACTTATTTTATTAAGATACTTTTAAAATACAGCAATTTCACCACAATGGAAAATGTTTAAGAACTACACTATATTAGCTACAATCAAATTGTGATTTTTCTGAGCAATCTATTGATGATTCAGTTTAAAACCATTTCACTATTTGCTTAGAATCTAAATATTATACTGCTGTATTACCTATAACTTTTTCATGAATACTACAGAAGATTTACATCCAAGACTATCTTATTCAGCTTCTATCATCTCTACCTTATCCATGCAATGGTTTTCCATCTGTTGACACTAATTTTCCTTAAGAACTTTTCAACATTATTTAGTTGAACTCATCCTTGGTGTTCATTTCTTTCTTTTCTTCAGGCTTTTGGAAATTTCTTTTTTCACTAGTTTTCCATTTATCTTTCTCTCTCTCCCTAAAGATATCTTCTATCCATAATAACAAAGAGGCATATTTATTATAACTCTGTTATCTTCTTTAAGATATTGCTGTATTTCAGCATTGATCTTATTTTTGAATATCATTTACATTGATTGCTTCAACAATCTTCCAAAATGTTTCGTTCATATACATTAATATATTTTCAACTAACGTATCCATTTCAAACCCTTTTTGCCATAGAAAACTACAAGTCTTACTAATATAGAAGTATTTTAGTTTCCTTATAATTAATTTTTTTAATTTATTCTCCCTTTGTAATCAATGATATCATCAACTTTTGAGTGTAATTAGTACATAACATTTGTTGCTGTTTATTATTGCATCTAAATGTTAAAGCTGTTCAACATCCTAAAAACAATTCTTTCTAACAAATCCAGATTATGGTTTCTGTTTTTAACTGACATGAACTTTTTTTCATGGGTGGTAAGCTCCTATTTCTTATAAAGTTTCAAATGAACAAAAATTTCTATTTTAATTCTACCCACAATAAAGTTATCATCAGTAAATGTCAATACTTGCAAAAACTTTGCAAACAGTTTTTTATGTTTGAGTCCCTAGATTTCATAGTACCGTTTCTGAAGCAATATGAATCTATCAGGAAAGTGAATCACCTTGTTTTAATCAGTTTGCAGTATAAAAGATGTATGATAATTCATTACCAATATTCACTCTAGATTTTATTCTCTAAAAAGCAATTTTTATGAAATTTACCTAGTTTTCAAACGTTCTTAATTCTAATATCATTTGGAATAATTTCTCTCAGTTATGCTACCATAAGCAATTCTTAAATCGATGAAAAGATAATAAGTGTCTATAACATATTTTCTGCACTTTTGTAGATCTGTAAAATGTTATATATTTGATTGATGATTTATTTACGCTTTCAAAATCCACACTGAGATTCTCAAGTTAATTCATCTGCAAATACAGAAAGTCTCTCCAAAGAAATTTCTTATAAGATTCTTTCAACAGTGACATTTCTCAGTATTTCACGCATTCTAGCTCATCTTCCATCTTAAAATTGGGCAAACGAATGCATCCATTCATTTAATGAGCATTTCTTCCATGGACCAACTATAGAAGATAATGGCATGTAGTTCATTTAACACATCAGTATTCAGCACATTCAAATGACGTCATCTGGTCCTGATAAACAGTTATTATTTAATTTATTCATTGCTTTCATCACTTCAACAAAAGTATGTGGAGCTATAACTTCATCTTTCTGGGTTCAAAAATTAATATCTTTACTTCTAGAAATATTAACAAAATTAATATTTAAAGGTACATTTGTCTTTTAAATGTTTAGTCTATAATTCTTCAGAATATATTTTCTTTATTTTCAAATAAAATGTAAAGTTTTTTGCATCGGTTTCAGAAGCGGTTATTTTATTATCTTATAGATTATTTTGTTTAAATTACATTTTAAAAATTAGTTTTATGTTGTGACTCCAAATGTTTTAGAATAAAAATTAATATTCTTATATTAATTTTTAATGAACACATTAATTGTTTGTTTTAAATAGTAAACTGATCTGTGAATGAAAGTTAGTTCATAATAAATATATTTCTCTGGTCTTAATATACGATAAAACTTCAATTTTTATTTAATGTATTTCTTACAATAAATAAATCGAGCAATACTGTGAATATTTTCAATTCCTTGAAATTTAGTACAAACACAAAATAATCGCTTATATCATCTGCAAAACGAATTACATATCAGTATAAAGCACATTAGTTTCTCTGATTGAAATTATATAATTAAAGAATTCATCTAGTAGATACAATAATTACTTTAGCTTTAAGCATTTAACCACATATGATTTTGAATTGTAAATTAGATATTTCTGTAATAAAAGTTTTTGCTTTCCAGATAATATTCATACACAAAAATAAATTGTCATTTCTGTGTAAAAATGATAAGCTTTAAATTTAGTTTAATAAATTTAAAATATGTATTTAATAAATCTAAGCAAAATCATTTCATTCAATATAAAAATTTACAAAACACACTTTCATTTAAAAATATGAAATGAATTGTTTTAATTTAAAATTATAAAATGCCTATAACACTGAAATATAATATTAAGCATTTCTTCGAATTAAATAAATTCATTTGTCTTTATACAATAATTTTAAGTTTAACAGTTTGCGAATTTATGGAAATTGTAATTATATTAGCTGTTAATAAAGTATCAAGATTAAAATTCAAGAATGTAATTAAAGTTTAAAAATAAATTTCTCTGTATTTATTTATCGTTCCTGTTATTTATTTCCAATTTATGTTTTCTCTATTAGTTTTGAAGTACATTGAAACATGAAATATTCCTTTTTAACACATGAAAAAGTGTCCTGTTAACGCTGGTGGTGGTTAAAATGCTTAAAATTGTATTTCCTTAGAATTTAAAAAAAATCTAAAGAGAAATTATACATAGTGAATAATTACTTTTTCTCGCATTTAAAAGTGTTCATAAAAGAGTTACATGTTAGAATATTAAAAAATTTATTGACATATATATTTATGTAAATTCAAACGCCTACAAATTTTTAAACGTAAAAGTGTATTTTTTCATTCTAGAGCTGTGATTGAAAATAGAATTTTATCTTCTTCAAGCAAGGCATTTTTAAAAAATATTTTACAGTAAATTAGTAGAATAAAATTTTATCAAAGGTGTCTTTGTCTACTTCCATATTTCCTGTGAATTGAAATATTCATGAATAATTTCCTTCCTGTATTGCTTATAATTAATTAAAATCATTTTTGTAAAATAAAATTTTTGTCATAAAAATATCTTGATAAATAAACCTGTCCCTGTTATCTGAAACTAAATTCAGAAAGAATATTTAACATAATTGTAAAAGTAAAATATTTATTTAAGGATATAAAAGATTCAAAAGATTATTAGTTAGATTTATTTATTTTTTATCATGTGAAACTATTTTTATTTGAATCTTAAAATAAAAAAAAATTTTGCATTAACATTTTTAAAATTAAAAAAACTTAATGTGCATCATTTCTTATTAATTTGTTTTATGAAATTAATTATAACATTTTTCAAATAATTGTGATACTCATAAAAATAGTTTAACTTTTGACTTTCTAAGCGAATCTAATGAAAATCTCTTAAATTGTTTCATTTTCAAAACGGTTATTTTCATAGTTAAATTTGTTTCAAATTTTCAAAATGTTTCTCTATCTACTAATTTAAAAATGTTCAAACACATGTATAGTTGAAAATTAAAGTTCAAATATTTGATTCGATCTTTTCCGTGATACTTTTAAATGAAACTTAAATCCTTTCCAATCATAGCGTTAAAATTAATATTTTTATGTCCAATACTGTAACGTAATTTCTGTCCATTTATTGCAATTGTTTTACTCTTTTTTATGACGATGAATTTGCTTCCTCTTTTCTCATGCAAATTATTTTTTCATTTCCCTACTTATCTATTTTTTATTATGATATTTTCATCTTTTGAAAACATTTTTCTAAATTTTGAAACTTTTTTAACTTAAATATAATGAGAATTTTAGGAAAACTAAATTATTAAAATATGAGGAAAGTGTACAAAAAAAGAAGTATTTCTGTTAATATTAATACTTTCTTAATTAAATTATATATATTTTCCGCATTTTATCATACCAATCGTTAACTTAATGCTATAAAAACATAATATATTAAAAATATTACTGTAAATAGAAAAGTATTTTCTTAATGAAGGAAAATAATATAAGATTTTTATATTCCAATTTTATTAATTATTCTCTGAAAAAGGAAAGACATAAAAAGAGATTGTATTTGTCTTAAAAACTAATTTAACAAATAAGTGAAAAGGAAATAACGAATTCCCTTTTCCCAAAAATAATAAATTTTCTTGATTTCATTTAAGTGATTTAATATTTATCTTTCTTATTTTCTTTCATTAATTATTGTTTTAATAGTATCTTATTTTATTTATAAAAGCTATTGTGAGTGAATATTTTTTCTCCTGTTGTAAATTTAGAAAAACCGTTATCGTAATATATACACACACACACACACACACACACACACACACATATATATATATATATATATATATATATATATATATATATATAACAATACAAAATAATTTAGGTGAGAGAAATCATTCTTTCCAATTTGGGTCGTTAAATATATGGCGGTTGAAAACTATATTCTTTAGAACACTTAATGGAATTATTGAATTATATTTTTCCATTATCAAAAACTTATTATAGAACATTCATTAGAAACTTTTATGTTTAAGATTTTTTCTAAACTAAATAATTTATAATAAATATTTGAATAAAATATACTTAACAGTAACAATTTATAAAAGTAACATATATTTGTTATTTAATCGTAATAAAACATTAAGCACGTTATTTGAACCATATAGTTAAACATAAATATTTTTAATTTTAACGAATATGATGAGAATAACGAAATTTGGTTTTTGAATGAAAATGATCAATCAAGTGCAAATAAAATAATATTACATTTTAAGCATTTTCCTAACAAAATAATCCAATAAAACGCATTATTAAAATACTTCTGATTTACTTTGAATTTATCTAAAGAAAACAGAAACTTCAACGAAAGGAATCGTCTTATTATTTTTTCGATATTACAAAATTTTTATATTCTATGTATTTGTAGCAAGTTAAAATTTTATTCTTGTAAAAAGCATGTTATTTAATTTATACCACATTAGATTTATAAAGCAGATAATATCAAATATAAATTAAAGAACACAGGCTGAATTAAACATGAAAGATTAATAATCAAAAAATTAATTGCCAAATAAAGAATATTAAAATATATGTGCATTTTATTATTCTTATTTTTTATATTTCAGGCACAATGTCCTATAGCACTTTTTTATTATGTTTCATTAGAATCTCACAAACGCACAGATATTTCAATTTTCCAGCTGAAAGTCCAGTAAAAATATTTTTCACGCAGTTGTAATGAAATTTCTGTAGCTAACTCATTTGCATAATCACCTGAAGGGAGAAGTCACTTGAATTTATTTTCCAAAAGGAATTAGAAAATTTGACTATATTCAGTGAAATATTTTTATAAAATTTTGGAGAAAATACATTTATGCGGAAATACTTTGTGTTATTCTTTTAATTCGGAATTGAAAAAATTTTCACCAAGTTATTTTTCCCTTCCTGATGGTATGTGTTTAAGTTTTGTTTTTGACATTTCAGATTTTTCAATTTAAATTATTTTAACTACAAATTATTTTTCGCATTGAAAATATATTAGTATAACTGCTTAAATATGTTTATAAAGGAAATATGAAATTCAAATTCAGTTGGAGAAATTGAAATTTAATATAACTTCTAAAAAATTATTATAATATTAAATTACGTTAGGTGGTTAAAATTAATTTACTGAAAATCAAAAATGTGGGTCTTTTTTCTCAGTTTATTTACATAATCTTTTATTCAAAGAAGGGCTTCAAAAATATCAAACATGATCATTATGATAAACATAATCATTATTTATATGAATGTTGAAAAATATTGCTAGATATTCTTACAACGATATTATTTTACAATATACGTTGGTCATTCTTGATAATATGTTGCCAAAAATTGCTAATGAGCTGATTTTTTGTATATTCTTATTAGGACAGATTTTTCTATATTTCAAAATTTAATAATTAAGTATCAAATGCATATCAAAATTAAATATCTACTATATATATATATATATATATATATATATATAAATATATATATATATATATATATATATATATATATATATATATATATATATATATATATATATATATATATATATATAAATATATATATATATATACATATATATACATATTTATACATATATATATATATATATATATATATATATATACATATATATATATATACATATTTATATATATAAATATATATATATATACATATTTATATATATAAATATATATATATATATATATATATATATATATATATATATATATATATATATATATATATATATATATATATATATATTAAATTAATATGTATTCTTATTTAAATCAAAAAATAATATATTCCTATTATGTAAGGATTTTTATTTATTTTTTATACAAAATCTATATATTTATCAAATTTTGATAAAAATTTTCAAAAGAACCAACAATAGGTCAATTGAAGCCTGTACCTCTCAACTCACAAAATCACTTGAAACAAAATTAAAGATATGACTTTAGGGTTATGAACACTGCAAGATTAGATTCCCATTATAATAGAAGAGTTGAATGAATGGGAAAGAAATTTAACAGACACAAAATATACGATCTGATGAGTATAACAAGAAGGATTTTCTGAAAGATCATTGTGAGTTATAAGGATAATTTTTTTCTATCAATGCTTGCTTTGTTTGGAAAAGTTTTTCCTTTTATTTCAAATAGCTGAGACTGGTTCAACACTACGATTGCTAGACAAACTTTCAACAGTACTTTCAATAGTAATTATGTTATTAATGCTTTATTAACTATATTCAGATTTCTTCTCTTCATTTTATCCCATCCTTTATTGATTCAATCGAAATATTTTCTGCTTATCAATAAAAAAACCTTGTTCCAATCATTTAACTGTGTAATTCACAAAGATAAAAGGTCCCATTGTTTAAGAAATCAAATGTAAAAATACACTAGAAAGAGAAAATACGGATTAGGAGATTGATGAAAAACGATTAAAAGTAGCATCTATATGAAAGAGCAAAATTCCGGATGGCAAAGTTTAGAAAATTTGAGAGCTGCTAAGAAAGCTGTACAAGAAAACACATAAATAAAAGTAGAATTTTGATAAGAAAATTAAATTTGCCAAAGAATAAATATAACAATTTAATCTATAGTTGGAGAATAAATTTTAAAGCGTTTTGAAACAAAAAGCATATGGTATATAGATAATATTGTAAAAGAAGCATTTTTAGATTACAACTTTATTAAATACCTCAGCATTTGGATAATTTTACGTGAAATGATTTGAAAATGAATTAAATAGTTCCTCGGTGTTAAATCAAATATTGGGTCTTCAGTGCTTCCTCAAATTTTTGTGAAAAGTCGTTGATAAGATAATAACATGTATTTTCTCAGAAAAATTAGTGACCAGCAATCAAATAGAAAAGAAAAATAATGCAGATGTTGTTGAAAAAATCAACTTTGAAATTATATTTAAAATTTTAAGTTCTTTATATTTTGTGGTACAAAAATACTAGACTAGTTTTAGACGTGTGCCGTGTAATAAAATTATATAAGAAAGCCAATGGATATAGAAGCCAGAATAACATTGAAGGAAAAACGCTCGAAAACAAAGTTGGACAGATTCTCTACATACTGAGTTTCATATCTCTCAAAAAACTACCTCAGGCAAAAACCTGATGTTTTGATAATTTTAGTTTCTTTCTTTAATCAGAGTTACAAACTGTTGCTTTTATTACCAATATTACTAATTACTTTCTTGAACTATTGTTGTTAAAACTAAGTTTAAACTATATTTTAAGAACAAAGAGATACGAATTATCAGTGAAGATTTACTTTCTTTACCAATGAGTAGATAACATTAGAATAATGACCCCAGAGAATTCTAAAATTCCTCTTGATCTGCAGGGTATAAAACAATAAAATATAGCCTGTGTTATCAGAAACAGAAAATAAAACACAAATGATGGAAAGGAATTCAAATTTACAGATATCATTTCCTGTTTCATTATAACAAGTAAAACGGATTATAAATGAGGCTGAATAGCGACCTTTGACTGAAAAATGACTCATGTTTGACAAATGGATTTTATAAAAAAAAATTTTAATTCTAACGATACCTTTTTGGTATCAATAAATAAAAAACTTTAAAAAATTAACTTAGCGAATAAATCGTTCTAAGCAAACTGTTTTACCATCTAAGGAGATTATATTTTCAAAACAGAAAAATAGTCAATATGAAGTAGAAAAAAGCAACAAAGTAAACCATCATCAAGTCCACGGATCTCATTTATTGCATTTATCAGATAGAACGACTGAATCACCCAGTTTGGGTTCGCTTGCAGCCAAGTAAAATATAAATTGAAGAAACATTTCTTCCACTTCTTTGGTTCTTTGATAATTTAGACGATCAAAAAATTCTTTTTCCATCATTAGTTGTCATCTCTTTGCCTTTAGTAAGTACTCTTGGAGGCCAGCAACAACTTGATCTAAAGAATAAATACCGAGAAATATTAGATTTTTGTGATAAAGAAAATACCAATTTCTTTATTAAATAAGTTTTAATGATTTCAAAGCAAAGTCTTTTTGTCTAAATAATATGATTAAAGCAAAAATGAAAGTAATATAGAAAGTTTTCGCTTCTTACGCATTTCTTTAATATGTTTGTATATTTTATCAGAGATTACTCAAACAACACATGTTTTTGGCAATTCTTCAAAAAGGCAAATTTATCATAAAATTATTTAAAATAAAATCTCTAGCCAATGAAGTAGGTTTTAAGAATTACATAAAATCACTCACTAGTAATTCCTCATTTTAATTCTTGAGTGAAAGTTAAATATGGATATTCATATGAAGTGTCAATTGATACAGTCACCAGAAAAGTTATATTTGTAAGCATCCTTAAAGCTTATATTTACACTAAAACAAGTTTTTATTTTATGATGTAACATTAAGAGGCATGAACCTGATATCAAGAATTCAAGATATGCAAAAAAACACAAATGTGATATTTTGGCATGGGTCCTGTAATCAATATCTAAAATTATTCTAGGGACTATTTGAAATGAAGAGAAGCATCAATATGTTCATGGACAATGTAACCTATCAAATAAGTAGCTGAATCATAAGAATCCCAAATATGTGTAAAGTACCTAGAGCGAGAATGTTAAGTTGCTGGTGGCAATCATTACTTCTTCGTTACAGAGTTCCCTGTATGCTGGCCGTGATATCAAGCAACAAATTTTATAGAGTTTTATGAGTTGTAGAGAAGCTTACTAAAGTTTTTAAAAAACTCTTCAAGGGACATTAAGAAAGATATAGTAGCTATAAATAATAATATCATAAAAGACGTGACTAGTTAATGCAGGGTATCTAAAACGTCACAGTTTATGATGTACGTTTTATTAAAAAAAATTACGAACAGATATTTTGGGTTCGCTACTCCTGCGTGGTCACTCAGGAGTGTCATATCTGGTAAATATTTATTTTTACAAATAACTAGGAGTCTATACAATTCATGAACCAGAAATTAACCTAATTAGTATGCACTTCCCAGTAATTATATTCGCATATTTAGAATTTCTCAACGTAACTATTCAGAAATGAGAAATAGTGGTCGATATGTTCTGTGTATGTGAGATGAAAATGCCCTCATATGTCATAGTTAGGTGGAGTGGCTAAGAGGGTTTTCTGATAAAATCGACAATTTTATGTAGAGTTTTCAAATCTCATGTAGTTTGAAAAGAATCATTACATTAAAATTACCATCTTCCTTGCTAGTCACAATGTTTTACTCGAATTAATTATACTTCACTAAGCAGAAAGTTCTTAAGCCACAACCCGAAACTGCCATGCAATTTTAAAAATAAAATGAATAATGATTCATTCATCAAGTAATTCATTTATAACCAACAAAAAATCAGCAATTCAAAATAAAATATTAACAAAATGTATATTCATATATATATATATATATATATATACATATATATGTATTTATATATATATATATGTGTGTGTGTGTCAATAAAAATTCTATAACTATTAATTAAAACTCTTTAAAAATATTTATCATGTTTAATTTTTTTTTATATTTTATAAGAAAAATATGATTTTCCAGTAGTATGGATAAAAAATATCAATAAAATTAATCTTCTTTTAAAAAGTATAAAAAGAATCAGTGACTGTTGTGTGGACAGAAGTTTTACTAATATCAAATATAGGATAAATTAAAATATATCTCATATAAAATAAAAGTATATCAATTTATCTTTTTACAAATATTTGTATCCAATTAGTAAACAATTAATAAAAGTAAATTTTACAACGAGAAAGTAAATAGATTATTGAAATACAAATATTACATATTAACGTAATAGTTTTTAATGGATTTTTGTGATATTTTTGTACAACTGTTGGAAGAACCTGTTAAAATATCTAAGACAAAATAGTAAACTACTTAAATATTAACGATATTTAAGGTAAAAAAGGTAAGCATTGAAATTTTAATAAAGTATTTCATAATTATTTTATTATTAAATGCAACTATTTGAATTGATTTAACTTTCTGAGTTTAGACTTTATGTGTGATTTTGTTTCTAAACAATTTCATTCAATGAATGAAAACTCATGCTATTCATTAATATTGTATATTAAAGGTAAACACATGTCACGATTTGAATTCTTATAGTTAAGTAAATTACTTTAAAAAATAAATACGAGGTTTCTCAATCAATAAAAAGAATGGAAGTGATAACATTAATAATTTATAACATATATTCCTTTGATGAATTTAAGAGTAAGGTTTCTTAAAAATACTAATAAGTTTGCATCGAATAACTTTTATTTTTAACTTATAACTAATATAAATGTAAAGCTAACTTGTAAAAGCCTTTGAGGTTCAGTTGAATCTATAGTTAATATACTATCATAAAATAAATTTGATATGTATTTTGAGATTTAGTAAAATTGTAGTTTTTTAATGAAATTTACGATTCTTCCAATCTTAAACACACATTAAATGCTACAAGTATTTTTGATTAAAAATATTAATCTAACTTTCAATTAATTGTTATATATTGTAAAATGATACAATTTCTAAAAAGATAGATTATTTTTTGATTTAAATAATGTAACAAATATAAGACTAATGTAAAGTAATTTAATTATTTTCAAAATTCATTTACTTCAATGGATATAAATAAAATTTCCTGGAAACATAAATAAAAACTTTATCTGAACTTTTTATTCTGAAATCACTATAATTTATGAGGAAAAATATTACTTATTATCACAAATGTTATTTGCAGTTTACAATTCTTCAGTTAAATTTTTATTTACAGAATTAAATTGTAAAAAAATTAAAATATATAAAACTTAATATTTAATTCAATAATGTTTACTACATATTTTCTTATGAATTTAATGGAATTATAATATTAATTACTGTTAGACACATTTATTTCTCTCTATATATGTGAATTTTTACTTGCAATTAAGTGAAAAATCAGTTTTAAAATTATTTATAAAAACAAAATTAAAAAAGTTTACATTATTTTTATTGTTTCAAATTTTTACTTATTCATAAAAAGTCTTTATTATGTTAATAAGTTAGAATTTATATTAATGAAACCAAAAATATATTTAATGAAATCTACAGTAAAAAATTTAATCCAATTCTTAAGAGAAGAAATTAATAGAAAATTGTAGTAGAACAGTCTTACATCTTACAAAATTTACTTAATAGTCTTACAAATTTTAATTTTATTTATCATAATTATTGCCTTCTGTACTACAATAGTATTTTTAACAATATTCAGCTATTTTATAACATTATTCTTATAATGTAATTAAATAACTGATAATTTTTTATTTTCATCAAAAATAGTTATTAAAATCTCATACATTTATTTCAACTTTTAATTCATCAATTCTTTTTCACATTATGAAGTATTAAAAATTTCGAAAATTCATCTCTAATGTAATACACAATGCAAAGCATGTAGTAAATGAAAATATCCGTTTTAACATTTTGCTATTATTCTCTAAACAATTAATATGCAACATTTGGGAACATAATGTTATGAAAGATATATATATTCATAAATATGATGCTAACAAAAAGAGAAAGAAAAAACGGAGGATAGTTTTTCCCTCATCAAATAACTCTCTCAGATTGTTTGTTTGAATCTCTTAACTGAAAAGAAAGTGAAAACTAATATTTTAGATTGTCTTTTAGTTTAATAAATTGATTACATAATGATTCCTATTATTTTATATTAATTATAATTTTAGTAGTAATCTATTAAAAGCAACAGAACAAATTAAACGCAGTATTTTATTACTTTACTACTAAATAATTTATCAGTTTAAATTCAAAAAATATCTCTAATATATTTTTGTTAATGAAATCTTGTTTTCAGTCGTAAAATTTTGCATAAAAAATTTCTTCAGGTATAAAAACGAAAAAGTGAATTTATATCATTATTAAGATAAATTTATAAATTGTACACGTATTGAAATTTTAGAACAAATATATACATACTACAATTAATATTACTTCAGTCTTAAAACTAAATTGCCAAAAATAAAATTTATTACTTCTTTTATACAGTTATATTTTTATGCAAACTAGTTATGCCAACCAATCAATTATTATTTTACAGGTAACTGTAAGAACTAAGCGACGCTTGATATGAACTAAGTGAATGTAATAAGCAAAACTGATTTAAAGTCAAACACCGAATGTGACAAATGAAATTTATGTTATATCCTTTTTTTTTCAGCTAAACTGTGACAATACTTATAAGCTAAAAGCTACAAAGAACGTACATATTTTTAACAAAATATTTGAGGATACTTTAATTTAACCAACATACTTTATTTCTATAGGTTTAATAGAAAACACTTACTGAATTTATTTTATTGAAATTCGTATGTATTTAATATGATCTGGGGCACAAATTTGACATTCATGTTGAAAAAGTAACATGAATAATGATTTCGTTTAAAAATATTTTGTCTGATTAACTAGTGGTTAAAAATTTTAAAGTAAGAAATATATAGATTAAAATTCAGGTTGAGATTTACAAATAATATATATTTAAAAGATTGAAAATATTTACTATGCATTAAAAGTATTTAAAATTTTCTGCAAACGTAAAAATACAAGACGTTGAAAAGCAAATAAATATAACATTGTACCTAATTTACATTAGGATTTTTTATTTTAATTAAACACGTTAAGTCTTTTCTGATTATTCCTACTAATCCAATAAAAGACTTTATAGTAAACAAAAATAATTTGAATACAAGTTTTTTACTATGAATATTTTGAAATAATTTTTCATTTTCTGCAACAAAGATGCGGTTTCTCTAATTAATATGCAAAATGAATATTACTCCCAGTTTCATAATATTATTTTAATTTTTTTAATTTATTCTAATGTATCATTTACGTTAGTAATAATACAGATATTTTCTTATAAGTTCAACAGACATGAAGCATGAACGGGGTTTTAATTACTTATAATTTTCTTTAAAATTAATGCACTGTATTCAACAGTCAAAAATAAATTAACATTAATCATTTCTTTAATATTTCAAGTGTAAAATAAAAATGCAAAACTAAGAAAAAAACCATATAGTTTAAAAACACAGCTCTACATGAAAGTGAACTATTTCATTTTTTCCAAACAGTGGGAGTTAAAGTCAAGTGCTATTAAAAAATTCTAATGAAACTACTAGCAAAAAAATGTTGATTTTACATATTGAGTTTAATATTGTCCATATTATAATTGTATTTATTACACATATTATAGATGTATAGTGCATGTAATATTATTTTACTTTAGCAATCAAAAATTAATTTATTTACTATAAAATGCGTATTGCATTTTTTTAAATCAGGGCAATAATATTAAGCAAACTTAGCAATTTATTAAAAAATGTTTTAATTTAGCTTATTTACAAACAAACAATGTTAGTTGCTTAAGATCAGTACCACATAAAATTTTTATTAATTTATGAATAAAGACTATTTAAAATAAATGTTTTTCTGTATTCATGAAATGTAATTAATTGAGATAAATCACTCATGGAAATATGATAAAATTCTTTTCCAGTTAACATTTTCTGAATATTTCAAGTCATAAAAATTTATGTTCACATCAAAAGTTTATTATCAGTTCATTTTTTTCAGTAATATAGATTATTCTTATTATGTGATTGTAAATTTAATATTTGTTTATTTAAAATAAAAATGTATTTTTTCACACTATTTCACTGTAACCTAGGTCATATTTTCAGCTTCAATCTTTCAAAACACAAACTATTTTAAAAAGCAGTATTTGATTTAAATAAAGAAAAAAATCATGAATAGAATTTTTTTAATAGTAACAATGAATTTTTAAAATAACAAATTTTTAGTGGTATACTTTATTTTATCCTTTGTATGGACTTTATTTAAAAACAGAATGCCGCAAATGAAGTTGTAAACGTAGAAAAAGATATCGTGTTCAATGGAGTGAATTATGGTGAGAATTTTAATTTTATGCACAGGTAAACATTATGTATATACACAAAGAAGTTGATTTTTATTTTCATCAAAAATAATCCAAATGAGGAAGAAAGAGATGGATGAATACTTTTTGAAAGAAATTTCCATTCTGTACATTTTATTGCTTTTGATTTCATGATCCTTTTTTATCTCTTTTGTTCTTTTATAACTACACGTAAAGAACTGGTGAGGAATGGATTCTTCAATTTGTATTTCATTTATTTCCTCTTTTTTTCTTACGAAATGAATCATCAAATTTCCCTTGAAAGTTATTTATAAGTAAAGAGAATATTTTGTTTTTGATTACAAAACGATTATAGCATGAATAATCAGTGAAACTGAGTTGAACAAAGTTTAAAAAAATTATCATCAAACTTAAATGAAAATGACGTTTAAAAAAGTAGCTTCTAAACTTGTTAGATTGATTTAGATCATTTAATCCGATATTTGAATATTTAAATTTATTTTACATAATCTTCTTTGAAACCTTCTTGAATCAGGATTACTTTAAATAGTTTTTCAAGTATAAAAATATTATTATTCTACTGATTTAACATAATCCATAGAAATTGATACTGAAACTTACTTATTACATAAACCTCAAAATTTCGATAAATATTCCATTATATATTAGTGTTTATAAAACTATTAAAATAAATACCTTCTTTGTTCTTAAAAAATTTATTCAATAACTGTATCTATACCAAAATATTTGTAAGAATCTCACTGATTTATAATATTTTCATTATTCTTAATGTATTCTAAAATTATCATTTTAGACTTCTAAATAAATGTTTATATATATATATATATATACATATATATATATATATATATATATATATATATATATATATATATATATATATATATATATATATATATATATATATATATATATATATATATATATATATATATATATATATATATTTATTTATTTATTTATATATACATATACATAATTAAATAATTTTAACTATTTTTGAAGAGAAGAATTTCTAATTAAAATGGTATCATGTATAAAAGTAAATATTCACGTGATAAAATAAATTCGCTTTATTAAAAAATAACAAAATATATCATGAATACAACTTTATTTCTTTTTGAGCTTTTAAAGAAAATTAATAATTCTTGTATTACTTTCATTAAAATTAATCAAGGAATGTAATTTTCAATTTTTCGACCTTCAAGAATTATCCTAAATTGTATTGATTTTATATACATTGGAAATCCTACTTAAAAGTGATTTACAAAATTACATGCAGTGAAAATTTGCTAGAAATTATTTTTATAATTTATTTACTTTGTGAAAAAAGAGGATTTTACTTAAATTACAAATATAGATTACATGTTACAAACATAAATTAGCAAATTCCTAATTTTGTGCATTAAAAATAGCAGGAGAACATTTTGTGAGTCTTTTGTTCAACATCAGTAATGGATTGAGTTTTGATCTAATTACTTATTTCACTTGAAAATTCCACATCTGTTATCAGTTTTCTATTTACTATTTAAAAAGTTTATTTTATTTTAGAGGAAATGTTTTGAAACGCATATTTTATGAGAAATGTAGATATTAACTATGAGTATTTTGTTAAATTCAGAAACAATTTTCAATAAAATATTTCTTACTGAATTTGCACAACCTAAAAAAATGTCTTAAGATTATATGTTGCAAATTGAGTTAGAAAGTATGATCTAAAAATAATCTCTAAAATGATATTAGTTAGGTTTTTATCGGAAGAATTTTAGGTATTGAAATCACGAACGTAATAAAATTATAAAACTCATGGGAAAATATTTTTAGTTTTGTACTCTTTGTATTTTTAGTTCACTACAATTTATATGTAAATATATATTTGACTCAGTGTTGTAAGAAGTCTTACTTCTGAAGTTTATTGAGAAATTTTATTAATATTCACTTATTATAAATTATCGAATGGACAGTTTACTGTTAATGTGTATTCACAAGTCGTAAGGTAGAGAAGTTTCAGTAAACTCCTGTAATGAATAAATATTTAACACATCAGATATTTCAACAACAATCAATAATTTTTCAAATAGAAATCCAAAAAAAGAAATTCAATAGAGTGAAAGAATATATTTATTTAATATGTATCCAACTAAAAATTAGAATATTTGTTTTAATTGTATTGAATGATATATTTAAACTTTGTTAAGCATATATGGTATTCAATAAATATGAAATCAACTTTTAAAAATACTGATTAAGTATCACAATAACACTATTTATTCATTAACATTTTGCAATGTACACAAATATCAATAAAATGCTTTTATTTTGTACTGAAGACTGTATTAATTATAGTAATAAATCTTTTAAATTACGAATAAAATTTAATTATTTGTTAAATGTTTACTTTTTGTTTCCGAATCATATATCATATTGCGTATCCGTACCATAATTCCGAATCATATATCATATCCGTTTACAATATCATATCGCGTAGCTTATTTTAATGTCATTTTCAGTAGGTGTAAGAGTACATCTAAATGTTATTTATGCTGAATTGTATGTAAAATAATTTATCAAATTCATCTAATTAATGAAACACAACAATATTACAATTTTGTATAAATGAGGCCATTTTGATTTAAAAGAATCATGAGAATATTTAAAAAATAGGAATAGTTACATTTTTAAATTATAAATTACAAGATTTTGCTATTACTAAATCTCCTTTAGTTTAACGAATAAAATTATTTAAATATTCTCATGATTCTTGAAATTGAATTTTCTAACATGTATTCAACTGCCCAAAACTAATTCAATCAAAACATTCTATATAATTTCCTCTTAAAATTATTTTATTATATTTATTATATCATTGTCCTCATAATTTCAAATTGTAGAAATTTTTGAGTTGGAAAAGTCATATATTTCACACAACTTTTCTTTTCAATCATTATTGATATGTATTCTTTATGATGGTTTTTTGAAAGCTAATAATGCTTTACAAATGATAAATATATGAAGTAAAAAAGCACATATTGAGAAACACTCCTTTTGAAAGAAATATTACATTTTTGTCAATTTGATTCAATAATTTTCATAAGGCACCCTAATTATTATTTCATAAAATCTTCAATCAAAAACACGGAACAATAAAAGAAACTCCAATAATTGCAGAAAATTTCTTGTTTGACGACGGGAAATATGATGAGAACTTTATTCTTAAGCAAACAATATGCATAGACACAAAGAAAACTAATTTTCCATTACCAAATTTAAATTAAATAAAAATAAAATTATACTGATGAAAATTATTTGAAAACTTACCCATATTATTCGTTAGCATACTTTCAGCTTTTTTATTTTATGATCATTTATTAATACGGAGAAAATCTGAATTGGAATTAATGCTAGAAAAAAGTCTTAATTTTACTCATTTATACTTTCATTTTTCTATCATTATAAAGGAAAATAATCATTCATAAAATATGAGTTTATCTTTCAGATATTATTGTAAAATATATACATGAATAAATAGCTTAAGTTATTATCATACGTTTCTAACTAACATCCTATCATAATTTAAATATTCTATTAAAGTGATTAAATATAAAGGAGAAGGATCTGTTATCTGATAAAGCTTATTATTCGGATCTCAATAAAAAATTAATAAATATTCCTCTTTGATATATTTTAATGTTAAACAATGTAATGAAATATTTTTAAAATTGAATTGAAAATACAAATTTGTAAGTTTTGCTTTGTTATTTTATATAAATTAAATACCATCATATTTCAAATATGAAGAGAAAATCAAAGTTCATATAAAATTAGATCATATATAAAATAAAATATAAGCAATGGAAATTTAAATTTTGTTATTGAATGCAGCATAAAGATATAAAATTATCTGAAAATTAATCGAAATTGCTTAAGCAAAATGATATCCTAAAAAAACGTTTTCTTTATCTTTGGCACTTTAAATAACAAAGCACGTAACGATTCTTTTATTATGCTTCATTTAAATTACCCAAACTCACATACATTTCAATTTTACGACCACCAAAATACTTGCTAAGAAAGCTTTCAACACAAGAGTAATCAAAAATCTCTTGCTAAGTTATTTGCATAATCACCTGAAGAGAAAAGTCGTTCGAATTTATTTTTACGAGAGAAATGGGAAAATTTGATTATATTCTGTAGGAGACTTATTTTCATAAAAATTATGAAAATAGATTTAAGTAGGTTTATTTTTCATGTTATTTCTTTCATTTTAAATCAAAAATACTTCATAGGCTTTTTTTTTAACTAATTTTGACTAATACATAGAATAAATTTTTTGCAATAGCTATCTTTCAGAATCTGAGTAACAATTCAAGAGGGGAATATTTTTCTTTAATGGAAATACGGTATTTTGATTAGTATTTAAATAAGGCTATTGAGTTTATACGCAAGCACAAATTAAGCTCATAAATTTTCAAATAAAATGTGGAAAACATAAACTAGGAAAAGAAATTATATTACGCAAATCAGATTAAATGAAAACTTAAAATCAAAATTGGCAAGTGAAATGAAAGCAATGTAAATTATTTCTTAAAAGTATTTAAAATTTAATAAAATTTTTGGAGGAACTAAAATAATAATTATTAATAAAGAATATTTTTAAAACTTTTTTCATGTTATCTATAAAATATTTCTTCTAAGATAGTATCTACTTTTTATATTTTAAACTACAAACGAGAAAAAATATGATAAAAATTAATAGCCTTCAAAATAATTTATTTTTAGATGTAAAATAGAAATAAAAAGATGATACAATCTCCCAACCAAGTCGCTAAATAGCATTCCTGGACACCAGCGTGATATGCGGCTTAGCTTTTTCGGATAAACAGTGTACATCCTTGTGATTAACCAGTGTTTGCTCCTTCTGTTGTACACATTCCAATTGCTGTGAGTACAGATACACAGTCATGGTGTGTCTCGTTGGTAGCAGCTATTAGGGAGCTACTTGACGACTAGTCAGCCATACACAAAGCATAATCTTGCGAGGTTCATTGGTGGAATTGCACTGTGCACTTAACCACCACACTTAGGAGTGTCATACCGAACTCACCTTTTGCCACAAGTCAACATTCGAATAACTATGGATGCGCTACGCTGGCGAGAAAAGTAACGATAAACAAGCTACCCCTCATTGTTACTTACAGACTTCCTACAGCGTATTAGGAACCCACTTGCTCAGCCTATATCTCTTAACTAAGTGGTGCAAATGACGCCTAACCATTTCAAGTAAAACGTTAAATTCGCTTCAAAGTTCAACACATGTTTGACCTATCCTACGCAATGGCCACCTGCAGTGTGCTTTCTATATATTGAATATAATAATTCATAACTTAAAAGCAGTCTGCATCAGAGTGATAAAGCAGTGGATGCAAGATATACATACATGACAAATAATATTTATTTAAAGAAAAGATAAAATAAAATTAAATTTTCCATATGTAATATAGGAGTGAACATTTCAGAGGTTAACAGACATCTGTGCACTGTTTCTTACCGAACGGAATTTATAAAGGGGATCGTTAAATGGGTCGTTAAACCTATAAAAAATGTCTTAAAAATCCAATGGCACCTGTGTTTTAGGTCTTCAATGTAATAGGATAATGGATAAGGGAACATTCATAAATTTATAATTGCACTGAATAAGTTATACAATTAATGAACTCTTATTCTATTACTCCAACTTATCTTAAATTTAATATTACATGTCCCTATTCCTATAAAATGAAGGGGGAATGTCAGGGAGGAATGGACATTTTCAACGAAATGGAAGAAAATAAAAAATTAACAATAAGGAAAAATACAATATTAGTAATTAAATATATAAAAGTGGCAATTAACAAAACTGTGAATAAAATTGACTATATAATGAAAACAAACGTCTGAAATGAAAGGTCAATTTGGTTTAACTTCATTATAATCCTTCCGATATAAAACAAATTAAAATATATATAAACAATTCAAATAAGATGTTATATTTAATAACAATAATTATCTACTTAATTGAAAACAATTATTAAATTATTTTTCAAACATAAATTTAAATTTCAAATTATTTAAATAATACTTTACATCTGCATGTTCATTAAATCCTCAATTAACAAATTGCCTACATGGAGTTAGCTTTTAAATCTTGAACACTCCTTTGATTTTCTTGTCTACATGTGTATATCGATGAATTTAACATTCATTGACATACACATGCACATACGAAAATTAAAGGAATGTTCAAGATTTAAAAGCTAACTCCATGTACCTGAAAACTGTAAATTTAAGGGTGGTTTAGAAGCACTAAATAGTATACAAGGAGATCCGTCATTATTATATAAATAATATTTTACCCACTAAACAAATCTTGAAAAACATTCATCATAACAAAGAAAGAGCAAACTTGCTGTGTCCTAACTTCTGTAATTGATCCATTTACAAAGTAATGGATGATTATGGGTGGTTTAATTAAAAGAATTATCAGAGTTGATGAACACTGAATATCTACATAAAATAACGTTTGTACAAATTACCATAACCTAATTTGAGGATTCTTAAAACTGTTGCAATAGTAAAGTTTTCACTCTGGTGACTTATCACTAAGATAGCAAACACATGTTGATGAAGAAAATCAATAAAAAATTATTTCAATTGTAATTCAAGTTAGATATTATTGCAATTTAAACTAGTACTCATTATACTTTAAGCAAAATTACGTACTGCATTTAAACAAAAATCATATTATATACATATATATATATATATATATATATATATATATATATATATATATATATATATTCTTATTATTATATAAATAATTTATAAAAATTATTCAAACATAAAACGATGCACAACAAACACACTCACAAAATATAAGGCATAAAATTCATACAACTGAAAATTTAGCACCATATTATACAATATTCATATTTATAAAAAATAAAAATGTGAAAGTCTGGAAAAGTATTTGACATAATTAAAAATTTGATGTTATATTTGGGAAAAATAATTATTATCAATATAAAATGTTTTGCTTATAATCATTTTTCTTAAATTTCTTTGCAAAATTTCTTTTAAACAAACATAATAAAGTTTACTTTTTTATTACTATTCCTTAATTTTGTGCACTGGAATTTTTGTAGACCTGGATTTCAACGTGGAATTAGTTGAGAGATACTACAATACTTTACTCTTATAGAATGTACAATTATTTACTCGTCTTCAAAATATCCGATTGTTATAATATATCCAAACAACTGCCTTATAACTGTGTTTGATAAATTTCTATTATTTAATAAAACAGAATATTCATTTTAACTCTAGTATTCACAAAATAGTTCCTTTTGCATTGTTTTTGTACTGATAGGGCTATGAAAATTTTAATTTAAGATGCCATTAGCTCAGTATAGTATCTTCAATATAAATGTGTCCGTTAAAGAGAATTCGTTTGATAATAACAATGTTTTCTTCGCATCAAATAATGCCTGAATCGAAACAAAATCTTACACATATATATTTGCTTTACGAACTGTGATGTACAATTCTATAGGATTTAATCCTCCTAAGTTGACAATTGAGCTAAAACACTATAGACTGAATATTTTATTTTAGGAGAACCACATGGAAATTCATTGAAGAATCAGTGCTTTTTTTTAATTGTCAATATTTTAACGTGATATCTCAAGAGCGTGCTTTTCCAAGAGAAAAAAGGAAGAAAATTACGGCTTTATTTAATGATATTGATTTTAATTTGCCATGGCTCACTTATGAGAAAAATCTGTACATTAAATAGACCTTAGAAAAATTGATAAATGACGATCGTAAATAATCTATATCATTATTTATTGATAAAAACAACTGTAGATTTGCTGAAGGCATATATTCTACGACCAGAAAAGATTTATAAATGCAGATGATTTTGACTCTTAAAACTAGTTTATTTTAAAACAAGGATGTAATCAATCGTGTAGAAAACAAAAAAATTTGTAATATTTCCGAGCATGAAATAAAGTGAATAATTAATTATCTTATATAAGACATATTTCATTTCTTTTCCGATAAACTATTTAAAAGGGCATTGCATAACATATATTTAGTTATTATAAAACCAGCGGGTGTATCTTAAACTTTATCGTATTTCAACAAACAGAATGATTATTTTTAAAAGTAAAAGCTCATGAAATTTTGAAAATAAGTAATATAGGGAAAAATGAATATGATTTTACTCCAACATTAGTTCTCATTAAAGCATTTGGTAAAGATTTTATACCTCCCATAGACTATCTTCGACTAAAATACTAAAGCTAAATATATTAAACATCATTAAATTTAGACCTTTTTCACTACTGAGAATTGCTAAATATTATTTATTATATTAATCATTTGGTAGAGCAACATTAAAAAAATAGAATGATATTAGTTTGCTTTGATACCGCTATTCAGCGTGAAAACAAAAATAAAAGTTTGCATGATTTGAAAATAAAAATTCGAAGTAGTTAACAAAGCAAAAAGAAAAAATCTTAAAAAGGGTAGAGTAGAAATTTTTAAGCATTTTTCCCAAAGCGATTATATACTGCTGGCCACCCAAATTGCAACAGATATCAAGACAAAATTTATTTTGTATATATTATATTGACCAAGCAACAAATGATTAAATTTTTAGACTTCTGAGAATTGTGGTTCTCGCCACAATCAGTAGCCAGATTAACCAACATTGTTGGAGATCATAGCTGTCACACACACGCCTCGGCATTAATCAAAGTGACTTTGAATGTGTTCTTGGAATGTAGCAGACCAAACGGCTTCCACGCGTTGCCAAAGTTAATCTGGTGTGGCAGCTGGATATATACTCTGGGAAAATTATTGAGCTATTTTGGACCACATGTTTTCTATCTGTTAAATATCCGGAGAGCGATCCTCGCATTATCCTGTTGAAATATGGCTGTGGGCAAGCCCTGAAAGTAAGGAAATACAACTGGCGCCAAAACATTGGAGATGTAGATCTTGATGTTTAAAGTACCAGCAATGCGTACTAAAAGAATGCGAGAGTGATATCAAATACCACCCCATTACACAATACCCAGTGCAGGTTCAATGTGGCGGTGCATAAGGCAGCTGTTCAGCATTCTCTCTCCATAGTGTCTCTAGACTCAAATGCGACCATCGTGGTATTACAGACAGACGCGTGATTCGTCAGTTAAGACAATTTCATTCCATTCTTCCCTCCATTTCCTTCTTTTATCTCACCATTGGAGGCAGAGATGTCTGTGGTTCTGCTTCAAGGGTAGACGAAGCAATGGACGCCTTGTGGACAGACTACTGTGTTGTAAACGGCGTAGAATGGTGCGCTCAGATACTTGATGATTCCTTGAAGACTGAATGTGCTGTACTATGGTTCGTGATGTGAATGAGGGATCCCTCACTGTCATGTGCATAATTTGTCTGTTATCACTTGAAGTTATGCAATTGTACACGTTGGTCCATCGAATCCTTCTGTATCCAACGATCACATATATACACTATAGTTGTTTGGTTTCATCCAACACGACTACCAATTTCCCTGAAAGATAATCCGCAATCCCGATAGGCCACTATCCTTGCTCTGTCGAACTCGGATACTTGATCAAAAAAATGATTGCTGTTTTCTACGAGGCATAATTGATAGTTTTAAAAAAACACAAGATAAACACAATTTATGAACTTGAAATCTTCGAAATCTCCAAGCCTTGAAACGCGATTTGAAGTGTCGCCTCAGGTAGGGCCAGCAGCATATATAAATATATAATGGAAATCCCCTTAATTTCCAAATATACTATCAAAGTACAAGTTTGGGTTTTTCTTTATTGTTATATCTTTCAGAAATTTGCAAATTGGCAAAATTAATTAATATTATATTGCTTAGAAGAATATTTGAGAAAGATTTTAATTATTTAAAAATAAAATTATCTAGAATAAAATTATGGATATTCCAAAATTTAAAAAAATTATTTTCCAATTGGATGTTTTCAATAAGGAACCCTAGAGTGATATGTCAAATAGGAATTGGCAATAACATTATAGTCTATATATGTAAGAAGTTCCAATAAGCAGAAGAAAAATATAATACCAATGAAAAGGAATATTTTGCCATTATCGATACAAGAAAAATGAATATAATATAGAAGATCCTGATTAACTTAATATTTAAATAAACAACATAATCTTTCAACATTTTTCCGACTGTTAAGATAAGATTTATGTCTATAATATTTAAATCAGGAAGTTGATCACAGAAAGTGAACATTCCATAAAAAAATTATAGTTTAATTATTTTACATCGCTGCAAAAGTATCCTTACTTAAATTTATGCGAGTTACTCTGCAATACTAGTACTTTGATAAAGTCTAATCTAAAATGATGGTACGCATTCATTTCTCTTTGAAACTTGTTAATATTTATTTAAATTTTATAAATATTGTTTTGTTTCATTCAATCATTTTAGTACACTATTAGTATAGCACATCGATGTTATTCATAAACATGTTCAATTTTAAACTAAACAATTTTCTGTAATGAAGTTCCCCAAGATATAACAATCAGTCTCTAACATGGAAATACTTTATAACGAACAGTATAGACTAAATTAAAAATTTATTATTCTATTGTTATCATGCAGAGTAGTTTCTAGTTCCAAGAAATCAGGAAGCTTGAAATGAAATGTGTCATTAAAAAACTAATTTTTGTCAGTACATGATTATATTTGGTAAGTTTTTAATTAAAAATAATAAATACCATGCATTTATCTACACTAATGTCCATAAATTAAGGATTATTCAGAATCACACAAAAATCGAACTCTAAAATTAAAATTTCACATGTAGAATTATCATTTGCATCTTGAAGAATAATATGCAAATTACAAGAAACCACCAGATGGCACCGATAGAATGTCACAATAGCGAGAGTGTAAGAGAGGGGAATATATGGAATGGTTGCAAAGAAGTAAAATTATTCACAAACTCTTTAAAAGCTTTTCAGTGCAATAACAGCATACTTATGGCACAAAGGAAGCATTTGAATGATATTTTATGTGGTAAAATTGTCGGCTGTCTAGAATGGGTACATACCCAGCTCAGGATCTTGTAATCGCCCAGAGTGTTGTCTCCATGCTTTGGTAGCGGTTTTAAGATGATGGTAATATGATAAGACGTTACAGCACAGGTAGCCCTGGAGTTACAACGCTGAATGAGGACCGATAATTTGCAGTTACTGTCAAAAAACAAACAGACAAAGAACAGCATCAGACCTGACTCGTCAGCTCTGTTCAACTACCAGTAGGATAGTTTCAAGGCACACCGTGTACAGACGCTTTGGGCATATTGGTATTTAAGCTCGTAAGCCTGTATATGCGTTACACTTACCGCAACACATTGGTAGACTTGCCGTTAGCCAGGAGTAGAGAGAATGTATTGTGGACACCACAACATTGGTCTTGTGTAATGTTTTCCGACGAGGCTTAGCTTTCAGTCTGATTCTCGCCGGACTTTTATAGGGTGAGGGGCAGGTACCCGTTACCATCAAGAGAACACCATAGAGTGGCACCGTTACGGTGGTGCAGGATTGCTCGTTAGGGAAATAATTATTCCATGTTCCAGAACTAATTTGCTTGTTTAGAATGTAACCATTCTAGAACAACATGTACATTTGTTACGGAGCACAATGGGTGTGGAATTTCTGTTTAGGAATGACAACGCCCGTCCTTACCGTGCAAACACTGTAGAAGAATGCCTTCAATAGGAGCATATCACCCGTATGGACTGACCAGCATACTGACCGGACTTGTTCTATTGATTTAACAATGTTCTATTGATTTATGTGAATATGTTCTTTTTTGAAATTCGCTCCAAGGAGTAAAAATCACATTTTTTTTAATGTTGTCAAACATATATCATTTTTTATTGTTCTTTACCTTTACCTTTTGTTTAAAAAAATAGACTTTACAACTAAGTCACATTTGTTTTGTTTCTGTATCTTTCTTCGCCTGAAATTGTATTATCCTTAATTTATGTACACTAGTGTATTAAATTTCACTTAGATTGTGTTAAAAGGTGTTTTACAGATATATTGGTATATCATAGTTACAAAATTGTTACCAGTTCATCTGTTGTGTTAACAGTACACAAATTAAATTATGTTGCAATAATGCTACACCAGTACTCAAATTTTTTCATATTTGTTTTCCTGAATTTCCTAAAACTATTGGTGTGTATTGCCTGTATAGTAATCAGGAAATTTATCTTCATATAGATATGTTTTGAATATATCGAATCATAATATTATGTAAAAGAGAATAATAAAAGAGTTATCTATTTAAAATTGTATATGGTAACAGTGTTAGCCAACATGGAATGCTTTATATTGATCAGTCTTTCAAGTTAATCATTAATTCTTTTAACGAATAACCATTAATTCATAAAATTTTAATTATTTTATACTTGTGCTTTGTAATATTTAGTTAAATTGCATCTTAAAGCAACAGATCATAGAATTATTTTTGATACTTTTTAGCTAGCTGAAAATGACAGTCGTGTGACTCAGGAGAAATATCTAATCCTTTTTATCTCCCATATGTAATAACCAACAATGGCTATTGAAGCATTTTTGCTTACTGTCTGGTTAGCAGCATCAGTTGTTAAGTACATTTGTGTGAGACATTGAGCAATATGTATATCAACACAATGATATCATTTTTATTATTGAAGAATACATCATTGGTTTTTGATCATTTCCCATAATGTGTGTGAATCAGTATGCAAATAGTTCAAAAGTACCTCGTCGGATTTCTTTGTAGCTATGTCATCAAATCTACAAAAAGAAAGATATACCATTTTCATAGAAACTGCTTAAACATTTTTGTGATACAACAGTTACTTTTGTATACTTTGCTTGCTGTAAATAATCCAAGACGAAAACCTATACATTATTATTCATAGGATATCAATAAAACCGCTAGAAATATTTTAGCCTTTCTTTGGGTTTCTGATAAGAATTTGGCACATTTTTCCCCTTTCTAGCTAAAAACAATTTTATTTACTCTTTATTAGTTACAAAATTATTAAATTTAAAATTTTATATTAAAACTTTTGTGTTAAGCTTCCTTATTCCCTGTATTCTGTAAAACATTTTAACATATATTTAATATTTTTATATTGAATGCATTTTAGTGAATTTGTAAAAAAAAATTAAGTAAGTATTTAATCTTATAAAATCTTTAAAAAAAAACATTTTAATTTTAAATAAAACAATGTATGCTTTTAGATTTATATTTTCAATTCCACACAATTATTATTAACTGAAGACATTTACTTCAAAATCTATCAAAAATTAATCAAAATTATATGATCAGCAAAATTTATTTAATTTTTCAAGTAATAATATTAATACCTTTGTTTCCTTTGATGTTCCTTATTTTTGTTACAGATTTTAATTGTTAATTTCAATCATAATCAGCTTAAATTTCAGATTTTGATATCAAATTTTATACAGAAAGTAACGGAAATTACATATAAATTATCTTTTAATCAATTTTTTTACAACAACAGTCATGCTATAATTTGTATTTAAATGAAGAATGAAGTCTTAAGCTTTATAAAAATAAAAACTGGAATAAAATAAAGTTTAAATTAGTAATAAATGAAGTTAATTGTTATAGACAAGAAAGCTAAAATTGTCCAATTTTTTTTATTTAAATTATTTTTAAGAGTATTTCTTGCTGCATTTCCTGCCACTTTTAATTTGGAAAGTATTTTTTCTCCTTTTTAATTTTTAACCAACTCATAAGAATTTAAAACTACTGATTCAGAATATTTTTCTCTTATGTTAAACTCATGTTCCTCCTTTTCCTATAGAATAAAATAATAACTTTTCAGAGAGAAGATTTAAGGAATAAAAGTTAACTGTGCACATTTTTTCTTATCTTGAAATGAGAAATTCATGAATATTCAATCAGGTTGAAAGGTAAATAAATAATAAGGAAGAAAGCAAAATTTAGAATTAAAATATCAGGTAAAGTATACATATTTGCTTTCTAAACTGTTAAGGTTATACTTTTTTCAGAAATCATACTGCTAAAATTTTGGGTAAAAAGTAAAGAAGATGTAGCTATAACCACTGAACCAGATATTTTATCTCAAAATTGCCCTTTGAATTATCAGATCACTCCTATTCCTGAGCTAGCTTTTTTTTCCAAAACTATTTTAAACATCAATAAAGAAATAAACTTGGTATTTGTACGGCAGAAATATGTAATTTTGTAAAACTAAAATGTTGTTTTCTTCAAATTAGTTTGCTGGGATATACACACATCCAAAGTTATATGTAATAGTATTTTTAACTGTTGACTTAAATTTATAATGAATTTTAGGTAGTAAACCACTTTAAAAGATATTGTAATATAAAATGAAATGCTTGTTTCAAATAAAAATATTTCAGAACTTAACTTACTCATTTGTATCCAAACTATAAAAGGAAATGCAAAATAATTAGAATTTAGAAATAAATTGATGACTGAAATCAAGTTTTATAAAGAGATAACTGATTAATGTTCACCAAATCAAATATTTTTTCGTTCATTCAAAACTTTTTATAAAGTTGTATTTGTTATAATGCAATTTATCATTTGTACTTTTATTGAAATTTTTTGTTCATAAAAGTAATAAAATAATTGTAAGGGCTCACACTCTTCACATTTTGAATCTAGTAATGTAACATTTAACAAATAAAAATAATTTATAAGTATAATTGAATGCAATTAGTTCTTATGATAACCTGAGTAGAAAATTGTTCCAAATATAATTTTAGTAATAAAATTATAAATTATTTTACACGTTTTTGAATGTTTATTATGAAATTAAAAATAATGGCAGTATATTAATAACTCCTTATTTAAAACGCAGCAAAGAATTATCTTAATAAAATAAATTATGAGAATACAATATTTTCGATCAATAAAAAACCAAAACAGTTAATAATTAGTTTTACAGATATTTCTTCTAAAGCCATAGTTTTTCTTCAGTATAACCTCAAAGTTGAAAATTATAATCAATATATGCAAAGATAAAAATTATTTTTAAGTTAATAAACATAGTAGTAAATTACTTTTGATGCGTTTGTCTAATAACAAATCAAATTAAATATATTTAATCTTACATTGAACACAATATAATATTCTTATATTTATATTTTATGAAAAGTACATATGCAGTGGCAAATATCACATAAACAATCTTTTATTATTTTTCATAAAATTTTATTACATAAATACTGTTTCTCTTATATTAATACAATTTTAAAACTACATAAACATAATTTAAGAAATCTCATACAATATTTAGTATGTATAAAAGCATTTCCCATATCATGAAATATCTACTTATCACAATTTTTACATAGCACACTTATCAATATATAAAATAATTCCGATAGAAATCAGTATAAAAATAATTAATATTTTATTAGGTACAAATATTTTTATCGACCTCAACATACTATTTGAAATAAAAAAATTTCAATTTTAAAATATATTACTGAAAGCAAACAATATCTATTGAACTATCATTTTTAATGGTTTAAATTTTTTTAAAATACATGTCACTCTATTTTATATTTAAAAATATATATATATATATATATATATATATATATATATATATATATATATATATATATATTGAACTATCATATATATATATATATATATATATATATATATATATCACTATATTTATATATATATATATATATATATATATATATATATATATATATATATATATATATATATATATATATATATATATATATATATATATATATATATATATATTATATATATATATATATATATATATATATATATATATATATATATATATATATATATATATATATATATATATATATATATATATATATATATATATATATATATATATATATATATATATATATATATATATATAACAAAACTAAGTATCATATTTTTAGGATAAACTTTGTACTTGTTTAAAATTATTCATTTCTTCCAAAATTTATAAAAATATTATTCATACAACAAATATTTTAAAATATATTGGCTATAACTTCCTGAAAATTTTTAATATTACCTTGTAAAATTATAACTAAATCAGTTAATCATCAATGAATTTCAAGATCAACAAGAAGCAGAAACGTAAATTAATTATCAAGATGAATTCACGGTTATAATTCAATGAGTATACTGAGAAAAAATCGATATTCCGCTTATAATAGTTTGAGTTTGACTTTAAAATTAATCCATTATTTCTTTTAAAAGTAAAAAATTAGTTAAAATTTGCTAAATTTGTTCCGTTTCTGCTCTAGTGATGAATAAAGAAAGACGCAAAAGTCGACAAAGCGTTTTTCATTGTATTTGCAATGCACTAATTATGACGGTAACGCTGTATCATTAGATTAGATTTGGCAAACAGTTTCTTTAAAATTATAAGTTTATATTTTAATTCATTGTGACAAAAAATAGTAAACTTGGCTATTTAAATTTTATTGATGTTAAATATAAACAGACAGCTAACACTGATCATTGGTGGGTTTCTAGATTATAATTCTTACAAAGATTCATTTTAAAAAAAATTTAGGAAAGGCAAGACTCCTCTACAAAATCAATTTCAAATAGAAAAAATAATGAATGAAAATGAAAAAAATAGAATGAATAGAAAAAATGAATAAAAAAAAAATAATGAAAAAACATCTAAAACATATTTCAATATTTAAATAAATATTTATTTGAATAATTATTTGATTAATTTCTATATTTAAATAAATATTGAATAATTACATATTTGTGGAAAATTTGCTTACCTTTGAAACCCTTAACAACATACTTGAAGTTATCTCCATAATATATGCAGACGGGCTTAAAATCGCCATAACTGCTCCGTTAATGGGTATCTTACGCCAAGAATGTACAACAAAAATCAACAAGAGGAATCTAGATAGATTATTCAGTTTTTAGAAGAGAGCTGATTGCCATTGAAATTGGATTCGATTCGATTCTATTTTCTACCAACTCGTCTGCTTGTTGAATCTTATCTGACAACTGAAGCTCTATTCAGAGCTTTTATTATCGGATAAAAGAGCTATATAGTATAGGGAAAGTAAATATTAACAAACTGTTGCATCTTTTATCCTTTCGTGATGTGCAGGTTCAAAACATAACTTCCGCATTGATAAACATGGTAATGAGCCACAGATATTTTGGCTTAAGTGGATGCTAGCAGGACGTTATATACACCAGAATCACTTACGCAACTGTTGCCAAGAGTTAAAAAGAACTGTTAATGCTTCTTAAGCAGCGCCACCTGTTCACCAATGGTAACAGGGAAATTCCCTGAGTGAACGTTATTACTCAAGTGTTGTATTCGGGACTATATGGCTAACACCAGATTTGTCTGCGGCCACTTAAGATATAGAGATATATTCATGTTTTACAAAAAAAAGTTTTTTTTCATGCTCGTTTGAAGCATGTTGATCATCTGGACACTCTTGACCCTATTCTAGATTGCCTGAGTATTTCCACAATTAATCCTTTAACAAGCTCAATTTTAGTGCTAGATATTCCTAGAATAACAAATTTCATTGATGTAATTTATCGCTGCTTAAAACGGGAGGTATGCAGGAACAATACAGTTGGTGTGTGTGTGTGTGTGTGTGTGTGTGTGTGTGTGTGTGTGTGTGTGTGTGTGTGTGTGTGTGTGTGTGTGTGTGTGTGTGTGTGTGTGTATCTTTGTGTGTGTGTGTGTATCTTTGTGTGTGTGTGTGTATCTTTGTGTGTGTGTGTATCTTTGTGTGTGTGTGTATCTTTGTGTGTGTGTATCTTTGTGTGTGGTGTGTATCTTTGTGTGTGGTGTGTATCTTTGTGTGTGGTGTGTATCTTTGTGTGTGTGTGTGTGTATCTTTGTGTGTGTGTGTGTGTACCTTTGTGTGTGTGTGTGTGTACCTTTGTGTGTGTGTGTGTGTACCTTTGTGTGTGTGTGTGTGTACCTTTGTGTGTGTGTGTGTATCTTTGTGTGTGTGCGTATCTTTGTGTGTGTGTATCTTTGTGTGTGTGTGTATCTGTGTGTGTGTATCTGTGTGTGTGTATCTGTGTGTGTATCTGTGTGTGTGTATCTTTGTGTGTGTGTATCTGTGTGTGTGTGTATCTGTGTGTGTGTGTGTGTGTGTGTGTGTGTGTGTGTGTGTGTGTGTGTGTGTGTGTGTATCTGTGTGTGTGTGTGTGTGTGTGTGTGTGTGTGTGTAAACAATTACATTACTTGGATAAAATATTGATCACGTTTAGGTAACTAAACAAACAATGTACGATTTTAATACTAAGCAAATAATTATTATTTTTAATGAAACAAATAACTCTCATTACTTTTGAATAAAGTCCCAAAATAAAACAGGGAATTATATTGGAAACTTTTTTTTCTTCCAGAACTTTTGTATGTTTTATTTTATAAGTATTTTCTTTCTTTCATCATTCATCTATGAAAATATGAAAATGACTGAAGCGGAATAAATTCTTTAGCACACATATATACATATATTCTCTGGGTTCAGTACTGAATAAAACAGTAAATTTTTGGAAAGAAGATTTTAAAAAATGTTCCTCTGCATTTATATTGTGGAACAAATAAGGCATGAATATTCAATCAGGTTGAATAACAAAGTGCGAGCAGGAAGTAAACTTTCGAATTAGGAAGCAAGCAATCATTTATATTTCTCCAAGAAATTGAACTGGAAGTAAGTTGAGAATTCAAAGAGTACTATCATTAGAGTTCCAGATGTTTCTTTGGATTCTTACTCTTCAAATTATCATTCCAATTCTTATTTCCCTTTTTTTCTGTCACTGTATTTTGAGTTTGGAGGATCATCCATGTGTTATCACAGTTTACAATTCCATTCAAGAGCTTATAGATTTAAAATTATTTATTTAAATATTATTTTTAAAGAAATATTTTTATGAATGGTAAAAACATTTTTCTTTATTGATATAAAATATTTCAGGTTTTTATTGATTTCTACGTAAATAATTAATTATATTCAGGTTATTAATGACAGTAATTTTTCATTGCATAGATATAACTTTATCTTTCATATTGGATATTTGTGTGAAAATTTCATACTTTCAATGAAAATATATTATTTAAAACTTTTAAGATTACATTAAATTGTTATTTACATTTTAGAAATTTAAGCAGAATACTGTAAACATTTATTAAAGATATTTTTATGTAGAATTTTTCTATAATAAAATAAAATCAAAAGCATTTAGTTTGCTCTGCATTTAATATGTTATAAATAATAAATCAAGTAAATTTTAATATATTTGTATAAGAAATATTAAAAATATAATTTAAAGTGGTTTGCAATAAATCAACAATTTCACCATATTTGTTTATAATTTTTAATTCAAGAAAATAAAGCTTATGGTTGGATCATATATTTTTAATTCAAAATTTTAATAAGAAACAAGATAATAATTTCCTTTCTTTTTTTATATTAGTTAGTTTTAGTTCTTTTAGAATGTCGTTCTAGAATGTATATCTTTACCTTGGTGCAACTTATTGTATTTATGGCACAAAAAATTTGTTGCGATTTCTACACATTGCTTGTAAATAATTTTTAAAAATTTGAATAACAATATTTTTGATAAAATTTTATTCTTACATATTATTTGAGCAATGATTTTAATGCTCAAATATCTTTAATTTAAAGTAATAGAATTTGAAAAAAATTATTGCAAAATATTCTTCCATTTGTGTTTAGTTTCTTCACAAATATGTTGATGTACATTTACTGTCAATTCTATACAATTTCAATCTAAAAAGGAATCAATGACTTATTTTAAATTATTTTAATATTATAAATAGAACATTTAAGAAATTGTTAAAATGTTAAAATAATTTTTAAATTCAAATGCATTTCTTTTAAATTATTATAACAAAAAAATTAATTTCAGTGAAATAGCAATTTTTATTTAAATAAAATCTTCAAAAACTGAGTAACTTGTCTTTGTAAATGAAATGAAATACATTTATCATTATAACTAATGTTTATGAAATAATTTAATAAAGTTAAAAACTAAATTTATACTGAATTTATCAAATGGAATTTTATATGAGAAAAACATGAAATAGATATGTATTCTTTAAATTTAAAGTAATATTCATTCTATTATATTAAACAGTTGTTTTATGCAAAGAAAATGTTAATTTTAAGAGCTATTATTACATTAGCATTATTTCCGTTATGAAAATCTTTTATTTTATCATATACCGTAAATTTAATATTCTATGGTTTTATACTATTTTCATAGAGGATATTGCTTCAGGAAATTTTGTGTTGATGCTATGAAATGAAATTTTTTTTAAACCTAATAAGCATAATGAAGATAAAAAAAATTCTATTTTTTAAAATTCATGGAAAATTCAAAATAAATTATAAGCAAAGAAATAATAGATCAAAATAAAAATTTCCTGACTTTCCATGCATTGCTCATCTCTCTCTCTCTCTCTCTCTCTCTCTCTCTCTTTACACTTATTTTAACATATTGAATTTACTGCTTGGATATCCACTTAATATTAAAGGCGTATACGGTGTCTTATATTCCATTCCTTAGTATATTTTTAAAGAAACATCTAGAGAGAGAGTAGCGCTTTTAAGGTTACTGTAGAAATATTCAGTAACAGAAAAATTGGGCTTGGATGAAACAAATAACAAATTTTAACCACAAAATCAGAATAAGTGCGGGATATAGTAAGAAGAAGTATGCGTATGCAAATTTATTTCCAAGTCTGTTCATCACGTGATAGCTTTCATAAGAGCTTTAAAGGTTTTGACGCGTGTGGACAGTTGTTGTTTCAAGTCAAAGTTTTACATGAAAGATTTAATAGGCGAAATTGAACTTTTTGGCATATCTTCCTGACATCACTTAAATTATTTTATTATTCAATGATTTTATGGCCGAATTATTGGAAAGATCGAAGAAGGGCAAAAAATAACAAATGTTGCCAGGGAGTTCAATATCGCTCACAGCGTTGTATCATGGCTGTGGAAATCATTTAATGGAATGTGTAGTAGGCGGCATGAGGGAGGTCGTGTTAGAAGTACGACGCCTTCAGAAGACAGATATATCGTTCTATCAGCAAAAAAGCAGCAGGTGGCAAATCAGCTTCTTGCTGCCTCAGAAAAGCAGATCTCCCGAAAAACTGTTGCCAGACGTTTGATTGGAGGAAGACTATTAAGCCGGTAGACCTGTTGTGTGTGTCTCATTGACCAGAATGTTTGACCGTTTGACCCGTTTGCAATGGTGTCGTGAGCATCGCAATTTGACTGAACAGGACTGGGCATCCGTACTATTCTCAGATGAGAAAAATTTCAGTCTGTCATCGGATTGTAGACGCCAACTGATCTGGCGCGAGAGTGGTACTGCTTATCGTCCAGAAAATATCCAGGAAAGGGACCGATATCCGACATTCAGTGTCATGGTGTGGGCTGGCATAATGATCAATGGTCGCACGCTCCTGCATGTGGTCGCGAATGGGACTATGACGTACCAAAGATACATTAATGAAATTCTACCCCCTCATGCTCATTTTTTCCGTGGTGTTGTCGGTGATAAATTTGTTTTTATGGACGACAACGCAACATGTCATCGAACACTCGCTGTTCAGGATTGTCTAAACAGCTAGGGTATTCAACGCCTCGTATGGTCATCACGATCTCCAGATCTAAACCCCATTGAAAATGTGTGGGATGCTTTGGGGAGGCAAGTTACTGGTCGAAACTATCCTCCGACAAACAAGCACACCCTCATCCGTGCACTTACAGAAGAATACGGTAAATTGCCTCAACAGCTGCTGGGTAATGTTGTGCAAAGTATGATATGATGTGTGGAATGTTACATCACACTCCGCGGTTAACATATCCCGTATTGATACCTTTCTTCAAGGTGTGCTGACTTTTAGATGCATTGTTCTATTTTTTCGTATGCAGCATCAAATGAAATTTTTTTTCTTTCCGATGTTTCACAGCTTTTGTACTTTCCAGAACAATAAATATTCTTTATTCTAATATCCGAACAGTGTGGCAACTATATTTTATCCTACTAGGCCTCATGCCTCGCTTAATGTTATGCTGCATTGCAAATTGCAATTTGTGATCCGCTCTTAGCAATTATCCAGTAGAGTATATATATATATATATATATATATATATTCGAATTTTTAAAATTAATTACATCCAAATAAATTCTTTGTATTGTATAAATAGTATATCTTATTCTGCAGCAAAATTCATATGCATTTAAATATAGTATCAAATTAGTGTCATCATGTAAACTCGTAACAATTCACTAAGAAAAGGAAATTGCAAAATATATAAATTTGCCAATATAAACTGCAAGCTCATTTTATTTCCAAGTATGTTTTCGGATGTGATTGGCTCCTACATAAAAATATAATATATTTCCCATTCAATCTAACATACAAAAGATATTTAATCTTGTTTTAAATTTTGTTTGTAGTTTAAAAACTAGCAACAGAATTTAACCCATTAATTTGCATATTTTTTCACGTTAAAAGCATTAATACATATTTTTATTACTTGCTTTTAATTCATAAAACTACGTGGTCAGTTGCTCAAGAAAATAAGGAAAATCTGTTTATGTACTTTTCAAAATTTTATATTTACTAAAATAAAACTTAGTTTTAAGATTTTACAAGAATCTGAATGTAAATAAACATAGTTTCGGTTATTCCAAAGAGAAGAAAAGTAGAAAAAAATAGTTTACAGAAACCACAAATGGTATCAAAGAAATTTACTATTGCTTGCACAGTATATTCTACTACAAATACGCTGTGTCAGTCATCTGCACATTTTAATGCTGCATTCCCCTCAAGAAAAATAGAAATATATCTGAGATTTCTTTCCAACGAGGAATGATATTCCCTCCAATTTCTCGGCCGTAGGGAAAAGAAGGGAAAAGTTGCCTGAAGGAGGCCGAGCTTTATTCAAAAATACTGCGAGCACCGCAAGAATGACAAATGCAACCGCGGACACCCTTGGGGAGCACAGAGACTGACGACTGCTGAAGAGTGAGTTCCTTTCTTAAAAGATGCTTCTCGAATTTCTCATCCCCTTCCCTCTTTAGGCACACCTTTTTCTCCGAATTCCAACGAATCAGTCACTGAGAAGAATTTTCTCCTACCCTTGTCCCCGACTTTTTCTAGCTTCATTTCCGGCCGTGATTTCCCTCCGGAATTTGCAGTTGAAGATCTATCAATAGAGTGAAAAAAAAAAAATAAGACGCATTTTTCCCTTTTTCACACACATTTGTCCCCCGGTTGAATAGAGGAAGAGATATTCAGTTTCTTTGAATGGCAATCCTTTTTTCCCTATATCCTCCATCACTATTTTTTTAGCATAAGGAATACATTATGTCGATAAAGTTAAAGAAAAATTCAAAAATTGTAAATTGGGGGTAGATGACATACACACGGCGTTTCCCGTAGAAAAATAAGAAATACCAAAAAGAGAGGAAAATTTTTGAAAGTTTAAAAGAAATTGTCATGTTACGAAAAGTACAGAAAATGTATTCATTTTAAAAATTATCTATTGTGAATTTCGAGGAAAGCAATTTAGTACTGCATATGACATGAAAAAGTACGTTACTCCCTAAATATGATTCAAATTGAAATTTTAGAAACTACAAGAAAAGTAAATTCTAAAAAAGAAAGCAATTAATTTAATTTTAATTTCTAAATATACATAGTAAACACATTTTATAGAACCTTTGATGAGAAAAGTAACTTACTAAAATTAAATTTCATTTAGTGTTAATTAAATATTGAATGTTAAGCACATACACACATATAAAATTTCTTATTATTTAGGATTTTTTCTTTAAAAATTCTGAACTGAACAAATATTTTTGCTGAACTTAGAGTACCAGTAAGTATTTTAGGAGATACTTTTAATGGGGAAAAATATCAGAATAATTCATTTAGTTTATCTTTTTTACTGTTACTAGTAAGAAATACTGTTTTTTTTATTCTTTTAATGCTTATTTTATTGATTTTCTGCTTGCAATAATTTATCAAAATTGTTGTCATTTTTAGAACATTAAGTGTTTTTTAATGCGTGTTGTAATTTCCTGATATTTTTTAACTAATCTAATTACAATTTTTAATAGTTTTAATTATCTTAATTCAATCGAGAATATATTATATCAATATTCTCTTCTCATTTACAACTTTTCAATATTTTACAACACTGTTCATTTTGGCGTTATAAGAAAACAATCATAATAAAACACTATTCGATAAATATTGTAATACAAATCTATAAATTAATAATATCACTAAAATTTCAATAATTTTTTTTTTATTATTTTGTGAAATGCATTAATAATTTTTCCAAAGAGTTTCAATAGTTGAAATTTCAGCATGTATTTGTATATTTTTAATATTCTGTTCACTTACTAAAAATTGCATTTTAAGATAACTTTTCCGAAGAAATATCATTTAAATTAATAACTGTGTATTTATTAGTAGTATACAGAGTTGCAAATCCGAAAGTGTAATATATTGTTTATTTTATTCTTCCTTTTCAAAATATGCACCTATTGTTCATAACAAATGATACGAAAAGCGTTCGTGCACTTAAAAACCCTCTGTGAATTTGACATGTGTTTAATTTAAAAATTTATTAATTTCTAGAAATCTCGTATTCTAACTTTAAACCAACCTCAAATCATTCCAACAATGTAAACTAGCCAAATTAATCTCTCTATTTCAGTGCATTGCTCAAATTAAAAGAAATTATAAATTTACACTATGATAAAAGTAAAGCTAAATTATTGTATTTTAAATAAACTAAATGGCAGACTGTTAATTAATATTATGTGCAAAATACTACTGTATATCAAACGAACAATTGTTTCAAATGAGTATAGCACCATTCAGTGAGAAATATCTGCTTATTTGGTTTCGTAATTCTAGTAACAAGAACAAAATTATTCAGTATAACTTCAAAATGACAAATGCAAATCATGTGAAAAGAATAATAATACATAAGAAATCAAAAATGACTGTTATAGAGAATTTCTAGACAGAAAAATTTTTCAGTATTTCTATGAACAATAATTGCGTCTTAAAATTTTAGAAAGTATGATGTGCGATAAGTAAATTTAACAAATATTACGTGGTTGTTCTTTAGCTGAAAATAACTCAAGTTTCTATATTCTATCAATCTACTGGGTCCCACAAATAAGTAACGAGTTAAAGAATAGTACTATAATACAACTTGTAATAAAATGATTTAAAAATAAAAGTTAAATCAGTACTGTTCAAAATTTAACTAATGATTTCTATTCTCAAGCCTTTAACTTTAACCACAGAGAACAATCTTTTTGGAAAACCTTCAACACCTATATGAGCCGTATAGAATGAATGTTTATATCATACCTTTAACTTAGCAAAATTTGGAATTTAATTAGGAATATTGGTTTTATGTTTTGTCAATTTAACTCCATAAATCTATCTCTATATTCAATAGTCCAATGAGTTGAGATCAGGACTGGATGCGGGCCATTCTTCTTTGTAAATAAAAGATAGAAGCCATTACTGTCAATGGTTTCAAGAACCATTGGCCAATTTTTTTGAAAGAATATTCTGCTTCGATTTAGCATTAATCCCCTTATTTCACATATTATGAGATATTTGTTGCAAAAATTAATTTCTTATCTGAAAATAATATCTCTTTAGCAGCATGCATTTTCAGAACTTCTTTGCAATTTCTTAATCTTACAAACATTTTCCTGGATTAATCAATAGACTTTATATTATTTCACTCATCATTTTTACATAAATTTATAATTTTAAATCCCGTTAAATGATTACATTAGCCATTTGTTTTGGCAAATTTATATCTCGTGAAATATTTCCAGTTCCAAATTATTTTCTGACTCGCTTTACTATTTTTTTCGTATGCACGTAGGGCGTATTACCTATTTCTTTGAACCATATTAAGAATCTTTCAATAAATATTTTTGACACAAATGTTTTACGCTTTTTGAATTTTACAATTTTGCTTAAATATGCATGTCATTCGATCATTAAGCATTGGTTATCATTCACGCTGATAATGCAAAGAATAAAACAGATTTTAATTTAAAATTTCTTCTGATCTAATACTTATAGAATTAGAGTAAATCTATTAAATGGTGCTAGCAAATAATTTTGCTTTTATTTATTTGATGGTACGCTGTACATTTACTGTGCTTACATATTTCGGACACATCTAAAAATTATACAGTTCATATTAATCCATATAAATTATTACATTTAAATTAATACTTATTTAATGTTTATCATTAATCATCTATAATAGAACTGATTATTCTAAAATATTTCATTTAAAAGCACATATTTCTCCATCTCTTTTATATAGAAATTCAAATTTAATTTTTCGGAAACGAATGGATTCCATTTTTTACAATACGTAATTGTCGCTCATCATAAGATTCCAAATGAGGTAAATTCTTATCTTAATTGAAAACATTTTATTTTAAAAATTGAAAACTAAATTCTATTCTGAAGTTTGCTATTCAAAACTGACTCTTTAAAAAAAAACAACTTCACTACTTGGGCAATAAAAGAAGTATAGCAATATTGTTTTTATCAAATTTAAGAGTAAGTAAATAAATAAAAAAAGTGTCGGTTGTTTTTACTAGTTATCATTAGATAAACTAAATTCTGCAGAATCTTCCTTCTACACTAATAGTAAATGAGAATATTTACTTAAAAGTATACTAGCAGAATAAAATGTTTCATTAAAACAATAATTATTTTTCCATCCAATTCTCACTTCTTTTCAGCACTTTCATTCGTAATTCAATAAAGGAATTAATCTGATATAGCTGCACTGCTTATCTTTGCAAGATATTGCTTATCTTATTTTTTTATATTTTCCTAGTTAGATTCCTTTCTATTAGCTAAAACAGCCCCAGGTATGCGACAAAGTCTGTTTTTATAATCGTCCTGGGAATAACTGCTTATAATTACTAAGAAAATAATCAATACTTTAATTACCGATGCTGAATAAAGAAAAGAAAGAAAAATTCTTTTTGTTATATTTAGAAGGATGATATTGTGCGAATAGTTTTCTTTCATTTCTCTTTCAATTTCTAAATAGATTTATTTTTTTTCTTACTCTTGTTACAATTTCCGATTTAGATTTCTTTTCCTTTTGAAAAGAAATGATTAACGAAATAAAAATATCTTCCTTTTAAGCAAAACAATGTTTTTCGTTTTAATCTGCACTGTTATCTTTTACTTCCTTCCCCTCTTTATCGAATTAGTTAATTGAAAGGTTCGTGGTAAATTACATTTTTGGAATAGCGATTCGCGAACTTAGCAATCTTCGTAAATTAAAATAGGTTTATTTCCACTGTAAGTTCTGTAGTTATATAGGAGTTATAAGGAGAAATATACTTAAAAAATATAGTTTTTGTCTTTATACTTTTTTTTGCGTCCTTAACTTCTCTTCTGAATCTTTTGTCAAAACATACCATTTATTGCTGAATATTTGTTTGTTTTTTTTATCAGTTATTCCAGGAAAATTGAGTTAAATAATTACATAAAATGAAATTGTATTTTATTGAGTTAAAATTTCTTAGTTTGAAAAATGGCTAGAAGTTATATATATAATAAGGACATTGTAATTTATTATATTCATAATAAGAAGTTATAATTTGAGGGATTAAAAGATGTAATCATGTGTACTTGGGAAAAGAAGGAAAATAAAACAATATTTACCCTACTGAAAACACAACTTGTCTGAGTATGTAACAAAAGGTAAATTAAATTTAATAAAAAATAATATATACTTTAAAAAAATTAAGAATATATATATATATATATATATATATATATATATATATATATATATATATATATATATATATATATATATATATATATATATATATATATATATATATGTATATATATATATAGTTCGTTGCAGCAGTTTCTCAGTAAGAGAGTTAAAGATTTTAAATACTTATTAAATAAGGGTAATTTTCCTGCAAAGATCTGAAATGACACATGAGAGTATCATTTTTTTTTATAATAGAGAATTTCTTTATTTTAATTCCACAATTTGTGCAAATCTATATAAATCCATTTTGATTTGAATTCAATAAAAAGTTTCAAAACAAAATGAGAGAGCAAATACTTTGCTTAGAGCTCCTATATATGAATTTATATATTTTATAATAATGTTGAAGTGTGTTATTAATTTAAGCATGCACTCAAGTATCTCTATTATATAAAATATGAAATTTCGCTTAATCAGACATCGTTTTGAATGTAATACTATAATATAAAGGTTAAGGTTTGAAGTAATATAATAGCTTAAAATATTTTTGTGAATAAATATTTCTTGGGGGGGAGGAGACATCCGAAACATTCGAAATTTTTTGTTTTAAGCAAAATATTTCAAAAAATGGATATGAAATCCCATCTTATATATTATTATCAATTATTATTAAAATTAATCATTTTTCACTCAGTTTCTTGTTATTTGGTATTCCTAAAATATATTTCAGATTATTTTATGTCGTACTTTACACTCAAATAAAAATGTATAGCTTAAAATAAAAATGATAGTAGGTGTCCCATATTCATAAAACTGGAGACAAATAAGTAGCAAACTGAGCACTTCAGTTTCAGAAAAAAAAACTTGAAAATTCAGAAAAATATGCTTGTCACTAAAGTAATAAGTTTTAATTCTATGTAATAAATTTCATATTCATTCATTAGATAAAAATATATCAGTGAAACATATGGCTTACAGAAAAGAAGAAAATTTATTTTACATAGATTTATTAAAAACTCTAAATTATGTAAATATGTTTTTGTCTTTTGTTTTTAACCAATATAATGCAAATATTATACATGCATATTTAAAAATGTTAAATACGAAAATTTAATTATTCATGGAATCTTATATCAAAATTTTATTTAACACATATAATTTTGCTCAAATTTTGTTGATGAGTCATAGAACCGTTTTAACTTTTTATGTTGTTGAGTTATCGTCTTTAAAGATCCGAAATTTGTCAGATTAACTACAATAAATTTTTGACAGTTAGAAAGTTAATGTCTAACAGGGTATTTTTATAATATTATTATTGAAAATAATATTTTGATTTCTTTATGATGTGTTATTAAATTATAATTTATGCATATAGTGCATTGTTTTACTTTAGGTAAATTTGGTAATTTAAACTTCAATCAAAAAAAATTTAATTCGCTAAAAAACTAAGTAGTGATAATTTTCGTACACGAAATTTACCCAGAAAGTAATTCTTGCATGTTTACATCTTTTTAATGGTTTGATAGATAGTACCGATGCAAATATTAGGGAAAGTCTAGTAAAGTCAGCTGCCAGTTGCTGTATCATTATTCAAGATAATCCCTATTATGTACAACACACTTTTATTTTCACGGAAGAAACTTTGATGCCATTTGCTAAAAATCACGGTGGCCGCTTATGGCCCCATAGTTGTTAAGCTATGTCACAAATAATTACCGCGATTTTTTATCTTCACGTCATATATGAAGTATTACATTAATCCTTAAATAGTTTCTTGAGTCGGTGACTTCCTCGAATCAACTTCCACTTAATATTGATGACATTCAGAGGTCCTTATAGCCTGCCCACTTCGGTGATTTGATGTGGTTGTATTTGGCTTTTCCATTGATCTTTCTCTCGTCTGCATACGTCAACACAGGCATCTCTGTCAACTAAAGTTGAAGAGCCACAGTATTAATAGGAACACAATAATTATCAATCAAAAATTCAATTAAAACTCACTATTCCAACTCACTATCATTAATAATTGCTGAGGATTATTAGTTAACCTTTTTTAAAAAAAAAATCAAAAGCAGCTTGAGATATCATCCGACCCGTACCTTTCTCCCTCCCTTAACGTCTCAAGGAAAAGGATAGGGTAGAGCAAAACGAGGACATAGGGTATAAAGATATGGCTCTGTAATACAGTTTCTGTTTGTTTTGGCTTTCTAAGCAATATTTAAAGAAATATTATCCTTATGGGTACGTCAATCTCATTATGAATAATTAATCAAATATTTAAGCTTCATAAGCTGTCTTAGAAATAATCATTTTGCTATTGGAGACATATGGTTTGAAACTAATATTTACTTAATTGACTTCTTAAGCCAGATTTATTTGTAAATCGTGAATGTTTAATACACCAGTCTCTCAAATAAATATATCTATCTGTTTATTATATATATATATATATATATATATACATATTATATTTATAAATATATATATATTTTAAAAATTTCGTTTCAAGAATAAAATTTCAAAAATGTTTGAACTACTATTAGCAAGGCATTTTAATTTTTGAAATGCTATCATAGCACTTTTGTATAAAATCTAACATACATGTGGCAATTTCATTGTAGATATTAAAAACAAATTTCTAATAACTTTTTTTACAAGTTTCATTTTCTGGAAAAAAGAATAAATGTAGTGAGTTAATTTTTTTTAACGTTCAAAGTTAAATACAATATATATATATATATATATATATATATATATATATATACACTACTGGCCATTAAAAATGCTACACCAAGAAGGCGACATGATACAGACAGGAAATTTATACGAAAGGAAGAAGGAGCTGTGATATGCAAATGATTAGCTTTTCAGCGCATTCAGAGACAAAGCAGGCGCTAGTAGCGACACCTATATTGTGTTTAAATGAGGAAATTGTTCAGCCGGTTCCTCATATACAAATTGCATTTCAACGTTGTTGCCTGGTGAAAAGTTGTTGTTATGCCTCGTATAAGAAAGAGAAATGCGTACCAGCACGTTTCTGACTTTGATAAAGGTCGAATTGTAGCGTACCGGGATTGCGGTTTATCTTATCGCAATATTGCTACTCGCGTCGGTCGTGATTATGGAATGATTATGGCAGAATATGGAATCGATGGGTTCAGAACGGTAATACGGATCGCTATACGGGATATCAACGTCCACCTATCACTAGCAGCCGAGAAGACAGACATATTATCCGCATGGCCGTAATGGATCGTGCAACTACGTCACGAGCCGTGAGTCAAGAAAGGGGGTCGTTTGGAAGACAATAAGTGTCTGCACGAAAAGTTCGACAACGTTTGCAGCAGCATATACTCTCAGCTCAAAGACAATGGCTGCGGCTCCACTTGACGCTGCGTCATAGACAAAAGCGACTTCAATGGTGTGATCAACGGCGAACCTGGGCGCACGAATGGCGAGACGTCATCTTTTCAGATGAACCCAGATTCTGTGTACAGCATCATGAGGGTCGAATCCGTGTTTGGCGGCATCGTGGTGAACGCACACTGGCAGCGTGCATTCGTCATCGTCATATTGGCCCATCACCTGGCGTGATGGTGTGGGGTGCCATTGGATACACGTCTCGGTCACCTCTTGTTCGCATTGACGGTGCTTTGAACAGTGTACGTAACATTTCTGGTGTGTTACGAACCATGGCTCTACCCTTAATTCGAGCCCTACGAAACCCTACGTTTCAGCAGGATAATGCCCGACCGCATGTTGCCGATATTTTACGGACCTTTTTTGATACAGAACATGTTCGGTTGTTGCCCTGCCCAGCACGTTCTCCAGATCTTTCACCAATAGAAAACGTCTTGTCAATGGTTGCCCAGCGACTGGCTCGTCACCAAACGCCAGTCACTACGGTTGATGAACTGTGGCATCGTGTTGAAGCTGCAGCGCCATCTGTACCTGTACATGCAATCCAATCTCTGTTTGACTCAATGCCCAGGCGTATATCTGCTGTTATTACTGCCAGAGGTGGTTGTTCTGGGGACTGATTTCTCAGTATCTATCCAGCAAAATTTTTTGAAAATTTAATCATTTGTTATTTTTAGTATAATATATTTGTCCAATGTATATCATTTTGTTATCTGCATTTCTTCCTGGTGTAGCAATTTTAATGGCCAGTAATGTATATACGAGGATCACTCTGAAATTTTTGTGATACAACTAGGTTTTTAAAGTTATACTTACAAAATTTTAGGTGCGTTCAAAGTAGCCTCCTCCAGCATCAATGCATTTTTGTAGACGAATTTTCCACAGATTAAATGCTCACGCCATTCTTTTCTTGGAATACATGAAAAATGCATTTATAACCACATCAAGCTCTTCTTCTGAATGAAAACGACGTCCACGTAAGTTCTTTTTTAGATTTAAGAATAACCAAAGATAACACATAGCTTGATCAGGTGAATACGGCGGATGTTCGATCACTTTAATTTCTTTTTGATTAAGAAACTCAAATGTTAATCCGGCTGTATGTGAATATGTATTTCCATTGTGAAGTATTAATCCCCTAACATTCAGTTCTTATAAAATTTCTGGAAGACATTTAGTGGTATACCAGTTTTCTGTTACTACCATCGGTGCTTCCAACTTGATGGCTTTGACCAATCCCGTACTTCTGAAGAAAACGGTATACATTACTTTTTTTCAGTTCGCGTTCTTTTTTCACCATTGTCGGAGTGGGATCATCTTCAAAGACCCATACTTTGCTTTATTGACGTGTAGGAACGTCAAAAAACGGTGTGTACGTTTCATCACCTGTTACAATTTTAGAAATGATGCGATGGCCACCATTATTTAGTAATTTAAGAGTTTCTTTACTGATTCTGACACGCTCCTCTTTTTGGTGCTCAGTTAGATTATGGGGAACCCAACAGCAAACTACATTTTTCATTTGCAATTCGTCATGAATGATTTTGTGTATGGCTGTGGATCCAATGTTAAGTTCCTTCTGTATCATTTGATAGGTACAGCGATTATCATCCATTAACATTTTCATATGGGAGACACTTTATCCGGGAATACAACCAACTGTGACCTTCCTGTGGGTTCTTCAACCTGAAGAAAATTGCGACCTCTTCTAAATTCTTTAAACCATCTGAATACAGCAGCACGAGCTGGAGATTCATCACCAAATGCTAATTGCAACTGTTGAACGCATTCTTCTTGATTTAATCCTGCTTTAAAATAGTAGAAAATCATAGCGCAAAAATGTTCTCGCGTCAACTTCATTTTCTGTTCTGTTTAAAATTTATTCTACGCTTAACAAGTTAAAGTAAGTCAGCAAAAAATTGTCTTCTGTGTTAAAATACTTTGTATTTTAAAATTAAACCGTCATTTTTATTTTCTAAATTCTTGTCTTTGCGTACCTCAAAAATTTCAGAATAACCCTCGTATATATATATATATATATACATTCATCATACATACATACATACATACATATATATATATATATGTATATATATATATATATATATATATATATATATATATATATATATATATATATATATATATAATATATATATATATATATATATATATATATATATATATATATATATATATATATATATATATATATATATATATATAATATAAACAAATTCATCGAATGCAAACAGATTTATTTAGGATGAAATGTTACAAACAGTACTATTTCATCTTAAAATTTATGATCCATTCACAAAGGAATTTAAAAAATACTCAATAAATGGAATGCAAAATTCTATACCTTATGAATTTTTTAAACAAATTTATTTATACAATTTATACTGAAATTTTCATCACTTCTTATCAGTTATAATAAATTTATATGCTGTTTCCACTTATATTTTAGCTTAAAATTTAATCACATCTTACAAGAACTATTGGTTATGGAAATAAAAAATAATTTTTTTTCAAAAAATAATATTTACCTCTGTTTTAATAGTATTAGAATTGTACTTTTTTAATCTTTTATTTTTTCTAATCAAACTTTATCTGATATATTTTATTTTTTGTTGTTCTCGTGTGCCAGCTAGGCTGGCAAATTGGGATGCGCTGCTCCACTTTTCCAATTTAACCTTTTTGGTGTGAAGACCGACTTCTTCAGTACACACACACACCATAGGGAACCATTTATAGGATAGACGAACAATTACACCACATTCACACACAAGAAAACGTCAAAGAAAGAGAAAGTACATACATGCCTGAAAGGAGATTCGATCCCGGGACCTAGACAGGCACGCTGAACCATGGTTCCGTAGACAGGCACGCTGACCACTGGAAAATTTGGCCGGCAATTTATTTTTTAAATTATACATTGCAAGTGTTAATTAGAGCAGTAAAAGAAAAATGTATTGATTATTATATACATTTCAAAACATATATTTACAGAAATATATTGAATGCTCAACTACTTATTTGTAAGAATGAAAATTAGAATAAAATATTTCCTCTGTTTGTTTAGGTGTTAATATTCAGAATTCATTTATAGATTTAAAAATAAATCATTTTTAAATATCTATGAACAAGTTTGACTCAGAATTAAAGTATATATTTAAATTAATATGTATACATCCATAACAGATATTATAACATTAAAAATAAACTGTGTGTTTAAAGTTCTACTCTTCAGTTACATTTTTACAAGTTATTTTTCCTTTTCTCGTTGTTTAATTTTTTTATCTGATGAAAAAGATGTTTAATGTTAGAATATCTGAACTAATTTAAGTGTTTTAGAATATTAACCTTTTCTGATAGATGGTCTTTAATTATTTATTTTAAGAGTTATTCATAGATATATTTATCATAAAAACAGAGTTATATGTAATAAATTAAATAATAAGCATGTTTTTTATAGTATTCATACTTAAATAATCGAAATATTAAATTCAATTTCGGAAGCATTTTTCTGATTAAAAATCAAAATTTATTTCATTTTATTTGGCATTCATCTTCCAAATTGGATTTTTTTGTGCTATCGAATTATGTTCGCTGCAGTTTATTACGTTCGTAAAATTTAATTTCTGAAAGAGGCTCCGTCGACATCAAAGAATGGTTACCTCTCCTAATCGCAAAATAAAGAACACTCCTTAAACATACCCATTACTACCCGAAGCTCGTATAAAAACCTATTATGAAGCAAGATCCAGGATTCTTTTGTCTCCCCAAACTCGAGTACTTTGGCTCGGCTTGTCAACACATAAAGTTAACCAAACAAAATTCCATCCAAAGAAAATCACGCATGGTTATTAGCCCCTAAACTAAAAATGGAAGGAACGGATTTTAGTGAAAGTTACTCTGCTCAATAAAACGCATGTAACCTCAAAGACTGTCGAATTTTTGCCGTCCACCCCTCGTATACAACCCGCGCCGAAACACAATCTTATTTTGCTGAATAGTTGTTCTACCCACGGAAGCTCATTGGGATAATGGAATTGTGTCATTAGTGCTGCCATTTGGTTTCGGGAAACTTTTCCGTTCACTTCTTTGTTCTAATCGCAATGACCGGACACTACTTTCGCGGTTCGGCTACTAGAGATTCAGCAGAGTGAAAGTCGTTTTTATTAGTTCTTTTTTTTTTAATGCTACGTCTCTCGAAAATGGTAGGAAAAATTTCTGTGTATCATATGCCTCATTAGAAATACTTGTTCCAAATGCTTCAAACCAAGAGCTACTAAAATTTATATTCATTGAACGTTCATGCAAATGTATATTAATCACGCTACACTAATAAGAGCTGACAAAATCGATGACGATAAAAGTCGTAGGCAATAGTCAACCATGCGTATTGAGTGCCACGCTTTATTTAAAGCAATTACGTTTATTAAATTAGACTAATCTTGCACGCTATAGCTAGATCTGTTTTACTGTGTTCTTGAAAGTATTGGATTTTTATCTCATAAACTATATTAATGCTATTTAATGAATAATACCATGAAAAAATGGGAGAAAATATTTTGTCATGTAGCTTTTATTACATACTCGTGTATTTTTAAGTAATTAATTTAAAAAAAGCTCACTCATATGAAACTGTTTAAAATAGAAATAATTAAGAAAATGGAAAATTCTATGGAAATAAAAATATATCTTTTTTCTCAAAACATTTACTTGAATACCTGGTACTGGAGATGAATATATTTTTTTAAAAACTATATTGGAAAAATATCTAATATGCATTACTGATTTTATATATAGGTGTAAAACTACTTTCTATATTTGTTTATAATTTGCAACAAATGAATAATTTAAATTTGTGATTTTTTTTTATTTATAATCCCAATTATTCATTTGTATTTTAGCTTTTTATTAATTTAATTTTTAATATATAAAAATGTTACTATATTAAATGTTCATCAATAAAAAATTAAGAATAATATATTAGTATTATTAAAATACAACTTCCTCCTTTGCACCTATTTTATTGAATAATAATGAATTATATAATTTCTAATAAAAATCACCACTTAGCATTAGTTGATATTGGTGAATACGCAAACTTCTGCTTTTTATACACAAAATAACAATTTCGCGTTGTTATTTTATCCTGGATCCACATGTGATTGAAATGGTAAATTTTTATTATAGGAATAGATAAACTCATAATATTATCGATAACTTCATTATATCTCTGCAAATTAATTGTAGGGTAATTTTATCACCTATAAAATGTCTTATTAAGACATTAAAATTTTATAGCTTTTAAAAACATTAAATTTTATTTTTCATTTATTTTTAACCAATTGTTATTTATAACTAACGTTCATATTCTTTTTATTTTTCTATTATTTTCTAACGAATAAAAGTTCAAGTAATTTTTTTATCTTTGCTCCATAATGCCCTTTGTTTCACACATACATTGCATTTCTACGATAATTTATGTATAATTTTAATAGTAATTTTCCATTTTTGTCACTTTATTAAATAATTTTCAGCTGTTTATTTAACCGACATTGCTTATATATTACTTAATTTTAAAAAAAAATCATTGCTTATATACTACTTAATTTTAAAAAAAATCATGTTTTTAATTATTTGGTATAAGTAATTATCGAAGTGTTAACTTCTTTATGTTTTCGTTAAGGGCTATTAAGGAGAAAAAAGTTTAAAAGGTAGTAAAATCAAATAAATTTTACAAGAACAAGTTATTTGAAAATCTGTCCTGCTAAATATGTCTCGGTTAATGAGGTCATTTAATATCGCTATTGAATATTACACCCTATTATTTCGACAAGTGTTGTGTATAAATGCATAAATGATTCATTTACTGTAAAGCAACATTATTACTATTATTTACTTTAATGAATTGTAATGCTGTTTCACACATATTGTGTAAAATAACATATTATGAATACAATTAGATTATGTTTAAGATAAATTACTCTATCACACTCAACCACCGTTTCTCATCCAAATATTCATCAAACATAATATAAGCAATTCCAATCTAATCAATAATTACTTACAAAGTGTGGAAGCTAATATCTTAATCGTAATAATGTGATTAATATTGATACAATGATTCAGCAATATGCGTAGCAAATATCATTCGAAACAGAATAGGCAGTGACAAACATCCTAAATTGTAATAGCATTGGCAACAATAGCTTAATTAATAATTTATAGACCTTATTTGTGTGTGTAATTCGAAAATGTAATACCTAAATTGTCTAGGAATATTAATAGAAATATTAATGAATATTTGTGAAAAAGTGAATTTGAATTAACTACTATTTAATTTGAATATTTAATGTATTACAAATGCACAAAATCAATTAATTTTTATTTTTAAGATCAGGGGATAAAACAAATGCCACAAATTTTTTTCTGGAATTTAAGAAGAAACATTTTCGCCTTAAAATTGCTTATGCAAATAATTAGATATCTTAAAGGAAATACATTGTTATTAGTAAAAATTCCATGGAGTTAATTTTATTATTTAAAAGCATTCTTAATTTATTTATAAAAATAACTAATTTGAATTAATTGAGTCATTTAAGAAAACATTTTAAAATCTAGATAATTGTAACTATTATGTGTATCAAAATTTTTGATAAAAATGATTTTAAAAATAACATTTTATTTAAAACTTGATTTCATAAATCTATTTAAGTTACTTTTCAACTTTAAAAAATTACAATCATTTAGATTTAAAGATATTTTTTTAAATGAATCAAAAGTGAAAAATTTATTATCCGATTTATTATAAGTAAACAATATTTGTTTTCTAAAAATAACATTTCTTAACATAATCAACAACTTATATTCTTGAAAAAAATCTATCGAAGTAAATTTTAAAATCACGTACGTCAGCAGTATGGTATTTTATTCCAAACGCATCAAGCAATATTTACTACATAAAATTTGATACTTCTCAAGATAATATATCCTCGTTCTAGAAAGGAATGGCACATCATCGCAAGTTCCATTTTCAAGAAAGAAAGAAATATCAAATTCTTTCAACTGAGAAATATTTTTGGCTCCGGAATCAAAACCCAATTTACGAATATGATGCCGAGTGAAGAAGTTTTCTTCGTTCTCATCTAGTTCAAACGAGAGATTGTGAATATAAAAAATACCTTTTTACATCGAAATCCTGCAATATTTTGATCTGATATTGTTTCCTCATATTTTTGTTACATATTCATGAGTGCGCATAAATTACTTCCCTATTTACTTGTCTTCTTTCCATTGTTACATATATACATGCTTAACATTGACAGAAACCTAATATATATATATATATATAAAGATACAAGTCCGAAATTAAATTCGATTGTATTTTAGTTATCTCAATCCGCAAAAAAGAGAATATATCTCCTTTATGACTTTAGTGTAAGATGTATACATTTTTTGAGGTATCAATAAAACTATTTCGCAGAAATCAAAATATTTCAATTCTATAATTGATTAACCGAAAAACATGGACTTATTTTATTACAAAAAAAATAAAAGTATTCTAATGGCATTAAAATAACTGAATTAATACATGGTAAATTGTTTCATAAGAATGCATTATAAATAATAGGAATTTCTCATCATCTATTGAACAATAATATGATTAAGATTAACAAAATAATAACATTTGATTTTTTGAATAATCTCTGATAGAGCCTTGAACTACTCATTTCTTTCAGGAATCACATAAAGAGACTCTTAATATTTGATCCAACACTTTCATGTTTCAAATTACATTTTAATTGGTATAAATATATGCAGAATGTTTAACAAGTTACATGGAACTAACTTGTTTTATCGTATAAAATTTAATCTACACAAGTAATTTTAGTATTGTTATGGAGAATATTTTGTTATTACAAATCTAATTTTCTGATTAGATTAATTTTACATTTTGATATTTTTTATATTTGTAATAGCTCTAGATATTTTTCGAGAATTTATTCAACGATTGTATCAATTCGCATTTGCGGAAAGTAAACAGTACTTTAACAAATATTATAATAAAATAAATATAAATAAATTGTTAAAATTCAAAGATATTTATTAATATCCACTTCTTATTCTCTTTATATAAAAATGGTGTAAAATATTATTTAAATTAAATATTTCATTTCAATATTTTACTAACCAGAAGTTGTATAAATTTAGATAAGTGAAAATTGAAATAATTCCAGTTTCTTTTAAATAAATAATGATATTTTTATTTTGAATATTTCAATATTTTTATAATTTTCTTGTTTATCTTGTACATTATTTTAAGAAAATAAAATGATGACGATAAAAATCTAAAGCAAAATATTCATTTTTATGCTTTTACAGAAGCATGCTTAACTTCAAAAAGTAAGTTTTCTATAAAATGTATATTTCTTTGAGTTTAAAAAGTATTACCATGAATAAAAATGTCTAAATGTGAGTTGGACAATGAAAATGTTGCACTGTTTTAAATGCATCAGCCTTTTATTTTTCACCTAAATTTTAGGTTTAAAAATATAATTGCTCCAAAATTTACTCAATTTCAATAAAATTGGTATATAATATATAATTATATTGACTTTAATTTTAGATAAGTGCGCATTTCATACATACTATATATTACTAACTTTACAAGTTTTTTCTAAATCTTCAATAATAATTTTTTTCAGCAGTACCATATTCTTGTATTAATAAGAAATTTTTAAAAAGTATTTTTAAGTTACGTTCATTACGTAAAAAATGTAGACAATTTATAATTTTTGTACAGAGTTCCGTAAAACATTATTATTAAAATAATATAAATCAAATTTTTTGAAGTGATTATTTTTATTTCGCAAATTAAATTAATATTTTAACAAATAACAGTTTAGAATTTCTGTCACTATTACATGAAATTATGTATTTAAAAGTGCAAAAATTACAACATTAATTAAATTTTATATATTCCTACATGCTTGTATTTTTTTTTTTTTTGCATTATCATTTGATGAATTTTATATTGCACTTACTTTATACTATTCAAATTGTTTCTCAGTGTATGTTTTAACAACATACTGTTAATTAAATGCTTGATAGTTACAAGTAAAGGATATATTTTGTATGCATTGAGCCTATATAAAATCACACATATAATCTATATATTTCAAGATATAGATTATCTATTTGCATTAAAACATATATAAATCTATTCTCCTATTACATATTTAAATTTTTCTGCTATACTTAAATACTGTATTCTCTCTTATCATTCTACAAAATTATATTAACCAGGAAAAAACCATATAATCTGTCTTTATTTATTATATCATCACACAAATAAAATAATTTTATGACAAATCATTGAAATAAAAACTTAATACAAAATTCTCTAGGTAAATATTAGTATTTTCTGCGATGAGGCAAATATTAAAAGAACACATTTTAATAATCTTTACGTTTCTCAAATACAAAATATTTCAAAAAACTAATTTTAAATTTGCGCTTATTTTTCCTCACTGAGGATTTCAAACCGTTAATTGGAATTTACTCTAAAATAGATACCTTTAATACTGGCAAAGATTAAACTAAATAAAGCAAGTAATATATAATTTAGGAATACATTTTAACAGCATTTTAAAAAAAACATATTAAAGGTGTTATTAACTTAAAAGATGAAAACTTTGATAAAAAGTTTTTTTACCATAACAATATAGGATAACTTTCAGAAAATAAACTTGTACGTTTTAACATAAGATTTATTTCAGCATACAATATTAAAAATGTATCCAACGCATTTATGTACTGAATGAATCATTCAAACGTTGTGTTTCTGTAATATATACAAAACATGAATTTTATCATTTAGCCAACAATTAAATTGAAATTTACAATAAAGTTAATTTATTCAGGAATCTGAAAATAATGTTTGAAAAAAAAAAATAAATTAACTTGTAAGGTATAGAACACAATTATATGTATATTATATATATATATATATATATATATATATATATATATATATATATATATATATATATAAATGATCATAGAATAATATAGCACCATTATAGATCTCAATATCGAATTTAAACTCTTTGCATAAATAAAATATAACAGGTCCCTTTAATTTATTGAATTAAAATAACAATTATTAGATACTACTGCAGATAAAATTGCAACCCAAATCCATGACAAATTCAATATTATCCCTAAAAAACTAGTGTAATCAATTATTTATATTAAAGAAGTGTAGAAGTTAAATTATCATAATCAGTAGATATCAAAAATTATTCTGTATTTGTAGTTAAAAATTTAGTCGGTGATGATAATTTAGGCAACTATCTTAGTTGCAACTAAATTCAGAAACATGTAAATTCAGCAGTCGGCGGCAAAATCAGTTTTAATTAATTTGCCCCCACTGTCAGAATATAGCCAAGCATACGCTTGTGGCGGTTTGGTGTAACAGATTGCATGGCCAAGCATAAGTGATTTGTTACCCACCACGCGGAACATTGCCCACGAAGTGATTATTCCGCAATGATGAGGTCGGGGGAAAAGTACGAAAATAAAGCTCCGAGACGCATATTTCAGCAACTTTTCCGTTCTCTCCCGTTTGTAATAGCTGATTGAATTTTTAGTACGGAAAGGGATATCATGATATTGAAATTCAGTGATTGAAGATAATGTCACGCTGTATAATTACCTTGTCGGGTGGGATGCAATAAAGAAACCTGTGTAATTGAATTGTTTCAAAACTTGAAGAATCTACTCAGTGTCATGTAGCTGATTATTTCAAGATTTGCATGACACGAGTGCGTACTTCTGCATGTAATAACATAATTCTAGATTGAATTTTTCTCACAATTGTATTGTAAAATATGTAAAATATTTTACAAAAAAAATATATTTTACAATACTAAACAAAATATTTTAGAATACAATGTAAAATATTTTACAATGCCACTCTTTATTGTAAAATATGTGAAATCAAACTGCATATTCATTGAATATGTCTTAAAAGTACTTTTAATTGAATAGTTTAGAATAATTTAATATATTTTATTTAAAATATAATTCTTCATGAAAGTATTTTTTAATTTTATAAAATAGATTTTCAGTTGTATTTCCTTATATATATATACATAAATATTAAAATTATAACACATTTTCTGAAATACTTCCAATTAAATTAAAATATAAAAAGGTTTTTATATAATTAAGTTTAGTTTCAGGATTTTGCGTTAAGTAATCAATTAATACGTGAAAAAATATAATATTTCCATATTACTCCTTACCTAAATGTAAATTACATGGTACAAGGAGAAGTTATGTGTTTTAAAAATTTTATGATAATATAAATGTATTAATATATGTGTAATTCATTTATTACTAAAAACATTCTTCAAAATTCTAGGAAACCGTAATTATTAAAGGAATAAAATAGAGCCACTTTTATTGAAATCTGTACTGTATTCTCATACTTCGAGAGTTATAGATACAAAGCTCTTAAAGTTTATGAAACAAAATAATAATAAACATTTTTTATATTTATTGAAAACACCATTTTTTTAATTAATATTGCGAAAATTTTTTAGTGAAATTTACTTTATACTATACTTATATCTAAGAGCTGATAAATGTCCAATTACTTTCATTTTAATTTTAGATGGACTTTTTTGCAATTTCTCTATTAGAAAAGTGCATAAATATTAGTTCGACATGCCTTACTATTGGTGGTATTCAAGTAATGTTCAAAATCACATGATTAAAAAGATTGTAACTTTTTAGTGTGTATTGATGTAACATTTCAAACAATTTATATTAATTTAAATATTCCATCGTGAATGGAATTAGACAATACATTTGATAAACATTTTTTAAGAAATTAACATATTTAAAGAGAACTTCAGTATTTTCATGAAATGAGAAACCAGTGAAAATGTCAATAAATATGGCTTTGATAAACTTTCAAACATTTTAAATTTACCAAATTTTAAATTCAACTATCAAACAAATTTTATATAAAAATATCGCATAATTTTAAATGCATTGTATTGCTTTTTACGCAAATATTCAAGTTAAATTTGTTAATATAATGGTATCTTGAACTAAATCCATATTTTTACGTTAACTTATTTAAATTTATATTATTGTAAACCGAGCAGCCAACAATCATTTACTATTAATCGTGAATATAAAAATGGCAGATTTGAAATTGAAAAGATGATAAATGTATGTAATAAAATTTCTTATAAATTAATCTGCTGTGCTTTAAAAAATTTGAGAAAAGCAAAAATTTTATCTGTTACTCAAGGAACACTACTTAGAAATTGATAAATAAAATCCACAGTATCAGTACACTTTTTAGTATAAAAATAACACAAATATTTATAACGTTTTATGCATAAATGTATTTACAAATGTATAAAATTAAAAGGGAATATGTGTTAATTTGATGCACAAAAGACAAGTTAAATTTTGAATATGAAATTCTTGTAAGATTCTACAGGGTGTTTGGCTGTGTTTTCAGTTATGTACTTAATTTATATTTAAAAAGAAAGAAGTGTTGCTTTTGTGTAAAAGATCTTGTTGTAACAAAGTTCTGAAAAACAGAATTAGATTAAATACATGATAATTTGAGATGCAAAAATATGCTCGATAATGCATCATTTCATGCAAAAAATTTATTAACTTTTTTTCTAAAATATTTCTGTTTTTTTAATCTGGTTAATTTGCTATGAATTAATAAAAAAGGATTATTTTTAAAATAGAAAAAATTTTTGTAATTATACTTAATTCTTTTTATTTTTAATTGAAATAATGCTAATGTTCTTTATAAACTATTTGTTTTCCCTTAAACGCTTTGACGTTAAATTATACACGTCTTTTTTAAAAGAGATTTTTCTCTATGTGTTTTTTTCCAATGTGTAATATAAGAATATAAGAAGTAAATCTTCAGTTATTATTAAATTTACAAATATATATATTTAATGTTTTGATTTTTTGTCCACTGTTAAAATGAATATTTACATTAAAAAATTTTAAGAAGAATACCGTGTACATAAAAAAGCATGCTATGAAATTATTACTCACTTTGCATTTTCTTAAAAATACCAATACATTTTAATTTATTTTCAGTTTTTCACAAACATTATATATAAAATGAATTATATAAATTTCAGAAGTACAATAAACCTATTTTAAAAAAAATAGTCTTAAATTATCTTAGTCTTAAAAATACTTAGTTTTAAATAAGGGTACAAACGATTTTATGCTTAATTAAGATCCAAAATATAACTCCAAAAGAAGACTTATCCAAAATCTTATATTTAGATTTTCGAAAGGGAGAAAAGGGGACTTCATTATGAGAGACTTAATGTGAGCAAACTGAGAAAATAAATTGTAGGCGAGTTATTTTCCTCACTTACTGAGACTAAGTTTGTCTTACGTATAAAAACATTATCAAACGCGTGTCATTTTAAAGTAGAAGGTGTGTTTTTATGTTAACTAATGAGTTCTAAAATGACTACTCCCCCTTTTTCTTGTCCCACTTAATTAAGATACCGTGTGGACGATCTGCAGCGTTCATTCTCACAAATTAGTTTTTTTTAAATTAACCTTTTTTCATTATTTTAAGATTATGATACTAATTAAGTCGAGGAATAGGGAAAAAATACGTTGTGGCATTTGGAAATAAAAAACTATAAAAACAATTTTCTCATAAAATTAAAATGAAAAGTCAGTTTTAATAATTTTCTTAGGATTTAGTATATTTATAATCTTTTTAAGAATGTTGATTTAAAGACGATAATCTCTTACTTTTTACATTAAAATATAAATTTTAATACGAAATTACATAAATCTGAGGATTGGGTAATTGATAATAGGTACAATTATTATCCAATTGTTTTGATCAAAACTTTATAACTTCATAAAGTTCATATTAAATGTTTTTAATTAAGTTGTCCATTTTACAGACATTGATTTCATAAATGCAACATACCAAATTTAAAAAATAATAATATAAATATATCTTCTAATTCAAAGTATTTTTGTTTACATATATTCTGTTTTTAACTCAAAAAAATCCCAAATAAAGTATTTTTTAAATATCAAATGATATTAACATCTGTCTTTTTTTCATATTAAAGAAAAAAATTATCTTTTCATTATCTCATTGTCTATAAAGAATGTAATGATATTTTACACTAAGAAGAAACTTGATATATATATATATATATTTTAAGAAATATTTAAATTAAGAAACTAACTCGAAGAGTATTAAATTATGGAAGGAAATTCATGAAAAACAAATTCACCCAATTATATTTGATTCCTTCCTCTCCTATAATAATATGTAACAAGTTAATATTGTTTTTAGTTCTATTTTTGTAATAAAAATAATAACAGATTTGCAATATATAAAATTTTCAATAAATTATGTATATACCTAAATAATTTAGAGATTTGAAGGAAATATAAATTAATTAAATCTACATTTCAATGTGAATTTTTACTTAAAAAAATAACTAGTATTTGACTGATTTTTAAAGTTTGAGATAAACGTTGAAATATTATAAAATAAAGGTAAATAAAACAAGCACTTGAATTATTAAATATACAAATGAATAATTAAACACTACAAAAGAGCGATTTCATAAAATTCAGATGATGCATTTTAAAGGAATTCTTAAAAGAAAAATGAAAAATTACATAATATTTGGATATCATGTAAGAGAAATACTTGAACAATAAAAATTTTAATGGTTTTACATATTGAAATTTCAAATTTTCTAAGTTTTCGAAATCTACGAATGTTTTAAATTTGAAATTGTTGCGAAATTCATAAATCTTTATTGGCTTAAAAATTTTATTTACGTTCAGTTAAAATCTTAGTGTAGAAACTAATCTATTTCTACCTAAACTGCCGTAAAGGTTGAAAAAATATTCTATTTATGATATTTAACAATAAATTAGATAAATTAATATAAATAACAAAAAAAGGAAAAATATAATCGATATTATCTTTTTTTAAATTATATTTAATAATATTTGCCTAATGATTTACATACCTAAATATTAAAATTTTTAAATTTTACTTTTCTAACTCTATTGTCAAAATAAAGAACTATGCTAAAGAAACCACCAAACAGTTAAATAATTTGAAAATATTTAACGTTTCTTTCGAAAATGTATATTATATTAAACTTTTCTGCAATTTAAGCTCTCAAGAAAGTTTTAACACATCAGGAAATTTTTAACATATTGCAAATTAATCCTAATTGTTCCAATACTGAAATTTTTTATCAGAAATAATTGAATAAAAGTAGGATAAAATCTTACATGAAGGACAAATGATTCAATAAATAATAATTTACGCACTTTGTATAAATTTAATGCACTTAACTAAATATTATCTTTCTTGATTAGCAGAATTTAATTTGTTGACCTCTAAGATATTTTGTTTTGTTTTCAAACAAAGTTATATTAGAAAATATGTGTAGAAAATATTTTCATGAATAATAGTTATTTTAAATAATTATTCATTTTAAATAACTTTAGTCGAATTAAAACTCTAAATATCTTGCCATTTTATAAAAAAAATTTGAGGTATGACAAATTAATTTGACGCAACAAACTTTTAAAGAGAAAGGAATTAAATGAAATAAGAAATTATATTAATATAATTATTTGGAAATTTTGGTATAAATTTATTTAATATTTAAATGCAAATTTATAAAATTGTAAATCTTACTTTTCTTTGTCTTTTGTGTAATCAGATCACATTGGAAATATCTACTACTAAAATTCAAAATATTTTTAATCAATGATATTATTTTTCAAAATCTTTTTAATCAATGGAAATTCTTTTTCCCGGATACCTGGCGGCATTTAGGATACACGCGCCAAGGAGCGAATGTGATTACATCTTATACAGTTGGTCACTATTGGATATGCTATCTTCTACTCGAGGGTCAAGGGATAAAGAAACACCCACACAGAAAGCAAATTCCACGCCGGAACCAGGATTCGAGCACGAAACCTATGGCTTTGAAGTTAGGAAGGCCAACCACTCCACTGTCAGACTGCGCACTGGAGCTATATTAAAATTATTTACGTAATCAAATGATTTCCTTACTGAATTCATATGCTTTAACTATTTATATATGCTTGTTAATAAATATTCCTTTAAAAATTTCTTTCCTGTTCATAATAATTTTTACAAAGAGAATTTTGACTTATTATATATATTTATAGTTCCTTCTATAAGCTTTATTTAATTCTTCATTTGTAAATTATATTTCCAATATTATTATATAACTAATTATTTTTATACGTGTTGTAAAAATGACAAATATATTTTTACATAAGTATAAATTTCATTTCATTACAATTAATAATATCGTAAATTGTATTGTGTTTCCAGAGAGAGTTAACTTGGTATCAAGAAACTGAAAATATTTCTATTTATCAACATCTAATATAAAAAACCTTATGTATATAAAATATGAAATTCTAACTGGGATTAGGTTTACTTTCGATAAAACTTTTTCTAAACTTTTTTTTAAATGAAAGCAAATGTTTTGAAGGAATATAACAGTTTGCATTAAACCTCTGCCTCTCTTGGAAAAATATCTTAAAACTCTTTTCGTTTATGAAATAAGCTGATATTTGAGACCTAAACGTCTTATAATGAGTCTTAATTTGCGTTTATTCTTTGGAAGACTGCTCCAGATGCCCATGTACATATTTGTATAATCTTGCTGTATGAAAAAAAAATAAAGTTTCCAACAGTTCTTATTTCTAAGCAATCCACTTTAAAAAAGCTAAAAGGCACTGGAATAACCACATAATATCTGTAACCTATTTAAAAATTTATTGAAGAAAGGAGCACTGAACTTTATCTTGGCTCCAATCCTAAGGTTTATTTTCTGAAGGATTATCCTCTAAACTCTGTATCTGGACTACCTCTTTGAAGAATAATCAATGTTCTTAAGCCATATCGACGGTTGTTTAAAAATGCAGTTGCTCACAATCTGCCTTTAATTTTCAAAGGAAAGGAAAGACATTGAATGATATTCTTTTGAGAGTACACAACAGATACTATGCTTCCAATTATGCAATTTCTCATAAACTAACTTTCAACCCTTCAAAAACCTAAGCTATGATTGTTTACAGTAATTTTGATTAACTAAATATTGATCCATTGGTACTATATGATACTCCATTAAAAATTTGTAATATGTGTTTAGTTTTTTAATGTCATTACTGACTAAACTTAAATATGGAAAATTTATAAGAAATAGCTTTTTACCAAATATGAAAATTGTGATAAAACAGCTTCTACCAAAAATACTTTTGGAATACGCTACGACATCAAGAATTTGATATAAAATCAGTATGTTGCATCTTTCATTTCATACAATTTTCATGCTTACGGAAATATTCAAGCTTAGGAGGCTAATATGAGAAATCTGAGAAAGATTCTATAGGAAATTCCTCATCATGTAATTAGTTATTTTAGAATCTAAAGTTATGATGCTACTTTTGTTCTTGCGTGAGTTTAACCTACAAATATTGAAATAAAGTATAAAAATAACTTTTTCGTGGCATTAGTAATTGACATCTTCGAAGATCGCCTAACTGGAAATGTCGCATTTCCTGATCGTCCTCATACTTGAGTTCATAAATTTACTTGATCCATAAAATACTTGAGTCCATCCAAAGAGACCACTGAAATAAAATTTAATATAGATTCCTTAACAAATTGTATCAAAATAAGAGAAACACGTTTGTCCTTGCATTTGTTCTTTTTGAAGAGCATTATGAAGTTTATTATTTTGAACATAATATGCCAAATGAATGAGTAGTTCTTCATTTAGAACTTCTGTGTTTATAATTCAAAATAAAATGGATGAAGAAAAATGAAACAGCAATCTTAAACTGTTTTACTTGTTGCGAATCACTTTATTTTCTTCGTTTTTCCAACCAATATTAACAGCAGGGACAAATTAGTAATAAAAGTCTTAGTGACTGTCAGTTCTATTAGAAACAGAATAATTTCTCTTTTGTTTTCGTGGACACTTATACAAATTCCATGGAAATAAAAACGCTTATTGCTCAGTTAATTTTTTTCCAATGGCAGATTGTAAACAGATACAACTGCAAATGAGTCTATTAATCTATTATTCCCTGATACCAAGGAATCGGCCAGACACAGCGACCTCTAGCCGCCGAGGCGTTGCCGCGGGCGCATCACAGGGGGAGGGCCACCATCGCACCTTCACACATGCCATAGGGACCCGTTTATAGGGTAGGCATCATTCATACTTCATTCACACATACAAGGAAAGGACAAAGACAGGATAGAGGTAGAGAAAGTACATCCATGCCTGAATCGGGACTCGAACCCAGTATCTCCCTATCCGTAGTCAGACACGCTGATTGCTCAGTTAAAGAAGTATTAAATTTACTCATTGATATAAATATTTCATTCTTATGAGCTATTGGAAGTCCTTTCATGATAAGAAATTTTAGTTAAATAAAATGAGGAATATATTTCACCTTGTGGTTACTAAAATGTTATTTCCTTTTGTTTACCGTAGATTGCAGTCCGAGTCTTTAATCTTTATTGATTTAAAAAATTCTGTATTTTTACCTGGTCTAGAGAAGTTTTCACGTTTTCAGTTTTGTTTCAATCTACGTTCAAACAATTTAAGTGACATTCAAAAAAGTATTTTTAGTATAAAACGCATGGTCAACTTTTGATGGGATTGGATTTCGCTTACAGAACAACCTGAAAATATTCGATGTAATTTGGCCAGTCTACTTACCTATTTTTCTGAAGTCCAAAATGATATTGATTTTTTTTATTCTTTTTATTTATGCAGGAAAATTTTAATGTTTTAGTTAACTTACTACTTTAAGCCAGTTGCACATATGTGGTGCACCAAGAGATTCTATGTGTTTAAAAAATGCGTAATATATTCCTTTGTATTCTGACAATTTTGTTTCTGAGCTTATGAAAATTTAATCAACTAAAATTTCCATGTCAATTAGATTTTTATAAGATATGATTCAAAACATTAAGATAATTATTGATATTCAATCAATTTCAGTTAGAAAACATTCAATAAAATCTACATTCAAAATATGATTCTTAGAAGCTTGTCTCTTAAACATGAGCCTCATATTAGATTTCCCGATTTCTCTAACACATTTGTATATAAATTAATTATATATAAGTATTAACCTATATTTTTATAATTGCAGTAAATAATATTTACTGTAAAATAATGTAGTTTTACATCACTTTTATTAATATAAATATTTTTGAAAATATTTTGCGTGCTCATGTAAATTTGCTTATGCTTATGTATGTTGATTTTTTACACAATTCTAAATTCGATATTACAGTTCATATTTATTTAATAAGTACATATAAAAGTTGTAAAAATAATTTAAATTTCCCTAAAAAAAGTTTTTTTGACGTTAATAAAACGAATGTCATTATACTCAAAGGTTTCATCTCTGTAGTAATAATATGTACTTATTTGAATTATTAAAATTCTTTCACATTTACTAAAGACATGTTTAAATTAATTAAAGTTTATCGAAAATTTTTATTTACAATACCCATTTTTAGATTCATATAATAACTAAATTTCAACTTGTTTTAAATAGTATTATTAAAAAGTGCATTACGATTTGAGTTTACATTCGTGTCTCTATGAACTCTGGGCATTTATTTAAAATAATTTATTCAACACAATGTAGCACCTAATTCATACATTTTAAGCAACAAAATTTCATTCTATGTTTCTCTTGTAAATTCCCAAGTTCATCTTACATTTTTCATTGCCTGAAAGTTTAAATTGTATATTTTTACTAATTCTATGTAACCTGCGTTTGTTTTTTCACGGCAAAATAAACTTCTCTGTAATTTAGCAATAAGGACTTCATGAGCATCTTAGTAATTTAATTTCCTACCGTGTAATTTATTTTCAAATCTTAGTCTTAATCTTTTTATATTATGTCATATTTAGTTATAAATTATTCCTTCTTATAAAACTTCTTATCATTTTATTTCATGAAGTTCTTAAGTCTTAAATGAACACATTATTCAAAATTAGAAATCAATGATATAAGAATCTATATTCAAAGGATTCCCTTTCGCTAGAATGTCATATTTTGCTTCAAAAGATAAAATTTTTAACAAAACATATTTTGGTAAATCAATTTCATGATTTCTCTTCATTTTAAATTTGTTTGTATACTTCCAAATAATATGAGATTATATTAGTGAATGATTATATTAACCATAAATTTAATTAATATTATTATAATCTTTAGCCAAAGATATGCTAGTTAATTATTTCCAGTAACATATTGTTACAACATTAAATTAAATGGCTAAAAGTACAAGCAAAAAATAAAATTCTAATTATTTTATTCTAAGTGAATGGGATTTAAAGTAATTAATATGTTAAAATAATTAATTGCTCATAGTTTGATGCTCATTTAACAGTTTAAACGTTTGAAGAATTAGAATTTAATTAATAAATGATTAAAATTATAACTTATGATTCAACTAAGAAATGAGAAAAATTTAAACATATAATTAAAATATAGGAAAGTGTTTACAAGGATATTGTATGTTACTTAACTGTTGAAAGCTTAAAAAATGAATTATAGAATAGCTCAAAAATATTTAAAATTTTTACTTTTAAATATGCTATTATGAAATGTAAAATAATGTAGTTTTACATCACTTATTAATATAAATATTTTTGAAAATATTTTGCGTGCTCATGTAAATTTGTTTATGCTTATGTATGTTAGTTTTTTTGCATAATTCTAAATTCGATATTACAGTTCATAATTATTTAATAAGTGCAAATAAAAGTTGTAAAAATAATTTAAATTTCCTGCAAAAATTTCTTTGACGTTAACAAAACAAATGTCATTATACTCAAAGGTTTCATCTCTGTAGTAATAGTAATCTTGTGGGTACCTAAAATAAAATTAATTTACCTATACATATCACAATAGGCTAATAAATGTATTTATAGAAAAAAAAATAGCTAGTTAGATTCTTAGTTGTTTCATGTATCTCTACAAATTTTTAAAGAAATTAGTAAAATATCTTTCATTTTATTCAGCTAATACATATTATATATTTGAAATATAATATCAAATAAACTGTGAAAATATTTGCAATAAGTTATAAGTAGATTTCACTCAGTATATACAATAACAAAAGAATGTAAATGTACAACTGAATCATGTTAAGACATTTTTCATTTGAACAATGGGCAAAACTATATATTCCTAAAAATAATTAATAAGTACTTATTTTTTATTTTAATCTTTATATTTGAAAATGTATTTCAAATATATTTTTATAAGGTTTAACAAGGATAACCATTTTTTTAAGCTGTAATAAATGTAAGGTCTTATTTAATTATTTGCAGCATTAATATAACAATGGTATGAATAACTTCCACGCATATAATTGAATATCTTATAATTAATATTATAAATATCTTATATTAATATCTTATAATTGAATATCTTATATTAATATCTTATTATTGAATTCGCATATAATTGATATCTATAGGCAGTTTTCTTTACATTTTAATTATTTAACTAAGTTCTAGGCTCAGTAATTTAAGTATTTAGATGTATTTTTCAGTTTAAAATTTCACAAAAGCAGGTGAAAGGAAAATATGTGGTTGTGTGAGAGCTTAATTACCACACTCTTCTCACCCGACCTCGTCATTGCTGAATAATCACCTTTCGTGCTATGTTTCAAACGCTGGATAACAAATCGCTTAAGCTTGGTCATGCAATCTGTTACACCACCCACCCACCTCAGAACATTCCGACAGTGCAGACAAATGAATGGAAACTGATTTACCCACTGACACGTATATAGATTTTAAAGTTATAATGAGGGTAAGAATAATGCTTGAATCAAACTTACCTGCAAATTTTTGACTAATTATAAGCAAATTATTTTTTACATATTGGTTTCTCACGCGCGCGCGGAATTCTATACTCAATGATATTTATGATAGAGCCTTGCGAATATAAAAACATGGAGAGAGATATTTTCGCTGTTGGAAAGATATACAATAAATTAACAAATTATGCTATAAAACTTAAAGAAATTAAATTATCTAAATTTAAGCTTCAAGTATTTAAATAAAAATGACTTATTCATTTGTAAAGAATTTTCTAAAATAAATCATACATTTCATATTAAAGATTCTCACAAAATGTGCTTTAAAATATTATTCAGCATTTATTTTATTATTTTGTGTGATGATTTGAAGTATTAGATATTATCAATTACATTTCTTTGCTTGATGAATGTTATTCGATATATTGAAATATTAGTAAGGAAATCTGCAATAAAATTTAACAGTTTGATTTTTTAGAAAAAAAGTATAATAGCTATGAATACATAAATAAACAATTTACAAATAAATTGGATACATACATACTAATAGCAAATTAATTTGCGAGACATAACTTTACGAATTTCTTTTATGCAATATTTGTACTTTTGAAATTAAATAATTAAAAATTGTTAATCATTATTTGTTTAATTTTAAATAATATAAAATAAATACAAAAATCTATCTTTCTCATTAACATAATACATAAATAATTACGTAAACAATTGCAACAGTATATTTTTTATAACATCATCAACAGAATTATTAATGTTCCACTAACCTACTTTCAAGAAATTGCGTATTTTTGATTCCAGTAATCATCAAAAATAGCTTATCAAACTTTTTACTGTTTGTAAGATTTTTTTAAATAATGCATCATAGTTTCATTCAAATATCCTGAGTGGAACATCTGCGTTCTTTAAAATTTTATGCTTATACATAATACCTTTAAGAAGGAAAAAAATCGTTGAATATTGTTGGTGCTAGGGTCAGCATGACAATGTGGTATAGCTAAGATTTCTTAGGTTTGATCACAAGGTCAAGAAGAAAATGTGTTTTTTTTTTTTTTTTTTTTTTTCCATACGCATCTGTCAGTGTTGTTGCTGCAAATATTTCCTGAGTACGTATTTCTTGAAGAGGGAATAAAAAAACATCTATTCGGGGAAATTCTTTACGGAAAGTAATTTATAAGAATAACGTATGTTGACTTTCACCAGTAAGGCTATCTAAAACTTGCCGTCTAAATAGTTAGCTGAATTTCTGTGAGAAGTTTCTCAGTATAAATTTATTCTAAATGAATTGTATATTTAAGTGACATTATTTGTTATTATAAAAATTTAAATGATGCAAAACACAAAAATAGTTTTTTTTTTCAAATAATGCTTTAATTCTTGTTATCGTTGATTCGTCCAATTAAGAGTCAAAATAGTTTTATCTTCATAAATAATTATATTTTATAAAAAAAAAAGTTCCCAGTTTTTTCTACTTAATTGCAAATTATATCGCTAGAATGATATAAAGAATTTAACAATTAGCTTTAATTACTAAAAGCATTTGAATTATTTTAATGAAGAAAATAGCTTTTTTGCTCATTAGAATTAAATGGAATGCCATCTATGAAACGATTGCCTTCTATGTGATGCTTCCATGCATCATTTTGAAATATGTAAAAATAAAACAAAATATGGTTAAATTTTATTAAATAATATGTAATTACTTCTTGTATTTATACAATGTTTACTTCCTGCACCCTTGATAGATCAAAATAAAAAACCACAATGCAATATATGGACAAAAACTATAATACAACTATATAGTTTTGGAACAAATATTTTATTTATTGAAAGAAATGTAGGTCTATGAAATAATTAATTGCTGATCATCGTTGCATAGTAAGGATTTATTTTGACAGGCTTAATTTCTATATTCATCTCTATTCTACATTTTATGAATCAACTCTGTACTGTTATTATTCCAAAATAGCTTTTAGTACCGCGTAGTGGGTAACAGCCTAACAACCAAAATTGCTGAAAAGAATTTTAATTATCTTAATATATTCTGTCTTCTTAAAAGATTACAAATAGATAGTGCCATATTTACTAGTTGGAGAAACCTGGAATATTCCCAATCATCGAGCACGACAGATATGCATGCAAAAATCCACCTCACGTCTTTCAACAGTGAATAAGATCAAATCTGTAACCGTGTGCTCTGAAGTCCAACAACCGGGCCAGCTGCACGCAAAATATCGTATTTTTAAGTTTTTACTTTTGTCAGTCATTAAATTCTATTAAACTAACCTTAGTTCTGTATATTGCATTTGTAACAGAACCATATTAACAATATTGACAGTAGATGGCGCTGCTGCCCAATAGATTTAAAAACAACATCGAATGAGATGAGGATAGTGATGTGAGAAACGGCAAGGAAGAACCAACCGGTTCCTAAATACGTTTGTTTTGTACCACCCTGGTACTATGTAACCTTGATTTTATTTTATAATTATTAAGTGTTTTCTTTTTGTATCTAATCTTAATTATGTGTAATGTAATAAATGTTTGTTTTGTTTTAACTTCCATTTTCTTACGTCGCTACACATTCGTATTATTTTGTAAGGAATTTAATCAGATTTTCATTAGAAATCTCATTTTGAGACTTTCTTTTTATTCTCCTACTTTTACATCCATTTTAAAATTTTATGTTTCGTTATGCAAAATTCTTAATATTCTTCTTTCGTAATATTTTTTTCTCTAAGGTTATAATCCGATTTTATTGTAAATTTAAATTTGTTTTTAATATGAATTCAAAATAATTCATTTCTTTTCTTTTTAAAACTACAAATTTAATTTTATTCAAAGTCTTTGCGAGGTGTGAAATTTCATAAAACACAACTCATTTCAAAACTATTTCTTCTAAAAGCTCAGATTAACTATAATCCATGAATAATTGGCACTCTATCTCTATTGATGATCTCGATTTAGAACTACAGAAATGTGAGTAGTTATTTTACGCTAATGTTATTTAAGAATATTTTCCAATTTTTAATGATCGCATCATTCTCAGATCTTATCATATCGAAACACGATGCTTGAGATATTCAATTTGTATAATGCGCTGGTAAAATTAGCAGAAGCAAAATTTAAAATTTCATCCCAACAACAAAATACAATCTCTGATTTCATTACAGCAGAAATAAGCAGTTTAGACCGGTTTGGATTACAAAAATATAGATACCTACGTACATACGTACAAATTATAAAGTATAGAAAATATTTAAAGAAAATGTCCGGAATATCTATTTTAATTTATAAGAAGAATTTCAGTTAAGAGGAAAAATGAGAAAATATTAAGCTAACATGATTTACCTATCTCACAGGAAAAAAACATTTTTTTCTTATTTATACACGGATTCACCAAACACGTGTCACTTTAAAGAAGGAGGCGTGTTTTTATGCTAAGTAATGAGTTCTAAAATGGTTATTCACCTACTTTTTTTGTGATGTTTAATTAAGTTACCATGCTGACAGTGCAAAATGTTAATTCTTACAAATTAGTTTTTTTCTGAATAATATTTTTTATGCCGGGATTATGATACTAATTAAGTTGAGTAATGAGAAAAAAATTCATGAGAGATATTATAAAATAAAAATTCTTAAAAGAGTAAAATACCAAAACTTTTCTGGGTAGAAATATGAAGAAAACCAGTTTTTATAATTTTTTCATACCTCATATTTATCGTAAAGAAACATTCATTAAAATCTAATATTCTATTATATTTTAAAAGAATATTAATAAAGCAATATGATTTAAATAGTTGGATATTTTAAAGACAAACAAACTATTACTTTGTTCAAAATAATTTAATCATTTTCAATTTAGATTAATTAAATTAATGTTTATGATATTATTATGTGGAAAAAAAAATACTAATAATACATGTGTCTATATTTGTAAGAAATAATTTATAATGTAATTTGTATAATAAAGAAATATTTACTGGAAAATTAAATTAATTTTACATGCTTTTTTTATAATGTTGTTACAAAACATTTCCTTCCTGAGAAAACAAATTACTTGTACGAATTCTATTTACCTTTGATTATTTTAAGAATTATTTCAAAAGATACTTTTAAGAATAACTTGTAAGGATTTTATTTTCCTTAATTATTTTAAGAATTATTTTAACAGTTATTTTTAGGATTATATTTAGGAAAAAAATATATATCTATGCAATTTTATAACTATTACAGACTTTTATAAAATTGCATTTATTATTTTGATTTCATATTATTTATAATTATATTCATTATTAAATAATGACTTATATAATTTTCTAATATTGTTAGCAACTTATTTCAAATTAATTATTTCAAGTATAATATATTATAATAATTATTTTATTCCTTAAAAAATAATTTTAGCTCTTCCATTACTTTGAAAATTCTTTCTAATACTATTGACTTTTAATATACTTGTAAATGAGCTTTTTATGTTCTTTCTTATTCTGATATCTAGATTAACCCAAGGTTACTGATGAAAATAAATTATCTTGATATAAACAAGGTAATAATATAGAATATTTAAATTTAGTGAAATCTTAAGAATTGCGAAAAACAAAATTACAATGCTAGTAGTTGATGGACACCTGAATACAGAAAAAATAGAATTAAATTAGAAACGGAAAATGTTAATGTATCATGATTAAAAATGTTATAATATTTAAATCGCAAAATATGTATAAATGTAAAAATTACTGAAACTCCTTCTAAAATTCAAGACCAAAATATCTAGCCAATGTTTAAGGACTTTTACACAAAACAATTTACAAAACTTCGTTGATGTAAATTAAAAACTTTTTTTTTCATTTTCTGCAACAATTTTAATAGACAAATTCAGAATGCAATGAAAACTATCATTTTTGAAAGAAGTAATACTTTTTAAATGAAATTAAAATAAATAAAATTTTAAGTAAATAAAATTTTATTTGTACATGATTTTTTTTTATTTTGAATAAACAATTTTTCTTCATTTTTATTGCAAAAATTCATTCACATACTAAGAAGTCACAAGAGCACATAAAAATAGTATAATAAACTATTCTTATTAATGGGAAAATCTGTTATTATAATTCCCTGCATCAATTTTTTAAAATTAATTTATCTAATCATAATACTTACTTCAACAGCCATTTCAAAAATTAAGCCTATGTTTCTAAAAGTTGCCCACTCACTCAATACATCAGTAGTAAATGGTGCTTTCTCAGTTGTGAGTAGAATTATAAATGTGGATTTAAAAATAATACAATGGCCATTTTCTTTTGAAGCGGAAAATAATCAAATATAATTCTGTTTTAAAAAATATTTATAAAATAAAAAATTTATGAGTTTTGATAATTCATTGTTTTTTCACCGAACCTTAAGTCATGTATCTAATTACAGAAATATTTCTCACTGTACACTAAATTATCTTGAGTTTTTCTAAGGATGCAGTTTTATTATTTTAAATTTATATCATGTATAGATTTCTGCATGGAGATTTGCATTGAAAGAGCACTTAATGTGAAATGATGTAAGTAATTAAATGCAACAGACTTTCTGTACTATATAATTTACGTAAATTTTCACAATATTTTTCATGTTGTCTTAAAATTTTAAAAAATTGAATTAAATTTCCTATATGTGTCAGGCGAATATAAATTTTTATTCATGTCAATAAAATATTTCCGTCACTAGGGGATAAGTTAAAATTTTAATTATATAAAATAATATCGAGGGTATTTGTGCCATTCATTAAATCATGAATAAAATTCTATATATACATAAGACAAAGCTTATTCATGGATAACGGTAAGCATTACACTAACGAAAATAGCTTTATTTTAGGAGATAAAAATACATTTCTAACTGCAAAATGATATACTCATACATACACACACACACGTGTGTGTGTGTGTTATCCCATATGGTGTAGCTAAGCTAAGCCGTCTCCGTAAAACCCGAAAACATTAAAAAGTCCAAAAATAAAATAAGAATCTGTAAAACCTCGCTTATAGTAATATTCAGACAATCAAAAATATGTCTCGGGGAGGCCTGATCAGCCATGCACCAATGACGCTCCAGAAAACTTTCCGGCCCTGTTGAAGAAAAAGCATAATGTGGCCACTCAAAGAACGTGAAAGAGCAGTCTGCTCTATCTTGAGGATACTGATATGAGGCCGCAAACGAGGTTTTTTCCCGAAGTATTAAAAATTGGTTGATGGATCTCCCCAAATTGCATTTAATTCCATCTTTTTAATAGTGGAGATTTCCGAAAACGTTAGAATAGTGTTGTACTGAAAAATGTTAGCAGTAGCAGATTTAGCCAAGCTATCTGCAATTTTTTTAACACTCACTCCAACATGGAAAGGAACCCATTGAAAATGTATAGAGTGCTTAGCAGAAAGTTGTGTCACAATGTCTAAAATATTCAAATCTGCCTTATCCCAATGGTCGTCCAATGTGACAGGTATTGTATAGAGGCACGACTGTCAGATAGTATCCAGATGTCTCTGAAAAGAATTTCAGAGGTCATGTCTATATAATTCAATCCCTCATAGATTGCTATAAATTCCTATCTAAAAACCGAACAATAGTTAGCATTTCTAACTCTTATGTCAACTTCCTGTATAAGAGATTATAAGTATTTGGATGGAAGGTAGAAACTAAATAATATCATTCTGCAATTAGAAATTTAGCTTTCTCTCCTAAAATAAGGTTATCATCCTTAGTGCAATGATTCAAGATACACATTTATTGTAGCCCGTGAATAATTTATTTATTTCATTGAAAGATAAAATTAAATAGATTATTTTGCTTACTTATATATTTTTTTATAAATTCGAATGCTTCCTATAAAATATATTAATACTTATGAAGTAAATTCACAGTTGGTCGTGGGTTACAAATAGTCTTCAGCAAGGATATAATTTAAATCAACTTTGATACTTCATTTTGATGAACACAATTTAATCAGTTACAGTGTTCTGTTTTTCAGGGTTTAGTCAATCACCAATAATTTCTTAGTGTGCTACCAGATATTTAATATTTTGTAATTAATGTCTTACCAGAGGTTTTCCAGAAGAAAGTACATGATCTCATATAGACAAAAGCTTTCATGTTCTTGAGATATTCATTAATCCTGATATTTTCATCATTCTATAATTTATGTTTTAACGTTATGTGTATCCTAGCGTTATTTTATTATTCTAATGTTTTATTAATGAACATATAAAAAGTAAAATTATTTTTAATTGCTTAATCACTTTTTTTCCTTATTAAAATATTTAGTTCTCATGAAAGAAAAAGTTCTGAGAACTAAATTCCTATTTCATGTTGCGTCATACAAAATAATTTATATTTTGCTAGAATTGAGGAGATCCTTAGATTAAAATATAATTAAAATTTAAATTATTTTACAGGTAATTAATATAAAAATTATATTACTACCAAATTTATGTGTTCATTGTTTTCTAAATTATTTCATTTAATGTCTAGCAAAATTCTAAGATATAACAAGAATAATTAAGATATATGCATTTTTATGAATTTCAGAATTAATAAAATATCAAAGGAAACTAATAAAGCTGAATATAAAATTCATGATTTCGAAACAATAGTTATAAGTAATTCAAAAAATAAAAGATAAACACTTCAAATCTTAAAAAATTGCTAGGATTCAAGCTTTCAATGCAAATAATTGCGAGTTGAAGGCAAAAATGAGGAAAATTTAATTATATTAAGTTTTCCATAAAAATAATTAAATGATTTAAATAAAGAAGTATATCTTATTAGTTTATGTAAAATGATAGTTCTTATGGTAGTAAAAATTAATAGACAAACCTGTCGTAAAAATATTTCCTAATCTCAATTTATAAGCTTCCATTCTATTTCAATTAAACTAATTATTAAACTAAAGCACTGACTAAGTTTACACATATACTTAGAAAACGGAATAAAAATTAGTTTTTTACATGAGATTAAAATTTTTCATTAATAATGAAAGTTATATCAAAATTATTTCTTTCTAATTAACATAAATACATTATACTAAAACCATTAATTAACTTGGAATTTCTGCTTATGTATATCAGATACGCAGAAGTTAGTGACTGACACATTTAACAAAATTGATTTAATCATTTTCCATAATATCGTCAAGAGTGATTTTTAAATTCTTGACTTTGAACGTTAAAAATATTTTATAAAAGATGCATTCAGTTAATCTACTCAAAATTCATTGCCAAGATATTTGCTACATATAAAAATATAAAACTTCAAAAAATAGGAAAAAAAATTTTAAAAATGATTGAATAAATGAAAAGTATGAGACTTCAAATCTCACATATTTTAGTACATTTATGTTTTCCTTATAAGTATAAATGATGCTAGTAATTTTGAAATAAAAAGTTTTATTCTGATGTAGATCATAAACTTTAGGATCAAAAAATTTCTTTTAATTATATTTACGTTGAAAGACATTTTTTACCTCATAAAAAACTGCTTAAAACCAAACTATTGACTATTATTTCTATTGTTATCTGATAAGTACCAGGATGTAATCTAAAATAAAATATTTTTTTAACTAATATATAGATATAAATAGTTCAATAAATAAGTATAACTGATAACAGTTACTATTAAATATAGTTATTTTATTGTTTAAAAGAAAAAATTTAAGTAAGTTAAATCTTTTAAGTACAATAGTTATAAAATTTTGGACATATTATATTGCGTATGGCTTAGGAATATTTTACTTGTGATTTGATTTTAATGTATATTTCTTATGATTGTTTCAGTATCAAATGATTTGTTGTTAAGGAGTAATATATATCATGTAGTTCTGACATTAAGTAATATATAAAGTCTGTCTTTATCACCAAATAAATTACATATGTTTTTTATAATGCATTGAAAATCTGTTAGCTAAAATAACTTAGAAAAATATAGTTTACACTAATGAAAATTGCGACAGTAATAACATAATTGTGAATAAAAATTTTAAAACACTTTTCTTAAGCAAGGAGTTTCTTCAACACATAATTAAAATTTATACGCAAAAGAATTCTAAAATTAAGAAACATATTATGACTATTTCAAATTTATTAAACTAAAATTTTGATAAGATGCATTCATTATAAATTATACACTACTAGCCATTAAAATTGCTTCACCAGGAAGAAATTCAGATAACAAAATGTTATTTATTGGACAAATATATTATACTAGAAATAACAAGTGATTAAAGTTTCAAGAAATTTGGCTGGATAGATCCTGAGAAATCAGTACTCAGAACAATCACCTCTGGCAGTAATAACAGTAGTTATACGCCTGGGCATTGAGTCAAACAGAGATTGGATTGCATGTACAGGTACAGATGCCCATGCAGCTTCAACACGATGCCACAGTTCATCAACCGTAGTGACTGGCGTTTGGTGACGAGCCAGTCGCTCTGTAACCATTGACCAGACGTTTTCTATTGGTGAAAGATCTGAAGAACGTGCTGGGCAGGGCAACAGCTGAACATGTTCCGTATCAAGGAAGGTCCGTACAATACCGGCAACATGAGGTCGGGCCTTATCCTGCTGAAACGTAGGGTTTCACAGGGCTCGAATAAAGGGAAGAGCCACGGGTCGTAACACACCAGAAATGTAACGTGCACTGTTCAAAGCACCGTCAGTGCGAACAAGAAGTGACCGAGACATGTATCCAATGGCACCCCATACCATCACGCCAGGTGATGGGCCAGTATGACAATGACGAATGCACGCTGCCAGTGTGCGTTCACCACGATGCCGCCAAACAAGGATGCGACCATCAATGTGCTGTACACAGAACCTGGATTAATCTGAAAAAATGACGTCTCGCCATTCGTGCGCCCAGGTTCGTCGTCGATCACACCATTGAAGGCACTCTTGTCTATGACGCAGCGTCAAGGGAAGCCGCAGCCATGGTCTCCGAGCTGAGAGTCCATGCTGCTGCAAACGTCGTCGAGCTGTTCATGCAGACACTTGTTGTCTTCCAAACGATCCCGTTTCTTGACTCACAGCTCGTGACGTGGTTGCACGATCCATTATGGTCACGCGGATTATATGCTGTCTTTTCGGCTGCTAGTGATAGGTGGCCGTTGAGATCCCGCATGGCGTTCCGTATTACCGTCCTGAACCCATCGATTCCATATTCTGCTAACAGTCATTGGATCTTGACCAACGCGAGCAGCAATACTGCGATAAGATAAGTCGCAATCCCGGTACGCTACAATTCGACCTTTATCAATGTAAGAAACGTGCTGGTACATATTTCTCCTTCTTACACGAGGCATCACAACAACTTTTCACCAGGCAACAACGTTCAAATTCAATTTGTGTACGAGCAACCGGCTGAACACTTTCCTCATTTAAACACAATGTAGGTGTCGCTACTGGAGCCTGCTTTGTCTGAATGCGCTGAAAAGGTAATCATTTGCATATCACAGCACCTTCTTCCTTTCGTATAAATTTCACGTCTTTAGCATGTCGCCTTCTTGGTGTAGCAATTTTAATGGCCAGTAGTGTATAATAATAAAGGAAAGTAACATTTTAAATGTAAAATGTATGTTATAATTTTTTATACACATTATCTAATAGCAGTTGCTTTATGTTCAAATTAATGAAATAAAAATAAAAAAAACATGCCTAACGAAACCGAGAGTCAACAAATTGCACGTGTCGCCGTAAAGCCACCCCTTGTGATAGCAAATCTGGAGATATGGTTTAAGCAGATGGAAAGCCAATACACGCTTTCTGGAATCACTACTAAATTGACAAAATTTTATCACGTGGTTTCCGCTTTTCAACCAGGGGAGAGGAGTTAGCTGTGGTTAATGACATCATCCTTAATACACCAACAGTTAATTCTTTCACCGCGATTAAAAAACGACTGTATGATCACTATGCAGATTCGGAATCGCAGCAACTAAGAAACTAAGTATATGGAATGCAACTCGGTGATCGCCGCCCTTTACGACTTCTACTGGAAATGAGGAGCAAAGCTGGTACGAAAATGAATGTAGACCTGCTAAAATCTTTATTTTTACAAAGACTTCAGACCCATGTGCAACAAATTTTGGTGATTTCAAACGACAATTCAGATAAGCTTGCTGAAATGGCAGATGGCATTATGTCAACAACAACTAGTGTTTCCTCAGTTAACGCCGTCGAACCTCCCGCAGCAAGCAGAAATAGAAAATCAAAGAATCCAGCACACTGCTGGTACCACAGGAGATTTTAACAACGAGCTAAGTGCCGAGAGCCCTATTCCTTCCAGGCGGAAAACTGCTAGAACCATCATCCAATCAAAAGCGTGACGGTGAGGCAATGATTCAACGTCTATATTTGGCAGATAAAACATCTTCTTCGCTATATCTCATCGATATTGGATTGGGTGTGTCCGTGGTTCCTCATACTGTCCATAAGCCAAGCAATCAAGCTGAGCAGACGCAACTTTTTTCTGCAGACGGGACAGCGATTCCAACTTTCGGTCAACGCCTGTTGAAATTAGATCTTGGTCTGAGAATAGCATTCAACTGGTCTTTCATCATCGCTACCGTGTCTCAACCGATTATCGGTGCTGATTTCGTACGTCATTTTGGAATTGTAATGGACATTAAAAATGTTGTTTTAATTGACCCTTTAACCTCCTTACAGTCTAAAGGAACTTTATATGCTGGAAATTACACTGCGGTTAAGGCAATCATTGAGGACTCTAAGTTCCACAAATTAATAGCAGATTATCCTACGCTCATTAAAGCAAATACTATTCCAAATAAAATTGTTCACGAAGTGGAACATTGGATTCAAACGAGTGGACCTCCAGTGTTCTCAAAACCCAGACGATTACCACCAGATAAACTGAAAGTTGCGAAACAAGAGTTTGAATTCCTTGTCACTTCTGGAGTCTGTCAACCACCTAAAAGCTGTTGGACAAGCTCACTCCACATGATGCCTAAGAAAAATTGGGACTGGCGAACCTGTGGTGATTTTCATCGACTTAATAGTGTCACCGTTCCCGACAGATACCCTGTACCCCATATTCAAGACTGTTTTCAAGTGTTGGAAGGGAAAACAGTATTTTCTACCTTAGATCTTGAAAAAGCATATCATCATATCCCTGTTCGTAAAGATGATTTTTCAAAAACTGCAGTAACAACTCCGTTTGGATTTTCCGAGTTTTTATTCATGTCATTCGGCTTGTCTAATGCTGCAGCAATATTCCAATGATTTATCCACAAAGTTTTGAGTTAATTCTACTTTTGTGCGCCTTACTTTGATTATTTGCTGGTTGCGTCAAAAGATGACGAGGAACACTTAACACATTTGAAACGGATCTTCCAGACATTTTCGGAATATGGAGTGATCCTAAATGTGAATAAATGTGTTTTAGGACAAGATTCAGTAGAAATTCTGGGACATTTGGTGACTGCTACAGGAAACACTTCACTTCCTGAAAAAGTACCAGCAATTACAAATTTTCCAAAAGCTGTCATTGTTAAAGAATTATGTCGTTTCCTGGCCATTATAAATTTCAGTCGAAGATTTATATCTCGAACTGCACAAACTCAATCAGTTATTAATGAATATCTAAGGGGCACCAAAAACTAAAACAGATCAGCAATAAACTGGACAATTGAGACTGAAACTGCCTTTGAAAAGTGTAAGCAAGACAGCAGAAGCAACAACTCTTCATCACCCGGTGTTAATTGCATTATTGGTAATTGTTGTGGGTGCCGCCTTGCATCAACAGATCAACAAGGATTGGCAACCACTTAGATTTTATTCTAAAAAGCTTTCACCTTCCCAACATAATTACAGTTGCTTACGATAGACAGCTTTTAGCTGCATACGTGGCAGTGAAATACTTCCAAGATATGGTGGAGGGTCACCCATTTACCATATTTACGGAACACAAGCCCCTCACATTCGCTTTCAAACAGGAGGACAAATTCTCATCAAGGCAACTACGCCACTTGGATTATATCAATCAGTTTTTCACCGATATTCAGATTGTGAAGGGGATTGATAATGTGGTTGCAGACGCCCTCTCCCTAATAGACATTATAACAATAAAAACGCCATCAAACATTGACTTCCAGGAAATTGCTAATAACCAAAAAAGTGATAAAGAATCGTCAGAAATATTGTTACATCCTGATAAATCCTCCCTATTGCTTCAATATTTTGCAATAGGTGATCCTGAAAGTGAGCTGTTTTGAGACACATCCACCAACCATATTCGACCATTTGTGCCTGAAATGGACAGAAAAAGATATTCCACAGTCTGCATTCTATCTCACACCCGGGGATTAAAGCTACTGTCAGGCTAGTTGAGGAGAGATATGTCTGTCCGTGAGTGAAGTCGGATGTAAGAACGTGGGCTCAGCAGTGCCTAGCCTTTCAACGTTCAAAGGTCGTACGTCATACCCAAAGCAGACTTGGAACTTTCATTCAACCCAACTCCAAGTTCGAGCATGTACATGTTGATATAGTCGAACCACTACCTCCATCTGAAGGTTGTCAGGACTGCATCATATGCATCGACCTTTTTTCAAAGTGGCCAGAAGCCTGCCCTATTGTGGACATCACAACGAAATCAGTGGCTTCAATCTTCTACGCCGGATGGATTGCAAGATTCTGACCACTTCTACGGAGTACCACGGACCAGGGCACGCAATTTGAAGCTTCCCATTTCAATGCCCTGAGCAAATTCTTGGGTATTACTCGACATCGCACAAGTCCTTACCATCCAGCCGGCAATGGCCAAGTGAAAATATTTCACAGACAACTAAAGGCAGCCATCAGAGCTCACGGCAGCATTCAAGTGACCTCAAATCTCCATAGAATCCATCTGGGGTTCAGATCTGCATGGAAAGACCTACAACCAACTTCAGCAGAGATGCTATACGGAACGACTATCCGGCTACCTGGAGAATTTCTAAGTCCATCATCTGAAACTGTGGACCCAGCCACCTTCGTTTGAAAGCTGAAGGACACCATGCTAAAATTGCTACCATCTAACCCACGACGACAGGAGCATCGAGCAATATATGTCAACAAAGATCTTTCAAACTGCTTTCATGGTTCCTGCGGACAGACATTTTAAAAAAGAGTCTACAGCCGCCCTAAGAGAGCCCATTCCAGATCATTCAATAAAAGAGGAGATAAAGTCTTCAAGCTGCTCATTCGCGGACGGAAACAATCACTGAGCAACCATGGATATTATGTTTTCTATCGGCAAAGGATCCAGAACACAATCCAGCCAGGGATGCAGTTCAATCTGGTGTTTGACGAAAATCCCTTGCACTATATATATTGTCACTCACTATCCTGTTGAAATATGGCTGTGGGCAAGCCCTGGAGGTAAAAAAGGTCAAATGTCTTCTACACATCGGAGATGTAGCGCTAATTGTTTAAATTACCAGCAATGCGTATTAGAAGAATGCTAGAGCGGTATTTAATACCGCCCCATACCATGATACACATTGCAAGGCTAGCAGTACATAATTCTATTGCTTAGCATTCTCTCTGATTGTCGAATGCACCGTGGACAGTGCTCGCATGTGAGTCTCTAGACTCGCATGCGACCATCCTGATTTTGCAGACAGAAGCGTGAGTCATCGATAAAGACAATTTCATTCTATTTCTCTGCCTATATCCTTCTTTCACGCACCATTAGTGGCGGAGTCGTATGTGGTTATGCGTCAAATGTTGACGAAGCAATGGAGACTTGCGGACAGACCACTCTGCAGTAAACGGCGTCAAAAGTACGCGCAGACACTAGATGATGAGTTGCAGTTATTTGGTTTCATCCAACACGACTACCGATTTCTCTGAAAGATAAACCGCAATCTCGGTAGGCCACTATATTTCCTCTATCGAATTCAGATACGATATCAAAAATGATCACTTTTTTCTATGATGTATAATTAATCATTTTTTGAAAAATCGCAGTTGCCGAACTTGAAATCGACAAAATCTCCAATCCTTAAATAGCGTTTTGAAGTGGCGCAACTGGCGCGCGTGGTGCGCCACTGCTGAAATTTGAATCATTTGCATACCTCACCTCCGCTTATGCAAGTTGTAAATTTCTTGTTATTTGCATGCTTCCTTTAGAATGACCAGCAATGTATTACCGTCTGATGTGAGTGGGAACTCATCAACAGAAAGTTAGTTGAAGCTGTGAGATTTGCAAGAACCTTAGTCCAAAAAAATTATAAACTTCTGTAATAATAAGAAAGTTTGACTTGGGTTAGAAAATATTAACCCTTGACTGTATAAGTCTTTAAGCAACTTGTCATCAGTTGCAAACGCATTTTTCGTGCAAAGACTTTGACCAAGATTTGTCAGGTAAAGTGATGAAGAATTTATCAGGGAACAACACTTTATGGAAACAGTTAATCGCTGTCAGAAATAGAAAGTTTTGGGGTTGTTTTACTTTTGAGAGACCTGGCAGCTTAGTATCAGTTGAAGAGATATAAAGAACTCTACACAATACATAACTATAAACGAAAGAAAAATTGTGCTTATGATCCTAAGGTTCGTGATGGGTTTGTAATCATTCAAAAATATCTAGCCTCATGCCATATTTCTATATTGGCAAACAAATTTTTCAAGACCAAAAATTAAATGTTTTGAATTGACTTGATAATTCTCCTGAAACAGATCCCATAGAAAATTTGTGAAGTATCGTAAGGAAACATGTAAGCCACATGGATTGTTCAGAAAACAAAATTCAATATTTAAGGATGTGATAAAAGTTAATACATTTGAATAATTAAAGTTTGAATCCAAGAAAAACTTGAAGCTGATTTCTTTAATCTATGAACTGGAAATAGAAATTTGAAATAATAGCAAGAAAGATTTCTTGAAACAAAATTTTTGTTTGAAATTTGATTCATTGCATGCGTTAATAATCAAAAAAAATTATGAATTCTTATTCAAGACTTTTGTTGTATTATTTAAAATAATTCTAATTATTTGAAGGAAACTGTAATTAAGTTCAATCAATAATCATCATCTTCTTTTCTAAGACTGAAATGTTTAAATATCATTTTTTGTGCTCACATAAAAGTTTTGTATTTTATGAAGGCAATCTGATCTTGCACGAAGATTTTTTTTAACTATTTCCATTAAATACTTTTCATTGTTTCTTTTTCGGATACAACATTCAATTCTATATCAATTTTTATATTCTCCTTTTTATTTTACCACAAAGTAAGTAAATACAGTAAAAGAAATAATTTTTAAACTAACCCATTATCTGTAGTCTTCTTAATACTTGATGGCAAAAAAGGTTCCTTTTGAAAATGTTTATTCAATATAGCAAAAAAAAATTTTTCTTTATTCACGTTATGTAATTATATTATACTAAAATGATTATAACTAAATTTTAACAACAGTTTATATTAATATATAGTCTAGTGGATGTCCTTAAAAATGTAAGTGCGTTTTTATTCAATTGCAAAAATATTTTTCATTCAACTAACAAACTCTTATGATAAAGAGTCAGAAAATTCAAAGAGCTCTCTTTAATCCTCTTATTCCAGAACTTTTCTCATTATTAGTTACAACTAATTTGTAAATCGATAATTAACTGTGTAAATTAATTTTCTCATAGAACAACAATTTAAGGAAAAATTCCCAAGCATTACTCAATAAATTTTAACTATTATAATTATTATTATCACTTTGAAATCTTTTTACAAATGACTAAACTCAATATTGCTTAAATTTTATTTCAAGTATATTTTGATTGATTTTCAACCAAAATTTATTAATTTTATTTACTTTATTTTTTTCTTTGTTGTAATGAATAAATTTCTTGTATATTTAACTATCAATTTATTTAAAATAAAAATTATATTATTTATTAATTTATTTAAAATTAATAAGAAATTTAACTATTTACTAAAGATTTATTAATTTTTCAAATCTTTTAATTGCACCATTTTTAAGCATTCAAGAAACACTTAGATCACACCCTAAGTATTTACTTCATTCTTTTTCATTATAAACATATTTTGATGAAATATGCCGATATATTCTGTACATTTATTCATTAATTGAGGTATGACTCAAAGCGTTATCCTTTAATTAATCTCCAAGAAATAAATTAGGATAAAATATATTAAAGAGTTTACTCTTAAAATATCAAGAGAGAAAATGGTACTTATAATAAAAGATTTAACGCAAGGAAATTACGAAAATAAACTCTGAGTGAAATATTTTCCTCGCGTGTTAAGAACACGCGTCCCAGCCATGTAAAGACTTCATCAAACTTGTGTCATTTTAAAAGAAGTGGTGTGTTTTGTGTAAACTAATGAGTTCTGAAATTGCTACTCCCCCTTTTTCTTGTCCCGATTAATTAAGATACCACGTTGACGGTCCACAACGTTCTTTCGCACAAATTAGTTTTTTTAATAATGAGAGTTTACTATATACCGGGATTATGATCCTAATTAAGTATAATAATGAGAAAAAATCTGTTGTTCTGTTTACAGAGAAAAAAACTTTGAAATAATTTTCTGGCAGATCTTTTCGGGGTACAGATTTGTAAGAGAATTTTTAATAATCTTTTTAATCGAGTTATCTCACTGCTGAGACAGAAATAAGCTTTATAATCGCAAGTAAATGGTTGCGCTTTGAAGAGATATTAAAATGAGTTCTTCTTATAAAATAATATTAAATATCAGCAAAATTCCTTAATTGATAAATTGCATTATTCTTCTTTTTTCGGGGTACAGATTTGTAAAAGCATTTCTAATAATCTTTTTAATCGAGTTATCTCACTGCTGAGAAATAAACTTTATAATCGCAAGTAAATGGTTGCGCTTTGAAGGGATATTAAAATGTGTTCTTCTTATAAAATAATATTAAATATCAGCAAAATTTCTTAATTGATAAATTGCATTATTCATCTTTTTTTGGGGTACAGATTTGTAAGAGCCTTTTTAATAATTTTTTTTAATCGAGTTATCTCAGTGTGAGTAATAAGCTTTATAATCGCAAGTAAATGGTTGCGCTTTGAAGTGATATTAAAATGAGTTCTTCTTATAAAATGATATAAAATATCAGCAAAATTTCTTAATTAATAAATAGCTTCAGTCAAAGCATTAAGTATAACTGAATTTCTCTAAAAGAAGATTTAATTTACTCACAAGCATCTTTATTTTTTTTCTTTAACTTCAAAAGCATCAAGTCAGAATGGGTGGATTTTCTACTGCAAAAAATATCGATGGGAGATAAAGACGATGTTTAAGTGCTTGATACTTATGCTTTTTTTTTATTATTATTCATCGTATATAGTTGGGTTGGCTATATGAATATCATCGTATGCACTGTAAAACGAAAGCCACAGACTTTATCTCATCAAATATAATTGTGGTAAAATCATTTTGCTTTCCCATTTTAATAGAAGCAGTTCATTTTTCCTTAAATTAAAAACAATTTTTATAGCAGAAATACATTGAATAATGTTCATAAGTGTATAAAAAACTTTTTTTTACTTAAGAAACTCTAAAAGATTACTATAAATCTTTCCAATTTAAATAGTTGAAATCATAATCATTGTAAAAAATTGAAAAGTATCTTCTAAAATATCTGTTAACATATTCTTCATATCAGTACTAACACCCTAATTACAGTGTTTCTTTGCATTGAAAAATTTGAAATTATTCAATTTTTCTAGATTTTGTGTCATATTATCTAACAATAGTATTAGAGAAGAAACAACAAATTAAGGACTATATCATTTTACATAAAATCTGTTTACATGAAACTGTGATATAAACAATAATGCACGGTAGTATCAATCAAACAGTATGTCAATTGCGCATCTCTTACCAGAGACACACCAGGAGTAAAAATCATTCCTTTTTGTACATCTAAAGCCTATAGGCATTGGAATTGCATCCATCTTCTACCTCTTGTGCTCCAATCTTTGGACACAAAATTTGCTCAATTTCTCCATCTATGAATAAGGCACCCTAATTTTTTCTTTTTGACCTTTTCAGGGTAAGCAAATTCATAGACTTTATAAATTCGTTCACTTGAAAAGTTTTTAGTTTCACTATACTTGAAGAAGTTCATCATCATCATCACAAAAATAATATTTAAATTGTAAAAATATGTGTAATTTTTTTTTTATTTATTTTAATATTTTTAATCAGCTTTCCGGAAGTTTTTTGTTCAATTTTATTTCAAGTTGACATCTTAAATTCATTTTTCAATGTGAGATATTTTTATTTGATATATACTGTCATTCTGTGTTGAGAGAGAGAGAGAAAGAAGAGAGAGAGAGAGAAGAGAGAGAGAGAAAGAGAGATTTATTCAATTTTTTTTAAAAAAATATTTTTAATAAATTAGCTTTGATTTCTGAGAAAAATTTAATAACTGTAAAAAATAAACTTTAAGGTATTAAAGCTTGCATTTAAGAATGATTGAAAGAAAAAGCTAAAATTTTGTAAATTCACTATAATTTCAGTATAATATTAAAGTGCCTCATTTTATAATTCTACTAATTTGTTTATGTTTTTGTTATTTTTTTGCTATAAGCTGCAATTTCTTATCAGCATAAATACATTTTTTTAAGATAATCTTATTATTTCATTTCTATAATTTTATCTTCTTAAACCTCATGACCTGTATTTTCATTGTGAAGCCTAAATTTAGTCTTGTACAAAACTGTAATATTTTTTAATACTTTTGCAACACGTATAATTTTATTCATTTGAATTTTACTGTGACTTTCTTCTCAAATTCTCTACCTTTATAATTTCCATACTGTTATTTTATCGAAATTAATTTTTCAGTTCCTTGATTTTTATAAAGGACGAGCAAGATCATACAAATGCAAATTTAATTAGAAGTATTTTAAATATAAGTAAATTTCATTAATAAATTTCATTTCTTTTATGTTAAAAATGTCTAAAATTTACTTAACAATGTAATTAGATTTATACTGTATTATTGATGATGAATAACTGAAGAAGAGCTTTAATTAAATGTTAAAATTATCTTATTTAATGAAATGTACAAATTTATTATTAAAGTTTTCATTAAAAATTAACATTTTTAGAAGCAGTTATTTCAAAAAATTAATTTAATTTCTGTGACTACAGAATAGGATAATTTGACTGCATTTACTTTGATTAGTCTGGAGTGATATTTTACTTTTAATTTTATTTTCATAATAAAATTGCATCTATTTGAAATTCCTTTTCATTTTATTTATTGAGATTTTGATGAAGTTAAAAGCTTATAACAATTTCCTAAATAATTTATATTTTTCAGTTTTTTATACGTTATTGCCCTACTTTTGATATTAAAAAAGACGAATTTATTTCTTTTAATTTTTATTAGAATAATTTATTATCAATTCGCTTGCATATTAAAATGTTAAAAAGTATTTAGTTTTGAATGCCGGGGATGTAATTCATTAGTTATTTGTTGATATATTAAAACTTTTAATAAATGAAGTTTTTCTATAAAATAAATTTCAATTAGCATTTTTAATTTTTTTTTTTTTTTTTTTTTTTTTTTTTTGTAAGGGATATAAAATTACTATTATAAATTTTTTTCTGCATTTTCGTGAAATTTTGATAAAATTAGAAAATATATAAAATTAATGAAAATAAACTTATCCTAATATACTCATTAATCAATGAATTTAAATCATAAATTCATTAAATTGCCAAATGTTAAGAAAGTGATGTAAACTTTATATAACATACATAAAAATCATAACGTTTAAAAATATATTTGAAACCAAGGTAAAATGAATATTCTAGATTAATGATGCTCGCATTTATTTAATAAATCACTGGATAGGCTAATAGTAATTTTCCTATAAGCTACGCTTTTGACTATAAACTATCTATGTTATCCAACTACTTTTGTTGGTAATAAAATGTATGATTCATTATAAAAATATCTCTGAATTTTGCTATCCGCAAACGAATTTAAAGTTAATACAACGAACGCATTAAAATATGTTATATATATATATATATATATATATATATATATATATATATATATATATATATATATATATATATATATATATATATATATATATATATATATATATATATATATATATATATATATATATATATATATATATATATATATATATATATATAGCAAACACAATTAATGCCAGTTTCTTCACGAACTTGTTAGAAACTAGTAAAACAGTCTTGAAAATCATAATTTGTAAAATAGTAATATAGGTGGTTTTATAACTATTTTAAAATTTACACTTAAATCTTATTCTTTTTTTGATTTTATTAATGAAAATAAAGGTAAAAAATCAGGGTTTTTCTTCAACATTACATCCTTGAAAATATTTTTTTTATTCATTGTGCTAACATTATTTAACAATCCGATATTTTTAATGTGAAAACAAAATCTGAGTTTATGCGAAATCCTGTAATGAGATTTTAGTCAGCAGGGTATTTTTACGTCATAATTCAAATCAAGTTTTCAGGTAAATTCACTTGCATATCTTCAATTATGGATTTTATATAATAAAAATGGCATGCTGCAATGATGATTCTCAAATACTTTGCGCCATTTTAAATCAACTCTAAGCCACAATTAGTCTTCTATTTTAAGATATTTTTACTACAACACGTTATCTTATTCATGAAAAATAAGAAACGAGTTAATTTATACACGGTAAACTTCACACAAATTGCTGAAGAAATTGTTTATTTCATTATTAGCTGTTCAGTTAGTGATCGATAATTCGCGGGGAATTATTTCTCTTCTATTAAAAACGCAGAACCAAGTAGCCTACCCACAAAATTTTAAAAAGTAAAAAAAATTTAAATAAGATCATAGTATAAAAATCAAGTTCAATCCAAAGAAGCATGAAATAAGTTCGCAAAAAGAAATTTTCTAAAACTTTGGTTCCATTCACATTTCGTTCCATTGCAAACCATTCACAATTATTTTGAGCATAAATGGAAAAAGTGACTAAAAATCACAATATCGCTGTTCTAAATCATTTATCCATCCTACTACAACAAATGAGTAAATACAGTATGATATGAGGAACTTTCAAGTTACAATCTTTAGCTAACAGGCTAAATCCCTTTAATTACCAAATAATTTTGATAAATTTCATGAAACATTTAGTTTTTAAATACATCTTTTAATTACTTTGATATAGAATTTAAAGAACTACAAGATACGTTTCACTGCTTGTTGTCTTAATTAAGCAAAAAGGAGAATGTGAAAGTAAACAAGAAAGAAAAAAAATATATATATATATATATAGAGAGAGAGAGAGATCGATACGTCAAACACTTGGTTAATGAAGTCAACTGAATAATAGATTGTCAATAATAACGTATTGGTTTCATTATACTTCTGAAGTATTTAGTTCAACATTTCTCACTGGAAACTTGCATAAGAGAATGAAAATTCCTTCTTTCTTTTGCGTTTATATATTACTTAACTTGATGTATAAAATTGAATTATAGCTTCTATTTGTGTCTTGATATTAAATACACCAGTAAAAGGTGACCATTTTATTCCTAATAATTATTTCTCTCAACATATTAAAATACTGAACGCATTTACAAATGAAAATTTATAATTCAGTTTCATTAAACTCACATTATTCCATGTTAATATAAATATTTCTTAAATATTAAGATGCAACTGAACATCATTTTATTCTTTTATTTGTAATATCCTGATATTTTTTAAAGAACTATCCTAATTTACATACATTTATAGCAAAAATGCTGAAACATTCATGAAAAAATTTCTGTTTTATATATTTTATGAAGTCTAAAATGCAAAAATGCATGTCTTGTAAAAAGTTAACTGAATGTATTGATGTAGATGTTTCCCAGTTAAAGCCTATGGAGTGCAAAATTGTTCTTATTATGTTTTTTGCTAAGCTATTCAACCATATTAGGTCATTTGAATGAGGCAAAATTAATTTTTTCAGTAAATTAAATATAAATATCAAGTATTTATCAAATCAAAAATTCTTGAATTACAAATGCAATTGTAATTTTTTAACCATATCGATAATTTGTTTTTGCAAAAATGCTTACTATATGTAACAGTAAATAATTACTACAATTACATTCAGAAAAATCTAATATTATTTTTTTTCCCTTTCAATAACATTTGATAAAAATATCCTTTAAATATTATAAATTCAATTAGTTTACATTGAAAATGGGCCATATATATTACATTCTCATTTCAACTGTTTTTCATTCCTATAAGTAAAACTTTAACTTTATAATTAGATTTGCTTCTCTGTGTTCTTAAACTAATATGCCTCTGATGAAGTTGTTTTATCTGATCTGGTATTGTTTATTTTATTACATTTTCCTTTTATGCATTTTGTTTTGCTTGTAATAGCATTTAGTTTAAGCAACCTAAAAACTATACTAAGAAAACAAATTTAGTATTATTTATAGTTAGATTGCATTAAGTTAACTGATATTTGGACTGCAAATTAATTTGAAATGACAAATATCTAGCTTATTCTCATATTTTTCATATGCATTCCATGATTTTTTCTCTTCAAGTAAAGTAAATTACAGAAAACAAAGTAAATAGTGAATTCGTATTGATTACTAAAAAAAACATTTCCCTTTTCTCCCGTCAAATAAAAATTTCCATTAAGTAAAGCCACGTAACAGAAACAGTATTCTTATCTAAATTTGTTTTCAGACATGCATCTTAATGTTTTGCATAAAAAATTCTGAATCGATACTGCATTGTTATCTAACACTATTCGTGTTTCATCTAATTACTGGGAATTCGACAGAAGTTGAAGCTACATTTCTCAACCAAGGAAAAATAATCGAAAAGAATACCGTTTCGGAAAAATAAGATGACATGTCACGCAGCATCCTGATTTCGGTCGTTTTCATGAGAAAACATTCAAAAGAAATGTTCTTAAAATAAAATAATTTCAATAATATTTATCTAGTTTAGTTATTTCGCAAAATCTATAATATTGATTAAATATTTAGATTCATTACATTGCATTGGAAACGTACTATATAATAATTTCAAAAATATCATTTTTGTACTGTACTTCTTAACTGTAATCAAATCATTCATCAAAATTTTAAACACAGACAAAAATAGATTAAATTGCAAATTATTTCATAATATTCGAAATATAATCAAATCAAAAATAGAATGTTTCATATTTTATAAAAGAAAGAGTTCATTTATTACAAATAAATAATTGTTAGAATAGAGAAAAATTTGAAAATTTTCAGTAAATTCAGTAAATTTTAGGTTTAGAGAAAAATACAAAAAGAGGAAATTTAAACAATGCTTGGTACAAAAACAAACATTTCGTAAAGAAGAAATTTCCAAAACAGTGAAATTCTTAACTCTGATTAATTAAAAAATGTTCCTTTTGTACTTATAAATGCAAAAACGTTTTTACTGAATAAGTAATTGTTTTTTTTTTTTTTTTTTTTTTTTTTTTTTTTTTTTGTAGCACAACAAAAACGCGCATTTATTAAATTCATAACAGAGAAATAAACGATTTAAAATTGAAAGGGAATCCTTTCTTCCCATGTTGGTGACTTCTTAACATAACTAAATTCAAAAATAAATCTCGGAACGCTACATACAATCCTTAAGTTTTTTCAAGTTAAAAAATTTAATATATAAATCACTATATAAAAAAATACATAAAATTTATCACAAGACATCATATATCATATATGATAGATGCATATTCTAGTTTCATACCATGCTAAGGAAAAAATATAATATATAAGATATACAATATAGATATTGTGAGGAACTAAACATAAGCAGATTTACTGACTTGTGAGAAATAAAATTACACATAGAAAACATAATGTCAAATAGAAAACATATTGGAACATTTTCGATAAGGAACAGAAAATGTTTTTCAAATGGCAGCAAGATACCCAATGTTTACGAAGATTTTCGCCTTACTGGTTTGGCTTTCTTGATTCCCCTTGGAAATGCTTTTCTACTTTTGTATAAAAGACTTGTTCATTGAAACGATAACTTTCAGAAACGTCTACAGTAAGATGGTTGGTTTGATTCTATTAAGTTCAGATAAATTTTCAGTTACAATTTTTGGACTGTTTCATTAAAATAACAGGTTAGAATATAACATTGTTAATTTTAATTGCATTGTTATAAATTATAGTTATAATAATAAGCATTCATCTGCAAAAATAACATCTGTTTTGAAAAGCAAATCTTACTTCTAAATGTTTTGACTTAAGAGTTTTCATTAATAACTTCGTTAATACTGTAACTAATGAGATTATTCTCGAATTGTTTTACATTAATTTATTTTTTTCATAATGCAAAATTTATATTTATTTTTGAAAGAGAAATCTGAATCCTACATCTTAATTATGATTTTCTATTAAAATCCATAATTCAGAGTTTGGTCTGAATTTTAAATTTTTTTCTTTAAATTTTCAAAACTTAATATTTTTTTAAACAGTTGTTAAAATTCCCTTTTATCAGGATGTTTTGCGATTCCATATATACATTGCATACATTTTACGATTTCTGGATCGTTAATCCAATTACGTAATGTGATCTTTAACATTTAAAACATCTTTCTTGATCTATTCTTTTATCCCCACAAATAAATATTATTCCTATTTCCAGTCATAGATATGCATTTCTATTTTTTAAACTCATTAAAAGCTATTATTCTTTACAATTTCTTTTAAAACACAATTTAAAGATCACACATGTAAGAAAATTTCTGCAATATATCTTCCTACTTTTCCAATTACCTATATAAAAAATTAGTTAAATAGAAGTTATATAACGTTTGATTTTGGTACAACAAAAGTTAAAAATACATTTGTTATAAAGCGATTAAAATTAACTATTTAAAATTTCCCAAAGAGATAAACATTCAAAAATTTAGTTTTGTTCCATAAAAATAATTAAAGTTTAATTCAGAATATTTTACATTTATAAAGATTGTTTTTTATGCATTTAATTAATCTTATTTTATACAGTTAAATGTTAATAGTTTGTTCTTATATTAATAGACTAACATTAATTTAAATTGAAAATATTTTAAAACTCTTAATGACGTCAAATTATAATCGTAACTATTTTAAAAATTTATTTAATAGACTGTAATTTCTTTAAGGTTTCTAACAATTAAATAAATTTTAAACCCAAAACTAAAGTGTATAATTGATGCAAACATACAATTTCGATACATGTTCAAAAAATTATTTTAAAACCATTTAAAATAAAATAAAAATTGTAAGAAGAAACCATCAACTTTCTCAGAATAAGATGTTTGAACTCTCAAATTTAGAAAACATTTTAAAATATTGTACATAATCTTAAAATTTCCTCAAATTAAGATAATTAAAGAACAAAGTACCACAACCTATTCAACTCTATCCCAGTTCTTTAGTATACAAATAATTGCAAAAATGAATTTACTACTAAATGCAAACGATAAGCTTAAAAAATTAATACCATGACATTAAAAAAAATTAAAATTTTGAATACAAATATACAAAATATCGATATTCCAATTGAGATAATGTGATTAAGAGTAAATAAATAATTATATGTGATAATTAATGAGACCACAAATGAAGAATAAAATTAGTGTTATCATACAAAAATGTAAATTTTCTAAAAATTAGTATTCTTAAATATATTTTAAGTAATTAATAAATAAATTCTGATTAAATAAGAAGAAAGGAACAAATATGAATACATTAAAATTAATACTTTAAAACACTACTAACATGGTTGAAAATGTATCACTTCATCGTTGATGAAAAGAATATAATAATGAATTTATAATCCAATTATGCAAAAATGTGTTAACTAATCAACGATACACTTAAGAATTATTTTCATTTATAAATTTCCGCTTCATATGTAATGCAATACAATCATATGATTTAAATTTAAGCTTATTAATATTAATGGACTCATTCTGAAATTAATATTAAATTAAAACAATCTAACTCTTTCAAATTGGTATGTTAAAGTGTAAACAAATCGTTCGTCATCAGCTAATAATCACTCTAGAAAATAAACTAATTTCACATCTTAAAAAATTAAATGCTAGCACAATGAGGAAAATGCTTCCAAAATATTAAATAAAACTTCACGCGTATAATAATGAAGTTTAAAAAGTGAAAGTGTGTTTAATTCACGAATCGATAAAATAAAAGATCGTTACTAACGAATAAAAATTTTCTTTCTAAATTGCCAAACATTTTCTCTTTTAAGTGAAATGAAGGAACATTTTCTCACTTGAAAAGAAATGGCGCGACTTGTTTTAAATGCTGAATATAAAACAGAATTACTATCTTTTAGAAAACTGAATTTAAATTAATCGAATTCCAATATTCATCTTGAGCATTCGAGTTCATCCATTTATCGAGTTTACGCAACAATACAAGATAAATGGTCCACTTTTAAACTCAAAATGTACTATTAAAAATAATATTGTGTCTGTAGAACCAAACAATGATTGATGAACTAAGCCTAACGTATATTGTTCAGAAGTCTCAGCTGCTGAATGTTGATGATAAACATTAAAAGATGGAGCTTTTTATTTTCACTAGAAATGCCTGGATGTAAAATCTAGTTATTAATAACGTTCCATTTTTTTCGTCAGTTCCTTTAATAGAAGCCATTAGCTCTCATTTTTTCAGCACGAGTTGCGATTTTGATGATGAGCAAATCATCAATTCCTACACCGGAGGGAAAAAAATAATTACTTTTTAATAAAGGAAGAAATTCAATTTTTCAACTTCCGTCAACGATGCTGAAATTTTGATTAATTTTCTGGGAAAAATTGAACTTTAATTTTATTAAACAATTCCAGTTTATGATTTTCATGTTGTAAATAGTAGTAAAAAGTATAAATTGATTAATGATATTCCCATAAAAAATTAACTACATTTTTTCACAGGATCCTAACAATATCTGTAGATTGAATATTATTTTCCGTATTTTTTGTTAATATAGGAACAAATAGATTATATATATATATATATATATATATATATATATATATATATATATATATATATATATATATATATATATATATATATATATATATATATATATATATATATATATATATATAAATAGATATTACATATATATATATATATAAATATAAATTTTATTGCTTTAATTTTGCTCTTAATAATAATCTTTAAACTCCATTCCCTCCTTACAAGCAAACTTTAATAGAATTTTTCTTACACAGCCATACAATTAATTATTAAAATTATAATTAGCAGAAAGTTAGCATCATTCTGTAGATTGAAATAATTTTTTTTATTTATAAAATTGAGCTCTGAGTTTATGGTTATTTAACCACCCAACGTACTAGAAAATTCCTATTTTATATTTAACTCTGGTGATATTTTATACGTGACAGTGGTTTCTCATGCATTTCATTCATGAATCATTTCCCAATATAAATGTATATTAGCCACATATTCTCAGGTGTACAATTCTTGTAATTAACGCTCTCATAAGGTTTAAATAGGGGAAGTATATCATCAAATTTATCTTTGCGTTTAAGGAAAATTTGAAATGGAGTAGTATAAACATTTCTATATTTTAGATTAACTGTTAAAACAATCTCTAAGAAATACAGAAACACAAATTTTATGTTAACACAATTAGAAAAGTTTGTAAAACAGTAAAACTTTTAAAGTTAAAAGTTATGTATTACTTTTCTTCCTTTACATATGTATTTTCCAATGTGAATACTATACGGTTTCTCGGTACATAATGAAATTGAAAACATTTAATGGAAATTTATTAATTAAATCAAAAAATATTAAATTTTTTTCATGCATGGAAAACAGAACAAATTTTTGATTTAATTCTTTTTTTTTCGAATACAAAGTAAGAAAGTAAGTGTAATGAGTTTATCGATTTCATGATAAATTAAAATTGTACATATATATATATTCTCCAATAGTTTTTTAGTAGCTACCTGAGAATTTATTTTTTTAATTATAAAATATATATTTATTTTGTCATTTATTAAAATATACTTCGAGAAAGTAATCTTGTTAAAAATGTTCATATCTGTCATTGTCTTGATATTAAGGACAATAATCCTTTCAAATACAGACAAATTGTGCATCAAATGTAAATATAAAATGTTGAAGACTAAATCAATGTGTTTAAAATGCCTATATAAAACGTTTTCAAATTGAATCATTATTCATTCAATATTGATGCACCTAATATTAATCATTAATCAGTGATATCGTAGAAATTAAATTAAACATTTTAGCTCTTACTTATATTCTGTATAATATACTATGTATTTGTTTCATTGATGTGCAAAATAAAGAATAACATAAATTTCTTAAATCTAATGACATGTAAAAAATATTCTAAATCAGTGCAATTGAAAATTATCACTTCTTAGCCCTAAAATAAAATAACATGGTAAAAAGAAATAAAATTTACTTCAATGAAAATTCAAATGGTAAAAGAGAATTTAATTGAAAAATTAGTTAAAAGCATAAATGTACAATGTATATGGGACAAAAACATAAAAGAAAAATTCGCATTTTAATAAAACATAACGATAATCCTGCTACATAGGATTTTTAATGTCTGTCCTGTCATGTAGAAGATTATCATTGAGTTGATGTTACATGTTTTCAAATATTTGTTATAATGACTACTACGTGTTTTAAATTATCAATTCTGGCAATTGATGAGATGTCAAAGATATCCCTAAAATGTCTCACACTTGTTGCACTGCATTTCGATCTGGTAATTTTGCGTCCTTTAATGGATTAGAAACCTTTACTTCCTTACAAACCCATGACAGTTTCTGCAACATAAGGTGTAATGATCGTAAAGTGAATTTAGTTAATTGTCAAGAAAGCATCCATGAACAAGAGTAACTTAATAAGAATGGAACTCTAAGTTTATACGGAAAATTTTTTTCCATGGTTGGTTCCAGTAATTGAAACACTCTGAAAGATGAAAAAATCCAAATGATGACAAAATATTCAAGATAAGAAATCAGTTGTCATCAAATGAATCTCTTGTAATGATAATTCAGAAATAATTGTGTATTCTCGTTTTTGTTGCTCAAGTGAAAAGTAATAGATTGTTTAAACTTTTGTTTTCCAAGAACAATTCTTGGTTTCATCGTTCCCTTTCTCCCTCATTCTGTTTCTCTCACCACAGAAAACACGGATGCTGTAAAGCAGTTTTAAATAATACACATCAAAGAGGTCATTGTGCAATTATTATTGGGGAGCTTATAGGTCACACTAAATCGTGATATTGGTCATTCTGTTGTCATTCTCATGTGTTTTGTGATTTTTGTCACTTATTTTTTCCTTCCCTTTCGTAGGATGGAATAGCAATTATCCCCCACAATAGTTAAGCATGTAGGACTGCTAATCCACCTTCGACAATTCATATCATTCAAAATACTCTTGAAGCTCATGAAAGAATGGTGGGAGTGATCTCAACCTCTACTGTCACATTAGTCATATTTCGAGATGCTTCCAGTTTCGAATTCAAACTCGATTAATGTCATCCACATGTCATCTAAAGAATTTGTAAAACATAACATTGAGGCTGTAACTCTAAGCCATTTAAATTGATGTAGATATTGCAACAGAGAGTATGGAGATGATGACCTTGTGTCTCATAGACCTCTTGCATTTATCAGTCTTTCTCCCACTATGCTATGAGATGTATATTCAAACAGCATACTTACCTGATTGCAGTTTGATCAAAATGTGTGAACAAAAATATGACAATAATTCTTTTACTTCCGCAATTTTTGAATAGTTTTCTAATAAAATTATTTTATGTCGATATTTGTAATTAAATTTTGAAAAATTTATCTTTAATTAAAAATATTTTAAAATTTAATTTTTCACTCTGAAAGATGAAAAATTCCAAATGATGACAAAATATTCGAGATAAGAAATCAGTTGTCATCAAATGAATCTCTTGTAATGATAATCCAGAAATAATTGTGTATTCTCCGTTACTCAAGTGAAAAGTAATAGATTGTTAAAACTTTTGTTTTCCAAGAACAATTCTCGGTTTCATCGTTCCCTTTCTCCCTCATTCTGTTCCTTTCACCACAGAAAACACGGATGCTGTAAAGCAGTTTTAAATAATACACATCAAAGAGGTCATTGTGCAATTATTATTGGGGAACTTATAGGTCACACTAAATCGTGTTATTGGTCATTCTGTTGTCATTCTCATGTGTTTTGTGATTTTTGTCACTTATTTTTTCCTTCCCTTTCGTAGGATGGAATAGCAATTATCCCCCACAATGGTTAAGCATGTAGGACTGCTAATCCGCCTTCGACAATTCCTATCATTCAAAATGCTCTTGAAGCTCATGAAAGAATGGTGGGAGTGATCTCAACCTCCACTGTCACATTAGTCATATTTCGAGATGCTTCCAGTTTCGAATTCAAACTCGATTAATGTCATCCACATGTCATCTAAAGAATTTGTAAAACATAACATTGAGGCTGTAACGCTAAGCCATTTAAATTGATGTAGATATTGCAACAGAGAGTATGGAGATGATGACCTTGTGTCTCATAGACCTCTTGCATTTATCAGTCTTTCTCCCACTATGCTATGAGATGTATATTCAAACAGCATACTTACCTGATTGCAGTTTGATCAAAATGTGTGAACAAAAATATGACAATAATTCTTTTACTTCCGCAATTTTTGAATAGTTTTCTAATAAAATTATTTTATGTCTATATTTGTAATTAAATTTTGAAAAATTTATCTTTAATTAAAAATATTTTAAAATTTAATTTTTCACTCTGAAAGATGAAAAATTCCAAATGATGACAAAATATTCGAGATAAGAAATCAGTTGTCATCAAATGAATCTCTTGTAATGATAATCCAGAAATAATTGTGTATTCTCCGTTACTCAAGTGAAAAGTAATAGATTGTTAAAACTTTTGTTTTCCAAGAACAATTCTCGGTTTCATCGTTCCCTTTCTCCCTCATTCTGTTCCTTTCACCACAGAAAACACGGATGCTGTAAAGCAGTTTTAAATAATACACATCAAAGAGGTCATTGTGCAATTATTATTGGGGAACTTATAGGTCACACTAAATCGTGTTATTGGTCATTCTGTTGTCATTCTCATGTGTTTTGTGATTTTTGTCACTTATTTTTTCCTTCCCTTTCGTAGGATATAATAGCAATTATCCCCCACAATGGTTAAGCATGTAGGACTGCTAATCCGCCTTCGACAATTCCTATCATTCAAAATGCTCTTGAAGCTCATGAAAGAATGGTGGGAGTGATCTCAACCTCCACTGTCACATTAGTCATATTTCGAGATGCTTCCAGTTTCGAATTCAAACTCGATTAATGTCATCCACATGTCATCTAAAGAATTTGTAAAACATAACATTGAGGCTGTAACGCTAAGCCATTTAAATTGATGTAGATATTGCAACAGAGAGTATGGAGATGATGACCTTGTGTCTCATAGGCCTCTTGCATTTATCAGTCTTTCTCCCACTATGCTATGAGATGTATATTCAAACAACATACTTACCTGATTGCAGTTTGATCAAAATGTGTGAACAAAAATATGACAATAATTCTTTTACTTCCGCAATTTTTGAATAGTGTTTTAATAAAATTATTTTATCTCTATATTTGTAATTAAATTTTAAAAAATTTATCTTTAATTAAAAATATTTAAAATTTAATTTTTAGTTTCAAATTAATGTAAAAAAATACAATTTGCAAATACATTTTACAGTAAAGGAAATTTACAAATATGACGAAAACACTATTTAAAAATTAAACAAAAGAATGTCTTACATATAAAATAATTAGATTTTATTACAATGTAAATTAATTAATTTTTTCCTATACGATTATTTAAATTGTATTTACTTATACAAAAAAATTTAACGCATTATTCTCTAAGAAATTTATGAAACTGAGGTAAGAAAAATATGTATCCTAATCATGCTAAATAATTTTCACAAATAAAATTTTAAAACAATAAAAATACAATCAATAAATCTTATATATATATATATATATATATATATATATATATATATATATATATATATATATATATATATATGCACTAAAATTTAACAAGTATGTGACGATATTTCTTAACAGAGAAGTATACAATATTTCTGCTAATTCGGTTTTTGTATATATTTATCTCTCAATCAGGTCATAATTTCCTCAATTTAACTGAACTTCTATCTAATTAATAGCAGCCGAATATAATCCAAATAGACAGCTTGTTATTTGGAAAGTAAAGTGAATAGCAAAAAAAAAATTATATCTCCAATAATGTAGATATATATACACATATATAGTTTCCTCCAGACAAACTGTTATTAATTGATAATAAGCGTTTTAATAATATGGATGAAAAGCTATAGCATTGGAAGATTATGTGCAATATTTGATTGTATATATTTTATATATTTTAAATAAGAAATTCCTCTTAAATAATTTTATAAAATGAATGTACATTATTATATTCCCATATTGTATATCAGGATCTTATGATTCACATTTTGAGATTTTTTTAATCACGACACTAGGTAACAAATGATTTTTGTACACAGTATATCAATACTTAGTAGATGTCATTTCGTCTCTTTAATATACCAGTGCCTTTTAATACTGATTTTATGTAAGGATAATCGTTGTTCTAACGTTTCGTTGTTGTAAGGATAATCGTTTCTTAAAGAATCTGTGAGATTCAAAGCATATTGCCACAACCTATAGAAAACAATCGAAATCACAGCATTGAATTCTAAACAGATTTTAAATTAGTTATACATGAAAAAGCGTCAATAAAGTGTATTATTACTTTCTTTAATTTGAAACTATTTGAAACTAATCAGATATTTTATTTTTGTATTAAATAAGGAAAGTTAGCAGTCGTTGTCATTTAGGGTACAAAACATTTAAAATATGCAAAAAAAATTTGTTTCAGATAGTATTCCAGCAACAAATACTTTTAATATAAAGGCTATAAAAAAGGAAACTGATGCTTTTATAATATATATATAGATAGATAGATAGATACGTATATATAAATTAGCCGAATCTTAATTTTTAGTTATATGTAAATATTTTGCTAATAAAATTATTCATTAACTAAAAGTATATCATATTCACATTAGTCTATAAATATATGATTTATCAATAGTTTATAAAGAAAGTCACAATACAAGGATACATACAACAGTTTTTAAGTTAATTCTCTGTATTAATATGCAAACAGCTTATTCAGTACTTGTTCAAAAACATTTAAATATGCTTTTTTTCATTTGCATAGGACATTCATTATTCAGAAAATTTAAATGACATTTTGTAAATAATTACTTGACTTAAAATGTTTCTTATAGCATACAGATTTATGCATCATTTAATAATTTATAACAAAAAGCATAAAATCAATGTTATTCTTGCTATAAATTATTAAATAATGCAAAAATTATCAATAACTATCGATATAGTCTTATCTGTATAATTAAACAATCAATAGCTTTAGAGATAAGATGAAGGTATAAGTTTTTTAATTTAAATTTATTTATATATATATATATATATGAATAAATAAATAAATCTCTTCTATTATATATATAATATATATTATATATATATAATGTATATATATATATATATATATTTATATATATATATATATATATATATATATATATATATATATATATTATATATATATATATTATATATATAATATATATATATATTATATATATATATAATATATATATATTATATATATATAATATATATATCTATTTTTCTCTTGGCCTAACGCTTACACACACACATCTTTAAAACTTTATTAGCTCTGATACCTCCTTCACACATCTAGTAATTCTAAAATAAAAATCTTTCCTAGTAAAACTTGAAGCACTGGTATAAATTTCCTTCTTTAATTATGAAAACTAATACTTCCCCCGAGAAAAGAACTTAAGCTGACGTTGAACTTAGGTCTACTTTCTAAAATGTGTGAACTAATAATGAAAGTATATTAAATATTAATATGATTAAGGGAGACATTCATTTTTATAACTTGGCATTTTAAGAGAGATTTCTTTGATGTAATGCTGAATATTTCATTTCTATGTCATAAGAAATATCCCCTCTTTTATTATTTTTTTTTATTCTTTTTGATTGATACTAGTCGTAAAATGTTGATTTGGGAAATCTTTTCGAATGGAAATAAAGTATGGGTCATTTTTTTATTGCGCTGACATCATAAAACTTCATTTCTGTGGAACGATTGCTACAAAAGAAAAAGTATTTTAATATTCTGGTCTATTGCACATGTATACACCCACACATGCCATTGGGATGAGTAAAAGCTTTGTAGACTTCTTTTCTTTCAAAATGGTTGTTTTTAAAGTTATGTTGTCAATTATATTTTACAAGATAGTAATATTAGATTAATATATTCAGACCACTTTATGTTTGAATAATTTATTGCAGTAAAAGTTTGTTTCTAGTCATGTATTTTTAATCATAAGAATACAGACAGCCAATTTCAGTATGGGAAATGTAATGTCATAGAGTTGATATTTTCTGAATTTACACTGTGCATTAAAAGGATTGATATATAAAAGATAAATGATTTTACATATAAACGTAAAAATAACTTATTCATTTTATTCAAAAGCATTCTTTACTTGATCAAGCAAATGTACAAATTTATTGCCATACTATTATTATTCCCATACAATTCTTATCATAGCAAGAACATACTTTATAGAAAAAATTTTCAATGTACTGTTACAATTTCACTGGCGTTCGGAATCAATACTAAATCTATAAGCTTTCTTATCTCTAAATGTCCGGGACAATTCTATTCAAACTTGATTTGAATATAAATTTATATAATAAAAATATCTCAACTCACTGATTATAGCTCATATATCAGATAAAAAAAAGAAAAATGTATGGCATTTGGATTTGCGAAACAATGATTACAAAACTGACTAGAAAATAAATTAATCGTATGCAGGGTTTGTTAATGCGAAAAACAAATGTTCAACTTATCAATATATATTCAAAATAAACATTTTATGACTTCTTATGGTGTGGGATTCACTTGCTCAGCAACCCTTAATTCCAGACTTTCTTGATTTTTAGAGAAATAATTATGAATTGCAGTAAATCATTCTAAGTATTTTAGTTATAAGAAATTATGCAAGTATGTCTGAAAATTTCGCTACTTCGTTACTTCAGCGGAATTGCTTTATTTTTCGGGAAATTGTGAATTAGATGAGTTCTCTCTACGGTTGATATAATAGAGAACTTATCTAATTCACTATTTCCCGAAAAATTATCACTTATTGTCATTCAATAAAATGAAATCATGAACGCAAACATACTCGTATTCCTATACCTCAAGCTAGTTACCGTCCCTGCTTCTAAGACACTTAAAGAAGTGATGCCTATTCAGACCATCAAAATTCCAATGCTTTGTTTCTTGAATAATGGAGGTCAAGAAGAGGAATTCTTGTTCTATTTATTTAATTTGAAAAATAGTGTCTAGAACGAATGTAAGAAAGCTTAACCAGCAAAAAATTCTCAAATTTCAATGAATTCTTTTCTAAATTGATTCTTCCACTTTCTGAAATAAAGAGAGCACAAATAACAATTTTCCTCACAAACAAACCTTTTTCATGTACATGTCTAGAAACAGTATCCTTTAAAAACTGGACATATAAATCATGAAAAAATGAGTCTGTATAGCACTATGCTTATTACATTACGATTGTTACTCTTCACTGTAATAAAAAAAAATAGCTATTCTTTGTGTAACCTGACTCTTAAATGACTGTACCCATTATTTTTGGTTTAAGTGACCTTGGTGTGCAGCAAATAATCGTTGAATGTTAAATACATAAAAATAACATTTCTTCAAGGGGAATTTAATGCATTAAATCGTTTTTAAATGAGATATAAAATTGGGTATTATAATGAACATTCTACATATTTGGAATTAATATCTAACTTCTTACCTATCAAAAATTCATCATTCTAGTTCATCATATAAGCTTTCATTGCTCTCAATAATAAAATAGGTGGCTTTTATTTTATTATTAAAAATTGAGTTAAGCTATTTCCATTAATAACACCAAGATTTCTTAATTAAGAGTATTTATACATTTCCGTCACTGAGCAGTTACCATGAGTGCAATGGCCGGTCTGGAGAAAATTTTTCCTCCACCTCCAGTTCAAAGTCAAAATTTATTGACAAGATTCTCTGGTGGTACCATCTATAGGAGGATTCTTAGAGCAACGCTTTACTTTCACCTTCGTGGTGCACTATTAAACGAAAGACGCACCTGACTTAATTTCATATAGCCATCGACTAACAATTTTGGTATGTCCAAGAGTCATGAGTAACAAAAACATATATCCTTCAATTCAATTTAAATAATGTAAGGATTATTTTTCAATTTCGTTTTTTACTTATAAAATTTGGTGCATAATATTTCAAGCATTGGTTAGTTATTCATAATTATTACTTAGTAGAAAAGTTTAATATGTGATATATCGGAATAGTTGAAATAAATTCATTAAAATAAAGCAATGTGTTTCAGATCTAGTTCAATGAATTTATAGCTTACTCAATGCTTACTTTATTCTCATTTTAGCAAAGAAAGCGTCTGTTTTTATTTGGGAAATCTAACTTAGTTACAAACTGGAAAGAAAAAAGTTAATGAAATGAAAACAAAGCAAGAAACACATCTTAAATATTTTCAATATGCGTCTTACTTAAATAAGCATAAATTTAAAAAAATCAAAAAAATTATTCTGATTGAAGTTTTAATTTAAAGTGACTAAAGCTTCAGTTTCATATTAAAATGAAAATTTAAAGTTTCAATTTAAAGAAAATTCCATAGCTTAACACATAAAAATGCATGTATTACAATAGAAACGTTGAGTTTTAATCTAATTGCAAATTGAAAAGGCAAACATTAAATTAACGCAATGAAAACAGGAGTGGAATTTGCATTTTTTATTTTGGTATATTGTTAACAGAAATATATATATAAACAAAAATCTAAAAGATTAAAATAATACTAAACTACATGAAAACTAGCGAACATGAAATTTTACAGTTAATCATATGAAATGTTTAAAATGCAAAATACATTATAAAAACTTTCAAAAAATAAAGTTTCATATTACGGAACGGAACTTCCTATATACATTAACTAAATTATGAGATATATAAAGCTCGAAAAATCTCTATCGGTTTAGTTATAAAATTATTATATATAGAAGCATTTGATTTATTTTTAATCATGTTCCAGTTTTCGATCTGTGATGTATTGATAAAAGAGTATACACATTTGCTGAAGAAGATAAAAATATTTTCCGGAAGTTGAAAATATAGTAATTTTCTTTAAATAATTTTATCTTACATATAAAAAAGAAAAATTTAATGTCCTGTGTAATTTTACGGAATTTTCGTTGTCATAGAAGGCAGCTTTAAAAATGAAAAATAATACTAACTTCTTTTTTTGAAACCAGAATTAGAAGGTTATAACTATTTCCATTTGGAAGGTTATAACGTTTAAATTAATTACATCTTTGCATAGGTAATCACAAGAAGACCAATTTAACTCTAATTTTACTAAATATAATACCAAAGGTTTAATCAAAATTTGAATAGAAATTTAATTTAATTGGTCACAGATTGTTATTCTTATATATGTTACAGCCAAATAGTTCCTAGTAAAACCTTAAAATTAAACCCTGTGAAAATTTTGGAGGATAAATTGAACGAGATTTAATTATTATTTATATAAATGGATGTCTTATTTAAATTTTTTTTTCAAAATCACTTTCAGTTGCTTTAAATACTTATATTTCTTTATATTTATATGCTATTTCAGTTATAACATGAAATGTGTTTTTAAAAAATATATAAATTTAGATAAAAGGAACAAATCTCTTATTATACAGATATTATAAAAAAAAAATTTCCTAATTTATTCAAAATATTGATAACAAATCAAAAAATAAAAGATTTTTACTGTGCAAGGTTTGGTAATGCATCAGTTGTAATTGCCGACCACCTTGTCTAGTGGTCAGAGTGCCTGCCTGACTGGATAGGTCCAAGGTTTGAATCCCGGTTCGAGCATGGATGTACTTTCTATCTATCCTGTCTTTGTAATTTCTGTGTATGAATGAGGTATAAATGGTTGCCTACCCTATAAACGGGTCCCTGTGGCATATGTATGCTGAAACAGTCAGACTCCACACCAAATATGGTTCAATATGAATAAGTGGAGTAGCGCACCTGGTGTTGTCAGCCTAGCTGACAAAAAAATCAATTGTAAATAATTTTGATACAAAAACTTTATATTTCTATTTGCTTTATATTTTTAATATAAAATATTTTCTCTCACGAAAAAATAAACCAATTAAAAGTAACTAATATATTTGTAATTTATAGTTATTTTTCAGTTATCACTATATATAAATATTAAAAATAACAATAATAGGTTAGACTTTTTACATATTATCTTGAACACCATAATTAAACTGCAAAGAAAAGAATATTTGTTGCTAAATGTCTGACATAAACATTATAGGTAATATTTGTGAAACAGCTATTAAGGAACAAAAGGCTGCTATTGTAAAATATTAAAGAAATGTAAATTTCTTTACATAAAAGCATGTGTAAAATTATCGTTAATTTGAAATTGTAAATGCTTACTAACATTTAAAAGGAAAACTAATTAAACCTTTATGTATTAATATTATAAATAAATGTTTAACACTATTTTTTTATGAATTAAATGATGGTTAAATACCCATATATATACATTTAAATTCATTTAAAACTAAAATATTCTCTTTCAAACTTTTACTGTAAGGAATGAGTATAGAAAAATAACAACAATTTGAACCTTTGAATATTTGTATTCCTATACACTAAGCAACAGTGAATATTTATTTGCAAACAACAATTTGTTCATGGCTTTCATTAAATTGAATGGAAGGATAAAAAAAAACTTAAATAAGTATGTAAAATTCTCTTGTTTATTAAAATTATTTGAATAAAATCTTCTTGTGTTTGTAAATAATGTAAACAAATAATACAAAACAATGACTTCAATTTAAAACAAATTTGTGTGATATTTCTTGAATTTTAAATGAATAAAAAAAAGGAATTTATCTTTGAAAATATTTATGACACAAAAGACTAGATAAATTCAAATTGCCCTAATGATATTTCCTAAACACAATAAACTCATTATTCTCCTTTTCATTTAAATGATGTTTCAGCATTAAAACATCCATTTTTCGAGAACCAATTCATGAATAACAATAAAGGTATTGAATATCCTGACTTATATAAAACGGATTGGAAAAGAGAAAAAAAGTCTTTTAAAAGCATTTTCTAAAGTACTAGACCCTCTGGGTATATAAAAAAAATCACGTCCCACAAACAGAGACCGGATTTAGTATTCAAACCCAACATCATGCCAAGTATGATCGCGGAATCACAAAGAGCTACTAAATCTGTTAAAGGAAAGGAAATCTGAAGTTCAAAGCTTTTTGAATAGAAAAAGTTTCATTTTACTATTTTTCTTACTCTGTTTTTATTTCTTTTACTTTCCTATCCTCAACTTTGAAATTTCCTGAGTTATTTCAAAGACGACTGAAAAAAAAAAAAAGATTATATAGTTCTTTAATATTTCGGGTTAAAAGGAGGGCAAAGTCTTGTATATAATGCCAAGCTGTAGTAAAAGGAAACATAAAAATAACTCTAGTTATGTTCATCCCACTTACAAATTCTTAGAATTATTTCTTTTCCGGAGATAATGTAGTGAAAAAGGTTTTCCAGTTTATTATTCACGTATGAATTCATTCTAACTGATGTGATATTTTAGGATGCTACATTTGTAAATTCATAAATTAATTTTATACACAATAATAATAAAGTACTTAAAATCTTGGTACGTATAAAAAGAAATTTTCTCTAAATAAATCTGTACTTAAATTTAAAAATTAGTTCTCAGAATTCTGAGCGCTTATTACGTCAAATAAGAGTCTTACATTTTGCACTTAAGAGACTTTGCAAATAATTAATATATTTTAAAAATTTTGCAGTATAATAATGTGTGAATATTTTTAATATAGTTTTCCTTGAATTTAAAGCTGCTCATGAATAAAACAAATATTCCCTAAATCCTTAAAATAAAGGATTGTTAACACATCATCGAAATGTATAACACTTAAATCATTTTAACATTGATAATGGAATGGCATGTTTTATAAGATATGTTAAATTATATTAAAAAATCGTAAGAAAACTTTATTATTAAAATATATTTTTCTAAATTAAAAATAAAAATTTATACTGCACATTAAATTTACCATAGAATGCAATTTACACTCACTATACTACACTACACGCTACACATATAAGTCTGTATATTTAATTTCATTCTGGATAATGTGTTTGTATAGATAGCTAATGCAATTATATTTAAAATTTAAAAAAAAATATTTTTAATTTTATGTGTAATAAAAAATACGAATGTTTCAAACATTTGATTAACTTGACAGAGTTATTAATATTTGTTAACTGTTATATTTTACTTAGCTGCATACTACTGTAATTTCTCAACACCACACGACAGCAATTTCAAGTTTATATGTTTCACATATTTTTACATAAAATTTACAAAACACAAACTAGAAATTTATTATTTTTACTTAAATGGAAGTAAAAATCTACATTAATTGAAATACATAGATAATACTTAAATATGCAAATACATATATTTACATATGACATAGTTAATTATGCCTTCTCATTTTATGGAAATAAAACTCTACATTTTCAAATATCCCACTATTTTCATTAAAAGATCAAATAATTTTCCGTTTTAGTGCTTTTTCTAAAATTCATATTACAATTTACTTTACAAGTCATAAAAAGAGAAAAATGGGAGCGTTTAATCTAGAGAATTTTTTCTTTACAATAATTTACTTTATTCATCAAATCTCGATCTCTCCATACGAAAAGAATAAAGAATTCAATCTTTACGACTCCAAACCAACTCTTTGCCGACTTTCGAGTAAACAAGGAAAACCTCCACAAACAAAATAAAAAAGTACCTTTACAATACACCAAGCTCTTTACAAATCAATATGGAACTTCTCCCAAAAAGATGAAAAAAATGCAAAAATTCAAATGAAAATATAGGGAAAGGAAATTGAAAACAAAATAACGGTAAAAAGAAAAAAAAGATGTACCGATATTCAGAGTTATCTGTTTAGCATTCCACCATCAAATAGCTTCCGAAACTTGGTTTTGTTTGAAATAAAAAGGAAAAGAGATTTCTTTTCCCCAACAAAGAGATAAGAATACGGAATTCAATCATCTTCTTACCTTTACTCTCTGCCCTGAACATTTGAGATCTTTCAGATATAAGTGAAACATCAGAATGCAGGACTCCAGATTATTAAACTGAGAAAAATGTATAGGTATATCCATATTTTAATATTTCTGCACGAATATTTTTTGTCTGAACATGAAATTCTGTATCTTGAGTTGCCTTTGACATGGATTCACGTTCTGGATTAAAGTTTTACTTTTTTGTGATAAATAGCTGGTAAAATTATTTTATACTTTCTGTTTTAACTATTCTCATAAAGATTTCATGCAAATGAAGTATTTCAAATTCCGAACGCTATGTTCAAATTAAAAGGTTAGATTAAGACTGTAATTTAACGTTGGAAGTGTTTTATGTTTTTTTACTTAAATGTCATCTATGATTTATTTCTACTTAGTCAACTATCAAAATAAGCAAAGATGCAATTGTAATTTAAAATTTTAAGAAATTAATATTTTTACAAAATTATTACTAAAAAGATATCACTTAATATATTATATAATTAATTTCTAATAATATATTAATTATTATTAGAAATTAATTAGCCAAATACAATTTTTTTAGATTTATACACATTTAAACTATTATATATAAAAACTAATAAAACATTTAAATTTATTGATATCTAGAGAAACGATCAAAAATATAATGAAGTAAAATTGCCTGACTGTAAAAATAAAATGAAAATAATGAATAAAATTTAAAGAAATTAAATAAATATAAGTTTTGTATTAAATTTATTACACATTTGGGCAGTCTTACTTCATTATATTTTTGGGCGTCAATCTAGCATTAATAAATTTATAAATAAGTTTTAATAATTTTTATATAATAGTTTAAATGTGCATAAATGTGTGTAAGAAAATTGTGTTTGGCATAAACTTTATTCACAATACTTTTTGTAAAAAATATTGAGGAAAAGCTTATACAATTTTTGAATTTTAAAGTTCAAAAATTTTTCCTTATCAGTCCTCTGTATTTATAATGGAATAGCACCCACTATATCCTTAATCTAAGCAAATTTTCTTGAATTAAAATCAGTAATCTAGGCATTATGAAATTTTATGAATCTGTAAAATCTTTAATTTTTTAATCATTAATATAAAATAGAATATGACATAATGACCATTAATTCATTATTTTTATTTAAATAAATTTTAAAAATAAAAAATATTACAAGGGAATAGATTTTAGAAATTTTAAAATCTATTAATTATGCAAAAACAACCCTTTCCTTTAATTAAGTGAAAACAATTACAATTTTTTTATACTAAAGAAAATGGTACCTTTATTTTTACAACAAAAAATAAAGGCTTATATAATTTATTCTTGAATATCAAAATAAAATACTGTTAGTCCAGTTTTATATATAGGTATTGATTGAGAAAGAGATTAGCCAACATATGAATAAATGTTAATGGTTACAAATACACATAATCTTATAATCTGTTTATATATATGTATATATACCCTAAGCAGACTGCAAGATAAGTATTAACTAATATCTGTAATCATGAGCAATGTAAATAAAAGCAGTTTCACAGATTAACATAATTATAGAATATTTAAAATACTACTTTTATAAAATGTATGTAATATACATTTTTTTTAAATTATGATTTGAAATAACATTTTATTTAGATGTAAATTAGACATAAAGGAAAATATTTAATTACTAAAGAAATTTCGAAATATAAATTTTTGGGGGATTTTCAGAAGAAAAATCAAGTACCTCATCTCAAGTGGACAAGCACTATTGCATTTAAATTCCTGTGAATAATTATTGCACTTGTTTACAATTTAGTAAAAGTTTAAAAATTACAAGCCGTTTCTATGTTAATGTTCTTTAAGATAAATTACGTATATATATATATATATATATATATATATATATATATATATATATATATATATATATATATATATATATATATATATATATATATATATATATATATATATATATATATATATATATATATATATATATATATATATATATATATATACATATGTCTTCTTCAGGGCGGATATGGTCGCAACACACAACAAAGTGAAACGTTTAATTACTTAAGCACTAAATTAAATTTCTAATACTGATAAATGTCTAAGCATTGTTATAAGCGAGTTATTACTTTTCATCAGAAACGACTCACTTATTAAATTTGGCATATTTCAATATTTTTGCTCTTCTGTGTAAAAAAATAAATCCTGTAAATTCAAAAAATAAAAAGTGTAATTTTAGGGATAAGTTTTATATTGTTATTTTTAATTTAATACTTCCTATTTGATTTGAGTCAGTTCAATATAAAAATTTAAAATTTAAAATGCATAATAAAGACATTTAGAATAAATTGCATTCTGTCAAATCAATTCCTTCTGTAAAGAATTAGTTAATAATATATTTTTAAAATAATAATAATTACGTTCAACACAAATCATTTTTGATTAAATTTGATCTTAAAATGTCAAGTTTGAAATTAAAGCACGCAATAATTAATATAGCTATAAATTGATGTTCTTAAAATATTGAATATATGAGGGAATTGACCATTCATATTTCGAGTTATAGTTTAATGTTAATTTCTTTATTATACCGATGTTAAATTCATGCAAAACAAATTTTTATGAATAAACAAGGAAAATATGTTAAAGCAAACAATTTGAATGAAATAATATTTTCTTAAAGTGAAATGCAATATTCCTCCTAGTTAAAAGCCATATAGAAAAACAATGAAAAATAATATAAGAACTTTAAATTTAAATGAAAAAACAATTTGTTTAAGTAATTTTTAATTTCAGTGAAAAATAAATGTAATAATCTTATTGAAATTATAAGACAATATATTACATATGCATAAGAATGGCTTACTTTGTTTTTAAGTCTAAAATATATCTGTATACTTTAATAAAAAGTTTGAAAAAAATTAACGTTACCATTATTGTCGAACTTTCGATACAATTTAGATTTAAATTATTATTTGAAAGGAATTCACAAATAAATGGTAGTCAATATCAAGTCAAATTTAGGCATAAAGACAATATACCTAAGTAAATCCCTTCTATTAATATTATTAAATAAATCATTATTATTGATCATTTATCTAATAAATGTCATTTTTATAAATTATAGATTGTAATACAATCAGAGCAAAAAAATATTTGTGACAGTTATTTATGAAAAAATATGAAAGTTTCTTCCACTAAGTACATGAAACAAATGAATGCTACAAATTAAATTTGAATGTATTTTAAATGGTATTTTTAGTTAAAATAGGATTTGCTGACACTGAAATAAAAAAATGACTTATTTTTTATTATTCTATCAATAATCCTTTTAAAGAGATATTCGCTTTTATCTTCTTCCTCGCCCACTATCAGCATTTTGCAAGAAAAAACTCTGTTGTATGTTTTTCTGCTTTTATACGATTTGAATGCATTCCTAATAAGATAATGATTTTGCTTTCAGCAAGAAATTATGTAGAATATCTCTGAGGGGAGATGTGAAAAGTTTTTCTTTAGTAGATTGCACATAATCACATTATTATTTCGTAAAAATGTTGCGCATACCATTAGAAATAAAACAGATTAGCTTGTTTCGCATGCTTTTGAATGTTTTACCAGAGATAAATTATTTGTCATTTTATAAAATATTCAATTATTGGTTAGATCATTGCTACGCACAAGAAATATTTTCTTTGAATTTTATTTTATAAATTTACATTTAAGAAAATAACTTAAAGCTGTATATATTACGATATAAAAAATAGAGCTGAAAATATACATTAAACTAAAATTCATTTAAGGTTTTCCATTTGAAATATAGAGAAAATTTGCTTAATTTTCAACAGAAAAAAGTTTATTATTCCTCATTTTTACATATAGGTTGATATACATAAAAAAAAATAAGTAATTTTTTCAGTTATTGTTATTTAACGTTTTTCAGTTATTGTCATACGAAATCTTAATATTTGAATTCTGGATTTATTAGAATTCCAAACTTGAATTCTTAAACATTTATTTTATATTGCATGTATTTTTAAATAATACTTCAGAAAGTACAATATATTATCATTATATTTAAATGAATATTTAGAATGAAACAATATTCCCAGATACCTTACAGAGAGAGAGAGAGAAATGTATAAATATTATCAAGAAGTTGAAACATTTGAAAAGTATTGTGCAAAAATCTCTAAAAGCAAATAATAAATCTTTTTTAAGGAAAAGCTTTCTTAAATAAGTAAATATTTTAAGATTATTTAAAGCAAAATACGCATAAATTTTCATTAGATTAAATTGATAAATTAATATTCATTATTTAATGCGTCAAAATACATTTTTCATGTGACAAGACTGATTTACGGAAACTTGGACCATGAATTTGGATTTTACCTACAATGGCAAAGAATATTAAAGATAATTCATCTTATATGAGAAATTATTTCAATTCTTTATGTCGAAAAACCAATAAAATGCGAGCAGTAAAAACATTAATGTTGCTTTTGAGATCGCTTTAACACTATATTCAATTACGAAAAATTTAATTATCAAAGAAAAATTTTTCATTAGTTAGTTAAATGTAATTGAACCACTTATAAATTTAAGTTATATAGTTAAAAATTAGTTTAGTATTGATAATGGATTGAATAAATTAAAAAATATATATTTTACTTTGCAAAAATGATTGTAAAAGTTATAGATTTACACTATCTTTTGGAAAGTGTTAGAGTTATAAATTGAAAAACTTTCGTAAGTTTAACTTCTCACCAATTAACCAACCAAATCAAAATATAAGGATGATATTTGTAAACTGAACCAGTGATCATAGAAAAACTACAATATTGATATTTATATGTATTTTGAATTTCTTTTGTGTAATACAATAATAATGAGCTGTATTGTATATAGTTTATCCAAACATGTTAGATGTTAAATAAGATATAATTATACTTGATGGACTTAAATTAAAGAAATGAGATTTAGTTTTAGTTTTTCAAAGTTACATTTCATTTCATGCAGATTAAGTGCAGAAAAATATTTAAATCATATTTTTTTATACTTTTCTCGGGAACGAGATTATTTCTTCAAAAAACAATGCTGGGACAGTTTTTAATCAACCTGGCATTTCCGAAATTCCTATTAGGGATAAAGACGGTTAAAGTAAAATTTAAACTATAATTAAACAAGAGAAATTATAGTGATTGTTTAAAAAAAACACGATTAGTTTTTTTTATTTATTTATTTATTTATTTATTTATCACAGCTTGCCTGCCAATAGAATTGTTTTTACACTTTGCAACTACTGATTCTAAAATAATTGACTTAAAAATGTCATTAGTTGAAATAATAAATTCCAAGACCAATCATCTGAGTAACTTCAAATAGTTATCAAAATGATGGAAACATTTTACATATACAAAAAAAAAAATATCTGTTATTTGTATGCTGTAAAACCACAACTATTATGTAATACAACTTTTATTTGAGAAGCAATCGATTTATATAAGTGCTAAATAGTATTTATATATATATATATATATATATATATATATATATATATATATATATATATATATATATATATATATATATATATATATATATATATATATATATAAAGCATATCGTACCATTCTTCATTATGGTACTGTAAGTAGTCTATGAGTGATGTCGTTAAAAGATAGTGATTCCAAATTGAATGCTCTAAATTAGACCATATGATTCCATTTATATTACCATAATGGTTATCACCTGAGTTCTAATGGTCTATACCATAATATAAAATGATAAAAAAAATAATATAAATCATAACGATTCAGTTGGCCGTGAGAGCCAAGGTAGATATTTAATTTCATCCTCGTAGTCATCGAATCATTGATTGAATATGTCCTGCCGCATGGATAAGTGCATTATCATTCTGGTAAATCCAATACTTTGCTGGAAATAAGTTTGGCATCATAAAATGGATCGAGTCATTTTCTTTGTCCTTCTATCCTATTGTGCTTCCTATAGGGCCATGATTGCTCCAGCTGAAAATCAGGACACGGTTGTCCATATAATGTCAAATTAACCTACTTGATTAAAAGTTAAATAAAAGGAGACGACCCTGACCATGCCCTTGTGAAGATATCCTCCAAACGCGTGATGAAAAAGTAAAAATGGCATTCTTAAAACAATGTTACTTTATTTCACTTTTCAATAAACCATGTTCTGCACTTTGACACCACACACGTTTGGCATTGACATTTGTAGTAAATGTCTTGAGATTTGCTGCTCTGCCATAAATGTTTGTTTTATAACAATCATTATGTAATCTTTATGATTCTATAACTGTAATCATTAACAATAGATAATCAAAATGCTAATTGAGTTCTGTGGTTAATTTTTCTGCAATTTTTGATTTATATGTGTTACAATAGGCATTCAACGAGTTTATCTTTCAGCCCAATGTTTTGCTTTATTATGTTTGTCTAACCGTGCTGTGTGTATGCTGTCACATGACTTCAAACAACATATCTTTATAAAACCCTTACAAGTTGGGATGTTTCTTCCGCATTCCTCCAGCTTGATGGTAATCCTTCTTTTGTAACAACATACAATTTTGTCTCTTTTTAAATTTGAAAGGTTGGACATTTAATGATTTTGAAAAAAAACCAAGACTTACAGAACTACAATAAAGATACTACAGACTACTGGAGTATATATTATCTATTAAAAATAGTAATAACTATATATATTATATTTTCATACATGCGAAGGGCATTCAAAATACCACTTTTATTCGCAAGTGTTACTCTTATTTCCATAACCACCTGTAAATGATTTCTTTTTTTGTTTTAGATGTTTTCTTTAAAATTCAATAATACTTTTGATTTCAAAATATATTTTCACTTGAATTTTATGACAAAAGAATATTTATTTAAATTTGAATATTTTATAACATTAATCATTTCTGATTCACAAGAAAGGAAAAATTTTACAATACTTTAAATTTGTTTGATGCTTTACCATTTTTATCTTATCGATATGCAAAATATCTACCTCAGATTTTAAGTTTTACCTCTATTCTCAATTATATAAATCTAAATAATAAGTCGGTTTCCTACATTTATATTTAAGTAGAATAAGGATGAAATGATATTTTTGAATAATTAGTTTACTTAACAGTAACTATTCCTATAATAAAAGAACTAGATATTTTAGAGTCCCCAGATTACATTTTTATACTTTTCTGGCAAAACATATCATGAAAGAATCAGTTTCTTTAAAACAAGTAATTTCATATGATTAATTCCTGATATGTTTATATGATAAATCCATTATATAATTTGATAATACTTATTTATTTGCACACTTAAAAAATAATCCCAAAAAGGTTCAAGTTAAACACTATTAGCTAGTTTCAAATTAATAAATCTTAAAAACAATAACACTACAAAATCTTATACTGGTTTTATAGCCAACGGCCGACCGACCTGTCTAGTGGTCAGAGTGCTTGACTGTGGATAGGGAGGTCCTGGGTTCGAATCCCAGTTCGGGTGTGGATATACTTCCTCTCTCTATCTATCCTGTATTTATCCTTTCTGTTTATGAATGAAGGGTGAATGATTGCCTACACCATAAATGGGTCATTATGACATGTGTGTACTGAAGCAGTCGGACTCCACACCAAATATGGTCTAGTATGAAAAAGTGAAGCAGCGCACCCCATATTGTCATTCTAGTTGGCACAAAACAAAAAATATAGCCCAAGATTTAAAAAAGCCAGACATTATGCTTATAATCAGAAGAAGCTGTTTGCCAGGAAATATAGCCATAGTTAATCAATGGAAACCAATATTGTTAATTTTATATTTTTAAAAACCTTTTTTACATTAAATTTTTCTTACTTTTTATACATAAAAATAAATCACATTAAACGTCTGTCAACATATTATTTAGCAAAATATTTAAATAAATGTCATATTATTCTTTTGTAATTGATGTTCTATAATCTAAAACTGAATGAGTTTATTTGCCATGTAAACATTTCATGTTACAATTTAAATCATTAATAGTGTTTCTACTTACAAAAAAAACTTCTTCCTATCTTTCTTTTTTATAAAGCATTATTTATAAATTTTAATAAAACACATAAATACTTTTTTTTTATCATTTTTCACTTCTTAAAAAAAATAACGCCTATTTTCTTTCAAATTCCTTTTTTTTTTTTTTTTTTTTTTTTTAATTTTTCAACACGGTTACCATAAATTTTCTCGCTAATGAATGTCTTTCCGAAATAAAATGCACAATTTTAATCTTCCTTTTTTTTCATAAGCTTAAAATGTTTCTGGAAAAGAAAATCCTTTTATATGCAGCTAAAGAGATCTCGTTGGCACGCAGTCAAATTGAATGAAAAAAAAACTTACAAGAAATAACCAAAAACCACTGACAAAGAATCTAATTAGTTTGTTAATGCCAGTAAACGATACCCTTGACGTCAGTGAAACGCTCGCTTTGAGAATAGAAATCCATTTTGTTTGATCATAGATAAAGACAATTAAATTTACGATACTTTTCATGCTTGCGTATTGCCACATACAGTTCATTATACCAGCTTTCCTTTTCAGTTGTTAAAAATACTGTTAGCAGAGGAATGACAAACAGAGGAATTCTTCAGTGTAATGATAAAGTCATTTTGATAGAATTTTTTCTGAAGGAAATAAACGTTTCAGTAAATATAAGGAAACGAGAGTTACTTAACTCATTAAATGGCGTAAGATGAATGGTGGAGTGTGAAATAAAAGCTCCTGGACTAATGATATAAAACGAAATGTTTTTTATTTCTCTCTTTTTTCCCCCTTATGATTTGGATTTCATATTATTTTCTTCATATTTGAATGTCTGAGAGACAAAAGCAAATATTTTTTTTTATTTTTTCTCTTACATGTTCATAAGATTTAGATACTTATTAAACTCAAAGTAGAGCTTTTTTAAAAAATAAATAATTTCTTGGAAAGTTTTATAATGTTTCACATAATGTTAAGTAATTGTAAAAAGTTAATACATGAAACAAAAATATTTATTAACATTTTAAAACAATCAATGAGGTTTTAGGATACCTGATTAATGTAAACATCAAAAATGATTATTTTATTTACAAATTATATTTCTGAATAATATAAAGGATAAATATTCATTCAAGGTTGCTTAAAATCTATAGAGATTTGGAATCACGTAAAACACATACGATTTTAGATTTTTGTAAACATTAAAATTGATCACTGTAAATATTACCATAATATTGCAGAAATGTCTAAGGAATGATTAACTTTGATTATATTTCAATCTTAAGTTGATAATTCTTTTTTGTGAATATTCTTGATAACACATTTTTAAAGCAGAAAACAATTTCCTATATATGATCCAAAAATTGTCCAAATATTTCAAACAAACTTAAATTCTACAACTTTTATGTCATTATACAAGACATCATGAGTTTGTTGTTATTGTTTATCCTCAAAATATCTGACATGTGTCACAACAGCTTAAGAAGGTTGTTGGTCAGGAAAAATCTATTATAATAAGGGGGGTGGCTGTTAAATTCTTTCCAGAAAGTCCGATCCAAGAATATGATCCATTATCCAAGAATATGTTCACTGCATTTTCTACAAATGGGTGGATTTTTCTGCTACTTTCAAAAATAATGCAATAAGGTAGCCACATTTTACTCTAGATAGAATTACAATCTTAAAACTTGTGTGACGTTGGAATCATGAACGTAAATAATGAAGCAACAATGCTATCAGATGACGTTGTTATATCGCCAACAATAGTATATAAAGAGTAATTCTTTGAAGCTGGTATTCGATATGGCGTGTGCCTCAGTACTTATTTTATTTTAACATGCTGTGGCTGAACTAATACTATATTTCTTTAGTTATTCATTCAATTTCATGCTTTTAATATTCAAGACGGTATACTACGGTACTTATATGTTGCCAGACTAGTAATAACTGATAATTTTTAGAAATTTTAAGGAACCATGAAACAACATCTATGCATTTACAAAGAGTGTAACTGCTACACTTTAAGCGAGAAACAATATGGATATATTTTGAATTGATACGCATTTTAAAATAAATGTTTGGAACTTTTTTGCTTATAAGTTTTATTTACAAAAATAGTCTTAAATAATAATTCGTATATATTATGATTTAGTAAATTGTATCAATTGATTAAAATATTTGGTACTTTCATTTTAATTGTATTAATTTATTTTTTATTTTAAAAATGATGACTAAAAATTATGTAAAAAGGAGAATTTCAATGTTTTGCATTAGAATAATGTTTGAAAATGTATCCAGGCAAAAAAAGCAATAAAAACCTTCGTTATGTCTTAATTCTATTCATTTTATATATTACAAATATTCAAAATAGTGTCTAAAAAATTAATTTGTCTCCAGGAAAAAAACTTTTCTGCATAGATGTATCTAAGCAACTTATAAACAACTTTTTATATAAGTACTGCCTTTTGCTTAAGAATTATTTTCAATATTAAAAGAGCCCATGCGTTTTTATTTACACTGGGAATTTCCAAAGATATTGGGGAATTTTAAAATTAATATTCAACGAAATCAGAAAACACATGGTCGCATTATATGAAAACACACTTTCTTCCTACAACACATTTTTGTAATAAAATAAATACTCTAATTAGCTTTATTATGTTTTTCATTAATTAAAAAGATCATTCTTTTTATATACACAGGGAATTTTCAAAGATATTGGGGAATTTTGAAATTAATGTTCAATGAAATCAGAAGTCTCTTGGGCGCACAATATAAAAACACATTTTCGATCTTAAACATCTGTAATAAAATAAGTCTATAATAAAATAAGTTTTTACTTTAGCTTTAGAATTCTTTTCAATATCAAATGAACATTTTTTTTTTATACACTGGGAGTTTACAAAGGTATTGGAAAATTTTAAACTTAATGTTCAACAGAATCAGAAGAGACTTGTGTCACTTCGGCGCACAATATAGCAAAATATTTTCCACCTAAAACTTATTTTTGATAATAAGACAAGTACTCTCTTTAGCTTTAGAATGCTTTTCAATATTAAATGAGCCTATTTCTTTTTATATATACAAGGAATTTCCAAAGACATTGGGGAATTTTTAATGTATTGTTCACTAAAATCAGAACAATCTTGTCTCATATGGTCCCACTATAGAAAAACAGAATTTACTACTATAAAATATGTTTTATGATAAAATAAATACTCTTTGCAGCTATAGTATATTATACACTATTAAATGAGCCTATACGTTTTTATAATTAGTGAGCATTTTCCGGAGCTTGCGCAATGACGTTTAAACCATTAGCCTGCCCCCATAAAATTTCCACCCACTTTTTAAAGCAATGGTGCAAAAAAACCCATCTTTTTTTAGAGGGTAATGGCCTTATTTTAGCCATCAAAATCAAATCTCCACTTTTAGAATTTAATAGTATAAAAAAACGCAATAATTTTTCCACCCCCTTTTAAAACAATGGCTTTTTAAACCCCCAATAAAATTTTACCCACCCCAAAGAAGTAATGACTCTATTTCAGCCAATCCAATTCTATAAAACACAATGGTTTAAACACCATTAAAACCTCACCCACTTTTAGAAAAGATACCATAATTATTTTTATAAAACGGCGGTCTTGAAAAGTCCATGAAACGGAAAGGTACCCCCTTCAGTGAGTACCCCTTTTTTCTCAGATAGGGAGCTGCCGCCGCATTCAAAAATAATGGTTTCAAAACCTCTCCAAAGAGGGTATGAATGTATATACTAGAGAGATATTTTAATTATTTAACGACAAAAAATATATAAACAAAGAAATTGAAATTAATGAAAAGAAAACCCATTTGGTTAAGGTATGCACTCGCATCTCATTAATTTATAGCTTTCGAGCAGAGTTTGAGAAGCTTCTATCAATGTTACTTTCATCATCTGAAAGGGATGTATTAATCGAATGCTTAGGAAGTTTAGAAGAAATGTTTCAAAAAATAATTGAGAGTCTTGATGAGAGCTGATGGAAAGTATTGTTTTATAAGTACAAAATAGAAGGATTCCAAGGCCTTGCCTTTTAATAGTTTGAAAACCATTAAAAGATGTATTTTTATTTTTTCCCTTTAGGATTCATTGAAAGGGCTTATAAAAGCTTCTTGATTACATATTTCAGCTAGTAATAATCAAACTATTTTTTCTATAATGAAGAAAGAAGAATCGATCAGACAGAATATACAATTTATATTTAAAGATGCAACAGCAGTCTACTTTATTCTGGAACTCCATAGCGAAGTCTTCATCGAAAGACTGATATCGTGAAATCGATCGTTAGTTCAATCGATCCTTATGATCCCTCATCATATTTTCACTAAGTGTTTGATAAGCAACAGATACTAATTCCATATCTAGTTTCTCACAATATATTTGAAAGAAGGATTCACTCAGCTTTTAATAATGGGATATTGCTCTCTAATCAATGAAATTGGTGTGTTCTTCTATAAACTTCCCTTTTTTTTCTTTGATACCTGGATAATCTTTCAATCTAAATCATTTTCGTGTATTTCCATGAAAAGTTACGACAAATTTTGATATTTAAAGATCATTGACCAATCTTCTTCAGTAGCATATTCCTTTATGAATGATTCACTCAGAGGTGAGAACTGGAAGACATATCGCCAATTAACGAGTTCTGCCAGTCCCCTCAAAACACCTTCAGAAAGAATTTTTTCAGAAAATTAGTTCCAATCTACATCGTTTGCCATTTATTATATTATATTTTTTTATTCAAAGGGCTGATTTTTCATAGCGTAGTGACTAAGAGCTAATGTGTTAATATCATATTCCAATATATGACGCTTTTCATCTTCCCCGTACAGAGCAACCTTATTTACACGTATGGAATGAATCTCATGTTTTGTGCTTCTGATTAGATTTATGGTTCTATGCTATACTTATTGCTTAAATAGGCATTTCTTCTAATCCTCGAAGGTAATCCTATTTTTCACGACACATTTATTTACTCCTTTTGACTTTTTTGATGTAATTTTTTTATTCTTATTTTTAGCTTCATTCTCTTATTGTATTCTTCACCACTTTGTTTGCTAATTTTATTAAATACATTTTACTTTTTAAACCTACAAATTCTGGCCTAATCACACCATTATTTTCATTTTCATTTTACCCAAAATATTTTTATTTACTCGAGGCATTCCATATCTATAACTTTTCTAATAATCAGGCGTATCAAAATATAATCAATCATCTTTTTCATATCTTCATAAAAGTTACCAGTTTTTATATCATAAATAAAACTATCAGTATCCATATATAATAACTTAATATGTTCCCTATATTTAGGTTTCACGTTGTAGTGAAAGTCGTACAGTAAATGCTTGGATAGATCTAGAATACTCATTCCAACATATATGTATTTATCAAAGAGTACTTTAGTTTTGTTCATATGTATAGCACAACCAAATTTTCAACAAATATAGTTCTCCCTTTAAAATTCGGTTTTGCTATAAGTTTTTTAGCTCTCTTGGGATCGTACAGAAGTCTGATATCAAGGCGTTACCTAATATTCTCCATCTTCTTTCCGAACACCGAGTTTTTCATGAGTTTGTAAAAGTCCTTTTCAAAATCGTTGGTTGCCTTGTCCTTTTCTGGTTGCTCAGGTCAATGTCCTTCTGTAGCCAATTAGACTAGTTGAACTCCAGCCCTCAGTGTACTCGTTTCAACTTTAATCCCAGCTGTAAATATTGTTTTAGAACCTTATAATGGACTACGTAGCGCTCTTTATCATACATGGTTGATAGCAATTTTGACTGCCATCGGGGATTCTGTTCTCAGGCGCTAATGGTAAGTCGGAATGGAGATTATGCAAGTATTCAGGATAATGCAGATCACACTCTATAATGTACCCTTTATCTGCGTCATCCGCTATTTTGGTCACATCGATATCAGTATTCCCAACTTGAAACCACCATATGGCAAGAATTGAGTCATTGACCAACCATACAGATTATTGGCGTCCAGGTAGATTGGGAAATTAGATCCTTTATTTTTATCATAGTCTTTCATGTATTTATTATCAGCTCTCCCATATCTGTAACAACATTGCGATACACCCCCTCTTGTGCCTTTTTAGCATAAGTACCATATCATAATTGCTTAATAGTTTTAGCTCTACTCAAGTAGAATTTAACATTGCATCCCAGGAGAGTCGAAAGTGCGGTGAAGTACCATGCAGGATCTAGTTTGTACGTCTTTATACAAACTTCCCTAAAATGTTCTATAATATCAATCAAGATCAGTACATCAGGCTTCACGTATAAATCGGAATACTCGCCTAAATATTTGATGTTGAATGCATTTCAGACTTTCATGGCGTGTTCATAGTCTTCATGTGATATATGCGACTCAGTCATTCTATTGCAAAAGTCTTTTTCTGATGGTAGCTTGGTTTCTTCACATTTTTTTCTAGGAGTCCATAAATATGGGTGCTTTGTAGTCTTCATGTTTATATTTGATATAAATGCAAAAACTTATAGGTTCATGCTTTTGATATTTTAGCATGTACGATGCGCTTCCATCAGGTTGACAGGTATCTATCTTATTCGTTAAACACTCAAAATTTGCTTTTATCGTGAAAGGTACTCGTAATGATTTATGATAATTTTTGAACTTTAAAGAATCACCTTCTTTAGGCATTGCTATTTTGACGGCCTTATTTTTTCTACAATCCGGTTCATGTTTTTGCAGATCTTCCTCAGAACGATAAAATGACAAACACCTTTCACATGGGTATACTCTTCCATCATGGTTACTTAATTGAGCGCTTATCAGTTTTGACAAGTCCTTTATCCAACAATAGTGGCTGTACAATTCTTCGTTTTTAATGTAAAGCAAATTCATATGCCTCTCGACCTTATTTTTAGTTATTCTTAAAGAGTATATGTCCTTGCTTTTAGTCTCGTATTTGTATATATTCACTGATATAATATTCATCTTTTCAAACCTTGCGAGTTCCCTATCTTCAACTTTTATTAGAAATTCAATGCCTTCGCACCGTAACTTATTTTCATAAGGTTTATATTTGATGACTCTTTAGGCATCTTTTTCCGCTGGGTGCAGCGCAGAGAGTATTGTCCACATGAAACACTTCTCATCCTCATTCTGTACGCTTATGACTGCTTTTTCAGCTTTAATCACTTTTAGTAAATCAATGTAGGATGATCCTCTCAGCGGGTTAAACTTATTGATTCTCACCTCAAGCGTCCAGCCTGAACCGCTTGCAACAAACTCCTCCATTTCTGTCAATAACTTTTGAATAACCGATCTGTAATAAGCAACCAAATCAGTTGACTCTAAGATGACTTCATTTTCTGGTTTGAAGTTTTTCTCCATTTCGATCAATGATTCATCTTTTCCCTTTTCATAGTTACAGAGAAATTGGAAATTAACATTCAAACCACGTAGCCTCTTCAAATGTTTTGTGATAAGACCCCGGACTTGTGATGAAACACCATTCAAAACGTCTTTGGGAAACAACAGATTATGCTCGTTTTTGATTTCATACATTTTCAAACGAGATTTATAAGCCGTCTCAACTTCATGGGGGGTACATAGCCTTCTATCCCGCGTATTTCAGAACAGGTCAGAATCGAAATCGAAGTGACGGTTAAACAATGCGCTCTCAATGTATGCCATGATGTCTGCCTTCCTTACCAATTGGAAAATGTTGTGAACTTGGTAATTTTAGAAAACTCCGAGGAAAACCCAGATTCGTTATTTAAATAATTGAATGATAGAGATCAATTCAAAACAAAAATACAATAAAACTTAATAATTTATTTTAGCAAATTCATTACAAAGGTATTTACATTTATAATTAAAACATTCTTGATTAAATAATTGAGAAGATTCTAACATTATTATTATTTTTATGATATTTACACAATAATCATAATGACCAGAGGGAAATGGAACGAGAGATCAGACTCACCCCTTTTAGAAGTAGTATTGTGGTGTCTGAGACTTCGCCGCTCTCCGGTGTCGATGATTCTCCTTTTTCATCTATTTCCCGTCCTCTACTCAGCATCTCCGCTTTGCATTTCCATTCGCTGATATCTCCACATCTTACTTGGCTTGCTGCTCAGTATACCCCCTTTTCAGACTTTGTCACCTCTTCTTCATCTATTTGTCTGGCATCTGCATTCCCATTCAGGACAGTCGAGGCAGGACTTCTCCAGGCCAGTGCAATCATACTCCGTTTACTCCTTTTCTTTGTCGGGCATCTCTGGGGCTTCTCTGCCTTGTGTATCTCAGGGACTTCTGTGTGTGAGGACTTTCTCTGTCTCTGTGTCTGCCTGTCTTCCATTCTTAGATACAGTTTTTAAATTCTCATCTTAGCTCCTCCTCTTTACACCATTGGTTTTCCAATGTTCCATATAACGTCTTACACTCCTATGGGATAGGTCAGAAATCTCTCCCTCTTAATCCCGACTGGTCAGATTTACAAACAAAACATATCATAAAACATAAACTTCCCTTGCCATTTTCTCACGATCATTCATATCTTCCGAAAGGAAGAATTTATTCTTTTATTGCACTTGGCTCCTTGTGCCAATTTTTATTGCATCCTTTCCTTTATGCTATTACAGCTTAGTTTGAAAGGAAAAGCGGAAACTCTTAAATTTAAAGTGCAATAAAAATATACCTATCCATTTTCCCAGGGTTTGGTTATGTCGTTTTACACTACGACAGAAAAGACTCTAATACTATGCGTCCGACAAAATTCCCGCAATTGGTTAATGGTCATGTGATGCAGACTCTGCATATTGTAAAAAACATCCTCCTGGCAGGCTTTCTTAAGCTTATAGTTTGATAAGCTTCAGTTTGTAAATGCTTATTTAGACTAGATTCCTTACATAACTTACTACAGCACCTTATTTTAAGCTTCCTCTTCTTCCTCAGCTTGCTGAATAAGTCATTATGGAAACTAGAAAAGCCATTATGGTATTGAATGAGCTTAATCAGTTCCGACTTTTTAAGCTTCGAGTATCCTCGAATTTTATTTTCTCGACAGTAGTTTTTCAACTCCTGAACGGTTTCCATCTTTATTATATCTTTATGAAATAAATGCATTTCTTTAAATTCTTAAAATATTGAAGGGGTCTCCTTCAATTTTAAATAGTTGTTAAACCATTAAAATGTATCCCAAATTAGATGAACTATAGGTCTCGTTTTTCATCATTTATGGTGTTCATGGTTTTTATTAACTCTTCTTCATCAATGGTCGACCCATCTAACGAAATATTACATCAATTAAAGACGACTCCTTTTTTTCTTCAATTAATCTTTAACTCTAACGTAGAGTGTTTTTGAGTTTGGGTGACATGAAAAGTCTAATAGGATAGAGATCTCTGTAAAGACGTATCGTTGACGTCGTAGCGCACTTTTGGCGTTAATGTCCTGTGTTCTAATTGTATAGTAGGGGTATACATCGTCATCTCGTCTAATAAGGATGAATCTCTCACATTTCTAGGGCTTGTCAGGTTGTGGGGCTCGGTTTTCAACAGAGATGTCAAGCTTGCATTGGATCGTTTCAACCTTTTCGAGACGCTCATTGTTCTGATCTGATACATTCTGCAGATGAATGCCCAGCTCTCAGTATAGCTCTATCCCGCTCTCTCCATGCGTTTATTCATTTCTAATAATTCATCAATATTTTCAGCTTTACAATTAATTTCTTCATCGTTTCCAAGAACAATACTTTGCATTTTATTCTCAATTTCTTTGAGCTTCAGTTCAAAAACGCTTTTATCCATCGTCTTATATTCATAGACAAAGTAGTTGAGGATGATGTTGCTGCATTTGTCATAAAATTCAACTGATATCCAGAAGGCGATATCATGGATAAGTTCCTTACGGACATACTGACCTGTTATCTGCTTGTTGAGAGAATCGTTGTTTTGTAGTTTGATCTCGTAAAAACTGACTGGAGAATTCTCCAAGCAGCTATAATATTTCAGAAATTGTCTTGATCTTGAAAGTTTTTACCAGTCCGCAAACCTTTTTTTTCAGCTCAAACCACATTGTTTAGTGACATTAAAGCATCCTGTATTCTCATCAATAACCAAATTAAAGTCCCAAATAACCCATAGTAAAAATTATCCTTGATTTGCTTATAATATACATCGATCAAAGATTTATTTTCATTTATCATCTTATTTATACACTAAATATACATCTTATTTATATACTTTAAGTGCTCAAAATATTAAAGAGTTAAAATTACAAAAAGTTAAAAGGAAGACTTAATAATAAGTATCAAACGAAAAACGAAGCAAGTGATGGAAATATTAAGACGCTTTGGTCTAGACAAAAAAGTGTCTTCAAACAGCTTGACACAAGAGTGTGAGCATAAATATAAAACAAAAGATGATTATGAGTTTTACATTTGTATGACATGTCATGAAGAGCTGACATACAATCCTAATAAACGTCCTCTTGATAGAAAGCAATTATATTTGATGATGAAGATGCAACAGAAGAGTCAAAGCAGAAAAAAATCTTACTAAATGGTTAAATGGGCTTAATATCCCCTTAGATGATGTGATTTTGGTTGAATTTTTTTAATTTATCCATAAATATGAATAATTGTTTTCAGAGTGGAAAAATTTAATCAGCAAAGAATACATTTTATTTCAACTGTTGTGGAAAAGAGATTTTCAGGTACGGCTTAAGTTACCTAAAATGAAGAAAACGCTTGATCAGAATGAAGAAATCTGCCAAACCGTCTTCGAAGCTTTAAGCTAGAATTTTTAATAGCTTTTGTAAGCTATTAAATTTAACTAAATCTTTCTTATCTATCCAGCTACACTCTGGATAACTTAACCACTTCACAAGATATTTATTCCCCGACTTCTTAAGAATTTTTTCGATTTTGAACATATTGTCCTTCTTATCATACCTTACCAGCTCATTTTCATAAAAGTTTCCTTTTACATATTCATTGTTTAAATCTTTTATTCTATAAGTGACTGGTTTGGTTTCTAATACTACAGAGATGACAAATATTTCTTCTGTAAACGTTGCTTGATAACCTCTTTTGGAATTTATTTTATACATTGATATTCTTACTTTATCTCCTACTTAGTATCTGAGCTTATGTTTGACCTTTTCTTTGAACAAAATACAATTGATTTCACCAGTGTTTTCCTCTAGACTAGCCTGAACTGGCGTTATCTTTATACTTCTGTGGTACGAATTGTTATAATTTTTCACTAACTGATCCAATACATCTATTGGTATTGTTATTCTATCTATATATTGGTGTTCTTAGCCGCTAAATATTTCCGAATTTTACCATTTAGAGTTCTGTTGAATCGTTCTACCACAGAGCATTTCATTTCAACGTTTTTAGTAGTGAACCAGTGGATATTGTTCTATTTAAACAGAAGTTGTGTCTCTTTGTTAATGAACTCGGTCCCCTTATCTGTCTGGATTTTAAGAGGAACTCTCACTTTAAATATCTTCTTAAATGTCTTAGTCACTTCTTCTCCCGTTTATCTACAAATTGGTACAGCCCACTCATAATTGCTGAAAATGTTTATGAGTGTTAGCAAGTAGTTGTAGCTATCATTAAGTTTTGAAAGTGGCTTTAAAAATAACAAATCTGCTTGCCATTGATCGGCAATATGTGACACATAAATTCTCCTTCTTTTAAACTTACTGATGAGTGCTTTATGCTTTGAGTAAACATCTTGTTCATGTAAGAAATCTGAGACTTCTTTTCGACTTAAGCCTGTTTTTCTACTGAGTTCGCTTATACCACAATATCCAGTCTCTGGAACGTAATAAACTTTTTAGGGGTCCTCAGTTCCTTTAGCGGTGAAAAACGAATCTTTTTTGAACCACAATTCAAGCAGATTTCTTTCATCATAGATCTGCCAATTTTATAGGTAGCTTGCTGTACATCTTTAGTCTCAGTGTGTGTTTTACATTTTAGGCAGTATATTTTTGAGCCCATTCCAAATGTCTTCCTTCCTTTGATAATTGGGTTCACAACAGCTCTATCTATATTTCACCTAGAGTTGGATTAAGAATACCTTCAAGTTCTTTTATAATGTTTGAGTCACACACCTTCTTTCTTTTTTTCGGTATATTTATGTTTTAGGTAACACACATCATGTGTATAAATAGCCTCATTGATTCTAGCAATGGGCTCACTCCATTCTTTATATGTTAAATTAAGATTTAATCTAATTTTACTTCTGAGCAATTGAATACCTGGTCCAGTAAATTGATGACCAGGCAGATGCATTTTAAACGGTAAATTATTAATTGCTGAGTTTACAACTCCTTTTCCTTTCTTGCAATGGTTCACTTATTTATGTGCAAAAAATTATTTACTCACATATTCATAGCCGTTCAGTTGAGTTTGTTTCATGTATTTTTCTCTGAGTAAGTAGACTGAATTGTTGATAAAATCATCATCTCTACTTTTTACCTCTTCTTCTGATAATGCATTTGATTTCAATGAATTCAGCAGCTGCTTGTAAAACTTGTATGATTGCTTATACTCTTCGTTCTTCTCCACAATATTCATAGATTTTTCGATGACTTAAACTATACCAGCACTCAAGCTCAGAGCGGCTAAGGGTACCACCGCAAAAGCGGATAAACCCAATAAAATGCAGAGGAAATTTGTAATAGATAGTCAAACCTTTATCTTATGATAATGGTGGTAGCTCTTTCTATACACATAAATTTTCTTTCGTAAATATTCTACCATCTTTATTTATAGGAATGAAATATTTTTTTCGCTATCTCAAAGCTGGATTGACTTAATCAAGCATAAAAAAATCATATGGTTGCTGCATGCACTTTTTGTGCAATCAATTCAACTCTCCTTTCGTTAGATTACCATCTACCTTCCTTATGATCTGTGAAATCTGCCTCTGCTGGAGGTTAAAAATAATAAACAGTTACAGTTTCTCTTGATAACAATAGGCGTTCTGTAATAGTATTGAGAGAGGTAAATGATTGAGGCATTCTTCTTCCTACCTCTGATGAAGAAATCTTCTGTACTCTTCTGATCTTTCTCATTCACACAGTCATCAAAGACAACATTTTTGCCAGAGGGTCCAGATCGTCCACTGTAATAATGTGTTTTGTATCAGAGAATAAGGTTTCTTTCTTGCTGTATTATTCAAGTAACCCGAGCGTAATTTTTTTCTTCTTTTTGGGATACTTTGCTAATATATCATTAATATCCACACCATCAAACATAGTCTACTTTTATTTCAGTTTAGTGTATTTATGTTCAAACACGTCTTTAGCGCAAATGAACAAGTTATCAGACTCGAGATAATCATAAATAAAATTCAACAATAAATTCATGTCACCTGTGCCTGAGGCTTCAGCGATCAGAAGTCTGAAAGGGTGCTTTGTAATAAATAATGCTGATTTACATCGGCTAATTCTTCTGCTTCTATATAGACTTCAATTGGAATTATCTTTATTTAATGTTAAAAAAAATTTGCTTCTTGTAAAAACTTAGTTTGCTCTCAGTAAAAACTTAATTTGCTTCCAGTAAAAAATAATTTGCTTATTAATAAATAAATGCTTTATAAAAAGAGCAGAATAAGAAGCTAAGAGAAGAAGTTAAGAATGACCTGAAAATGTTTAAGATTCAGGCGGAGATTAGAAGAAACAACGAAAAAAATTTTGAACAAAAATTAGTTCTCCACAGAAAATTGTCTGAATTTCATACGTTTGTAACCGAGAAACTTCAACAATAAGATTTTGCGAGAAAAGAATATTTTAATGCTATAAAAGATGCTGTTGATAAGATTCCTCTTGCGATTGAACTACCTCCAGATATCTTCTATTTTGATAAAAATTTGAATTTAGAGTTTTTAGAGAAAAATAATTTTCCGAGACCCTCAAAATTGTACAATAAATCCAAGGACGCTTTCCAAGAACTTATCAATTGAGTAAAGAGAACGTACTTAAAATTTGCTCGTCAAAAAGGAAACGTTATGAGTCAGATTGCTCGAATGACCAAAAAAGATGAGAAAAGAGAAGATATACTATTATCTAAAGCTGATTATTTAAGAGAACATATGATTACATTAGAGAATTATCGAGAGCGACTGAGGGACTTACAAAGAAAGGAAATATATCTCGGTAAAGGGTGGAAGATAAACTGGAAAATTTTTGGCTCGATTCACCAATAAAGTATCAAATGGATAAAAGAGTAAAAAGTTACTTGCTCAAATCGTTGATTTACAGCATGCATTATTAAGAAAAGGAAATCTAAGCAACAAGCAAGTAAAAGAATACTATAAAAATTTCTTATTAAGTAAATGAGTAACTACGTAAAAACCAAAATACATCTAAGCGATCATCAGATTGCTAAATTAAAATCTGATTATCAGAAAGGAAGAGAAGTTTCCCTACAAATAGATAGGGCAAAACCATATAACTATGACATATATTTAACTCAAACACAAATATCTCAAATCGGGAAGGAGAAGAGAATTACTATCAGCAAGACACAACTCAAGAAAACAGGTGGTTTTCTAGCCTTTCTAGCTCCTTTTTTGCCTGCATTAATTGCCTTGGCTTTAGGTGACGCAAGTGGGGCTGTTGGATGGGGAGCAAAGAAAGCTTTGAATAAAATTTCAGGATCGGGTTGTGTTAAAAAAATCCCGAGGATAGGGAGTCTATCAAAACTGGGAATATCAAACGAAGCAATTGTAGGCAATATGAAGCAAGAAAAAGGGTTTAGAGGTGTCTTCATTTCGGATCTGTTACATAAAAAGATGAGACGATTTCAGAACGGTATTATTAACATGTACATAGCTACAGGACGTGGTACACACTGGATATGTTACTATAACGACCCTAATAAAAATTTCGTCGAGTACTTTGATCCTTTTGGAGAACATGTTTACAAAATTCCTACCAGTACAAAGAAATATCTACAAAGTTCTGGGAAAAAATAGGGTATAACTCAAGCTTTTTACAACACCCAGCCTCTGTCAAATATGGTTACTTTTGTATGAAGTATATTAGTGAAAGAAACAAAGGTAAATCTGTTGAAGAAGTCTTGTATTTCTATACCCAAAACCCTAGTGACTATAATGAAAAAATGTTTTCTATAAATGAATGGTGTTATTAATATTGGATTCGAAAAATTCTGAAAAGTCAGAAGACTTTACAATTGAATATTCCAGACCTTTTAGGTTTAAACAGATCGCCCTTTACTCTTTTTTCAATGTACGTTTCTTGGGATAATATCAAAGATGAGAATTTTTCATTCTATGATGGCCAGCAGTGGTTAGATCTGTCGCTCCCAGATGGAAATTACACTGTTAAAGGGCTAAATCGTTACATCCTGAATTTTTTTTGGAAACGATCCGCCCATCTATTTGGTATATTTGAAGAACGGCAAAGAATTGCCATCAAGTTAAAAGATATGTATAAGATCGATTTAACAAGATGCAACAACCCGCATAAACTGTTAAGGTTCGAAACCAAAATATATATGAAGAGTCTGAACAGATTGGTAAGTTTATTGCCGACTTATCCGGTGGGAATGATAACATATATATATACATTGTGAGGTCGAGGAGGGAGCCTACATCAACGGCTTTCAATCCTCAAACGTCTATCTATTCATTTACGAACGTTAATCGTCCAGGCAGTCAAATCATAAAATCATTTGAAAAACCTCTATTCTTTCCTGTTTGGATGGAAAGTGTTCACAGAATAGGAATGAGAATAACAAACCATAGAGGTGATTTAATTCTCCTCAATAACTAAGAAGTACATTGCAATTTTATTGCCCTCTAAAGAAATGTATAAACATAGACTTCAAAGGAAGAGTAAGAAGATACAAGGAAGAGGGTTCTTTTCAGATGCCCTTACTTTTTTATAGAATTCCTTAAGTACCTCTGTATTAGAAGGTAAGGCCAAACAGTCTGTCCATGGTAAGTTGAATAAAATATTTTCAAAGAAAAAAAACCATGGAGCTGGACTGAAGTTTCTTTAAAATAGTAAAACTGTCACTATATGGATCCCCTTAAAATACACATTTGATTTTTTTCAATCAATATAAAAATGTCATCACAGGATTCTAAATCAAGTTTGAGTTTCAAAGAAATCACAGTTAGAATATCCTGTATACAGATGAGCAAAATTAAACAATGAGCAATTTAAAATATTTTATTTTTTGCTTTTTTTGCAACTTTCCTTAAAATGCTGCCTTAAATATTAATTTAAGCATAAATTTTATTTTCATGTATGAAAAAAATAACAATTGTTTTAAGAAATGTTTTAAGGATGATACAGATGGCGTTTAATGTAGCATGCCCAATTTTGAATTTGTTGTTTTTTTTTTGCGGATTTTCTATTTTATCTGGCGAAGTGGTATTTGTTACGTCATAGAAATAAAGACTTATAAGAATTGCATGGTAAATTCTAGTTTGGAAACCTCTAGTATCTACGTCATAGCAAATGTCACCTTGGTAACATTTCTCTGTAGCCAACAGACTCAGAATTTGGCATGCTGGATTATACGACATCTGTGCCTTAAGGAATATTTCTTTGATAGTATTAATCCTGAGATATTCCATATTAAATTTTAGTTTTTAATTGCTATGTATAATCATTTTTTTCATAAATTTTATTTATCAGTTTTAATCCTGAGATATATCATTAGATAATTTTGATTTTAATTGCGATGCATTATCATTGGTGTGAAATTTTTGAGAAAAAAAATACTATATTTAAAAATTTTTTTGGAATTCAGTTACTTTATAAATTATGTTGAAAAAATTCCAATTTTAAAATACAATGCAAAATTTTCTGTGTTTTAAATTAACATTGGAAATTATAAAAATAAATTCGCAAATCTAAAAACAATGAAATACTAAAATTTATGGCATTTTAAATATCCTTACTTAGACAGTTAATCTCCAATATTAACATTAATAAGAAATAATTTACCAAATTAGCATTTTTATGACATCATTTCAATTCATTGTATTCATCATTAGTTTATTAGAAATTTCAATATTTTATCTAAAATTAAAATACTTTTTTTTATGTTATGTTGTATCAATTAGTTCTTACTCTTCCTTCACCTAAATAAATTTAATATTCCACTATCCAGATATATGTCTGTTGTGGAAAGTCAAAGTATTTTATTAAATATTTTGAAATATCTGACTCACTCAATAAAAACAAGATGTGTCTAATTTAGTAAGAAAACATATTTATATATTTTTCCTCTACAAAACAATAAATGAACATCTTATAATTTACTTCAAATGTTTACTTAAATATTTTATGATATACAATCATTAATAGATACGCATGTAAAAATCCTTTAAATTTTGGTTATAGATAACCAGATTTAAAACAAGTAGGGTATATTCTCCTAAAAGTTTCTTTAATATGTAATCAAACAAATTATTTCAGTAATTAAATTTATAAAAAAATTTATATTCTTGATAAACATTCAGTTATTTTGATGAAAAAGTTGAAAACATTAATGTGTCATTTCTATTAAAGTATTTGAAAAGAACAGATAAATATTCTTTTATTGGTTACAACAAACAAATATCTATTTGTTTAGTCTTTATTTGTAGCAATTGTAGAATATGTACAATTATGAGAGCAATTCAAATTTCAATAAATTTCTTTTGAGATTATAAAATTCTTATATTCTACACTGACGCAAGATACGAAAGAAGTAAATCTATTGAATAATAAATATCACTGTACAATCGAAATGAGTAAGAAAATAACTTTTGTCATTGATTTGATTTGCAAATAAATTTAACTTAATTTACATTCTTCGTCAGATACAAATAACTTTACTCTAGCTAGATGTTTCATTGCACTGAAAATATCCAATATTTCGGACCAATACATCATCGCGCATTCATGAATTTGTTTTCGTGTTGATATGCGGCATTTCTGTAAGCAGCTCCTAATAATTCAGTAGGTTCATAATAAATAACATTCCATGTCATCCACATCTTGATCAAAAGAATTCTAAGAATTCTGCATGTCTATATGTTAGGTAATTTTTTGTTGAAATACCTTATTTCTTATTTGATTGAGGAAATAAACAAAATAACATGTTAATTAGACTTCAAAGATAATCATGTATGCATATTGAATAAATAATGCATATTTAATTCGTTAGGAAAGATAAATTTTATTTATATTTTAATACCATTGAAGTTTGCTTCATAAAATTCATTTCCAGAAAATCAGTGAAATTATAGTAAGATTAGATACCTTTTAAGATACATAAAATTTATACTATAAGAAGAACGTATATCAAATTGAGAATGTTAAAGACTATAGGATGAAAAATTAACAAAACTTTTTATACTAGATGCAAATTTTTAAAAATATAGAATTTATGGCTATGCTTAAAATATGCTATTAACCATGCAACTACACCTATGTCTATATTTATGTATGTGTATAAATATACCACACCTATACTTGTGTGTTATGAGGGAGTGTGAAAACATAAGATATAGAATAAAATACATTTAATAATTTTATGTAACGAAAAAATAATGTAAAAATCATCAAAGCAGATATCATTCTTCTTTTCTAAAGCTATATACCTTATATGTCAGATACGGTTATGATAGTAGTAAATAATAATATAAACGCTTTAAATTTTCGCGATGAAAACGCTATATATTTTACTTCGAATACACACACACACACACACACACACACACACACATACATATATATATATATATATATATATATATATATATATATATATATATATATATATATATATATATATATGCTTTAGCAGTCGATAAGTGGAGTAAATCCAGCAAATAAACCAATTAACCAGTAATTAAATTTTTGAAAGTGCTGATTTAATAAGGTTTCAGGACAGAAACAATCTCGAAATAATTCTGAAGTAAATAACTGAATAGATTGAAATGCACAAATTTCGAAATCGAAAATCCCCATGTAAACCCCCGATGAGTGTGGGGAATTCCTTTCACCTAAAATCTCAGACAGCATACACTTTGTCAAACTCCGATAAAAGTAATAGGCTCTTAAAATGCACATTTATAACATAAAACTGTACTGCATTCATTTAAATCACTAATTTTAAATTTAGTTTCTGAACCACTTTGTTTTTGTCAACTTCAATGTAACACTGAGTTCAGCTATTTTTAAACATTAGCAACTAATCTTACAATATTTAAAAATTTTGGTTACAATATTAATTTTTAAAGTCTAAAAAGTTTATACATGCATATACAAACAATTCAAAATATAAAAATTTTAACTATAAACATAATTAATTAATTCTAAGAAAAATAAACTTAAGCAATGATAATTATTGTTTAAATACGAATAAATTTCGTTAATGATATGCTACAGGATGTTATTATATATGAATATGAAGTGCTATGTAAATAACAAATGAAAATATAAGCATACAAAGAAAAGTAAGAAAAAGTATTCTTACGTCATAGAAATATATATTTAATTTAGGAAAGCAGAATATGTTGTACAAACACTAGTTAAAATGTTATTACAAACAGAAATATAAAAATCATGTTTGAAATAAAACCAAAAAAAAAATAATAATTTAATCTAATATGTGGAACTAATATCGACTCCAATTCTAGATTCATAATCTTATGTTTAACTCTTCAAGATAGGTTAAGTCTTAAGTAAAATTTATAATTTAATACAAATTGATTAGAACTTTATTCGATATTTTAAGAATGTCTTATTTATAAAAAACTTATTTCTGTTTTCTTTTCTTATATAAATACACATACATGAATACAAAAGTCAGACAATTTTTTGAAAATATTTGAAATTATAGCCAAACAAATTAAATGACAGAAATGCTATATATATATATATATATATATATATATATATATATAAATATATATATATATATATATATATATTAAAATATTGCGTGATTGCGTGTTGATATAAAAATAAACGTGTTTATTATGTTAAGGCAAATTTATATAAAAATGTGTATAGCAAAAAACAACGAGCAATTAAATAAAATTTAGAGTTTATATCCAGACAAATGTATCAAGAAAAAATTATTGCAGCAGTGAAAACAGAAAATGATACTCTGTGGGGAAATTAACAATAAAAAAATAATCAAGTTAATACGATTGATCGAAAAGGTCTGAGAAACTGTGAATAATGCAAACATAAGAAACAAAATAGCTAAATTAATTTAAAAGATCTGCAATATTCATTCTGAGATTGAAAAAAAAACACTTCTTTCCAAACTCTTCTTTGATTTCCAAAAAATAAATAAGTAAATAAATATCTCATTAAGAGACATGCACACAAAAGTATTATATAATGATATCTATTTGGAACACACAGATTTAACTGAAGATATCTAGACCTTTTAAGAATGCGGGGTCGAAAAAGACAATACTGTAATAATAATAATTTAAGAATTATCCAAAGCTAGGATGTGCGGGTCAAAAATCACCAAACTTAGAGATTCATAAGAATGCAATAAAACTCGAGGCGTAACGGAGTTGCTTTGAAAATGGAAACATTCCCTCCAAAAATAAATAAACAGAAGACGGCGGGCGTAAGGAATTGACGTTGAGGAATAGTTAGGGAAATGAAGCAAGAAAACAGTTACCTTTAAAAGCTCAGGGCTCTTATCAGTGAAAGAGAAACATGCCCAGTAAGGGGAATATAATTGTTTGAGAAAAAGAATAGAAGATACGGAAAATGCATAGTTTTAAATCATTCGCTTCAATTTAAGTAAAAGAAAGTTGAATTACCATTTGTTGAAAGTTTTGTTGGCAGTCACGGATGAAAAGGATTTAAATACAGTACTTGATATACTATCTACAATCTAAATCGTCCAGTGCAAGAAATACTATGATATAGACTTAAAAATGTATACTTAAAAATGTATATAATTTAATTAAATTTTACAGTAAAAAGAATGAACTAAAAGTGATATTTTGATCCATTGTTTAAAATAATCCCATCCATTGTTAAAATAATAAATAATTGTTTAAAATAAGCATCATTTATCATTATTAAGAACTGGAAACATTATTTCTGAAAATGAAATTAACTTTCACAGATGACTTGCATAGATATGAATCTTTAAATTTTAAAATAAGGCAATTTTGGACTCAACATTCGTGACAAAACAAATATTTTGCCTTTAATAAGAATAATATGTGCAATAAAGACGCTTGAAAAATGATTTTTAATGCCTTAAAAAATTAATTTTAATTTGCAATAAGATGAAATGAAGAATGACAGATATCCGGCAGATAGAATTTTAAATGTTTAAAGTTTGTTTGGAAAAATAAAGCTATACTAAAACGAAAAGAAATATTCAACACTATGTAATGAATATATATTAATCTTTTGAAATTTATTCACAAATAAGAAAATTATTTTTCACTTAGATTTCAATAGCGAAAAACTCATACATAATTGGTAATAAAAATATATAGGAATTTATAAATAAACTCATCATTAATGAATAAGAGAATTAATATGCCTTAATTTATGAAAACAATTTTTCCTAATCTCCATATAATCAAATGCCTTGCTCCTTTTTTTAAAAAAGAATAAAACAATTCCCCAAAAGTATTGAAATGGATACATTTGTTACAGCTTTGATTAACTGTTACAATTTTAAATATTGATTGTTTATATTTGAAAGTGTATTATTTTGAGCTAAGGTTAATTAATTTACATTGTAATAATGTAAATATTCGTAGTGATTTGTGTAATATAACTTCAGCGTTCATTATAATTTTAGTAATAAAAGATTCCATACATAAATGTTCTTTAAATACTGATGTAATTTTTACAGTACAAAGCTATATTTATAAATTATGTTGATAAGATTTAATTCATTTCTTGAATGATTGTTTTTCTTCTTAAAATAAGGTTCACAAAAACTACTTATTCGCAAATTTAATATTGTAATCAAACTATGCAAAAGTACTAAAAGTTTTGCCACCTATAGAACTTGTCTAAAAAAATATATCATTTTTTGTAAACTATTCTAGTCATCTCCACTTCTAAAAAAGTTCTTTTTACGTGGGTGAAATTTAATTTCTTATAGATGGAAAATAGAAAAAAACTTTGATTTCGAATAGTTAATGCTTTTCAATTCATGAAAGTTATGAATAACTATTATTCTTACTCAAAACAAATGTTAGAACTATACAATAGTTACTCAAATTATGAAGCATATATTTTTAGGCAACATAAATCTGTACGAAAAATTTTTTTGAAACTTAAGTAAGAAGAATATCAAATGTATAAATTCAAAATAGAACAACACAAGTATACAATATAAAGGTAACTATGGGAAATAAAATAACATCACATCCATTGATAATCGACTTTCTCCTTGTAGAAAGCTTATGGTAGAGTTTCCACAGAATTTCAAATTATTTTTCTCTAAAACAGAAACTTATAAATTAAATAACTTTTTATTTCTGCCATTGAGGCTAAAATATTAGACACATTACATCGAATTTTACCATAAAGGGATTTTAAAGAATAACGGAACTTACAAAATTTAATAATATTGATATTTGTTCCTTTTTTCAGGCAAAATTTCCATAAATTTCGTTTTTTTTTTCACACTGATAATTATTTTAATTAACTTTATTATTAAAAATGCAACTGCTGCATCACTTGGAATTAAATTAAACATAAAATGATTTTGATTCTTCTAATCATTTAAGTTATGATAAATCTTTTCTATCATTTAGCAAAAAATAAAATATTTAATCAATAGAATACTTAATTGAAACTTTCCATTTAATTACTTTTCGAAACATATTGGAAACTACGTCAATTAGGATAGAATTAGTACAGTTTCTTTTGTATTTTTATTTTAATGTCATTTTATAATTAGGTTATCAGCATAAATTAAACTATTTAAAACTCATCAACTATTTCTTAAGATGAGAAAATTTGCTGTACTCTAATTGAAATTGTTTTAAAGTTTGTCAGTAAAAATATTAAGAATGGCTTATACCACAAATTGAATTTTTTTTTTTTCCTTTTTTGAGTTATTCATCAATTATTTAAAACATTTTTTAATTATTCTGAATACTGAAAATAAGGATGAATATAAAGATAGCATTTTTTTCCTTCAATTCTCCCAAGGAAATGAATAAAAGATAAGTAAAATTATCTATTTAGAGATTTAAGTGTATATATATGTTTGTATAATATATAATACGAATGTATACTTATGCGTGTAAATGAATTTATGTTCACAAATCTATAAAATTTAAGTAGTCCAGAATTAGAATATTTACGTTTATTTTAATGTTTCGAATGATGTTCTGATTGAGGTTTTCTTAGAAATTATTCTGTACTTATCAAAAATAATCAACTAATCGCTTAATAAATTTATTTTATAAAAATGTTTTAATTTGGAAATTTATGGAATAAGTTTTATGAGAAATTTATTAAAGTATGTTATTTTGAAAATTGTTCAAATTTTGAATACAAATTCCTCAATATATTTCCGTAGTACCATTAAAATTTCAAATATTTTATATCTCTGATGAAAGAGTTCTATTCTATATCTCTGATGAAAGAGTTACATCTAAACAATTCCCTAAATTTACTATTATTAATTTGTTAGAGTAAACACTATATAATTCAATTTTATTCATTAAAATAAGTAAATTTTAGCTTATGAAAGCAAAATTCTAAAATAGTTGCTATTTCAAAAGCGCGATGTAAACTTTTGAAAATTTTGAATTTTATTTCTTTGCCTCAATGTAATACAAACATGTCTACTTAAATTTAATCAAATATTTTCCAAATGAAAATCATTTTTGGTTTTTAAGGTAAATATTATCAGTTGAAAACCAAGAATTATTCAAGAAAAGGCATACATTGTAAAAGCAATTAAATTAATCATGAATTAATTTCGTCTTACATTACTAGAAGTTGGAGAGAAGTCGAAATATTTTCATGGATATTATGAAAGGTAATATTTTATACATGAACTTCTCTTGATATGTGTGTGTTCATCTTTAAAAAGAATTTATTTAATTTATAATAATATAACTTTGAACTTTACATGATTAATTTAACTATTCATCTTCAGTTACACCACTTTATAATTAAAATCTTGAAAATTGTTCAAAACTCACTTTGCAATAATTAAAAAATTTTATGCAATTCATTTGTCTAAATTTTTCCATTTTATCTATTCATATTATGTTTCTTAGTTTGTTAAAACTATTAAACTATGTAATTTTAAAGTTTTTGTAGTTTATAATTTTACATATTTAACAAATCTGTCTGAATAGTTTGCATATCTCTCATAAATTTGGTTATTTAAAATGTAAGTCTTATTTTGAAACCCCATGTTGAAACTTTCTATGTAAGAAAATTTTACATTTTTTAATATGGATATAAAAAACCATCTAACATTTCATAATTACTAATACATTACCTCTCTCCAACATTTGTTATTTTTTAAATCTTACTGTTACAGACCTTTTATTGCTAAGTTTACTATTCTTGAATCATCGTGGTATTGGATTTCAATAATGAATATCTAAAAAAATTAAATGTGTGTGTGCGTGCGTGCGTGCGTGCGTGTGTGCGTGCGTGTGTGCGTGCGTGTGTGCGTGCGTGTGTGCGTGCGTGTGTGCTTGCGTGCGTGTGTGTGTGTGTGTGTGTGTGTGTGTGTGTGTGTGTGTGTGTGCGTGTGCGCGCGCGCTTAGGAATAAAAAATAATAGAAGTCCAATTAAGATCTCTTAAATGTGCATCAACTTAATAGTTTGTTTAATTATAAAATAGTTTTGAATTATAACAAAATAACTATGTGCTATGAGAAAAAAATTACCTTCAACAGTCTTGTTTATAAAATAGATTTTCGCTTAGTTACAAAGAACGTAAGCAATAAAGTTGTAGAGCAGATAGTACTTATATATATATATATATATATATATATATATATATATATATATATATATATATATATATATATATATATATATATATATATATATATATACATATATATATATATATATATATATATACAGGGCCAAGAAAGACAAGAATAAGTAACTAGTCGTTTAAGGGACATATTTTTCTTTGCTGCTTTATGTGTTCTCCTTCAGTTGCAATCAAAATCCAAATCTGAAATATATCTTAATATATTTCTCAGCTTCTAAGGTGTCAAGCTAACGCGAGCATCCAACATATATCATGAATCATCCGGTAATTATGTTATTAAAACCACAAAATTCACATTAATTTTCTTGTAATGTTAAGTTATTGAGATAAAGCCACTAAATATAATGAAATAATTAAAAGTTCCTTTAAGAATATTTCAACTGCTCTTGTCTTGATGTAGTGTTTGCATTGCATTCGTCAGTGAATAAAATTAAAATTAATCATGAAACGGCTAGATTCTTCCTTTTCAGTGACATTGCAAACATTTACATAGACAAATGACCGATTATGCAATTAAAAATTTCTTCGATATTGCTCTACTGCAAAGCACATTGAGTCCAAATACTATTAGTGGAAGATGCCTAGAATAAGACTAGTTATATGCAGCAATTAAATTTTAATTGACAAAGTAAGGTAAGTGTTTAAGACATAAAATTAGGATATTTTTCAAAATTAAGCCATTATCGATTAGCACTTTAATTCACACACTTTTAAAGGCCATAATTTTATCCTTGTAGAAGCAATCAAGTATATTCTGCCGATGAACTGAGGACAAAATGAAACTCATTCTTCGCACAAAATTTTTTCGGTAATCAAATCTTTTGATAATTTAAAAAAAAATAACAAATTATTTATCCTCATCAGATTTAATTAAAATTTTTGACGCAAAAGAAATTGTAAATATTTTTACTATTTCTAAAAATATATAGTTAATTAGACAAAAAACTTTAATTCACAGTACTACTATTTAAATTTATTTTTGGAATTGTTCCTTCTACACGGTTAATGTTTGTAAAAATTCGTATTAAAGCTAAGAAATACACTACTGGCCATTAAAATTGCTACACCAAGAAGGCGACATGCTATAGACGTGAAATTTATACGAAAGGAAGAAGGTGCTGTGATATGCAAATGATTAGCTTTTCAGCGCATTCAGACAAAGCAGGCTCCAGTAGCGACACCTACATTGTGTTTAAATGAGGAAAGTGTTCAGCCGGTTGCTCGTACACAAATTGAATTTGAACGTTGTTGCCTGGTGAAAAGTTGTTGTGATGCCTCGTGTAAGAAGGAGAAATATGTACCAGCACGTTTCTTACATTGATAAAGGTCGAATTGTAGCGTACCGGGATTGCGACTTATCTTATCGCAGTATTGCTGCTCACGTTGGTCAAGACTGTTAGCAGAATATGGAATCGATGGGTTCAGGACGGTAATACGGAACGCCATGCGGGATCTCAACGGCCACCTATCGCTAGCAACCGAAAAGACAGCATATAATCCGCGTGACCATAATGGATCGTGCAACCACGTCACGAGCCGTGAGTCAAGAAACGGGATCGTTTGGAAGACAACAAGTGTCTGCAGGAACAGCTCGACGACGTTTGCAGCAGCATGGACTCTCAGTTCGGAGACCATGGCTGCGGCTTCCCTTGACGCTGCGTCATAGACAAGAGTGCCTTCAATGGTGTGATCGACGACGAACCTGGGCGCACGAATGGCGAGACGTCATTTTTTCAGATTAATCCAGGTTCTGTGTACAGCACATTGATGGTCGCATCCTTGTTTGGCGGCATCGTGGTGAACGCACACTGGCAGCGTGCATTCGTCATCGTCATACTGGCCCATCACCTGGCGTGATGGTATGGGATGCCATTGGATGCACGTGTCGGTCACCTCTTGTTCGCATTGACGGTACTTTGAGCTGTACACGTTACATTTCTGGTTTGTTACGACCCGTGGCTCTACCCTTTATTCGAGCCCTGCGAAACCATACGTTTCAGCAGGATAATGCCCGATCGCATGTTGCCGGTATTGTACGGACCTTCCTTGATACGGAACATGTTCGGCTGTTGCCCTGGCCAGCACTTTCTCCAGATCTTTCATCAATAGAAAAAGTCTGTTCAATGGTTGCCGAGCGACTGGTTCGCCACCAAACGCCAGTCACTACGGTTGATGAACTGTGGCATCGTTTTGAAGCTGCATGGGCATTTGTACCTGTACACGGAATCCAATCTCTGTTTGACTCAATGCCCAGTCGTATAACTGCTGTTTTTACTGCCAGAGGTGGTTGTTCTAGGTACTGATTTTTCAGGATCTATCCAGCCAAATTTTTTGAAAATTTAATCACTTGTTATTTCTAGTATAATATATTTGTCAAATAAATATCATTTTGTTATCTGCATTTCTTCGTCGTGTAGCAATTTTAACGGCCAGTAGTGTAATATTTATAAACATCACATCTATCAGAAAATAAACATTTCAAATAAACGAGCACAATACTAAAATTTTAGTTTTATTGATTTGAATTAAATAATTTTTTTAAGTTTTTTAATGAACTAAAACACATTATCAAAAATATTTATTGAATTATTAGTTATATGTATAGTTTAAATAAATGCTCAGCAATACCACGTTTTTTAAAGTTTTAAATTTAAAATTTCAGTAGGAAAGTACAAATATACATTTTCTCTTTTAAAAAGCCATGTAATTTATCTTATTTTCCATGCCAGTCTAATGTAATCATTGAAAAATCGTTTTCTACTCTTGGAAATAATAATACTATTCTGAAGATTCAGTTTATGTTGAGGAAATCCGTTCGTGATTATAATGTTGAGCTTAAAATAATTCTTCAGTTTATTATTTTTGAAGTCAGAGATGATAATTCTTATATCTCATAAAAAGTTTCGAATGAGAAATTCGTAATAATTAATGGATATACTGAGTTTTTATCAATATTTTCATCTAGGATTTTAATTTCTGCAAAACTTATCTAGCATTTAATATACAATTTATTTTTATTTTTCCTTTGTGTTACTCTAGTTGTTTCATAGTGTATACTCTGTTTCTGTCTAATAAATTGTGAGTATGATACAAGTCTTTCAGAAAAAGAAAAATTAATAACTTCCAAAATTGATTTTGACTTTCAATATAAGAGAATGAATTTATTTTGCAGTTGGGTTGCATTATGAAATTACGAATAATAAAAACTTTAAAAAGTATTAAATTTATATTTTATTGCGAGTTATTCCAGATGTATTTTAAACAGAATAGCATTGAATTTATTTGAATATATATCTCCATTGGAAAATATCGACATACGTAGAAAAAGGATTCAGAAGGGAACCCTCCACATTATTTACGACACTCTCGCAAAGTTCATTGTGAAATAAAATACACCTTCAGATGGTTAAAGGATATAAAAACTATTGGAACATTTATAAAATATATTCATCCCGCGGCACATCATATTTTTCAGCACAACTTTCCCCAATGGGGTAGCCCAAGTGCAAGCCAGCCTAGAGTGTTTCAAATAATTGATTTCAGAAATGTAAATAGCAGATGCTATTTTGATAAACGCTCGCCTATAAACAATGCTCCTCATTGTCGACACGATGCTTCCCAAGCAGAATATCCACTAAATCACGCCCCTTTTCCTTAGCTTACTTTTTTTTTATTCCTTTTTCACAGGTAAAAATTTCGTTGCTTGATAAACGAGTTTGTCTCGGACTCTTATGGAGCAAAACTTGTTCAAACACGTTCTCACCCTGAAATCGATGAAAGAAAGAGTTGGGTGGGTGGATATCGATTCATCGGATTTGTCCTCTTCGTCAGGAACGCTTATTGGTAATGGATTTCGCAGATAATAAGAACGTTTTCTGGCCTAGTTTCCGACAAAACTTTCATTTCTTTTTTCTTTTCTTTTTTTTTAAGTTTTTCTTCAGTTTTTATATCTCGCTGGTTTCTTATATTTCTATATTTGAGCATCTTGCTGTTTCAGTAAAGATTTATGTATTGTTATTTCCCGCGCTTATTTTCTTTGTTTCAGAAGAGAGATTTGTAATTCCCTCTCTCTTTTTCTTTAAAATCTGTTCGAAACAGAAGTTTACAAAACAAGCTATTCACTAGATAGGTATCTCTCATTTCTAGTCTTTATGTAAGCTCATTTCAAAAGATGCGTCGTAAAACAAGTCGTTTGGAGTGAAATTAAACCGTCTCGGTTTATCTCTAGCGTGTCTCTTCAATCTTAATGTATCAAAAGTATCTTTTCTCCTTTCAGACAAATGTACCATCCAGAAATTGAGAACAGAAATAAAATACTGCAAACTAGCTAGTATGTTTTTTTTTATTTTTTTTCTATTTTCTTTAGTGTTTTCTGACTAAAAAGAAATATTGAAGAAAAATGCATCAAGGGAAATTCTCGATAACAAAAATCGATACGTTTTCTGATTGAAAATATTTGAATATATGTTGCAGCAAGTATAGAAACATTTTTCAAGAAACAAACGTATTTTTATTAAAATAATCACGCATTGTTTGCATTCCAATTTGCATCACGGAAACAAATTAACTTGCTTAAATAAAATCTTAATACATAGATAATTATAAATCTTTTAAGTTTTTTCTATACCAAGCTTTTTATTGAATACTTGGTAATTTATGCAACTTACAACAGCTCTTGAAATTTGTTACTTTATTTATAAAGATGTGGCTAGAAAAATATTTATACAGATACCCACAAGTAGGCATGTGCCTACTTGGGTATCTGTGTGTGTGTGTCCATAATATTAGTTTATAAGTAAAGTACAAATAATATAAATTTTTAAAATTCTGTTTTAGAAAGATATTTTTAATTTACTTTTCCTTGTTAACTAGTTACAATTTATTGTTATTTTTTTAATAATTATGTTCATTACATAATATAATAAAGTGCAGAAGCCCCGAATTTTCTCTATATACATGGCTTACATATTATATATCTATATATATATATATATATATAAATTAATATATACATATATATATGTATGTATGTACGTATATATTAATTTATTAATATATAATTTTATTATATCAAGAGAGAAACTCTCTATTTTCATTTATTACTATTATATGTCCTTGCCAGTGGCTTGTAATTATTCTTCTGAATAATAAAATGTTTCCTAGAATTAGAGATCCGAGAGACTTGTATTGATTATTCGCATGTGTGCTCTCTATTTCGTCCTATTTTAGTCTGTAAGAATAACACTGTCCATGACAAAAAAGCATTCTCAGTTGTATTTCATACTTATATTCGTCGATATAATATTTTAAGTTTGCGCTGAGCGTAAATGGAAGTATCTGACAGGCAGATAGTTGCTATGGCAGATTATAAACTACAATATATTTTGGGTGTTTGATTGATGATTGGAATATTTGTGGATAGGTCTTTCAAGTTTGGAATGATTATATGAAATATCAATCATAAAACTCTTTTAAAGTTAGAGAATTCAGAATTAAAGATTTTCTTTTTGGTGATGAGATGTCGTGAGAAAAGTTCTGCTATAGTTGATAAACAGAACGGTTCATAACGTTTCTTTATTCCTGCTTTTCACCTGAAGTTATGAAACGCCTGGAAATTGTGTCATAACTTCTAGTGATAAGCAGGAGGAAGTATGTATGGAGGCTGAAAAGAAGATCACATTTTTGAGCACTCATGAAAAGTAACGATAAGCAATCCAGGAGAAGCAGCTAAGCACAACATTTTTTTTTTCTATGAGCATAAAATAAATTATTTTTTCAATTTACCCCTTGAGTCCCAGTATAGGCTTATTACTGACCTCGGATGTTGTGTTATGGGTGTATGATTTTGATTCTCATGTTACAAAAAAGAAACAAGTATGAATGTTAATGATTTATAACAGTGTCTATATAAGTTGATAGGTTATATACTTTGCATGTTTAAAACTCTCTCCGCTTAGAGGAATTTTAAGGATTGATTATCGATGCCATCTATTTGTGCCAATAATAACGGCCGTGATTTTGCAATCAAAATTGTAAGCCTCAATCTGCAGATTTCCAAGTGTTGTTAAAATGTAATACTGAAATGGAGCATGAGTTGTTTCCACGTGGTTCCGCTACCAATAGCAAAATACCTTGTGCTGAAAACTCGTTTTTTTAAACTGTCGTTAGTGCTTCCCACCATGCCCTATGGACATCCTCTTGAGGATTTATGCTGACTATTCCTGAATCACTAACTGCCTAAAATTTCCTGTTTTTGAGAAAGCTAGGAATCCAGTTAATTATATTTGACAGAGCTTACTTTTGTCTGGTGCATATCTGAGATCCAGCTAATAAAGTAAATCAAAGGCTTGTTGAATATCTGAATTCAAGAGTGCCGTTCATGCACTGATTACATCGTATCAAGCAAATAGTTTTTCTAGTAGAGTGATCAATAGAGTGGTTAAAAGAATAAGCAAGCTGCTTTTTATATGAAGACAGATGATACAGGAATTGTTTAAACTGATATCAAGCTTTTCAAGAATTTTGCTAAGTGTTGGTAATGTTAAATTCCTAGTAACTACGATAAATAGTAATTTTTTTCTCATGCCAGTTTTATAAACTGTAAAATTAATCTTAGAAAGATACTTGAATCATTTATTTAATTTATTTCCCTGTTTCGTTATTAGAATATATTTTTACTTTTGATATATACGTCTAAATCACAAGTAGTTTATTTTAATCATGTGTCTAGAATGTTAGGAAAATTATCATGTTGTTGTTGCCTACCTCCAAGGGTCTGACGGAGTCAGACCAGATCTAGGAATCAGTTGACTGCGAGGAAATCGATGACAATTAGGGCAGAAGGATAGATTTCGTCCCATAGTGTATTCATAAAATTCAGGATATGCTCAGGAGAAGCTTTGTGTCAATGGCATTTAGGACAGAGGGGCAAGGTCTTGTTACCCGCTACAAAAAAGAGGCATTTCAGGTGGCCAGAGACGAGACGTGCAAGGCAAGTGCTGGATTTCCTATCTCAGGAAAGAGCCAGAGAAAGTCCCGGCTTTCAACCCTTGTAGAAGTGGTGAGTCAAAGGTACTTGCCAATCGGTTTTAATCTGGACTTTCTTTTCTCAGGGAAAAGAGTTCAAGGTAGGTAAGTGCGGAAGAAGGAACAGGATGACCTGAGCCCTCCTTTGCTAAAGTATCTGCTATTTTATTGCCTCCAATATCCACGTGAGACGGGATCCATTGAAAATAGATATTATGCCGAAGGGAGATAATTTTAAGCTTGTGTAGAACAGAAAGGCCTGTTTGGTCTCCCAAGCAGGTCCATGTTTTGCAGATGTTGAATAGAACTACGGCTATCAGTTGATATCAAGACATCACTATAATTAGTCTCACTCATGAAAATGAAATGGAAAGTTATTATTATCTAATTAAGCTTAAATACCTTATCATGTAAGATAAATCTACTTAGATTCAAAAGGAATAACATATCATTATAACATTTATTAATAGTTCACCAAAAACTATTGCACTGATTTTCAATGTAATATTGATATTTAAAAATTTTTCGGCCAAGGAACATTAATTAAATCTTTCCTTCAGTTTTATTTTAAGACCATATTGAATCACTGAGTAAAAATATTTTGAGAAGACATTTTACTGTTATGCTATCTTAGTAGAATATATAAGGCATATTTACAATATGATGTGATTCGAAATTTTACAAAAATAATTTAAATTGAAATTAAAGATTTTTTTCAGATATTAGAAATGTAATTACATTTCATCCTTTTTTTTAAAAAAAATGCGCTTAATTTCCTTATTTAAGAATAATACTGCCACAAATAACTATCGTGCTATCAGTTGAAAGATTAGTATTCCAGCCTTCAGCTCAATAGTTTGTGAGTTTTATACACACGTCGAGCGACGAAAAGGGTAGGTTAATTTGAAATTAATTTAAATGTAGATACCAACTGAGTTAACCATAGTAAACAAAAAAGTGGTCCCAGCAAACATACAAAATGCCGATAAACATTTATCCCATCACGTCTAACATAATACTTAACTCCACTAAGTCACAAAGAACATATTAAATGTAGCCTTTGATATAAATTTCAAAATATATTTAATATGATTAAATTCACCAATCTTGTTCTTACAAAATGAAATAAATTACGATGGGATAGTTTAATTTTTCTAATTGTACTGTTCATTTTTGATATTTTGGCCTAAATTAACTAATTAACACAAGATATTTTTACATAACTATCTCTACGAACATGCGTCAAAGTGACGCATGAACGAACACATAAATTTAAAAGAGAACCAATTAGAAAGCAATATAATTTAACACTACAAGTAAAAAATGAACAAAAATGAGTTATATAATTAATTGAAATTTAACATAAAATGATACAATTGCTCTGAGAACATAAAATCTTTATAAATTACATTTAACTTAAAATATACACATTAGGACACTTGTTTAATACATTTTATAAATTATTTAATTTTCAATCACTAAATCTTCTTCTAAGCAGCATCTTAATTAATTTTCGCATTCAATGAATAATTAACCGCTAATAGAAACAATAAATATGAAAATAAATTAACATCCCAAATTAGAATTATTGAATAAATAAATTTTGTAATAATTTAGTTCTATTTTTCCGCAATTCTATCAATTGTAAAATGCATTATGATTTTCATGAGGAACGGAATATGCTGCAGTATAATGCAGAGCTCAAAAACGCTTTATAGAAGTAAACATATTCAGAGAGCTTCCTTAGCGATTCTCTGTCAGCCTACCTCTATGATAATAATATCCATGCTCTTCTATCATTATCCATGTCTAGTAATAAGGCTTGCTCATGAAATGGCCATTAGCCCCGCTTGATCAAACCATGTTAATGTGACTATCTTTCTAGAGCTATATCCAGTTGTGTCACAAGTATAAGTTGTTAAACTCTTGTTGTCTCCATGACTGGGATATTCTTTATCACTATTTAATGAGCTTTTGCTATTCAATTTATTGTTAAATTGTTTAAGATTTGCTCAACTTAAAACAGGACAATGTAATAGTTTGTTGCCATGGTTCTACTGTTAAATCTTTACAGAATAGTTATTGCACATTTTAAAGATTATTTTATTATTTAAATATGTTTTTTATTACAAAAAAGGGGTTATCTATGTTCTAAAATTAATTTAAAATTTTATAACGCAGTGTATCGGATAGATATATGATATGTAAGTTATTTAATTTAAAATATATTAACTAAACAATATATATATATATATATATATATATATATATATATATATATATATATATATATATATATATATATATATATATATATATATATATATATATATATATATATATATATATATATATATATATATATATATATATATATATATATATATATATATATATATATATATAAATTATAATAATTTGTAAAAATAATAAATGTAATGTTGTTATTGTTTCATATCCTCCATGCCGAGCGACTGCTAGACAAGATCTATGAAATTATTAACCCTCAAAAAGTCCAAAAATACTAAAAATACTAATATCTTATCGTGAGAGAGTTGAAGACAGTCCAAAATGTGTTCCACGGAAGCATTTTCTAAGGCACACTTGTTGCATGTTGGAAAAAATCTTCTGACTCCTATAGAAACAAAGCCTCCTAAAGCAGCAATTGGCACATCTGGAAAGAGCAGTCTGTCCTTTTCAATCGTAAGTGATGCCTTGATAACCACCAGGCTTGTTCTTGCATATTATTATTTTATTAGAGGGATTTGACATTTAGTTTTGTTTAAATTTTCGGTTATTGCAGAATCTCTTTAAAGGAGATGTAATGTATAATTTACTATAATTATAAATATTATATTAATTCACGTAAATTTTATAATGATAAATATATTCTTTTGCTAATGTTAATTCAGTTAATGTGAAATAGATTATTTCTAAGACATTTTTATATTACTTTTAACACATAACTTTGTAACAACTATTTGGAAAGGATTGTAAAAAGAAAAAGTTTAATTTTTTTTCTGCTAAAGTAATAATTTTGCATAAATAATTTGATTCCACATTCAGAAAATCTGACACCTCATTTTGATTAAATTTAAATAGATCTGTACTTTCAAGAATATATTTTGCATTATATTTACTTTTATAATTTAAATAAAAAATTTAAATATTAAAACTTGTATGAAGTGGAAGATAATATGAAAAATCAAGCAGATAAAACTTTTAATGAAAAATAAAATTCTGAAAACTATCAAACGTTGCTTTTTTCTTTTATTTTTATTTAGGAGCCGATATTTTATTATACTAAACGAAGAAAATTCATTTGCATTGAGTAAAAAAGCTGTTTATGAAAATACGCATTTGTTATGGACAATCATTTTTATGAAACTTTATTATTAATTAAATTGGTTATAAACAATATATATTTTTTTCCAATATGTGTAATTTAAGCAATTAATCTGTAAAACGTGTGATAATAATAAGAATTGCCATTATACGATTTGAAATAAAATTTCAAACAAGTTAATATGAATATACTTTGCATAAGAGTTCTTAACTTTATAATATCTATATTGTTAGTTACTGACTAGGCTATTGAATTACTGTTGCTGTGGTTACATGAAGATATGTTTAATAGTTCAGAATACTTATTAAACAACATAAATTTAAGTCAAGTTAATCTTTATATGTAAGAGAAAAGTAACTGTGTAGAGCAAAGAGTGAAATTGTAAACGGACTTTTTTATTAATTCTATTTCTTTCAATAATGGAATATTTGTTTACAATTTATGTATCCTACTTAAGAAAAACATAATATATTGAATATATTAATGATCAGCTGTAATTAAATATATTTCATTAGTTTTCACTAAAGTTCTCTAGAAATTACCTCATGAATAAAAAAACATGGTATTGAAAGTGAGAAAAAAACGTTTCGAATATTATTTAAATAATATAAGACATCTTTATCACTTTATTAAATATCTTCAATGTCATTAAAAAAAGCTAATATTCATGCAAGTATTAAATCCATTGTTTCAGCCTGGAAATGTTTTGACCAAAATTACGCTATCAATATTGTTCTGCAAAAGTAATGGTGTTTAAAAAAAATGTTTCCATTTTTTTGGATTCACTAACTTAAAAGCTACATTTAAATTTTAGCAACGTTATTACAAAATGTAATTTTTGGAATAGAATTTTATTTAAATATAAAAGTATTAATTTTGTATATTCATCATGATAAAGTATCTCATTTATTTTATTAAATCTGTTAAATGTATGAATAAATATTTAAATAAAATTTCCTCCAATGTTTTATTAAAAAGAAATGCAAATCCAAGTAGTTTTTCTCTTGAATAATACGCAGCATTTAGGAATGCTTACACTTCGGTTAATCCACAACGATTGCTTTAATAGTTTCCTTATGAAGGACATTGAAAAGATTTAAACTGGAATTACAAAATAAATATTGCCATGGTTCTTTAATCAATGTCTTTCTAAAAAGTGTAACAATATTAAAAAATAATTTACCTTATATCCCATAAATTAAATTTTTCTATGTCTATAATGTAATTTATAGATACCATTGCTTTTAGGAATCAACGCTACACAGAAAATAAAATTTAACAACCACATAAAATATTAATTCAGTGTAATCCATACTGAGATATGAAAAAATATTTGTTAATTAAATTTCTATACAGCAATAAGTACAATTTTTATGGGCCACTTCTCTGCTTAATTATTTAATACAGATAATCTTTAACGAAAATTTTTCTTCTTTTTCATAGAACTAACGTCTTATTAACGAAGGATTGATATTTTTTTTACAAATTATATTGTTTTACAGTCAGTATAAAGTAATTTTCCTTTAAATATTAAGTAAATAAATGTTATTTATTTCGAGGATAGATAAATCACACTTTAGTATTATCGTATTATTTTTTTAAAAAATCCACACACACACACACACATGTACTTTAATTTGTTTTTTATTTGTCACTAAATCACTGAAACTTTATTCTAACGTTTGCAATCAATTAAAATATGCGTGTGAAGAAAATCATTTACAGATTTCGTCCACTCGAAATTCATTTTAGAATTTTGTGCTGCCATCTGTTAGTGGAAATTGCATATTCAGCTGATTTTTATTTCAGTTGATGCTATTCAGTTTATTTCTATAAATGCTTTAGTGTGAATATCATTTTTAATACACATTTGATGTAACAATATTATTAGGAAATATTTTCTTTTCTTTTTCAAAAGAATGTTTAAAATGAGCACTCAACATATGAATTTTATAATTTGAATGCACTTTTGAATTCTGTTCACTGATTTCAAGATGAATTCTTATATTCTGATTACATTGTGTACAAAAATGTAAAAGCATCATTCTTGATTACTAGTGTAGATCATTTTGTGATAAGATAATTTAAGGTTCCATACGCTTCATACATCATACCAGTGCTATTGATACACTTCGTATACTAACAAAATCATAAAAATAATAATTAATTGAAATCATGCAGATTTGGTGCAACATTCCAGGAATATTTCTCTAAGTGTATAAGAATGTAAGGAAATGTTTTCTTCTCAATTCCTTTTCATAAGTATATATAATCATACGCAATTATAAATTACTGCTATGAGCATTAAAACACATAATAATTAATCACTAATAGATTCAATGAGTACCTGAATTCATATATATATATATATATATATATATATATATATATATATATATATATATATATATATATATATATATATATATATATATATATACTGATAAAGAATCAAAAATAAAAAAATTAGTGATTAGATAACATTATACAAGTCAATATCTTCTCATAAATATAAATACTAATACATTAATTTTCTAAATGTAATTAAAAACAATAAAGAAAATTACCGTTCATTTCTATTAAAAGAATCACCCAAGCCATTGTAGAATCTCTTTACTTATTTCAAACATGTTCTCAGAATGAGAAGACTTTGCACTAGGTCTGTATGTATTACATATAAAACAACAAAATTCTAAGATGTGCATAACATTCTTGTTATGTCCATAAAAATACTGTAAATGAGGAAGAATTTTTCAAATTTAAAATTATAATTTCAAAACAATAAAATGCTGAATTACTTGTATGATACTGCAAAAAGAAGGAGAATCAATAAACAAAACTTTTTGAAATTAATTAATTTTGAAGGAAAAAATTGTTTCTTGTGTTTAATTGTGCAAAATTTATTTGTAATAATAAACTTGAGTAATACTGTCTTAAATTATTAAATAATATACATATCTATTAAAATGAAAAACTATTCACTCAAAAAATAAAAATAAGTAATAATTATTTGTTTGAGTTTTTTTAATTTCAGCATATGTCTCTAGGTCAACTAACGAATGTTAAGGAATATTTGTCTGTTACTACATTTTACTAGAAGTCCTATAATGAAATATAGCAACAAACAAATATTCCTATAATATAGGGACATATTTATGCCTCTCTTTGTTTTATAAACTGTACTATAATCCTTGTGACAAAAAAATATATCTACTAAGTAACTTCACATAATTTTTATAGAATAATTTATGAATAGGTTTAAGAAATAATATATAACATTGAATATATAAAGTTATAATTGAATATATAATAGATTGAAATATAGGGTGAATTTACTTTTACTTCATACCATGCAAGTCCTTGGCATATTCTAAAAATTACAACCCGACAGTTTTTAACTTCACTTATACCTTAATGGCTAACCCCTCGATGAATCGGCTGAGTAGTCAACAATTCCATTGAATTCTGGGATAGCATTCCGTGATGTGTAACATAAATCTTATTACACTTATATATATATATATGTATTTATATTTCTTTAGAAACTGATTTTTCATTTCCTATATAGAGATACATAACAAAATTTGCCCTTTTTCAACTTCATTTGACTTCAATATGGAACTAAAAAACGAACTCAATTTAATATTTTTTTTCACCTTAAGCATGTATTATTCTATTCATTATGTTATTTTAATGTATACTTTTATTTTGTATAAGTTTTATTTTTTTATTAACCATATATATCTATTTCCTTAAGCAAAGCTTAATTATATTTATTGCAATCTCTTTTTCATGCAAATATACTTTATTATATTCTTCATTCTTTAGATTTAGTACTCATGTAAATACTAACAGATGTATTGAATGCTGCATTTGAGACAATTTTCTTCTAGTTATCTTCTAAGCATTAATTTGAAATAATATTGGAAAATTTTTGATGTAATCAAAGAATATAAGCTGTGTAATATATTAAAATAAATTGATTTATAAAGCAATTTTATACTTTTTCCGGCTAAATATGGAAACCAATCCGCAAACAGTATCATTTCACAAAATCATACATCATAACATTTTAAGAAAAGTAATTTGCATATCTTGAATACGTTATACTCTTCCAATATTTTGATTTTTTTATAATTATATTCAAGAATAATTTATAAAAAAAATTATTTTCGTTTTATTTATTATTTAACTTAGAAATAAATATTTTTTTACCTGTGACTCTAATTAATTTATATTATTTTCTATCCTATTTTTATCATAAATCCTAGTAAATTTAATCTCAATTTCAGTACTAGGAATTTTTTCAGCGTATGCACTCATCAATTTATAAGTACAGGATTAGAAATTGCTATACATTTTAGTTTAATATTTTGGTGTGAAAATAACATTCTTATTATTCATCTTTGCTTGTTTAAGAAGCATATATACTTCTACAGTAATTAAATGAAGCAAGAAATATATTTGTTTTGTGCTTTTTTGTCGAGTGACTTATATAACTAATGAAATTAATTTGCTTGACCATTGTAGCTTGTTTGTTAAATTAATTCATGTTTCTGAAAAAAATTAATTTTGCTTAAGAAAATAGCATAGAGTTATTTTTGATTTTTACATTTTTAAGAAATATTCGATCAAATTCTTACAAAGAAATATTTTTTCAATACCTTTAAAATATGTTTCGAGTTTTGAATTATTTATAAGAAAAATATAAAATGAATAGCTGATTTGAAGAGAGGAAAGAAACAGAAGAAAAGTTTTCCTAGAAAAATTTGAATTCTAAATATTTTATTGTATTTATAAAATTCTATTCAATAACGGGAAAGTTCAAAGACTACTCCTATCATATTTTTGTTTTTATTTACTAAACTTAATGCCTAAACTAAAAATAAGCAACAAAAGACATATTTTAATTTATTATAAACTAACATATTTCTGCAAAATACACAAAATAAATTTTTATATTTTCAATTATATGATTTTTGCCAATAGAAAAGATTTTCTATAAAAATGAATAATCCACAAAATAAACTTTTTTTTTCAAACTATTCCAATATATTAGAAATATGGCATACGAAAATGAGATCTTAATAAGAAAATTTGCATAAAACTCAAACTTTATAAAAATATTTTCATGGCAGTACATAAATCATTTCAAACTTTGTTTTCAGATACACGATAAAAATATGAAAACACGTTTCTACGTTTAACTGTTGTGCTTATTTTTCATGAATTTGGAAATTTCTTTTGAAAAAATAATAATGTGTTTTCAAATCTGTTTCATCACGTAATGTATACTTTTATTAACTTAATGTTATCGCTTGTTAAATTCCATTTAAATTATTTTCATGAGATTCAATGAATTCATAATTGACGCTTAATTTATCGCATGTTTATATAGATTATACTAAGAAAAAGCATAGTTATACCTATAAATTTTGAGTATTCTACCTAACTAATAACATGCATTAAATTCATAGCATGGAAGCAAAAATAGAATGTACATATTTTAGTTTATGACATTCTGAGAAATTGAAATTTCGAAGAATTAATATAAATTTCTGACAAAATTTATATTAATTCTTCGAAATTCTTAAGTTTAAACGTTAAAACCTGAATTCATTCAACCAAAATTGATGTATTTTAAAACATATTTTAAATTCTTATCTTGTTATGAACTGAAGATAAGCCTTAAATTAATGAAATGAAAGCTGAAACGTACATCGATAAGATATTTTTGAATACTTTATATCGATTAAAGCAAATTTCCATTGAAATAAAAAGATCATATTTGACTTAACTTTCATTTTAAACTTGAAAACATGAAGTTTGATAATTTAGCGCAAAAATATATACATTACATATTAATTCAAATAAAGGATTCTCAAAATGATATTTTATTTTAGAAAATGAAGTCTCATATATAGAATAAATAATATCAAATCAAATGCATACATTTTATAGTTACGAAGTTATTAAAAATTATGTCGGAATTTTATCAAAGCCTTTCCAATGAAAATCCAAGAGATTACGTATTGGGGAAAACGAAAACACATCACTGAAAAAGTTAAAATATTCTTCAAAACTTAAAAAAACAAAAAATATTATTATTAAGTATCGTTTCTGTCTTTAAAAAATAACGAAAGGATAATATATACAGAATTATAGATCCATTGCTGTAAGTATTTTTTCTCTACTTACTGTGGTAACACTTATATGACAATTTTAAAATGAGAAAAAGAGTTCCGTGACTTTTTTCTTGAATGATTAGAGTTCTGAAGGAAAATGTTAATCGCTTAAAATAATACAGGGAATTCAAATCAATATTAATTTCATGTTTTAAATAATTGTAAATGTTGATATCAAAATTTTGAAAAGAAATTTCGACATAAGACACAGACATAAGATTTCAGAGTAAAAACAAAAAAAAAATTTCCTCACTATAGATGAGGCATATATTTCATGCTTGACATAAAAATGACTTTTGTGTGTGTGTGTGTGTGTGTGTGTGTGTGTGTGTGTGTGTGTGTGTGTGTGTGTGTGTGTGTGTGTGTGTGTGTGTGTGTGTGTGTGTGTGTGTGTGTGTGTGTGTGTGTGTGTGTGTGTGTGTGTGTGTGTGTGTGTGTGTGTGTGTGTGTGTGTGTGTGTGTGTGTGTGTGTGTGTGTATTGACACAGAATAACCAATGATTTATAATGTAGTTCGTGCACCAAAACATTAGTGGAAATTTACAAAAATAAAATACTCTATTTTAATACGTATATTTAAAAAAAATTATACGATAACTTAAATCATATATTACAATTTATATCATTTTATAATTAAAAATTAGCAATTTTTAAATAAATGAAGATTAAGAAGCATGAATTTCTGAATTTCTTAAAGTATAAGAAATTATAACTGGATTCAACAGGATTTTTAACTGGATAATCAAATCAAAATTAATTTCTGGGATTTTCATGCTTATATTAATCTTATATTTAAGCTAATTTATTTTTGGTTTTTAATTGTTTCCATGAGCGTATGTCAAAACTCAACTACCTTTTCAATAAAATAAAAATAACATCAATTGAAAGAGAGATTGCAATTAAACAATCTATTTAAACTTAATTTAATGAAAAATCAAAATAATGCATTTCTAAAACATATATTTCTTGACATATCATTTGTTAGTATGATGTCAAAACTCAGCATCTAAATATTCTAATGCAGAGCTGCCTAGGCTTTCCTTGATATTCCAAGCCATTTTTCAAAATTTGAATTTTTTGAGAGCTGTAATTAAAAGGTGCATTAAAATTTTTACAGGAATTATTGCCGGCCAACTTGTTTAGTGGCCTGACTAGTAGAGCACCGCACCCTTATTTATCAGCCTAGCTGGCACACGAGAACAACAACAGGAATTAATTATATTTATTGAAAACATGTGAATAAAAGTAAAAAATTTGTATATTTAATATAAATATTAAATATTTAATCACATTTATTTTACTTCTCTTTATTATTCTTTAAAGTTTTGTGAATAATTAGTGACAACACTTCTCATCAATTCTTTGAGATCCTGATTAGTTAATACTGATCGATGTTTGAATTTCATGAATATTAAAGTGAAATCAAATGATTAACTTATGTACGTTGTTACGAATATTGAAATATTTTGACAAACAATTTTTTTTAATTCCGGATATTTCGATTCTGGTTACCAAAATTCAGTAATCGGCGTCGACTTATATTTTAATTGTAGAGCTTGATTTTCTTGCATCCCTTCTAGTATGTTCGTTTGCGCAGTTTTCGACGTATCATATTATTCTAAACTTGGATGGAAATTAAATTTGTTACAACGTTGCTCTTAGTCTTTCATATTATTGTCAATAATTTACAAGAGGTTTGGAAACACAAATAGAACGATAATAATTTTATAGTTATAATAACACAAAAATGAAAGGGGAACTCGGGTACATCAGTCAAGAGTCACAAATAGTTCTTCTAAGAGCCGCATGTGGCTCGCGAACAAAAGGTTGGGCATCCCCGCTTTAATATATGGTTAAAATAGCTCAGGGGAAAGAGATGATTAAAAGCTATGCCAGTTACATATTTTTTATTCTTTTCTTATAAGATCCTTTCAATAAAATTAAATTAAGTATTAAAGGAAAAAGTTTTCTATATCTTAATCCCATAAAACTTGTAAGGCACGTTTACTTTTACATTTCAAATCTTGTTTAGTAATATGTATTTTGGTTTTCTATTAGATTGGCTTAGAATTAAACTCGACCGAAAAACATAATGATCAATATTACTTATTTTGATAGTTTATAAAAATGTATCCAAGTAATTTATTACTGTATTGATCCCTAACAACACATAAATATGAATTTCTAATATGACGTACTCACGCGAAACGCAAATTATAAACAAACATCATATTCACAATCATGTAAATCTTTGTCATAATTTAAAGCTATCTAAAGAATAAATTCTTCAAAAAATTTCATTCGTGATTTAGTAAAAAATAATTTTCATTGCAAAAATTTACCAAAATAATGGAATATGGTACTCACAAATAACTAATTTAACTTTATTTTTTTATAATTTTTAAAATTTTTATTCCAAACCAATTTTTTTGATTTTCAATATATTAAAAATACTTTCAAAGACAAACAAAAAATAAATTAGAGTCAATTGATGTAGAAGACATCATGTTATAATTATATATACCAAAAAAGTCGCTGTCTTCTACAAAAAGAAACTCTGACAACTATTAAAAATACGAATTTATATTTATGATACTTGTACACTAACAAAAGCAATAAATAAATTGCATTCCTAACAAGACAAGACTTGCATACTTAAACAAAGACATGTTCTTCCACCTGCAAAGGGTCACAGCATAAAATTAGATTTCTTTAAGAACTAAGAGACAAAAATATGTTTCTAGGAATTTGCGCCAAACTGCTTTAGTGGTGTATTCACTGAAGCACAAATTATTTTCTACTTACAAATTTTGCTACTATATATTGCCAAACTTGCTTGATTGCTTGCATTCTCAATACTACCCAAGTAAAATAAAACTCTATCCAAACAAAAACAGTTCTAAATATATTCAGAAAATGAATCAAGATTATTTAACTATATCATGAAGCAGGTAAGAAACAGAAAGGAAAACTGAATCTAGTACCTCAATGACAACTACTTCATACGAAATATAATAATTTCAGTAAGTATTTCTCAAGCTTTTGTTAACAGTTAAATTTTGATTATTAGAAGTTTTCACCAAAAAATAAAATAGTTCTATCTCAAAAGTTTAAAATTATTACCACCAATTTGAAACTCTGTCTTCTGTATTTCATCAACAAAAACAGATTTTTTTTCATTTCCACATACGATCTTGTTCTTTTAAATTTCGTTATAGTTAACTAAAAAAATTTTAACAGTTGTCAAATTTTTTCTCACATTTTTTTTACAACTCAAACATTTTGTGAAAAACCTTCTATGAATTTATATCTTCAGATTTTGTAAACTAATATCATCACAATAAGTATTGGAAAAATATAAAAAAATGCCTATAAAAATATCAAAGTTTTAAAATTTACACCGTACATTGTTATCTTGCAAGTTATCCAAATTAAATACCTTCTGTTCTTTAGTGGAAATATTTGTGACTATTTTTGCACTGATTAACAATTCAACAACAATGATGGATATTCATTATAAACTTATAATGTGTTACAAAATTAAACTTGTTTGCAGGTAGCTTTAAAGCAAGATTTTTATTAGGTAATAAAATCCTTTTCTTTAATAAAATATTTGAGCAAATTTCATTAATCATAATTTTAATAGTTTATTGATCAAATTTCCAATCTTTTTTCATAAATATATGCATACCAGAAAGTTAAAACATTTAGTTGGAAGTTCTAGACATATATATTTTCTAAAATTTAAAAATAAATAGTTTCCTCGAAAGCAGTCACAGAAATATTAATTTCTGCTATTAAAAATACCATGATTTACAACATATAATTTACAATTTAATTTTATTTCGGACTATTTGAATTTTATTACTTTACTAATAATTGAAGATTCCACAGGATTTTCATAAATATTTGTCAAATACTTCTATTCTGTCTCGTTCTTATGTATGTATTTATATTATATAAATGTATTCTACCCATACCAAACTCCTTACTTCTAGCTGTCAAACCCTTTGAGAAGATTTCTCTTTTCAGATAAGATGACAGGCACCAGAGTATCATCCCTCATTCGCTCCTTTTAACTGTAACCGTGGATGATCTATTCAAGAGCATCGGGAATGTGGCGTAACTCAACCCCCACAGATGAGGACTCCCTCTCAGTAACATCTGGAATGTGGAAAAGTGAGAAGAGGCATATATATATGATCCGTTTCATCTAATGTAAGTAAAAACAGAGAATATAATAAATATTTCTCTTGCATCGCGCCGCTACTGTTTCATTTTATAAGAGAATACATTTGAATTATATTTTTTATTTATTCTATAAACAAAGAATATTCAGTGTATTTAATTATATAATTTTAATTTTGATAGCTATTCATTTTCTTAATTTTTAAAATATTATATTGATTTAAATTTAAATAAAAAACAAAATAACCATATTTAAATTCGGAATCTTGAAATTAAAGGTGAATTTTTTATAATGAAATAAAGGTTTCTTAGCATTAACATAACAATTTAATTAAAAATTTTAATTTTTTTCTTTTTTCTTTCTTACATATTTCTGTTTATATGGATAAAAGCCGCGAATAAATTTTGAGAAAGAGTTATATATTTAATTAAAGGGGATTAAAAATTAATAGTTTTGCAAATTAAATCATTTTAACCTTTAATAATTATAATGAAACATTTTGCTTTATACTGCAATTTAGCACTTCAAAGATATTTAAAACAATCAGTATAAAATAAGTAAAAACTGCAACTGTGATTAATATTTATTCATTTCAAACACATTAATTTAATTACAAATTAATGTGTTTGAAATGAATAACTATGTGTGTGTGTGTGTGTGTGTGTGTGTGTGTGTGTGTGTGTGTGTGTGTGTGTGTGTGTGTGTGTGTGTGTGTGTGTGTGTGTGTGTGTGTGTGTGTGTGTGTGTGTGTGTGTGTGTGTGTGTGTGTGTGTGTGTGTATGTGTGTTTTCAGTTAGTTCTAAAGTTCAATACAAATTCTTAGTGCTACTACATTCTAACATATAAAACGTTGTTTCGTAGCATTCAGGTATTTACTAAAGTAAATGTTTCAATGATAATTAGGATAATACACCTCAATATGAGGTCCATTATTTTATTATTTTCTAGTTATTTCATTCTTTCCACAAAGAAAAGTTAATTTACTAAACTTTTTAACCATTGGAATTTTATGTTTATAATTTGTGTTTTCACTTTAAATAACTTGTACATTAATATTCTCTGAAAAGATCAAAAATATTTGAACACTTAAACTAATCTAAAATTTTAAGGTAAGGAACCCTTGAAATATGAAATAATTTTCTATAAATAGGTACTCAAAAACTTCTTACATAATTTTAAATTATTTTGCAAAATCGTTCAACGTAAACTAATTTCGTTAATCTTGAAATTTTATACAAGTTAATTCAAAATTTGGATTGAATTTAAATAAATAAAGGTATTTCTAAATGATTTATTAACTTAAGCGTAAAATAAATCTAAGTCGACAAAAAAGCATAACATTTGATTCAAAACATAATTGATCATTTTTATTGAATAAATTATTTTTAAATATATATATAACGTATAAAATTGTAAATTCTACAAATTACTTTAGATTAAATTAAATGTAATTGCAAATAATGATAAACAAAAATTTTAAGTGATTTAAATTTGGATTAAAAGTTATATATAAAATATATTATGTTTTTTTCCAACTACTTCTAATTAAATAGGCACTTAAGTTAAATTGTTTCAAAATAAAATTAAGGAAAAGTATTTCTTGCTTATTTAAATATCACGTCCTTATTAATAACTCCTTGAGGGCAGCAGAAGTCCTATGATTTCAAACATTATATATATTTGTCTAATTTAAACAAAAGTACTTTCCAGCTATAAAGTTTTCTTGTGATTTTTGAAAAAATCTGAGAAACAACATAAAACAATGACAATGCAGTTTTACCTGGAAATCTTTATTAGATTACCACCCATAACAAATGTTTAAAGCTAGTTTACATTTAAGTTTTCTGAAAAAAATTTAAAAAAGAATTTATATAATTTTAATAAATACTAAAGCATTTAAATAAATTAAACATTTCAAAAAAGCATATACTGATAAAATCACATTATTGATATTTGGTATAAAATATTCTAAATTTAATCATTTCTCTTTCCTTTCGAAACGTATATTTATTTATCAATAAACTTTATTTTATTGTGAAAATCAAGTTATTGGCCCACTTTAATAGTAAATAAAATTTTTGTTTTAAATTCATTATAAGAGCTTTTTATTTTGTATACATAAGCGTTTCTGTTGATAAATACAATATATATTATAAATGTGTTAAATATTAATTTAGTATTCATTACATATTATGATAAATTACAATTACTGAGTTGTATTTAATTATGAAAAAATAAGCAACAAATCATAAACTAAATTTGTCACACATTTTCATAATTATAATCTATTGAATATATTAAAATATGATTGTTTTATTTATAGTTTGATTAAATAAGTCTGTTGTCATTTTTGTTTCCCCGTTCCAGAAGTTATCTTTAAATTGATTCCATCAATGAATCAATTTGAAGATAACTTCTAATGTGGCCATTTGTCTTAGAAATATTTTCATGGACATATTACTTCTGTTTATCTTAAATATTTTATTCAGAGATTAACTCAATGTAACTCTACAATTTTATTCAAGAATTTCCTCAAGGTAATCGAAGAAATTTAAAATATTTCGACTAATCAATTAATAAAAAGACGTTCAAAATATTTGGCAGAAATAATTTTGTTGAAAAACGGTGAATCACCTTCTCTAAAGTTACATTTAAATACATTATTAATAACTACAAGAAATTTTTTTAAAAAAAAAACGCTTTCATTTTTCTTTTCCTGGCTTTTTCGCGGGAAATGCGCATCTAAAAGCAAATCATGAATATTCCATTGTTGAACAATTTTCCCACAGAAAATACCCATAAACTTTTCTCTTCCACTTTCACTCTCATGGGAATTTTTCACTTTTCTAAAGTTCTATTTGCATTTGCGCTGAATAGAAAATTTCTGGAACTATTCTCGCAAATCCTGCAGAGATCCCCCAGTAACCGAGAGAAAGAGAAATTCTAACAAGTTAAAATGTTAGTTTCATTAATCGGATTTTATCCACACGTTACATGTGCTTTTCCTCTATCTTTTCTCCATTTCGGTATACTATGGTATTCAGTGAGATTAAATTACAAAATTATTTGGCTTGCTATCATTGAAATAAATGTTACAGGAATTTTTTAATTTATAGCTAATTCTATAGATTTGTTTCACGATGTTATATGATTCTAACAGAGTGACTCTTGGACATCTTTTAATCCGGTTATAATTAAATAGTTTAAAGAAGTAATTAATGTTTTTACTGTTAAAAATTACAGAAAAGATATCATTCTCAAAGATTTTCTTAGTTTCCTGTTTTCAAACTAAATATTGAATTACACAATCTGTGAAATGAATCAATGAATTGATGAGAAAATACATTGAATAAATATTTCAATTATTTTATCTGTGATTCAATGTTATAAGCTATAGTTTTAATTTGACGGTTTGTATTGTACAAAAGTACACATTAGCTTATTGTGGATAATCTCAGGTGCAGTATTACTAAATCATGCTAATAATGTGTTTCAAAGATTGATTTATTCACATGAAGCTTATTTAATACTATAAAAACATGATATTTATAAACTATATTTTTTTGGACTTGAAGTTCGGTCATTTTTACCCTTTTGAAAACGAATTAGAAGCTATGTTGAGAAATTTTCATATAAACTTTAACATCAAAATGTTTTTAATGATTTTCAGTACATACTTTACTTTTATAAGATAACTATATATTGTTTATATGATTTCATCACGAATTGTAATTTAATAATTAGATTTGATTGTTTAAATGAAATCTGATTTTCTAAAGAATAAAATCTAATTAAATTAAATATTGCGTGAAAAAATTTAAATTATTAAATATAAATATAGAATATTTCTCTAAAGATTTTGCAAACAATTAATTACATCTACTAAGACTAGATAAGTAAAAAATATTATCAAATTAAAATTTTTATATTTATTTATGTCATAGTATATAAATATCATAAAAGAAGCTCAATAAAATATACATTTTTATTGTTACGACGAGCTGAATAACAATTATTTTCAAAAAATGTATTTAGATGCAAAGAAAATGCCTAAGAAAATGCCTAAAAAGTAAATGCCTAAAAATAATATAACAAATTTTCGCAACAAAAAGTATTCAAGAAAAAATAAACTTCCAAGATACAATCAAAACATTTGAGTTAAAAGAAAATTCATTTTAATGAAATTAAACAGAAAGAGTAATTTATTTAGAAAAAAGCTATGCAATTATAAAAAATGATCATACATAAACTAACTCACTTTAAATTCTTCAAACAGAAAGAAATTTTGAAATATAAAGGGAAATCTGACGTGTTTGTGGAAGACTATAAATGATCTTTCTAATTCTAGTCAATTTTTTTAATAAAATAGCAAGTTTCATTCACTTAAATCAAAACAAGCAAATTCATAAAAAAAGTATTATCATATTTATATAAATTCAAAACGATTCTTTTCACATATAAAAAATTCATAAATTTAAAATTTAAAAATTTTGCCGTTTAAAGGTAAACATTAAAAATACAATGGAATATTAAAAAGCATTAGTATTTAAATTAAAAATAAAAACAGTGAGTTTATTAAAGCATACAGCAGATGTAAAAGAAATCTAAATCTATAAAAACGGAAAAGATAGTACTGAATTAGCATACTGGGCACTCACTCAAAAAATAGATTTAATAAAATCATTTTTTCCAATGGCAGATTGTAGACAGTTACAACTGCAACAGAGTCTATTAATCTATTTTTCCATGATACCAAGGAACCGGCCAGACACAGGGACCTCTTAGCCATCGAGGCGTTGCCCCGGGTGCACACCACTGGGGGTGGGCCACCATCGCACCCTCACACATGCCATAGGGACCCGTTTATAGGGTATGCATCATTCATAATTCATTCACACACACACAAGGAAAGGACAAAGACAGGATAGAGAGAAAGTACATCCCTGCCTGAACCGGGATTCGAACCCAGTACCTCTCTATCCGTAGTCAGGCATGCTGACCACTAGACAAGTTGGCCGGCTTAATAAAGTCTACAATGCTCAATTGTAGGCCGTATCATATCTACATTTTGAGTGTCTAACGCATACAATTGCAACACTTTTTTTTCTTAATTGTTTAATGATTTCTACAAAAAAATTTTCAAGTACAGTACACTTCTGTAATAATATCATAATATCTGATTGAGAAAATTCGCAGTAATTATATTGTCTATGACTTTATTATAAACCAATATCAAGTTTTCCTTAAGGTTCAAATTTAAGTTTTTATGTAATAATTATACTGTAAATAAATGAAGTTTAAAATAAATACTTTCAATAGAAACTAATACGTACTTTGATATAGGTACTTAAGTAATTTTAAATTTTTTAATCCGTCACATATAAAACTTGAGTACAAAAAGAAAAGCATTAGTGTTTCTCTTTTCCAAGCCAATATCGGTTTGCATCAAGTTATTGAATATTTCTATTGTTTGAAGGAATTTCTAGAAAAACCTCAATTATTTTTTTAACGAATTGACAGTGATAGTGTGTTCGATATCTGCAGCATTCATATTAAATCCAGCAAAAATGCATTGCACATGCAATGATTTTGCTTACAAACTAAGTTTATACATTATAATTTTTTTTAAAAAAAATTATATTTTCCATAGAATTATTCTTTGTTTTTATCTTTTAACACTCTGTTCACATACACTGCCAAATAATGTGTGTGTGTGTGTGTGTGTGTGTGTGTGTGTGTGTGTGTGTGTGTGTGTGTGTGTGTGTGTGTGTGTGTGTGTGTGTGTGTGTGTGTGTGTGTGTGTGTGTGTGTGTGTGTGTGTGTGTGTGTGTGTGTGTGTGTGTGTGTGTGTGTGTGTGTGTGTGTGTGTGTGTGTGTGTGTGTGTGTGTGTTTAAATTTTACTGAAATTGCAAAGATATTTATTATTTTTTGTAACACTTATGCTTAAGAAAATTGAGAATTTATCTCAAATATATAAAACAAAGTGATGTCAGATTGATATGTTTATAAAATATACATAATTTTTATTTTCATTAATATATTGCATCCCAATTACTATTCATTTAATAAATAATATTTAAGATACAATATCTTTGAAATGAGTGCAATGATCATTTAAGAATTCACAGGCACATGTTTGTTATATTTATTGCATATTGTGTTCATATTAAAGATTTCCGAAATGCAATAATAAGATTGAGTATAAACCAATCAGAAATGTATCTGTGTGTGATACTACTTAAATTAGAAGATTTCCTTATATAACTAAGTATTCGACATTTTTTAAAAATTAAACTACCATGATCTTTAATTTTAAAAATCACATATATTTTTAAAGCTTAATAAAAATAACAGTTTCGTCAATTTATAGACAATGTTAAATTTTTGCAACCACTATACCATTAATAACATAAATCGAAAACAATTGTTAATAAAATGTAACTACAAAATTTCTTGCTTTCACTCAGTGATTAATATGTACAATATAGAGTTTTTTAAATATTCAAATTCAAATCCGCGTTTATGTATCTTGTATCATAAATAATACTTTGACACATTATTAGCACCAATTTAATATTGAAACCTAAGAAGATGTAGTTTGAAATAAGTAGTTGTTAAATAAGTAGTCTATGTTTTTGAAATAAGTAGTTGTGTTGCTTTTCCCATTAAAATCAAGGCATCTATGTGACTCGTAAATCGAGAGCAACGAAAGCAGCGAGCTTCTTTGTTTATAAAAACTCCAGTACTTCTGCAATCGAATCAATCAGCATTACAATGCTTCTCCATTTGCTCACTCACTCAAGAAAAAATCGATTTACATGTCTAGAATGTTTAGAATAAATTCTGCTGCCTCAATGTTTGTTCTTTTAAATTTGATCGTCTAGTTGTCACTACTTTGAAGTCATTCAAGTTTATTTCAATTTATATTTTCTTTCGGTTTCCTTAAAATGCAGCATATATTTAATAACATTTCCTGTTGTCAATATATATATATATATATATATATATATATATATATATATATATATATATATATATATATATATATATATATATATATATATATATATATATATATATATATATATATATATATTCAATCTGATTTACTGATTTGGCTTTATGTATTTATTTTTTTACTGTATGTTTCATTTATGTGAGTATCTTCTAATTTTCTGCTTTTATATTTATTCAAATGTTTTACCTCTGTTCTTTTAATACGAACACACTTTGGGGGAATCGCTCGAAGATCTTTAGACATTTGTCCCTTTGAGCATGTCAGAAAAGAGTGTTCTTTCTTTTTACATAGCTGGCCATCTCCCACCTGATGAAGACGTGGTCCCTATGCCTTCTTCTTTTCATTTGTTTCGTATATTTTAGTGTTTTTCCAATTTCATATTTTTCATGTTTTATCTTATTTATATTGGGGCAAAAATCTTTCTTTAACTGCTTTTGCGCTGCAAGATTTCCTGTTATATTGTATTGTATTTATTTATTACTTTATGTATATTTATATTTTTTGCTTTATACATTAATATATATATGTATATATTTATACATATATATATATATATATATATATATATATATATATATATATATATATATGTATATATTTATACATATATATATATATATATATGTAAATATAAAATGTAGTAAGATGTAGAGAATATACTCCTAAATAAGTTTAGGGATATAAAGGAGAAATGGGAGAAAAATTAATACAAGTTATTTATAGGTATGCGCAGAATAATTGTAAAATTAAAGATGTATGTTAATCTTATTCAGAAAAATGTAAAATATATACTTAAGACAAATTTTCAATTGTATAAAGATAGAGAATTTATAAACATGATAGAAGTTTATAGATATTAACGCTTCAGTTATCAATAATTTTTCAATAAATTAGGGAATTAAACTTACTTCAACCTCGGTCTACTTTGTAAAATCTTCTTAAATATGTGATCATTTTAATAATAAGTTATTTTAATTGATTTAAATTAATAATATTTTTTAAAATTTTCTAACACTTTGATATCAAATTTTTAAATAATCAATATGTTTATTTTCAGTGGGTAGATAGAAACAGTTAAATCAGTGAAGAATTCAAAATTTACATTTGAAATTTTGTAATTTACATATATATTATTTTACCATAAATATTTTAGTATATCTCCAATAAAATATTTTTTCATCTTGAACTGTTTAACTAATTTATTACGTTAAATGAAGGATTCTTGCGAAGGAATATGATGCGAGCATAAATTTCTTTCATGACTGTAATTCAGGGAGACAAAATTCTAAAAAATATAGTTCATATACATGTAAAATGGAATTATTAAGCCTGCGTATCAGGTTTATAATTATAATTACATGAAATTCAATAAAAATTCATAAAATGTATTTTATTTCATGTACATGATACCATTCCTGATTATTTTATGTGAGAAGAATCATATTAAATATAAGACTGCTTTATTTCAATAAAATTTAAAATTTCTCTAGCATAAGCCTTTTATTCAACACAAAATACTACTATTGTTAATGAGAGGTATTGAATATTAAAATATCTTTCTCTAAGTATCATAAATAAGTTCTAAAATGATTTATTGTATAGAATCGTTTTCACTAAATAAATAATAATTGATAACTATGCATAATTAATCTCTTCAAACTGTAACAAAATCCAATGAATCTGATTTTTAGTTGCAATGTTTGAAACATTGTGCTCTTTAATACTTTCTGAAATAATCTGAAATAAAAAATGACTAACATAATCGAGTACATAAGCTAAAATAGAAGTCTGAGCATTAGAATCAATCATGTTGAAATTTTTCAGATCAATATACCTGTTCCATTTACGTAAGCATGTTTTATTCTTATTATTTTACTTGTGTGGAAAATCATTAAAGCATTTTATATTATAATGACTCATATGATGACATTACAATATTTAAGAAAGGAACCAATGCAAAAATATTTAACGTATTTTTTATGTCAGCAACCCATAAACGCTTACTAATTTGTATCCAGTGTGTGTGTGTGTGTGTGTGTGTGTGTGTGTGTGTGTGTGTGTGTGTGTGTGTGTGTGTGTGTGTGTGTGTGTGTGTGTGTGTGTGTGTGTGTGTGTGTGTGTGTGTGTGTGTGTGTGTGTGTGTGTGTGTGTGTGTGTGTGTGTGTGTGTGTGTGTGTGTGTGTGTGTGTGTGTGTGTGTGTGTGTGTGTGTGTGTGTGTGTTCGTTCGTTCAACAATGATTATATACCATGCCCTTTGACCATGTACTTTCCAGTCTCATAGAAATATAAACATATACAGATAACCAATAGAAACAGAAATATATGTTTATAAATAATATATTTGTTACACTTGTTTGCATATATAATTCAAATCAAAGCAAATAGTTTAAATACCATTATTTATTGCTATATTTTAAACTATGCACTAGATAACTTTGTGAAATATAAATGTTTAAATATCAAATGTAATAAAAATCCGTATCAAAATTATGTAAGCAATCAGTGCAGATATTTTTATAAAAGTATATTATAAGAATATTTATAAAATAAATACACAAATATAAAGTGTACATTTTAATAAATTAAAGCATCGAAAAGTATTATTCTTCTTTCGAATCATTTATCATGTTTATTCAATAACAGCTTTAAGAAAAAATTTAAAAAAAAAATGTTATAGTATTACAGGAAGATTATTTTCTCGCGTTTAAAAAAAGAAATGTAATCAAAGTCTTAGAAAAAAATGAATACATGCTAAATGTATTTTTCTAAATTTATAAATATTCGTATAAGTATGCCATTTACACAAAGCTTATTTAAACGTCTTAACTTTTCATTTATCAGTAAAATTTGATTGAACTAAAATTTTCAATCATATTTTCGTCGCTTCATTAAAATTTGTGATTTACCAAATAGTGCAATAAGATTTTTTCATAACATTTTTAGCATATTTTATTTAACTTAATATCATTTTTGTTGAAAAAATTAATTAATATTTGATGAATATAGTAAATCGGAAATATCTTCCTTAATAATTAAGAATATACTATAACAATTTTATTCATAGACAATAGGGAAAACAACGCATAATGAGCATTCAGTGTTGTTTATAAGCAAACCAATTAATCAACTCAGAATTTACTGTTTCTAACTGCATCATTGACCGGAAATTTGCGTCTTTATAATTAGGGGATTGAATAGAAGCGGGACTTGTTTATCATATTGATCGCAAATGCAACCTAATTCAATCAGATTTAGAGCTGAAATATAAAGTTTATTTCCTGATACTCATGGAATAAGACACTTAATTGTTTTCCTCATTAAGACTAATGTTACAATAACAATTGTTAGTTTTATTTTAAAAAACTCTGATGTTTACAGAACTTCTAATCAAATTTATTACTACTGACGAATTTATCTTTTTCTTATTTTTAAGATTGTAAATTACGAATTTACGTTTGAACATTATTTTATATATATGCTGTAATTCGTATAAATTTCCTTTATATTTATTGTGAGCTTTTAAATCATTGTCACTCAGGCTCCATGAAAATCAGACAATTTTTAAATTTCTAAGCTTAGAAAATTTTCTAAAGAACACTGCTATGAATTCTAAGCTTTAATTTTTTGTTTTAAATTAGATTTTTTTACAATACCAAAATTGCTTACTTATCTGAAATTTGTAGACTTAATGATTACATTTATTGTAGCTGATATTCTGGCTGAAAACAACTTTCTTTTCACATGATTTTAATCTATTTTGCGCAGGTGCACAGGTTTACGTTTTGTTTTCGTTTAATGAATGAAAATCTGTATTAATGTTGTCAACTCTAAATTAGATAATAAATATGAAAACTCATTATTTTTCACATTTTAAAAGAAAATATTTCACTCAAAAGTCTGAACAGAAAATACAATTTATTTCATAATTATATGTCTTAAGTATTTTTAAATGCGTGAAATAAATAATTCCTAAATTAAATCCCAGTTTAAAACTTGAAATTAAATTTCAACCTGCAATCAGATGGCTGGCAAAAATTACATCCAATTTATTTCCTGATACATATTTCGAAATATTCAAAAACTTTTTTTATATTCTAAAAATAACTGAGCTTATATAAACTTTTATAATAAAAGCATAAAATCCATAATCCATGTCAATTTCTTTAGTTATTTCATTACATGTAATGGAACTGTTTGTAAGTAAAATGCTAAATTGATCATAATGCTGTTCCTACCTGTAAATATAATTTTGTTTACAGATTTTAAGTTAATTAGTTTAACATTGGCACAGAATAGGCTAATCATATCGATTCAACATTTAAATCTATTTTAAAACATAAACTGCGGAAATCTATTTTAGCTGTTTCACACATGAGCATTTTTATTACTTTTAAAATTAAAATGGATTTTCGGTCTCTTTTATCCCATATTGAATAATTTTAAAGCAATGTATTCAATTGCAAATATCAATTAGCATTGTAATACTATTCCGTTTCTATTATAATGCAGAAAAAACATTGATTTATGCAAGTTTGTGTATAGGCCTTACAAAAATAAATTATGTCTCTCAACACAACATCTGTTATTTTTATATTGCAACATTTTAAGATCTTTTCAAAGCATTCAGCTCTCTCATTTCTCATTTTCATTATTTTCAAATATAGAATTCAATAAACACAATTCCAGAATGTTGTTTTCATTGTTAGATATTTTCTTTTTAATAAAATACTCGGATCCAATTTTATTTCATTTTGTGTTTGAATTTTCTAAACCTATTTATTCATTGTTGTGATCTTTTTGCATGTATATTATTGAATACAAAATAGATTAAGATTACTTTGTTCCTCTCATACACACAAATGCGCATATATTGAATACAAATATGACGGAAAATTGTTCCGAATGCAGAGTTTTCAGAAAAACTAATCGTTTTAAAAGTATTCTCTCGTTTTATTAAATAGATAAATATATAAAAATAGTACAAGCATAAACATTTAATAAATTAAAATGTGAAGGTAATAAAATCATGTGTATATTGATTTTAATTTACGATATATTTTCTCGAATGCTATACTAATAATCTCAAGCATTGTACTTTTGGAAATTAAATATTGCTTTAAATTATTCTAAACAAAATATTAACATTTTATTTGTCATGTGTTACTCAGATGAGTAATTGCTTATGAATCATATATACAAACTGATATTACTTTAAAAATATTTTTCATAAACTGTTTAATTCATATAAATAAAGAATTCTCATATATCATCTTATTAATAACTATTATGTTTTCTAGACATTTTACTTAATTATTGAATACAATATATTCTACATAATGCATTGCAATTACAATTTAAGTAATATGACATTTCTCTGATTTCAATTTCATTTTTTATATATTTTGTAACATTCTATCATAAATAATTTCATATATTAAAATTTAAGAAATGAAAAACAATTTTTATATGAATTTTATTTAGCTTTATTACTTTCCAATTCCTATCATGAAAGTGCATATTTAACATTATGCTTTAATTTTATTTAATCAAACTTGTAGAAACATTTTGAAAAATAAATATTATTTTTATGTTTGTTGCAATTGTTCATTGTTATAATTATGTATCATTATAAAAATTTTAATATGCAACTCAATCAATAATGTTTCATACCAAATTATTAATTAGCATTTCTATTTCTTTTAATAACATTTTATTTATATCTGTTTCAATAAGATAAACTATTACATGATCATTTTTCGCCCAAATACGGTAGTTTCGACATTACTATTAAAAATATAAAATTTTCAGGTTTTAAAATTTTTAGTAAGATATATTAATATTTTGTGTAATTGATTCTTAGTAGAACAATATCATTAAAAAAGATTTTTTTATTCAAGAGACCCTTTTATGTTATATTACACTTAAAACTGTCTTCAAAGATAAAAGATTTGTGTATATATGACAGATTTTTATCTAGAAATATTTTGTAAACAGCGTGTTAAGTAATCACTATTAATACATTTTAGGAATTTCTAATTAACACAATAAAAAATTTAAAATTTTGGGAAATATTAATACTACATATATTTATGAACAAATTAAAAAGATATATAGAAATCATTTTCTATTAACTTTTATTTAAAAGATTGTAAGTGCTTAAATATTTCTAAATACTTTATTAAAATTTAGTTAAATCTTAACTTCTTAATTAAGATCTTAGTTAAGAAAAGTTATTGCTTTTTTCTAAAATTTTATTTATTCAAAATTGAAAAAATTTTGAAAGTAATTAAAATTGCATTGTTAAAAGAAAAACTGCATTTAAGAATAGCAGAATCTTGAAGTAAAAATTTGATTCATAAATATACTTTATCATTAAAAATTACTACTATGAAAATTAGATGTTTTTTCATAATATAACCTAAATAAAACAAATTAGATATATTTTATGCAGAGAAAACCTTTGTCTGTGATATAGTTAATTTTTTTTAATTTCTAAAAATTAGTATGTTATTAGTTCTGTGTGTAAAAAATAATCGAAAAAAATGTATTAAAACATTTGTTTCTAGTTGGAACCTTGAAATTAATATTTTTATGTATTTATAATGATTACGAATATATAATATAAAAAATAATAAATTCTTTGTTTACAAGTCCTCATTTTATTAAGATGTGGGATATAATTAAAATATCTTATCATTTCCCACTAGACTATCCAATATATCTTTGCAATTAACTAAACAATATTTTTTTTGAAGATACTGACATCACGTATTCATTGCAAGTAAATATTTCAGATTATGATTGTATTTTAACTCACTCTAATTTTCTTATAAAATGAAATGGTGTACTTAATCAAATATTTTACCTTTATAAAAATCATTATATTTGCATAAAAAATTATCTTTGCTTTGATAACATTTAATATTGTATTTTAATATATAAAATTTTTTAATAATGAAACGCTTAAACACATATTCTTCAAAATTGTGCTTACTTTATCCAAATATTTTATTTGCTTTAACAGCCTGCTTAAAACAAATAATAACGTAAAAGAATATATTAACATTTTAAGATCGTTCATATGGAATCAAAAGTGAAGTAGTTTACTCTATTTTTTCTCAAATTTATTATTGCCATTTCATTTCTGACCAATATTGCTATATTAAAAGGAAGATTTTAATTTGTCTTGATCAAGATTAAAAATATCTGCAAAATCAGATCATAAAACATTCATTTCAAGATATCTCAGAGCAAGAAAATATTTTGTAACCTTTCATATTTACAGCAAGTATAAATGCTCTGTTCAGTTTTGCACCAAAATACTATTGTTTTTCTTTTCCGACCTATATGATAAACAATAATTTGTTAAAATATCATTGAAAGATTTTTACACTAAATCTCTGTTTTTTAAATTTCGATACTTAAAGCTTTTCAACCAATAATATTTTTCACGAATAGCATTTTTATAGAAGATATGTCAAAAATCAAGAAAATTTATTTTGGTGTCCAGAAAAGGAAAATACATGAAGTTTCTTCCCTATAATTTGAGTGTTAAAATTTGAATCTTAATCTAGTACCCAATGAACTTAACGAAAACCAAGGAAGCTATGAACGTAACCTTGTACTTAACAATATTACCCAATGAAAAATTATTTCAAAGAAAACGTCTTTGTATACAATGTAGTATAAAATCTCAAACTGAATTGTCTCCTTTTTTGAAAAAATAGTGCAAGCAGACCATTCTCTAAAATGGGTATCAATAGATTTTTACATTGATTTCTCAACTTGTAACATTCAAACTTCTTTCTATCTTTTGAGACTATCTTAAATCAGTTCAACAGAGAGCTATTGAGGCATTTTGAATCGAAAAACTTAAATAGCCTACCACCTCGGAAACCATTTCTGGAGTTTTTGGAAATCAGAAGATCTGGGGTAAATGGACATTAACCCTCGAGCTTGCAAGGACACAGGTGGAAGGATGTTGCAGAGTGAGATAGCGTGGCCTCTTTCGTATAAGAGATAAACATATGACCTTTTTGTAAAATTGTAAATGCAAAATAATTATTTGTGTAAATTAGTCAATAAATGTTTGTAGAAAATAAAGGGAGGTATTATTCAAATGAAATTTCTGGATTTGTTCTGAAGAATATAATCAACTTCTATTGCAAAGTCCTGTTTTCCAGTGCACGTGATAAATCTTTTTCTGTTTCTTTCATTACCTCAACATATTCTTATTGCCCTCAACGTAGATTAACTAACTGCTACGAATGTTCAAAAAATTATTAAAATTAAATACTCAATTTGCTGTAGATATTATAAACCTCCATTAATATTGTCATAAATACACAGTTTTCTAAGAGTTGTGTCATCTGACTACATTTCTTCAAAAAGATTTACAATTGTATGCAATTGCACGTACGGAAGAAAAGTAATCTTCTTAAAATTTTAGAATCATGAGAAATATTTTAAAGCTAATTAAGGATTTAAATTTTCCTAATTCACCTTTTTTTAATCCAGATAGAAAAAAATGAACAGAAATTGATTAAAGTGACAATTCAATTGATGATAAAATGAAAAACATTAATTTAAAAACTGTCTATATTAGCGAAATACTCATGTAATCATATAACTTTACAACTGAGGCGGCATATTTTTAGTCATCAACATTGATAGTATCATGAGATCACAAAATATAACATTTTTTATCGTATCTTTTCTATTTAAAGAGAAATTAAAATACTGATGTGTGCGTTATACGTATTTTTATTTCATAAATATTAATAAAATTTGAGTCACAAGCCTTGAATTTAATTCTCTTTTTTAAACATTTTCTTAAAATTTCCTTAATTTTTAATTTATTAAATTTACTATTTACGAATATCACAAAAATAAGAGTAAATAAGTGTTTTATAAGTGTGGTAAAAATGTTCTGACTTCAAATACTATGTTTAGCAAAACTCCAAAATTATATTATTTTGTATGATTAGTTCACACACACGCGCTATGCATTCAAAACGGTAATGATTGTTGTTTCCAACTAAATGAGGAAAAGTTCAAATTTACTTTTTAATTTTGTTTTCAATGACAAAACAAATATTATATCTGCAATCACAATGATAATAATAAGATTACTAGATTTATCTTTCCATTCTTTACTATGTAAGTATAATATAAATGTGTGTATTCTCTGAAAATGTGAGTTAAATATTTATATTCCAGTGCTAATGTCTTCTTCATTGCTAAATTATTTACCGATCTGCAATTGTATTTACATCCGAAGATCAGATGATAGTATACATTTACCAACATTCAACATATAATTAAATACTACTCTAGAAACATAAATTTTTATTGAAAATAATTATCTGCTCCATTTTCTTGAGCTTTATCAATCTAGATAAATGCAATGATTTCTCATGATTTTGAGATTTCACTTATGTTATTTACATATAAGATTATTTGTTCATATACGTTTTGTGATTCAGAGATACTAGTATTTCCCAATGTGTGTTATTTATTTCTAAATTATTATCTTTAGTATGATTCCTTCTATATTTTTAAATAAAGTTTATTTTTTAGCTCTAACTATTTTCATATTATTGAATTTCCTTGAAAAATAGTATTAAAAAACTTGAAATGTAACAATTATAAATTCACTTTGAACACTTTCATTATAAATAAATTTAATAAAATATGCTTTAAAATAATGAAGAAAAACAAAATATGTAACATGATGTATTATATTTCATTATGATGGATTATACATTATTCCTATTAATACACACACACACACAATACTCTAAAATGAATCAAAATTTAAGAAATCTGTGTTGTTATTATAGAAATACAAATATTCCTTATTTTTCATTAATTCATCCTTGAAGTGAAAATATGCTCATGATTTAAATAACAGTGAGTAAGAAAAAATTTATTTCATTAGTAAAATGTTTACATTTTTAAAACACATTATGTTTATTCAATTTCATATGTCTTGTTGAAAGTTGCTATCCATTTCTTACTTTGACTTAGTAGAGTAAATACTTTTTGTCAAATCTTTTTGTACCTAATTACCTTTTAAAGTAATCAACAATCATCTGAAATCATAAAACAATATTCCCTCTCTCCCGCTTGAAAAGGGTTTATGATAAATATTCCAAATATATAATAAAAATTAAATTAAATATCAAAATGAATAATAGAATTAACTATTTACTAGATTATTTTGTGGGAAATATTTGGTCCAATTAATTTGATAGATTTCTTGATTGAAACCTAGAGAATTCTACTGTTTCATTTGCACAGTTTTATTTTAGCAAACTATTCTTTGATTTGTGATTAGTTTATATCGCATTTAGTTAAGATACAAATCCAAAAATTAAACGGGTGTTTTGTGATTTTTTTAAACTATGAGATAACATATAAATCCATTATATGTAAGAAATAATTTTTGATTGTGAGAATCATGTACTATGAAATAAAATGTAAAAAATATGATGTTGTAGTTAATTTCAGTGTGAGTAAAATATAACTACGAAACTCAGTTTCAATATTCTGCCCAACAATGTTTTAAAATTTTTTGATTAACATTAGATTAAGTTATGAGAATAATATTTCAAATCATTAAATTTCCAAATGTCTTTATCTATTTTCATATAAGTTTATACGTAAATTCTTAACATTAATCTGCATACTTTTTCCAAATATATTTTTGTATTAAAATTACAATCTAAAATATCTAAAAATTAATTTGTATCATTTTTCTCTTGAATTCCTGATGTGTTTTCTATCTTTCAAATAACAAGACTACTTTTCAATAATCTTAACATAAAGCTCCAGTAACTTTTAAAATTAAATTGTTTTTGGGAGAAAATAAATTAGTTCTTAAAGTAATTATCAAAATGAATTATTTCGATAAACAACATGTACTGTATTTGTGATTCAATTTTCAGAAATTATGTGTTTGGAAATATATTTAATTCAATTGTAGGAAATATATGGTATAAATGTTTGCAAGGGAAACATTAATGATCGAAATAAATTTTGTTGAGTTTTGCAAAGAGTACCCAGGCCATGTTACAAACTTTAATTACCATGTTCCAGTATTTAAACAAGTGCATTATCATTTCCCTTGATTATTGTACAAAAATTAAGTATTATTAAAATGGCTTTTCCACAGTACATCTCAGCTGCTTGTTAACCTAGCTGCTCTGTCAAAGTTTATTGATATTTTCTGAAATGAAATTAACGATTAGCCTGCGAAAAACATTTTCAGCAATTGATATATTATGTTAAAATTATTTGCTGTTCTATTCGTTTGCTTTACTTCTTTTTTTTTTATTGCATTCTATTTGAAATATTAAACGGCGAATTTTAAATACTTAGTAAAATAAACTCGTCAATTTTTCTTTGTAATATGTTTGAATGATAAAGCTTAATATTTTGATTTCCATTTTTTGTTATATTCCCTTAATCTTGTTAATTTATTTAAGGCATGATACATCATATGCAATAAATATATTTGTTTCTAAAACTAATAGATAGCTAGAGGTGGAATAAATAATTTCACATATATTACGAATACTAAAATAAAACTATAAAAATATGTTTCCGAAAATGTGGTATATATTATTTAATAAAGTGAAATATATTATTAGAATATGTAGTTCAAATAAATATATTCTGTAGTGAACAATTTAGCAAAAAATAATTTGTAAACATTTCTTAAAAAATAACATCAATAAAATTTAAAATAATGATAGGTAATAGTAAACAATATCAGTAAATGTAGTTGATTGAGAAAATTGGTCAATAAGTAAGTAAATTTAGAATTCTCATAAAGATTTGTATTTATTATGGTTTATAATTAAATTACCTCCTTCAAAAATTAATATTATATAATTATAATTAAATTTCCTATAAAATATAGATTATTTACAGAAATATTTCCAATGTATTAATTATTTTCCATATGTATACAAGTACACAAAAATTAAAATTCCACTATTCAAAGAGCCCTAGGAATTGTTTTATTAGTCCGAAAACTAAAAATATTTGGATAATAGACACTTTGAAATATGTAATCAAGATTTCCGAAATAAAAAAATATAAGAAAATCGCGGTGAAATAGCACTACTAGACAGCACATTTCAATAATACTTGCAAATATCACCATCCTAAAAGGAAGAAGTTATCCGTGTCACAATCATGAGCACTGCCCAATACCAACATCTTCTACTCAAATGGAGCTACCACAACCATGAGAATGCAGCGACAACTATGAGAGAGCTACTCTATGTCAAGGCACATCATAAACCGATGTCGGATAGTGTCTTCAGAAATTTTATGTGGAACTTCAAGTGAAAAAGAGTAGCAAGTCTTTTCTCCTGGAAAGAAAAGGGAAAAGAGCAACATCACCATCGTAAAGTATGTTGCTACATTGGTCAATATTGGAAGCCAATAGAGAGTCACATCATTGAATCATCAATGAATCTACCATTTCGTGTGCATTTGAAATGTGGTATTTCACCATCTTATAAATCCTGCTTAGAATTCTGATCAAGTAACGCACAAGATTCATTCCTTTTGTGAATGCAATCTAGACCTAGATACTCTCGAAGCAGATACTCTACTTCGAGAGTATCTAGGTCTCAATCAATGACCTAGATACTCTCAAAGCATTCATTTTATAATTTCTAGTGAGCATATATGAATAGCTTAGAAATTATTGTGGAATGACAAAATCCATTTTAAACACAATGAAGGGAATACTGATAAATACTGAGAACACAATCTGACAATGGTTTAAGTTGTATTTTGGTGAGGAAGCCTCAAGTGAAGAACCGCATACTCTTGCCTGATACTAAAGCAGTTGCAGTCTGAATGCTTATTGCTGAATTCATTATAAGTGCCGCCAGACGAATTTACTTACTGTTTTGTTACTGTACAAGATCATATATACGTAATTTCTATACTACTGTCTACTCTCTACAAGAAACCATATTCTTGAAAGTTCAAGTTCTATCATAATTCCTTTCAACATTTGTTGAGATAATTATTCACAAATTCATAAAACATATAGTTAGCTAATATTTTCCATTAACCAAGTCTCTGACATCACTATATCTCACGCTTTGAAATTTCTGGATATGTGGTTTGGTTTGTTTGTTATTCAACGGTCATTTTTTTGCACACAAGGGCCAATTAGACCGGGACCTACGGTTTAAAGTGGATTCCGAACCACTACAAGCATACATGCCCAGGGTGTGATTCGAACCCACAAACTGTTGAACCGAAGGCAAGAGCTTCTGGATATGTGGAGTTATGAATATGTTTGGCATTTGCGTGCACTGAGGACCGTATTCGCAAAAATGAGCAGAATATGCATTTTGGCTTTATCTCTTCAGTGGTGAAAAAGGTGATTTTCAAAATAAATTCCTTTGTCACATATGATAGTTCGTATAATAAACATGATTTAAATTACTGAATTGCATGCTCAGTAATTATATGTTGATGATTTTCTTATAATAAATTGCAAGTACAATATAGAAATTATATATTGTCCTTAAGTAGTTCCTTTTACGTAAAAACACTAGTTCTTCAATATTTCGGGAACTTAAATTGTAATTTAATTAATAGATTCTGCTCTTCATAACTGATGCATTCGCTAACCGAAATTTTTTAACTAAATTTTTTATAATATTTTTAAGACTCAGGTTCTTAATTCCTATTAAATTAAATATTGCTAAAACAAATATTTATAGCAGTTTGAATTCCTTAAGCCAAGTGACCAAGAAAAACTGAAACACTGATTATAATATGAATTCATATAAGTTATATAAATGCTATTTATATATATATATATATATATATATATATATATATATATATATATATATATATATATATATATATATATATATATATATATATATATATATATAATTATTTTTCATTTAGTAAGAAAGTGTACAGGAATAATAATTCCAGAATACTGTAGAGGAATAATAATCTCCAAAAACTTTTTTTTATTTTTTTTTTTATTTATAGCCTCAGAATATAATAGTTTTCATGAAATATAACTTCTTTGAAATAAACCACACTAAACTAATTCTAAATTTTCTTTCTTCTATCTTATAGAAAGTATATTTAGTTCTTAAAAAATTCTTTCAAAATTCATCAAAACATTTTCGAATTAAAATTTATATAGAAAATAAGTACGTATTTTGTAATTTTAAAGTTAAAACATTTTAAATATGTAAACTTTATTTGGGCATCAATTAAAGTAAACAAATTTATTATATTCTTATTTATTTTCTTAAAAGGAATAGACAATTTATTTCGTAGTAATCAAGATTCTAACAAAAAAAAAAGATTCTAATAGAACAGAAAATTAATACAACTCCTTCTAAATCTCTTATTCCTTTTTATTTGCTTAATCATATACTTTAAGCAGCATTTGTTAAAAATTTCATCTCAGAACGATAAATAATAATGGAGAGCAATTTAAGAGTTTTCAAAAGGTGAAAAATAGTAACATAATTGCAAGAATAATGGTTTTCTGGTTCAAAACTCAATTCCTTAATAAAGTTATTTCCCATCGAATCATTTATGAAAAAGATTAAATTATATTTTTGTTGTCAAAATATCCCTAACTGTCAGATACATTAAATTTGTTACAATACCATAAACAAGTGTGTGTATCTAAATGAATTGCTGACAACAAAGAAAATTTAAATTTGATTGGCATTTATTTTCAAATTAAGAGGCTTAAATAGGAAATTCCTTAATGAATGTTTACTTTGAAGAAATAATTTTCGTAATTTTAAGGTACTCTTACTTTTAATAAAAAAAAATATGTTTTGATTAAAATTTTTCAAAATTGATTTTATAACTAGTATATTACATTATAATTTTGATTCTTATTCAGTATTTAACACTGCAAAAAGAAAGACCTTTTACTTCCTTTAAAGTTTATAAAGTATTATAAGAAGTAATTTTTTATACTGATTAATAAAATAATATTACACGATATAATTCTTTAAAATATGTGAGATAAAGAAATTTTTATTTTAAACCCCCCCCTTAAAGTGTTAATTCTATCATATATATGATAGAATTTGATAGAACGTTTTTTTTTTTTTTTTTTTTTTTTTTTTTTTATCTCAAGACAAATTAACTCCAAAATCTTATATTATGGTAAACTTTTTACACAATATGGCTTTATGAATTTATTAAAATAAGATGTTATTTAGATTCTATTATCTTTGACAATATTTATTTTATTTTTGTGGAAAAAAAACAAATCTTATTATAAAGTCATATTTAAATCATCTTTTTTAAAATAGGAATAAAATAACTTGTTTGACTTTAGTAAAGAATTTTCGGGTATCTAAATGCATAAATTATTATGTATTTTGAAAATGCATTTATTTTTCTTAGCAACTTAGAAATGCAGTTGAAATCTTCCCAAAAGATAAACATTCAAGACCATCTAAATTAAATTATATCGTCTGCTAAGATAATTGATTTCGTGACTACCAACATTAAAATAAATTACTTACTTATTTAGATGCAATTTTATAAAGTATAAAGTTATAAAGAAAACTTTTAAAAGCTAAAAGCTTATGTAAATTTCAATGTACAAAATGCAATATTCAATGGTTGTACAGCAAACACATGCTAATTTCATTTGCTATATTCATGCTAATTTCTTAGAAAATATTTAGATTGAATAACTTCGAAGTTAGCTTTTTACTTATGACACATGATGTATTTTCATCGTGAATAATAAAGCTGAAAAATTATAGTTTGCATAAAAGAAGAAAGTAAACTATTACAATGCTTAAATACTTTATTTTTAATTTAAATGCCAAGGATTATTAATTTGCCATGAAATTATTTTTGAATTATTTTCGTAAATTATTATTTAAGAAATGTATGAAGAAAATTTTGTTAAACTTATTCAAAAAGAACGTGTGCAATGTGTATTCTCTGTTACTCTAACATTTCTTACACTTTAATTAAGTATTGGTAATCGGTAACTTATAAAAGAGACAAATTACTTCCTAGAAAGTTTTGGCGATCAATAGATAATTTATTATTATATTTGCGTAAGGAAAAAAAAATAACACGTACATCAAACATATCTTTAACACCATTATTTTCCTTTAATAAAAAATAGCAGTCTTATTCCTACAACAGTGGAAAAACATCAATACAATGTATAAGAGTTTTGTCAGATTAATTAAACATTTTAATTTCGCTAAAAGAAATTACTATTTGCAATTTTTTTTTACGATAAAGTGTTGTGTTCTCATAGCTAAATCCTACTGATTAAATTTATACAAAGATAATCCTCATTGTTGGAATAATATTTTGAATTGAAAAATATATTACTTAATTACGTTTGACCCATAAAAAAATTAATTTCATGTGCTTCTAAATGTACATTAGAAAAATATTATCTGAGCTTCTTAAAAAATATAAAATTCCATGTAGTTCTTTAACTAGTTTAGCAATGAATTTGTACTACACTATTATTATTTGAAATTATATTTTTGAATTCAATTATTATTTGAATATATATATATATATATATATATATATATATATATATATATATATATATATATATATATATATATATATATATATAAATATATATATATATATTATATATATATATATATATATATATATATACATACATACAGGGTGCGCCAAAAAGTTCGTTAAAATTTTAAAAATTCATAAAAAAAAAGAAGAAAGTGAGATAAAGAAGTGCGGTTTGCAAGAAAGGGCTCACAAGGTAGTCGGATTTTTTTAGCAGCAAAAAAATTTCAGTTAAAAAAGTTACCTATAGATGGCGCTGACATCAAGAGATTCAGCAGAATTATGCAAATTAATCTTGTGATAAAAGGCTGTGATACTCGAGAATTTCTCATTCGCATTCAGAATGTTATCATTACCCGATCGAGCGTTGTTGGTGAAGTTGTTCTATTTGAACGAAGAGTCAGCAACTATTGCGTTGCGAAAATTTCGTACGACGAATAGACTGAAGACGAAGAAAGGCCCTATATCGTGTGTTGGAATAGCCAAGCTTGTTAAGAGGTTCGAGGAAACTGGCTCTTTGGAGGATCGGCCACGCAGTGGAAGACCCTCGTTGGCGGAGAGCCGAATTACTGCGGTGGAAACCACAATGAATGATTTAGCGGCGGAATCGTCCATTGGAAGTAGCAGTGCTCGCGAAGCTGGAAGAATATTGGATGTGCCTCAATCATCGATTCGACGTATCCTCTACGGGATATTGCATCTCTATCCCTACAAACTGCAGTCATTGCAGGAGTTATAACCAGGAGACACAGCTATGCGGGAATCATTTGCCGAGTGGGCTATGGCAAGAATCAAAAACGACCCTCAGTGGTTGTTCAACGTTTTCTGGACGGATGAGGCGCACTTCACACTACACGGGGATGTCAACACCCATAACATTCTTATATGAGCAACATCTAATCCTCGTGAATACACGACAAAATCTCTGCACCCAGCCAAGTTGACAGTCTGGTGTGGCTTTACCTCATCTTTCATTGTCGGACCTTTCTTCTTTGAAGAACCGTGTCCCAGATTGGGCTGGAAAATGTGCACAGTAGCCGCTAAGCGTTACCTCACTCTTTTGCGTGACAAAGTCATGCCCGCATTAAATCAAAGAAGTGTGTTATCTGTAATAAACTTCATGCAGGATGGCGCACCACCACATTATGCCAATCCAGCAAAACGATTCCTTTTGAGTACCTTTGGTGAAGAGAGATTGATCAGTCAAGGTTGCAAGATCGCATGGCCTCCACGATCACCCGACCGTACTGTTGTCCTTTTCATTGTGTTTCGGGCAATCAGCGCCATCTATAGGCGACTTTTTAACTAAAACTTTTTTTGCTGCAAAAAAAAATCCGACTACCTTGTGAGCCCTCTCTTGCAAACCGCACTTCTTTATCTTACTTTCTTCTTTTTTTATGAATTTTTAAAATTGTAACGAACTTTTGGCTCACCCTGTATATATATATATATATGAAATTATATATATATATATAATTTCATTTTGCTTATTGATTTTGATTCACTTTAACATTATAACTATTTCATAATAACTTTCACCTTTATGGCTTAGATATTTTCTTCTTAAACTAAAATTATTCTTTCAGAAATTCACTTTATAAGTAAGAAAGCAAACACGTTTTGTTCAGAACTATATTCTTAGAATATAAACTAGTAGCAAGATTTATGAACAAATATATGCGATTTATGTCCTGTCTAGTCATCAGATTTCATTTAAATTTATTTGTGACCGGTACATTTTTTTTTCCTTTTGTCGAATGTATAATCTTAATAAAGGAATGCTATTTCCTTTACTTGTAAAATTTTGGATACTCTTTTCGCAACATTTTACAAAATTTTTCAAAAAATTCCGTCAAAATTATACTATGCACCACAAACAGAATCATCACAAAGTACATAATTGAAAATTATAAAACTTTATGTTTTCTTATGGCGATTCCCTCTTTATTTTAATAAATCTCCAGTATGTATTTAAGGATTTTATACTGTAAAATTAAAGATATTGAAACTTGTGTTTAAAATTTTATTAGTATATTAACTTATACGAAATTTGTACAAATACAAAAAATTTTTACTTGCATTTGAGCTTTCTGCTAGAGCTACCAATGATATCTTGATATATGATCTTTGATTCAACCAAAGAAGCAGGCAAAATATGTGTGGTAGTGCATTTGTTTATACATAATTTCTTTTATAAAATAAGTTTTTAAGGCATTTCTAATCATTATACTTAGAATAATGATTTTATTTAAAATTAAGATTGCTGTAAGAGAATTATAAATATAATATAAATTTTTAAAACCATTTTAAGTTCAATATTTATTATTAAATAATGAGAAAGGGCACTTTTTTAAATTAAATTTGTAATTTATTCATGATAATTTTCTCTGATTTTAAGTGAAAGCTATATTATACAATGTAGTGATTTCTTGCTATTGAAACAATTGCATTCAAATCCATTGAAAAGGGTATATATGGGTATTTTCAATTGTTTTACTATAGAATTTTAAAATTAGTTTCTCATTCAAAGTGATCCTAAGAAAAATTAGGATTTCTACTTCTTTTACTATTTAAAAGTGTAAAATGAAGGTCAGTATATAAAATTGTAAGTAATTTTGAAAAAAATTAAAACTAGTATGAAATTTAATATTCTAATCTTCAAAAAAATTCAAAAATATTTTGACTGTGTCTTTTTTTAAAATATTTTTTACTCACTATGCATTACTAAAATTTTTTACAAATATACTAATATATATGGAAAACATTGCATTTGCAAAATTATAAAAAACATATTTAATTCACATATATTCTAGTCATTTTTATTTTTTGTACAAAAAGAGAAAAGCAACATACTTTTTGGAACTTTAAATATTCTGTAATCATTGGGGATAAATACATTTCCTAGAAAACATTTTAAAATATTGATTTCATTTGTTACCTAGAAATTAAACATAAAATTCCTTCGAAAATTTTCTCCAGTTTCTTAAAATGAATGTAAATAAAGGCTATAATCAAAAGGGAAACAAAATAATAAATATAGTTTACTTTAGATTTCGTGACCATTTCACATAACTCTATTACAAATTTAAATACATATGACAAAGTTTTAAACACTTTAAAGCAAATATTGATGAAATTAAACAACCTATTTTAATTCGGAATATATTTCAAAATTGGCGATAAAGTCTGTATTACAAAATACACTATATTTGTATAAATTATTTCAAATCCATATAAACTCGTGTCCATAAATTAAGGATAATGAAAGTTCAAGTAAAGAAAAAGACCGAAACGAAACAAATGTTACTTTTTTCTAAAGTCTATATATTAAACAAAAGGTAAAGAGCAAAAAAGATGCTATATGTTTGACATTCTTAATAAAAATTGCAATTTTTACTCTGTGGAGCAAATTTAAAAAAAGACCTATTTACAAAAAGCAATATAACATGGTTGGTAAGATTGTTAATACATAGTATGCCACTCCATACGATGCAATACAGGCCGTATAACGTCTAGACATGCTGAGTGTCAAATTATTCATCTAATCTTGGGGAATATTACAGTACCCGTCAAACAATGCTCTTCGAAGTTCCAATAGACATGTGGGAGGGGGTTAACGGGCTGCAATTCGTATGCCAAGCATGCCCAACACATGCTCTATTGGATTCAAGTCCGGTGAGTATGCTAATCATACCATACGGGTGATAACCTCCGATTGAAGTCATTCCTCTACAATATTTGCATGGTGAGGAAGGGCATTGTCATCCACAGTAATAAATAATTCCATTTAATCTAAGTTTGCACATAAATTTCATGGTAAAAATCTAAACGAATTTTAAATGATAAATTCTTGTTCTGATGTTATTAATTATGATTCTTTTTTCTTTCTTTTTTTATGAAATTAACGAGTTTATGATTTAAAGAGTTTCTGTGATACTTAGGTATCACAGAAACTCTTTTACGAACTTTCGTTTTTAAGAAAAAATTATATTTTTATATTCAAAAAAATATTAGTTGGAAATAATTGTGCATAATTCTTTAACAAAATGAAAGTTCAAAAAAAGTTTCGTTCCAAATAAATATTTAACTTGTATTATTTTTATAAATATAATAAAATATTGTGGATAAAATATTTACTCATTTGAAAATAAATTATTTATAATTCATATTAATTACAATTTATAAAAAAATAATAATAATTTTTAAAAATAAATTATTTGACTCTACTCCTTTGAATAGCTTGACGTAATTAATTTAAAAAGGATATAAAGCATGAATTACATGAAAAAAAGCAAAAAAAAAAAATGCTATACTAATCTGATTTTAAAAGGTTCTTGGATATGAACTAGTCTCATTCACTTCAATGACTAAGTTCATGTTCTCAATCACAATGGTACTTGATCAAGTAACGATGATACTGAATAATTTATAATCTACAGATAAAATTGCAGTTAGTTTTTTTATCATGGTCATATTATTTTTCCTTTCGGGAGAACTTTTCATATGTTGAACCATAATATTATTGTGCTTGAGAAAATTAAGAACTTAAGTAACTTCTTAAATATTTTCATGAGACTATACTGCTGTATGAAGTGTGCTCACTGAATATTTATATTCAGTTAAGTATAATTGTTATGAGAAATATTTTTGTTTGTAACTGGAATGCTATTCAAATAAAAACTAGCTTGTCAATTGGTAGTTGAGGCGGCTATTTCAGAATTTTTTCTTTAGTCACATTGAATGCACTTACTATTTCGAAAGTTCCATGAAGAGCTCATCTTTTTTCATAACTATTCGTATTTCAGCTTTATATATTATTATGGAGGATATAACTTCTGATCTCTGAATACAAATATTATAACAAAGAGAATTTATTTTCATCATATTCAATTTATTTCTGTATATTTCTAAATTATTTGTCAATAGATAAACTTAAACAACAACATAAAAAAACAACTGAACACAGAAATTAGCATCCCAATAAGAAATTGCAAGCTCTCGAAAACCACTGTACATTCATTAACTGTCATAACAATGGGAATAAATAACACAAACAATCAAATTTCTTCTGTCCATGCTATTTGTTTGATATTTTCAGATTGTACTAAAATGTCAAGAATGCCATTCTTGAGTTTATTTTCAGCATGATAATATTTTATGAAAGTAACAAAGTTTAGTTACAATGGCATGAGATTTATTTGAGAGAATTAAAAAGGACATTCCAGAACTGACCGGGAAACAATTAAGCTATTAATTGCAAAATTCAATCAACTGAGATTTATAAACATTCAAATAGATTTCAAAAGCTATTTTATGTGGTTTATGCAAGATTAAAATTGTATTTTAATATCTCTATTCAAAAAACACTTTCAGTATCGTGCAATTGCTTTTGATTATCATAATCGCACAGGAATGGGTTTTAACTAGCCATCTTTTTCTCCTCATCTCAAACCGTATGACCGGTTTCTAAGAGAAAATCTTCAGGACAAAGTGTATTTGAAGAATTCGAAAACAATTTTGAGCTGAAGTGTGATATTCAAAGACAAATCGAAACCACTAATAGGCTGGCACTGATTTCTACATTCTGACACACTGTTTGCTCATTTTTCAGACCATAGCATCTTATGGCAGTCGCATGGAACATTATTAAAATTAAGTATGTTAATTTATATAAATTCATCTTTTTTCCGACAATTTGAAAAAGTACAGCTATATACAACAATTGTAGCAGCTTTATTTCAGTTTTGAAGAGTTACTTTTCTGGGCATACTTTAATGTATAATAGAATAAAAATACTTTTAATTGAAAATTTAATAAATATGCAATACTATTTAATTGCATAGTTATCAAATTTTGAAATAAAATCATCTTCTCTATTTTCTTAACCAAGTGTAAAATATTTAATGTATGTACATTAAATCGCAAACAAATAGATAAATCAAGTATTAAATAATAAATAAATGTTAACTACTTAGTTACCAAAAGCCTTTGAATGAAATTTTGAATGATACATAAAATTCCCTTAGAAAACTTCATCAAAGACAAATATTTATTAACCACTTTCCTTTCCGATACCACAAAGTAATAATTTTATTTTTCAAAATATTAAGTGCACATAAAACTAATTGAAACAAAGATAATTAAAAGGTAGACTCATTTTATAAGTGAGACAATAAGTAAATTTACCTATTTATGAAGTACAGAGAAGAATTTAAATTAAATGTTCTGAAAAGAAATTAATTCTATATGACTAAATTCATACTTGAGACTAAATTCATAATTCAAGAAATTATGAAAATAACAATGATTTCCTTAATTTAAAAAATATATTTGTTTGTTCATAGTTCAATCAAATTCTCAGTCATTAATTTAAAATTAATGAGTATAAGCATTTCTTTCAAGCAGAAGTGTAATATATATATATATATATATATATATATATATATATATATATATATATATATATATATATATATATATATATATATATATATATATATATATATATATATATATATATATATATATATATATATATATATATATATATATATATATATATATATATATATAATCTATAAAAATGCTCATTTTAGAAATGAAAGTTATTTTTATATATATTTCACTTACTTTCACCAATTAAATACCAAACAATGATTTATAATGAAGAACAAGATTAAACTTTCTTTTATAAAATTTGAAATATTTTATGAATGACAGGATAAAATTTATAAAAAAAAATAATTGAAATATTCACTGATTTTTTTTTTAATCTTTTTCAACTATAATTAAGAAATTTAATCTGTTTTTTTTTCCTTCAAAATATGCAGTAGATATGAAAATTTGCCCAAAGAAATAACACTGTATTGTGTATTCAGTTAACAAATTCTCAGTTTTTTTCCACTTCTTATAAAAATTCTTCTTCTTAAAAAAATAACATTCACTTTAAGAATTGAAATAATACAATATAGTATATACTACTATAATTATTATTAACTTTTAAAAAATCTTATAATGGATCGTAGCTAGGAAACCTCTTGAAAATGATTATTGATAAGAGGTCAAAATATGATAAATGTGTCAGAAAAATTGTTTTCTTGTTTGAGAAAAATTCGTGTTGTTTTCGAGAAATTCTAAATAAATTGTATTAATATAATAAACTCCAGGCGGAACTTGCTGTTAGATATATTTATCAATGAACTATATATAATATAATTATATTCAATTTCAGTAGATATATGGTAATAGGTTCTCTAAGTATAGGATAATAATTATTTCATAGAAAGTTGTACTTTAAAAATGTGTGATCTCTATTTATTATAATCCTATATATATACTTTGAAAAATGGTCATTTTACAGTGATGCCAATAATAAACACACACAGTAATGTAGATACCTATAATAGTTTTATATTGCCTTTTAACTATATCATTTTTACATGTGTTTCATAAATGAAGAAATGGTAACCAGAATTTATAAACAAAACGCTGCTATTTTTTATTCAAGTCCTTAATAATTTTGATAATCTCTTATTCAAATATTACATATCCTAAATGTTAACGTTTTACTTTTAAGAAAAGATACATAAGTAAGTTTATGTCTTTTGCATATTCTTTTCATTAATTCTTTTTATTCTATTTAAACGAAGTACATTTGAATGTTTTTAAAATTATCGAATATTAGAATTTCTAATAAGATGAAATTTAGTTAAAATAGTTTAATTAGAGATTTTTCTTGAAAAAATTCACATAAATTTTAGTTTTTAAAACAAGCTTATTTATAACAGACCGAAAAAATTATAGGTAATTAATTTCTGATAAATTTCAATGTCTTCACATTATTTAAATGCACACTTTATCCATAATATATTTGAAACCTAATTCTTGTATTTCAATTTCATTGTGTGGGGAATTCTATTCTTTGCAAGGGATCCGTATCTGTAAATAATTTTATTTTCTTTAACTAAAACACAAAATGGATTGTTTCTATTTTCTTAGGTATTTTCTGCACTGACTGTAAAATTTAATTATCAGTATTGGATTTAAATGTGAATTAATGTCTTCGTTACTCTTACATTATCCATCTTTATTAATTATGTTGTGAACAGATTAATGATTTCAAAAGCAAATTAGTTTCCTTTTTTCATAATTCTTAGAAAATATCTTCAGATCGCTTAACCCTTCCAGCTAATAATAATTTCAATTATTCTTCATCGATGGAATAAGCGATATATTTCAACTTAACAAATGTATCATTCATACCCGTGAGTTAATTAGAAAATACTGGATATCGCTCTAGAGAATCTTGTGAAGTAATCTAAGAACAGTAAGAGAATAATAATCAAATCTATATAACAATGTTGCTATCAATTAATTCTATCTACATTCCAAGCGTGCGAATTGTTTCATAAAGTATGAAATTTTAATCTTCGGTGAATATGTCTAAATAATCAATGCCACAATTTTATTTTACGAAAATAAACTCTGTTACTCCTCTTTTATTTTTTATTATTTTATGTTTATTTTTATTTTATGTTTTATTATTTTATTTTATGTTTATGTTTATGGTGTTATTTTTTCCTCTGAGGACACTTTTAGTTATTCTTTAAAAACTAAAATCTGAAACATAAGTCATTATGCTGTCAGAGGGATATTATTAAATTTATTAGTGAATTTATGTTTCATTTCTAATATTTTAGTTTAACTTGTTAATATAAGTAACACTCTTAATTATTACTTATATTCATCAATAAATCTTTAATGAAAAATATATTTTTAATATTAATCAATTTATATCATTTGAATAATATAGTTTCACCAGAATGATTTTGTATGTTAAAATGTCAGTGACTTTCATGTCTACCAAAGTATATTTTAAATTTATAAATTATATTAATGTGTTAGTAAGCTCAAAATAACTTTATAATCAATAAATAATCGAGATTTCAAACAGATAAATTAGTGTAATCTACACTTAAAAGGAATTTCAATTATTTAATTAAATTATAAATTAATTTTACATAATCTTTTTATGTATTTGCTTTAATTCCGGCTAACAATGTAAGGAATAGATTTTAGCGAGTAGAAGATACCAATTAGTAGATGGTAATCGTAAATAAATTTCTTTTTCCCATACATCATTTTCTAATTGATTCTGAAGCTATAATCATATTCATAATTCTTTTCAATTTCTAATAAATTTATTTAAAAGAACTTTATATTTGCTTATAATTTGTCAAAGTATTTAAATTACATTTAACTTGTAATTTTTCAGTAAATATTTACAACATCAGCTTTTTTATAGAGTTGTTTGCTCTTATATATTAAAAAATTAGTAAATGAATTCATTTGATGAATATTCAATGAATAAGTGGAAGACGCAATATATACAATGACAATTCAAAATTATAACATTTCTATAACGTATAACCAATAATATAAGAAAACTTTCAAATAAATCCCTTGGATATAAATGAAAACACTGATAATGTCTTGATGAACAATTTACTCTTAACATGATGGTATTTTAATTTTCATGTTGATGTACAAATATTGCCTGCTTTTTTTAAATTTTAATGATATTTAAAAAGAAATTTATATTTTTCTATATATTATATTAAATAAAAAAATTGTTAAATTTTTAATAAACCTTGAATTTTTTATAATTAAAACTTAATTCCTCATAAAGGAGACTAGTGAGTAAGTACACATAATGAGAAAATGAATAGATAAATTGTATTTTTAATTCAGTTGTAGAAGTGCTCATTTTCAAATATTTTCTGCTAAAAAGGAAACTTGTTTTCATTCCCAACTTTAATTAATTCTGGCAACAAAGCCTATAAATTTGCTATTAAAATTCCTAAAAATAATTTTCAAAGGCATCTCATTTTAAAATCTGATCATAAACAATTTTTTTAATGAAACAGCTTTAACTTTCCTGTTTTTATTACTCATAATTTAATAAATGAATCAGTTTTAGATTTAATTAAAATTTTAGTATAAAATTAAAAGAGGTAATTACTTATATTTGGATAATATGTTTGTATAGTGTAAAAATTTATTTCTCTAATAATCATACATTCATATTTATATGTGTACAAATGAGTATGAGTATATATATATATATATATATATATATATATATATATATTAATATGTATATAAATATATAAATATAAATATATATAAATATATATAAATATATATATATATATATATATATATATATATATATATATATATATATATATATATATATATATATATATATATATATATATATATATATAATGAAAGAATACTAACGTTCGCCTTAAAAATAACTGGTGTAGTAAAATACATATTTTTAAAAATTCAATTAAAATAGAAGATTAAAGTATACAATATAGAAGATCAAAATATGCAATACAATATTAAAAATATATTTTTCAACTTTATGATTTTAACTAATCTATAACTTTAAGCAATAAGTTTATATTAAACTAAATACGGTATAAAAAATGAAAATATGTATGCTGTCAAATCATATATTCATAAAAATAAATATTCATACAAATTTTTCTACATTTTTATTTTTAAAATAAATAATCTTTGAAATATTGAAATTACTATCTCAAATAACTCAAAAATTATGTTTTTATACTATTTTATGATCAATTTGATTAATATAAACAATGGAAATAAATCCCATCAGAATCCTAGATAGCTTGTATAAGCATATTCAATTTAATTTATAAACAAAGCAATAGTTATTTTGGTTATGCAATGAATTTTTGAGAGCATTAATTAAAATCATATTTTTAGAATTATTAGGTTAAAAACCCATCTCATTTCTTTTTTATTTACAAAGGCAAGCACAGAAACTGCTCTTACCTAAAAAACTTGTAGGCATTTTGTAAACCTACTATTGAATGAAATTTCTTGTATTAATCTAATTTATAAGTTTTGATTTACTTGGCCTTTAGGCTACATTATAACTTGCACATAATATCTAACTAGTCATAAATTATTATTCAAAATAGTTTCGAACCGCTAGAAATAGTCATTCCCAAGGCAATAAAGAAGTTATTTGCCATGGCCAACTTTATGCATTCGATGTATCTTTCATATTCTATAACTTTTGAAACATGCGCATTAAAATCTATTACAATTGTAATATTTCTCTGATAACTTGATATTAGATATAAAGATTTCTATGCCTACAATTCAAATTATTCAGATAGGAATAAATATTGAATAAATTTCTCCCATTAAGTATAGTGCGTACCTTGTGTTATAGCACAAAATAATTTTTGATAAGTTGTTGTTGTTTTAACATTTAGCATTATATAGATGGATATTTCATTTTATATAAAAAATTCAGAATTTTTTTTTCCTCTATTTACTTACTGGTAAAATTTTAAATCTTTGAAATATATCATATATATATATATTATATATATATATATATATATATATATATATATAATATATATATATATATATATATATATATATATATATATATATATATATATATATAAATATTATATATATATATATATATATATATATATAATATATATATATATATATATATATATATATATATATATATATATAATATATATATATATATGTATATATGTATATAATATTATAGAAACATTTTATGTGTAAGTGGGCATGACGCTGTTATGTCATTTGTCATCTTATCTAAGTATCTAAGTATTGGTACGAACTAGTTCAAAATATAAAAAATAAAGAAAAATTATTTCTAGAATATGCTTTAAGATTTTTGTAATGATAAAATTAAACTAAAAATTATGATATATAAACGTATTCTCCTTTTACTACTAGTGTTTTCTAGATCATTTAAAGAAAAACATTTGACATCACTTGCAGCAACTCGAACTTATCTTTGTGATACATTCAATAAATTGGCCGTCTAACATGTGGAGAACAGATTTGTTTCTTACAAATATTTCTACCTCCAACATATGAAAACTCTCCTTCCCTTTAGTATCAAGGCTTATTCATGCCTAAAATTCTTAACATACAATCTGATCTATAATCTTAATTTAGTATACTAACACAAAATTTTCAGCCCAAGTTATAACTTTAGGTTTTTTGTGCATAATGAAAACTCGTATTTCCTTTAACATACTTACGTTTATGGAACAGAAATATTCCTAGTATTATAATTCAAACAGTGCAAAAATGCAATATTAAATTTGAATACAAATTTCAAGGATTGGAATGTATTTATCTTTAAGAGACATAAATTTAAAAGTTAAATATCTTTAATTTATAAACGCAAAAATCATTATTAATTGAAACATTTACAGAAAAAAGTTTATTATATTAGAGTATTTTGTCTTAGAGAGCTAAAAATGTATTACAGTAAATTACAAATTTATATTAATAATTATTAAATTAAATTAAAAATCATAAATTGGAACTAAATTAAAAAAATTTAAATATTAATATTTATTATGTAATTTTAAAATACCTAATTTTATATGCTTCAATAATATTTTAAAAATGAGAAGAGACGCATAAAATTATAATAAATGTTTTTCAAAAGTCTTATGTAACATGAATCTGCTTCTGGCTATATACAAAATTCTTGATTGAAACTTTAAGATTGATTCGATTTTACATTATATAAATTCTTAGTACTAAAAAGGTAGTTCTTACTATATAGTTTGAGATGATTTCATTTAAATGAATTTTTTAAATTTAAATATGCATTATTTTTGCCTATGGGGTTAACTTTTGAAGCTAGTTGAATAAATATTAATGTACTTTAAGTTAATTCTTGAGAGCAAATAAAAAAGATCTAAACCTCGAATTTGTGTATTATTATATTATACAAATTTTATCATATGAGGTAATCATTACTGAATAAAATTAAAATTAATCAATATATATTCCAAAAGTTTCTATCAAAAAAAACATTCTTGAATGCATTTTGGATCATTTCATTTTTGAATTTTTTACTGTAATTGTCCACCTTAAATGCATTCCAAATTCTTTTAAAGCTGATCTATAATCTTAATATAGATCAGCTTAAAAAATTGTATTAAAACATCTCGATAGTTTTAAAACCCCGCTGATATTTTTCACTTGCTCTTCTTTTTTATGTTCTAAATGTTAGACAAAATGATCGAAATAATTTTTTAAATATTAAAAATTAATTCTCATACATGCAATTAGTTTTGAAAAAATAAGGCTCATTGTGCATCTGCTTAACAAACAATTTAGATATCTTTTTGCCAAAAAAAAATTCCCAACACTGCCACAAATTAAATTCAAACTTTTGATCAATTTTATAAATAAAATTTAAGGTTATTATGTCTTAAATCTGTAAATACAACAAAAGTAATATTGCTAAATGGCGATATTATTTTTGTTGTGTTAACAATGGTTTCAACATAGATTTCAATATTGCTAGATAGAAACACATTTTAACTTTGTGACACGATTATATAAACAGGTAATCTATATTGTTAAAAAATACAAGCTTGTTTTTCTTTAAAAAAATATTAGATAAAAAAAATTTTGTAAAAAAAAGAGATGTATGTTTTAATACAATTTTTTGATCATATGATACAGAATTCACACTTTTTAATAAAAATAGCTACGAGTCTTGATTTATTCTTTTTCTGCTTGGTGCTTTGAGATATTTTTTTATTTTTCTTATTACGTTAGTAATATTTTTATAGCCACTGACACATTGATATTAATTATTTACATCAATCGAAATACTTGTTACAACTTGTATCTTAAATTTGCATTTTCTGAATTTGTAAATAAAGAAATATAACTATCTTCAGGTATCGTACATGCAAATATTCAAGCAAAAATGTATGCTTTTCTTGAATAGTTGTATGATGTGATGCAATTATTTCAGTATAAAAGACATCAAATTTTCATTACTTGTTCAAAAATATCTTTATAAGTCAAAGATTTAAATGTAAATTTCCTAAGATTTAGGAATTCACTGACATCTAAAGACATTATTAATGTTAATTACATTTTTCTGTCCTAAAACATTTCAATACTCAAACAAATTCTTTTTTATACATTTCTTTAATTTATTGTAGTTATAAATAATAAATTTTTATTTAAAAGCTGACAAGTCGAACATCAATTTCAGCCTTTTCTGTAGACTTATTATTTGTGAGATAATAGAGAATAAACTATTTCCACAAAATTTTATTTTAAATTTTTATTTTATTTTAAATAAAAATTTAAAATTTAATTTTTATTTTAAATTAACAAAATATTTTTTTCTATTTTTTTATTCCTTAAAGGACATGTTTCTTCTATGTGAAATAAAAAATAAATTTTATGCCTTTAAATTATTTTTAAAAATTATTAAAATTTTTACATAGTTATTATTTTTATATAACTATTAAATATTATGAAAAAATTTACAATTGCCCGTTTAAATTTCCGTTACAACCGCCCTTTGAAATATTGTCATAAAATGCCCCAAAGAACTTTCTATATTTTTTCTATTGGTGAAAGTAATAGTACTTTGTTTTAAGAAAATGATTCATAAAAATTTAAAAATAATAAATCATAAAAAGTTTGAATAAAATATTATTTCAAAAAATTATTTAATAATATAAAAAAATATACATTTTATATGGAAAATTAGCTTTTTAATAATAGAGTTTGAAATTCATACCAATCAATAAATTGTTTTTAATATTCTGTTCATAAGTTATGTTGTATTCACCGGCTGTGAATATTTTTTATAAATTAACCAAATTACCCATTTTTTTCCCTGACTGGAAATCCCTTTTTATTAAATTCAATAATCCATAAGAGTGTATACCACATCATTCCCCATCCTCCGCCCCTTTTTACGAAGTGTAGTGTCCTAACTTAAGTATTGAAGGAAACTGATTTCAGACAGAGCTAGGGAAGGTTGACTGAGACACAATGGCGTTCGAGAAGCGAGAGGAAAGAAAGGAAAACAGTGAGACGAAAGCCTAAATTCTATGCGACAAAAAAAAAACTGAGACACATTGGCGTTCGAGAAGCGAGAGGAGAGAAGGAAAACAGTGAGACGAAAGCCTAAATTCTATGCGACAAAAAAAACGAAAACAAAGACTTTGTTCATCAATCAAATTTGACATTCTACTGGAATCCATAAACAGTAAAATCACAAATTTAAAATAATTAAATCGTATGAGTTTTTAGACGGGAGAAGAAGATGTATACTCCTATAGTACGAGTCGAGCTGAAGAAAGTCTCGCTGAATTTTTTATATTGTGGTACCTCCCATTTCATAACTTTAAACTATGATTATTTTCAACTGTAAATTATGAATTTCACGTTAGTGCTTAACCATGTTGTTAGTAAAGTTTAAATATTTGAAATAATATAAGTAACTAAATTTGTAAGTGTGTAAATGGATTTGTAATTTTATGATTGAATTAAAAGCAATTTTAATTACAAAAACAAAGACAGTTTTTTCTTCTGTTTTCAGGTTTGAATATGGGTAGAAAAAAATAATAAATACACAATGTTATATAAAATTATAAATTTTATTTGTAAAAGTAAAAAATGGCGACAATTAAATACACACCATTTATGAGTTGTAATCAACTCGATATTTTGACTATCATAGAAATAATTGGTGTGATAAAAAAATACAAAATGAAATAATGATTTTATACGAAACTGCAGTTGAGTTTGTGATTTATTCTTTTATTCTCAAATATTAGTATGTTATATTTAATATAATTATCATAATGATTTTTAAATTATACAAAATATTTGTAATTTACTACTTATAAGCTCATTAGTTTCTGGAAGCAATAATTCATTTTCGTTCGAACGGGCAAAATGGTATGCACTGTTTTGATAAGGGAAATAATATAATGGAAGAACAAAGAGCGTCACATTAATGTATTATCTTTCTTCTTTTCTTTTACATCTATTCACGCTATATAAATGAATCATAAACTTAGTTTCTCTCATATATCTCATCTCCAGATGTTACCACAGAGATCTATTATTCTGAAAGAGGTGAGTTATGTCTATCTCCAAATCTTTTTGAATGCATCATCCTCAATTATATTTAAAGAGAAAGATTGATAGATAGCTCTTTAGGGATTGTCTTCTCGCAAGGAAAGACAGTATTTCCCTTATGAGCTGAGAGTTTAGAATGGAAAAGATGACGAGCTAATATTTTAATGTTGAATAATAGTCTTATCATCATGGAAAGAGAAACGAAAGAACATTTAATAATTTAATTTGAAAATTTAAAATATTTTGTGTGTGTCATCTATATTTAAAATTAAACAATGTCTATTCTAAGTACATTTAAAAGTTATCGGAAGAAGGATGTTCAAGCAGAAAAAGTATATAATTTTCAGAAGAATTTAAAAAAAAAAAAGGAAGTTGAGACATTTTTATATTAAAATAATTCACAAACTATAATCTTTAAAACGATTAAGAATAGAGAAAAATTTTATTTTCATAAAAGTTTATATATGCATATCATGGTGATTAAATCGCTTTTACAAATTAAGAAGGGGTGATTATATCTAAAAGGTTGAACACTATCTACGTGTTGGAGCACCTTGCGAGGATATAGGATCGTATCTCTGAGAGGCATAAAAATGTAAAGTAGAAACTCATCAAACATGAACAAGTAGCCCCAATGCTCTGGACAGATTATGCGCTTTACATCCATCTTCTCCGTATAATCTCTCTCGGCCCTACCCTCATTAAGAGCAGAGTAATTTTTTGTGAACCTCTGTGCATGTGATCCTTGGTGTGTTGGCCAATGCATCATAAAACTGGTGCAACATACCAGACCTTCTTGGAACAGTTAAGTATTCTCTTCCCCTTTTTATCCAGCAGTTTGTGCCCGGTAGAGCTCAAGCAAATTTTTCAATCACTTTCTGTAATTTCTTTAATGTTACATATTCCGAAATATGAGTATATAGTACGTGGATAACTAGTGGTTTGGCCTTCTTACTTCCCCAGCCTCAACCTCTGGACATGTCTCTTCTGGGGCACATGAAATCTTTAGCGTATAAGACACCTCTGGACTTAACTACGATTTTGGAAAGAAAGTAGTTGTTACCGTGGGCAAAATTACTACTACCACAGGAATCTTCGAAAGAGGAGTAAGTCGTTCCTTTCTTGGTGTTAATTGACATCGTAGTCCGTATTTTGAGCACTTCTGTAAGTTTGTCACTGAAAAATAAACTTGTTTATATACATTTTGATGTTGTTGATTCACAATTTCCGAACATTATTTTAAGTTTTGTTGAATTATCATCGCATTCCTCTTTTTTTTATCTCTGAGACTGGAATGATTTTTTGTTCCTGCACAAAAATTTAGTTATTTGAATACTCAATCATATAAAATAAATAATATTAAATCAATAATTCCTGTGATACTTTATGTATGGCTATAAAATATTAAAGAATCATTTTGTAAGATTTTAAATGTTATTCACTTTATTATATCTTGATGTAATGAGATTTTTATTACAAGTGAACTATATACAAAAGCAAATATACTTTTTCCAATTCTCTGCTCTAATAATAATTTCGTCTCTACAAAATCTAAAACTAATGGCAAGTAATATAATGGAACATTACCTAATGTGTCATAATCGTCAAGAATGAAGGTTTATCCTCGTGATTTTTAAGGAATGATTAATCAGATGTATACACTCCCAGTTTCATAGGTATAAGTTCTCTTGGAGGGCATTGAGACATACCTTAATTTGCGAGCTCTGCTCTCTTTCGCCATTAAAAAAATATGATACATTTTCAACTATAATAAGTATATAACTCTTTGTTTTCCCCTAACAGTAGTGACTCATTTGTTAATCAGACCATTCAAAGATATTCTTAAAGTTGAAAATTTGAAACACTGTTTTACATTCACTATAATGAGAATTTCAATTGGATTTGCTTTATTCCGGAATATTTTTCTGAGATTTGAATAATTACTGATAAGTAGTTGAATCATGTCATATTTTTGTTTTCACGATTTATGTTTTAAAATGAAAATTCCTAATGGTCAGGTGTTGGGAGAAAATATGTCAATTCTTTCATACGAGAATTATCAAAGTAAAAATAATAAGTTATAAAAAATTATATTTTTTTTAATTTAAAGTTATTGGTGAGTTAAAAATAGTTTCTTAAAAGCATAATTTCTTATCAATTTTAAGCAATATTTATTTCAAAAAGTAAAATTTTATAAAATGTTTATGAAAAATATTGATTACATTTTATTTTTACATAACATTTTTAAATGGTTTATTAACTTTAAGCATCTAAAATCAATTAATATTGCATATTATTTATATAATAAATTTAATTACATTGAGTAAAATCTAAATTAATTTTCTCCTATGGGATATAGAAATGCTTGTTACATAATGGGAGTGCAACTTTACTAAATTCTATAGTCTTTATTATATTGCAGACATTCTCATTTTTCTCCAAAAAATTTTAAACAATCTCCAACAATGTTAATAAACTTAATTTGAAAGGACTATAAAGAAAAATTATCTTTGACTTTAAGTTATTTATTATTCTTTACATTTTATTCACTTAATAAATTTTATAATTTATAAAATGCAGTTATGTTCCTCACTAGAAAATATAAATAAATATATAATTCCTAAATCCATTCAGTTTATAAATTTTTTTGAATAACTTTTTTTTTAAAAAATTAACATGTCATCAATTATCAAAAATTTCTTCATGGTGCATTTTTTTTTATTTGGGCAAAACAAATATCTCCCTGTGCAGCAAAAAACATCGCACAGGGCCTGAATGTATAACAAATGTACTACAAAACAAATTAAAGATAAATCATGAGAGGAAAAGAAAACAAAAGAAAAAAATCAAAGAAAAAAGAGAGAAAAAAATGAGATGAAAAAATGAAAAATAAAAAAACAAAAAAGGATTTAATTTACAGAATGGATAAGTTTTTAAAAAATATATAAATATCTCTTTCTTCACTAGGTCTTCCAATATCGAGGGCCATCTGTTTTTCAAGTCTTTACGAAACTTGTTCCTTTCTTGTGAAACAAATAGGCATGCAAGAAGAATGTGAGAAATTTTCATGGAGTGCATTATATTTTTAATATATAAACATCACTTATTTTAAAATACTCTACGTTATAACTAATAACTGAAATAGAAATTTGACCATCAATACTTTTAGGAATTTTAAATTCATATCACATTGCTGACCACCAAAATTGCAACACCAACAAAGACAGGAGATACCACAGCAAAATTTATTTTGTAGATAACATAATGAATAAGTATCAAATGATTGAATTTATAAACTTCTGTGAAAGGCGGTTCCTAACAAAATTAGTAGCCAGAGTAGCCGCCATTGTTGGAGATCACCGCTGCCACACTCCTTAGCATTAATTCAAAGAGGCTTTTGATATGTTCTTGGAGAACAGCAGACCAAGCAGCTTCCACACGTTTCCAGAATTGATCTGGTGTGGCAGCTGAGGATGTAATCTGAATCAGTCATTGAGCAACCATGGACCAAATGTTTTCTATCTGAGAAAGATCCGGAGAGCAAGCCGTCCAGGGTAGCAATTCAATCTGACAATTGATGAAGAACCCTTGGAAAATTTGTACCCTCATTTCCAAAAACGCTTATTTTCTATAAAAGGGTCAGATATAAAAAGCTGTTCTTTATTTAGTATATTTAAACAGAAAGGTAAAAAGTACATAAATTCAATATTATTTTAACATATACCATTAAACAATGTACGTATGTATATATATGTGTGTGTGTGAGAGAGAGAGAGAGAAAGATGGAATACCTGATGACGCACCTCTACTCATAACATCATCAAGTGCTTGCTACTTCAACAGCGATCCTGGTGTCAATGGTTAGAAAAGGAACTAGAGTTGATAAGAGAAGACGGTCATGTTAAGACGTACTTTGAACCTTAACGGTTCCGAAATATAAATGTTGTATTCATAATCCTATTTTGTAATTATAATTGTAAATAACTGTAAATAATGTTTAATATACTATAGTTAAAATGCACCTTCGTTGTATTATTAGTGTATTAAACTAATCCACATGGGGCCCTGGCCAATTACTTTTTTATTTCAACTATATTCCGAAGAGATTTGTTTATCATTCCCGCTGAAATTCTTCTTCCGTCGCCGAGTCGCAGACAAGTTGCAGAAGGCCTGTTTCTGGTTTCGATTTATGTATTTTCCTGCATTCCCTGCTTTGGATTTCTACTTTAAAGAAGGGTGAGTCACTCTTATTATCAAGATGTTTCTAAGTGATATAACTGAAATCGCACTTGCACTGAAGACTGAAAAAAGAGAAAAAAATCAAACTTCTTCATAAGTTGTTATTTGGCAAAGAAGGTGATAGATTAAATCGTTCTCGAATAAGAAACTTTCATGTTTTTCATTTTAAAAAAATAGGATTTAAATTATAAGTCTAAATTAAATGATATTATAACACCTTTTTCTTTAATCGAACTAATTTCGATTGCTGATATTTTGAAAATCGATATTAATGGAACACAACCTGTGTGTGTGTGTGTGTGTGTGTGTGTGTGTGTGTGTGTGTGTGTGTGTGTGTGTGTGTGTGTGTGTGTGTGTGTGTGTGTGTGTGTGTGTGTGTGTGTGTGTGTGTGTGTGTGTGTGTGTGTGTGTGTGTGTGTGTGTGTGTGTGTGTGTGTGTGTGTGTGTGTGTGTGTGTGTGTGTGTGTGTGTGTGTGTGTGTGTGTGTGTGTGTGAATTGGCAGAAAGAATTTTATTATTTCTTACTGATATGGAGTTTTCAGGAAAATGTAAAAAATTGTGTGGTAACTGATGATGAAACTGAAGCGATTCCAAATTCTACTCAGTCGAATGTGCAAAGCGATAGCGTTTCTCTTAATAATAATGGACATAAAGTGTATGATAGTCATATTTCTGATGCTATTATTTCTGATGCTATTTCTGATGCTATTATTTTCATTCAAGATTGCCATTTAATTTCAATGATATTGATTATTTAGTTCCTAAGTATACAGGGGAGAAAAATGAAAATGTCAAATTGTGGCTTCAGAAATTTGAAGCATTTGCTATTTCATTTAATTTGTCAGATATTCAAAAATTTATTTTTGCACAAAGAGCATTAAGTGGAATTGCGTTGTTATTTATGAAAAGCGAAAGCAATATTCATTGCTTCTCTGAATTGAAAATCGCTTTACTTTCGGAATTTGGTGAACAAATTAATTCAGCAGAAATTCATGACACATTAAATCGTCGAAAAATTAAAGATAAAGAATCAATATATGAATATTTTTTAATTATGAGAAAAATTGTCAGTCGAGCTCAACTCGATGATATGGCTCTAATCCATTATGTAATTCAAGGCATTAATAATCTTCCTCAGAATAAAGCAATCTTTTATGGTGCCACTAATTTAATAGGATTTAAAACAAAATATTATATAAAAATTTACGAAAAAATTCAAAAAAGTTGTCAAAAAGTGAAAACTAAAATTCCTGTGGTAGAACAAAGAATTAAGAATCAAACTCAAACCAAAATTCAGACTACTCTTATTCGTTGTTTTAACTGTGGAAAAAAATGGACATAAATCCATTAAATGCAGAGACAAAAATAAGGGCTTAAAGTGCTTTCGTTGTAATTCTTTTGGGCATAAAGCCAGTGATAATAAATGTTCTACACCAATAGATAACCATAGTTCAACAGTTCATACTTTTAACAATCACATTACTTTTCGACAAGGCATGCATAAAATAGTTAAAATTTCCGTTACTTTGATAGATGCTCTCATTGATACCGGAAGCCATGCAACTTTATTACGCGAAGATCTGTATCGTCAAACTGAATTTTCTGAACTGACCGATTCTCAATTAACACTAAATGGATTTGGTAGTTCCAAAGTACAGCCACTTGGTTCATTTCAGGCAAATATAGAAATCGATAATGATATTTTCTCTACTACAGTTTACGTTATTTCTCAACATCAGATGAGTTTACCCTTAATTATCGGTACTGATTTAATTACTCAAGGAACATTAACAGTCAATAAAGATGATAATTCTTTACGTAAATCAGAAAATAATGATTTTTTCGTGAATTTAATTAATGTTGTTGACAACACATCAGACATTGATTTAAATCACATACTTAATAAAAAATGTAAACAAGATTAACAACTACAAGCCCAATAAGACGCGAAAAACAGAAATGAAAATGTCTATTATTTTAAAAGATGATATCCCAGTTTGCCAACGAGCACGTCGAATGTCCATACCAGAAAAAGAATTTGTATCCAAACAAATTAATGATTGGTTAAAAGAAGGAATAATTAAACCATCTTGTAGCGAATATGCGAGTCCAATTGTTTTGGTGAAAAAGAAAGATAATACTACGCGTTTATGTATTGATTTTCGTAAATTAAATAAGAAAATTATTAAAGATCATTATCCATTACCTCTTACTGATGATATTTTAGATCAGTTACAAAGTGCAAAGTATTCACTTCTATTGACTTAAAAAATGGTTTCTTTCATGTGGATATTTACCCTAAATGTACCAAATATACTAGTTTCATTACTATAACGGACAATACGAGTTCCTTAAAGCTCCATTTGATTTAACAATTAGTCCAGCCGCTTTCAATAGATTTTTATCTTGTGTTTTCAGATAATTAATAGCAGATGGTACTTTAAGTATGTACATGGATGATTTTATCATACCGTCTAAAACTGAAGAAGAGGAACTTATTAAATTGAAACGTGTTCTCGAAACTGCTTCAAATGGTACTAAATATTAAGTTTAATAAATGCCAATTTTTGCAAAGAAAAATTGAATTTTCAGGCCATGTTGTAGAAAACATTACTATTTCATCCTCTACACCAAAAATAAAAGCAGTAATTAATTTTCCTGAACCCAAAGACGTCAAACACTTGCAATCATTTCTAGGCTTAGCAGGCTACTTTCGAAAATATATTCCAAATTATGCCATTGTTCCCAAACCTCTTAGTGGCCTACTAAGAAAGTCTTCTACTTTTGTATTCGGTTCCACCAAAAAGATGGCATTTCTCAAATTGAAGGAATTACTCACAACACATCCTGTTTTGCATTTATTTGTGCCAAGTTCGGAATTAGAAGTACACACAGATGCATCGAAACTTGGATTTGGCGCAGCGCTCCTACAAAAATCTGATAACGGAAACTTTCACCCAATTTTGCATATGAGCAAAAAAACATCTCCCCAGGAAGAAAAATTATACAGTTATGAATTGGAAGTACTCGCTGTTGTAGAAGCTCTTAAATAAATTCCGCGTATATTTACACGGAACTAAATTTAAAATAGTTACTGACTGTATGGCTTTTCAAAAAACAATGCATAAAGCTGAATTAAGCGCAAAAATCGCGCAATGGTCTCTTTTGTTACAAGACTTCGATTATGTAATTTCTCATAGGTCAGGTAAACAAGTGTAACATATTGATACTTTAAATCGTTACTCTGTTATGATTATTTCTCTTGGTGATATTACACAGAAGATAATAAAGTCGCAATCTACCGATGAATTTATCACAAATATGAGAAACGCAGTCAAAAAATCACTTAATTCTGATTTTAAAGTTAAAAACGGTATTTTATATAAATTGGTCCAAGATCAAGAACTTTTGGTCGTCCCACAAGCCATATGCAATCAATTAATTCAACGTGCGCATTCTAAAGGTCATATTTCAGTACAAAGGACTACAGAAGTTATTAAACTAGACTATTATATTCCAAATTTGGATAAGTTTTCCCAAACTTTCATCGCCAATTGCATCACATGCATCTTATCTTCCAAAAAATCAGGTAAACCTGAAGGATTCCTCTATCCAATCCCAAAAGATGACAACCCTCTCGATACACATCACATTGACTTTTAGGACCCTTACCATCTACAAACAAAAATTACAAACACTTATTTCCTGTAGTGGACGCTTTTACAAATTTTATTTGGATATATCCTGTTAAATCTACCACTGCACAATATGCATTAGATAAGCTAAAATTACAGCAAACTGGTTTTGGTAACCCTTGTCGAATAATATCAGATAAAGGATCAGCTTTTAAGCTCCCAAGAATTCCAATCTTATTGGATTGAACATAGTATTGAGCACCTGCCTATCACAACTGGAGTACCTCACGGAAACGGACAAATTGAGGTATGCATCAAACCCTAATTGCAGTTTTAACTAAATTATCTATAGAAGAACCCATAAAATGGTATAAACATGTGTCTAATGTCCAACGCATATTGAACAGTTCTGTCTCATAAACAACAAAATTTTCACCATTCGAATTAATGCTTCGCATTAAAATGCGAAATAAAGATGACATTTACATTAAGCAACTACTGGAAGAAGAACATCTTCAATATGTAGTACATGATGAAAAACAATTGCGTAATATTAATAAAGCTAATATTCTACAATATCAAACACAAAGTAAATGATTATGATAAACGGTGAAAACATCCCAAAATATATCAAGTTGGTGATTTAGTCACTATCCAAAGAACACAGTTCGGACCAGGTTTAAAATTTAAGCTGAAATATTTTGGACCTTAAAAAATTAAATCTATAAAAGGTAATGACAGATATGATGAAGAAAAAGTTGATAATCATGAAGGTCCCAATACAACATCTTCCTTTGCAGATTTAATGACACCTTGGTCAAAGATGTAAATAATTTTTATCAAACTATTATCTTGTGTATAATATATTGTGTCTATTGCTGTTCTATTTCTATACATATCGTTATTCCTGAAGAAATTTTCTTTTATATATAACCTTTTTCTTTAGCATTATTTCAAGTATTAGAGTATCAATTTAAATATTTTTTCTTATGTGGTACATCAAGTTTTTTATGATACATATGATAAAAAAAATAAGCACGATGGAAGGAAAATGAGAGCAAGTGAGAATGAAAAAGAAGAAGACGATTCATCAAACAGCTTACGAGGAACATTCAAGAAGTTAAGACGAACCTTCACAACATTGAACGACGTGACTCCTTCATTTGCTGTTCACTAAGACGAAAACAAAAAGTTCTGTTTTGTTAGCTATTTCTCTTGCTGGTTACGCTTTCCTCTCTTTCTTTGTATTTTGCAGTTGCAGTTACATTCGTCACCAGGAGGGTCTGAGCGTTTAGAATGACCGAGTGTGAGATATGGAGTACCTGATGACGCACCTCTACTCATAACATCATCAAGTGCTTGCTACTTCAACAGCGATCCTGGTGTCAATGGTTATTAAAAGAACTAGAAATGATAAGTGAAGACGGTCATGTTAAGACGTACTTTGAACCTTAACGGTTCCGAAATATAAATGTTGTATTCATAATTCTATTTTGTAATTATAATCGTAAATAACTGTAAATAGTGTTTAATATACCATAGTTAAAATGCACAATTATTAGTGTATTAAAGTAATTCATATATATATATATATATATACATATACATATATATATATATATATATATATATATATATATATAGATAGATAGATAGATAGATAGATAGATAGATAGATAGATAGATAGATAGATAGATAAGGTATCAAAGAAATCTAAATTTGTTTCGAATACTGCAGATGGGTCCAAGAACAAACCCCAGTTCTCCTAGTCAAAGGGTCTGTATTCAATCCCAGTCATTGTTGAATAATGGAAGACAGGAGTTGCTTTTCTCTGCCAGCATGCTCATCACTTTTCCTGGTTTTCCTAGTATTCTCCCTTAATACAGATGATTACTTATATAAGAAAAGTTCTGCACTGAGCACATTCAGCGAGTGTTCAAACATCTTATAACAAACTTCAACTATAAATTTTTTGCAATCAATGTTTTATCCGACACTTTTACTACCGACTGTTACCGATACTTCTGTGAGTATTCATAGTAGTTTATTGATAAGCTATATTCAATTTGGAAAAATTCCTGATTCGATGTTATTGTTAATTACGTTGCATTTTCACTTTTGGATGTTTGTCAGTTTTATGCATTTCCTCTTTTGCAAACGTATTGCTCCAACTATACATTTAAATGTGTTTCCAATTCATTTACATGTCATAATTCATTAATCTTTAATAATACCTCTTTTTGTGTCTTTTTTATGTTTGCAACCTTTCTTTAACAATCAGTCTTCAATATAGTACTGAATTTTTAACATTACGATTTAATACTAAATGAATATAATAAGGTTCATTTGATATTAGCTTTAACATATCGAATGCAAATGTTTGGTAGTTGTATGGAATTTTCTTTAAGTAATGAGTCATCAAAATGATATTAGCTATATTATAGCTTTATTATAAAAAATAACCATGTTCTTTAAAGTCAATTCAAATCAAGCAAAAATTATTTGTGATAGACATTAATTAATAATGCTTATTATTTTATGAAAATTATAAATTAAAGATAAATAAGAATGTTTATATTTTTGATATTTCCACTATTATTTAAAATGTAAATCAAGAATCTCAAAAAATTTCTTATTAATCATAAGGAATTATTTGATTCCTTATGATTATCAATAATATATTGTTATATATTATTGATTTATATATAACAATAAAATTAATGATATCACAATAAAATGAATGAAAAAATAACTAACCAAAAAGCATTCAAAAGTCTTCTATGTTTTGGATTTTAAAATTGAATTCCATTTTATCTACAAGCAGTGGTTTTCTCTGATTTATTATTTATGTTACACAACAAATTCAAAAAATTTAATTTTTAAATTTAATTAGTGAAATCATTCATTGCAACTGGCGCAAAATATTCTTCAAACCAATAATAAATTGTTTTCATTTAGTTTTATAGTGCATTGTCATTCTCGGAAATTTAATATTATTTGATTGTATGAAACCCGTAAATGACATAAATTATCCCTACATGTCAAAAAATAATGTTTGGCATTTGTTGATTGGTTCAGTTCAACCATGTGTTGTTAAAATCATTTCATTGAATCATTCCATGCCACGTGCTCTAAAGATTTTATATAATACAAGACGCAATTCTCATAACTGGATGAAAATCTTTTTGATTCTTTACAAGGTTCTCATTTACTAGGAATTTCTTTGTTTCTTCCTCATTATTTGAATAATTTTTAGATGAATTTATTTTCATTTAAATGCTATATAAAGTTATTAGAACGTTTGCAAAAACTAATAACAAAAGCAGTATACCTACTGCGATTTTTTCCAATTCCTTCCAGTTTAAGAGACTATTTATAAAATAGTAATAATTAAAAAATACCGATCTGCAGTCATGTATACCTTCAACAAACATAATAGATTCATTTTTACACATGTGTGTGAAATAAACATTGACTAAGCAGAATTTTTTTAATGCAATAATTATTGTAATGCAAAAAAATTATTTAACTGTTTTCATATGAAATATTGCAATTAATCTTAATGTCAATGTATTAAAGGAAAATTATTTACGGGTAATTATTTGCGATTATTTCCTTTCAATTAATTACTACACTCTGAAATGCAATCAATTTCTAATGAAGTATTTGGAAATGAATTTTAAAATCTAAAAGAAAATTTAAACGTTCTTTAGGATTAATATTACATTTAGTTAAAAATCCATAATTTATGGCATTGTTGTCATTATTAAATTAAATATTTTCTTAAAATGACAAACTGTATAGAATGCTTATACAAGATTTTTATTTGAATATTAATTTAATTTAATATTATCGTCATTTAAATAATCAAATCTAAACTCAACATTATTTTAGATATTTTACAGCAAATGCAAAAATTACAAAAGTATTTTTAAATTAAACAGCGTCAATAGATTTTTTAAAGAAAACTTTTCAAATGAAAAACTTAAACAAACATTCATTATGCTAATTGAATTTGGCGATATTGTTACGATAATATTTATTTAACAATTTCTAACAAAAATATTTGGCAGTAGTTGTCATGCTTAAGTAGTCTAGAAAAAATTAAATGTAAATTATCTGCAGCTAAAATTATTTTTACTTTATTAAATGTTCACTTTAATAAAAGGATTCGATGTTTGTATAGACGGTACAAAAATACAATTAATTTATAAAAATCCTTATTTAATAGTAAAATCATTACTTTTAGAAGTAAAAACTCTTGATCTTTGTACACGTAGAAAATAATGTGATTGGACAGTTACTTAATTCCGTTAATATGTATTGAAAATATAATTTTCTACAAATTAAGTTACTGAATATATTTGAATATCTAACTATAAATTATTTTTGTGTGTTCCATTAGTCAACTAAAAATATATATTCTTTATATTTCTAGCATACCAACATTTCTTTCATAACAAAAAATTTTGAAATTTCTAATTCTATTACTTGTAAAAAAGAAAATGAATCGTATGGATAATGATCAAAAATTAAATCATAAAGCTAATAAGAAATTATTTTAAAAATACTGACTTTTATAATGATAATATTCTGATATTTTTATCAAAAAATTGCGATTTAATAAATTAACTTATTTATTCTATCAACACTTCATGTGTATACTATATTTTAGAAACCAATCATAATAGCATTCTGCAACAATTCATGGTCTGAACTTATTTAATAATCAGTATATAATTGTGCAAAATTATTAACTTATGTTAAAAATTCAAGCTAAATCCTAAGTAAAATTAGAATTTCATTAATCTTCAGGTGACAGATTAAAATTTATATATTTCTAAAAAGTTGGAGAAAAAAAATTTAAGGTAATTTGAATGAAAGTATATATTTGCGTACGTAAGAGTTATCCTTTAATAATTTTAAATTGTCTGCGTAAATTATGATACAATTTAGAATACTGTATGTTTAAAGCAATATATTATGATATTCAATAAATTTATATTCTATACTACAAATTTTCACATTTATTTTTCTTCACTACTTTTATAATTTTAAATTTGAAATACCCCCAACAATAACAATAAATTTAATCTTTACTTGATTATATTTAAAAAGGTATATAAAAGAATGATGATGTGTTAATTCATCGATGATGATGTGATAATTTTGTGTCATAATGCGATGTGTTAATTTAATGAATGTGTTAATTTATATTGTAGAAATTATTTATAATGTGTTAATTTGATGATGTGCTAATTGTTAATTGAATTTGTTAATTTCATGATGATGTGTTAATTTTATTTGTGTTAATGATATGTTAATTTTATTTCAGAATAAAATTAACACATCATGTGTTAATGATGTGTCAATTTTATTAGAATGATGTGTTAATGAATGTGTGTGTTGTGTTGAATGATGTGTTAATTTTATTTGATGATATTTTAGATGTTAATTTTGATGAATGATGAATAATGTGTTGATTTTATTTCACAAATAATCTGAAAATTTTTTTTATTTAGAAATTCTGGAAGAAATTGAAATTAGTCAGACGAAGATCAACAAACTTGAAAGTGTTCTTAAACTATGCTCTGGAATTCGGTATCATATAAAATAATTAACTTAAAAATTCCAAACCAAGTTAAAATTAACATTATTAACATTACTGACTGGAAAAGTGACTTTATAAGTACCACTAAATACCAACTTTTTTCAAAATATAAGGTATGCACACAACTACAAGAGAAAATATCATTAAAGTTATTATTTGAACATTTGAAATTATAAATTTCCCCATTTGAGATTTTTCAATTAAAAGAAGGGCTGTAAATATTTTTAACTAAATTTGAAGTATGTCCAAGTGTCTAAGAACTAAATAACTTTGTAATCACTATTTTTTTCACCTTAAAAATATTTCCAAAATTTTCAGAAAAACTATTCTAATAGCACAATTCTGATATTGTACATAAACTCTTAATTAGAATGAAACAAAAAAATTATCTTAATAGTATATATCAGTTTTAGAACATGTATTAAAGTAATAGTAGAGTTAGAAAATAATTTCATAAGTAATAACTTCCAATATTTTTCTTCTTCCAGAATTCACACGCTTATATTTTAATCCATATGTGAGCAGAATCAGCAAAAATTCCATTTATACATCTTCTCAGAGAACGAAAAAAAAATTTAAATTTTGTAAATTATATCATACATTCTATTGTTATGTTGTTACTTATGAAACTTGGACAAGCAAAGCTCCTTTGTGTCGATTATGCAAATTTAAGTCAGGAGAATGTGTATTTATATTAAACAGAGTATTACAAAGGTAAAAGTACGACTTACTTTTAAAACTTTTCGGATAGATGGCACCACCACAGAATACACTGATAATTTGGCATTGATCTGGCTGTGGGAAATTTTCTCCAGACCATTATACCCATGATGACAGTCACTGATTTTACGAGCAAGTATATGGCATGTACTCGGTGACTTGTAGGGGGCATTGGGAATCGAAGCCTAACCTTCAGGATGAAAGTCTGATGCCCTAATCACCAGGCTACCATGGCCCCCTGATTATTTCTATGGGTATTTAGATTATTGCTATGGGTAACAGTAGAATTTAATAATGAATAATTAGTAGCAAATTGAAATCTTGTCATCGGATTTAAATAAACTTGACTGATGTTTTTTTTTTTTTTTTTTTTTTTTGGTTTTCTTTGAAATAATTATATTTATTACGAAGAAAAAATATATTATGTTAGAAAAATTTAAAATAATGAATTGGAATTTTTTTAATCTAGAGAATTTTTGACCGTATAGTTTATTCTACGATTTTTATAGGTAACATTATTATTATAATTGCTGGAAGAATTACATATCCATTAGTATCGATGTATGTCATATAAATCTGCATCTCTTTTTCAAGCATGTGTATTTTTTAGTAATATAACATATATTTGTTATGTATATACAAATATGAAACATGATATATTTTAAATTTTTAACTAAAATCAAATTTTAAAAACAATATTTTTAGTCAATTTTGTATTATTTAAATTTTTTGGAATTTATTGTCCTATAATAACAGTATGTACTATAATAAATTTGAAGTATAAAATTATTTAAGAGCATACGATTTAATTTCACAAACCATGAACATCCTAATATAGCAGACAAAACTGTCATTTGAAATATAATGGAAAAGTATTGATCAATAAGAATCAAATGTCTTCTTTGGAAATCAGACAAGACTTTAATTCAGCTTTTAACTTTTATTTGCGAGAAATGATATGATATTTTACTAAAAATATGTCAAGAGAAAAAATTAATAAAAAAATTCATTTCTAAAATTTTTTAAATTTTAATTTGAAACTTTTTAGTTTTTAATTCCTAATCCCATCTAGCACTAGTATAAAAAAATTAAGAATTTTAATCTATAGAATACTCACATATACTGACTACATACAATAAAAATCATTTACATTGAAAAAAGTTATACACACTGTTTCCATTAACCTGTTTGTTTAAACACATTGAAGAAAACTACAATATAAATCAAAAAATTACTATTATACATAATCGCTTGTAATATCATGTGCAATAATTAGTAGCATTAATTTGTAAAATGGCATTTAAGAATAATTAGAAGTGTAACAAAATTTAAATAACAAAAAGAGAAAATGAGATTATAGCGAATTACACAAAAATTAAATGTCAGATTTTTAGTATAATGCAGTAACCAATGTGTGACACATTTATTTTGATTCAATTTTGAAAAATATCAAGATATATTTTAATTTTTTCTAGTTCATCAAAATAAAGAAGTAACCAAATATAACTAAAAAAGTGGGTTCATTAAAATACAAATATTAAATACTTTGCGAATAATTTCATAATTCAGCATTTTATGTAAAACAGTTCATCACAAAATACTTAAATACGCAAAACTATATACTTACTGTTAAAAATTGATAAATATATTTCAAAAATATTAAAATAAGACAAAAAAATGTGTTTTTAAAACTCCTAAGTAATTATTTTTCAATTACTTCCTTGAATCTATAATAACTTGAAATTTTATTCTGAAACAACTACCTTTGTATCTGAAAATTAAAAGTAAAACTGACTTCTTTTTATATAGTAAAATAAAAGTGAGAAAACAACTTTCATCATTATATTAATAACTGATACAATGACTAATGAAACGTGCATATGTTTTTAAATAACCGAGAGAACGGTCATAAAGAAGAAAATCATCCGCTGTCTTGACCAGAATGCAAAGAAAATTGTTAGAAATGCGATGCTATTTTTATCTGAAATATTGAAAACAAAATTTCAATTATTAAATTTAAAAGGCTTTAAATTTATATCTACGTTTCAAAAACTAATAAATTTTCAACTTTTATATGAAATAAGTAGCTTAAGAAACATGATTAGATAACATGGGATCAGATTTCTGTCAACTTAAAATTTAAAACTTCTGCATGTACTAATAATAAACTTTTTTTTTTAGAAAAAAAAAGTTATTCAATATGAAGAAAATTAAGAAATTAACATTTGAATTTATTTAAAATCAATATTTTGACTTATAGTTAAAAACTTATCTTTAACTATAAATCTATTCTTATCTAAGAAAAGCTTTCTAAATATTTTAAACTATCAAACTTTTGGCCAAAAGGTGCAATAGAGTCTACCTGTTTAAAAGAGAGACTTTCATTACTGCAAAGCTTTTATCTCGATACAACACTTTACTACACTTTAAAAGATGAAAATATTTTATTTTAGTTTAAAAATTGATAAACAGTGCAAACAGATATTTAAACTCTATTTAGATCAGGATTTCCTAAATAAAAAAAATTTATTTCGAAATCTTCAAATGAAATACATACATACATACATACATACGTATACATATACATATACATACATATACATATACATACATATATATATATCTATATATATATATATATATATATATATATACATATATATATATATATATATATATATATATATATATATACATCTATATATACATATATATATACAGAAATTATTTCAAGTTGTAGATCTTGGTCCAATTAACCCTCAAGTGCAATGAATGACATCCAGCGACAAAAAACCAACCAACCATCTTTCTTGAATAATGACATCTTGCATAGTAAAGTTAATTAAAATTAATTTAGAAGAAATTTCAACCAATTCTCTATTTTTACAATAATTAAGACAAAATATCACATAAATTAAATGATTTTACATTAAGCATGTAAAATAATACTTTATTTAAAAGAAATATTAAGATTCTGTATATATTAATATTAGATTCTGCATATATTAAGAAATTTATCAGAATGCAAAATGTAAATTTTTGTAACTTAAATTTTAAATACGTATTTATTACCTGTTGCTATTAAGAATATAAAGCAGTTAGTTCATTTACATAGTTTAATAATAGTTTAAAACAATCATCTTTCTAAGCATCACAAAATCACAAATGAGCTCAAATATTATGTTATGTCTCAAAGTTAATTATTTCTATATTACGTTAAAACAAATTGTATATTTATGTTGATTATGCAGTATATATTTTATATTATTTATTATAAATTAAATTTCTTCTGTTAATATAACAATCCGTGAACTAACATAATCACAAATTTGACTTACTGCAGTTAGTTTCAAAATTCTTTCAAAAGTATTTCAATCATTAAACTAATTTTTACAATATATAATCTCACTATTAACAAATGATTTGTTATTTATCTATTATTTATTTTTCCATAAATATATCAAGAAATATTTATAATTTGATAACACAATTATTAGACAAATGAATTGTAGAGCAATGCCATCTGTTTTATTTTATAATATTCCAATATACCATATTTGCTACAACAGAATTGGAACTTTTATAGAAAGAATACTATTTTAGTAGTTCATTTTGCTCCAGTAAACAGGAAATAAATATTAATCTTTGTAATAAACACAAAACTGTTTGTAAGATAAATTCTTTATTAGATGGAATAAACTGATACTATAAATCTTTAGTATCAATTTATTCCACTTAATTAATTTACAATTAATTTAAAATGCTTTTTAACTCTAATTAATTATAAAATTCTTATAAAATAGCAACAATGAATAAAAACTGTATTCAAATAAAAATATTTAATTTCTCTGTATATATTCTAGCAATAAAAGTTTTATAAATCATTAATTATTGTACTAACAGAATAATGATACACACATTTTGCATTCATTTTTACAATAAGTATCAAATATTCAAAAAATAAATTATTAACATTGAAATATTTTATATAAATTTTAACAGCAATAAATAAAGTTTAAATAAAACCAGGATCATTATTTTTTAAACTTCTTGAAGAGCAGGAATGTTTTGAGTATATTTTTTCTTAAATTCTGGGAGTTTAAAACTGAAGTAGATTTTTGTAAAATTCATGAATATCTCTATCTTAAAAAGCAGGGAAAAAAACAGGAAATATATCGTAATAGTTAACAGAATCAAAATATTAAACTGGATTATGATCTCATGAATTTTAACAAACATAATTCCTTTATAATATTTGCACAAATATTTTTCATAAAATATGTGTTGTTTTCATAGAAAAAACAAGGTTTATAAGTTTTAACGTCGCCGTGTTGCCTGTTTTCAGTTTTGCTTTTACTCTTTCTTACAGGACGTACTACATACTTTTCGTTCATGTAGAAGTGTTGGTCATATAAATAAGAAAACAAGATATTTTAAGTAAACCTTTTTAGTATTTATTAAATTTAGAACATACGTATTTCATTAAATTAAATTACTGCCAAGATATTGTTTAAACATTTTTATCTGTACTGCGATATAATCAGATTAATCTGATATAAAATACTTCATCTGAATTAAGTACTTTTATTCTAGCAAAGCTAATTATACTCGCTAAATATTTTATAGTAAACTTATATATGTAGCATATTTTAAGTTTAATATAAAAATATTTAGTGAGAAATGTATTTGAGTTTAATTCTAAGATAAAAAAAATCTCAGCATTTCAGAGTACCTATGGTGAAAAAGCTGAAGGAAACAGAAGTATGTGTAATCAGTATGTATAAAGTGCAGAAGAAGTATTTCAGTGCAAATTATTGTAATAACAATTTACAACCTGTAACATTTCTTTAAGATTAATTAATTATAAAATGATATTACATGAAAGAAATTAAACACAAAATTGTGGTAAAATAACAGTATCATAAATTTAATAACATATATATTTATACAATATAAAACTAATCCAGGATATAAATATTTACTCTCACCAATGTGAACAGTAAATTACAAACATTAGAAACTAAAAAAAACAATACAATAAGCATGAGAAGATAATTGAAAACAATAAAAAAAAATTTTATGAAAAAAAACTGAAGTGTGTAGTGAGCTTTGAGAAAGGAATTTAATAAAATAAAAATAAGTGTAAAAGAGTTATTTTTTACTTAAACTTAAAAAATTAATAGCGTTTAAATTTTGAAAAATTGACTTGTAAGAATGATATGCAATATTAATATCCAAACCAAGTATGTAGTGTTATTAAAGGATTAGAAAAGTTAAATACTATCCAGATCAACTTGCTTAAAATTAAGAAAAGCTGTTTATAAATATAAAAGTCAGAAAAAGTTTAAAAAGAATAGACAGCAAGTAGGTAAGTTGAATATGGCTGACACTTTTGAAGGTATACGCTAATACAGCAATATTTATGAGTCAATATAAGCCTAGAATTGTAAATGATACCATTAAAAAAATTTAAATAACAAAAATAATTTAATAATGATTTCATAAAAACTCGAATATTAATTTAATAAAGTAAAAACAATAACTTTGATTTAAAATTGAACTTTTTTTTAATAATCTCTTTAAACTGATGGTGTGTTTATTATACAAAAGTAAATAAAGAAAATAATAATAAAATATTAAAAATATAATAAACTTAAAGAGGTATGATGGTAAATTATGATAACACATTGATCGAAAACACTTAAGAAATATTGTACTTTAAGCAGAATAAATTCAGCGGAATAAATAACAGTATAAAATGAAATATTTTTATAAATTTTCTTTAAAATTATCGCTTTATACTACTAAACATAAAATTAAATTAATATAAAAAGAAATTAGAAACATTGCAATGAAATCAACTTTAAAAATATTATGTAAATAAAATGTTGACTCAACTCTCTTTAAGAAAGTGTGTCAGGTATTCAATGAAAGTTGCTAATTTAAATAGCTGCAGAGTTTAAAGCTGCTATGTGAACAAACTATTATTAAAACTCAGTTTTGCAAATCAATCGATTAAACACGAATGAAACACGAATTTAAATTAATGACGATAAGCATTTTTATTAGCTAATTTCATCAGATCATAAAAATGTCCAATTTTATCTGGGCATGAGCATTTATTATCAATTATCGTCCCTTACTTTTTTTTTTAATTTTATTTCTACTCTACGGTCTACTTCGATTTCATATCTCTGTGTATTTCGGTAGATGAGTAAACACTTACAAAATATCAGCAAAATCACTTTTTGTCTAATTTCGATTGAAACCTTTTTTCACAATTATCATTGGCAACTAAACAACATGGTAATTAGAAAGTACATTTTTATACTGGTGATAGGAGCTTCTGGTAATTACTTTGAAGACTGACATCCTTCATACTATGATTGAAGGACCCTCAGTAGTAAACGTTAATTGGATCAATGACTTTTTCTCTGCATCTGTACTTGTATGCGAAGTGATCTACACTGATTCGACAGTCATACGTTGCTAAAGTCATATTTCTCAAGTCAAATATTATCATGCTCATCCAAAGATTTGGTTTCATTTTGATTATCACTTTATGGTAACTTTCGCTTAGGAAAACTAATTTGATTTGGATTTATAATTTTTAAAAATAGATTCCAAACTTCTACAATTATCCACAACCGACGTAAGAATCGAACCTTTGAACAACAGAATAAAAATCGGAGTTTTCAGCTACCACCACAGAACCTTATGCCTAAAATGGAATAAAGCAGTAATATTTTTTCAACTACAGGTCTAATTTTATTAATTAAAGTTCTCGCAATTATTTTAACTGTGTTGATACCTACTTGAATAATTATAATTTATAGTTTCATTCTAATGAAACGTGTGTGAACAGCGTGTTTGTTTTTCAAAGTACACAAATTATCACTTTCCTATAAATAATTTACCAATTATAATGCTGAAGATTCTTTCTTAATTCTACTTATGCGTCATATAATGAAAGATTAGGTAAATTGATCTTCAAAAAAACTTCATTATTATATTAATATAATTATATTTGAAATATTAGATGAATGCTTCATCTAAATATTTTAAGAAATATTTAGATGATACTCTTAATACAAGTGTGTACTCTTAATACATATATTTTACTTTCATATCTTTACAAAAGAAATTAAAAATTAACAAACAAAAGTAGATTTATATGATTCAGATTTGAATATATGATTTATGACAAAATTTATTTCTTATGATAGTTTACAGAAAGAGATAAATAACCCTTAATAGGAAATAAGTTTTTAATATTTTGAATAATAGATACTTCATGTAGTGAAGCAAATTGCATTTATCAAAAAAGATTCTGATTTTATTTGATTATTAATGACTTCACTATAAAATGAGTCAAATATAACATTATATTCATTCTCAATTTTTTATCCAACCAAACACCGCTTCTATTTAAATAAAATACCAAATGATGTTACCTTCAAAAATAAATGGATAATAATGTAACTCATGCACTCCTGAAAGAGATCTTTTGATGCACAATATCCTTAAAATATGTAGGTAAACAAGCACTAACTATGATTTACTTTCTCTATAATGAAAAAGAAAATAAAGAAATCATATATCTTTATCATCATGCCCGTTTTTGTAGAAGAAGAATCAAAAGTTTAATCTGAAAATATTACTGGCCTATAATATGACACAAACATACCTTAATAAAAATAATTGTTATTAACAAATAATAAATTCCATTAGATATGTTTATATACCTTTGCCAAAATTCCTAATCTAATATTAAAGATATACTTAATTAATTAAAATGAGAGAATAATTGTATCCTATTCATAAATAATAAGTAATTTTTATATTATTATAATTTAAAGTTTTCCTCAAATTTCCAAATAAATTTTTTAGCAATTTTTTTTCATTTTAATGATTTAAGTAGTCTAAATGTCATTTTTTCTAAAACTAATTTTTAAATTTCAATGTGAAATGTAAAAGATTTCTTCAGGAATAAAAATAATTTTAGAAATAAGATTATCAAAATTTGCACATGTTTAAATTTCAAACTCGTTACTGAAAAACTAAAAAGTTACATTAAAAGAATAATTTCTTAGGAGATAATAAAAGAATAATTTCTTAAAGAATTATTCCTCTTCTTCTTCTAATTAATATTTTTCTTAAGAGGTTTGTCAATAATGTTTAATATAATTAAAATGTTACTAATAATGAAATGATTGGGGTGGATATTTGAATAAATAGATGATGGTGTATTCAGTTTTGAAAGACATTGAAATGAAAAAAAGACATGCAAATACAATTATTAATGTTCTTCAAATCTCTAGGGAGATATCATTATGATATTTGTATACAGCTTCTGGTTCACGCCTGGAAGTAGATATTGTATTCATATTACTTGAAGCAAGTTTTTTAATGTTTACCAAGTTTTCTCCCTTGTGATTGGTAAATATGATAAACTATGATAAATTTTTTGAAGACGTTATGATATAAGGTTGATGTTCAAATGCCTTCAATAATATGGTAGTGCTTCAAGTTGTTGGGAAAGATCGCTATTAATTTTTCAAATATTACATTTTTCCTATTTTGCGTTTCAAAATTGCACATTTGAAGCAGTTTAAGAATTATTTTTCCTTATGAAAATCCCTTATCAAAAAATTCGTCATTCTATTATTTTATATTAATTCATACCTATTCAGTTTGATAATTTTACAAATCAAATTTATCGTTTAACTGTAATTTCTTTTAAGAAATTGCACGTTATGAGAATTTCCTATATCTGAATTTGGAAATGTCATACAGGATTTTCTGTAGGAAACATTTAGTGAAAATAAAACTAATGAAAATAATAAGGTAACAAATTAATTTCTAATAATAGAATATCCTTATATAAGTAGCTTTATAAAAATATATTAACATTTAAAACTTAGGATATTATGTAGATAAACAAATAAAATATATGGGAAATCAACTAAATAAATGTTTTCGAAAATAGTCATATATAAATATTTCTTAACAATACATTAATTTTATACTATAAGACGTATTAATACTTGTAACTAATTATTAAATATCCGAAAGTACTTTTAAAGCATAATTACAAACTATGCAATCGGGCTTCAATTAAACATGCCCATTAAGAACTTTAATCCTTTTATAAGATAACAGGCGAATAAATCGCTGATCGCAGCATCTTTTAAATGTCATTTTAAGGATTACAAGCGAAGTATATTCTAAATGCTTTAATCTGGTAACCATTTCATAACAAAAAGGAAATTATGAATCTAGAGAGCATTATAGGCATATTAGAAAATTCCTTAAATTAACATAATTCGTAAGAAATTCTACGTGCATTTAAATTTAAATAATTTTATAATGGATATTGAACTTTAACATTAAAATTACTTTGAAAATGAATTTTTCAATAACTTTTTTTAATTTCTTAAGGTTGTTCCCTGTATCCAATTATAATCCTTCATGTAACTATACTCGAGAAATGGAAATTTTCTGGTAATTTCTAATGATCCTATTTAAACCAAAGAATTCTAGATTAAATATACCTAGAATTCTTTGTTTTATGAGAAGAGAGCATATTAAAATAAAATGTTGTTGAATAAAACAACAGGAGTGAATTCTAAATGCAAAAAAGTATATATATATATATACATATATATATATATATATATATATATATATATATATATATATATATATATATATATATATATATATATATATATATAATATAAAAAGACTTGATATTTTACATAAAAATATTATACAAAGTTTTTATCAATCATAAAAACATTTATGAATAATCGTCAAAATCTCATTGGCTTTTAAATTGTCCACAAGTATTAATGTCCTGAATAATTATTTTAAATTAAAAGATTTAATATTGTGAAATTTTAAACTCTTTTATTTCTATATTTATATTTAAAAAAGCAGAAATAACATATTTTATCTAACTAATGAATTAGTTTCTATTATTCTTTTAATCTAATACTTTTAACTAACAGAAAATTGGGATTTTTCTGAAATCGATATATATATAAGTTACGGTAAAAGTGTTAAATATGTGGATTATATATAATAATCGGTGACTACGTAATTCTCACTATAAATTCAGTAAATCTAATAAATTATTATATATATATATATATATATATATATATATATATATATATATATATATATATATATATATATATATATATATATATATATATAAATCTATATCACTTTTTTCACGGTAAATATACATAATTCCCAATTCGTACTGAAAAATGTGGTACATTCTGAGTGTTTTGTAGGAAAACGATATTTTAATTTAATAATATAAATATTTTCAAGCAATATTCAATATTTTGTTCTTAAGAATTTTTAAAAATTATTATGAATTTTTAAAAAATTATTTAATTCTTTAGAATAAAAATTACAATAATCTGTGTCAAAACAAAATTCAAAAATTTAAATAATAGTGACTCTTTTATACTTTCATTTCAGTGCATAATTTAAGACCAATGAATTAGATAATAGCAAAAGTAATCTGGAATAAATGATATTGAAAAGTAAAATAATGTCTTGGCGGTTATTTCTATAAATATTTTATTTTTAACTTATAGATAGACTTATTTAAACTTATAGATAATTTTTGTGCCTAAATGGTTAGAAATGCCTTATTTTTGTGTTTTTGCGTTTACTTGTTTAGATATATCTGATTATTATGAAATTTCGAGTTACATTTTTCCAGATATTTTACATTCGCACACATCAGATTTTTATCCTCCCTTGCAAAAACGTCATTAATATCATTAATTTTCAGAAAGATCTTATTCTATCACAAGCTCGAAGTGATATTGTTTAATCTAAAGAATCTTCAAGAAAATGGATTTTTTCTTTACAAACTGTGAGCTGATTTCTGGTATACCACTAGAAAACTTTTCGTTGTTTTGCTCCTGAAATATAAATATTTCAGTTTTGAATTTCTAATATCGTTGCTAATAAATTTCATAAGTCACTTCTTGCTCTGTCAGTATATTTTAGCTTTAGTTTCACTGTGTCCCTAGTATTATAACAAAAAGAAATATCAGATTTAAATTTTTTTTGTGGCTAATGGCTTTTAACTATTTCAAATTTTATACAGCATTTTTTTTAATTGTTCTTGCCTAGTTAAAACATTTGTCTGGTTAAAATTGATCACTTCAACATTCTCACTATAAATCACAAAATTAGTTACAGATAAACAGTCAGGTATCAATAAACAATTAATTTTCATATTAGAATCATCTTCTATTTTACAGTTTTATCTGAAGCTTTGTCAAATAATTTAATTGAAACCCGAATTTCTTCGTCGGTTCTAAGATGTTTGATGGAGCCATATGAGAGAAAAAATATTTTCAAATCTACTTTTAGTAGTATCTCAGCCATTGCTTTCATAAGTTTTGCACTTGATAATCTCATGAAATAATTTTTTTTATAATAAGTTGTACAAAACATTTTCCGTTGGATCTTTTAGTAGTTTTTATTGCTTTTCAAACAAGAAATTATCATATTTTGAACTTCCTGATTTGCGCTCTGAACCAAACTTTGAGTCTGGCTGTGTCTAGAATTTTCGTGTGCAATATTCAAATCCACATTTCACAATCTTTCTCTACGAACTGATTACTGAACACAAGATCATTGCCACTTTGAAGTATACTGGGAACTTCCAATATAAAAAATGTTATTTAAATGGTATACAGTTTCTTCATGCTTCTTTTTAGGGAGTCCACTCTATGAATTTTGTCACATAATTAGAATATTTAAACATAAATCATTATCTGGTGCAATTGCAAGTCAGTTAAGCCAACTTGCATCTTAAGTTATTCTCTTTGAAAACAATTGGCCCAACAAGTTCTTTCTCGGGTATCTGTGACTTCTTCTGAAAACTGCCGCACTAGTAACCTATTTTACTTTATGAAGTTCCTTTAGTATAGTGTTTCTCTTGTTGTAGTTGCTGTCGTGTGCCAACTAGACTGGCATTATGTGGAACACTAGTGGATGCGATGCTCCACTTTTCCAGCTGAACCAAATTTTGGTTAGATTCCGATTTCCTCAGTACACACATGCCATAGGTACCCGTTCCTAGGGTAGGCAACCATTCACAACCCATTCATACAAGGAAAGGACAAAGACAGGATGGATAAAGAGAGAAAGTACATCCATGGCCGAACCAGGATTCGATCCCAGGACCTCCCTATCCGTAGTCAGGCACGCTGACAACTAGACAAGTTGGGAGGCAGTGTTTTTCTTATTATGGATATTTTAGAAATGCGCTTCATTAATAATCATAATCATTTCTATAGTAATATTAAAAGAACTACTGAAATCATGGGTATTTGATATAAACAAAGGTCACCAATAACAGTCTAGGAACCTAATAACCAAAGGCATGCGTCATGAGAGTAGCCACATAGCTATGTAATCTGAATGAATTTTGAAAAAGTTATGGACTTTTATTGCATTCCGCATTATAAGTTATTCGATAATTTATCACATTTACCAAGGCTATTGGTGAACATGATTAATCCCTGATAAATTAACATAATTATTTTCCGATAATTACACATAACGCAAAAAAAACCTGGAAGATTATTACATTTATCGTAACATGCTTCTTATAAAACAATGGTTGTGATGCCTTTAAAAGTAGGTTCGAAAACATATTTTTTTCCAAACTACTTTATCAAATGTCTTTAGAATCAAAGACGAAATCCAAGCTTTAATAGAAATAGTTTAATAACACTTTTCATAAAATCAAAAGTTAAATGAAAGATGATTCAAATATGAAAATTAATGATCCATTGCTAAATGATTATTTACCTGCAATTAATTTTGGGATTTAGAATGAACATGGTGCAGTAATTTATTTTTACCAGACAAACATTTTAACTAGGCTGAAACAAGTAAGATAATACAGAAAAAATTTTATAGAATGTTTAGAATTACAACCAAAAAAGCGTTGAAAGTTTCAAATCTTCTATGTTCTTCTGTTAACATTGGTGGCACAGTAAAATTACGGGCACTAGATGTTGACAAAGTAAAAAGTGATCCATCTAATCTATTAGTGAATTTATTAGACTTTCAAACCAGAAGAAATTTATCTTATAAAAACAAAATGAGGAAATGTTTCTTTGTGATATACTAGAAATTAGTTCACAATTTGTACGGAAATATTTATTTTATGCATGAATATTTTCGATACCATATTCCTTTGAAGTTGGGTAAGAAAACCACTTTTTTTAATTCTAAGATATTAGCGATGTTTTTGCGTGACAGAGTACAAATGTAATAATTGCAAATATAAAAAATATCTTAAACACAATAACTCTAAAGGTCAAAACAGTTTAATGTACCAAAATAAGTAAATTTTTAAGTAAATATAAATAATTACCTTTTCTATTATATAAGTTAGTATGTGTGTGTTTTGAAATAAAAGTGTTTTTTTATTAATTCTAATAATCAAAATTGCTTTCTTTTTTCCTTATCTTTTATTTAACAAAAATCAAAATTTATCAATAAGTATTAATTAATATTTAAATTTAAAAATCAGTTTTGTTTAAATAAAAATCAATTATTTATTGAAATAAGCTAGGCTTTATTTTATTTTTTAGTAATTTTGATCATTTTGTATTTTTCAATAATTTTTACGCCAGATATATATGTTATGTTATCATCTAATACATTTGTCTTAACATATTTACTGAAGTGAACAAACAAAAGAGCCATTGTAATTAAAATTTTGAATGGAAAGCTTATTGTTAGGTTTATTCTATGTCATCAATTATATGATGACATAGAAACACTTTGAACAGAATGGTTTTCAGAATCTTAAGAAAGAGATGTTCTTAATATTTTGATATTGCTTGAAAATATTTACTATTCACACATTAAAATATTTTTTTATAAAATAATCAGAATTGATTACATTCCCATTAAGTATTGGAGATTATATGTATTTACCGATAAAAGTTATATATATTCAATAATTTATCACATTTGCCTAGTTTATAAAAAAGTTATCTATACTCATCTGTTATTATATATAATCACCGATTAATCACTTTCACTTAAGCATATATTTTCAACATAAATTATGATGTAGTGGTTTTGTGCTCTTTTCCATGCCGGATTTATCGTGAGCTTAAAGAAGCAAACTTCTAGCAATATATCAACAAAAAAATATTGTCATAACTGATAAAAAAAATTATATGTTTTTCCATAAGAAGATAAAAATATGCAAATTAATAAGAATAAAATAATTTGTTCCAAAATACTAAATATATCTGAAAAATTAATGATTTATTAAAACTTTATTTTGAACATGATTTTTTTACATTTTACTTATTTGTATTAAGCATATTGTTTTCCAAATAATATTTCTGCTCAAAAGAAAAAAAATTTATTCTAAAAATTACAAAATCAACTTATCTATTGTATTTTTAACTTATCTGTTATCTGAGTTCTGTAAGAACTAGTCGCTGGTAAAGCGAGGAAATCATGCTAATATAATTTAAAATAACGAGAACAACTGATTAAAAATTTAAGCTCCTAAATTAAAAAAAAGAAAGTATATTCTATATCATTCTTAAAGATATAAAAATAAACTCACACACACAGTGCCTATATAATATATAAGAGCACATTCAAGTGTCTCTAACTCATCTCTCAGGGTAAAATTTCGTGTTTATTCATATTACATCTAGTATTTTATAGAAAAAATAAATTATTTCACAATAAAAATTTTATTACAAAATTTAAAAAATTAACAGGGATTATTTATTTTAACGTTTCCTAAGAATAGAAAATCAAAAAATAAATATATTTATATTATTTCGTTATTTAAGAAACATGAATGTAATTCTTAAAGTTTTTGAAATTCAAAATCAAAAAACAAACAAAACTTTTCGCAAAAAGATATTTATCCCAATGATTTTGAAAATCGTTCCGCGCTCACAGCTTAATATTTTGTTCATTTTACGTTAATAGTGCTTGAAAAAGAAAAGTATTAGCAAAATATTTTAGTAAAAATATTGAATTTAATTCTGCTACGTGTGACAAGAAAATATTTTTCAATGCATAAAAATAAGAACATTACTTCTTGTTTTCTCAGAAAATTTTAGATTCTCATTCACTCTTCCTTGAAAAATGATTTTTTTCCGAAATTAAATGTTCAAAATATTAATCCCAAGAAATATAATTTAATACTTTTTTAGGGCTTACTTTTATCTTTAAATATAAAAATTCAATTAAAACCAGAAACATTGAGGAGTCAGTAAAAATGGCCATGCAATTAATAAATAATTTAACTAAAATATTATAAATCCTTATCAAATAAATATCAATATACGCTTTTTTTATCAGGAGAGAAAATTAAAATCATTCACATATAAGAACCTATGACTCACATTTATTTTATACTCGTCATAATACTCATTCTTGTATTCTCACACTATATGTCGCATTTATAACTTGCAGTTGTGCTCTTGATAATTTCAAATCTAACGTCACAGTTACCGTGTTGTCCAGCATGCCAAATTTTAAGTTAACTGATTTTTTGACGAATCTCCTTATTTAATCCTGTTTAACAACCTGGTAATGACGTCATAGAGATGGAGACGTGTAAGAATTATATGGAGAACTCTATTTTGACTAGCTTAATATCTATGCCATTGAGAAACGTCACAATACGTTGCCTTGGCAACATATATTCGTCCCCAAAAGAATTCAGAAGTCGACATGTTGGTGTTACGCCAGCAGTACTAAATCTAACTTGTTCAGATATAATGAATGGATTACAAATTACTAATATTTCATAGTGCTAGTTTAATCATTTAAAAAACAAACTACAAACCACATGCAAGTATTTTAAATATAACTAAAATTTCGGCTTCAAATTATTCAATAATTTGATTAATAACAATCATTTTTTAATATGAGCAAAAATAGGTAAATAAAAGTTTTGAAATATTTTATATAAGTGCCCTTAAAAATATATCATCCCAATTCAAAAGTTTTATAATGTAAATACGTCTAAAATAGGCTTGATATAATTAAAATTAAGCATAATTTATTTTAAAGTTATATTAAATGTAGTACCTTCTATTTAAATCTGAATTTTTGAGAAAAATGTTAAATAGATTTATCTGTACGGTAAAAAATATTTTAGCACATAAATATTTAAGTATTTTAAATTTCTAAATCTCCCAGAAAAGAGAAGTAACTCAAAAGTAAAAATAGAAATTGGAACACACAGCCGTCGGTTTTTAATTCCTGAACTGTTACAAGTAGCATACTACTTATTTCAAAAAGAGCAGTTAAATAAAATGAAAATGTTAATGTTATTAAATATTTATGAAATCATATTTCATTATATTCAGAAAGGATATTAATTTGATTCCTTTTATTCACATTATTTAAACAAAACAAAAGCAAATAATGCTTTTTCTGCAATTATTTTTTGCATTAAATAGATAATTAAGAAAATCATTACTTACAATTATATATTATACACAAAATAACTTAGTAAAATACATTAGTAGAAGGCAATAAAGCAAGAAAAATTTAATTTTAATTAACTTTAAATTAGCATCATTTAGTCTTTCACTTTCATCTTGAAACTAAATATTGTTCAAATATTTTTTAAACATAACAAGCATAAAATGCATTTTTGCTTTTAAGGAAAAATTAAACATTATAAATAAAATTTATAATATTATTTATTTATATTATTATTTATTATAATCTTACTAATTTATAAATTTAAATTATATAATATTTCAGAATAAAAATATATTTACTTTTAAAAATATAATATAAAACTGTAACTAAATATAATTCCCCATTTCAACTGCAAATTAAGAATATTTTTACTTATTGATAGAATTTTCAAGTATGCAGTATAATTATAATTTTTTTAATTATACAGCATACTTTTAATAGTTCCTGAAATATCGATATAATTTTAATTTTTCAGGATAAAAATTTATTTAATTAGATATTATGTGGTAATATACCACAAATTTCTATCCCTTTTCATAAAAAAAAATAATAAAGACCTACTAGCCCAAAACACTTATTGAATTTATGCATTATATCTATATATGTATGATTAGTACGCATGAAATGTATAATAAGGTATTTATTTAAGATAAAAAATAAATACAAAATATGATTCTTATACAAGGTCTGGAAAATATACTTAATAAGAATATATATTTTATACATAATACAAAGTTCTCCTATAACCTCATTAAAGGAATTATTTATGTATGTTTCTAATATATTTTCACATAAAATATTAAACTGGAATTTAAATTAAGGAAGGCATTTTATTTTCCATATCATAAACTGTCTAGACAGTGTTGAACATAAGACTTAATAAGTGAAACAATTTCTGTCCTTAAATTTTAGTGAAGGCTCCTAATTCTCTCAGAATTATTTAACACTGCTAATATTTCTTCATAAATTTCATTTAAGCTGTGACAAAACTACATAAAATGCATTGAAACGGAAAATTGAATTAAAAAAATTAATTCATTTATCCATAGAATATTTTCTATTAATTTCTGAAATAATTTAATTAGAAATATATATATAATTAGTTTAAATTAATTAACTTTGATTATTATCAAAAAAATCATGGATAACAATACTGATTTGAAAAGAGTATATTTATATTATGCATGTATATATATACATATATATATATATATATATATATATATATATATATATATATATATATATATATATATATATATATATATATATATATATATATATAAGAAAAAATATAGTTTGTCTGCAATGGGACTTAATGGCCTTTTTCCACCTTCAAAGTAAAGTAACAGGAGACAAGTACTTAACGTGCTTGCTGATTCATATTCCATGATATTCGTAAATTATACTGTAATGATAAATGTAATTTATAACAATATAGTGTACCACTGCACTATCATTGAATCTCACCAGCACATATCAGGTGGTTCACAATTTGTCAGGCCAATAGACAGGATGCAGGGGGCCAATCCCTTTTCCTTAGCACTCCCCAGACCTTGTACCACTGGAATTTTTCTTCTGAGACACAGGAAGAGATGTACAAGCGTAAATCACGCAGCGTAGATAAACTTTGGAGTGAAATTCACGGGGTGTGTGGAAATCCCATTGGACACGTTGGTACGATGTACAGAATTAATGGGGAATCGTACTCAGATATGTGTGGATGCTGAAAACTACACATATCTGAGTGGATGCTGAAATGTTCAGCATTCATCACACTTGCTAGGGAAAATACATTTATATTATGAGAGACCATTTTCAACAATTGGGCCTTATAGAATGGAACACAAATTTTCCATGATAGTTCAATTTATGTATAAATTTTTGACGCGTTCTTTGTATCAGTTCCAAATTAAATTATCATATTTTATTACATCACATATACAATATCATAATAATTTTCACAATTTACAAAATATTTGAAAAATAAAGAAACCTCAAGCACACTCTTATTTTTTAAACTAATATTCATTTATTAAATACACAGTCTCAATTTGAAAAATCTTTCAAGTTAATTTTTTTTTATTTAATACATGATATGATTTTTATCTCTATAGAGGAATACCTTAAAAATACTATATTCACGATTAATGTTATTGAAATGTGTTTCTGATGTCATTTTGGTTTGAAATATTAGTAAAGTGATTTAAAAATATTATATTAATAAATATTTTTAAAAATACGTAAAATAAATTTTAAAAGAATTCCGGCAATTAATTTACATAATCATCAGCTTCTATGCAACTAAAAGATTTTCATAAATACATCTACATTTGCATATATAATTGCACTTAGTACACTTGCAGTATACCAAATTCCTCTATAGTAAGTATTTAACAAAGCATTTTATATTTTCAAATTATCATAAAAACGACTTTCATTTTTATCTCTGTTAACTTATATAGGTATTTAAACACTGAACCAAATAACTTATAGATTAAATCTTAGTATATTTCTAAGCTTTATAATTTACAAAACCTAATATATTTCTAAGCTAAATAAACTTAATATATTTCGCGAACTATTTTTTAAATATATGAGTGAATTAATGAATGAAAAAAGAAGAGAATTAAAAATTTGAAAGTGAAAATATTCAAATGATCTTAAAGGTAAACAATTTTAAACTTAATTTAGAAAATAGCTAAAATGCTGCTAATGATGTAAATGAAAAATATAAACTGTAAACATGAGTATAATTATATCTAGTATATAAAAATTTCTATTTTAAATTATTTTGGAAATAAATCTAGAGTTAAGGTATTAAAAATATGCTTTCTTCAAATAGTTTTTCCTTAACTCCTTTGATTAATATATAAACGCAAATAGATGCATAGTATTAAGATTTGTATGATTGAGACATTTTGAAATACTGTTAATTATCTGCAAATACTTCATCAAATCACACACAATCTTATATAAAGAATGCAAGAAATAAGTATATTTTTAAACTATAATTTCAAAGTAAAATTATACCTAGTCCAAGCTTAATGAATTCTTGCATTGAAGAGACAAACAAATTAATAATGAAAACCTTCCACAAAGCTTGCTTATTCTAAGAATTTATGCTATGTATTTACAAAGATTGTTTTTCTTAAAATTCTACATTGATATAAGATTTAATATATTTAAAAATTAATAAATAATTTTAGATAATGTTTAAAAAAACTGATTAGGAATTTGATAATGTATATATATATATATATATATATATATATATATATATATATATATATATATATATATATATATATATATATATATATATATTCTTATTCACAAATATATACTGACCAGTGGCGCCCTCATCTTTCTCTCCTTCCCAGGGTGGAGGGAGTTGCTCGTTTTAGAATTATTACTGGTCATGACTACTTGCAGGCACATTTGTGTAAGATTATCTTGACCAGTTCACCTATTTGTGTGCTCTGTGACTTATCACCTATAACTGGGGAGCATCTCTTTAGTTGCTCCTTTCTTTGGCTGTTCGTTCTAGTGATGACTGTAGGGTCCTTTCGCCTTGTAAATCTGCTTCAGTGTTGTACTAGTATGCAAGACGCCTTATGTCTGAGAGGACGTTGGTATGTAATTTATAATACATATATATATAAATATATATATATATATATATATATATATATATATATATATATATATATATATATATATATATATATATATATATATATATATATACTATTCTCGTAAAAATTTTCTCACCCTTTTTTAAATAATAAAATATTATGCCACAGTTTATTAAACAATATATTATTAATGAATGCAGAAATTATTCTTTGAATCAACCAATTGAATTTCTCTTTATTTCCCAAAAAATATTATATTCAGAAGAATACTTTTTCTATTTATGAATATGAAGAATAACCCTAATTTTTCGTGGTATAAGATCCTTCTTTGGTGAGTTATATAACTGCTACATACAAATGTTGCATTTTGAAGACTTTGTATTTTATACGCAATAATAAATTTTGTTAAAGCAAACAATTTCTATTTTTAAAAATGGCATACTTCCAACTATTCAATATTAAAGAGTTATCAGTTGTTTTTATGAAATATTTATTTAAATGTTTACTTAAAAATTCAATCTTTATTTAAATATTTTGATCAAATAACTCCCAATAGCAAAAATTATCGGTTTTTAAATTTCATATCTGAATAAACAATGACTAAATGATACATTTATTTCTATAATTAATAACTGCATCTTTTTTAGAATTGTTAATGAGACAAATGATATGTTTGAAAATAAACCATATTTCATTTACTACTCCATTATTCTTTGTAAAAGCAGTTTAAAAGTTCTTTTCATTAGATCAAAATATGTAATGAATTTTCCCAAAACAATTTAGACTTTTACAATAACATTTAATGGAAAATTTTAAAAACAATTTTAAAATCCCAGAAATAAAAATAGTTAAAAAAATAAGAGCTTTAAAGCTTATTTTCAATTAGAAGAGCTCTATATTTCAAAATTCTCAGTGCAAGAATAACGGAAAAAGATATACAATTTTGTTAGCTGGAATATATCAATTCAAACTGAGAATTGTAAGTTAGAAATTAATTAATATCATATTTCCTTTTTGGGAATGGCTTACCCATACTAACAATTGTCTCTGCTTAGTAGTCCGCGTTTAAATGTATCTAACTAATTTTTTAAACTGATTCATTAGTTTCTTTTTAAATAAGAATAAAAAAATATTAATAAATTCAGTGATTGTTTAATTTATTGAGAAACTATTTAATTTATTCTATGAAGTATTAAAATGTTATTTTCAAAAAAAAACCCAGAAAATTTGCTATATATTTATAAATAAGTATTTATAATAAATTATAGTATAAGCTAAAAAGATTGATAGTTTTTTCAAAGTATGATTTTTAAACTTTATGGTAAAGCTTCACTTTGGTTTTAAGAAAAATGTCGAAAATTTACTAATTTATTTATAAGAAATCCTATTTATTTTATAAAAATGTACATATTTTATAAAAATATGAGATTTAAAATTTTTAATTTATAACTTGATCTGTTGGAAAATCTGATTTGTGTGTGTTTGGCCTGATCTGTGTGTTTGGACTTAATTGATGAGTACATTGTGCTACTATTATTTGAATTGTTGAATACACATTAAGACACTATTATTTGAATTAATGAATATAATATATATTTGATACTTTTACACAAAAATAATTTTTCATAGTTCAACATATCATGTGCGAAGTTTGCACCTACTAGAAATAACACAAAACCAAGCTACTTTCTGAATGGAAGAACCATTTACAGTGTAAGAAGTCATCTATCTTTCAATCACTTACTGATCATTTTTAAATCTGATAAGCTTAATAATTTCTTAGAAATAAAAACAGTATTATCACAGAACAAAAATGACACGTAGAAGCATATTTTGCTTAGTTAATCAGATGTCACTTTTTATTTTTAAAACATTGAAAATCTGCATCGATGAGAACTAAGTTCCATCAAATTTAGATAGAATGATTTTTCATGACAAAATTTGATGCTAAAAGAGTTATTTAAATTTTTATTTTTATTTACAATCTTAATGTTTTCAATTGGTAGATAAGTCATAATCATTGCACTTAATGGTTTTAAATAGCTTTTTGATAAGAGTTCAAGTAAAATAAATTGTTCTTAAAACTACTCAAAGACTTTAAATTAAAAACTAATTTTAATTATAAAGGAAATTTTTTATTTCTGCTTATAAATTTTAAATAAACATGTTTAAAATTTAAACTACAACAGTTAAATTCACTTCAAAGCTAGCAAAAAATCGTATTTATTGATATATTTTCCAATTCGGTAAATTTTGAAATACTTCATTAAGAGTAATTTCGTTTAAATAAATGATATAAAAAATATTATGTATAAATAATTAATAAACAATTTTAATCAATTTTTAAATAGATTATAAAATAATCAGATTATTTAAATATTTAATTTTGAATTTAATTTCATTAAAAAAAAAGAAAGAAGCTTATACTTTATTTGAAAATTGTTTATATTATTGTATAAATTTCTCTTTTAGATTTACATTATTAAATTATACTTATTTATATATTTTAAAATATATAAAAAAAAGGTGAAAATTTTTTAATGAATGAATTTCAGAAATTACTTTTTTAATATTAAATATCATGCGATTATGTGATTTCTTAGCTTAATAAAAAGGTTTAAATTTTTAGTTTAAAAAAGATTAAATGTCTTATGCTTCAGTTCTTATCATTTTTATTATTAAGTATTTAAATAAAATTGATCATAAAATGAGAACAAAGACCAAAATAAAAATGCATTAAAATTAACTTGTAGATAAATGTATATTTTAATTTTAAAATATACAATAATGCAAAAGTTATTTTTTTTTATGTTTAGATGATTTTCGTGAAAATAGGTCAATTTCTGAAGATAATATTTTCTAAACGACTAAGTTTTTATCTTCGAAAGCCTAGGAATGTATTGGCATACCAAAACTTTATTGAAAGCACTGAATGATAACGGATCATTTTTTTAGTTAAATATAAATTAAATGAAAGAATTTTTAAGATTTCAAATTTAATTTACCTTGTCATAGCAAGAGAATATTTTAAATAAAAGATAGCAATCATTTAACCATTTCTTATAGTCCTCATTTTTCATCAATGCAATCATTAAATAATATTCATCTATTTGTGCAAATATCTGCAACAAAAAAATAATTTTCATTTTGAAGATATTTTAAGTAATTTAGTAACGATACACATGTTCTTATTCGTGTTTTAGCATGTTTATTAGTTTACCCTTTATCTGAATCAATTACTTTAGTATTTATTTATTTTGAAAACTGAAAATGAAAGCAAACCATCCCTTACTGCTATCATGAATAAAAAAATAGCATAATAATTGAAGGAATTTTTATGCTACTCTCTCATAAAAATTGAATAATTAATCATTGTTAATTCAGAAATTATTGTTTTTTACTATGCAAATATTTATTTTAAAATTATTTCTTTAAAATTATTTTAAATATTAATAAAATATCCATGCAGAAATTACTTAAATTTTGTTTATACATTTAAAATAATTAATGTACTACTTTGTTTATAACGACCATTTTTGAAAATTATTTTCAAACATATTATTTGGAAAAAATTTTAACAAAATATGACAGTAATTCATATTTTGTTAAATTTAATCAATAATTGTCATTTAAGATTCAAAAAAATTCCTTCAATTATTATTATTACAAGTTATTTACTTTTATTAGTAGTATAATATAAGTATTTTATAAGCAAAAATTCTATTTCATTACGTGAATATAATTCTAAAACATTAACAACAATTTTATACCAAGTATAATCAAAAAAGGAATTTCGAAATTTTATTAACAAGAAAATTTGCGTAAACAAAAAAGCACATATTAATAATTTTTCTTAATTCAGCTTATTTTAAGCAAAAATATTTATTTTGAATTAAGCATAGATATTTAATAAAAGTTTTATATAGTTTAAACACGTTTATAAAACTTTAACTTAAATATTCATTAATTGTAGTAAATTTATTTTGAAAATATTAATTTTAATTAAACACAGAAATCAATTTAAATATGGTAGACTGTATAAATATTAAGAACACAACTTCTTGATAATATTTTTATAAATCTCCTGCTATATCTGTATTAATCAAAACAGGCATTGTCCTTATAAATAATTTAGAAATATGTGAGTAATTAAAAAACATGTTAATTAATAGATTTTAATTTTTAGAATATGATACAAATTATCATGGAAACACCTGTAGCACCATCAGATGCTAAAACGATTTCAAAATTAAAATAATAAGGAAAAATGTTTCATAAATTATTTCAGGTTTGAAATCTATTTATTCTTTCACTCATTGAAAATACAAGAAATTTCTAATTTAAGAAGCTGCAGATAGGAAAGAATATTTAGATTACTCTTATAACTGAATATAATATATGTGCATCTTAAGTTTTTAAATATTTTCTTTTAATAATAGTACTTAAATCATATTTGGTTATTTTATATCTCTAATATTATAATATCACAAGAAACTTTTCAAGTGTAAATCATCAATTAATGATAATAAATATTAACAATCAGACAGTGAATTACAACTTAATATCAAGAAAATGAATAAATTTTAAATTTAAATACCAATATATACATATGCAAATCTTATATTGAAAATACCTTTTGCTAAAATAAAATATGTCTTGAAATTTATTAAATTCAAACAAAAACTTATCAATTTATTATGAAAATCCCAAGAAACAACTTTCACTTCTATTGAAATATCTATTCAAAAGCAAGTTTATGAGAGAAAAATCTTGACTTCGAAATTATTCATAACTTCTTTGATAAAACCTATTGCCATGAGCTTCATAATATAGTTTCAAAATTTAATGAAAAACTTTCCATAAAATGTAAAATATATGCAAAGAATAGGAATTTCCTTGTAAAAATATTGTGATGCTCTTAAAATATTCAGCATTTATACTCGGGTTACATACAATATATGTAATATTCTACCAATGAAATTATTTTACTTTATCTGAAATATTGCAGTGATCGAGAAATATTAAATTTAGCTTCATATTTTACAATGAAAATATGTAAAATGAGTTAGTTGTTTGATATAAATTTAATCTACTACTAGATATAACTCTATGTTTGTAAGAAAGTAAATATTTTCTACTTTTATTTTATAAGCCAAAATTAAATTGCATTTTACCTATATTTTGAAACAGAAGAGCTAAATTATTCTCTAAAACATCAAATACAATACAAATATTATTATGTGTTTAATTAATCAATGCCTCAACAACTAAAACAAGAAACAGGTTTTTATTTGATGCAAAAACTTCTGCTATTTTACATAAAAAAAAGGTTAAAAGCGAAAAAATCCTCCAATAAACTTTAATAAAAACATTTTTTAACCTAATTACTTTTTGTAAATAAATATTTCAAAAACCTAATACTGTTTTAAGCATTCAAAGATCACAAACCATTTTTCTTCAAAATAATAAATATATATTGTAAGCAATTTGTTTATCACGACACTAATGAAAATAAAGAATAATGATCAATTCAATGTTGATTAAAAGCTAAGCACTTATAATCAACTCATAAAGCCGTGTTCGCAGCAGAAAAGCAATGATTAGGCTCGAAATGCAAATGCATGCAAATCTAATCACTGATTAGATTTGTTATTATTCATTAGAATTCGAATTAATGGATTTAATGGGACGGGATTTGTTTGTCATATCGAAGGCAAACGGAATCTGAATCAAATAATTAAGCACTTGAAACAATAGCTTTTTGTAAAGCCTCATACGAAATTTTCTTATTACTCCTATGAAAGTATAAATATAGACATTTTTAAACATTGAATTTAAATTAAATGTAAATATTACGTTTAATCTGATCAAAAGCCTTTAGCAGTTTGAAAATTGAATTTGTTATAATACCATTATATTTTGTTGTAATTAAGCATAAAAAATTTCCATCACAATGTTTATTTATTTTATTTGTAAGTAATATACATTACTTTTTTAATATCTATTGAAGGAGATTAAGTCTTTTTTTCACAAATTAAAATTCTTTTTCTTTTTATGTCTTTTCATGAAAGCATTTATCTGCGGTATAAGATTTTTAATTCCTGTTGAAAATAGGTTTTTTATATTTGAAAATGTTTATGTTCGTGTTTTTTATAAGTGCAAAAAAGCTTTTAAAAAATTACCACTGGTTAAATAAGTTTAACAATAGATTGTGTATAAATACCTTATGCTACAATACATATTCATTCTAAACATCATGTAAACTTAAAATATTAATAAAATTTTATTGGTAGAAGTCTCTTTTATGTTAAGAAATAAAATTAAAATAGAAATAAAAAATTTTTACAATATAAAATTTGGTTATTATTTTGCGAAAGTTCAAACAAGTATAATGACTTTATATAATGATCACAAGCATTCTAGTGAAAAACATATGATGTTTTTACTACTTCCTACTTGTAGACTTGTTAGCTACTTTAGAATTTTTACATATAAATTTAAAGCTGAAGTATTCTGTACATATTAATTCTAAATATATTCCTAACTGTTTGTAAGATATTAACTACAAATTATTAATAGTTATATTATATGAATGTGATGAGGTTAGAGATTGTAGAGAATATTATAACCGTCCTATCTTAACGCCAACCATTTTCATAATTAGTTTTAAAGTTGATAATCACTCTATAAATATTCAGATAAATAGACAGATAGGAATTCTACAAGTTTAATCATTTTATCGTTGGTTGAATAAATTTCTTCTGAGGTAAATGTACCAAATTTAATCTTATAATCCTGTAAAATTAAGAGAATATCCTATTATAATAACGGGAGATGAATACAGTCTTTATACATTCTGAGTATATTGAGCATGCTTTACAATTTAAATATACTTTCTCAAAGGAATTCACATTATAATGTATTTTTAAATACAAAGTCGTGTCAACTCTCCATTACAAGATGTAACATTTCAAAAATGACTTACAGTCCTGATGATTGTGTCACAGCATCAGGACCGGAAGTCATAGCATCTTATTCATGAAAGATATTTCTGTTTCCTCTATTCTATTCAATACTTCCCATATCTTCTATAGAAAAACTGCTTTATTGTGATTACATTAAAAAAACCAAACAATCTTATAGATTTCTCAGTACCTTATTATATTTTTTAATTTTGAAAATTCTCTAAAGTTCAAAATGTATATAATTAAAATAAAAAGATGAATAAAATTAGATTTTTCCTGAAATATTCGAAGTTTTTACACATTAGGCCTAATACATCCGCAGTGCTCTTCAGACCGGAAGTTTATGCATTTGATCCCAGCCACTATTAAACGACAAAAGTTAAATTCTCCATTTTTGTTTTTTGCATGCATATTTATCGGTGTGGATATTAGGGAATTTTCTGAGTTTCATTTATTTTAACATAAAATTACGACCCACCATTAAAGAAAGTATTCAGGAATATATCGAACAAAATCAAAAATATTTTTCACTTAAATTAATTAATTTTAAAAACTTTTATCAGTATTTTTATGTAAATCATAAAAATTATTGCTTGAAATATTAATCATTTGACTGTCTATCATACAGTTGGAAATTATTATATTGTTGGATGTTTTTATTGTTTTAAACATAATTTGAACACAATACTTCACTTTTAGGATTTTAATATGATGTACAAAATTATTTTTATATTATCTTATTTTGCTGTCGTAAATGGCACATTTTAAATAAATATTCAAATGTGCCATTTACGACAGCAAAATCTTATTTGAATATCCAGGATATCACAGCTGCAATTCTGGAGATTTTTGGAACTTTTTTCCTTATTGAAATATTGTAAACCAGCATAAATACCTCATTGATAAAAATGTTAAATGGAAGTGTAGCAGTAAATTAATATCAGTTAAATACAGTTTTAAATATTTTATTAAAATGCAAATGATTTATCTACAAATTTTAAAGAAATAGCTAATTTATTAAGGTTTCAAGTTCTTAGAATAAACTTAAGTTCTTTAAAATTTTTAAGAAAAATCAATAATTTATTTTATTGGAAATAAATAGAATATTTTAAAAGCTGAACTCTATTTTTGTGCAGACGTTTTATATTTCTTTGTAGGCGAATTTCAAAAATTTTGGTAAGATTTTAATATATATTTTAGATAAAATTTTACTGTAGTAACTAACAAACTGTATTTGATATTTGTGTATCAAAGAAATTTACTTTACTATTTACTTTAAATTACTTATTTCTATTATTCCTATTATTACTTCACTCCTATTATTAATTCTTTACTTGTAATTTAAAAGAAATAAATCAAAATCAGGAACTACTTTAAAAATAAAATATTACTAATTTTTTTAAAAATTACAAAAATAATAATTTTATTTCTTCATTCAGTGTCCATTTGAAAAGCTTAGGTCAATAACTTTATTCATCACCTAGTGTCTCGTTATTTGAATGACACAATCAGGTGACGGGGCCACACCTGAGTTGGCCACATCCACGCCATACTTGCGGAAAGATTTTGGACGTTTCATATTAACGTGGACACGTCCCCAACTCACGGAGATCTAGCCACCAAGTGAGGGAGCATATGTGATCACCCTCCCAATCACTGCCCGAGGCAAATGATGCTTCGCTTTGCTGATCTTAACGGGAAGCGGGGTGAAGCTACTGAACCACTGAAGCTGACATATATACAGGAAAATTTGTAAAATTTATTAATGGTATTATGAGAAAAAATATATGTATATACATACATATATTCAGACTACATTATAGAATCATTTAAAAATTTAGCTATTTTGATAATCCTTTGTTGTACTCTTTTGTTATTTCTTTGTTCTATTTGGCTCTGGTTCTTTTTGTTCTTTTATTCCTTATATTTTACAATATTAAAGTAGGACGCACTTATAATCCAATACATTTTCAATGTTTTTAACACTTTTTTAAGAAACAGCAATATTAAGCATTAAAAACCATCTTTTAATACAAATCATTTTTCTAAAAATGTATTTCTTCCGAAATATTCATAAAATTTTCTTCTCAAAATGTAGATACTAATGATTTTGATTAAAAATAACGTCGAAAAAAGTATGCTAAAAATATGATTAATAATAGTTTTATCCAACTCACACACAATTCAATTAAATGATTTTAAAGAAAATGTATTTAATCAAATTAAATAGAATAACATATTTATTTTATTAATAGCTATTCCTTATTGATATATCCATACCTGGTGAAAGTTGAGCTAGTTATAATAAGAATTGTTCATGCCCTGAAAATAATTAGTAATTAATTATTAAAACAATTTTTATATTTCTTAGTATTTTAGTTTTGCATTTTTGCTATTTCAATAATACGTTCTTAAAAATTAAAAAATTATAATTTTTGAATGAAAATGAATTGAAAGAGGAAATATTAATAAAAAATTTTATAATTATGTATCAAATTAAGTCTGAATAATTTTTCTTTAAAATTTTGTTTTAAGAAGTGAAAGTTACAGTGAATTAAAAATTTATTGCTAAGCAAATTAATAAAACATGTTTACTCTGTTTCCCAAGTTCTTTTTTAATATTTGATGTATATGATTTTTGTAGAATGAATAATTTTAATCCGACAAAGAATGAAAAATTATAATTATTACTGAGTAAAAAAGTCTATGGCTGACAATTTAGGAATCCAATAGTTAGAGCGTTTAGCATTATTATTATAACTATCAAAATAATACGCCTGTAGAATAACGTTGATCTTTTATCCCATAAAAATATCATCAAAAACAGTTATAGATTATTCTGCTATAGAATTTGAGTCTGAAGCAGATAATAATTGAAATCCTCTTGGCCGACGCATACATCCTTCTTTTCCAATATCAGGAAAACTGTCGAGCAAAAAATAGATTGATTGAAATGTGTCATCGACATTTTCTGGTGAAACAAAATTTTTGGATTGTATTATACAATTAGAATATTTGAATAACATAAAGGCGCGATATCTATTGGCTTCTTCACTTGCCAAGTTATGACTAAATACTTCGCTACATAATTATGAATTTGATTTTTTCATCTTTATTTATTTTCAATTTCTTTAAAAACTTTCAACAAAAGAGCTATAAATATAAAATGAATAACACTTCTAATTACAAAAGCACAAAATAATGAAAAATATAGACGTCTGCAGTAAATAATATTATGCTGAAAATTAGTTTTCTTATTAGTATTGAAATTGAGTTGAAAAATTAAAAAAGTTTTAATAAAAAATTTTTTTTAACTTGATGCTATAAATTTTGTAAAAGTATAAGGGGTTTCTTTAATTTAAATTTTAAATTTTATATTAGTAAATTGGTAATAAAAATTAAAAACTTTAAAATAAGAGTACTCAATAAACAATTCTTTTAAATTCTTAAAACATTTTCGGTTTGTGAGAAATAAAAATCTATTTTTTATTCGAAAAATATTTTTGAAATAAGGGTTAAGAATTGAATTAAATATTCAAAGTTTTTTATTAATAATTATTATTTTCATAATTAAGTATTTTCGTAAGTGTAGTTTTTAAAATTAAATCCTACCTTTTTAAATAATTCTCAAAACATTTGGCTATTCTATGACCTTCTGTTAATTGGATTTTGAATTTTTTTACAAATGATTAATCTTCAAATTATCAATTTAAAAAAAAATAGCGGATGAAATAATAATCTAAGATATAAAAACATTACACCAACGTTGTATAGATCGCAGCTAATGTTATCAATAATGAATCCTGGAATCATAATAAAGATTAGTTTTGAAAAGTACAACAAAAAAGAGATAATTTATCTTCTAAAAAGGACGCTTTTAACTACGTATAAATCACATAATCATCAAATATAAATCTGGCTTAGGTCCAAGGGCTTTATTACAGATGATGATTTCTTATTACTGATACACAAAGTGTGTTTTATATATATTTTATTACTTTATTTTAAACACTTTTAAAATAAATATTTTAACACCTATGAACAATATATTAAATTAAAAACATGTAAACTTTAAACTTAACTGTTGATGACCATAATTGTGTAAGTTTCTTTCAAATTTTTTGCATTTTTCATACTGAAATATAAAACAAATGATCAATCATATGACTATGTTTATAAAAAAGTAAAAAATAAAAACTTTGAGAATGAATTCAGCAAGCAATAAAAAACAATCAAAGATTTTCTAAAACTGAATTAATCATTTGTTAATGAATATTTTTTGCTTGAATGGGTACAAAACATTTTCATTATCATCAAGATTACAGTTATGTGAACAAAGCATGAAAGAACAGATTATTTATGTTATGACGATTTTTAGTGTCATAACCTGCGTGAATCCAATGTTATTAGCTCATAAATATTTTGTACACCTTCAGGCAGTGTTTAAACCCGTAATCTTAAAATGAATATATAATTAAAAGTTTAAAAATATTTTTAATAAAAAAAGATGAGAATTGATAACTTTGATATATTTAGAAACTTTGAATTTTTTTCAATAAATTATCAATTAAATTAATGGTTAAAGATTAAGAATATGATTAACGTTTTGAATTTCAGATAATAAATTATGAAAGCCATGAAACTTTATTTATAATTTCTTTTTTAAAAAAATAAGAACAGAGAGAGAGAAAATTTCAAGAAACTTTATAATTTATGCATTCACATGAAATTAATAAATTTTAATATTTTAAATATTTAAAAAAATTTACATATATTATTTTGTAAATTGAATCGAATAGTTTTTAAAATAGAAAGTTAATTATAAACATATTGTTCAGTAACATATAGTAAAATTTATATAACTACTTTATTTTCAAACAATTAGTTTTGATGTTTACTTTGCAAAAATATTAAATTTAACCATTTCCTGTTATTTCAAATAGTTAATATTTTACTTCCTATGATTAAACATGAGTTTAACCATATTAAATGAAATTAAATAACTTTAGTTTTAAACAATATTAAAGTTTTAACAAATTTAAAAATTTACAATAATTGCAAAGACATTTATTTTTCCTTACAGAAAATATCTTCACGAAAAGATGCTTTTGAAGACACTGCATAGATTTCCCTTTCGAAACAATTTCTTTCACATAAACTGTGAAATTCTCTCTACATATCCCACTACATGGGAACATTTTTATCTTGAAGCTTCATACATATATGGACTAAATGAAAATTATCAGGAATTGATTTACAGAAATTTTTTGAAGGAAACGAGAATGGGATATAAAAATACAAAGAATTAAGCGTTTAAAATTTCATATGAGAAATAGTTTGAAAAAAAATTATTTGTATTGCATTTTAAACATTTAATACTTATGATATGTTTGTTGAAATGAAATTAAATATTATTTTTTTCTACGTCCTTATGTTGGCTCTTTCGAGCATAATAAGTCTTGCAGTCCAATAGAGAAATAAAATATCTCCAGCAGTGGAGAGTGTCTTGAAATGTGAAGAAGAGCGGGCTTCCTGAAGGGCAAAAGACTTCCAAAGATGCTCGCCATCCATGTCAACATGTTTCTTTCATAAAATGCAGTCGGGTGAATCCACAAGCCCAATATGATATAGATGTTTCTGATGATAATATATATATATATATATATATATATATATATATATATATATATATATATATATATATATATATATATATACATGTACAAAATACCTACGCAAATTTGTGTATATATATATAGATATATACCCACATATTTGTATTTAAACTTTAAATACCATACAATAAAAATCATTTGTTTTTAAAATAGCTTACAATATCATTACGAATTCTTGAATAAATATTTTGAAAATTAAAATGAAATTTTTCATTTTTCTATTCTATTTATCAAAAATATTTTTGTTTGGTGACATATGGTATCGTACTTACAGTATAAAAGCAACACTTACAGACAGCATTAACTTTGACTCTGATTGAGATAAGCACTCAAAAATATGTAATTTGATACTTAAATACTAATTCAAAATGTAATTACATATTATTCCTGATACGTTTTCTTTTTTAAATGAAGCAAAGTATATAGTTTGTTGCTTCTAACATTAATAAACATTGAATTAATACGGAAATAGAGCAGAAAGACACTCTTTTTATAGTATGTATAAATTACAAGTCATATTTCTCATGTCATAAATCTCAAAAAGTACAAATATAATCCTAAATTACTTTTTAACAAAGGTCCATCTGATAATTATATATAAATATATATATATATATATATATATATATATATATATATATATATATATGTATATATATGTATGTATATATATATATATGTATAAATATATATATATATATATATATATATATATATATATATATATATATATATATATATATATATATATATATATTATATATATATATATGTATATATATATATGTATGCGTATATATATATCTTTTATTATAATTTATTTAAATAAAAATATTCATAAATTTTAATATTTCCAAATAAGATTTAAAGAATTCTCGTAGTCTTATAAATAAAACTTAAAAACAATATTTAGAGAAAAACCATGAAACATAAATATATATCTTTTATCAACAAAAATACGAAATTCCGGAAAAGCTGATATGTCGTCAAAGTACTTCATGGATAAAACTAGTGGAAAAGCATGACTAATTAAATCAGAAAATATTGCTTCTAATTGTATCGTTGATTTGATTAATATTTTTTAGATTAATTAATTCAACAAGAAAGAAATTATTTTTTCTATCGATTAGCACTTAAACTTTCTTCCAAGAATAAATAGTAGGAACATTAGATTGTGTTTTGGCAGCCAGAAATAAAAGAGAAGTTTTATTGCTTTTCCAATTAAAATGAATATTTATTCTTTTTTTATCATATTCTGAGCGGCATACAAATAGCTTTGCTCTATGTACTTGCAAATATCTATCAGTCTTACAATACTTCTCCATTTAAGAACTAGCATGGAAATACTATTGATTTTCAAGTGCATGCACAGAATTTTTGAAGATATACTATGTTACCTTAATGTAACACATTTGTTATTTTTACACATTTCAACTTTATAAGATTATTCTCAAAGCATTCAAGTATTTTCTTTATTCTCCGATATAAAATTCAATAAACTTAATACCCTCGCATGCTATTTTCATTGTTAACTGTTTTCTTTTGAAAAGAACGTCCTTATAAATTTTATTTCATTTTATATTTGGGGAGCTTTCAAAATCTGTTCATTGTTTGTAATTTTTTTTTCAAAGAAAATATCAAACGCAAAATGGATTTAATGTTATTTATTTGCTTTTCACAAAAAGGCCTGAATTTAAATTTTCATAATAGTAAAATCCTTGTTTAAAAATATTTCATGAAAATGAATAATTTTTATTTTATTCCTAACTTGTACTTTAAAGTACAAACTTGATTAGTAGTATTACAAATGTAAATGTCTGATTTAAACTATTTTTCTAATTAAAATTTCTTATAGATTAGATTAATGAATATACAATCTTCTGCTTTTAAAATTTAAACTCAAGAAATGAATAATTTTAAAGACAAGTAAGCAATTTTTAATTTTTTACTAATAATTTTAGAGCTAGTATGAAAATAATAAATATTACGCCGACATACCATGATTCTTTTGCTTTGAAATTACCCATTAACATAAAAGTGTAATTTCATTCTTTCGTTCACTATAACTATTTTAATAAAATTTAAGATTCAGGGAATTTAAAAGAAATATTTAATTTTACGGGAGAAAGTATTTCCATATCGATACATTATTTTAAAATCTATTTTTCCTCTCTCTACGTTAATCAACTTTTCAAATTGTATTTTCTTTTTTTCTTACTAAATCCAATTTGAATAGAAGAAAATCTCCTTTCATCTTCGCCGGATTGCAATTTAAATAAATGTATTAATAAATGAAATCTTTTAATTAATGATCTGTTTTAATATTTTCTTCCATCCATCTCTAATTAAAATGACAATATAGTTTCCTACACTTTAAATTTGTACAAAATACAAATAGATTTATAATTATAAGAGAAAATATAAACATATTTATTATTAACATATGAAAGAACTTTCAATATAATTCTTATATTTTTCTGCAGGAATTAATGCATTAAATGAAATGGTGTAATTTCTTCAAAATTTTGGCTTTGTCTTTTATACTTTTTCCTTTTATAATCACGCTTTTAAAATACATATCTCTTGTTTCGCAAATAAAACTGATAAAAAAACTTTTTATTTCTCCTTACAATTGTATGATTTTTTAAAAACATGAATCACTGAAATCATCTCAAAATAATGGTAGTAAACAATTAATTGCATAGCTGTAAAGGTTGATGATAATCATATCATAATTAAAACTCATTTACAATTCAAATTTATGACATAATCAGGCTTTACAAGCAGATGTAAAAACGAAATCATAATAAAATGATTTCTATCAATAAAAATAATTTTAATCATTTTGACCATATAATCTTTCAGAACTACTATATTCTGTGTGAGGAAAAGATAACATATAAATTTAACAATGTGAAAAGTTGAAGGATAGTAACATAACTATATAAATTAAACATGTTATTCCAGGTTTTAAATTTTGCAAAACTCGTCATAAAATGCAATATAAATTGGTATTTTTCCATTTTGCTGACTTAAGCGATAATTCTCTATGCTGTTCTGCTAACCTAAAATAAAAAAGACCCCTAATTACTAGTTTTTATCTTCAGCAAAAAGTTTAAAAGATGCCAAGTACTTATGGACACAAAGTAAATAATATTGCAAGTATTGTTATTCTTTTATATTTAATTGGCTTCTTTCGTTTCTATAAATTTTGCATTTGATGAGATCCGTGCCAATAAAATGGAAAAGTGCTAAAAAATGTTTTTAATATTTTATTTCAAAATAATATTCTGGCTAAATAATTTTTTCATTTATTTAGTATATCTTTATTTGAATTCTCTAACTCTCGACCATATTTTATACTTCAACTTTTAAGAATTTTAATGAACTGAACAATTATCTAAAGAAAGAATTATAAAAAACTATTTTCTATGAATATAATCAAAAGTTTTGTAAAATAAATTCATATAAAGAGATATTCAATCAAAACATTTACTTCAAAATATTCAAGACAAATTTAAATAAAAATTTGTTAGAATTATTAAAACTTTTTCTGGTTTGAAAATTGTGTGTAGATAAAAAAAATTAATTCACTATTATTTTTTTATCTACACACAATAATAAATTCACTATTATTTTTTTTTCGTAATAAAGTAATCTTCTACACATAATATTGATTAGCATCAGCTTGTGCAAATTTCAACTTAATATATGATAATACTAATTATATTAAAAGATAAACTAATTAATTTATTTATTTATATATTAATAATATTAATTATTTACCATTTTATTATACATATTGACCTTTGATTAAACAGCAATTGCAATAGTAGGAAGTATTAAATCTGTGTGTTTCAAAAACATGTTTGGCATAAGGAACTTATGTCATCAAATCAACAAAATTACTATTGATGAATTTTTAAACTTCAGTTTATATTAAAAATATTTGTTTACAATTATCTACATCTGATAATCTTAAGTAAGCTAACTTTTAATCTATTATTTTTAGAAAATTATGAATTTCTTCCAAGAATAATAATGAAGTTTCTTAAATCAACCTAAATTTAACTTGCATCATTTTTCATATAATTTTTAAATGTGACTCTAATAGAATGTACAATAATTTTTGTTTTATTTTCAAATTTATGTTAGGCTAATATTTTTAACTAATACATATTTTTTTGTGTATCTGTTATTATCATTTCACTAAATTCGATTCTCATTTCATTTTATACAATACATGATATTCAATCACATTTCTACTTAGTACATATTTATATAGGTTAATGCTCATAAAATAATTTCATTACTCTAGTGATGTAAAAATTATACCTATTTAAAAATTATACATAAAATTTGCTATTACTATTGTAAATACAGTTGTTAAAACCAACTTTCAAGAACAGTTATTTCCACTTATCGTTGAGAATAACCTACGTATTTGAATAATTACGTACATTTGAATTAAAAACTGTATCTTCCAAATACGCATTTTGAAATTCTAATTATTGTATTATTGATAATTATTCAAAAAATATAAACATGTATATATATATACATATGTATATATATATATATATATATATATATGTATGTATATATATATGTGTGTATATATATGTATATATATATATATATATATGTATGTATGTATATATATATGTGTGTATATATATATATATATATATATATATATATATATATATATATATATGTATGTATATATATATATATGTATGTATGTATGTATATATATATATATATATATATATATATATATAAAAATATATATATATATATATATATATATATATATATATACATATATATATATGCATGTATATATATGTATATATGTATATGTATATATATAATATATATATATATATATATATATATATATATATGTATATATATATGTATGTATATATATATGTATGTATATATATATATATATGTATATATATATGTATATATATATATGTATATATATATATATATATATATACATTAATTGTTTATTAAGAAATAGTTTGCCTGTGGATTTCATTTATAAACCTATTAAAAGTTAGTTTTTAATTATTGAAAATAAAATAAAATTTCTCAAGTGTTATTGTTAAAATTTGTCAGAAACTCACAACCGCATTTTGCAGCCCTTTAAAATGAGCAAATATTTCATATTTTTCAATCATAATTTAAACATTATTGAATTCCAGTTCTGTGGTAAAGTTTAAATATCTATTTCCATTTACTATTATATAACCAGTTATGGGCCTTTTTTTCCTAATATTCATGTGAATACTTAATGATCAATATGATATCATTGGGGATGCAATTTATTCAGCTCCTTTATTCAAGTTCTTTCTGAGAAGAACTCTTATACACATAAAAGGACAGATATCGCTCAATATCATCCATCACTTTTTCCCTTTAACTATGTAAGTATGGATGATCCATTCAAGAAGTTCTTAAGAGCGTCATAATTCACCCACTGCTAGAGGATTGTTCTTACGAAGCGTATGTTAATATAGCAATGCGGTACAAAATATTATGATTTATAAAGTCTATCAAACCAAAACCAAACATTAAGTGGATCGTTATCTGGATAAATAGAATACGATATAACCATTTTATCAATTATTAAACAAATATTTCAATGATTCTGTTACATTTTTATTCGAAAATGGAATTATTAGTAGAAATAGATTTCTGGATCCTTTTTAATATAATTAATTAAAAATTTATCTAAATTATTCATTTCAATTTTAAAATTTGAAAAATGTCTAATAACTGATATATATTTTTGTGCCATAATTTTTTTTTTTTTTTTTTTTTTTTTTTTTTTAAATTCTAAGAGTTTTAGTTAACAGATATATGAAGTGGTTCTGTTTACAATCTTTTTCATAGCAGTTTAAGAAAATAGGTAGGAAAATTTAATTTTATATAGAACAAAGTGTTTAAATTGTTTTTAACAACTAAAAATTAAAATTTTCTGTGCAGATTTAAACTAACCATCAAGTGTGTATTTTTTTTCATTTTGCTTTTTCTTCTGTTCTATTGTCAACGAGTTAACGGCTTGAATCAATGGAAAATGACTTTTCAAACTGATTTTTTTTCTTTGTATAAGAAATCATTTTATTAACAAAATGAGCTTCCACAATGTTTACAGTTATAATTCTAAAGAGTTGGAGACAGAATTGTTATTCGGTATGGGTGTCATGTCTAAATTAATTCGACTGTTGTTAATGGAATTTGACTCAAAGTGATTCGAAACGAGTTCTGGAATCATTGTTTCAATTAATGTTTTACGAACAAAATGGTTTTAAAAAAAATCAAAATAAAGGGAATTAGAGAAGCTTTAATAAATTTTAAGAAAACTTGAAATGACACAAGGGAAGTTGGTGAGCCGGAGAGCCATGCAAGAAAACTTGAATCAGTCAGAGACACAAATTTGAAAATATAACAATTTCAGAAAATTTTGGAATCAATATCACTAGAAGTTTGAAAAATTAATTATTTAGAACAAAAGGTATTTTTTATAATTTTAAAATTTTTACAGTCGGAAAAAATTATTATTAATACAATATTTCTTTATTAATGGTAAAAATCAAGAATGGATTTTTTCTCATTTTCAAAAACACTCAGACATTAGATGATGAACTTCGTCTTGTTTGCTACAACTCGAAGAATGCGATTTGAAAACAAGCAGTAAATTTGTTAAAAAAAAAAAAAAAAAAAAAAAAAAAAAGTTGTGTTTACAATGATTTCTGAATAAGATGTTGTAATTAATTATGCATGACGTACAGGAAATGTTATCAGCCATCATAGATATTTTAAACCATTATGAATTGTAATAAAGTTATGTAGCGATAATCTCAACTGGAACGAAAGAAACAACCACTTTATGGTTAATAAAAAATAATATTATAAATAAATATTAAATTTTGTAAAATAAATAAATAAATTTAATTTTAAGGAAATAAGAATTACAGGAACTATTACAGAATTACAAAAGCTAAGAAAATGATTGGTAATTCAATGATTTTTTGATTAAATTAAGAAAGACGTTTTCAAATTATATTGTTATTACTAAGATTTAGATGCGTGGTTTGTATATATTTATCTCTCTATGTATTTTCAAACTGTCTATAAAATTCAAACGGGATATAAAATTAATGTAGATACGTAATATTAATATGATTATTTATAATATCCATGTAATGTTATAATTTTACATTATTTTTCCTTAAAAGTTATAAATTATATCCACTGACATTTAAATATATTTGAATTATAACTTGTTGATGAACATCAGCTTTTCCTGAAAAGAGGTAGAGTCTCTAATCAAAATGATAAGATATTTAAAAATTCAAAAGCATGTCCAAGGAAAAAAGTTCTCGCATTTAAGATTATAAAGCATACTTATTGCATTATATTTATTCTCAGAACTATAAAGATCTACCTCTGCCAGAGATGAATTTCTTGATATATTGCACCATAAAAATTTGAACTCTAATTATAAACAAATTTAAGAAATCGATATTTAAGAAGTACACCGAAATTTTAAAATTGTATTTATAATAATAAAGTTAAAAAAAATTTATATTACATTTGTTTTCATTCTCATCAAATCTTCTGTAAAATCTCCAGAATTATTTAACACGTAAAATTATTGTTTTTTTTTTAATTATGGCACATTTTTAGTATTGTTTAGGTTGGGTTTCCAATAATGATTTTTTATTAATCAAAAATGACTTCTATTTCCCAATCACTTTCATGATTCCTACTGTCAGTAAGATAAACAAATTTTTATTTTGAATTTCCATGAATTCAATAAAATTGCACAAAATTTAATAGTGTTTTCTTGTTATCGAATATTTAACTTCATAGACAAATATCAGTGCTTAATGTGGTTGGAAGATTATAAAAATTAATTTGAATTTAAATATTATAGAATTTAAAATAATCTCATATCAATTCCTTAATAAACTGAGATTCATTAGTAATTTTTAAAGGGATTTCCCAAATTATATGATAATTTCGAAAAGGAAAGAGCAACTATATAAAACCTTTTCGATAACAATATATGTGTAAAAATGAAAATTTTTATATTTTTGAATAATTGTTTATATATTATGTAAATACCTGACAATTTTAATTGTATTCAGAAAAGTACAATAATTTTGCTTTAATTTTAAAAAATACGATAATAGTCTTAAACTTTCAAGTAAATACTTTTTTGAAAGAGTTGAGCATTTGCCTTTGAGAAAAAGTCTTATCTTAGTGAACTACATTCAGAATTATTTATATTTCTTTATTACGATTTATAATGTCTTTAATATATTGCACGTAAAATATCAAAAATGAGTAAAGAAAAATAAACATGTTGATTTGTTAAGGATTGTTTGCTAATAAAAATTTATATCCTGATGTCAGAATTTGATATATATTATAGTTTCAGAAAAAATCATTTGGTTTAAGACACAAATATCTATTAAGTAATATGACACTATATCTGAAAAGATATTTAATTTCAAACTATTTATATGTGAGCCTAATAAAATTTAATAGTAATAAAAGTTTAAAGTTTTAAGCAGTTCTGAAAATAGAATTAGTGTAATAGTTTTCACTTATTAAAATAAAATAATTTGAGTAAAACATTCAACTTCTCAACAGCATTCTTCGTCTAAAAAATATCCATTCCAAAATGATTGGTAAATTTATTATATTCTTAATAACGTTGCTTTGAAATTTAAATCGTGATATTTAACGCATATATATGTAGTATTCCTAATTTATAAGCAAATGATATTTTAAAAAATGCTATTTCTAATTTATATTAAAATTAATGTAAGATTAATTTATAAAGACAACGATTCTATAATATCTTTAATTAAAATATTTCAAATATCAACCACTTCTCGTTAAAATATTAATTCCATATAAATTTAAATTTGTATATAATGATTATATTGTGTGAAAGTTTATTAATAATGTGTTAAAATTTAACATTTGATATTATTATATATATTTTACTTTGTTAATAAAATTTCACACAATATATTGCATTATTACAATTGAAATTTAATTTAGAATCAATAATATCTTGTTATCTCTCATTCAGGATATTAATTATTACCTTCGTTAAAATTTTCATTCAATTTGAGTAGTTTACAGTAATGAATGGTCAAATGAAATACAGAATGAAACATAATTGCTTTAGTAAAGGATTTTATGAACATGTAAATTATTATATGCAATTAAAAATTAATTTTTCAATATTTTGATTATTATTGTGGGATAAACAATTCGATCAAAAACACAGTAATATTATATTACCTTTCGAGAAATAATTAAATTTATCACTATCAAAACAAACAAATAAAAACAATTTATTTTATCATGTGAATGTGACTTCATATGAATATATAATTACTTAAGCAAAATTTTTTAAGAGATGAAATATTTTGTAATCTTTAAAACATTTTTCTTTATGGTAAATATTAGAAATTATTGACATTATGAGTAGAATTTGATAATTTCTTGGAAAGTAATTATCATTATTAAATTTCAAATTAGCAAAGGATTATTTCAAAGTATGATACTTATACAATTTATGTTCATTTAAATTAAGTAAAAAAGGTTATCAGTAGATTCAACACAACTAAAAAGTATAAACTTACGACTGATTACGACTTTTTTTTACTTTTTAGTAAAAATTTTAGATTAATTACTAAAAATTTAATACTTAACTAAAAATATTTTATTAACACATCTGAATCATAGAATTCTAAGGCAAAAATCTTGCATGATTCATATGTAATAACTCTCTAATGCCTTCTTACAGTTTGAGTGATAATTAGGAATATAGTTACAAACAATACTAATGACAAATTGTCCCAAAATTATTTCAACGATCAATATGATGTTTTGTTATTGCATTCGTATAAGCAATAAATAAATTTTAAAAAAGGTTCTTTAAAAGCATTATTAATATTCTTAATTTTTTATCATAAAATATTCAGTATTGAAATTAAACGAAATCAATATAGAAAAATAGTGTTTTCTATTTGATGCTTTAGTATATTATAGTTAATATACTATAATTATAATATAATAAAGTTTCAAATAGTTGATAAATAAATTTACCAGTGATTTAAAATTAATAAAATTTTAATCCTCGGTAATTTATTAATACTAATTAATAAATAAATTATATATGAATTAATGTTTGTACATATTTAAATAAATTATAAGTAATTGCAATGTAATGATTTTATAAAATATTTATTGGGTATCATAATAACTTTTAATATTCATATGCAAATTTAAATAATATTTTATTTTTTAAAATATGTAAAACTAAATAATCTATATATGTTTGAAATTATATTTGAAAATGTGTTTAAATTAATTTTATAACTTTTTTTAAATCTTATATGAAAAAAGTTACTCAAGTTTCTTAAATATATCATAGAAGGAGTTTGAAATAATCATCCGCTTAATTGGTACAAAATATGAATAAATCAGCAATGAAAATAAAATAATTTTGAGTATAATATCATTTTTTATTTTATTATCTTTTCTAAATACATAGAATTAAGCTTAAATAATATAAGCCAACATTGTACAGATCAAAAAATATATAACAAAAACTTTAAAAAAAAAACTGTGAAAAAGTATATTAGTTTTCATAATTACATTAATTATTAATAGTTTCTAAAAACAAATTCTTATTTAAAAGTAAAATTTAAAATCTTTGTTGGGTTACAAAGATGATAATTGAGCAGTCAAATCTGTGGAATTCAGTTCAACTCTTTATGAGTTTTATTATAATTAAAATCTATTTCAGTAAGGATGTTTATAATGTCTTGGGAACCAATTTAATTTAGAAGTATTAACTGAATAGGCTTTACTGTGCAAAAATAGGCCGTTGGCTGATAAATCAATCAATTTTTCATTCCTATAAACATATTTGTGCGGTAAGAATAAAATTTCTATTTGAAACATCTACGTTTAACAAGTTTGGAAATTTATATGCGTGTGTATCTGTATATGTACATAGATATATTCACATTAATGAACATATGATGTTGGCCTCCCAATATGTGACATCAAGAAAGACCAGAGACAGAAAAACAAATTTGGGAGATAATACGAAATAACAAGATCAAATTATTGATATCACAGCCTATTAAGAGATGTGGGTGCTTATAAAATCCATAACTCGTGTACTGCCATTGTTGGTATTAGCCTTTTCCACAAACACCGGCATATCAACAAAGAAAACCATGATGTATGGTAGACGAGCAGCTCCTCCATATTACCGAGGATGAGCTTATGTAAACAGTGAGTTGTAAATCTTTGACCAGTTATTGTGCACGCATATGACACGCATATTCGAAAGAACATGCAGGTCAAAGAAGTAATTCAATGTCATGAGTATTGAATTACTCATCACATTCAACTCTTCAACATTGAATCCCAAATATGATCCCGCATAATCCTGTTGGAATATAGCTGATGACAAACGCTGATGGTATGTGAAGACTGTAGGCTGTAATATACTTATATAGAACAAACTGTTTAGTGTAATAACAATGCATACCAGAGGAAGAGGAAAATGAAATCCCGTACCACCTCAAATCATGATTTCAGATAGTGTGTTTAGCTGTCTCACACCATGGTATTTACAAACTTGAATCACTTAAGTGTGGTGTTGCAGGTAAATGCTGAATTTCTCATTAAATAAAATTTCGCACCTTTATATTATAAATGCTCATCAGTCAGCATAACAATGGAGGTGCAAACGATAGTGGTTTTGTGTCAAGTGTAAGAAAAGCAATGAACGACCTGAATATATTCTACTCAGTTGCAAACGACGTCGAATGATATATGTTTACGCCAAATGATGTGTAGTAATGCAACTTGGTGACTGTGATTCATCCTATTGGTCCACCGCTTAATCCAGCATTCAACGATAATAAATCTGTGTCAAAGTTACTTTATTTCTTCCAAAACGATCACCGATTTTTCTGAAGTAAAGTCCTCAATCTTTATTAGCTTCTATTCTTCATGCTTCTATACTTCAGCTGAAATGCTGGAAAGACACTCGGTATTTTTTGCGAGATATAGTTAAAAAGCTTAAGCAAAAAACGCATTAAAAATCTGTCGTACTTCAAATAAGCTATATCTTCTTTTTATATCACGCTTGCAGGTGGCACAGCAGATGTCCCTAACTTGCATCTGAATTGCAATGCTAATGATTAACAAACGTAATCGTCACAAACGCATGATATAAATTCACATGATATGCATGTTTCCTTCAGAGTTGCATTTTGATTGGAAGGCTGTGTATATATATATTTTTTTCATTTTTCGGAAACATTTGATAAATAAATAACCAAATTAAGCACAATGAAGCTTGAGAAAATTTTATATTTAGCAATATAATTCACTATAATTAAATTTGAGAAAATATTCGGTCAAAAACAAATTAAACTTCAATAACAGAAGACATTTCTGAGCAAAAAATATTAAGGTTAGATTCTATAATATAAGGTTAATTTTTTCAGGGTATTTTATATAGATTTCAAACTTATGATATGATAAATAATAAATTAAAAATTATATGACTAAATATTATAACTATCCTCATAGTAGTAAAAATAAGGAACAGTATCACATTAAAATTATTATAAAAATTCAGCAAATAAGAAACGAATTAGAAAATTATGAATAACTTAAAATTTTGATATGAAGCTACAATTAAAATTTAATTGCACCAAATTATTTACAAATTAAGAAAATATTAATACGAATGTAATAATCTAACCTTAATCCATAAAAATTGCTTCTTGTACAAAAATTCTAATTTACTTTTTTTAAATGAATAAAATTTACTTATTATTTAATATTTATAATTTATACAAATTTTATTTATTTTTAAAAAAATTACCTCAATATATAAATTAAATTTTTCAATGAAACAAACAATAATATAATTAATATAAATATAAATCACAGTAATAAATATTTAAACTCCACTGTTAAGTAAATGTAATTAATTCTTTCAAAAATTCACTTTTATTCATTTTGAAATTTGCAATCTCTAAACTGTATTTAAATAAATAGTAAATGTTTAAATAGGGGTGAGCTAAAGATACTTTAGACTTAATTAAAGCATCATTTACTTAGTCTTGCAAACAACTGCCATTTATAAAATTAAATTACCGCAACTGAAACAATAATTCAGACAAAAAATTCTAGATATTTCCTATAATTTTATTTCCGCATTATAATACAATGATATGGCAAATATAATGTATTCTCTTTCTGTCTCTTACTCTAAGCTCTCTTCAATTCTTTGGGGAAAACGTTTCTTTCTCTTAGAGTGATGGGAACCAGAGGGTCATCTGTCATTTGCCCCCTTTTATTCTAGCTGTGGGCTATAAAACCTCAAAGATCAACCGATTGGCATTACATACTCATCCGTGAAGAAGAATAGCTTTCACCAACATTTTAAAAATGTATGAGTAAGCTGACACTAAGTCATGGTTCAGAAGCCCCTTGTGTGTAAAAATTCATAAACAAAAAATATGTGAAAAATACTTTTATTTATTTCATCGTAGAATTCTTTATTTTTCCAATAGGAGAGATAAGACACAAAATGCACATTTTAGAATATATAACATATCTCAAGAGAATGACATTTCCAGATAGCAAAATGAAACTATCCCGTTTGTGTAAAGATATTTATACATCATTTACAAAATTTAATAACTTTTACTTAAAGTTCGTTTATCAAATATCAAAAACTATTATTATTTCAGCACCATTAGAAAATACTATACTTATTAATGATGGTTCATTTGTCTAATTACATTGCATTATGGTATTTATGTGATCATCATTATGTCAAGTGATGTTCTTTATGACACTTGGACAAACCAAGTTCACTAGATTATGCAAGTGCAATTAAGTCAGTATTTTGTTTAATCAGAGTACCACGAAGGTTGAAAATACGACTTTGCTCTAAACTCCTCCGATAGATGGCGACACCAAAAAAGATCCATTCCCTCAATTTTGACATTAATCTGGAAAGGGAAGAAATTTCTCCAGGCCATTATACCCATGATAAATGCTCAAAGACCAACCACAGAACTTTCGATTCCACAGATTTAACGAGCACGGGTATCCCGTGTACTTGTTGGGATTTGCGTGATATTGGAAATCGAACCAAGCCCTTCAGCACGGAAGGTAGATGCTCTAACTACCAGTCTACCACGGTCTTTTTTAAGACACGGTCAAATGATGATATGCTTTTTGATCCACGTCCCTTACACTACAAATGTGTGTAATTAGCTTAATGAGTATAATCTATATTTATTAAGATAACATAACACTATGAATAATTCTACAAAAACAATAGTTATTTAAGCTCCAAAATGCAGAATATTATTTAAGTACAGAATAGCAATATTTATGTTATATAATCATATAATTTCTTATCAATTATTTTTATGTACATAAAATAAAAATATATTAAACATAAAATATAAATATTAAACTTTCTTTACTTTATATTTTTTTTTTGATAAAAATAAGCTAATAATCTTATTTAAATACATTGATATCCTTAGACAAATATAACTGCATTCAATCAAAAATGAATATTATTTCAGAGATAATGTACTTTCAAAAACTGTAAGCCTAAATAATTTCAAAGCATAAATTTCACGAATAAAAAAACGGAGCATTCAAAAAATGTCTAACTCTTAAAAAAGAAACATTTTTCTAAGATTTATAGGTTCTTTTCTTTTCACTTAGAGCCAACACTTTTTTCTTTCAACGTTTTTTTTAACTTTTATATATTTGACACCACATAGTAGATATGCGGAGTCAAATACGTGTAGAAAAATGGATGAAATCCAAGAATGCGAAAAGCAAATTTTTTAGAACTAACTTGTAACATTTTCTACCTTAGTACAAAAATAGTTGCTGCTACCAGAAAATGTCACACAAAAAATGCAACCAGACAAAAAAAATGGAAATGTTTGTTATAAAAAAAAACTACTCCAATGCATTTTTAAAAATATTAATCGTTAAAATGCAATCACAAATATATAAGTTTGTTTATTACTTTTTCTTAAGAAAAACAGCCAGGATCGATTACTTGTACTTTATCGTACTTCACAATTCTTTCTGGAAACCATGTTTCCCAATTCTTTTGAATTGAATAATTGTACTGAATTTTTATTATTAATCTGTAGTAAATATTTGGTCCGTTTGAGCAATAAAAGAATATTATAATGTTCTGAAATAAATGTGCTGAAATATGTTTGCTTTTAATTGAATGATATTGTCTGGTATGAGAGAAAATTCGGTATTTTTAATCTATTTGATATGTTGGCACTTTTCATATATTCTATTCTAAGTTTCGGTGCTCACGTTCTTTTCATTCTTTCTATGCTTTTGTGCTGTGTTTGCTTTACTTGTATATAGTCAAGAAACTATATTTAAATGATATTACTAAAAAGAAATTGTATCAGTTAAAATTTCGTGCTTTATAATTTATCTTAATATTAAACCATAATCAAGTAAAAATGTGACTTTTTATCGACAACATCTATGATATCAAGTTTATATAAATAATTTAATAAGACTATAGTGTTTGTTATCATAATAATAGTAAACAGTATCAAACACAAATCCACTGGTTTCCACGCAGTTCTAACAGAAACAATTTTTATCTAATTTCCGAAATGTGGAATATTATGTAAATACAGAATAACAATTATTACATTCTACATATATGTTATATTTGTAATAAATTTTTTTTTTTTTTATGTGTGAAATGAAATGACTGAGCATAAAATTATCATATTTACTTGACGTTATATTTTAAGTTTAACAAGAATACATTAATATTTTTTATAAAAACAAAATTTGCAACGAAACATAATTGCTTTCCATCCAGTTTATAAAAATTAATAGGTAAGAGAATTTATATGAAGAAATACCATTTTTTATCATGTGAATTATCTTTACATAAACTAAACTCTATTACACGACAGAGCCCATGTGAACTACAAGGCCTACAGTGCCCATCTCTGTTTTCTTGACCGAGAGATCCTGAGGTGCGAAACATATCGCTCGATTAGGCAGTCAGCCTAACGCGAAACTCCCAATGTTTAGTTCCCAAGCATGTTTGGTACTCTGTTTATCGACCCAGTGAAAGCCCAAAGATAAAACTTCGTATCTGTGCCTTGGGAGCGAGAAACGGTAGCACTAAGATACAGGGCTTCATTTCTTTTTACATAATGAAAAATAAATTCAAAATTATACATCATTATACATAAGGTGGCTCATGCAATTTTTAAGGCTTCGCAACGTAAAGGTCATGAAACAGTTTGTTAATATAGTATGATAGATGAATTTACCTATGTATTATAATGTAAAAATTTGTGAGGTTTGACCGTCATTGTAAGATTTAAATAATTTTTCCCAGAATTCATTCGAATATTACTAATTCCTAATTTTTTATTGAATTACCATTTTGATTTTATATTTGAAAGAAAATCTGGAAAGAATTGTGTCAAAATAAATCTCTATAAATTTTAGGAATCGATAAAAAAATTGAATAAAATTTCCATCAAATTTATGAATTTCTTGAAAGTGTTATATATATATATGTACAACTGATTACATCAATTACGAGATGAAAACAACATTAAATAAAGGACATTATAAAATACTCAAAAGATTCTTTATAATGTCCTTTATTTAATGTTGTTTTTTCATCTATATATATATATCATATATATATATATATATATATATATATATATATATATATATATATATATATATATATATATATATATATATATATATATATATATATATATATATATATATATATATATATATATATATATATATATATATATATATATATATATATATATATATATATATATATATATATATATATATATATATATATATATATATATATATATATGTATATATATATATATATATATATATATATATATATATATATATATATATATATATATATATATATATATATATATATATATATATATATAGGGTAGAATATTGCAGTATTTTAGCTAGTGTACAACTGATTACATCAATTACGAGATGAAAACAACATTAAATAAAGGACATTATAAAATACTCAAAAGATTCTTTATAATTTTATTGTTTCCATGCAAAAGCACTGTACAGATTTACAGATTCTTGTAAACTCTTTCTAGGCCTGCCGTCAACTTACACATGATTTCGAACCTCAGTTCGTATATTTCTGTAATGATGTTGATTCTTTGTCTGTTTAACGAACAAAAAAATTTATATCATTCTTATATAACACATTAATGAATTACTTCTTTTTCATCATATTTGAAAGCCACTTCACGCTTTTCCTTTTAGTATCAAAAATCTTTGAACTCTTATTTCTTAAAAAGAAAGTAGCATTTACTGTCATAAAAAAATGTCATAAACTATTCAGTTATTAATTTTGATCAGATAATCTCTACATAAAAAGATAGTTTTGCTTACATAAATTATTTTCTCTCTCCAGAATTCTAATACTACTTATTTCATAATTTCGTCACTTATCAAATTCTGTATCAGAAGTGTCTTTAACACTGAGATTACTGGATTATATTAAATAATTCATGATGTGATTTTTTTCAATCAAAGTTTCTATTGCTTCTTATTTATAAGTATTCTTATAAGAAATTATTTAGAGTTTTTTTTATTACTCTCCATTCAAAATAGAATACTTCTATTTTTAAATTGAAAATTATTAAAACAGATTCTGTAGCACTTATACATATCTAATTGCTTCGATGTATACAAAACTGAATGTAAATTAACAGAAAGCTTTACAAATAATAACTCATATCACGTTCTTTGATTTATGCGCTTTGTATGCATAAATATAAAAAATATATGACTTCAATCACATTATATGCACGAATTTCACATTATATTTCTTTATTTTTAAATTAAGTAGTACATCGAACATATTTGTTTTTAATTAAATTCAATATAGAATTCAAATTAAATGGACAATTATATCCTTTTAACTATTCAAATGGCCTTTAACTATAGAATATAAAGCCACTTAACTATTGAACAAATTATCCAAATCAGGCCACAATTAGAATTCTTAACGAATTCAAAATTTAGGGTTACAAATTAATATATATCAAGAGCACATAATCTAACTATATAGAAGGAATATTAATTAGAATTTCCCAATTTTCAAACTTTTACTGATTTCTGATTATATAATTTCTTTGTAAAATTTAATTGCTAAAAAAAAATATATTTAAAAAAATGTTTCATTAACCTAATCCCAAAAACATTTGAATCCTTAAATTAACACATTCACATTATTTAACATATTATCACTGGAAGCTAATAGGCAATTAGAAAACTCACATTTGCTCTGAAAGTGCTTATGGGCTTCAAGAAAAGGAAATGCAAGACAATTATCCCATTGGGGATTCATGTAATTTATATAAAGTTTTCCATTAAATACTTTTAGTAGACGTGAAATTAAAACAATTAATCAAGGCACTAAATAATGTTTGAGTTTATGATACTGCTGCGAGTAATCTTCATAAAAATAAAAATCTATTAATATTTTAAACTTACAATACTTTGTAAGGAATTATGTATAATTAATTCTTGAATAAAGTGTAATAGATTAATAAAACATGGTTATCTCAATGCTTTAAAATATACTTGTTTTTGAATAATATTTTTAAATATTATATATTGAGAAAGTACTAAATCTTTTAATACATCGACATTTAATATAAATAAGAAATGATGGAATAATAATTTAGTAAATTTAATTTGTATTAAGAAATACGGCAAGTGATTCATTAGCTAGCTTTAAGATTCAAACTATAAATGTGCTGCTTTGCTCGTAACATTTAAAAAATGAGTATGCATAATTATCATTTAAAAAATGAGTATGCATAGTTACCATTTAAAAAATGAGTATGCATAGTTACCATTTAAAAGTAGTTATGCATTTATAATTGTATTTATTAACTAAAAATTACAAATGTAATAATATTATTTTCAATTTTAAGTTAATCTTACGTACACTCTAAAGAATTTTTAAAGAATTGGCACTATGAATTAAATATATATTTTTATTTGAATTTTCATAAATTAATCTAAGAATATATCTAAGATTAATTTACAAACAACTTTTTGACACGAAATGCATCAACAAATTGAGATTATTATTAAAATTGTGGAATTGTAAAAATCTATGTTAAAAAAATATTTTGTTTTGGATATATCTATATAAATTTAGTTTCCTAGGAATACTCATTAAAGAGTCCTAGTTTTATATTGTTCACAAAAATCTAAATCTAACATAAAAACTATTCTGTATACTTATTTACAGAGATAAATCATAAAAGTATAATATGCATTTCTTTCCTGCTCAGCAAAATTTTAAACTTAAATCAACTCCAATTATTCGGTCGTTTTCTATTAAATTTTACTACATTCTTGTGATAATTCTTTAAATAAGAAGAAAAATAAATGCTTCTAAAATCTATGTACATATTTTCGTATAACTTGTAATGCAAATGCTCTACATTTTACTGTGTATTAGTTTTAAAAAGAAAAGTACTTTTCAGTCAATATATGATCTTTACATAAAATTTCCTCAGATTTATCAATAAGGATTAAAAGTTATTTTCATATTAAAAACGTCTGTTGTTCTACACAAATATACATTAAATATTAAATTTATATAAATATAGTATTAACATACCATGGAGCATTTGATGATTAATATAATTGTTATAATTTATTTATATTTTTGTATTTACATTTCAATGAGTTGCATAATATTCCATCTTTGAAAGCATCTTAAGAAACATTCGGACATTCCTTGTTAACTTTACCTTAAATCATTAATTGACTTTACGCAAAAATCCCATTTTCATGTACAATGACTTTATGATCGATAATTCTCACAATATCAAATTCAATCTCTTCAGTACTGAATTTGTGATTGCATAAGTTGCAATCAAGCAAAAGTGTTCTTCAAGTAAATAAAATCATACATGTGAAACTATGTTGTTCTTCACATTAATGATTTTATTTATCTATTATTTGCAAACAAGTAAATAAATTATTCAAATTATAAATTTTTTATTATAAATATAATTTATTATAAATATTAAATAAATAATAGATAAAAATTATATTAATAAGGGAATAAATTATCTACTGATTAATATAATTATTTGCAATTATTTGCACAAATAAGCAAACAAAACGTTTATTTGTTTGAAAAAAGTAGATAAAAATTACTTATAAACAAATAAACAATGATCTTTCAAAATTTTCGTAAGATAGATATTTCACAAAAGCGTTTCCTAATTATTTTATATTAAAAGTTTTCTGGCCTCTAATATTTCCTTTCAAAATATTAAAAATCATTTGGCTTTAAAAATTAAACAAACTCAAGTATCAGATATTTTTAAATTTGGTCTATTTCTTCAGTATAAATCTAAAAATTGTAAATATTTTAACAATAATAAAAATTTTAATTTGCTAATGTTATCTATTTGCTAATGGTATTTTAATTTGCTATGGATATTTTAGCCCTATTTAATATTTTAAAATTGCAAAAATATCAACAGAAAATATTTCATAAACAATGTTTGCTATTTTTAATAGTAGATTTTTTTGTTCGTTCAATTAAACATCACCAATAATTTTTTGTCATTAATAAATAAATGGCATTAAAATTAAAAACTTCTGAAAGAAATTTCACAACAAGTACTCGATTATAATATTATTTAAAAATAAATTTATCATTTGCTCAGTTTATCAACTTAATGATTAAATGATTTTTGGGAACAATGATTTAAGCAACAAAAATTATTATTTACAGATTTAAGTAAAATTTTAATTTTTTTCTGGAATCATAAGGATTATATCAACTTTAAAATCATATAAGAGAGTTGAATTCACATCTAAAAAATTCACAGAATTACATGTGATAATTTAGATATGAATTTTATGAAAAACATTCTTCCAAGTATACTATAAATATTTTCAAAGCATTATTTAAAGGAAATCACCAGGATCATCATGTTCTTCTAATTAATCACCAGAATTTTAATCAGAAAATTATAGGGAAATTAATTACAAAAATATAAAAATGTGTTTGTTTTATGTAATGAATATAAGGAAATTCAGTAACTGTAAGGGTTTAAAATAAACGAATTTATCATATCCTGATTTTATATTCGTAATTGTCAGTTCTTATGAGGGGAGAAGTGATTTTTTTTATACTTAATGAAAGTGTTTACAAGTTATTTTAAAACATTAAATAAATATTTGAATTCGTGAAAGTGTTTTATGGATTATTGTACTAGTATTTTGTTCCATATAGTTACATGAATGCATTAACTGGACATAATTTTTTAAGTATGGTTTATTTAAGTACTTAAATAAGTTGTAATAAATTGTATCACTAATATATAGGTAGCAAAAATGTATTTATAAATAGTATATAATTATTCAGAAATTTTTGCATGTTCATATAAATTGAATCAAATTGATGATTAAACATGGTTTTGAATATGATATTCATATAAATAAAGCTTTAAAAATTTTTTTTGTTTGAATTTTATACACCTTTATATTAGCAGTTAGATATTCGAGTGTATAAAAAATGCAGTAACATTCAGTTTTGGTAGGAAACTTTTAATGTATATTATATTTTGAAATTATGTGATTTTATTTATGAATTGATATAAGCTCTGCTATTGGTGATTTTAAACTTTTTCCAAAATTAATTTGTGGAATGTCTATAAAAGCCATAAAATAAGCATTTTTATAATAGTAATCTAGCCAAAAGTACACGTTCAATTTAAAAATAAATGTTAAATTAATATAACATTTTATTTACAAATTTATCTAAACTTTATTGATTATGATTTAAGAACTCATTATTGCATAATAGATTTGTGGAGTGTCAACAAACGTCATCAAATATGCACTTTTATAAGTTGCCAGAAGTATATATTAAGCTTTGAGAAAATTTTTAAATTAATTTTATTTTATTGTTGACAGTTAAAAAAACTATTGGTTTGGTATACATATATATATATATATATGTAATATATATATATATATATATATATATATATATATATATATATATATATATATATATATATATATATATATATATATATATATAGTGTATATATAAAGGGTATTTTTTGTAAATGGATAAAGTCTCATGAAATTTTGAAGCAATATATGACATAAAAAATGTATTTAAATTAGGAAACTTTTACTGATTAAATAAATATTTATCAAATAAACTATTTCTAATTTCTCAAAAATATGAAAATCAGCAATTTTATTCACCTCATATTTATGGAACTTTTGATTACTTTTGTTCGATGTTCATTTAAATTAATTATAAATTATGAACATTTCCTTGAAAAAATTTAACTATAAAGAAATTTTTAAATCAAAATAATATATTCATCTCAAAATACGCCTTTTTAAATTCCACTATCTAGTTTTATTTCTTTCATTTCTCATAACAATGCAAAAATAATAATAAGGAACTCGATTTTAGAAGTAAATTGTAAATTTAGAGAAATGTATCTTATATATTATTTTCCATATTAAAATATATTTCCATATATTATTTTAAAATAAAAATTTACATCATATTTAATTTTTATTTTATTCTATATAAGGTAATACATTATTTCTTAACATTTCGCCTAAATTACATAATACAATTTACATTTTTATATGATTCGTTTTACTTCTTTCGAAATCGTAGATTAAAATTATACATATATTTTATGTTTTATAGAATGAAATTTATTTTAAATAATTTCTATCATACAGATAAAAATTGTATATATACACTACTGGCCATTAAAATTGCTACACCAAGAAGGCGGCATGCTACAACCGTGAAATTTATACGAAAGGAAGAAGGTGCTGTGATATGCAAATGATTAACTTTTCAGCGCATTCAGATAAAGCAAGCGCCAGTAGCGACACCTACATTGTGTTTAAATGAAGAAATTGTTCAGCCGGTTCCTCATACACAAATTGCATTTAAACGTTGTTGCCTGGTGAAAAGTTGTTGTGATGCCTCGTGTAAGAAGGAGAAATACCTACCAGCACGTTTCTGACTTTGATAAAGGTCGAATTGTAGCGTACCGGGATTGCGGTTTATCTGATAGCAGTATTGCTGCTTGCGTCGGTCGACATCCAATGACTGTTAGCAGAATATGGAATCGATGGGTTCAGGACGGTAATACGGAACGCCATGCGGGGATCACAACGGCCACCTATCACTAGCAGCCAAGAAGACAGGCATATTATCCGCATGGCCGTAATGGATCGTGCAACCACGTCACGAGCCGTGAGTCAAGAAACGGGGTCGTTTGGAAGACAACAAGTGTCTGCACGTAGTAGTAGGGCAATGAACAGTTCGACGACGTTTGCAGAAGCATGGACTCTCAGCTCGGAGACCATGGCTGTGGCTTCCCTTGACGCTGCGTCATAGACAAAAGTGCCTTCAATGGTGTGATCAACGACGAACCTGGGCACACGAATGGTGAGACGTCATCTTTTCAGATGAATCCAGGTTCTGTGTACAGCATCATGATGGTCGCATCCGTGTTTGGCTGCATCGTGGTGAACGCACACTGGCAGTTTGCATTCGTCATCGTCATAATGGCCCATCACCTATCGTGATGGTATGGGGTGCCATTGGATACACGTCTCGGTCACCTCTTGTTCGTATTGACGGTACTTTGAACAGTGCACGTTACATTTCTGGTGTGTTATGACCTGTGGCTCTACCCTCTATTCAAGCCCCGCGAAACCCTACGTTTCAGCAGGATAATGCCCGACGGCATATTGCCGGTATTGTATGGACCTTCCTTGATACGGAACATGTTCGGCTGTTTCCCTGGCCAGCACGTTCTCCAGATCTTTCACCAATAGAAAACATCGGGTCAATGGTTGCCGACAGATTGGCTCGTCACCAAACGCCAGTCACTACGGTTGATGAACTGTGGCATCGTGTTGAAGTTGCATGGGCATCTGTACCTGTACATGCAATCCAATCTCTGTTTGACTCAATGCCCAGTCGTATAACTGCTGTTATTACTGCCAGAGGTGGTTGTTCTGGGTACTGATTTCTCAGGATCTATCCCGCCAAATTTTTTGAAAATTTAATCACTTGTTATTTCTAGTATAATATATTTGTCCAATAAATATCATTTTGTTATCTGCATTTCTTCCTGGTGTAGCAATTTTAAAGTCTAGTAGCGTATATATATATATATATATATATATATATAAATATATATATATATATATATATATATATATATATAAGATTTAAGAAAATCGAAATATAAAACTTTGGAAAATATTCCCTCTTTATTCTATTTACCAAAACTATTAAATTACCTTCTAATTATATTAATTCAACCATTTCAGAAGTCAGTACTATGAATTATATTATTTCTATATTTTTTTTTCAATAATATGAAATGGCCATATTATAAGTATAATATGGATTGATCAAACTATATTCAGTTAAATTCATGATTTTTCTCCGGATTCTCTCTTAAAATTTTGCTGAAATATATTGTCTAGCATACGATAAAAGAAATAAAAATAAGTAAGAAAATTAGCTTATTTAATGTTTGAACACTAACATAGATTGAACTTATTATGATATAAAATCTACTACATTATCCTAAAAATTCTGCCTTTAGATTTGATATAATTCAGTTTGAAAGAGGCTTTGTTTTATATAGCAACAATTTTCCTTGAAAATAGTTAGTATTGTGAGTTTCAAGATAAAAAAAAATAGCTGTAATAAATTAAATTAACTACTCAACTAAAATAATTTTATGTGCCTTTTTCCGAATCTAACATTTTATACTTTAACTAAAATTTATTTCTCTTCACGATATAATTATATTTTCAAATTGTTTTGATGATATATTGTAATGATTTTCCTATATGCCAAAAAATTCCACATCTCAAGAAAAATTATTATGCTAATTACCTAATTAAATAATACACTGTCGTATTGCTTAACAACGAGTAAACTAATTGCAGCTAACATTTATTTAGAATCCATTCCTGTTTTTTTTTCAGGAATATTTAAGTAAGACTTTTTTGGCAATAGCTGCCGTGCATCATAAATATTAAAATAAGTTCATAATATATCAGTTTTCAAATTGAGATTATTTCTCATTTTTTATTTAATTCAAAAAGATACTAATATCACTAAATTCAATTTAATTGTATTAAATGGGTATTTACAGAATACTTTAATTTAATTATGCGTTTGTAATTATATTCATCATCTAGTTTAATGCTTGTAATAAAGAAAATACATTTGCATTACGTAATTACCATTATGTAACAAAATATTTTAATAATTCACTTATATAGTATAATGATTTTCTTTTAAAGTAACGCGAAAACAGCAAGCCATTAAAATTAGTTATATTTAGAAAAATATAATATCTTAATCATAATTATTATCATGGAATTTGGCACCGAATTTGTGTAAAAATGTTTTTAATACAGGCTCTTGATAAATTGTAATCATTAAATTTTTAACTTATGGCATAATATTACACAGCATTTAAGAAAATTTTCTAGGTAATTTAAACTGAAAATAGAACGAAATTTTGCAATCAATTTACCATATTAAATAAATATAAAATTTTATTTTCTTGGAAGTAACTTTGTAAGCATTCCATGAATTTCAACATTTTTTTTTAATTTCATATTTATTTTCCATTAAAAACAAGTTTCGTCAGATAAAATGTTATTTATATTTAATTACTGAAAGAGCTTTCAATTTAAGTCATGAAATCAAAATATCCATACCAATTAAATTAAACTTCAAATTTTTGTATGAATCAATTATTTTTAAATTTGTTATATATTACCTTTTAAGTTTCACTAAATAAAGTTTATTAGAGATCAGTTGATGTGTTTGCTAAATAAATCTTTTGACATTCTGATTCCTTACCATTATTGCACTAACTTATTAAGTATTTTTAACTATCTGTCAACTCGTAGTGAAGAGCATAACTTTTGAAAACAATTATAAGACTCTTTAGAGCACTCACACATTTAACGAGATCTTTTGTTGGTGAGTTTATCACTGTATGCTTTTTTTGCGCAAAGTACTTAGTTAAATTAGAAATGCAATTTTTAATGGACTCGAAACCACCATAAGAATCAATGATAAGATAAAAATCAAAGTCATAAGCTTTTGAACTGAACCAGCTCTGCCCCCTTAACGATAGGACTTATCACAGATACTGAGCTCTTATATAAGCGTTTCAAAAGTAAAAACTCTAAACATTTCTCAGTTTACCTTGACGAAAGTTTACGCAAGAAATAAAAGGAAGTGCGGCATGTTTAATAGTAAATAAAACCAAAACAAAGGTCTTCTCTTCTAGTCAACCGAGATATGATACAGATTAACTCTTACAAAAGGAATTGACTCTAACACATTTGAAATTAAGGACTATAAATTATCTATAACATAATAGTCCTAAAAAACCTCTATTCTAACGTGTGCTTTGTGGCCGAATGCAAATAAAAATATTAAACACACGATTCGTAAACATTAAAATAATATTATCAATTTCCGATAGATGTATAAAAACAGTTTTGATTCCAGTCTATTTTAAGTAAATATGTGTAGAAAAATAAGATATTTCTGAGGTCTATTTTGAGCTCTTTATTATAAGCTGCCACTCTTTTTAGGAAGATCGTTTACCGGAATGCATGATGTGCATCAGTGCATATTCCATCACTGGTTCTTGAAACCGAGAATGATCCATTCTTTTGAAGAGGGAGATAAGCATAAATCAAAACTCATAAGAGGTCAACCTTTCAACCACATCTGGAGACTGGATGATTGAGAAGACACAAATTCATGATTTAGGTAATCTCTTATCCCTTGCTGATAAAATTCACATTAAAGGAAAAGAATATAAGAAATATTTTAGAGATTGCTTTGTTCTTTTCCATAAAGCTTTAAAATGCATTATCACTTTCTTACGGGAATATAAAAATGCTGAGACCGCTATTTGTTTCGCAGCTGTTCATTGCTTTAGTTATATTTCATTTACATTATATCGATTAGTTATTTACGAGAATTATTTCGTTTGAAAAGAGCAAGATATTTATCATATAAAAGGTGTTTTAAAATATTGTTATACAAAAAATTATTATGATCAAAAAAATTTTAATTGTGCATAATCTTTTTCATAGAAAAAAAGAAAAGGTATTTTGCATTTTTTTTATTTTTTATGAAATTAAGTTAAAATATTAATTTAAATTAAAACATATTAAATTTTTTCAGTTAAATGTAAATAAGAATTTATAAATATTTATAAATAAAAATAAATATGATAAATGTCTTTTTAACTTATCAGAAAATCAAATTGATCAACGATAACAAGAACATGTACAACCCAACAGCTCCATACTTTTTTTTACCACCTAATAAATCCACTAGTTTTTTCTAATTAATCTAAGATTTTTTTTTCTTCCTTTAGTCGCTTTTTCATTTCTGAATGACAAAAATATAGTAAATTTATTTTCACCAATATACTTCAATATTCTTGTCATTATGACTTTTATGTCAAAGTTATAAAACCAAAACCCCTCTATATTATCGAAAATTATCTTAAACAACACCTCCAATGAATATAAAATGCTGTTGTAAAAATAATGATTAAATGCTTTTTTTGTTGTTGTTAAGCAATTTGTGTATATTTGACTCCATTTTAAATATAAATCTTGATAATGTTATAGAAAACCATTTTAATGACAGTTACTGATCAAATTGTCCTTCGCATTCAAAACGTTTCAGTGAGTCTAAGCGCAATTATAAAATAATGGAGACTTTCATTCACTTTCATATTTTTATCAACTATTTTAAGATCATTTAACATAAGAGAGATAGCACATTACATTCATAATTAAATTTATTAAATTAATTAAATTTGTGGACAACATTTTTAAAATCAATATATATTATTTTCAATAAAAAAATCTTTGAAACTATTGCTTCATTTCAAGTGTAACGTTAATTCATTTTAATAAGTTTCTAGCAAAATTCGTAAGAAACTATTCATAGTTAGCAAAGCATTAGGCTTAACTCGTGTACATTTAAATTTGCGAAATACTACTTTGTAAAATAAATATTTTAGTCTCATATCAGTGTTGCAAGGCTGCCATGTTAATTAATTGTTAGAAAATTCTGACTAAAATGACGAGCTTAAATGAGCTTGCACTTTGAAGTATAATAAGTGAGTAAAACATTACTTTGTATATTATTAATAAATATCACTCGCGCTCGTGAAATATTTGAAATGAATTTGCTCTTAAAATTTTACTCGAGCTCTCAATACATCAAAACTTAAATCTCTTATAAGTAAAATACTATTTTCGACAGTGTAATTGTTTGATACAAATGTAAGCTTTTATTAGAAATATTTATAATAGATATATTGATTCCCTACAAAGTGAAGTTTAAAATGTAGGGAACACATCTATAATAAATGAGTCCATCATTAAAAATTATTTTTAAAAGAAAGAAATATTAAGATCATTTTCGAAAATTAAAATAATAAACACTTATGAGTTTTGTATTACTATAATGACTATATTAAAAGCTACTCTAATTTCAGTTTTTGATGTTTTATTTGCTTAGATTTTAATTTGATTTTTTTAATATTTCGGCTCATTGCATCAATAGCAATTTAGTAAACATTAAGTAAAATATTTATGTAAAAAAATAACTTCAGTAGAGTTAGATTTCTGAAAAATTAGAGCAAGCAGATATTAAGCAACCAAAGAAATTATGTAAATAAGAAATTACATAAGTATATCCTTTTATGAAATAATAAATACGTGAAAGAAATAAAAGCTCTCTCTAAAATCTTTTAAACATACGCAAAATTTTTACAAGATATTATTCCAAAATATTTTAATTGCAAATTCATTTTTTTTTTAATTTCATAACTCTCAGTTTAAATTCAGTTGAAAGTCAATTTTGAATTTTAAGACATTATACCTTCGAAATATTAGAAATAGTTAATGCTATTGATAGCTTTAAAATTGTGTATGTTTAACTGTCTATTTCCATAAAGTTGTATCAAACATAAATCTTCTTGTAGTTCTCTAATTTTTTGCAATTTATCCTTAAGTTAATTAAGTCTTAAGTTCAGTACAATTATTCGTTAAGTTCAAAATATATATTTATATTTTCTTCTATACACAACATTAGATCCCTTCAGAAATAATATCTGAAAATATTTGTCATTTTTTTTTTATTTTACTCAAGGGGAAATTTTTATTGAATTATCCCATTAAAAAAAAGAACACGTAAATATTTAATTAATAAGAATCTTTTTCTGTGATATTCAATTTTAAATATTTATTAATTTTCCATCAAATATTCTTTATAAAATAGTTCACTGATCACTTCATTTAAATTTAAATGAATATCTTATACATAAAATATCCTGAGCTAATTTGAATAAATAGGTATAAAATAATTTCTTTCTAAATAGCATTTCTTACAAAATAAAATAAGTACCAAATTATTTTAATATGTTAAAATAGTAATATTCAATCTATTAAAACTCTTGCTTATTACCTAGGATGGCGAGTAATTTTTTCACGTGCACAAAATTTTTTGTATTATTGTAAAATATTTGATTATATATATTTATGTTTGTTTAAAACATCCCCCATTTATAACAATAATTCCCAAGTTATTATATTTAAAAATGATATTATTAACTTACATCAAAATGAAAAAAGTAACGTCCATTACAATTACAGTAATTTTTTAATAACCTCACGTATCGAGATTATAGGCATAGATTTAATTGTCTTGAAATACACATTAAAACATATTATATTGTTTGAAACAATATTATAAACTGAAATGTGCATGGAGCAGACATATTTATTTAAACCATGTTTGAAAAACTGACTCTATTTTTTCTATAAAATCTTCTTATATTTTAATGATTCATAACAATAATAACTTTTTTTAAACTTAAGAGAATATAACACTTTTAATTATAAGGTCAATAATAACAATTTGAAGAGTATAGAAATGTAATCTCATTCTGTTTAAAAGCTTAAGCAAAAAGTTAAGAAATCATTTTAATAGTTTTGAAAAATCAAAAATTAAATTCTCTCCATAAGCTTTTGTGCAATGATTTTAAAATGTAAGCAAAACCATAAAAACTTGTTAATGCTAAGACTTTATGAAATTCATTATCTGGGTAAAAATATTTATAATAATAATTCTAACAATTATGCTAAAACATTTAAATATTATAATTTATAGAAAACTTTGTAATGAGATTATAACTTTAAGTTTTTTATTTTCGTAGCAATTTTATCTATGGCAAATAATTAGCCAGTTTTCCTCTTTTGCATAGCTCAAAAATTTATATTTCTAAATAACTGATGCTATATATTTCTTTCAATAATTTTGTTCAGGTAATTTGATTGATTTTTAAAAATTAAATAAAAACATAAAATTTATAATTAATGAAATTATAATTTGATGTACTGTAAATACGAAATATTTCATATAATTTAAATATTTTATTTAAATATTAATTTACATTTTTATTTAATAAATGATAAATTTTCCAAAGACATGAAATATTTTATTAAATAATTCTGTATCTCATCTAAAGTTTGAAGACTAAATGTGTTATAATTTAACCCAACGTACAAACCTATTCAAACTCACTTTCCTGTCTTCCAAATGCATACTTAGCTGTCTATGAAGTGCATTTACTTGTATTTTATACTTTCTTTCTTAAAACTGTCTTTCCGAAAATGTGCTTTTAAAAGCGCAGCATGGATATCTCATTCGGAAACAATTTCCCGGCATAAACTGCTGTAAAATTCTTCCACCAACTTCACGCCACCTGGGAATTTTCCAACCTCCAAGTTTATTCTTACTCCCACTGAATAGAAAACTTCAGGATTTGTTCTTGAAATATTCACTGAGAGATTCGAATGCAATGCTCAGAGATGTGATTTTTTTTCTCTCAAGTGATTCAGAGTTAAACAAGAACCTATTATTTTTCAAGCACTTCCTTGATTTCTAACCGTATATTTGAGGATATTTATTAAAATATAATGTACGCAAATATATATATATATATATATATATATATATATATATATATATATATATATATATATATATATATAACACAGATAGATTATATAAATAAATATTTATATATAAAAAGGTAGATCTTTTTTATTTTTTGGGTAAGTTTTTCTAACATAAATAATGTCCAATCGTAAATGTTTTGTTCAAAAATAGAATAATAGCAAATTCAATTAAGTGTAAAGAACAATCTAAGTTTTTTTCCTATAAAAGTTTCTAAGTTCTATCGCTACAAAGTATCACCATCTAAAGCCAACAGCAAAGTCATTCTTTCAACATACTTTCTAAATCTCTGTATAAAATGGAATAATCCATATATATATATATTTAATTATATATAAAATTTACTATACTGAGCATGCACGCATTTTCTCGAAAATATATTTTTTATAATGAAACACCTAGAGTAGTCTCTGAATTATGTTTTAGGCAAAATGTACCCACTAATTTAATATAAATTTATTGCGTTAGAATCAAATTTTGGAAATTCAAAATTCTTTAAATTTCTAAGACTCATGCATGGGTGTGTATAAAAGAGAAAAGAAAAGCATTTTTTTTACTTTCATACAAATACTATTATTATAATAATGTTTGTATGAAAATATAAATATGATTTGAATGAGTGAAAAATTATGTTAAAGATACCTATCTATTTAATTATATATGCGATATTTATCAAATTAAACCTAACTCTATTGTTCCACATGTGTTTATGTATTCGTGTATATTTTTATCCAATTTAGTCAATATATGTATAGTTATACATTTTTTCTAAATATTTTTTCAAAATCTTACCCACACACAGCACACCAATACAAAAAAATGTATTTTAAGGATCTAAAATTCTTCAGAATTCAAACCCTTATCCTCTAAATATTTGTTTCTTAGACAATCATTTATAATAATTATTGTTTGTACTACATAATTAACAATTCGGCAATAAAAGCGCGTTATAACAGTTTTACTTTTATAATAGGCATTGTTTTTGAAAAAAGGTTTTTGCAGGCTTACTGTTAAATTTTCCAGCAGAAAGAAACGCACTCTTAGTCACCAGTACTGTGAAATCGTTTAAGTATATTAAGCTGTTATCCTTATTTGGTAACACTGAACTTTTAGTGTGTAAATACTTTCTTAAGATACATTACTAATCATAGCCAATAACTTGTCAAGTCATATAACGGTGAAGAGCTCAAACCAATTTACTTCTTGTTGCTCTAGCATACTTCTCTATACCTTTGCTATGGTTTAGGCTTTACCAGTTAGGTAGAAGCACTTGAAAAGGAGTATTCGTTATTTAGAACCAAGCAGTAGATCTTAATACTTGCTATATTGCAGCCACGTTTTCTTCAACATACCCTAGTCGTCTTCAGTGAACACGACGGATATTCGGTTAATCTGAGACACGACAGATATTTGTTAATCTGGGGTTCAAACCTACCTTCAGATAATGAGATTGATACCGTAACCAACCAGGCCACCGCCACCCCATCGTAACTTATTGGTAGAAGTCGAAGTGAAAGACCCTGGGTTTCAACCCAGCCACGGTTGGAACAATGAGAAACGGAGCTGTATTTGTGCTTTCTACTTGCACATTTATTCACAGGCTGCTTGGAAGTTTTCCGGATTTCTTCCTTTTTTCTTTCGACACATGAATGTGGTACAAGACCAATAAATTGTTCTTTTTTGTCGAGTCCACGAGAGTCGAACTATATGTGTCCGTGAATTTTGAAAATTGTTCGACTATTCATGGAAATGGGTTGCCAGAGCCAAGGGAGGTTGGATTTGTTTGTCCGTAATCATTAGCTGAGCAAAATAGAACGGTCTTTTGGAACCCTATAATGTGCACCAAATATTATAAAGCCTTACTAAGTCTTAGACTGTCTCCATTAAGATGTCAAGGCCAGAATGGGGAGAATAGCAGCAAAAGTCCATTATACTACTTTGTCAGAAATTTACACAAATATACCTTACATTTTTTTATCGTGAGACAGGAGTCTTAATAAACAAGGAAAGAAATGTAAAACATTTTCATTTACCCTTGTGAAATACATGAAAGTATAAAATCATTTAAACACTAAAAAAACTAAAAATCACACACAAATTTTTGGAAAATAGCTTTAAGTATTCATTTGTGAGTCACATTGATGGCTATCGAAATACAAAATGTTTGTCAATAATTTTAGGTTAGAAATTTGCCATTTGCTCATATAATTTTCAAAGTAAACAGACAACTTAGCTACAATATGTTTATAGATGGTGAAATAATTTACTTTTAAAATAGCAGTAATTGTTATCCCTAAAAATAATATTTTTATTGCTTTAATTGCCTAGGATTGCTTCTTGAAGAACTTTATACATTTCGTAAACTTGCAACAATTAATGCAACCTTGAACTTACAAAAATAATGGTTTAAATTTTCCAAATATATTCTAGTCAAAAAGTGGTATATAAACAAAAAAATGGTATATAAAAATGGTATTGAATAAGATTTCAGAATAATGTGAGAAATAATATTAGGCTTTATGGCTTAAATTGTAGCATTAAACAAAAGCAATTTTGCAATTAAGAATAAAGTGTAAGAGTCTGAAAACGAGTACTTCCAATTAAACACAACTATAGCTACATTTTTATTTTTATGTTAGCTTATAAGTGTTAACAGAAAACAGCTAATTATAATTTTCCAAATTTATAAATATATTATTTTCCACTTCACTTGCAATGACAGCTCTAAAATGCTCTTTAATAATATATAACTTCTCTTTTTAAAATTTTAAAAATTTTATCAAAGCGCGCACTGTAACATTTAGTAACTTTTATTCACTTAGTAACTGAAATAGCAAAATTCTTTTCACTCTGATATGGTGCTGCCATCTATTAGTAAAATATAGAAAATTCAAAAGATTTGGTAATTGTAAAGAGAGAATTGTTCTTAATTTTTAGACATCTGCGGAATTCGTTTACGAATAAGCAAACTTGAATGGTAGCAAAGAACTTATGACTGATAATGAATATACTCAGACATTAAACACAAGAAATATGCATTATTAAATGGGCTTATTTTACCAGTCTTTTCAATATTCTATATGAAAAAATTTTCTGCGAAGAATAAATTCATCAACATTCATTTACAATTAAAAAAAATTGAAAAATTTTGCTATTAAGAAAATAGAATGATGTTCTAATATATATTATATAAATATTAAAAACATATTGACTACCTATGATTATTAACTTTCTTGCGTGCAACGCCCCATTAATTCCAATATGTAAGAAATCTATATCTTTATATATTTTTATTTGATAAAATTACTAAAAATTGTGTCGATATGATAGATTGTTGTTAAATAATAATCTCAAAATGCTAATTGTGTAAATTCTATTATCTTTCTAACTTATGATAGTTCTCTTTTTTTTTCCATAAAATAACTGTTGTTAAATAATAATCTCAAAATGCTAATTGTGTAAATTCTATTATCTTTCTAACTTATGATAGTTCTCTTTTTTTTCCATAAAATAACTGTAAGAAATTGAATATAACGTTTAGCAACAATTACATAGCAAATAATACATCAGATCCAAGAAAATATTCACCATAGTAATGATTTCATTTTTCAATTGAAATATAAGCTTCACAATTAATTCTGTAATATGCTTTAATTTTTTTAATGCAAAAAACTTTTTTTGAGATAGGAATGACAGTATTTTTCCAATTTTAAATTTAAAAAAGTGACTTGTTTCAGGAATTTTATGTAAACTATCCTTACGACTTAGTTATCGTAAAAAATCTCATCAATGCATATAAATTAATTAAGAAAAATATTTGAAGCAATAAGTAACCCGAAAATTTTTTATAAAATGTTACACTGGGTACTTTTTATAACAGAATAAACTTGATTGGTTTAGAAATAATATTTTAAAATGAATAAAAGAAAAATATAAAAGAACACTACAATATGAATGTAAAAAAATTGCTAACAATATCTTAGCAATCTTTGAGAATATTTCTTTTCTTTCAATCAAAATTTGTATCACATTTAGTTTATCTAATCTTGTTCAAATTAATAAATTTCTTGCAATCAGGATTCTGCTTTATCATAAATTACGACTGAATTAGATACACAGAAATTAAATAATACATAACATATAGTCATTCACAATTTTCTATAATTTAACAATAGCTGTAAAAGAAAAAAATAGCTCAGTTTAGAACAATTCATTTTTATAAAACGAAATTTGTATTTACATTGTTATCGGTTTTCATTTCATAACTTAAATAAAGAGATCACAATAGTCACACGCAAAATTCTCACACATGCATACGACAGACTTATATCTCTTCACTATAGCCAAAGTGGCTCACATTTTGGTGAGTTCATAGGCTTATTGTTAGCACATCTAAAAGCTTCTGAGAAAGGCGCAAAGTTTTTCAGAACCTCATTCACACGTCTGCGACCAGTGCTGTGAGACGTAGGTGGGAGGTCTTCTCGTCTAATCTCACAAAATTGCTGCAATATAAAATTAAATTGGATTAGAATAAATAAAAAGACAATATGTAAAATAAATTTTAGCACTTTGAAATTCATGAAAACGTAGCCTGTTTCGAAATTTTACGTCTTTTTAAAATCACATATTTTTTACTCAATTCTTGCTTAAACATAAATAAGAATACAACTTTATAAAACTGGTCTATTATTATTTTAATAATAATTAAAATATTCATATATAAAATGATATATTTTTTATTTCCAATGGCCGCGCCTACAAAGACTACAGAGCCACAAATACAGAATGAATAAATAGACAAAAGAACACAGAAATGTCTATAAAGTGCTGAGGACGTCTCAAGCACGCCAGTAGCGATCGCGCAAGGAAGGTTCGGATAGTGCTGAACAGTGACGAAGGTGGTGTACGTCCATCTCCTCCCTAACATCGCAGGGCTTGCTGAAAGGTTTTTGGACTATTCTAGTTCTGCATAAATGTTTAAGAAGGCAGTCATGCCCGGTGGCCAACGAAACTCGGCAATAGTCCTGCGTCTAGACCACTTAGGGTTAAAGTGAAGATTACTTCACCAGGACTTGTTAGAGTGTCTCTCTGAGAATTGGTTTAAGACAATGTGCTATTCATCTCTTTATAAATAAAATGACATAAAATACGATAGTTTGTTACAAGATTTGTTTTCGGTAGTGGATTCCCGCGAACTTTGGCATTCTTGGAGCATTCTTGGATATAAAGAATCAGATCAACTTACCAAGGAAGGAAGAAAACTCAATGGCGGAAATACCTCCAAAATCACGCTTGACGATGTGAATGCATATGTAAAATACCGTCTAAGTGAAAATATCAATAAAAACTCACATATTTTTTAAATAAGCGCAAATAGAGACTTACTAAAACTAGCACTCCCCTCAAAACCGGTCACTATCGAGATACAAAGATCTAGTGAGGTGACAACAGAACCTACCGTCTCTGAATTAATTGCGATAATATTCCATTGACACCAAGACACATTTTTGATTGCCCTGCCATTTTACGATATGTAGCTCTTGAATTCCCGAGCTGGATATTGAAAAGAGTCTATACTCTGAAAACATCAAGGAGATAGCTAGCTGTATTCTGCATACTCATGGTCATATTTAGTTCTCCCCATGGACACGACACCAACCAACCAACGATATTTTGTTATTTTAAAATAATACATCTTGTCCTTAAACTTAAATATGCTTGCAAAATTCCCGAAAATTCTTTATGGGCTGGCAGTGGATATTGAAATGTAAGTGAACTAACCATTTAGATATTGTCAACGAAGTCCACAAAAAAATCTTGAATATTAGTTCCATATATATATATATATATGTGTGTGTGTATATATATATATATATATGAGAAAAAATAAACTACTATGATTAATATAAACTTTATGTACATTATACTCGTTCAAACCAAATCATCAGAAGTCACTTCAAATAGTTGAAAATAAATTAATGATTTTCTTTATGATCAGTGGGCTAATCAAAAAACTTTCTAATCATGTTTAACAATAAATTATAGCCAGAAGTTATAATAACACATATAAATCTGTGTAAAATGGATTTTGATAAGATTCTGAATGCTATATATATATATATATATATATATATATATATATATATATATATATATATATATATATATATATATATATATATATATATATATATATATATATATATAACCGCAATGATATGAGGTATAATGAAATTCCTATCGTATTCTTTCAAAAAGTATGCAGCCAAAGGTGGTTTTGTTTATAATTAAAATACAAAATAAATATTTTTTTAAAAATTATGTGATATTAGGAAACCGTCAGAAAGAAAGTGAATTTTTGTAAATTAATATCGTAGCAGTAATACTTTGCATCTCTTATTCCAGATGTTATAAATACTGATCAAAATTTCGTATTATTACAGAAATAGAAGAAAAAATAAGTTTACATTTAACCAAATGATTTATCAAAAAGAACTTTTTAAATTTTTTGGATATTTTAAAAAGCAAATCTTTCATTTTTGTAATCAAGAAGCTAAAAATTACATTTTTATATAAATTCAATAGATGTAATTCTTTTTACATATTTTTGTATTGTCACACACACATTATATATATATATATATATATATATATATATATATATATATATATATATATATATATATATATATATATATATATATAAAGTTCAAAATTACTGGATCAAATTATTAACCTGTTTAACACAATCAAATTGAAAATTAAATGCAAAATTATATTAGATAGACTTTTTATACATAGTAGAAATTAAAAAGACACGATATACTTTTAAGAAAGAGGGGGTGCGGTTTATACGAATGTTTGATTTTAAATTAATTTACTCAAGCAATTTCACTGCATAAAATACAGAAAAGGTTTTTCCGCTTTCATGATGAATTAGCATGTGTGTAAGGAGTCAAATTATCATCATTATAGTTAGCGATACTTTGCTAAAAAAAATTGGGATTGGGTTTTGAAACACTTCCAGTGATGTTATTTCCTAAATTTGAACCACATTTAGGAGACGGTAATCAAAACTTTAATTGCTAGCCAAATTCTATTATTATACTATCACAGATATTAAAAAAGAACTAGTAAAGTTTGATATTCCTTCAATATAATATTCTTTAGAAAAATCAGAGTGAAAATGTTAATTCGTCAAATATATATATATATATATATATATATATATATATATATATATATATATATATATATATATATATATATATATATATATATATATATATATATATATATATATATATATATATATATATATATATATTATATATATATATATTATATATATATATATATATATATATATATATATATATATATATATATATATATATATATATATATATATATATATATATATATATATATATATATATATATATATATATATATATATATATATATATTACCCACAATCGATCAGAACTTCATAAATCTTAATGGTTTTAACGGCAAGTAATTGTATATAATGCAAGGAATTAGTTTAAATACCATTAAAAAAAAATGTCATATATCGTCATCGAATATGTTAAGCATGTTATCAGTGAGTATCAGCTGTAAATGTAATGATACCATTTCAATTTTTCCGGGTCATTAACAATACATATTTAAGAAATCATTCTGCAAGGAAATGTCATAATATTTACACAAATAAAGCTTTAAAAGAAAAAAAATCAAACTCAAGCACAGTTATTTGACATAGTCTTTTCAATTTATGTAATATGTATATTAAGCAATATCTTTCATCAATTAAAACATGCATTTACACATAATTATTTATTATTAATAAATACTGAATTATTTTTTTAATTAAAAATTAAATTATAGAATAAGGTAATAAGTAGGTATGGATATAAAAAATAAAATTAACATCAAAATAAAACAATTTGAAAAATACTTTTACATACAGTTTCTTTAAGATATATGAATTAAATATCAAGTAAAATTTAAAGTTAAAAAGAGTAGTACTTACTTGAGCATAATTTATAAAAAAGAGCTGCTCATTTGTAACTTTGGGGAGTCCAGGTAATAAATCTTCAGCGCCATTTTTATTTAAATAACGTAAATATGCCTTTAAAAAATAAAATAATTTGAATTTATGGTCATAATTAAATTACGGCAAACATTGAAACAATCCTTTTAAGAATATCTTTTAAGTTACGTGCTTAAAAAAATAATAAATAAAATATGTCATTTATTGGCATAATAACGTAATAAATGATAAATAAAAATGTCTTAAGCATATCTGGAAAAGTTAATCTTTCCAGATATGCTCCATATATAGATAAAGTATATTTCAAATATTTGCTAAAAAAAACAAAAACAGATATTCGTATTTTTTAGCAAATACTCGACATATATTGTCATTTCTGAAAGCATTTGATGATTTAAAAATATTTTATTATATGTTATAAAATTAATGTATATAATATAATAATTGTAAAATGAATTTATTATTATTAAATATATTATAAAATTTAGTGGGAAACTCCTCTGTCCTAATAAAAGGTACAATTTACCGATAACAAATTACATTATTTATGTAATAAAATTTATAAGAAGTACGAAATCAATTTTTATCTGATAATTACTTATTATGAATTTAAGTGCTTTACAGTGTAGCACATTAGCCAATTTACAGGACCAACTTTTCTTAAAAAACATCTCGATTGCAATTTAATTTACTTAACTTTCATTTTCTTATTCATATTAAGTGTAAAAATCATACTCATATATTTTCAAGTATCCAATTTATCAAATAATATGAAACAATTTGTTTATAAATTACAAATTCAGATATCATTTATATGCATTTTTGAAAAGTACGATAAATAATTATTAGCTATTATTTACAGAATTTTTTACATATTTATAAATATCATTATCCGGAAAATATATAGCCCATTTCCGAGAATGAACTCAAATGAAATTAATTGGACCTGTGCATTATAGTGGAAATAAAATGAGTATATATTTCCAAGAAATTCAGAAGCATTGAGCCTAAGAAATCAGCACTGGATTTAGCCACCTTTTGCAGTCTTAATAGCACTTAACCACCTGAATGGAATCAAACACAAATTGAATAGTATTCACCGGATGAATTTCTGGCATTGATAAAACAATGCGTGTAGTTTCAACACAATAACATAATTCATTAACTGTAAAAAAAGGTAATAATGGGGCGATATTCTCTCACGAACCATTAATCAAATGTTTTAAATTGATGAGTGATGGATAAAATACTCTGAAAAAGGCAGCATATTAACATGTTCTGTATCATTGTTGAAATTATATGTAGAAGAACATGTTAACAATTTAATATGTTCTACATTTTAGTTAAATTGGCAGCCAAATAATGAAGCGCTTTGACCTTTGGTTCAGCAGTTCGTCGCTTCAGCTGTTCCAGCTTGGCTGTTTGCATTGGTTCATAATCCACTTTGAATTGTATATCCCTCATGAGGAAAAGATGACAGTGAGAAACAAACAAATCTTCTACATTTTATGCAAAATTCAACATCACGCTCCGTTGTATGAGCAACATGCATTCGCGCTTTTTCCAGAAAAAATATAAACCTCTTAAGGTTTCAAAAAAAGAAGCAGAGATATAGATCCTAAAATATTAAAGGAAAAACAGTACTTTTTAATAAACTGTTGAGGTGGGCAAAAAATGATCGAGTCTTTATATCCAGTGACAGTCCATACTTGTAACTCTAGATGATGGGCACATGTAATGATTTCGAAATCATGATTTCTTCAATATTCCATCTAATAGTATGCGGCTAGTATGATATATGCTGCATTTGCATTCAGAATTGACATTCTTAATAATATTTAATAAAATTTCTATCAAACGGAATGAATTTCCCTTTTTTTCACTGCTGAAAACACAATTAATTTTAAAAGATGATATTTATATAGAAATATCGCAGTGAATGCAATCTAATGGGCATAAAATTCTTTTTTGTCAACCGAAAAAAGGATTTGCTTAAGATCGTATATAAGTTAGAAATTTTGATACTCATCGAGCAATGAAAATCTCTGTTTTTTCAATAGTAAAGATTCGTCTGAAAAGACACTTCATGCCATGTGATTTGATTTAATCTCTATTAGGTCTCTTGTCTGTAAATATTGGTAAAAACTGTTGAAAACATTAACCACGTTATACGTCATCGAACTTTAGGTGCAGATACATGCTAGTGTCCATACAACTATAGTTTTTTTTTCTTTTTTTTAACTAGAATTGATAACATGGATAGTTAGAAACTGAAATTTCTGTATGGAGTTCTATATGACTTACATCAACTCCATATTTTGCGGAGAACTACATGATTTGACCAACTCAGGAATTAATATTTAATACACTAATTGTAATTATCTTAAGTTCAATTTCTTATTTTAATCATAAGCCTTTCTCATTCATAAAATAAGCAAATCAACCTTTTATTTGAAAACAACATACAAAAGCAACTTTTATAAGAAATATTTGCTGTAAAATCTTTCATTTTATACACATTTCAAATATTTATATTACAGCATTCTTTAAATAAAATAAATGAATTGAAAAGCTAATGATTTGGTCATCATAATCTGTTCTATTTTATGTGCAGCAAATTTTAGATGCTCGGCATACCTTTTTCTAAGTGTAAGAATTCTAATGCACACATATTTAACTTCAAATTCATTTAATATTGAGAAAAAATTCTTAAAATATTTTCTGTTGAGCCCCTAATATGCCAATCCCCTAGATGTTAAGCATAGATTTGAAGACTTCTGTTCTCTATGTAAATTTTTGTTAAAATACAATTTATAAAAACAATTTATGAATGCTGACAAATATAATCACATTTAATTGACAATTCTCGGTATAAAAAGTATGACATATATATATAATATATATATAATATACATTGATTACAATAAAAGCATTCATTTAACACTTGCAGCCTCTTAATCTCAACATTTTATGTTAGAGAAAATATATATGAAATCTTTTATCTATAGATACAAAATATATATGTATGCTATAGAAATTAAATAAGTATTAAATAGTATATGCATTAGATATTTTAAAAGGCTTATTTGCTTCAATTATACCATAGAAAAATCTATTGCCAATTTATTTTTACAGGATTAGACATTGTTTACCTATAGTGTTCTTTTTAATAGTGAATAAAATTCCATATAATTCCCGAACTCGAAAAAATATAAATTAATTGACTAATATATTTATTCTAAGGCAATGTTTAACAATTTGAACATGAAAATGTGATTAGTTTTTGAGGAATAATATATTAAGGAGCAAATAGTTTTAGTGATTCTTTATAGACAACTTAAACAATAATTCGAATAAATCATTCAACTAAAATGTTCTATTTTATAAACAAATGTCAAACACTCTTTAATTATACGCACCTTAAAAGCGAGATAAATTCCTTGATTATCACAAAGGTCCTCATTTAAAGAGCTATACCAATTCTACAAATATACAAAACTTGAATTACAATCTATTTCTTAAATTGTTCATAATTATGTTCTTAATAGAGCCTAGATTTACAATACACAGATATTATGGATTGAGAGATTTAAAGTAAAGTCCAATGTGACGGTAACTAAATACAGAGTACAATCTAGAAAAGATTTAGTTACAGTACTTAAAACTATTTAATATACATTGATTACTATTTTTTCTTACTAATGAATAATTTTTCAAAGAACGTGAAGAGAATTTGGTAAAAAGAAAGGATCTAGAAGCTGATATATTGTTAAAAAGTGGATGATCATAATTTGGGCTGTTATGGAGCAGAAACTAAATAACATGTTTTTAATTTTTAGATAATTTATTTCTTAAGGATCAAAAATAATTCTATTGCGATACTTTTAGGGGTACTTCAATGAAAACAGTTCCAAGTTCAATCCCCGCCACCTTTGAATAATGACGTAAGGATATGGCACTTCTTTGTATATACCTATCAAGTTGGGTGTTGGGCAGTTTTATAAGTTCCTTCTCTTTACGGCATCTGAATACAGTTCATCTATACAAAATTTCTGGCAGAAGTCATTTTATGCAGTTTATATTTTAAAATGCCTAACAATAGCTTTAGATTATTCACCACGTGGTGCCATTAATGTTTATTTGATCGCCAATACTATAAATCAATTTTACATACATTTGGTGCAGTTTCTGTATTTTTGTTTAAATAAAGATGAATATCATTATATGTTAAAAAATGCGTATGTCAGGTTTTTGAAAAATGTTCTTTACAGATTATTGGTATTCTGCCATTATACTCCCATTGTTGATAATCGCCTTAACAGGAAAGAAAAATCGTAAATTATTGTCATAAATATTCCATTTGCATCATGAGGTGCTTAAAAATTTAAAACTATTAAAAGATAATAAAATATTATATTTATATTTCATAAATTAAACAATTATTAAGTATAGATTAAACTTATTTAAACGTCAAAGTGTATTTTTGCCGGAAACTGTTCAGTCATCGGTGATCGATTAAGTAAGTATAATGTAATAGTATCTTTTTCTTTTTCAATGAGATAAAAATAAATTTTGCTGTAATTAGTTGTTTTTTGCCTTTGGTGATTTCTGACCGTAATTCCCCTTTTAGCTGACAAAATTATCACCAAACGTTTTGCACGAACTAGATTTAGCTTTGTTTAAATTAGCATTATGTTTACCATTGTTTATCACGTTTTAGTCAATTTGGTCACAAAACAGTCGATTTTAGTATATATTTAATTCAAAAAAAAATTTTAAGCCAATAAAATCCTAGTATCCACGTTATATTATTATCACTTCTCCGTAAAAAAAACGTATTATTCCTCTAGCATCAAAAGCGGGGGTATAATGGAGGAGTACCAGATTGCTTAATTGAAATCAAATTACAGAAAGTAATGATAATACTTCATAATACTTATTCTCAATATATTATTTTGCCAACTGACAATACCCTCGTATTGATAAATAAATATGCAAGGTCTTAAACGCTCTTAATCACTGCATATTTCAATTAAAATTTAAAAAATAGGTATAATATATTTTTATTAGAAAATTAAGCTTTATTTATATATGGTAATTCATAGATTTAATTTATTTTAATTCCTTAATTAATTTAAAATGTTTTGAAAATTAAAATAATTCGAGGATCAGATAAAAGTGCTTAAAAACCTTCTACAATATTGCAATATTTTTAAGAAAAGCATTTAGTTTACAATTAACCATAATAAACTAAAAACATTTTTTTATTACATACATTTTCTCCTAGATGAGGATGAGGAAAAAATTGGAGGAAACATCGGGCTTTCCTTTTAGCATCTTTCAGAACATAACTCGAGAAGTTGCCCCAATTCATTGGTGATTTATTATCCAAAGCTGTGAAAAAAGATAATTCCTCATACATTTGAGGGATTGGTTTTTAATGATTGAGAGATAATTTACCGAATGTTAAAAACACTGTTTTGAAATTATAATAATCATCAACGATTTTTTTTAAAAAAAAATCTTAGTACATATCATCAAACATCAGTCAGTAACTTTTGTATTTATAACTTAAAATATAAGCTGATGATTTTGTATACAATTTATTGTAACTCAAAAGGTAAATTTATCGAGCCACCTTTTGATAATTAAGATTTTATTCTGATTTTTTTTTCTTCTTTTTATAAGACTTTCTAAAATATCTTTAAATTTTACTTCTGTTAAAGTGTTTCCTTCAACAACATATAAATAAAATAAAAATTATAATGTTGTGCGTGAAAATTTATTTTATGAAATATTTTCTATGATAAAGAAGCAACAACATGAATCCGTGGAAATGCATTTTGATAAAAATCACTTTAAAATAAAATGTCATTCATAAAATTTAAAAACTATTTCTAAAATTCAAAGTAATTCCGATTATTTATAGCTTTAATGATATCCTGTTTTATGCATAATAATGATTTCAAAATAGCAAAATGAATAGTTTTAAACATTAACCTTTGATTTTATATTTTATAGTAATAAACTCTATTTAATAATAGTAAAATTCAAAATTATTCCTAATATTCTAAATAACTTATATTATCTTAAGCCGGCCAACTTGTCTAGTGGTCAGCATGCCTGACTACGGATAGGAAGGTCATGGGTATGAATCCCTGTTCAGGCATGGATGTACCTTCTCTCTCTTTATCCTTTCCTTGTGTGTGTGAATTAAGTATGAATGATGCCTACCCTATAAACGTGTCCCTATGGCATGTGTGAGGGTGCGATGGTGGCCCACCTCTTGTGGTGCACCCGGGGCAATGCCTCGGCGGCTAAGAAGTCGCTGTTTCTGGCCTGTTCCTTGTGTATCAGGGAACAATAAATTAATAGACTCTGTTGCAGTTGTAACTGTCCACAATTTGCCATTGGAAAAAAAATACTATCTTAATTTAATCTTAGAGGTATTTTTCATATAATATTATAATTTCACAGTTTTTTGTTACTATGAGTCACATTAAAGAAGAAAAATATTTAGCTATCTGTCTTCTACTGTTAAACTCACGTTCGTGAAGCAAAAGGAAATGAACGTGAACCACGAAAACTGTAAAATTAGTTGTTTTCAAATCATCCTTCTCCTTGCTTATTCTATGTGGCTAAGATAAGTTGAGTTTAGGTGGTCTCCATAATCATCTAACCTCAAACCACTAGCATATGAAATTTTAATGTGCAAGACACCTGTGAACTCAGCTGAAAATCTCGAGTCTAGAGTCGTTATTACGGAACAAAATTAACACGATTCCAGAGACCTTTAGTTCTCATGACTAAAAAACACACATTCATGTTCTGAATGTGTGTTTTTTAATGCAAAGAAATAGGTTTTACATTTCATATAACATTTCAAATTTATGCAACATAAAAATAATGCTTTTAATATTATAATCATTTTTTCACAAATCAATGATAAGCGATGCAAAAAAAACACTTTTTTTATTCTTATCAACATATTAAATGAAAAAATCATATTTAATGTAAATTGTAGGAAATATTCTGCTTACCTTCCAAGTCAAAGCCATGAGTAAGTTCATGTCCGATCAACCATCCAAATGTAGACATCGTTTTGTACCTTGCAATACAACAAAATGAAATAAATTAAACCCAATTATGCATCACAAAAACGACTTCTTACCGGTATATTAATATCAGTACTAGATTTAATAATATTATGTATATATAAGGATTTCTGGAAAATTCTTATGCAAAGAATGTTAGGATTAATAATATATACTCTGTCAATTGTTTTCATAATGGAAAACAGCAAGCCTTTCAAAAATTCTACATACTTCGTAATGAAACAAAAAGTTCCTTGTAAAAGATTAACGTCTGTTAAATACCTTCAATTTGCTTAAAAAATGTTTTATATCGTTCTTAGAAACTAACATTTCATATCTTCACTTATAAAAATTATATTTTAAGAACCTAACAATACATTTAAAAATTTTAAGCTTCTAAATTATTTAAGTAATATAAATAGATCTTCCTTTTGTGTTTAATAATTTATATGTTTTAGTCTCCAACTTATTATATTGATATAAAAGGGATTTTGTACAAAACTTTTAAAAAAAAAATTCTTAAAGGACATTTGCGTAAAACAAGGTCATTTATGAAAAGTAAATTAAAATTCAATGGATCAAAAGAAACTTTATCTTACTTTGGCACGTTGTACGTGAAAATGTCGGACTGAAGTTGAGCCAAACTAATAACTGTAAGAAATTTTAAGAAATTACCTTTTGTTTATGGCTTTATTAAAAAGATAACTAATTTATGTAATACAATAGATAATATATATATACAACACGCATAAATTTTATAACTTCAAATAATTTGTATGAAAAAAATATTATCTATAGAAAAAATTATGTATCCAGAGAAATAGGAAAATAGAATTAATGTCAGTTAATCGAGTTAACAATGTTAATTTAAAAATAAATTATTTATTCATATTAGTCATATGTATTATACTTATCTAACATTTTTATATTAATTATATACATCATAAAAATATTTACATACATGTCCTTATAATTGTTAATAAAAATTATTGTATTTTTCAAAAATTTAATTTTCAAAAATTACAATTTTCTATAATTTTAGAGGGTAAACAAACTCTCAATGAATCCCAATTAGGATTCAATCAATACTGAATCTCATTATCTCATATAACAGATTATAACTTGATTTTAAGTCACAGAATAAATTAATATATTTCTTTATTTCTAGATTTATAACCTTTTAACAAAAAAACATCTAAATAAGAATGATATTAGTTATTTTGACGAAATAAGATTTGAGCAAATTTACAGGTAAAAAGTTCTAGCAATCAGAATTCTCTAAAAGCTACATATGAAATGATATTGTGTAAAAAAATATATGTATAAATAAAAAAATAATGAATATGCATTTAACGTTTCATAAGCAGCCTTATAATAGTTCTGGGTTATTAAGTAACGAATGCGTTGGAAACATGATTTATATATATAAATGTATATAATTAGTCAGATCAATATAAATTCCAGTCATTAACAGCAAATTCAAAACTGCTGATTTTGCACAAACAAGAATTTTAATATTTAAATACAATTAGTATCTATAGTTAGAAAAAATATTGTTTATATTGTTGTCAGTATATGTGGAAACATTTAAAATGAAAGTATTATTCAATTATATATAATAACGGAAGTTTTCTCTGTAACTTCTTAAATTAATCTAATTAAAGCATAATCTGTTGTTTATAGGGCATATTTGAATTTCATCCGTGACTAACTAACTGTTAATTTAATCAAGCACGTACACCTCAGAGGAATTTAAGCTAAGTGAGCTATTTTGTATGATATACAATAGATTACTTTGAAAATATCTTTATCCGAGAATATAATTTCCCTGATAACAAAGTAGGCAGAAATGTATGTTACGATACAAACGCATAAAGAAGCCTATTAAGCCTTATAAATAATTATCTGTAATACTTCAATTCTTTTTTTCTCTGAGAATCTGAGGACGTTATAGGATATTTTAATGATACACATTAATTTTTCATAGACTCTAGAGTTTATATCAATTATTTATTTCAAAGAAGTTTTTATTTTTTTAAATAGAAGATGCTTACTTAAATTAGCAATATTTACATTTCGAATATTAATTATTCTTTAATAAAAAAAATTGCACTGCTTATTTTTTAATTCCAAATGATTTCGGAAAAAAAATAAGTGAACACGGTTATAGTCCAAATTTAATAAATGTAATTCAAGAGAATAAAAGAAGAAATTATAAAAAATAAAAATATTTATAACTAAAGCACAGAAATGCAAACTAATAAAACTACTTTCAATAAATGACCCAAAACAATTTCTTACTAATATTGTTTCCAGGAAAAAAGCTGTAAGCTGATAAATCAAAAGGAGAGATGAGACGCCTACAAAAAAAATTAAACAGGATTATTTAATATTATTCAATTCAATTAGAGTTTAAAAAAATTTACTCCGTTTTTTTTCCAACATTTAAATTTATAATTGACATTTAAAAATTCAAATTACACATTTATTCTAAGAATGAATATTATCCTGATTTACACACTCCCCTCCTGAAAATATAAATGATTTTTAGAGTAAAACGAGCATTAATCATTATCACACTAGTAAAGATTATAAAATACAAGCTTTAAACCAACGCGAGTTTTACAATAACAATTATTAAGTCAAAAACACTTTTCACACAAGTCTAGTCATATATTTTGCATATTTAATACCACATACTATACAAAAATTTATGGGAATCACAAATTTTTTAATAAATATCTTATATATATATATATATACGATAATCTGAAACTGTGAACTGAGATGTAATTGATTCAAAAAAAAAAGATAATGGATATATATATATATATATATATATATATATATATATATATATATATTACTCTAACCACCACATATTTTCAACCAATCACAGATGGTAGTGCAATGCAGTTTAAAATTGTCTGGGGAACAGAAATAAAAATATATAAAAATACAGAAATAAAAATATATAAAAATTGTCTGGGGGCTTCGGAAAACATTGCAATCGTTGGCGTAGTTCAGAAAGTATTGATTTAAGCGGTGTTCAAAAGTCATAATAGACCTAATCATTAGCTTTCGGGCCAAGAGTGGAAGAATTTCTGTCACGACTAAGCTTGTGTAATTTTCACGTACCGCTGTGGTTAAAAGTATACCATGTGTGGCAAGAGGGAATTGTCCAAAATCAATGATGCGGTAAAAGTAGTCCACCTCATGTGATAAAGATAAACTCGGTTGCAAAGATACGATCGAGAGAATAGACGTGCTATTGTTGAGTGACAGGTGAGCTAAATGAGAGAAGGGGCTACGAACAGTGTCTTTTAAACTACTGTTCAGTAAATGTTGCTGCGCCTGGGCTTTAAAGCAGATGCCTAATTCATGAACCGATTCCGATTGATGTTAATCAGCGACGAAGGCTGAAATTTGCACGCTACTACCGCAACTAAACGTTCATAGAGGGGCGACGGTAGAGTTTTCCGATGATTCACGTTTTATACTGCATCGGACAAATGAACGTTGGAGTATATGACGTAAAACACCCTGGAACCAATCACCTTGCATCTATTGCCTGAACGTTCCAAACTTTGACGGGAACATTATGGTCTGATTATGGCATTATCTGCGTTCACTCATCATTGTAGAAGGTATGGTGGATCAATACGAGAACAAATCTGTCCTAGAGGACCCTATCCACCCCTATAGGTGTACTGATTTTAATCAGGATGTGGGTATCTATCAGCAAGGCAATGCGAAGTATATCAGACAGTTGGCAGTGTGATTACATGGTTCGAAGAGAATCAAGATGAGTTATTGTTATTTCCTAGCTAGCAAACTCACCTAACTTAACCCAACTGAGGATCTGTGAGAATATCTCGATCTCTTTGTTCGTGGCATGGATCCTCAACCACGTAATCTAATGCACTCGAATAAGCTTAACTCAGCATCCTATAGAATACTAATTGACTCTCTTCTTGCATACCTCGTAACAATTCACTCTGCGAAAGATGGTTTCTCTGACTTTTGATTGGTGGTTATATTGCTGTGATAGGACATATACATGCACTGCATATTTATTCGTTCGATTGCCATTTTGTTGTTCCATTTTGCTGAGATTTTATAACTGCCAGCAGTATAAATGACATTCCAACAGAACGCTGAGTTACGCCTCAGTTACTCCTTATCACAAAAAATAAAAGAGGTTGATATGTTATGAACACAGCCATAAGAAATTTTATAGTAATGTTAACCACATAATCAATAATGAAATTGCATACTAGAGAATAAATTTCAAGAACAGGGAGATCGTTTGTTGAACCTCTGATTATCAACACAATGACAACAGATACTGTTATTTTGTATTACAACAAAAATGCCACCAATAATGTGATCAATGATGAACTTAGAAGCAAGAATCCAATTAAATTATTTTTTATTCAATTTCAAATCATGGTATCTGGTTACATGCTTGACAGTAAAGCGTAGAAAATACATTTGTGTATTTAGCATCATCATGTTGAACCATTAACTGAAAGGATGGACTGAAATCCATTTGGATGTACATATTAATTATGCATAAGGAGCAGATATTACATTTCTATTATTTCATTTCCTGTGCCTCTTTCCACTATTCAATAAGCTTATAAAACTAAATTTCACCAGGGCAATGAATTACTGAATGTTACTCATATTTTCATGACAACTTTGATAAATAGTTTTTACAGTTATAGTCTTAGACAGCAACTCTTGGTTTCTCAACAAGAAATATTTGATACATGGTTGAGTGGTGACATGCCACCACTCGAAAATTATTTCATTCTAGAATTACGGCATAGTACAGAAGCTGAACAGCCTGTTATATACGTACATGCTAAAATCCATGCTTAAACTAACAAATACTATAACTTGCAGAAGAAACAACTTTGGTATTAACTTCTAAGGACATGCGTCCAAGTTTCCTGAAAACTAAGAAGAAAAACAGTGCTCTTCACACTATATGGTGTGTGTGTGTGTGTGTTTGTGTGTGTGTGTTTGTGTGTGTGTGTTTGTGTGTGTGTGTTTGTGTGTGTGTGTTTGTGTGTGTGTGTGTGTGTGTGTGTTTGTGTGTGTGTGTGTGTGTGTGTGTGTGTGTGTGTGTGTGTGTGTGTGTGTGTGTGTGTGTGTGTGTGTGTGTGTGTGTGTGTGTGTGTGTGTGTGTGTGTGTGTGTGTGTGTGTGTGTGTGTGTGTGTGTGTGTGTTTAAATTTTACTGAAATTACAAAGATTAGTTACTTAATAAATGTCAAATAAAAAAATTAAAATTTAAATATTGCAGTTGTGTTTTCATTAACGAATATATTATATTTAACTAGTGATTTCTGTTTCTAACACAAAATATTTTGTCCTAGTAATAAACTAATGGTCAATTTATAATTGAAAAATTTTCACAGTCTCATTATTTTCTAATTAAAAGTTGATAAACTTCAAATTTTACCTGATATTGTTAATATGATAACTCATACAACCACTGTTATATAATTCAGCTATAGATCTCTCATCCACGAGATATTATAAAATTAATTAACTTTCTCGTGCTTTCTATACGTGTTTCTGTGCAAAATGCTAATGCATATTTTAAACAAAGATTAAATCAATTTTGATATATGCACGTAAAGACCGGAAATTCTGTTTTTATTTTATACAGTATTCATTATCAAAGAATATAGAGTGTAAAAATTACTCATATTTTTTTTAAAAAAGACAAAAAAATGCATTTATCAGTAAAAATAGTTTTTATTTGGATATTTTAACATTTAAAAATTCATCACTGGAAATAAATAAACATGAACGGAATTTGCAATAAAAAGCACATACCATTGAATAGTGTAATCCATATCGTTGATTGTTTTTCCGTCTGACACGCCTTCTATAAGTTTACGCATGTGCAAAGAGGATAGCTTCATACCATTTTCAAGAAACGAATCAGACATCTTACCCATCTGTTACAAGAAACATTGTCATTATTGCCGAATTCCAAGCATCTGATTAAAAGTGTGACATGAATCAGTTTTTTATCAACTTACATGTGCGTTTTTACTTAATCTAGTACATTAAACCAATTTAAATCTAAGTACTATCCAAATAAACCAAATTAAAATAATACATACAAACTCGATGAAATTCTTAATATAATATTCGAAACAATATTTCAATTAAGCACACCGCATACTATAAGATAATCTGTTTACACAAATAAATAAAACATACAAAAAAATTATTCATAAGAACTTCTTGGAAAGTTTATAACATCCAAACAAAAGCTAACACATTCATGTAATAACTTGAATAAAGAAACATCCAGTGAAAAATAATGAATATCACTCATAACAAGTAACAAATCGCTTCTTCCTGATAAAAGCTTTCACAAAGCTCTTCAAATATATTAGACAAATTTTCTTACATTTAATACCAGCTACTAAGCCTCTGTGTTGGCCGATGATTGAAGTTAAGCATTTAAAAAAAATAACTCATGGAAGTTCAATTAGATTGATATAAGAGACTTCATTTATCAGTGTATGCTTCGGATATTTCTTCTTCCAGTAAACTTGATTCAGCCATTGTACCATAATATGTAAAGCTACCATCTGTTGAAAAATATTATTAAGCATATTGCTCCTAAAAAACAAGATGATTTCAGATCTACAACAGCAAACATCAATAAATGAACCACATTAATAAATAGGAAAAGTACCCAAAAAACATGCCATTACAGGCATACCATTTACGTCAATTATATCCCCAGTAATAAAAATCATGAATTGATTTTGACTAAAATTAACCAGATCAGTTAGGTGATTATTATTCGGAAAGAATCTGTTGCCTCAGAGAATGTTAGTCAACACGTTTAAAAAAATATTGCTATTTTCATTAAATAGTTGCTATTAAAGTTATTATTTACAAAAAAAATCAATTGTGTCAAAATATTTTGATTTTTATTTGAAATTTTTAATGTGTGTGTGTGTGTGTGTGTGTGTGTGTGTGTGTGTGTGTGTGTGTGTGTGTGTGTGTGTGTGTGTGTGTGTGTGTGTGTGTGTGTGTGTTTGTTTGTGTGTGTGTGTGTGTGTGTGTGTGTGTGTGTGTGTGTGTGTGTGTGTGTGTGTGTGTGTGTGTGTGTGCATTTAAGAAAAGAATAATTAAACTCTAATGTAATTTTTATCCTTTTATTTTTTTGATAAAGTAAAAAAAAAACTAGAAATCCATAAGTGAAAAATGACCTCTTAGATATGCAAACATTTTTGATAAGAACAATATGAATCCTTTAGGATACAAAGGAAAAAATTTAGAATAAAAAGTGATATAAAAAGGGATTAAATTAGAATTGAAATTAAAAACAGAGAAATAAAGCAAAATATTGAGAAAAAAGGACTGGAATAAAAAATTTGTCCCCTCAAGGGAACTGGTAACAAAGGAAGTGCGCATATATATACATTCGAATAAAATTGTATAATGTTAATCTCTTGATAAGAAATTTGAAATATTATTTTTTACAGGAGCACATTAATTAGCTAGTTTTAATTTTTAATGTATTTTTATTCGTATTTATGCTAACAGTTTATTAATAATACTTTTTAAAGCTTAATCTGCAGAAGATATTGCTTTTTCCATTTAAAAATTATTAAACTCTTCCATCAAAGTGAATTTGTGATTGAATTCCCAGTGTATTATTCTGAACACAATATTAAAAGGTTAATATCTTGCTTATGAAATTTCATTTCGCAGAAAGACTGCATGAGTATTAGACGAAGTATAATTTCTTATTTTTATTTATTTCAATAATATTTAATTCAATCAAATAATTTTAATCAAAAAATATTAAAATTACACTTACTGCCGAATAGAATGTATTAAAGAATTTTTCATTCTTCTTGGGAAAGGAGACCTCAATCTGAACTTTATCAATCTAGAAGTATAGAAAAAGCAAATAATAATGACAAGCATACATCGCGTAAATTTTTTAAAAATTAATATTTTGTACAAAGGTTGGACAACAATTTGATAGTAGAAGCACAAAAATAGATCTATAGCACCTTTATCATTTCAAGCACAAACATTCACCTGTTAAATAATTATTTCTCATACCTAACAACTTTTTCCGGGATTGAACATCATGTGGTTCTGCTACATCTCATCAATTGTCCTATATGTGTAAACAATTTTATCCCAGTATTGTTAAGAATCTTTCACATAAGTTTCTTTATTATTTCATAGTCACAAGGCTTGAAATTAAATGTTACAATAGATTTCATGGCAAATGCTACAACTCCTTTACCGTCAGAGTAGGATCATGGTAGCATTTCTTTTATGGTAACATTCTTTGCACCAAAATTTTTGAATTTCATTTTTCATGATGTTTGGGAGCAAATAATGTTTAATTATTCAAAGAGTTTACAAGCATGGGAAGTATCAACATTCTTTCTCCTAAGTAACACCGTATTATTTCTTAAATATATAACAATGTGCACCATTGATAAAAGTTCAATATACACCACTAAACACACATTTTATAGATCTAATGAAACAGGATTGTCATTTACTAGACTATAATCTCAAATACTGTTTTTAGAACTGATCCCAGTTATATTCATTGTAATGAATTCGTCAGATGAAAGTACCAATTTCATTTCGATATCGATTCAAATCCATATGCAAGTTCATAAATGTTTGACAACTTAATGAAAAAGAAATAAATGTCCATAAGGATGATTACTCACATGCCTAAAGAACTCCTGAAAAGCGTGAGGTGTGATTTTGGATCATTTGTCTGCCTCAACCGCTGACTTCTGTGGAATCTCCAATCGATCAATATCCAACTACAAGGGAATTATCCTGTCTATCAACCATGGTTCCTCCGAAACGATATTACTTTTGAGTTACATTTCTAAATTCAAACATCACATTACAGCATAACAATGAAGCAGCATCATAATTGCACTGATAATATTATTGTGTATTATAGTATATTGAAATTTTGATTTTTTTAGACCCATGAACGTTGTTCCTTCTTTGCAACCATTTTGTTTAAACTGTTCTCTTTTGCTAAATGCTTTAAATCTCCTCTTATAAAACCATCAAGCAAAAAACGCATTTCACTGATTTTTTTGATGCAATTATCGTTTTCCTTTAATTAGGTAAGTGAAATTGATATTTCAAAAATTAATAAAAGATACCAGCGCCCCCTGTTGTGTTTCTCATTTAAAATACGAAGATAGCACTACTTATTTTTATTCAATATACTTTAAATAATAAACGAATATCCAAAATATTTGGAATTTTCAAAACATTTTCACTACATTTTGTCATAAAACTAAACTATGAAGAAATTCCTAGATTCAAATATTGTAATTATTAAAAATCTTCAAATTAGAAATTGCATATTGGATTCACAAAATTCATAAATAAAGGAATTTTTAACATTCATAAAATTTTCACAGTTAATAAAATTAAACATAAATACATTTATAATAATTTAAAATTTATACAAATATTATAAAAAAATCTATGACTAAATAATAAATGAAATATAAAATTAAAAGAGGCATTCAATATAAAAAGGGAGTAAAAACACAGTTCAAAAAATGTAAGGAAATAACTACCTTATGAGCACTTCTAGCTCGATCGTACTCCAGAAGGTCTCTCGTGTTTTTAAACACCATTTTAAATTCATTCTTCATTCGTATAACAATATCTTCCATCTACAAAATAATTAAAGTACTTTATTGAAAATGAAATAAAAATGTACAATATTTTTTAAGTAATAATTTTATAATCATATTTCTGATCAATTTCGCGTGGATAATATTTTATCAAATTCAATTAATAATTTCTTATGATCGCTTTTATATAAATATGTAATAATTTTAAATAAAATTTTAAGATACTTTTTAATATTTATGAAATAACGGTTACTTATTTATGTTTGATCTTTTATCCATTTTGCGATATCGATTAAAAAGAAATATTCTTATAAAAATAATTGATCTCATTTAATGAAATATTTTTATACAAATAATTATGGACTACATTTAACATATTATAAATAAATAGTAAAGAATTTTTCTTAATAAGTAAGAAATTTTCTTATTACTGCAATTGACCATAAAGAAAATGAATTCATTTTATACTAAGAAGAAATTTGGAGTAAAAAGATGTTTTAATAAATGTCCACAGAGGCTATTCCCATATATTTTAAAAATATTTTCATAGAGTGTACTGAAGAAATTATATTCATATTTTATTTAAAATACCTAATTTAATAATTCTTAGTCTTAACTGTCATTCTAAATGACAATTTTCGTGTTAATAAGGTTTTTAATATTATCGGAATTGTTTTGCTCCATTCCTTTTGAGCGGTTTTCCAAAATTCAAAAAACGTTGTACGTCGCCGTTTGGGTACCGCAGATTTTAAGAGATCAAAGGCATGACAGTTCATCTATGATACATCAATAGATTCATTAGGAATATCACTAAGAAGTATGGTCTTAATACTTGCCTCTCGTTTTCTACCTTTAAAAAAAATATATTGCAGATTGAGATGTCGACTGCTTGCTTTACCTTAAAACTTAACTTATTGATGTCATTGTAGGAAAAGATCTGGATTTTCATATGTTTTTGATAATATTAACAGTCTATTTTGACATTTTTGTCAATTTCTTTTCTTTTATCTTGCCTTTGTATAAAAAGTACACAAATATAAATCTTTTAGAAAAACTTTCATTTAAATCTTTGGACCATGTAGCACAATTTTTTTCTTTTCTTTATGATAATAAATTGATTTTTTTTGTTGCAATCACTTAAATACATGTAGGTTTTATCTATTGCTCATTTTTTCCCTTCTTCTCTTATCAAATGCTTTTTATAAAAAATTCTACGCTGTAATCTACGTTCATAGATATGAACGTAGATCATGAGAAAATCATGAAAAAATATTACGTTGAGAAAGACGATCAACGTTATATATATATATATGTATATATATTTATTTTTTTTTTGGTATTTTTAAGATTTAAATCATAGTTAAGAATTTTATTCACTTTTGAAACTATGCAGTTTAATTTATTTACAACATACATTTGAGTTGGAGGGCTTTTTTTAGCATTAAACATTCTACCTCTGCAAAATTAGCAAAACTGCGTTATTCTTTGGATAAGTATTTGGAAGAATTTTCTCGTTGATATGCTAGATTAGAGCGATTTTTCTTTTTATTATTTATATTTCAAACTGGGCTTCACATAAAAAACACCATGGCTTTTGCAACTTTTCTGAATTACTGAGTTAGAATAATCCGCTTCTGAAAGAGCGTAATCAACCCCTTCAATCCCTTGTCTTTTAAAAAGCGACATTTTACACATAAACAAAAATTATAAATATCATACATGTAAAACAAAAAATATAGCTGTAGTGAAAATAACCTTTCGGTGGTGCAGGCAATTTTGATTGCGAAATAAAATCTCCAGAAAAATGTGAAAATAGCCTTAGTATTTATTATTAAATTTAACTGTCATGTTTTTTAATAAATTTTTGGGGATGATTTTCTGAGATGCTAAAATGTACAATGATATGAAATTGCTCATATGTTCTTAGATACAAAAACTGAGTGAATTGATAAACTCCAGATTAGAAAATTAGATATTAAATAAAATATCAATTCCAGTGATATGAGTTTAGCTTAAAATAATTTTAAATTGAAAAAAAGTATAATTTTTATTAATTCCGATAGAAAGATTTACATTTTCCAATGTTTTTTTTCATAGTACTTCAAAAAGAATGAATTTGAATATAAGTGCATTCCTAATGAATTAGTATGATAAATTAATTCAAAATAATTTCAATGTAATACATTCTTAACCTTAATTGAGAAAATGATATAATAAATAATATCTGTTGCAATTATATATATATATATATATATATATATATATATATATATATATATATATATATATATATAATATAGATATATATATATATATATATATATATGTCTATATTATATATATATGTCTGTATACATGTACTCAATTAGAAAGAGAGAGAATAAAACCACATAATAATAAAACAGGGCATCTGCAGGATATTTGTGCTCATAAGTAAATTAAATTCTAAAGAAAAAGTTTTTATGGGTTAATAGCAGCAAAAATACACTAATTTTAGTAAGTATTGAAAGTGCTCGTAGAAGTTATAGTAAAGGTAACTTCAACTGACTCAATTGAAGTTATCTTACGGATTTTAACAAAAGTATACTCAATTGGAAAAAGAGCGTGACAGCAATAAAGTACAAATATATTTTTAAAAAAAATAGAGTAGAACACCTTAACGCTACCTTGCTAATAAACAGATTTGAACAAATCAGTAGGTAAATGAAATGTAAATTTACTGTTTACAATTTTAGCTAATATTTATATATAAAGCATCGAATAAAATTCGATATTAATTTAATAAAAAAGAAAATTTTTACCTTTTAAAAAGACAAATTTCAATTAAATTTAATGTAGTTAAAATGATGAGATAGCATTATTTTGTAGATCTATCTGTAAAAATGGAAAAGTAAGAAGAAAAAAAAAGCTGAATTTTTATTTATGTATATTATATCAATGAACTTAATCGAAAAATACAATCTTCCTTCAAAATACAAGAAAAAATCAGTAATGACTGCTACCTGCTAATTATTGAGACTATGATACACAATTATCGCTACTAAATACCTCAGCACTGTTTGAAAAAGATTTATAATTGGAAATTGACATTCCTTTCTTCTTCAGCACATAGTCATTGTTCATCTGAAGCACTCACGCATGCATGTAGCAGAACGAACCAATCGTAAGCTTTCTTCAGTCATTGATCAGATATGTTGGATGGGTTGATAGATCTGAACAATTAGCAGGCTAACTAACAGCAAATGTAGGAGGTTAAAAAAACAGCTTGAATTTTGCGTGTAATATGTAGTTGTGCACTTTCGTTTGAAACGGGGTGAAAGCAAGTTTGAATGTAAGACTAGTTAACAAGCTGCAAAACTTCTGAAATATAGAATTAATTAGGAATGCATGCTAAAAAAAGTGCGGGAATAAAATCAACTAATAATTAAAGTCACCTTACGTCAAGCTAATAATCCACTATACTGCAAACGATATATTTTTATCCAGAAATATAGAAGATATGATGTAACAATCGTCAATGTGACATTGCGCTTCATCTTTTCCATGAGTGCACTAATCCTAAATTCTCTGGGGTAGTACTATGGAAAGATTGAAATCGCTCCAATTTATCAGTTCCTGCGTTCAGACATTCTTTAGTCTATTGGCTGTGACCTGGGTATCTATGACAAAACGATCCATTTCTAATCTCTCTAATTTTCTAATTTCTAATCTAATTGATAATCTGTCATTGTTGAATGCCATAATTTTGTCGTAATCGAACTCCCAAACGTGATCAAATGATTCTCATTTTTTTTCCTGGCCATACTCTAACTAAAAACTCAAAACAAAATCTCTAGCAGAAGGGATAGGTCACTCGTAATGTACACACATTTCGAAATCATAATCATTTGCATATTTCCTTCATTATGCACTCTTGTTGCAATTTATACTCTTTGCGTGATTCCTCAATGTTACATTTTGGTGACACACACAAAATCTATTTACAACTTATTTTGATATTTAATAACTGCCAGAAATATGATTAAAATGTTAAGAATAAGCATTTTAATCATAATTATATCGTTATGTTTTAAAGTTTTAGGCTTAATTATTGCTCTTAACTCATTGATAGATCTGTTATCTAACGTTTTATTTACTACTTAACAACTTTAATGACTGTTTCCTAAAAAAAATTAACAATTGTCAATTACTATGTAAATTCATATCACTTTGTATTTTTTTCAAATCATGTGTGTGGGACTAAAAATTCTGAAATATTTCTGTTTGATTCAAAATTAACGTGTCCTTAGAAAAATGTATAAACTAAATTTTAACATCAAATTGTACAATTTTTTAATATTTTCATTATTTAAAAAAATTTCATTATTATTGAATATTTTTCAAAATTTGGACAATTATTTTTGTTGCTAAAGAAATTAAAATTTGATTTATTTCTTCATTATGCACTCTGCATAAAAAGAATGAGAAAACTCTCAGAGATAATATCTTTCAGAAAAATATTTCATTTAGGAATAATTTTTTTAAAACTTTCATATAGTATCTGTTATAAAAAAAACACAATGAAAAATTAAGTATTTAAAGATAATTTAGAATATTACAAAATCAAGTGACTAAAAAAATAACTTAATTTTAAAACTATAATTTTTCTTCTATAACTTTAACTTTCACAAATTATTTACTAACTGAAGTAATAAGCAAATATTTGTAGAACACAAAATGCTTAATTTTAAATCTGCATAATTATGTTTTCAAGATTAAACTGAATCTTACTGCATTCTCGATATCATCATCATGAGTAACATTATGATATTCTTTCAAAATCGCTATTGGCATCAGTTTTTTTATGTAATTAACACACTGTCTCCAACGGGGTAACCAACGAAGAGAGAACATAGCCACAGGTTCATTTTTCCTTGCGAACAAATTTTGATGATTTTCCAAAATTTGGCGGAATGAATTTCCTAAGAATGCCATGTGGTGAAAAATAAATTTCCACGTTAAATAATTGGCTAACACCCTGAAATTAAAAACCATCAAGACATTTAAAAATTTTTCGCATACATATATATATAAACAACAAAATTAAATTCTAATACAATTTTTAGACAAAAATAACTTTATAATTTTGGCAGCAATTCATCATAGGATAATTAATGAAAATCATTTACAAATTACATAATTTTATTTTAATAACAAACTAATTTTACATGTGAATTACTAATTTAATCATGCACACACATGAAATTTAATTATAATACATTTTAAGCATTGAAAATCATTTTAAAGTTTAGGATTCTCATGAATTATAGAAGCAAACTACAAAAACACAAATTATATTAAATAGCATAATAAAGTGGATAATATTCTGAATTGTATTGTCTTAAGCTATGTAACATTTAAACTGAAAGATTTCTAATTATCCTATGAGCCAAAATACTGTATAATATAAAAGTCGAAAATATAGTGCTTAGAAAATTGCAAAAAATATTTAACATAAATTTATTGTTCTTTAAGCAGAAACTTAGTCTAAAAGTACATGACAACACTAAATCATTAAGTATATTACATTTTTAAACAACAGATAAAATTTCAAAATTTGAAAAATGCAATCATATGTTTGCAAATAATCTTGTGCATAACATTATTGATTTCTCACTTTAAAAAATGTAATTCTCTCAAGAAATTTTAGTGTGCTTAACTACTTTATAACAATTTTATTTTGTATTATATACGAAAATGTTGAATACAATAATAATTTAATAGTAAATGGTAAAATGTAATGATATAAATTTCATAAAGTAATCCTATTTAAATATCTAAGTTGAGTAAGTTATTGAAATAAAACTTTAATGTAAAGTAAAGCAAAATAATATCTTACTTAGTGGGTGTAACATGCAATAAATCACTAATATCCTGAATGGAATGTGCTAAAAATTCTTCGACGTAAATTACTTGCTTATCGTATGGAAAATCTAATCGCAGATCAGAAAATATAAGATTCCGCCATCGTATCCAATTAATCTATAATATAAGTAGATAATTAAATAATATAACTAACTGCATTCATACTCAGAAACACAAATATAGGTTGTAAAAAAAATACATAATTATCCAAATGTGATTTTAGTGTTCCAATACAAACCTCAATAATATGTTCAAAATTAGATGGTACGATGAATCTCTAATTTAATAAAAATATTATTTTTGTAAGTAATAAACATTTATCATATCATTTTTCTTTATAATTTATTATATGATTAATTTAATGAATATATATTTATTTAACAGTTTATTGGCTTCATTGTTTTAGTTAAAAATACACTCAACGAAACACACAGAAGAGCACAAAACAATTAATAAAATATATGAGCTATGATTATAACAGAAGGAATACTCATAAGTATTAAATACTTATGTGTATTCAACTAATTTATAAGTCAATTAAATTTTTTCTTCATGTATTAGTTTGTTAAGCGCAAATGATGGATATTAAAATATCAAATTTTAAATGCTTTCTTTTGAGTAACGAAAATGTCACTATCCAAACAGGATTGCGAATAAACACATTATAAGAATGAGAATTATAGTAAAAGCAGCAAAAGGGAAAAGTGTTCAGAGAGATAATGTTGGTATATTAATGCAATTATATGACGCAAAAAATTATTGTCACATTTTTAGGAAGATATTTTTCCTTCTATATTGAATAATATTAATAAAACTAATTGACAATATACAGCATTAAATGTGCAACAATATTATAATTCAAACAGTCTGTCTTGTTAGACATTAACAGCTTAAAATTGCTGAAAAGACCTTTTCGCGTTAACTGCATTTTCATGTTTCTAAAAGAAAAGCGCTTCAATTTACAAAAATAATAATAATAATAATAATAATAATAATAATGTTATATTAATTAAAAAGTTCTTAAAAATCTGATGTGGAAACTTTAAAATTAGTTACACATATGGCCACAAGATGGCGCAATTTACTATATTCACAATACAAAGCTTTATAAAGAATATTCTGAAATATATTACTTTGTTCTGATTCTTTATAAAAGATAATAAATTTTAAAAGGAAAAAATCACACCCTGTTTATTCACTATTTGTAAGCAACTTTTTACAGTAACTCTATCATCTGCATATGTAAGCAATAGTAAAATCGTGTGTCACATTTTTATGGTTTTTATTAAATGCATATTTGTAAATTATGTCCACTGCGAGCTCCTGCGGTATTCTTATCTTTTTTTTTACGATATTTTGGATATTTTTGAATTTATGCGGATTAACAACAAAAAAAACGTCTACTATGAATCCTCGCTAAAAGTATCTAGTAGTTTAGGTTTTGTTAACCGAATACATAATGAGAGACTTTTCACACTATAGATCAATGAATTATTGTGACATCATTGCACTAAATGCTAAACAAAACATGCCTTTTTTATGAAATGTAATTGATATTAAGCTAACTATATCATTTTTAAGTAAAATATTAAATTTTAAAAGAATTTCTATAAAAAAAATACCTTTAATCGTTTATTAATTAATTCCATTCAGCTTTCTAATAAAGGGATTAGATACTTATCTATAGTATTTCATATTTCAGGAAAAAGATTCAAAACATATTAATATAAATACCACTTTCAAAGTTTGAAATCTATATGATTCTATTTAAGAACTAAGTATTTTACAGAACTCCGAAAAGTAACCGATAACTTGGGAAGGATTAATATTTCACACGTTTCCTATATATATTTTATAAAATGTCTAATGAAAAGCATGCAAAATACGAAATAAGCCTTCGATTCATTTCGAATATCACGTAATACAGCACATGACTTTAAAATTTTTGTTCAAGCTCAAAAATGTACCATTTGTTTTGTTTAAAAGTAGAAAAATACATGATTTTATTTCAATTTTTCCAATAAAAACATTATTTATACTGTGCTAAACGCAAAGGAAAAGTCAAAAGACATTGTAGGGGAAAATATCACACTCAATTAAAATAAAGCAATAATTCGAATGCGAGCTGTTTATCGAATGACAAATATTCCATTTAGGAAAAGCGTGAAGAAAAAGTCATGAAAAATCAATTATTTAAAGCGACATCTGTTTTATTAAATAATGCAATTATCATAATCTTTTCTTCACAAAATAGAATTCGTCCTTCTATAATCTTTCTAAGTATAATATACAATTGAAAACACATATAATAATTTTTCATATTTTACCAAAATCTTTAGATCTCTATAAATTTCTTAGATATTCTATGGATGTCCGGTATTTCATATATTGCTTTCATCATAAATATAATTTTCCATTTTTTTTTCTTAATTCCAATTATTTTGTTCTTATTTGATAACACAGCTAACATTTTATTCAAAATATTGATAATAGTTTTATTGATAAATAGTGAATTTTTATTCAAATTTTTTCCATTTTTAAGAGAAAAACTAGTAGAAAAATTCCCTTTTTACTATAATTTTTTTGTCTGAAATTAAAGTGTGACACACTATTTAAATTACCTGAGGAGCCAAATCAGTTAATTCTAAAATAGTCATATTGTCTTCCGTGGAAATATCTGCCATCGGAACTGCTCTAGAGCGCTAAAGGAATTTAAAATAATTGAATTTAAAAATGAAAACACTTCTAAATAAAAAATATGTATTCAAAATTAAATATTCAATTGAACTGAATAATATATGAGCTTTATTTAATAACAAACTAGCATAAATAGTAAAAACCTTATTAAATTTAGGATATATTGACGTTTATTCATATATAGTTATAATATAATTAAATAATTTAACATACTTCTTTATATAAAATATCTATGATAATATAGTATTCATGGACAATATACGTTAATAAAATATATTAATGTGATACTGCTATTATTTTGATCACAGTATTTAAAAGAAATTTTTAAAAACGTATCTGATGTAAATATGTTAAATAATGACTTAGTTTTACGAAGATAAAAATGATATAGAGATTTACATCTTATCATAATATATTTACATCTTAAGATACCCGAACACGTTCTGAGCAGTTTTTTTTTTAAATACACTGCATATATACATTGTAACAATTTTTTCTTATTTCACTTTAGAAAACATTAATATTGAGCTACTGAATTTTGATGCATTCCAATATTATTCTTCAGAAATGTTAAATATGTATACAATTTTAAGCATTTTTTTAAAAAAATTTAAAAAATGCTACATTAAAAACTATTAAACATATTTGAAAAAAATTATTACCAAATAATCTATATGTTGAAATCTAGAGCATGCATTAAAATTTTTGCTAAAAAATAAAAAAAATTACGGACAGTTGAATATTACTATATATACTAAATAATATATATACTGAAATTTTAGCCAAAATTTCTATGCCATTATTCGAATAACAGACCATAATTTGGGAAATATTTTAGTGATTAAAATTCTTTTCGTACTTTCCCTAGAAAATAATATACAGATCATGCTCGTAAAATTCCATAGTGATATTATAAAAATATTTTCAGTTATCGTTTTTGAAGCGTGCAAATTATATGTTAAAGCCAGTTCTGAGAAAATCGCATTTAAAGATTAAAGTGTTGTGTCTTTATATGAAATTCTCATATTTGCTGATTAATTTTTTTATTTGATTTTCTAATTGATTTCCGGAACAGAAATTACTTTATGTATCTTTTAAAAGCATACTAAATTTATATTTCAAAATTAAACATTGTTTAAACTAACTTTTAACATCATTCTGGCCCTTTAAACACTCACTTCCGGTCCTTTAAATATGTATACTTTTGGTTTCCTTATCTTTATGAAATTCTTTATATCTCGGAATCTAATTAACGTAGAGACAAAAACAAACCTGTTTTAGAAAGCTATTTAAATTCCTTATTTAACGAAAGAATAAAATAAATTTATCATCTTTGGTCGATATTGACGCTTTCAACGTGTACGGGTACCTTAAAATCAAAAGCTACAGAAAGAGAGTAAAAGAGTATAAAGAGAGAGAGAGAGTACTTTCATACTTTTGTAACATTACAGAAAAGAAAATCGAATTCAAACATTTCATCTATGTCCTGTTCTGTCGTGTTGGTGACATTGACTCCAAGGATGTCCAGCACAGACATGAGTATTTCTCGGTGATCTGCTGCTTTTTCGAAGCCAACAGTTACGTTCGAATTTTCTTCGTCGCAAATACCACTAACTAAAGGCTCTGCGACATCTATCTTTAAATAAAAAAACGGAATTAAGTTGCGAGTACTTGAAAAAAAGTTAAGGGTATCACCTGCAATGAAAACAAACATCTTAACTAAATCAATTGTATTTATTTAAGATCATAGCAAATTACATGCATTTTTTTTCAGGATTTAGTTAAAGAAAAGTATAAGGGTATAACTAACCATAATATAATACTCGATTTTATTTATGTGTGGGGGATATCAATGAGATAAGATCTTACATTTTCACAAACTTAAAAATATATGTATTTAATCATTGATTCTAAGATTTCATTATTGTACATCAATATTCAATTCCTCATTTGATAAAATAATTTTTATTAAGTAATATTAATTTAATTATATGAAAATAATTCATTTATCTAGGTCTTGTTAACATGTAAAAAATATTGCTAAATTGTAACTGAAATACACAGTAAATTTTTATTAATTTACCTGGATGTTTTGTTGAAATTAACGAATGTATTGATGAAATTTATTTACTAAATTTCACATTGTTTACAGTCGCAAATTAGTAAAATATCCCACTTGGTTAATGATTTCACTAAAGCCACGTCCGGAAAACGTAGGCTATGATTCAAACTGAATAATGAGAAACCAAAAATAGCCCTGTTATAGCTTGGACTAAAATCCAAGAATATTAGAGCTAAAAACCTGAGTGTTCACCATTCAAAATGACTTTCTTATTAAATTTTTTTCCAATGGCAGATTGTAGACAGTTACAACTGTAACAGAGTCTATTAATCTATTGTTCTCTGATACCAAGAAACCGGCCAGAAACAGCGACCTCTTAGCCGCCGAGGCGTTGTCCCGGGTGCACCAAAGGGGTTGGGCCACCATCGCACCCTCACACATGCCATAAGGACTCGTTTATAGGGTAGGCATCGTTCATACTTCATTCACACACACAAGGAAAGGACAAAGACAGGATAGAGAAAGTACATCCATGCCTGAACCGGGATTCGAACCCAGAACCTCCCTATCGATAGTCAGGCATGCTGATCACTAGACAAGTTGGCCGGTATTCTTACTAATAATAATTTAATTTATTTTTTTACTTTAAATGTTTTACATTTAGTAATGTTTTCATATGCTCTCAAGTATTAGCAAATTTTGGTTACTTAAAAGTTCATCTATAAAAAAAAGAAAAATTCTGTAAAATTACATTTTCATGAATATCAACAGAAACATCGTGACGATGGTATTATTGTATACGGTTTTATTATTATTTATATATTATGTATACGGTTTTATATATATTATTTATTATATCATAATATCGATAAAATGATATTATAAAAAAGCGGTTTTATTTTCATAACATCATTTTATCATTTATTTTGAATATTAATTCGAGATTACAAACAATATAAAATATTATAAGTCAATTTATAATCGATGAAAGAAATGGAAGCTATGTAAACATTTTTATAAATTTTTAACTAACTATATCAAAAATGATTAATATAATTTCACAAATATGCAACGTTTACACTTATAACTTTAACCAACCCTGCTTAAAAATGTTACTAAATATTCATTAATAACTTCTAGGGAAACAGATTTTCCTTTAAAATCCGTCAGCAACTTGAGCAAAATGCTCAAATAAGCAATGTTTAAATAATTTGCTTAATAGAACGTGTAGATGCTTAATTTATTAAATTTTAATAAAATCATTCGCTGGATTAAAAATATATGTAAACTTTCAATCGTCCACATCTTGTTCATAGTTCTTTAGATAATATATAACTATGAAATGAAAATTTTAATTTCATTTTTAAACGAATTCTAATACATTTCACATAAAAGTTGATCTTTTAAATAAAAACTCGTTATTATGTTATTGTCTATTATATGCTTTTTGCTGATGGATAAAACAAAAGTTATTTTTGGCATTGTGATGTGCACTGTATGACGGGAAAGTGGAAGTTCTGAATTTTTTCAGAATTGCTTTTTTCAAACACTAAACTTCGAATGAATACGTTATTTTCAAAATTTTAAAGCATAATACAAAACAATATACGATATTTCAAAATTAACAAAAATTGTTCTCTTTATTGAAAATGCTAATAAGGGAAAGGTAAATTCCATAGTTTTGTACCGTTAAAATAATGGGATTTAATGATAACTAGATAGGAGAAGCAATAAAGAAATCTAATATTCATCAAAAAGCATCTGTTATAATGTAAATGAAATGTTGAATTTCTATTAAAGAACACGATTAAATCCCCTTCTTCAATAAATAATGCTCACAACAAGATGTATTTAAATCTTTACTGCCAAAAAGGTTAAAATTGATTAATTATCAAAAATACCTTGTTCTATTAATATAATGTACGACAATTTGTGCTTTAATTATTTTATATCATTTTGGTGAATATTTGGGATGAATAACACCCACTTACATTTAAAAAATAGACGATCGTATTTATTTATATTGTATGAATGTTAATCTCAAAGGAAATATGAATGACAATTTTTGAATTTTGTTATTAATTATGACAAATTAATAAATTTCAAATTTCGGGGTTTCTATTATTTTAATAATATATGAATTATTTCATTAATTTTTATGTATATCATATAGGTAGATACATAAAAATATGGAATATACACTGATGGGCACTCAAATTGCAACACCAAGAGAGACAAGAAATATCACACAAAATTTATTTTGTAGACAGCATGTTGACCAAGCATCAAATTATTAAATTTATAGACTTCTGCTCCTTCCAAAATCAGTATCAAGAGTAGTCACCATTGTTGAAGATCACCGCTGCCACACGCCTCGGCTATAAATCAAAGATGTGGTCATGGAGTACAGCAGACCAAGCAGCTTCGACACGTTGATAAAATTAATCTGGTGTGGCAGGTAGGGATGTAATCTGGCTCAGTCGTTGAACAACCAGGGACCACATGTTATTTATCGGCAAAAGATCCGGGAAGCGAGCCGGCCAAGGTGGCAACTCAATCTGGCAATTAACGAAGGACCCTTGGTCAATGCGTGCCATGTGTGGTATCCCATTATCCTGTTAAAATATTGCTGTGGGCAAGTTTTGAAGTTAAGGAAATAAAACAGGCTCCTACACCTCGGAGATGTTGTTGTTGCTGCACCAGCATATTTCCCTGTACCTAGCTCTGAGATGGAGCAGTTAGATAGAAGTAGCCGGATGGAATCTTCATGATTTTGAAGCGGGGAGCAAACAGAAGATTCCCAAGGCATGACCTGCCACCCCCAGATGCGTCACCTCAACTGGAGGACATTGCGGTCAGATTTAGTGTGCCCCCGACAGCCTTTAGCGAAAACAGCGGAACCTTGGCTAGTCTGGGACTCAATCTCACTTCCTTTCAAAAGTGAGAATGACTCTCTCATTAATCAGGCTCCGTGACCACAATTTTGGGATGGGATATAAAATTATATAGGAAAATGGTACACACAAAATTCATAGGATTATGAAATTACAAGAATATGTAGGATCACAAGGCTGCAAAAATAGATGGAATTACACACTTACAGGAATATACAGAATTATAAAAGTATGAGAATACGAAGGATTACAATTAATGACTTTAAAATGAACAACACACTAAAAAAATGAATTTGAAGAGGAGCTCAAAAATCAAGAACAGTCTATTGAAAAGAGTCCATTAAAGCATGTTGAAGCTGTCATTTCTTTAGCAAAGTCTAAGTACTTAAGTCCAAATATTTAGGCTTGGGATATTAGCAGAAGAATGTCAATGATGATTCTTCTTGAACCACGTGAATAAGCACTCTTGACTAATAAGAAAGTGCATTACTTGGTTTAGTTTTCGTCTAGAGGTCTTGTTAGAGAGTACGGCTAGCGCTGGCTGTTTAAAATTCTGGCAGTGCAAATTAGAGGAGTGTAAGAGTAATATCCAATACCCCCCATACCATAGTATACGTCTGCGCTGAAATTCTAATCATTTGCATATCTCATCTCCCGCTAATGCATGTTGTAAATTTCATGTTATTTTCATGCTTCCTTCAGGGTGTTGCATTTACAGTGGCTAGCAGTGTGTGCGTTTTGTGTGTGTATATATATATATATATATATATATATATATATATATATATATATATATATATATATATATATATATATAATTTAATCTATAATAATAGAATATAAGATAATAGAATATAAGAGACATGACAGGCTAACAATACAATTCTAATCTAGTACTTTATATCTTGGAATAGAAATAGAGAAACATTTATAAATAAATTATTTTATGAACTACAGAAAAATTCCGTAAAGCTTTTTAACAATTTTTTAACACGATGTGCTGCACAATGCATAATACTCATATCATATTGTTTAATAACTGATCTAAACTATATCTTTGAAATTCAGAAATAGTAATTTCAACCAAAGGAATTTTCTACCCCAATAAAAGAAAATATTATTTCATAATGTCCAGATTCGTTTTCCCTCATTTAGTAGTATTAAAGGGACAGAAGTGATAGCATTTTCTTAGTAGATCATTCAATAGGTATGCCATCATGGACCTCTAAAGTATCTGGATCTTCATGATATAGAGGCAGAGACCAAGCAGAAGAGCCCCAGAGTTGTTCTATAACCCTCACTATTATTTCAAATGAAGGACATTGCAAGCACAAGAAATATTACGTGTCCTAAACACCAATGGTGAACACGATGGATGTTACAGGAAGAATGAACGATATAACCAATCAGGCCACCGTGGCCTGCATAATAGAAAATATTGAATTAGATATGTTCATCTCAAATTATAATAAAAAAATTGAACGTACTTACTACTATTCGGGATTGGTACTCGTCGCCTTGAAATTGAGTTTCGATTCGAAAGAGAGAATCTACTCCATAAACATTAAGTTTAGCCATTTTCCACTCTAAATCTAATCTGCAGTCTTTCCATTCGGGTTGATGTAACGGCCAATCGCCTACACCTTTACTAGATAATACTTTTCGTATGTCATGCAAAGAAAATTCTTCAATATGATCTATAAAGAGTTGGAATATATGTTATAATAATAAAATGACGGATTCAAAAGTAAATATGGATTAAATAAATTGCAAAAACTATTTTTTATCAATCTGATGTCAGTGACACTTGTTTTTATTGCTTTTTACAAATTAAAAAATCTCGATTTTATTTTATACCATGTAATTTGAAAGAATATTATCATCAAAAGCAAAATTTAGGAAGAAGTCCATGAAATTGCAGGAAGTGTTTGATGTGATCAATGCAATGAACACACAATTCAGTAAAAAGGTCATGTGTAGCCAAATATCAAGAACAAAACGTCACATGAGATCTAGGCGAGAGCAGCTCAAAATTACAATAAAAAGAAGGACGAAGATAAATTTCAAGACTTCTGTAAGAGAAAGTGAGTTCTTCGTAGTTAGAAGAAATTACCTGGATGATTTCATAAGTAAAAGAATGGTCGGAAAGCTGGAGAAGGAGAAGTGTAATTAGTGTAGTTAAAGATTTTGGAATCAACAGATATTTTGTTCCACGCTCTTGTTAAGGCTTCTAAACCAATAGATACAACTGTCAGAAAAATTGGTGGTAACAGTCTCGGAAAAACAATTATACTGGATGACCGATATTTCATCTTGAACCCGAAAAATTCCCCATATAAGTCAGCATATCTGTAAAGTAACAGAGTCTCAAATGCAGTGATTTAACACTTTCATAAAATTGGCCTATTCGCCTACCATTCTAAGAACTGCAGCCCTTTGAGAATTGATCATCGGTGTCATGTTTTTATAGTGTGCAAGAAGCACAAAAACTGGACATCTCATTAATAGAGTCGTTAAAAAAGAAAATACTTCAGTGCCACAAGTGATTCTCATCCCCAGTTAATTAGAATAAAGTTTGGGACACAGTTTCATCCCAATAATGTCACAGAAAACTACTGTTATGGTAGTCCTTGAATTGTCATATAGGGAAGCATTATGCTGAACGTGTTGACTGAGCTTCCCGTTTACGAAGGAAGGTTTATAACTGGTGATTGGTACTGTAAAGAAATGATCCTTACCCATGTTTGTTTGCTCCAATGTGCAAGTGGAATATACTTAGCTTTTATGAATGATTATTTATAATCACAATGGACTCTTGCTTTTAGCATCCACGAGAAAGGGTAATACCATTCAAACAGTTGTGTCAGCGTATTCCCTAATTTAAATCCTGTGGAAATATATGAGAAGCTTTAGATTACATCTATCATGATTACATCCTCCGGGAAACACTCAACAACTGAAAGAGATGCTTATTGAGGAAAGGTCACTCTTACCTCAAGAGCTGTTAAACAATTTGGTGCTGAGTCGGAAGAGATGGTTTGAAGCAGCCATTGTAAAAAGAAAGGACATATTCTGCTTGTTTCTCTCCCATTGGGATAAATAATCGTGTGTAATGATAGTATGAGTTCAATATAGCCTTTCTTTCGATTCCATACTACATGCATGATATACATTTTGCTCAATTAAACTTTATTATAGTTTAGATACAAAATGATATTTTTTTCATTTCTGAATTTGATTTCTCTCTAATGATTTCTAGTGGAATTCAAAAACAACAGCTATTGCTTAAGTTTTGCACACTAATTGTATGTATATATGTGTGTGTGTGTGTGTATGTGTGTGTATGTGTGTGTATGTGTGTGTACGTGTGTGTCTGTATGTGTCAGTATATACATATAATTACATGCATATGATATAATATTATACAATAACATATACTTCCTGAGTTAAATAAATGCACTGTGAATTATATTTAAATAGTTATTAATTAGTGTTTCAGAATAATAGATGAAAGTAAGAGTTTTTCAAGAACTGTCACAAACTGATAGAAGTATTTTGGGAATTGCATACTATGTAATGTATACTAAACTTTATTTTTATAATGCATGAATATAAAAGGATGAAGCATTTAACCAAAAACAAATTACTAGTCAACTTTTGTGCATGAGATAGTTAAGCAATGCTATTATCGACTTCTTGCACCAATAGATGCATCTCAAATTTATCATCAGTAATTAATTTAATAATTATAATATGAAGCTCGGTAGCTTAGTGGTAACTTTTTGCTCTCTCAAGGCAAAAGTCCGAGGGTCTACCCTCGGACTGTGGGCAAGGTCGTTCTACTCGTATGATTCCTTCAGTGGTTTGATAAACTGAACACCAAGCATGGATGTGAATTAAACATTGGGGGTTTCGCGTTAGGCTGACCATCTAACCGGGACATATACCCTGGGTCAGGAAAACAGATATGAACATTGGCTCATGTGAGCTGTAGTGCTACAAGTTTAGTTTAGTTATTCTATTCACAATATACCTTCTAATAAGATTATTAATTGTATTTTTACTGAGTACACTGATTATAACTAGCATTAATCTATCAAATGGTATGCTTTAAGAATGCAAACATTCCTATTCAATGATAAATAACCGTCTAGATTTGTAAATATTTTGTGTGTTATGAGAAAAGAATAATTGTTCTTTCACCTTTGAGTTCACATCGAGCGACTTGTAAAAAGCCATGAAATGTCTTCAATTACCAAAGCACTTTACGGAATAACTTGTCGTTATAATTAAATCTAATGTCTTTTCAAGTAAAAAGTGACATCACAAAATATAATAAAGTACCTTAACTTATATGTCCATAAACACATTCTCATAAAACATGAAAGACTCACTCAAATTCATACAAGACCGATACACTTCTTTTGCATTTCTCAGGGATTCGCTTTCATTCTTTTTGTTCGATTCCTCAAGAATTCCTGAAAATTGAATGAAAATACATTCTTATTTAAATTTTTAAGGCACACAAAAAAAACTGAATACTTACGTTATAATTTATCACGTTAGCATCATATTTATTTTCTTTAAATGAAATAAGAAATTTATGATTATTTTATCAATATATTCTTTTAATTTAAAATGAAACACTTTAAACATTTTTAACAATTTTTAAAGTATAAAATATAATTAATCTTAATTGTAATCAAATAACATTCATTATGAATATACATACGCAACTTGTTATTTACTAAATGCATTAATGCTGAATAGCAACAATTTCAATAAATATAATTGGTAATATTATATTTAATTTAAAAAATTTCCTTTCACAAATACATGAAGTACGTTCTTCAAAATAAATTGCTAATTCATCATAGTTGTAAAACTAAAAGCAATATAATGTGAACTTTAATGATACCTTTAATTTTTAATTCAACCTCTTCAATATCGATGTCGGTTCTTCCAAAAGAACTCCACCCTTCTGGTAGAGTGTAAGATCGAAGAAAATTGCCGCAGCTGTAATTGTAAAAATCTTCGCATGGATCTACATTCGTATCCCGCCATTTTATTAACCTTGCAGCTGCAAAATAAATCATTGTTCTTTATTTGAAAATTATGATACAATTCTTTTGCAACTTTTGATCTAATTTTTTTGACTAAACACTTTTCAATGATAATATTTTAAAATGAAAACTATGCAAGTAAAATCTATATTTTTAAGAAATTATAAGCAGAAATTAAAACTTTCAGCTTTATTCCCACTAATAAAAATATTTATGTTTGAAAAAAATTATAGAAAATTTATCAGGCAATGATTAGAAAAATGGAAACATTTGAGAGTAAAATACCACATAAATAAAAAATATTTTTAGAATGAATCTACTTGTAATGTTCTAATTTAGATAATATTTTTGACACTACGTATTAGATAATATAACAGCCGAAATCTATTTCCAGAAGTTTTAATATTCACTACATAAATTGCTTTCTGGGGGAAAACATTTCATGGATAATATACCACATCTGAGAGTCGCAGGGAAAAAAACATGGGAAATTCCCAAGCACATTCCCCGAAAAATGTGTATGCAGATGGTAGAAGCTAATATTTCACTCCCATTGTTCAATAGTTGCTGAGATCAAACCCAAGACCTGATACTCTGGAAAGCGTTATCTTGCTATTTGGACGCCGAGAGCTAAAATAATCATTAGTCACAACATCACATACTAAACGTTTTATATTACATTTACAATACTGTCTTAAGAAAAACCAAATCTGTGTTCTCTAAATTTCGATTTTCTTAATATTATAAGTTTAAGTTTATTATATATAATAAATCAATCATAAATAATAATAAAGTATAATAAACCAATCTTTAAATCTATCTTAAAATTGTCAAAAACTTACAAAATTTTATGAGTATCACATTTTTTATTTTTCCATCAAACACATCCATTTGAAAGCTGTTGTATTTATACAATACAAAATATCAAATTTTAATATTAAGGAGGTCGGTAATTGTATGAAATTATTTTATCAGTAAACACACTGCTTTAAATACATAAATAATAGGAAGAAAATAACAAATGGAAAAAAGCCATGAGCTATTGTTTGTCTTTTTTTAAATAATTCAATCTCAGATATTATATAAGTAATGAAGACTCAGAACAATATTGCTTACTATGTCAATAATGGGTAGCATATAAATACATAATTCATTTGCATATATTAATTAAACGTACATGAATAATATTTGCAGGTATGGTGGTCACCTCAAAACTGATAATTCTAAGAAAACTGTAATAGCGATAATTTTAAACTGTTGCTATAAATGAATTAACAATAAGGTTAAAAAGAATAGATTTAAAACTCATGAAATTATTTTGTTCAAAATTAGTTTCAGGCTAAAAGTAAGTTAAAATCCTTAAGATGTGCATTTTTCTTATCGATCCATACAATAATACATATAATGACAAACGCAAAACTTAAAGAGCAGTTGTCTAAGCCTTTCGATGAAACCCAACTTTTCTTTCTCTGAGTTAACTAAATAGTGAAAATATGTATCAGCAAAAATATTTGTTCAATTTTATAACAAAAAGCTCAATTATGAAAAGTAAAATACTAGGAAAGCCCACAACCTTGGCGACAAACTGAAAAAAAGCGCCAAATCAGAACGAAATTTCAGAAATAGTTAGGTTTACAATATCTATGGTATCGAAGTAGGCTTAACAAGATTGACGCAAGCTACAGATGTAGCCAACAAAAATCATTCACGTCAAGGGTGTGGGCTTTGCTAAGATTCAATCTTTGCAACAAAAGCATTGGAGATTCACAACAAAAGCAACAATAAGTATCTGACATTTTCAACAGTCATAATACCAAGAGCTTAATCAATTCTTACCTGATAGAACACAAGCTTCTGAAGTACAGCTTCGATACCGGTGATCAGTCCATTGTTGCCCTAAAAAAAAGGCAAGGTTCATTTCATTGCATACCATAAAGTTATAAGAAACGTTAATTGTAATTTATTCTATTCGGAGTTGTGCGATTTTTGTTTTATTATAGAGTGTGAGAATGTTATAGTTACGTTGATTTCACAGAATGCGCTGTCATGAGTATATGTTTGAACTTTCCAATTTTTTTGAACGACTCTTTTAAGAGCATAAAATTTCTACTGTTCAGTTTTCTTAAATTTGTTGGCAAGTTATTGTTCAAAAACAAATTTGTCATTACTACAGCATAGCATGAAAGCTATGTGTGATAATGTATAATAAAAAGAACGAAAACAGGGAGGAAAATTATTGAATTTAATCGATTCTTCATTGATACATTAAAAAAAAATCTTGAACTTGTTCTAATAGGGAACATGAATGAGGTTCCTCTGTGACTTTCATTTAACCTTCAAAAAAATTTTAGCTTCAGAAGGCACAAAGAGTATTACTGTTCATTTTTATATTTTGATATAAAAAAAAGTGCATTTCAAAGAATAAAAAACCATTATTTATGTTGTAAATATAATCTTATATGTGTTGTAGAGTACTATAATTAATATTAAATATACCGTAAATTCACTATAATGGTCAGAAACACAATTTTATCCTTAAAAATTGTGGGTTCGTCTTTTTAAGACTGTGCGTCACATAGGACAGCAAATACCGTAATTTTTAATTAAATAGTTATATGCTATCATTAACTGTTTCAAAGCCCTACTTATTACAAAGTTAAACAAATCCTACAAATATAAGATAATATTCAAAATTTATGTATCCATGAGATTATGTAAGCTTTTCAATTGAACATTTAGAAGATTTTAAAGAAACTGAATTATCGATTGATAGAGAGTCATTACATATTATTATCTTTTACCATAAACATCTTATTATTTTCTAAATTTAATAATTGAAAATCATAGATATTAAATAGCAGTGCTCTTTATATCTTACCAAGTTTGTACAATGATTCGATTGCTATAGAATGTGATCTTAAGACAATAACAAGATTGGTTAAACTGAAAAACAAATAATCTCCATGTTTTCCTATTACAGAATCAAACAGGGAACCTGTATACTATACTTAAGACTATACGCATTAGTAAAGAAAATTAGATAATCAAAGAAATATGCAATATAATTAAACTTTAATACCCATTGAATTTGAAAATCGATATTAAATAAAAAAATTCAAAATTTGCAAAGCAATCTTAAAATTTATGTAATTAGGAAATTAATTATAAAACTATGATCCTATGTTGTATATAATAATTTTCAAGCAAAATAATTAAACAATTACAAAAAGAACAATTGTACAGTGAAAAATAAATGACCGCCAAACATTTTGGTGACTGCTTAATGAGTTCATAACCCTCTCAATCATCTGTTTCCATTCATCTTAAGCTACACGCATATCCATGATACATCTGTTGTAGACATGTTTCTAATTGCTTTTAACAATTTACACTTTGCTTCAAATGATCTATCAGGAAGACAATTAAGCCTTGAGTACATCCTCTTTTGCTTCATTATATTTTTATTAACATTCCGAAGAGACTAGCGAAGAGTAAAGAAATTCTAATTACTACGTGAAGAAAGTGCATCTGGTGAGCTACAAAAAGTAAATAAAGATATCTCATTAGACCCCATTTTCTTTATTTCCAAATGATTCGAAGGCTAAATAACCGCGGGAAGGGGCATGGATTAACATGGCGGGCGATGACATGACAATTGAACCCAGAGACAAAAAATTAAAATCATCTGAGTAAAGTAAATTACACAAAATGAATTTGAAATGATTATCTCCCATTCGTGAAACAAAAATATCACACTAATGCTTAGTGTCATGTTGTAAGCAAAAATTCATTTTATAAGATTCAAGATATATTATATATTATTATCATATTTATTATAGAAATAAACATTTTGAAAAAAAAACACAAATAATTCAAAAAGCATTTAAATATTCTTTAAATAATACTTAAGCATCTTTTGAATTATGTGTGATAAGTTCAAAATTTCATTTTCCTATTTTGATTTAAAAATATCAAAAATATTTCTAGGAAAATTCAAACCAATCATTGTCTGAAATTAGATTTAATATGTTTACAATTTTGCATATTGCATTATTTTTTGCTAATTATCATCAATTGATACAACGATTGATGACGAGGAGTCAAACGTGTGAACTTGTCTGACAAATGCACGTTTCTGGTAAAACGGTTAGACTTCATCTGCACGGTAGGACGTACGGGCTGAGCAAAATGTTCTTCACATACTGTTGGAAGTCCATAAGCAACAACGGGTGGCAACCTGTTTGTCCATATTTTCTCGCATAATCAATCGAGTGCTTGTCATTGACGAAAAGTGGGTCTTGTATGATATTCCCAAGCATTCTAAACATTGGTTATCACTTCAGAATACTATCCAGAACAGCACAAGTTCACTCACGCAAGATTATGCTTTATGTCTGGTAGACTAGTCTCCTAGTGGTTCCCAATGAATTGCAACCAACCAATCAAACTGTCACTGTGGACATGTACTCGCAGCAATTGGAACGTGTGCAACAGGCGTCGCAACAGAAGGAGCTGACACTGGTTAATCGCAAGTGTGTATTATTCTTCGCTGATAACGCAAGACCACATGTCACACTGGTAGCCAGGAATACCATACAGATATATGATTTGGAGACTTTATGCCGTTCTTCTTACTCACCTGGCCTTGCACCATCAGATATACCACCTTTTTCATTCTCTGGACAATTATGAAATATTATTAACACAATTATCTTCGTTGAAAATCCTTCATCAAGGAAGCAGACTTGTGCCAAGCACTCATGGATTTTTTTGCGACTAAAACCCCATAGCTTTACCACAAGGGGTTTGCACGGTAGGAGACACGTTCGCAGAAGATGCTGGATTCCGATGATGATTACTTCGAGGAATAACAATAAGCTACACTTTCTGCGGGTTGTGTTCTTTTAAGTCATTTAAAATGGCAAGAATTTTCTTGTTTACCATATATAAACCCACATAACCCACATTTACAATCTGTGTGCGCGTATATGTATAATATCCATAAATGATTAACAAAATCAAATGTCTGAGCAAAAGCGCAAACTGTCGAATGGTTGTAATTTTGAACACCTTATGAAATGAAACTGAATCCGCTTTGAATAAAATAAAATTTAATAATTCATTCCTTTTTTAATTAAATTTAATTCGTAGTGAATATAATTCATTAATACAAGGAATAATTCATATTGATAGCGAAAATTTCCCAGCAGAAGAAACATTGAAAATCATAAATAAAAATTTACGCTTTTAAATAACCACATAAATGAAAATAAATAAAAAAAAATAATGTTTCCAGGCATGTAACTATTGTGAAATATTTCGTACTAATTTTAATATTAAAGAAAAAAGTAATCAACTAGAAAAAAATTATTTCTATTTACAAATAATTATTTTATGAAAAACACATTCTTTGAATGCTTTCAATTTTAAAAATCTCTCAGAATTAAAATGTTTTCAAATTAACAAATTTTGTGATTATATCGTTATGATTCAATATTCCGTTAGAGAATTTTTATATTTACAATAATTTTTATACTTAGAACGCTATATGCACTATAAATTATTAAATAAAGATGGTAATATGTACCTCTTTTGATGATACTTCTACAGTTTCTTCCTTCACATGAAGTTGTCCTCAATGGTGTAAAACCTGAGGAAAATATAAAAATTCAAATTAACATGATATCTAATAAAATATTATCAGGTTACCGCTTTGCAATATGAATATTTCTTTCATTTGAAGTAATTCCGTGATATTCAATTTATGAACAAAATAACATTCGTTTTATTTATACAATTATATCAATCTAGGAAGGAATTTATATCATTTTAAATATAAATTATATTGCCATATATAGTGCAAGAATCTCATTTAAATTATATTCAGCATTATGAGATGTATTATATAGAAGCAAATTTCTAAGTGTATCGTAAATTTACTTGAAAGGCGTCAACAAGTTTAAATATTCTCGATTAACCGGAAACATATTTAGTTATACCCTGAAAAGTAATTTCCCCTTTTTTTTTACTTTGAAACAATTACTAGTTGTCCCATAAATAAAAATCTAAGCAAAAATAAATAAAGCAATTAAATATTTTATTTCTTAACAATTGTCAAAATTTACATATTTCTCATATTATTATTTTGAATTATCTTTCTGATTAAGTAAATTTTGTCTTAGCTACTTTTTGTATCGGGATACTAAGTGTCTTTACTTTCAAAAATTTATATCATCATGGAATAATTTCAGATAAATAATTTTTTTCGCCTTGTTTCAATGGGTTGAGTCGATAAATTGTGTTTCCAGATTTTCAGGCTCATGAAATTTCTTTTGCAAAGTAACAAATCTATTAGGATCTAAAATTTCGCACTTAAGCAAAATGGCAACACTATATTTCGAGAATATGATCAACACTACATTTCGAGGGCATTAGAATATCATTGAAATACAGTGTTGATTCTGATTCTGAACTTCTGTTGTCTCCTTATATGCAACAATAGCTGGTTCATTAGATTTTTTACCTACCTTCTCATTCTTTTTTCAAGTTTTATGACTTGATACATAGAATCAAAAATTAATAAAAAGTTTAAATAACCAAAAACTGTATTCTGTATCTCTGACAAAAATAATAAATGATTCAAAAAATAATATTGAAGGATTTCATAGCATTAAAAAACATGTCTGGTAAATATTTTTATAAATATCGTTACCATATTCAAATGAATATGTCAAATGAACGTGTCACTTTTTACATTCCTAAATTAGAAAAAATACTTTGCCATCACTGTATATATATCAACTAACGTTTTAAAGAGCTCATTTGATATTTTATTAACTTTTTGCCTTTTATCTAAGTTTTAAGACTAGGTATATAACAATGAATTATGTACATACAAAAAGAATAAATAACAGTTCTGATAAAAAAAATTACGCACTGCATCTCAGCGAAAATATTTTTGAAAAAATCGAAATAAAAGTAAGTGAATTTATGATGTTACACATACATATATATATATATATATATATATATATATATATATATATATATATATATATATATATATATATATATATATATATATATATATATATATATATATATATACATATATATATATATATATATATACATATATATATATATATATATATACATACATATACACATATATATATATACATACATATACACATATATATATATATACATACATATACACATATATATATATATATATACACATACATATACATATATATATATATATATATATATATATATATATATATATGTATATTCCTCACTCATGTGAATATCTCTTTTCAAATACCCATAGTATTTTTCCAGTCACTTTTTCCTATTTTTCTAAACTGGAAAAAGTTTTATCTTACTTCGAAAGTTTTTTTCAATTTAAAACTTTTGATAGGTATAAACTTTACTCACGTTTTTGTTTCAATATAATTAAAATTATCTCATACTTATATAAAATCATGAAAATAAGCTAAACTCCATGCATATATTCTATGATTTTAATTACCAAAATTTAATTTTCAGAATGAGTATGAGTGTGTTAAACGTTTATTAAGCAGTTGTTTGATCAAAAATACTCACATTTATGTAGAATTATCTTTTAAAAATAAACATTTTTAGGGACTTTTTAAATTGCTTATAAATTTTCTTTTTTTAACATAAACTGTAACCTTTTACATAAGCCCTCTTCTTCATAGTGCTAAATTAGTAAATTTAAATGTCATTGAAAAGTTGCTAGCCTCTATTACACAAAATTGACCGTGAAGAATAATTAAAACGCATGAGACCAGAAAAGCGTTAATACAATAAAAATAAGTTAACTTAACGAATTTCATTTTTTTTATTACACTTACATATTTTATTCAACATAGCATATGTATTTCATATTACATAGACATAATAATTATTAAGTAATCATTCTGTTACAACAAGTCATATCACATTAATATACTTTTTGCGAAATCAAAAATTTAATAACAAATTCTATTTAAAATTATATATATGGAAGGCTATTATAAATACCTAAATTGAATTACGGACACAGTTTTTTATTAACACAGTAAAAAACTTATTAATGTCAAAAAAACTTATAATTAATAAAATTTAATGAACTTACGTTGTGATATTCTTCATTTAATTTTATTATCTTAAGTAAAGAAAATAATTTGTCATTATAAAATATAATTTCAAATAATTTGTTTATTTTTTAATAAAATGGTATTATAAATTAAAATTCATAGGATTTTTATCTATTTTCATAAGATCTACTTATTTTCGAGTGAAAGTTCAGAAATATTTTCTCTTGCTAAACACATACACATTCATACTCGAAATTTCCGTTTACTTCAAAGCTGAATCAATTATTTAAGTTACTGATCTAAAGCGAAATATCCAAAAGAGGTTGAAGATAAGAAACATCATAAACTATGTAACTACATACCTTCAATGAAATAGCTATCTATATCATCGTCTACATCTTTCTTGCTCCCTGTAAAAAATGTTCAAAAGTTTTTTGAATATTGCACATAATGGATAAAAAAACTTTTTTTAATTTTCAAACACGTATTAAATATTATTATTTTATTCCAAATTTATTCCTAATATATGGCTTTTTCTACTTTAATTAATATTTAGCTAAACATATTTTTTTATATTTTGGGAAATAAATAACAAATATTTATTTTCAAATATAAAACTTTTGTTTCAATTCATAACTTGTATTTCTAAATTAAAAAATATATCATGTTAGAGAAGTTTTTAGTCCATTTTATTGCACAGGAGAATACTTTTCTTTATGAATACATAAAACATAAAAAATAACTTTTAGCGAATAGTAAAACTAATCTATTTTTCTCAATCACCTATAAATTTTTAGTGATAATTAATTTATCTACTTGTTTGAAGTTTTCAATTTCTAGAGAATTTTTTTTAATTAATGACAACAATCTAAAAATATTCCTTTAAAGAAATATGCATTTGCGCACAAAAAGCTATAAGCTCATTTTAATACTCGCATATTAAAGTTTATAATTGAGTAATATCACTTCAATTAAAATAAATAAATGGTATATTTTTCCATTTTTGGTACAACTATAGAACTAAATTATTTTAATCACTTTATGCAAATCAATACATCAACTTGCAAATGCTTATACGATAAGTACCAAAAGAATCTTACAAATATTTAAACTGTACATATAAAAGAGTATAAGATTATCTACAAATCTCATTTTCACTCATTGGCAGAAAAATTGGTTTATGCAAATAAAGGGTGCATACAAACTGTCAGAGATGTGAATTTCTTTCGCATTTTTCATTAGCTGTATACCTGAAAGATGTTATGGCATAAGATAATATAAGAAATAGCCATCTAATATACACATAGACAGGCATCTAATAAAACTGTTATATCTATTATAGCAGACACAATGACAAATTGTCAAGATTTAAGTAATTCTGAGCTTAGAGTTACAGTAAACACACAGAATATGGGCGAAATATTTTAAGGGTGGCGATGAAATCTGTGCTTCCAACGCTATTTCAATATACCGTGAATATCTATTCAACGTTAAAAAATCAAATCTCAGATATAGGCGAGGAAATATGAAGACCTTGAAAAAAATGAGAATATTAGGGAGAATCGTTAAATGAAATAGTCGAGCAACAATGTATACAAAGTTACACGAGCAACAATACGGATAAATTGCTGCGTAATTTAGTAATGAGAGAACATCAATTCTTATCTAAGTGGGAATTTTAAGTGGACCATTACTGGTCATTACTGGTTTTCAGAATCCAAGGTTTCCATGTTTACAGTTAATGACTGTATAACACAAAACCCAACTCCTTGCCTGGATCTCCTCACACCTCCAATGGCCAGTTAAATAATTGAAACACACTGTTTGGTCTGATTAGTCTCACTTCCCCTATCACAGGATGTATCGAAGTACAAGGGTATGGAAGATCTCTGATTAAAAAAATCTATGGGTCCTATATGCCAATAGAGAACTATTCAAGATGATGGTGTCTCTGTTATGATATGGGATTTGTATCGCTGGCATGATGTGAGAACCTTCATTCATCAAAAGATAAATCTGTAGCATATTTAATAATCTTATCTGATTATTTACATCTATTCATGTTGATTGAGAATTCCAACGAATTGTTCCAGATGATTCGTGAGACACCTCTACATCAGGAAGTTTTTGAATAACTTCAGAATCAATCTTCTTTAAACATTTCCAATGACCTAAGCTCCAAAGGTTGAACATTATTGAATATATCTGGAATATTTTGTTATATTGTAGTTTAAAAAAATGTCACCACCTTATATTTCTGTGAATTTCCAGATGGCTCTGCAGTAGTCATGTCTATTGCCTAAAAGATTCTTTCAGACAACTGTCGAGTGAATCCCACGCGTTTTTTGTGGCACTTCCGGGCGTTCATTGAAATAATATTTGGTATGTCTAACACTTTTTCTTGTATTTGAATCTATAATGATCTAAATAAAAAAAAATTACTGCATTTGATTGATAGTACTCTACCTTTTACCAATATCTAGAGCAAAAAACAATTAAAGAAAAAACTTCTTTGCATATAATACAAATTCTACAAAATATATTTCTTTAATTTCTAAATAACTTAAGTTATTTTTTCGATAGCATGTAAAATATATATTTGTCAAAACATAACAGCTTTTTTTTTTACTTACATTGAGGTAGAAATAGAACGCAAACCACAGTGATAATAAGAAAGACAGAAGAGGTTACCCCAAAAAGGAGGTACCTCTTCCTGCTGCATTTCATCTTAATCATTGAAAAAAATCCCTATTACTCTGCAAAATATATAAGCATAAAAATCAAGTATACAACTGCATTTACATATAACTTTAAAATGTACAAGTTAACTTAAAAATTGAACTTACAAATCAATATTACATGTGAAGAACGATAGTAATAAAAAATTACATAACTATTTAAAATTTGCTGAAATACAATTATGAACTTAAAATCTTGCAATACAAAAATATATTCAACGTAATTTTTAATAAAGCAACATTGTGATATTTTAAACTAAAACCAAAAAGAGAACTTTATTTCAGGAGATTTGGATAAATGTATAACAATATTAATTTAACTGAAATAATTATATCATCAAAAAATTTGCATTTTTCTAAGGAAAACCAACAATAAGATTAAAATTACTTGTTGAAGCCAATTGTTTAGATATGCATATAATTATTTTTATTTTAATAACTTAAACCATACACTGGATATAACTCATTTCCTTAAATAGTTAATAATTTTGTCTTTTTTATGATAACTTTCAAATAATTCAAACACATATTTACATAAGTTTCTAAGCTCAAACTATTATGTTTGCTTTCCATTATAAAGCAAACTAATGTGTTTTTCCTATGAATGGTATTTAAACTTATATTTAAAATATGCTAATAAGTGCATATTTACGAATGAACGATCCGCGTATTTATGAAGCACATTTTTAACTGAATCAAGCAGAATAAATAACGCAAAATATTGTAAGAGTTAATTTATATTTATAACTTTAAATTCACTCAATAAACAATAAAAATAATAAGAAAACTTTACATACTAGACAATAATTAAATAAAATATCTTAATAACTACAAATTTTACTATAGAAAATGTTAAGACTTCACGCGAACTAAATAAATTTGAAATTAAAACCAAAATATGTCGTAAAAGGATGTATGTTAATGTTTATTTTGTTTTTATTAGCATATGTTTATTTTAGAATAGTAAAATTATTGTGTGTATATAGTTAATTTTTGTGTCTCGTGAAAATATAATACCTCTTTCTTTTGGACCTTTTTTGTTCAAAATAAAGAAAATGTTTTGTTTTAATTACTGGTAATAATAAGCTTATTTAATCATAATATTTAGAACAGAAATTTTTTAATCATAAAAGAACATAGAGGTATATTTTAAGATAAAAATAGTTTTGATGATTTATTAAAATATGAATGATTGTTAGGTTATTTTAAGTATATATTTGTATATGTTAGATTATTTTAGATATAAAAAAATATTTTTTTTATAAAATAAAAAAAACTGCCATTATTATTCCTATTGTCTTGTATAAGCAGCAAAACTGCGCGAGTTGTAGAATATTTTATTAAAAACAATTATTGATAATTTATTAAATTCCATCTATATTGCTAATGGATAAAGTTTGTGCAACTTTTGAACTTACATTTATCAGAAAGAAGAAACACACAAGGAAAACACAAAAAAAAAAAATCCACTACAATAAACGCAATGGTTGTACTTAAAATGCAAAATATAATGCTTTGATTTTAGAGGAAATCTTGATTTTCGTTCAATGATCCTAAAGTGATTGAGATGAAGGTAGATTGCTCTCGAACAATTGCTCACAATATGGTTTAGAGTTGATGATGGCGTTTGTATGTTAAGCAGATAATAGATACGCAGCAGAAGCGTGGGAAACGCGGCTTTTTCCCAGACTTTAGGATTTACTTGATGGACTGTGATTGCTCTTAAATTCAAATCAACCAACACTACTAAAGAGCTCGTTGCCTCGGTAAATATTCGAGACTTTTCGTCGCGCATGTTAAACGGCTCTTTAATCCCAGCTGATACTTTGTTCTTAGTGGTAAGATAATTTGTCATCAAAAAGCGTCCTGGTCACATGTCATGCGAAAGTCACATGTCTTCTGAAATAGTTCATGGAGAAGAAAAAAAAGGAGATTTAAATAACAAAAATTCCAGCAACAAATTCTTTATTAATATCATTTATAAAAAAAAATTTTAAAATCCCAAATTCTAAAAGAAATTAAAAGATTTTCAATATTGATGAGAATAGCATTTGATATGAATTATAAACTATGTGTGTCAATAAAGTTAACTATATTAAACAGCTATATTACAAAAAATTACCTTTTGTGGCAACATGTTAGAGTAATTTCATCATTGTTACCGATATATTTGTTTTCTACGCACAATTATTTCGCCTCACTACAGAAATAAATTTCTTCTGATTTTCCCAAAAAGAAATAAAAATTGATTAAATAAATAGCTTCACATTATTATTTTACACCAGTAATTCTCAACATATTTTGTGCACAGTGCATTTTTGATGATTTCAAAATTTAGCGTCACATAAAGAAAAAGATAAGTTTAAAATTTGTATATTTATTTATAATAGACTATGTAAAATAATTTATGATAATAATTTTGAATGTGAAATATAATTATATATAATATGTACTATAAAAACAGCAGTACGTTTACTGCTTTATTCGTAATAAAAAAGTATTATAATTTTTACTATTTGGCGGAACACAAATGTGACAAGGCACAGCGGTTGATTTATACATTTGATACATTTATTATTAAACATGGTAACAATTAAGAAATTATAAATTTTTGTACAAATTTTAAAAAATTTAATTTGATTTAATTTACAAGTAGTCTTTCTCTCTCTACTCGCAGAAAAAAGTTTAAGCGATTCGGAACAATAGCCTCTAACATATTAATTCAACAATATTTTAAGCATGAGTAATTGTGTATTTATCGAGACTTTTTTAATCTGAGCTTGTGGAGCTGTATTTTGTCCTCGTTATATTTTTATTGAATTTATTTAATCTGCAGTAGAATATAATATGATGAACTTTTCAATTTGTCCACAAAGAATTAAACTCCAATGAAACAATTTTCAGTATCATGATTTAAATTCTGAATAAAATATTTAACTAAAACATAACTATTAATAAAATTAATCAATTTTGTTTCACACACACATACAATTTTTTTTTAATTTCATCTTCCGTAGTTATTTTATACTAAAAAATTAAGTGTGTTAAATCAACTCCACAATTTAATAGGAATGAAATTATTTTTATCCCATAATTATTTTAAATATATATTTTATTGAAATATATATTTAAAGAAAATATAAATAAAGATTTTTATTAATTAATAAGTATATAACAAGATTAAAGAAATATATTTTAAGGTTATAAGAAATCCTTTTACTCTTTAACTATACATTTTGAAGAATAATTATTTAAATTTTTTCTTTTTACATGGTTTAAATTTTAATGGGAAAATTGTTATTTACATATCATACTAATTTTGCATTTTTAACTATTTAATGCATTCAAGCAAATTTATAGCATCTTCATAATTGTTAGAAAACACTTATTAATTTACAGTTACAAGATATATATATAGTAATTTATTTATATATATTAATTTACAGTTTTTCGCACACGTGGTCTAATAAGGCCGGGACCTAGTATTTAAAGTGAACTCCGAACTACTACAAACATCCATATCCAAGGTAAGATTCGAACTCTTACCAATTGAGTTAAAACTAAAAACATTAGTAAGTCGTTTGATACGTTATATCTGCCGTTAGTCGTTATATCAGCTACAAATTTTTTAACAATCTCAACACAGCATTTTAAAATTCATGGTCGCACGCGCATGTTCATTCATTTGATTACTCTAACTTACGTATGAGCTTTTAGGAACAGTCGATGTCATATTGTTATTCTAAATGTTTATTATTTATCATCGTAGTTATGATTAGTGATAATCCGAAACCATGAAAAATGAGGAAAATTTAATATATTTGCTTATCAAATCATTTGGTTAACAATTGAATAGGATGGTTGGATAGAATGAAACTCAGTGGTGTATTGGTAAAGCTCCGCGCTTTCAAGGCACAAGTACGAATTTCATTCCCCCGCTTGAGCAAAGTCGCGACTTTCAATGGGTTGATAAACTGAGTATCAAGCATGCTTGGAAACTGAACGATGAGGGTTCCAAGTTAGGCTAACAACCTAACTGAGTCATATGTGTCGCACTCCTTGGCTCTCAGTCGTGAAAACAAATATAGGCTGTCGTGACATTGAGCTTAGCTTTTTCAGTTTAGTTTGAGTAGAATAAATTGTTGGAAGGGGCTTATTATCATATAAAGAAATAAATCAATGACTTAAAATTTCTATGCCGCCTAAACAATCAATTCATTTGAAATCCCAATCGTAAATTTTTAAGATTTTCAAGCTTTATATTTATAATCTAATATATTTTTATTGATATTTTCTCACTCATAAGTCAAATTATATCTGATATTTTACAAAGTTTCATCCATTCTGTTATTTTTTGAAACGCTTATTTGCTGCGAGGTTATTGAATTGAATCTATTTATATAGTTATCTCAACCAGTAATATAAGATCGTAATACTATACATGTGTTAAAAGAGCAGCTATATTTTCTTGTAAACTGGTTTCCATGTCATTTATTTTAATATTTTAGTAAAAAAAAAAAATAAATAAATAGATAAAGGAACCTTTTTCAGCAGTTTATTTTATGGTGGCATTTACAACTTTCCATTAATTAAACTACATATTTTTTTTCCACTTTTATTTGTTTTCTTTTCTCTCTTTAATTCTTGTAATATTTTAAATAATTTAAAACCACTTATAATCATTTAAATAAGACTACTCAGACTTTAGACTTACATAAAAAAAATTTTAAAAAAAACAAATATTTTAATTGTTTTCTCTGTTGAAAATTCCAGACATATGGTTCAAATATTTATCCCACTTTAAGGAAAATATATAACAAATTGAATTATTCATTTCATTTTTAAAATTTTTGTAAATAAAGCTAAATTATAGCGGAAATACTAATACATTTTTAAGATTTTCAGACAATCCGAGGTAATTAAGAACTACCTAGAAAATAAAACTAAATTTGAATTTAAAATGAGAACTGAATAAAAACTATCGGATATTATTATATAATTTAAAAAAAAGACACGCGAATCTAATAAGTAAAAAAATAAAATTTCTTTATAGTCATATTATTACTCTGTATATACTCTGAAACTGCTTTCGAAATTGATTTATGTGATCAAAAAAGTAATGAAAAATATTCGGAACACCAAGGATTTGATTAGATGAGATTAGAAGAAGGAAATTAATGCGAAGCATTATATTTTTTGAAAAAAATGATAAAATCTTTTTAGCAAAGCAATTGAATTAAGAAAAAGGAACTTAACATAAAGATTTCAAATCAAACAATAAGAAATCTTCATTCAAACAGTTGCATCAAAGAATTTTACAAAAGAGGCCCTATACATTAAACTTACTTAAGGCCAAAAATTCTAATTTTTTAAGAATTGCACAAAAGAAACCCTATAGTAAAATAATTACGCATTTAAAAAATTCAAAACTTTTAAAAGCCTTAAAGTCTAAAAAAAATTAAGATTTTTTTTCTAGGTTTCATAAATAAAAAATTATTTGTCAGAATATAAAAAATTTCAAAGAAAAAATCAGAAGAATTTGCTTAATTCAGAAAACATGAGTGGCATTAAATAAATAGTTAAAAGAGATGAACAGCTTTATTGTAAAACATGGAGAAAAACTTCAAACATTTTAGGCGAGCATGTTTTTGGTATAAATGTATACTCATGAAAGAAGTATACACTTTATTAACAGAAATCTATTGTAAATAGACTCTTGCTATTTTCAAAAGAGATAGCCGGAACAAGTTTTATTTTTCTGAAGAACATGGAATCATAAATATAATAGTACTGCTGTACAGAATTGACTTTTTCAAAAAGCTAAATAAGAGAATCTCTAATTTAATTGTTAACATCCTTCATAAATTTCATAATTAATTTAACTTTTATTGTTTAAGTTGAAGCTTAAAATTGATAAACATTATAAAAAAAATTACGCAAGTAATAAAAAATAAGAAAAGGAAATATAGCTATTTTACATTTTAAAAACTATGAATTAATTCAAAAGAAAGGGAGTGACTGTTTCTTAATGTGAGATAGAATTACATTCTAAATTCTTACTATATTACATTTCATATTCTTTAGTATTAATAAATTTAATACTAAAGAATATGAACTGTCTGAATAAAATACTAAATTTTACTGACTTTATATAATCTTGCTTTTTATTCGTGTTTCATATAATAATTGACATTTTGAAATATAAAACTATTAATTTGTTCTGAAATTTGCATAAAATTGCAAAACAAATAAAAAATATAGCGTCTAAAATTAAATTTCTGTTTTATTCAGTTTTTTTTTTTTTTTTTTTTTTTTTTTACTATGAATAATTTTGTCCCATTAAAATAAAGAACGTTTTGATGAATATTTATTTAGGGGTAATTAATTTTTCAATTTAAGAATGGAAATTGACAAATGTGAAAGCCATTTCTAAAATTTGTAAACTACTTTCCAGAAAAATCAACATACATTTACTTTTGAAAAAACTACTTCTAAAGATTCTATCTGTACAAAATTTAAATTCAGAGATATATATTAATAAAAACTATTTTTTTTATGAATTTGATTTCTTAATAAGTTGCTTTTCATTATAATTATATTTCATTCAATGCAAATTATATTCCATTTTTTACTTCACAAGTAAGTATCATTATTATATGAAAAAACCAAATAGCAAAATAGTACCTATTTTATCACCCATTCGACAACACTGTATATGAAAGTACTATCTTCTATTGAATTTGGTAAATATTTTCCGAGAAATTCCACAATATCGAGGAAAATATTTACCAAATTTAATCGTTTAACTTTTAAACTGAATATTTTTAAATTTTCAATGTGAATTTTATATTAATATACAACCACAAATTACTATAAAAAACATCAGTTTACATAAATTACCTTACCTAACATTTTATGAGAATTAATATTCTTAAAGGCCAAATTTTATGTAAATTGTTTGCATTTATATGATCATTTCTTGTTCTGTCCATGTACAAAATTTTCTTTAAAATTTAAAAAAAATTGCTAATATCATATGCAAATTTAACACAAATATTTAATGTTAATGGTTCACTTTGGTTTACAAATATTCTCTTCAGAAAATTTACTTCTGCTATTGTAAATGATGCTGCCTTACCGCAGTCTGAGGGAAGAAATAACAGCAAATGACAATTAGAGGTTTTTTCCAAAAAAACTGGATGAATTATTCCCGGGTATATACATTGTTTTAAATAAAATAATCAATAAGCAGTAAAATTAACATAACTTCATATGATATTAAGTTAGAGAAACGAAATTAATAGAAACATTTATAATGTGCAGAAAGATGCAAAAAGAGCACAGCTGTAAAATACTTGCAAAACCACTATATAACCACTATATACTTATATAAGAACACATTGCCTAAAACTATGCAATATGTTCTTATATAAAAACTACGATTTATTTCAGCAGTTACAATTTTTGTTCATTATATTGGATATTGCGTTTGTTTAACAATTCTATTTTATTTCTTCAATTCTATGTCACAAATTTCTGAAAAATGTCGTTGTCGACACATGAATAAAAACATCCATTTTTATGCAATCGAATTGGTCCATTCTGAGGAACAACTGCAGCAGGTTGCCCAGCCATTGAATGACAACCATTTGATCACCAGCCAGTAATAAAGTTACGATCAAAATAAGGATAATATTTCATGGACACCTGGTAGTAGACGTCCTGAAACTTGATTATCGAATCACGAACACCTGGCAGCATCTGGTCCAATGTTAATGAACGAATTCAAACCCTTAACTTGCTTCGAGCATTGAACGTCATCCGGAATAATGATAATCCAACAATATTTTTTACAAATGGCAGTCAGCTATATTCCAGACGACAATCAATTCGAATGTTACTGGTGTGTCATCTCACACAACAACTCGGTTACAGTTTGCTCAGGATCATATCTATTGGAGATCACAGCAATGGGCAAAATTATTGCTCATCGTTTAGTCTAGATTCTGTGTAAATTATGATTCTCAAATAATATGGACCTGAAGAATGCCAAAAACTTGACCTCAAACTAACGCTATCATTATAAGATGCAGCTTTAGTTCCATTGGTATCACGATTTTGGCAGGAACATCAGCAAACTGAAAAATACTTCCACATATTTCCTCCCAGTTCATTAATTGCAATTTACATACTGGGATGCAATAATCAACCAATATGTTATTTCATTCTTGGCAATCATGGGTATTGTTTATGGACATATAATGCACGGGTGCACAGAGCTCGAGTTGTCAACTAGTATGTGAGACAAGAAACACTGCTTCGAAGAAGTGACCACTGTATTCGCCCTTCTGAAACCCGATAGAGCATGTCTGCTAGGGAGATGTCTCTTTGTTCTGTGACCACAAAACCTTAATGACTTGAGAAAATGTATTCTTCAAGTATAAATACAGATCACTTAAAATGTATTCAAATGTAAATACAAATCACTTAATACATTATTGACAACCTGCTGGTAAATATCCTCTGCATCGCTGTCGAATCTCCATTTCGAACAGAAGTAGTCACACGCCCTCATGATTAATGTTCTCAATTAAACATTTTGTAGCATGAGTTAAGAACATTATTTGCACCAATTTTTAAACAAAAATAATAGTTGTTTTCGTTTGTTATTTTATGAGGCAATGGCTCTTCTTCTGTACAACAACCTGTGAAAATTACATTGTGTAACGTAAATTTTTTTCATTTTACTAATAATTTTGCTTACTTTTTTGTTGCTTCTTTTTTTAGACAAAAATGTTTATATAAAGAAAAATGTACAAAACTAGTGAACCATTTGTTTCTACCTATTCAGTAATAATAGAATTGAAATTCTAGGATTTCTTTTCAATATTTAAAGTTTCTAAACTTAAAAAACTAAACTGTTATTTCTAAACTCGTGAGCTTCTTTATTTTTTATGTTATAAAAATATTTTCCAGGAAACATAAAAGGGAGAATTATTATAAAAATTAATACGTGAACTTACGCTTTCTGCAACGTAAATTCTAATCATAACATAAGGGAAATATCTCAGAGTGGCAAATTTACATAATCTCCAAAATTAATACGAATTTATTCGGAACCACTAAGTTTATATACACTATTTAAAGTAAAAGTAAATTCAAACAACAGTAAAAAGACGCTATGAGAAACGAATTCACTGCAAAACATTTTACAATATTTTAGAGAGAATACAAAAACTTGATCGATTTCACTGAGAACCTCTCAACTCATCGCTGAATGTAAATTAAAACTACTGAAGAAATTTTTATTCTAATTCAAGCATTTTAAATTCTAATTTAAATTCAAGCATTTTGTATAACAGCGTCTTTGACATGTTTTACCCCATGAATACAAAAATCTTTAACTCTATAAATTATCAATGTAATGAGTAGATAAGATGATTTATTAAAGCGGAAAAATTGTTTCCCATTTCTTAAATAACCTAAGCTGTCAGTAAATTGCCTAGATAAATTGCATGCAGCTTACTAGACATTCTATCGTAATGCCTTTACTAGAATAACAGTAATGTTTCTGTACACTTAAATTAACATGGATTCTTTTCATGTTTAAAAATCTAGCTAAATACAAAGCAGTCAACAATTCAGCCGATAAAATCAATAATAAATTTAAAAACTTTAATACACAGAACTAAAAAGTATTATTATATTAAAGAAAATAAACGCACATTTTTATATTATATATTTGAATCAAATTACACAGCAAAATAATTAACAAATAAATTGATATAATGAATGAAAAACATCTTGAACTTTAACTACACGGAAGTCATGACTATACCTATTATCTGGGTAAAATGCAGAAACTTCTTGAGTATACACATTAACGAAGCAACACACACACACCCAAGGCTATCTGTAAATCAACCAATTAACAGCATTAGGCAATGTGCCTACTAATGTTTACAAGCGCTTTAGTAATAACAAATATGCAATAAATGCAATATCACAGGATTTTTTTTTTCTTTCGCTTCGGTACAAACCATTAACAGGGATTACTTAATGATGTAAAATCTAT